>CM046882.1:233684287-235161787 GCA_025667525.1 Glebionis coronaria | reverse complement strand
TAGCCAATTTTCCATTTTTGATTATGAAATCAGAAGGTGCTGCCTTTGGTACTACTCTGATTTTATACGATCCAGGAACTTCCATAACGTTGGCGTGATTCGGTTTGAGCAACGGATCCTGACGTGATACATCTTCGTAATGAAAATAGAGTGTAAACATTCTCTGATTGCCTTTCTTTGATTCCCCCTAACCGCCACCGGCATCTGATGCCATCCGATAAGGGAGAACTCTTTCGGCAAAGAATTTGACCAGAAAGCCCGATTCGAATCATTATGCTCGATAAAAGGAAAAAGAGAAGCTCAAATAGAAAACAACACTACTGCTAGTAAGATAGCGATCCAGGCAAGCGCCAAAGAAAGAAGGGGGCACAAGCAAGCGCAAGAATAAAAGCAGGGCAGGATCGAAGAGCTTAGACAGCAAGCAAGCGAGAAGGAATCCCTCAAAGGCACTAAGGCAAGGTCTTTCACGTTGACCCGGCCAATAGCGCCCTAGTTGATGGCATTCCTCTCTGCGGCTGGCACTCGAGGAACCACGGGGCACTCCATACAGAGCAAACAAGTCTTAGGGATGAGATGCCCGCGCAAGGACCTCAATTCTCATTAGGAGGTCGAACCAAGGACCTATGGAAGTCGGGGCTAGCCCGTCCCCATGGGCAACGCAACAGTGTCCTGAGGGAGGAGTTTAGAGGCCTTATAGTAGCACGGACTTCTTTTTCTTTCTAGGTCATGCGAAGGGGGCCAGTCCAAGATCGTACTGTTCCTCTACAAAGACAACAGACGCTCTCAACGGCTAGGCGCCACTCTCTTTCTGAGTTATTCCAGCTTTTTCATGATTTCGTGCCGCGGTGAACAAACAAGTGGAATTATCCAAATGCAATGATTCAAATCCTATAAGCACTCTAATTCTAACCAATATTACTCGATTAAAGCGTAAAAAAAACATGAACTCAAAGGCAGATAGTGCATACGCTTAATGCTCCAATTGATGCACTTGATCACTAAACTTAAAACAACTTGTACAATCTCAAACTAACATGCATTTACACTAAGCAGAACCTATCAAATATCAAGCAACAATAATTAAAGAAAAACACAAATACAAGCAGATATCTCATACCCAACTAAACTTATATGGATCAAAAGGGTTCAAGCCACACTTACATCGGCTGATGCCTTCTTTTGTATATATATAGAGTCTATGGGGATTTTGAGAAACGCTATCGTGTTGGAGGTTCAACAACTGAACCACAACAGAAGAGAAAAGATGGGTCAATATCTTCTTAAAACCTAACGGATTGCAGATCTTCGTACCTGCACAACACAAAACAGAACAAGGGCTTCGTGTAGATTCACTTTTTGTTAAGCTTATTTGTCAAGTAAGCTTAACAAAAAGCTAATGCTACGGTTATGACAATCAACTAAAAAAATCAGCAAGATTTCATAAACACCTTTGAAAACAGAATTTTCAAAACAAATTTCGGGAACCAAATGGGATCAACTGAGTAAAAAAAACGTGCTTATACAAGCTCAATCAGTTTGTTTGGATGACAAGCAAACAAACCTACAAGCTCCTATAAGCTCAATCCGTAAAACCAAAAGAGGGCCAAGTGTCCTTGTTCCCTGATTTAGCTTTAACGAAATCCAAACTAAGTCTCTTTTTCTGAAAATTAAACAAGTTACACTACAAAAATAAATTGGAACACAGACTTGCAATATTAAAAAGTTTTCATTTTCATTACTTTCTTAAAAATAAAAATACAAGCTGGAACAAAGGTGTGCTAACAGGCTAGCACCCTTTAAATACATGTCTATAGAAAATTCTAGAATGCAAATAAAAAATAAAAGATATTACAAACCCTAAGCTATAAATTGCCAGAAAAGCCCTTGTGGTCTTCTTTGTATCTTGAGGTCAAAGCTCCCATGTGATCAGTCTTGTGTATGCCAGCTGTAGGAGGAAATCTCATCCGTTTATTACTCCGTAGGGACCAAGGAGATATGTTGAACCGTGGATTTGGTCGGGTTTGGGGGTTTGTGTGAAAACGATGGGGAAGGGTTCATGTGAGTGGACAGCTGGTGGAAGTAGGGACCAAAATTGGGGTTGAAATGGATTAAGGATTGGCTTAATTAGTGATCTGGAATTAGCCAGCAATAATCCCTTTTGATTTATCATGATTCGATTCTAGGGTTCATTGGGTTTTTGGGTGTATGTTAATGTGTGTTTTTTATTTTGTTTTGGGTTAATAGATGTGTTACCCGGTTTTAATAAAAGATTTTGAAAATAGATTATTATTAAACCAGGTTTAGTGGGTTTGATGAGTTGGCATCATGGTATTGGTTGTATGAAGTTTCATGTCTTCCATGTTTGGCCCTCCTACTCCCACAAATCGTTTAAATAAACTTTGATAATGCAAAATCAGATTTCCCTTTATAATATCTTTCATCCACTTGCTGAATTTGGCCCATCATATTTCTAAATTTTGAATAAGGACTATTGTTGCAATAAATGCAACATTCAAGGGCTATTCATGTAATATCTTCAAACATGGAGGACCTTTCTTGCCAAATCTTCAAAGATAAGGGACCAAAGTTGACAATCTTCAAAACTTCAAGGGTATTTTTGGAAATTCATTACTCGGGCCCGGTTCTTTGTGTGGCTTCGTTTCCCGTGTTCATTTTTGCTTGATTCTTGTAATCTTTTGGTGAATTCACGATATCCGTACCTGAAATAGACAATGAACAAACACAAGCATATTTTTGGGTATTTTGACGATATTTTAAGCGTTTTAAGCCCAGTTTGGACGATGAGACTATGTATGATTACAGTCTCATCATATATCATCTTTATCAAGAAAGTACTCAATCGAGTTTTTAGGTGATACCAAGTCCGGGACGGATAATTATGACAAACCTTATTTTAAAGTTAATATTTAACTCATTCTTCGCCCTCATTTTCCTCCTAATGTGAATTATTATGTTTTACGGTTACGTGATTCGAGATCCCTCGTCGATCGTTAACCTTAAATCATCTTAGCACATCTTGTCCGTTTATGCGTTTATCGAATTCATTCTATTTCATTATGTCCATCGTATTGAAGATCACTATTTCATTGGGAGTTTAAAATAAATCTCGAAAAGTAGTGTATCAGAAGAAACGAGCCCCGAGACGGTGCTCCCTTAAGGTGGTGAGGATGTAAAACCCGTAAAAATAAGGTCATATTTATTTTCTCGTGAATTTTAATTAAATTATATTTTAATTATTTTTCCACTTATTTAAAATGATTTATATGGATTTATGGAAATTTTTATATATTTTTCCGATTTAATTTAAGTCATGAAAATTGATTTAAATGCTCTCTCGCATAAATCTTATAAAATCGTAACGGATCGATGGAACGGGAACCGGAGGCGATATATTCCGACTTTAATAAGTCAAAATATTTATTTTTATAAATTTTGTATTTACGTAAATATATTTGCACCAAGTTAGAATTTTAGCGATTTTTAAGAAATCGAGTCGGGCTAGGATTAGATGCATTTAATTTTGGGCTTAAGTGTTAATAAGAACTGTTTATTGGGCCAAAGCCCACTTTTCTTCCCCCTTTCTTTGTGACCGTCGACCCCCACAACACCATAAACAAACACAAATTTTTTTTTACTTACCAAAATCATCTTCTTCCCTCCTTCCCTCTCTAAAACCACGACCAACACCATGAAAACAGCCCCCATCATCATATTTTCTTCATCAATCACTCAATTAAATCATACTACAATCATCTTTGGTAAACCCTTATCACAAACCCATGTTTTATTTACACATGCATTGATTTTTGGAAAATTATAAATTAAAAGAATTGGTGTTCTTGTATGTTTGATCATGAGATTAGACATGCAATATGTTTATTAGTGTTTAGACTTATAGAATTACTAGGAATTTTGTTTAAGAACACCATTGGTAGCTTGATTGAGCCGCGGCCAATCATGATCCCATAGGGATCATGTTGTGGTTTTTTTTAGGTGATTGGTTTTGTTGATTAGCTTTGTTGTTATGGTTATTGTTCTTAGGTGGGTTTTGATTTTGATCATGTATGATATTGAATTATAGTGTTTTGATCTATCTATATTAATATAAGATGTGTTTTTTTATTGTTGAGAATGAATTAGAGGTTGTTTGGTATAGATGTTATGATGCCTAAATTCGGACAGCAGGTATGTGAGCCCAAAACTCACATATTTTCTAATTTGACCTGCATTTGTTACAGCTTAAATGGGTTCCTTAGGTCTTATACATGTTAGCGGTGAGTTGGATAGGCACTCAACTCCTCCGGCTGAGGAAGTTATGGTCAATTTAAGTTAGAAAATCAATTCCGGGACAGCAGGTTCGCATAGGTTGTGCTACAGGTTATTAACCCCCATATGTGCATTTTAAGGTTTCATACAGTAGCAGGGATCATATATGAAGTCCTCCCACTGACCTCATGTTAATAGCTGTAACCAAATGGTTTTTATGACTAAAATGGTAAACCCGAGTTTGAAAACCAAATTCTGATTTTGTAACCTTTTAAAGAATGTAACTTTCCCACTAATTGGTGGTAGCTATTTACTCGTGGTTGGTATGGGCCAAAAGTAGAATCATGAGGCTTTCCAATGGTGGAAATCTCAGTTCCTTAAACCTTATAGGTTAACGGGTTATTTTGTCCCAAGTTTGACTAGTGCAGTTTGACCATTAAGTTCTTACGGTAGGGCTGTTAGTGTTTTGGACTTTTAGAAAGTTCCGTAAACTCTTAGATCGAATGGTTGGACATTTTGGAAATTAGATTTCAAGTGAGTTCCAGGGTTTAAATCCCAAAATCATTTGATTTATAGTTTGGGATATATATACTCTTCTCAAAACAGTCCCGCCGAATAATTTTGACTTTTACATCTTTTGTTATGTAAACTTGAGGCCTTTTGTGTGCAAACCGTATTGAATACTTGGTTTAACACTTAGACCATATAGAATACATATATTCCTACAGGTTATAAACTTTGTTTAGCCTTGGTTCACTTTGACTTAGGTGTTGGTGCAAATTTTTACCCGTGATACATTTTTATCGAATTATTTTCATATAATTGTTTTATAAACATATAAAACGCGTACTTAAGGGGCGTGATCACTTTTGTAGGTCACGAATAGCATTGAAGTGCTACTATCTACTCTTCTACAACCCGGTTCCATTATTCATCCGTCATCCGTTCCGTTCGCCTAAAGGTGAGTTTATAGCCTCGCCTTTAAACTTTAAATGTTTTATTAAACCCGCGAGGGGGATACATGTTGTTTTATAAAATGAACACAAGTTGTTTTCGGTATGCTGGACCCGAATGAGATGATAAATTCATAAGTACCATTGTCTAATGAAGTCCCTGAATTTCATGCACTGTTAATTACTCGAAGGGGTAAACGCTAATACATATGATAGATCTATTTGGTTTGATAGCCTTATCCTAGGGTATGTATCCTTATGAGCATCTGAAAGGGATATTATGTACAAGAGATCGTTGGTATATGACAATATTACCTGTTAGTAGGGGCGCCGTAAGTAACTCGGTTTGATATGTTGGTTAACGTTCAGTGGTGTGAGCTTAATGCATTTATCTATATATATGACTTGTCTCTGTGATAAGTTTCAGATGATTAAAAATTCTTGTGTTCACTTATTATTCTTATAAACTCTATAAATTCACTCGACTCTTTAGTTGACCTTTTAGCATGTTTATCTCAGGTAAATAAAGATGGATGCTGGAGGTTTGGAATGGACGAGGAGGCAAGCGCTAATGTTCTGGAAAACATGTTTTCGTTCCATTCAGTTATCTTTTTACTTTTAAACATTTATGTACTTTAAAAGTTCTATGTAATAAATGTTGGTAACGGTTTGTGGGACCAGTACTCTGATCTTTATGAATGGAACCCTTTATCTAAAAATGTCTCTTTTGGAGTTGTTATTTATAGTCTTTTGTGATTGTGCTATTTCTTAACACCCAAATGGTTGGTTTCCGCTGCTAGTAAATTTGGGGGTGTTAAAAAATAAGAGCCATGAATGAGGAGACTACCAAGAGGATTATGATGATTATTAATCAAAGGCCACAAGGGGATCTACCTTCAAACATACAAACCAATCCAAGGGCTAATGTTAATGCAATCACAACAAGGAGTGGAAAGAAAACTAATGATTCTTCACCACCTAAACCTACTTTGGTTAAGCTTCCTATGGTTCCACCTTGTGATAAGCCATCAACATCAACACCTTCAAGCTTTACAACCTCAACACCTACACCTTCTATTTCTTCAACTTCCACACCCATCAATGAAGAACCCAACAAAGAAAATCCTTCAACAACCAATCAACCTAAACCAAGTCTTCCATACCCATCAAGAATGAGAAAGGAAAAGCTTAAGAATAAGGATGATATTCAAGTGTCGAACTTTTTGCGGATGTTCAAACAATTGAATATTAACATCGCCTTAGCCAATATGCCTAAATTTGCTAAGATGATCAAGGACCTTCTTTCTAATAAGGAGAAATTGGTGGATTTGCCTAATGCTTCCTTAAATGAAAATTGCTCCGCGGTTTTGCTTAAGAAGTTGCCTACGAAGCTTGGAGATCCGGGGAGGTTTTTGATTCCTTGCAATTTCCGGGGGGTGGAAAATTGCATGGCATTAGCGGATCTTGGGGCAAGCATAAATCTCATGCCATTATCGGTTTGGAAAATACTTTCACTTCCTGAGCTCACACCTACAAAAATGATACTTGAATTAGCCAATCGTTCAATAGCTTATCCGGTGGGAATTGCGGAGGATGTTTTTGTTGGAGTGGATAGATTTACCTTTCTCGCAGATTTTGTGGTGGTTGATTATGATATGGATCCGAGAGTTCCTGTTATTGTTGGTAGTCCATTTTTTAGAACGGGACGTACTCTTATTGATGTGGCGGAAGGTGAACTTACAATGAGGGTAGGAGATGAAAGAGTTGTGTTTAATATGGGAAATTTGTCTAAGAAATCCAACGGGCCCGAAACGGTGAAGCATAATGATGTTCTTAATGAGGAGGAAACTCAAGATGATATCCTTGATGAAGTTTGTGATGAATATTTTTATGAAGCTTGCACAAGTGGAAATTATGATCCTCCTTATGTTGAGACCATTGCCTCCATTACGTCATCTTTGTATTTTCATGTACCTCAAGAGCTTAACTTTGGTGATTTTGTGATTCATTCCAATCCTCTTTTTGAAACTTCATTTGATAACCTACTTTTCCATCATGATGAGGAAACTAATGAGGATTTTAGTGATGATGAACCTCCTCTTTGTGATACACAAATATATGATGATTATAGTGATAATGAGTTCTCCACTTGTGAATCCTCGTTTTTTGATGATCACACTTCCTTGGGTTTTGAGGAGTCACCAATTTTTGACATACCAATCTATGATGATTATGGTGATGAGGAGGGTTCTATCATGGATGAGAGTGATGAGTTTTTAGAGGTTGATATACCTTTTGAGTACACTCTTGGATATGTTGACAAGGAGGGAGACATACTCTTTCTAGATTCTTTATTGCATGAAGATCCTTTACATTCTCTCCTTTCCACCTCAACCTTTCAAAGTGACAAAGAAAAACAAGTAATGATGGTTCCTTCCAAGAGCTTGTTGATACCCATTACTCCACAACCTTTCTCTCAACAGGTGACCTATAAGGGGGAATCTTCTAAGGCAACCACTGCTTGTTGTTTTCCCATCAAGGAAAGGATTTTTGATCCTGTTATAGAGCTTGATAAACCAACTCAGTATCCGCCTGATGCAATAAAAGGGAAACTTATGAGAGATTTTAGAGTATCGCCTTATCACCATTGGAAGAACATATGGTCAACCATTTTGGAAAACAACACCTCACCCTTTTCACCATTGCTTGGGAAGTTAGTTGCTGGATTGTGTTATAAGTGCGATGGTAATTATGTATTTGATCCGGGGGGATACTTTTGGAGTTTTGTATACTTGAAAACTTTCTTTACCTCCTCATGGAGATTTTTCTTAAAAAGGGTAAAACTTTTCCTCTTCATGATAGGTTTCAGACACTTTTAAGTGTGGGATGAGTCGAGCTATAGACTCCATAAATCAAGCTTGAATAACTAGGCTTAGAGTTTTTTTAGAACTAGAGTGTGGTAGGATAGAAATAAGGGTATAGAGTTGAGGATAAGTGTAGGGGGAGACCTTCCTTTTGTCTTCATGTTGTTTGTAGGGTTGCTCTCTCTCATCACATGCATTGGAGCTTATGGAGGAGGCCCTTGTAATCGGTTCACTTCATTACTATTGTGATTTTTCATAACCTCATTGTGCTAAAAATGAATTCACTATAGTAAACCTTTCCTTAGCTTGGGCTAAGCAAAGTTGTTAATGTCATAAGTGTAGGGGAGTTTACTTCAATACTCTTAGACATTGAGGACAATGTTTATCTTAAGAGTGCGGGGTCTTCTATCGAAGTGACCTTACCTAGAACTTTGTCATTGATCTTCATGATAACTTGGAAATTAATTCTTCAAATATTTTTTCAAATTTTTTATTTACTTTGGCCACAAAAATATGCATTCATAATTTTTTCATCAATCAATTTTTCATTTGCATAACACATTTGCATTGTATATAATTTCTTCTTTTATTTTTCATCAAAATATAAAAAGGAAAAAATATAATAAAGGATATGGTTTAACAAGTTTAGATATCTTTGACATATTAGGCCCGCCAAGGATACTTTGACTCAAACCGAGTTTGCTTATCTAAGCATTCTCTAGCTAGTTAGCCTTAACCATGTAGACCTTTATTAGTTTATTAGGCTAAGCATCCCCTAGTCTCATTATTTGAGATTTTAAACTGTGAAGAACAAGAGATGATAGAGTTTGAAGTAAGTGTAAAGGGCTAGATAAACCTCATATTCATTAATTGTGGCTTTTATATCCCCTTTCGTAACCTTTACTTTCTTGCCAACGCATGTATATATGTTAATAAATAATCAAGAACGGTTTTAATCGGTTTGTAGTCTCTTATGCATTTTTTACTAATCATTCGTGGTTGGTATAAGTACGTTCTAAGATCAAAAGATAGAACGTTTTATGTGTACTAGACTTATGTCATGCTTAATACTTAGCGGATGTTTCTCCTTTTATTCTTTTCAACTTTCTTTGTGAGGAATAAAGAAAAATAAGAGCGGCTTATTAAAAAAAATGAGTGGCTAGAAAAAAAAAGAAAAAGAAAAATAATTATACAAGACTCCCAAGAGGGGCAGTGAAGTGTTAATTATAGTAGCTATTAAATTCCAATATTACTCTCACAAGGGTTGCGGGGATTTAATAGTTGCTCCAATCCAATATTACCTTGACAAATTGCGGGATTAAAGATCCAAGGTCTCAAAAAGGCGGCGGAAATTATTGCGTGAGTTTTATTTTTCTTTCCTTAGCGAGTGTGTAGCTACTTATTAATGCATGACATAAGGATCTTACACATAAGGTGAATGACTTATTACTCTTGAGTCGGACTTATATCAATTGTGTGCGGTTTTTCGAGTAATGGATAAGATGGTTACTTAGGATTAAAACTGTGCTTCCTTATTTTGAGATTTTACATTTCTTCTATTTCACGCTTTAAATAATGACAAATTTTCCCTCAAGCAATTTGCTCAAATAATAACCGGTCTTAGAGGCATAATAAGTGGGGGGTATAAGAGTAACACAATTAATATATATGAATGAGTTGACGCACTCTCACTTGTGGAAAACAATGATCTTGTTTTTATGCTTGGTATGGGGAAAGTGAAACTTGAGGGTGATAAGTGTTCATGGTACCAAAAGCCCTAATCTAAGTCCTTGATTTCTCTATGAGTTATTTCCATCAAAAGCATTTCAAGAAAATCTAAAAATATGTAAATAGAATTGCTTTCCTTTGCATTGCATTGTATAAAATCAAAATCATGCATCATATAGTGTAGAGTAGTGTAAATGCATTCCATAATGGCCAAGGTGGATTAATTATGAGAAAATGTAAATTGATGCTTTAAAATGTGGCATTGCATGAGGTCATGGTAATAATCAAGTGTAGGGGATTTGATATGAGTGAAATCTCATATCAATAATATCACAAATCACCTAAACACGAAGAAAAATACCTAATTTTATTCATAAAAGCAGTATTATGGGTATGGTGTGTTGTTTGTGCTTGTGTAGGTAACAAAGATACAAATTTGAAGCAAACAAGTGAAATCAAGCCTTAATGATGAAGAAAAGACAAAAGGAGGATGAAAAGTGACAAGCATTGCAAAGACAAAGGAGCTTTCTTGACAACTTTCAAAGATGAAGGACTAAAGTTGTAATTATGCAAAAGTCAAGAAGTGATGAGACTGCTTTTATACATAGTCTCATCTTCTAAAACGGGCTTTAAATGCATTAAATATCATCAAAAATGCCAAATATATGCTTGTGTTTCTTGCTTGAGGAAATGACAAAAGATCACAAAGAACATGCAAAAACGAACAGGGGAAACGAAGCCGCACAAAGAACCGGACCCGAGAAATGAATTTCCAAAAATGCCCTTGAAGATTGAAGAATTGTCAATTTTGGTCCCTTATCTTTGAATACTTGTCACAAATGACCCTCCACTATTCATTTGTAAAAGATAAATCCTTGAAGTTTGAAGACATTACATGATTAGCCCTTGAAGAATGCAAAATGTGCATAAAATGCCCTTGGAACAATTATGATAAAAGTTTTGTGGCAAAAGTTTAAAAACACAAAGTTTTATTACAAAGGATGGTTGTTTAAAACTCATATGACAAGAACTTGGAAGGCAGGGGGCTACTTTTGCCCAGACAACATAACTCCCATCACCCACTCCCACACTGACACGTCACCTCCTACTCCACTTCAACCAATCACCACCCTCCCCCTCTCCACGTCACACTCCACCCAAACTTAATAACTGATTTATTAATCAGTTATAAAGTTCCCTCCTTAACACCTATTTAAAAAAACCGAATCCCCTAATCAGATTAAAACTATCCTAAATCCCCTCATAAACCCTAAAATCCCCAGAACCAATTAACCCCAAATCATAGGGGTTTTACCCCAATTTATCCAAATCGTTAATTAAGGGTCCACTGATCACTTTCACACACTCAAAACAAAACCCACAACACCCCATGTGATTACCTAGAGGTCCCCTGCTCCCGTCATTGTCCACAAAACCCCAAATGGAGACAAGATCAATGATTCACAACAAAAAAGTGTTCACCACAGCATTTGGAGGGCTCTAATTGATTTTAAACAACTGGCAAACACAACATCTTCACATGATCGATTCTTGACCATTTTTAAACTTGGTCAAATGGGAATATGCTGAGAATCATCCAAGGGCATTCTAGGCAGATTACTAGTTAGGGTTTATCATTTGTATCATTCTAGATAGTTCTTAGTACTAGTATAAAAGGGAGTCGACATGTGACCCCTTTTCTTTTGTTCTACTTTTTTTACAAAGTCTTTGTAACTTGTTTTTCTTAATGAAAGTTGGTATTTTCAGTGAAACTTAATTCCTTTTCAGTTATTTAAAAAATTTATTGACTTGCGTGAAAATGCTGAGTTCCAAAATCAGATTTGTTAAATTCTTTGTGATTAATAGTTTCTTTTCAAGAAATATTGGTTAAAAGTGATTGGTTTTCAAGGAATTATGTCAAGGATTTCTTGTTAGTATTGTATCAGTAGAAGGAACTTCTTTGGTATTAAGGTTTAAGTGGAAAGAAAGGACAAAAGAAAATGTTTTTCTTAGATTTTCACTAAAACTTAAAACCAATCTCAGGTGGAAGTGAAAGTGGATGCCTGAGATTGGTTTGTTGAGTTTGAGTTGTTAATCTAAGTGGTTATTGTTGGTTTAACATTAGGTTTAAAAGGATTTCAGTTTTCAGAAAGTTTGGTGGTTTCAAATCATTCTCAAAAGTTTTTGGTTACAATTTTTATTCTAAACTCACTGCTTATATAAGCTTGCTCATAAGTTGTTGACACAAGCTTATGAGCATTTGCTTATATAAGTTTGAAGGTTGTTCTTGGTCTTGTGGTGTTATGCAGGAACCAAGCAAGAGTCAAGATCTCATCTCCATTCATTGTTAGTTTACTTATTTGAAGATATTGTTTATCCCTTGGGTCCTTATTGGATTCCAAACAACAGGGACCTCTACACATCTATAAGCTCAAATAAGCTCTTAAATCAACCCTTTGGAAGGCATAAGCACAAGTACCAAGCTTGAACCTCATTGGCTGTTTTTATGTGAAGTTTTATATGAGTTTATATGAAGTTGGTGTGAACATGTTTTATTGTTGTTTTTCTGTTTGTGTATGCTTAATAAGGTTTTATATGCATGCTAGAAGTAATAGAAATCAGATTGGGTAGGTTTTGTTATTTATATCTTTGTTAAATTTCCAACTCAGACTTTTAAAGGGTGTTTGGTACTAGATTATTGGGACAGAAAGTGAGACCTTTGGGCCTTTAATCTGATTGAATATACTCTATTGGCCATTGTTAGTTGAAGTCAGGGTTTAGTTATCAGTTTGGTAGAGTTTCATTGGTTTTTGTATGCTAAAAGATTAAAAATCAGTCATATAAAATCAGTAACCTATATTTGCCTAGTTTTAGCAATTGTTGATCATTAATCCTTGAAACCTGTTAGAATATTTGTTAGACTAGGGCTATTGATTATTTAGTTGTGATGTGGTGGTGTCTTGGGCAAATTTTGGCCAACCAAAATTAACCCAAGTGGTCAAACAGACCAGCATACACATCCACAAACCACCAGTTCACATCAGTGACTGGATTGGTGCTTCTTTGTGTGATTTTTGTGCTATTGTTGTGTTTTTCTTGTTCATTGTGACTCCCCATAACCCAACTGGTTGTGGGGGTGTCCTACTTGCCAAAAATATCCAAGCAATCAACAAGAACAAGCCAAAATCAGGCTCAAAACCACTCAGTTAACTTTCTTGAGTCGTCAGAGAACGATCATTTTTTTAGTTTTTTTCTTAGTTTCTTCTGTTATCGGACAACACTAGGTTTTGATTCATTTGGTTACTGTAGCATCATTTCATATCTTGGCACGTTTTTACAATTTTTAGGGCTTAAATTTTTTTAACTTTTAGTCTTTATAGTGTTTTTGTGTTGTGTTTATCACCAGTTTTAAGTTTTAGTAAAAAGAAAAAATAAAAAAAACTTTTTTCAAAAAGGACGTGGCCAGAACTCAAACCTGCGCCACTCCTCTCACACACAAACGCGTTTACCAGTTGCCCTAGGGTCTTTGACTGGTAAACCTTTGCGTTATTAATTACTTAAGGTGTTTTCATTTTTGGCTTATTTAAACATTCAGCTTATAAATAAGCTGATTTCAGCTTATTTATCAACGCTCGTTACTGTTTTTCAATTTCCCTTTGTTCTTGGATAGATTTAGGACTTTTTGAGTCAAGAATTTTATTTTCACGTTTATATTTAATTTTTTATGATTATTTTTGTAGTTTTAATTTTAGAAAGTAATTAAAAAATAGTAAAAAGTGTTTTAAAAATTTGGAAGAATATTTTTTAAGTTTTTAATAGTATTTTAGAGGTTTACAAAAGAAAAAAGTTTTCAATTTGACTCATTTTTTATTTTTATTTAATTTCTTGTTTTTAATTAGATTTTAAAAATTAACATAAAATTATTAAAAAACTTTTGGAAATTTTTGCTTGCATTTTTGTCTTAGTTACATTTTTCTTGATTTTAGGGTATTTTTTGGTAATTTTTAGGACATTTTCATTTTTCGTCGAATTTTACGATTTTACGTTTTTTACGCCGTAGGATAATTTTTAGCGTAATTCGTCTTTTTCTTTCTCTTTTCTCATAAAAATAATCACAAATTAATCATTTCCTAACACACACACCAAGCCTCCTTGAGAACGATTCCACACAAAGGGTCATAAGTGCTTTTACCGCTTTTACCGCGTTTTCCTAAACGAGTGTGAATTTACAACCATCAAGAACAAATTCAAATTTGTTCAACATTCAAGTCAACAAGTTAAAGGATGATAAGTAAACAAGTTTGAAGTTGGAAGGACCAAAAATGTCAAAGAAATGAAGCTTGGAGCTTAAAGTCCTATTCTGCCTAACTACAAGGACTTAACATGACAAAAGTGAAAAAAGTTTGGTTTGATCCGAGTGAAAACTATTTCAACCAATAGGAGACAAGTATTGCTTGCACACGGATTGCACTTTTTGGCCACCTCAACCCCACTACTGCCGCCACATTTATTATAACCAAATCAAAAACAGTGCAACGCACTCACACTCCCTCCACCAATAGAAAATTAGAAACTGGATAAAGATCCGTCTCACCCTCTCTCATCCAATAAAGACACGCCACCTGGCACGTTCAAACTATAACAAGCCCATGAACGAGAATAAGTTAGACTGCATGTCAAGACAAATGATCAACATGAAAATTGCTCTAAATCAAGTGAGGATCACAACACCAGCAACCAATTAGCCTGAAAGTTACTCAATTAAAAACCCCTAAATTGGATCTTCAGTGGCTATCAACAATCAAGAGATTCAAGCCACTTGGAAGCACACCATTGGTTGCAACACGTCACTAACCTCCAACATATCACATCCCAACCTCTATAAATACCCAGCTTAGTCTTCATTTTGTACATGTACACTTACTTAAATTCTCTCATTCTCACTTAGCAATTTAGTTAAAACTTCTCTCAAGTGACTGACAATCACTTGAGACGTAGTTAGTTAGTTGTAACCGTTTTGTAACAAACTTTACCTCCATTAATGAAATTCCATTTTCACTTTCACTCATTCTACTTCTCAATTCCTGCATAATCTTACTCCTAGTGTTACTGTTTGGTTCTTTTGATCATGCTTGATCAATGGAACTTGATTGATGTCATTTGGAGACTTGTAGCTGATGTAGAAGCATTGCCAGTTCATTTTATAGCCAAAATTGCAGATTGTAGCAGGGGAGATCAATACCAGTAGATCATGATGTTATGATGGTGAATGGTGGTTGATTAGTGGTGTACTTGAAGATCTTAATAAGTTCAGCGCTTATTACTCCATCAAAGGAGGCATCAAAGCTAAAAGGAACACTTTTCTTGCTTAAAAATTCCTCTAAACAGTCTTGCATGCTAAATTCCTAGTCATAGCTCTTAACTGTTGAATTGTAGATGTGTTAGTGATTTGGTAGTGTAATTTTGGTGCTCTGATTGTTTGCTAGTATATTAATAGCTTTAATTCAGCTTTTACTTGATCAAAATTGATTTTCATCAGTCAATAATTCATCAGTAACTCATTTAAAGGTATTACAAGTAAACTTGTTAGATTTTAGGTTCAAACTGATTCATTTGAGTCAACTTACAAGTTTAGATAAGTCTTTTTTTTCTGTCATAAACATTTGCTCAATAAGCCTTTGAAAAAGTTCATATCAGCTTTTTAAAGTGGTGTTTGGATTTAGATCATTGTGGTGAATTAGTTGTTAAAACCTGTTCTTTTGAGTTCACTTACACTCACTTGTTGTGTTTTGTAGTCAAAGCAAAGGTCAAAAAGGCAAACTGCATCTAAAAAGTGTGGGTCAGATTTTGTATATGAATTTCAGTCAAAACATGCTACCTTTGATTCCATGCCATTTCATTGATTGTTGATGTTTTTAGCTGAAACCTATTTCCATTTGTAGTTTAATATACAATCTTTCAGTGTTAGCAAGGAAACCATACAGTTTTCTGATTTGAGTGAGTAATCAGCTTAATAATAAGCACTAGACCATTTGCAAGTTTATGTGACATTAAGCCTACTGTTTTTCAAGATCTCTTAATCATCTTCATAAAACCTTCAATTTTCTTTCACCAATCACTTTACAAACATGTCCTGAGTAGATCCTGTCAATTTCAGCCTTTGGAAATTTTTGGTCAAACTTGGTCAAAATAAGCACTTTTGGCTTATTTCAAATTCCAGCTTATTCTCTCAACCATTTTCAAAACCAATTGATATTCCAAGCTTCTCACAACCTGTTTAATCATTTTCAACAAGAAAATCAGTTAGTGGATGTCTAGATTTGTTTTTAGCTTGTTGTGAGCTTATTAAAATAAGCAATCCCGAGTTTTATGAGCTTTTAGCCAAAATCCTTTTGTAGGTCTAGCTTAATCTTCATTTTAAGCATTTTAAAGAAGACCAGAACAAATTTGGTTAAGACATAAGCTCAAACGAGCTTATTCATGTGCTTATACCCGTTTTTGTTAAAAAGTTTTGAAAATTTGCATTTAGGTCCTTAGAATTTCAATAACCTGCTAAACAGCTTTGGAAATTAACTTTCTAGGGTTTGCAAAAGTAGATCCCTGGATTTTGGTTAGTTATACTTTTGGTTAATTAGTTTGGGAGTTTGCTAGTAAGTTGTTGTAGTTTGTTATATTTTTCACATTTGGTCCCTATACTTTCGGATTTTGCACTTCTAGTCCTTATATTTTCATTTCATTTATACTTCAAGCAATTTTTACATTGTATGCATTAGATACTTGTACTTTGTGAATATTTTGTGGTATTTGCAATATGTTTTACGGTTAAATAGATCTATAATATTTTCAATTTTTACGTGTTTGTTTGAATTAGACCTAGAATCCAAATGACCTTGTAAAAACCAAAAACAATTTCAACTTGATATTAGTGGGCCTTTCAATTTGTCTTGAGTCGAGTAAAAACGAACTTGCAAAATACTCAAAATTACCAAGACACCAAGTCTCGATGGTGCTTCCTTTTGGCCAGACACGAACAAAAACCACCCCACGTAGGGGGTATGTGATCAAAGGGGTGTCGGGTGTGTTGTGGTTCAAGAAACAAGAGACCAAGAGGTCTCGGTGGCCCTTTCTCTGCCCAGCTGTGACCCACACAGGGGCGGCTTGGGGGCTGGTCCAGCGACCACAGCCGAAAAACCCCAATCGGGGTATTTATTTATGTAAGGGGGTGTTTGGCTGTACTAAACAGTGGGAAACCTTTTTAAATCGGCGGGAACACCATAGAGGGCAGTGGGAAAAGATTCGGACAGAAAAATTAGTGATGTTAATATAAGAATAGCGACAGATTAGCGACGCTAAATTCTGTCGCAGTTTAATAGTAACAGTTTTATTGACAGTTTTTAAGCCCAGTTTTTAGTCACAGTTTTAGTGACAGAATTTTCTGTCGCTAAACCTAATAGGCAGATTTAATATATATATATATGTTGATTGTTTTAGTACGACCGAGAAAGGGGTATCTCGGTAGGCTCGGGATATAGTTAAAATAATAAAAATGAAGATTTTTAAATTATACCTTTTATTACTTAATTTTATAAATGTCTTAAATATATATTTAAATAGATTAGATTAAAATAGTTTTATAAGATTTAAAAGGGTATAATTTTATTAAAGAAAGTATAAATGATTTTAGAAACGTTCTAATTTAGGAAAGTTTCTATTATGAGTAGGTTACTAAATATAGAAATAGTATAACGTCAGAATACGCGTTATACCGTGATTAATAATAGAACAGGAATACGTTAATCAGATATATTAGAACATTCAGACTTATCAGTTTATATATTAACAGTATTACAAGAATAAATAAATTAACTAAGTACAGTTGAGATAAATAAAATAAACGAATATCAGTTAACTTATTCGCGTCCTTTATTCATGTAGCTCGCGGGTGAAATCAGAGTAGACTTTCTGTCAGTTGATCTCGGTCGGTTACTGGACACGAGGTACGGATTTTCCATCCTTCGGTTAGGACTTCCTACTATGCATGATTAGGATTTCCCGTCTGAAGCCAAATGTTTTCCCCAGTATATGTTTAAGCTGATCAATAATCATTTTAATAACTAAATAAATTGTCTGGGCATTATGTACAAGCATGACCAGTTTATGTACTAGTTACGGAGGTACCGTAACCATGATACTAGAGGCACCGGTGTCATGACTCCTCTACGAGGGAGTGATTTCTCGCAGCGTCCCATTTATTTCAGCTTGGCCATTTATCAGTATTATCAGCGGGGCGTATGGGTGCATCCTATACTTATCAGTTTATAGTTATCAGGTGAATGTGGTGTGTGCTCTACATCCTTCACATTGTAGCTGATCCCTCCACCCAGCACATTATTTAGAGGCCACCCCTCTATAGCATGACGAGGTCACCCCTCCAGTTATTCATGCAACAGTTGTTACAGCACATGACCTATATAAGCTCTTGACAATTAAAATACAGTAAATGCATGTTTTCAGATTTAACAGTTATTAATTCAGTTTTATTATTTACAAATCAGACTTTTCCGATTTTACACAGCTTGCCTCTAATTTCATAACATTTTTAGTTCCAGTATTTGATACCTGTTCCATTCCATTACATTATTATCATGCTTCATATCCGTTCACTGAGCGTTATGCTCAGCCGTAGTTTTCCTTTCATGTTCCAAACGGCAGGTACACAGGGACGCTCTTAGGACTTCTGAGAGAGTACATGCATTGGATGGGAGTTATCCAGACTCCTTTATTTTATGTACTCATACATTACTTCAATTGGTTGGACATTGTTTCGTCCTTTTCCTTTTAGTATTTAATCTTTATATTTGAGCTTATGTTTGGATTACCGAGGTTTGATTCCAGTATTTCCTTTATGGTCAGTTAATGTTTAATACATTGCCTTGCATGCTTTGATGACACGCCATAAATACACGTAACGGTCCACTTATCCAAGTTGGGTGTTAAAATTATGGTATTAGAGCAAGGATCGACCTGTAGGCTCTAAAACTTGACCTGTGACTAGTGGGTAGTCACCAAGAACTTCCTGTATTTTGGCGTTGTTATCTTTCATGATTACTCATGTATTTTATGAGTCAGTTTTCTTAACTTTGACTAAGTAAAAGGTTGGTACAGGACTGGCCATACTTAGTCGCATGTGCTTTTTAGCAAATTTTCGTTTTGGTGAACTGACCATAGGCGTTCACCATTGCCTGTTCTGATTTTGTATAGATGAACTGACCATAGGCGTTCATCCTTACACATGTCAGATTCATGTTTTCAGTAAATTGTCATTTTGTGAACTGACCATAGGCGTTCACCAGTATTCATGTCATATTTTGTTGGCTATGCCTTCACGAACTACACCATACATATTCAGATTTATTACTCCGGGTACTAACAAATTAATTAACTTAATCTCTTTCATTTCAGATGCCACCCAGACGCGAAAATGAAAATCAGGCTACAACAGCTGTTATTGCTGCTGCTGTTCAGGCGGCTGTACAAGCCATGCTACCCTAGATTCGTGATGAGATCCGAGTTGAATACCAAAACGGACCTCAGCAAAATAACAACCTTACTCTTCTACCACCTGCCACTTTAGCCACCTGGCTGGATTTGTTTATCAAACAGAAACCCCGACCTTTTGAATAGATTGTAGCTCCAACAGACGCAGAAAACTGGATTTATCATATAGAGAAATTTTTTAGGGCCATGGGTTGTGTGGATGCTTCAAGATTAGGCTTGCTGTTTACAAATTGGAGGGTCACGCCCTATATTGGTGGAGGGCTCATAAGTTGACAAATAGGGGAGATGAGTGGGTGCTCACATTGACTTGGACACAGTTCAAGGCAATGTTCTATGACTAGTTTTTACCTCATGCTGAGCAAGCTAAACTGAAGAGGGACTTTCACGCCATTCGTCAGAATCATGGCGAGAAAAGTATAGAGTTCATGCACCGATATCTCAGGTTGGCTGGATTCTTGGTAGAGCTGCAGGTACCGCGGAGGAGCAAGCGAAACAATTTCGCTGGGCCATTCACTCTAGGGCTGCGGATAGGCTAATGAGTGCCACGTTCACTAACGTGTCATATGTAGCTAATGCAGCTCGTGATATTGAGATAATTTTCGAGAGGGATGAGCTCGAGAATGTATAGCGTCCTGAGAAGAGGTATATCTCATGCAGCAGACATAAACAATTTAACTCCTATTATGATTTGTCGATTTATATCATGCCTTATCCAATTATAATCTTGTAGACACAGAGGAGGAGATCGATCCCAATAGGCTACTCCACAGCAGAACTACAGAAACAACGGTTAGTCTTATGACCGTAATCGATCAGATAAGAGAAGCGGTGGTGATAACTACCGTGGCAGCTCAAACTCATCTGGCAACTACAGGTGATTCTTTAAGCTTCACAACACTAAACCATCGTGTAAAACAAATTCCAACTTTCAGTATGTCAACAGAGATGCTGAACAGGGGCATGACCAAAACTACAGAGGTCAACAGTCTGCCCGACCAGCAAATTCTGGTAATTTTAAATTTCAGCTAAACAGCCTTATTCCAGTTATGTTATCAGGACCGTGACACTTGTACATCTTCTTAAATTAGGTTCTCAGTAAACCAGAGCTGCTTCTACAGGGTATTCTAATCCCACTTGCATCACATGTGGGAAGAAACACACGGGACCTTGTCGTCATGGTTCGAGTGGTTGTTACAAGTGTGGTCAGTCGGGCCATATGATGAGGGATTGCAAGAAAGGAGATGTTTTCGGTACTTCAGGCCATATTCCTTAGATTTTACCTCCACTACCACCAACCACTAGTCGCGTTTACGCTACTACCCGAGAGCAAGCAAATAAGACCATAGGTACCATTACTGGCATTTTTTGTATACACGGACAGGCTGCCTGTGTTATTTTCGATACAGGCGCCACACACTCAGTTATATCTACTTCATTTGCTGTTTGAATAAACATGACCCCTACACCACTAGACAGTGTGCTTAGTATATCTACACCCATGCGAGACTCTGTACGCATTACTCAGGTGTACAGGGATCTCCCTCTTGAGTTTGACGATAAAGTCCGTCCAGTCAGTGCCCTACCTCCAGATATGTGCGAGTTCGATATTATTCTGGGTATGGATTGGTTGTCAGTTCATCGTGCCACCATAGATTGTCTTGCACACCGGGTCATCTTCGGTGATGTCCAGACACCAGAGTTTATTCACCGTGGTTTTCTACCAGGAAAACATGTTCAGATTATCTCAGCTTTACAGGTCCGTACTCTATTATACCATGGTTGTGAGGGGTTTTTAGCTAAAGTTCATGACACTACTTTCGAGACACCTTCACTTCATGATCAGCCAGTTGTGTCAGATTTTCCGGATGTATTTCTAGAGGAACTCCCAGGCATACCTCCCATGTGAGAGGTAGAGTTTGGTATCGATCTCATTCCATGTGCAGAAACAGTATCTAAAGCTCCTTACCGTATGGCTCCTGTAGAGCTTAAGGAACTGAAAGATCAGCTTTAGGACTTCTAGAAAGAGGTTTCATTCGTCCAAGTGTGTCATCATGGGCGCGCCTATTTTTTTGTCAAAAAGAAGGATGGTAGTATACGACTGTGTAGCGACTACCGCGAGCTGAATAAGCTCACTATTCGAAACTGCTATCCACTTCCTCGTATTGATGATTTATTTGATCAGCTTCAGGGTGCCAAGCACTTCTAAAAAATTGATTTACGATCAGGTTATCACCAGTTGCGTGTAAAGGAGCAGGATATATCCAAGACTGCTTTTCGCATGAGGTATGGTCATTACGAGTTTGTTGTCATGCCATTCGGTCTCAGGAATGCGCATGTAGTATTTATGGACTTGATGAACCGAGTCTTCCACGAGTTCTTAGACAAGTTTTTGATTGTATTCATCGACGATATCCGTATCTTCTTCAAATCTTAAGAGGAACATGAGGATCATCTTCGTACAGTTTTGTAGATTCTCCGACGAGAGAAGCTTTATGCTAAATTTTCTAAGTGCGAGTTTTGGCTCAATAAAGTGGTGTTTCTAGGCCATATTGTTTCTGCAGAGGGGATCACCATGGATCCTGCAAAGCAAGAGGCTATCACTAAATGGCCGAGACCGACATCTGCCACCGAAGTCCGCAGTTTTCTTGAATTAGCGGGATATTACCGCAGATTTGTAGAGAATTTCTCACGGTTGGCACTACCGTTGACCAAACTTATGCGTAAAGGGAAAAAGTTTATATGGACCGAGGAGAGAGAAAAGAGTTTCGAGGAACTCAAACATCGTTTAATTTTAGCGTCAATCCTTACTCTTCCATTTGGTACAGGTGGTTATCAGATTTACAGTGACGCTTTAGGAAAAGGCTTGGGTTGTGTACTTATGCATCATGGGAAAGTCGTTGCCTATGCTTCACGTCAGCAAAAGCCGTATGAGAAGAATTATCCTACGCGTGATCTGGAACTCGCAGCAGTCATTTTCGCCCTCAAAATCTGGAGGCATTATTTATACGGTAAGTCGTGTGATATCTTCACCGATCACAAAAGTCTCAAGTACATATTTACACAGCGAGAGTTGAACATGAGACAGAGGCGATGGTTGGAACTGCTGAAAAACTATGACACTAATATTCAGTATCACCCAGGAAAAGCGAACGTAGTAGCAGATTCCCTTAGCAGAAAGTCAGGAATGATAAATGGCATAAAGGTTCGGGAGGAAATTATACAGGACTTAGAGCGGTATGATATTGAGCTCTTAATACGCGGACAGAGAGGCTACTGGGCTAGTCTGAGAGTGGAACCGGATTTACTCTCTCGGATTAAAGACGCACAAAAGGATGATGGTGTAATCTGTGCGATTGTCCAGAATATTGACCAGCAGACTGAATTTCGTATCGATGATGATGGTATCGTATGGCAGGGCACCAAGCTCTGCGTTCCAGAAGACCCTACTCTCAGAGAAGCCATAATGACTGAGGCTCATAGCTCTCCGTTTTCTATCCATCCAGGTTCCACTAAGATGTACCACGATCTTAAGCAGCATTTCTGGTGGAGCGGCATGAAGCAGGATGTCATCACTTTTGTTTCTAAATGTCTAACCTGCCAGCAGGTTAAGACAAAACATCAGCGTACCAGCGGTCTGCTTCAGCCATTAGATATTCCAATATGGAAATGGGACAAGATTACTATGGATTTTGTCACCGGATTACCACAGACTCAGAGGAGACATGATGCGATCTGGGTTATTGTCGATCGTTTGACCAAATCAACACACTTCATCCCTATCCGTAAAGATTTCACAGTCAGTAAACTAGCAGATCTATTCATAAAAGAAATTATACGATTACATGGTACACCGTCAGAAATTATATCAGACAGGGATCCACGATTCACTTCTCACTTCTGGGGAGGTTTGCATAAAGCTTGGGGAACTAGGCTCAAGCTCAGCATAGCTTTCCATCCGCAGACGGACGGTCAGTCAGAGCGTACCATCTAGACTTTAGAGGACATGCTACGCGCCTGTGCATTAGAATGGACAGGACATTGGGATGACTATATTTGTTTGGTCGAGTTTGCCTACAACAACAGTTGTCATGCCAGTATCAAGCGTGCTCCCTTCGAGATGTTATACGGAAGGAAATGTCGTGCTCCTATTTATTGGGATCAGGTTAGGGAACGTTTGATTGAGGGACCAGAATTAATAGAGCTGACCAATGAAAAGGTATCACAGAAGAGTTACGCTGACAAGCATCGCAGAGATCTATCATTTCAAACTGGGGATCGTGTATTCCTCAAGGTATCACCAGCATGCAGGGTCAGACGTTTTGGCCTCAAGGGCAAGCTCAACCCTCACTACATCGGACCGTTTGAAATTCTCGAACGTGTCGGAGAAGTATCCTATCGGTTGGCGTTACCACCTCTGCTTTCACACGTTCATAACGTGTTCCATGTTTCACTAATCAGAGGGTACAACTATCATGAACTTCACAAAGTTAATTATCCACTCGATCATATTCGGGATGACCTATCTTATATTGAAGAACCTGAAGCAGTCTTAGATCGCCAGGATCGAGTTATGGGAAGGAAAACCATTCCTTTCGTCAAGATCCTGTGGAGGAACCATACAGAGCGGGAGGCCACTTGGGAAACAGAGGAGTCTATACGGACTTCTTATCCTCACTTCCAGTTTTGATTCGGGTATGTCTTTCAGTTACACGTCTTTCAGCTTATATGTTTTTCGGCATTCATGGCCTTTCAGTCTATGTGTCGTTCAGCTTAAATAAACTTCCCAGCTTAGTTTACCTTTAATTCAAGGACGAATTTCCTTGTTAGAGAGGAAGAACTGTAAAACACCGGCATAATCGTATCTTTAATTCGAGGACGAATTATTTTTTTTAGAGGGGAAGAATTGTAAAACCCGTATTTAAGAATTCCAAGAATATTAAATACGCACACTCAGTTTCAGTTAAAGGTTATAAATAATATTTATTCAGAAATAATTATTAAGTTTCAGAAAAAAAAAATACATGTGCATTATTTATGATACAGAAAAGAGTAATTATTATTAACACGAGAAACATATACGAGATACGTGAATAACTTTAAAACGAAAATAATAAAAACGAAAACTTATGTATTTCAAGGGGGTCCGGTTTTTAAGTGTTAACAAGAGGCATATGGGCTTTTGGTCCAGCCATCCCATATCCACACTACAAGAAACAAAAAAACACAGCCTTCACTCCATACGTTTAAAAAAAAGAGAAAACAAAATTAGGGGTTTCACCTATGTGTGTGGCCACCGAGTTAGACAAAAAATGAGGGGGTTCAACTGGTTTGCTTCAAGAAAAATAGTACAAGATCTTCATTCCCTAGCCAATATATTTAACTGTAATCATCTTGTTCTTCCCTTACTTTCTTTTAAATCGTTCGAACATATTATAAAAAAAAGGAAATCAGTAAATTAGTTTAAAGGTGGTATCGGGTTGGATGGCTGCACAAAAACCAAGACACCACCATGTTTTGGTGGTGTGAGTTGATGCCCAGCCGAGACAGCAAGTCTCGGTGGTGCTTCCTTTTGGTCAGCCACGAACAGAAACCACCACGAACAGAAACCACCCCACGCAGGGGGTATGAGATCAAAGGGGTGTCGTGTGTGTTGTGGTTCAAGAAACCAAGACCAAGAGGTCTCGGTGGCCCTTTCTCTGCCCAGCCGTGACCCACACAGGGGCGGCTTGGGGGCTGGTCCAGCGACCACAGCCGAAAAACCCCAACCAGGGTATTTATTTATGTAAGGGGGTGTTTGGCTGTACTAAACAGTGGGAAACCTTATTAAATCGATGGGAAACCTTATTAAATAGAGGGCAGTGGGAAAAGATTTGGACAGAAATATTAGTGACGTTGATATAAGATTAGCGACAGATTAGCGACGCTAAATTCTGTTGCAGTTTAATAGTAACAGTTTTATTGACAGTTTTTAAGCCCAGTTTTTAGTCATAGTTTTAGTGACAGAATTTTCTGTCGCTAAATCTAATAGGCAGATTTAATATATATATATATATATATATATATATATATATATATATATATATATATATATATATATATATATATATATATATATATATATATATATATATATATATATATATATATATATATATATATATATATATATATATATATATATATATATATATATATATATATATATATATATATATATATATATATATATATATATATATATATATATATATATATATATATATATACATATATATATATATATATATATATATATATATATATATATATATATATATATATATATATATATATATATATATACATATATATATATATATATATATATATATATATATATATATATATATATATATATATATATATATATATATATATATATATATATATATATATATATATATATATATATATATATATATATATATATATATATGTTGATTGTTTTAGTGCGACCGAGAAAGGGGTATCTCGGTAGGCTCGGGATATAGTTAAAATAATAAAAATGAAGATTTTTAAATTATACCTTTTATTACTTAATTTTATAAATGTCTTAATTGTAATTTAAATGGATTAGATTAAAATAGTTTTATAAGATTTAAAAGGGTATAGATTTATTAAAGAAAGTATAATTTATTTTGCAAACGTTCTAATTTAGGAAACTTTCTATCATTAGCAGGTTACTAAATATAGAAATAGTATAACGTCAGAATACGTGTTATACCGTAATTAATAATTATAACAGGAATACGTTAATCAGAAATATTAGAACATTCAGACTTATCAGTTTATATATTAACAGTATTAGAAGAATAAATAAATTAACTAAGTACAGTTGAGATAAATAAAATAAACGAATATCAGTTAACTTATTCGCGTCCTTTATTCATGTAGCTCGTGTGAAATCAGAGTAGACTTTCTGTCAGTTGATCTCGGTCGGTTACTGGACACGAGGTACGGATTTTCCATCCTTTAGTAAGGACTTCCTTCTATGCATGATTAGGATTTTCCGTTTGCAGCCAAATGTTTTGCCCAGTATATGTTTAAACTTATCATTAATCATTTTAATAACTAAATAAATTGCCTGAGCATTATATACAAGCATGACCAGTTTATGTACTAGTTACGGAGGTACCGTAACCATGACACTAGAGGCACCGGTGTCATGACTCCTCTACGAGGGAGTGATTTCTCGCAGCGTCCCATTTATTTCAGCTTGGCCATTTAGCAGTATTATCAACGGGGCGTATGAGTGTATCCTAGGCTTATCAGTTTACAGTTATCAGGTAAATATGGTGTGTGCTCTACATCCTTCACATTGGAGTTGATCCAGCCACCCAGCACATTATTAGAGGTCATCCCTCTACAGCATGACAAGGTCACCCCCTCCAGTTATTCATGCAACAGCTGTTACAGCACATGACCTATATTAGCTCTTGGCAATTAAAATATAGTAAATGCATGTTTTTAGATTTAACAGTTAATAATTTAGTTTTATTATTTATAAATCAGACTTTTCATATTTTATAGAGCTTGCCTCTAATTTCATAACAGTTTTAGTTTCAGTATTTGTTAGTTGTTCTATTCCAGTACATTATTATCATGCTTCATATCCGTTCACTGAGCGTTATTCTCAGTCGTAGTTTTCCTTTCATGTTCCAAACGGCAGGTACACAGGGACGCTCTTAGGACATCTGAGAGAGTACGTGCGTTGGATGGGAGCTATCCAGACTCCTTTATTTTATGCACTCATACATTACTTCAGTTGTTTGGAAATCGTTTCGTCCTTTTCCTTTCAGTATTTAATCTTTATATTTGAGCTTATGTTTGAATTACCGAGGTTTGATTTCGGTATTTCCGTTACGGTCAATTAATGTTTAATACATTACCTTACATGCTTTGATGACACGCCATAAATACACGTAACTGTCTACTTATTCAAGTGGGGTGTTACAATCAGCTTCTAGATTCATTAGATTGAATGTTGGATTCAAGAATATTTATCACATCAGGAATCGTCATATCAACTGGAATTTCAATTATACATTAAGTTACAATACTACTTACAAATTTATTTACATATAAAAATGGTTGAACAATTTTGACTTTATTAATCATATCTAATTTACCATTTACACAAAAGTTTATCAATTTCAAAATGTTACCGACCATAAACAAAAGAACTTTCGATCACATCATCACAGTAATACAAATCTTGCTTGACAGACTATAAAAAAGAGAAAAACAAAGGCAGTAAATTAAAAATCCATCATCCCATTGTTTCAAGAGGAGCTAGCAATGTCAATACTGGATATTCTTGTCAAGCGCATAAGCAATAGCAGCTGCAACATCTGGTTAACCAGACTGAATTGTTGGCTCACTCTTGAACCTCACAAGAAACTTCACGCGCAGGGAATTGTTAGCTTTAAAGTAATTGCTTAACATTTTCCCCTCAGTTTGCTGTTGGCAAGAATAAAAAAACAAATTTTAACAATGACATGAAAATGAAAATATAGGGGCGTCGATTTTCTACAATGACTGAAGTGATATAGCTGGTTTCATTCATTAAAAGTATGCTTTGTCTAATTTTGACCCACTCGACTTGTTTTGGTTCGTTTTTTTTCATTGGACATATTTGACCTATTAAAAACATATACATGGCTGAATGAATGTATTTGTGTTGCTTTACTGATATGGTAACAGGTTTGTGGGCTTTTGTGTGCTCACAACTTTCATGTAGGATGCATCGATGAATGGCTTAGGCTTAATGTGAAATGCCCTCGCTTCAGGTCTTCTACATTTCCAAACCTTGACCTTAGCACGGTGTTTGCTATCCCTGCTGATCCTCATGGGTCAACTATTGCAACAACTTGGAAGAATTACACTTAATGAGTAATGAACATAAAAATTAAAAAGGAAGAAAGAGGAACCGCCTAGCTATGAGGTATAAAAACCGACTTGAGTTGTTAATCTTTTTCATCTTTAAAGTCCATATTCCAACGTAATCAGACTAAACCGTTGATGATACACACGTTATAAATTTCATTGCTATTGCCTTGGTAATGGGCGACTAATTTGATTTTACATTGGGGTGCATTCTAATAAAATGGTCCAAAAATAAATTTTACACTAAAATTTAATTTTATTTGCTGAGTCATGGGGGTGCCGCCCCCCGCTGTTTCAAAGTAGTTATGCCCCTTATCATGTGTAATAATCTATGAATGTCCAAACGTTCTTTTGAAACTCCTGTAGTAAGCTTAGTGTTTTTATAGGCGAACCAGCGAGTAGAATGAAACAATAATTGAGAACTACATAAAAACCTAACTCATATGTAGAAACATTACTTTTTTAGGGAGGGGATTTTGGCACCACTGTCGTATTGTGCATCCACCCTTCAACCAAACATTAGTTTCTGCTAGAAACGTTATTATATTGAAAACTAAATTATCAACTTCTGGTTTTTGATAGAAAACTATATTTTAAACACAGAGGTCATAGATTTCCAGTCATCTTTTAATGGTATCAGATGTGTAATGGAAAATTCCAAGTGATTATATGAGTCCAATATGCAAAAGCAGAACAATCAATGGAACAATTTTTTACACAATTTCCTTACCGTTCTTTGATTGTACCGAGAAGCTGATAACACATATACTTAGGTAGTGATTTTACTATTACTGATTATGATTACAAACATAAGTATTATTAAAAATATAGAAGTGCATCGGTATAATCTAGGGAAAAGAGATGGTAACCTCGAGATTCACTTGATTCTGATCTCACATGTTTAGTTCCAGGAGGTTGTGTGAATAAATGGGTGTCGAAGTTTGTTTGACTAAGATCTATGACAACATCGTTCAAGCTTTTCCAGCATCCTCATCACTTGTTTGATGTTCAGTAATAATAGCCGAAAAGGATATGATCATTTACTTTCTTATGTTTAAGAAACCAACGTATATTAAAAAAATACTTACGTGTCAAGGGTTTGTTCCTCACTGGCTTGCTCTTTCTTAACTACATCGTAGTTATTGTTGCCACCTTCTGCTGCATCTTTATCTTTCTTGTTTTTCTTCTTCCTACTCTGCTTCCCATATTTCACGAAACATATTAAGACGAACAAATGTATAGGACTAAACTTCTTCCTTTCAATTTTCATATTTTACGTTTAACCTTGTCGTTATGAATTATGAGAGTTTAAAACAATAAAGGGGTGATTACATATGATTGTAACCTGCCAAAATCAATCCGTAAAGTCGAATTAAAAACTCTGGCCAGTTAAAGAGATAAAAGACGAAAGTTGCAGGTCATTTATCTCTTATTCCTGCATCTTTATGTCAGCATCGAAATCACAACAATGATTCTAAAAAATTGAATATTAGAATACATTATCAGTTGTTTTATCTTAGAATGGGATGGAGCGAATTTTAGTATCGGTCTTTCAATTTATGGGAGTGTTACCAGTGTAGCTCTTCACCTGGGGTTCAAACAGAGATTCAGACTTTAGTTATGGGCATTTTCAAACACAAACCTGTAGAATCAGAATTAGAGGCTCCCGAGACTTAGAATGGGATGAAGCGAATTTTAGTCTTGGTCTTTCAATTGAGACTCTATAGACCTAGCAACTGATATCCTCAAGTTAATAAACTCATTACCTGAGTATGAGCCTTCAATGCTTTTGTTGATTACTTCATCAAAATACTTAGTGTTATTAAGAAGCCACCCAAGAACTTCCCCCAATCCATCATATAAGACACAAGATCAGCTGGGCGTTGTGTTACAAACTGATAGGTGTGAAAACACCCATCTTTTTACCACTTAATTACAATAATAACCGAGCCAAAACGTGTATTTTATGCCATTTATGTCGGAATTATGCGTGGTTTGTGTTTTTGTTGTAATTTAGGACGAAAAGGTGAAAAGTGGAGAAAACACGGCATTCACGGGCTTTTATCGAAGAAAAAGACAAAAGATGAAGTCGAAAGATCAAGAGTGGAAAAAAAAGAACGGAAGTCCAAGACCAATCCTGAAGATTTATCGAAGAAAAGGTCAAAAGACAGAAGTTTACTAAAAAGCCGAAGAACTCGAGTCTTATTTATGAGGAAAATACAAGACGAGTTTGAAGAAATCCCAAGACAAAGTCCAAGTATGAAGAAGACTAACAGAAGATTAAAGAGATCAAGGACCCAAGTGTGCAATTAAGAGAAAGAAGAAAGAGGGAGGAAGCTTCCTAAGCTCCTCCCTAATCTCCCTATAAATACCAACCAACCTCATTTGTTGAGAGTTGTTGGTGGCTTGACAAACCACTCTTCCACCATTTTTCATTTCTTGTCATTTCATTTCCTTCACTTTAATTAAATGTTATGCACTTTTATTCATTTAATTTTCAAGTAAGTTTTCATCATTTGTTCTTTAATCTTTAATCTTTACTTTGCTTGTCTTAATTTCTCATCTTCCTTTCTTGATTCTTGCTTACTTTTGGTGCGAATTACTTATGATCCGTGTTGTTCATTTATGTTTTCGCGCCTAAAAAGTTCATCTTTTTATGTTTTGATTCCAAAAGTTTGTTTCTTTTAAGTTTTGTTAAGTTATATTTGTGCTTATTCGATTTATTTCACTTGAGATTCGTGCTAGTTTTGGGTTTGAGCTTAATCTAATAAGCTTATAACCTTGCCTTTATTTTCGGATCAAAAGAACCAATCGGAAAGGGTTTTAAAACCCTTTTCCGACCATAGCTTTCCGACCAAGTCACCCCACTTTCCGATTGAGTCCAATCGGAAAGGGGTTTCTATTTTCCGATTGGTGCCAGCAAATATTCCGATCAGCCCAGTTTTACTCATTCCGATTGTACTTGTTTCTCTATATTCCGATCATGCCTTTTGCATATTCCGATTTGGTGGATTTTAAACATTCCGATTGGACCCACAAGCATTATTCCGATTGGGACTTTTCCCAATATTCCGATCGGAATGATTTGCCTCGTTTTAATATTTTGCTTTAGTTAAAGGGTTAATGTTTCTCGTCTTATTTCTTTAAGTCATTTTAATTTCGCTTTGTGTTTTTTATTTAATTCTCGATTTACTTTTTCGCTAAGTTTTACTTTACGTCATTCAAGTTCTCGTCATTTACTTTTTACGTTTTTAATATGCACCGTTTACGTTTCACTCAGTTGTAGTTTTAATTACTTGTCATTTATTATTAAGTCCTGCACATTTATTTTTACAACAACCAAAAATATTGTTTTCACCAAGAACAACTAATCTCACACAATTAACCGGAAATCAATTCGATTAGACACCGAGAAAACGAACTTTCAACGAGTAAAATCTTGTTATTAAAATGGCGCCGCTGCCGGCTCTTTTCGTGAAGATCGAAGGTTTTTTGTGAGTGACGCGTTGGCTTTTGGGATCCGTTCACTTGTGAACGTTATTTTTCGTATTCAAAAATTTTTAAAAATCCAAAAACATTCGAAAAATCTTAAAAAGCATTTCTTTTTCAAAGTTTTGCACCAAAAATATTCTTCTTGCTTATCTATCTTTCTTTATGGATTTTTATGTCCATTGCGTCCGGTGTGGGAAACAATTATCCGGGAACAACTCTTGTCAATGGTGTACATGTGAGCGGTGCGGAAACGATATCGACTACACACAATTCGGATTTTGTCCCTTGTGCAACTCGACTAATTCATTCTTTTTGAACCCACCTCCTGTTCCCCCGTGCATCTATTGTGGAAGCGATTCTCATTGGCATGTTTCGTGCCCGGTTCAATACCCGTATAGACACGGGCAAGAACCGGGATACAATTATGACAATGATAATAGCTATCCACATGACGCACCTGATTTTTCTCCATACCCGGTTTGCAACAACTGTGGGGGTACTCACGACACTTATTATTGTCAACCAATGAATTATTATGAGCAAAATTCGTGTCCTCAGTTTTCTTCACCTATGGATTATTATGAACCAAACCCGGTTTCTAATTCTTCTCAACCGATGAACAACTATGAGCAACATCCGTGCTATAATTCCGGTTTTCAAAATCTTGAGCCCCCACCGCACTCACTCGATCATCAGCCTTGTCACGGGATGAGTTACCAAGAACCAATTGTCGATCTTGCTACAGCCTTTCAAGAACAAAGAAACGATCTTGCTACAGCTTTTCAAGAGCAATCGAAAGAGCTTTTACACACGCTGCGAACTTATATGGAGTCATTTTTACAGCAGCAAGATCAGACGAGTACTCATATCCCTGAGCATATTATTGGCCCTATAAATAATGAGGAGAGTGATGACGATATTGAGGTTATTTTCAATGAGGAGGAATTTCTAAAGCAAAATACTTCACTCCTTCGTTATGATGGTTTGCACATTCCTGAGATCGAGGAATATCTTGATATTGATACACCCGTGGAATACATATCCGGGTATTGTGATGTGGAGGGAGATATACTTTTTCTAGAAGATTTATTACACGATGACACTACACCTTCTATACCAGAGGTGGAAAGATGTGAATCTACTGAAAAAGGGACGCAGGTGAAAGGTAATTGTTCTCATACTTCTCATATTATATTGCCACCTCATCCTCCCACGTACAAACCCAAGAGGGTGATGTATCACTTTTACTCTACTCGTTTTATACCGGGAAATGAGGATGAGTGCTTTGACCCGGGAGGTGACATTGATTATGCTATGTTTGATAACAATACGGCTTTGCCGCTTGCTCAGCATCTATTGTCTTTGGGGGAGGACAATGTGCTTACTTTACCCACCCCACCTCCCGTGGATCCTGATTTCACATACTATACGTATGTTGAAAGGACCTTTCTCCCTTTCAAGACTTATCCCCCCGCCTCTCCTTTGTTGATGTCAACCGGGAATGAGGACAAGGTCTTTGATCCCGGTATTGCATTTGAGGCTTCCCCATGGACCATTTAATTCGGGGACGAGTCAGGCTCGTGACTCGGTTAACAAAAACAAGCGCTTCTTGGGAGGCAACCCAATTATCTATCTATTTTCAACATAAGTGTAGGGGGGAGCCCCGTTGGTGTTTCTTGTTCTCTTTCTTATCATATGCAGGGATTAGAGCTTCAAAGACACACTCTTGATAACTTTTGACGAACCGTGATGCTGTGTTCCCTTCTTCCCGGTTCTATCCTAAACTCTTTTCGATTCACTATTTTATATTTCTCCATATTAAAATAGGAATCTCTTTAGTTGTCTCTTCCTTAGCGAGATTTAAACAAAGTGCACAATGTCCTAAGTGTAGGGGAGTTTACTCCCACATGCTTAAACATTGAGGACAATGTTTATCTTAAGTGTAGGGGGGACTTCTATCGAAGTTAAGTGGTCTTTTCCTTGTATTTGTCCTCATTTTAACCGGAAAATCAATTTTTCGACATTTTTCAAAATTTTTAATCTATTTTGGCCTATTAGTTTTTCCCTTTTGTATAGCTATTTTCTTTCTTTGCTTGAATAAATGTTTAATAAGTGGTTTTAATTTTCAAACGTTGTGAATCTTTTGACTCAATCCGAGTTTACTCTAGCTAGTATCCTTAACGTGTTTAAGTCAAGTTTTGCTAGGCTTTTATATAGGGAGCTATAAAACGCGAAAGTCTTAACTCTCACGGGTTAAGAACAAGAACTTCTCGCAAGTTTCTATAATTGATCCTAGAGAGTCGTTTATCAAGGGAACTTTAAGATGCGATTTTTAAACTTGAAAGAGTCTAAGAAATTGCAAGATCCTATAGACGACTCGAAAACCCAAAACTTTGATTTAATTGGCTAAGTATCCACGAGTCTCATTACTTGAGATTTTAAACTGTGGAGAACGAGAGATGATAGAGCCAATTATAAGTCGGTATTCTTTCGTGAATTTATGTGAGTTGATTATGAGCCTATTCTCCCATCGCTTGCTAAATACATTTATCTGCTAATAAATAAGGTTGTACGATTTGAAAAGTTACTTAGCTTCTAGCCCCAGATCGTTTAAAAGTTGCTCGGAAATGACGAGAGTTCATAGCCAAGGCATAACTTATGAAGCGGGGCGCGAAGATTGGCGAGTCCGAAAAGGCCCTAACAAGGCATGAGGGCTATGTTTTGTTGCTAAAGATCCAAAAGTGATGTGAAGAATCATTTATCGAAAATCAATATGAAGGATCAAGACACACGACGAAAAGCAAGAACTCCCCAAAAGTCATGGAGAAGTCTATCCGAAAAGACCCTAACAAGGTATGAGGATAAATAGATCCAAGTCCTAAAAAGGAGGCGGATCGTTGTATATCAAAGTCCAAAATAAAGATTGGAGAAAAATGAAGAAGTCGTGGTCCAAAAATGAAGAATCTCTCAAAACTTCAAGTGAAGAAATTCCTATTATGAAGAGAAGACCATAATTTCAAGAACGTCTCTCGAAGATTCGAAGTATGAAGTCGCTGCCAAATATCGGCCCGAGAAAGGTCTCAAATCGCGAACCAAGTTATGCCAAGATATGAACTTTTTGATATCCCGAGAAGCAGTTTTAAAAGATTTGGTCCTTTAGCTAACTATTGATTAAATCGTGCACCTTATTTTCAGACTAAATAATTATCGAAATAAGTCAACAATGCATCCTCGTGATCATTCAAGACAAATAATAAAATATAAGAGATACCCATAGGAATAAGGGGGTCTAAGTAAATAATTTTCCCACATGAGTTCGTGTTAGTTTACTAACTTATAATAACAATGATCTCGTTTTTAAGCTTGGTTTGGAGAAAGTGAAAAGTTGAGGATGATGATTATTCATGACATTTTCAAAACCCAAGGTATGTTTTTAATTTCTTTGCTTTGAAAGTTTATAATTTTCTATCTCTTTAATAAAGGCCAACGTGGATTAATTATTATGAAAAGTGTAAACGTGCTTTGTAACTAATGCATTGCATGAGGACATTGCAATGGTTAAGTGTAGGGGATTTGATAGGTGTGAAAACACCCATCTTTTTACCACTTAATTACAATAATAACCGAGCCAAAACGTGTATTTTATGCCATTTATGTCGGAATTATGCGTGGTTTGTGTTTTTGTTGTAATTTAGGACGAAAAGGTGAAAAGTGGAGAAAACACGGCATTCACGGGCTTTTATCGAAGAAAAAGACGAAAGATGAAGTCGAAAGATCAAGAGTGGAAAAAAAAGAACGGAAGTCCAAGACCAATCCTGAAGATTTATCGAAGAAAAGGTCAAAAGACAGAAGTTTACTAAAAAGCCGAAGAACTCGAGTCTTATTTATGAGGAAAATACAAGACGAGTTTGAAGAAATCCCAAGACAAAGTCCAAGTATGAAGAAGACTAACAGAAGATTAAAGAGATCAAGGACCCAAGTGTGCAATTAAGAGAAAGAAGAAAGAGGGAGGAAGCTTCCTAAGCTCCTCCCTAATCTCCCTATAAATACCAACCAACCTCATTTGTTGAGAGTTGTTGGTGGCTTGACAAACCACTCTTCCACCATTTTTCATTTCTTGTCATTTCATTTCCTTCACTTTAATTAAATGTTATGCACTTTTATTCATTTAATTTTCAAGTAAGTTTTCATCATTTGTTCTTTAATCTTTAATCTTTACTTTGCTTGTCTTAATTTCTCATCTTCCTTTCTTGATTCTTGCTTACTTTTGGTGCGAATTACTTATGATCCGTGTTGTTCATTTATGTTTTCGCGCCTAAAAAGTTCATCTTTTTATGTTTTGATTCCAAAAGTTTGTTTCTTTTAAGTTTTGTTAAGTTATATTTGTGCTTATTCGATTTATTTCACTTGAGATTCGTGCTAGTTTTGGGTTTGAGCTTAATCTAATAAGCTTATAACCTTGCCTTTATTTTCGGATCAAAAGAACCAATCGGAAAGGGTTTTAAAACCCTTTTCCGACCATAGCTTTCCGACCAAGTCACCCCACTTTCCGATTGAGTCCAATCGGAAAGGGGTTTCTATTTTCCGATTGGTGCCAGCAAATATTCCGATCAGCCCAGTTTTACTCATTCCGATTGTACTTGTTTCTCTATATTCCGATCATGCCTTTTGCATATTCCGATTTGGTGGATTTTAAACATTCCGATTGGACCCACAAGCATTATTCCGATTGGGACTTTTCCCAATATTCCGATCGGAATGATTTGCCTCGTTTTAATATTTTGCTTTAGTTAAAGGGTTAATGTTTCTCGTCTTATTTCTTTAAGTCATTTTAATTTCGCTTTGTGTTTTTTATTTAATTCTCGATTTACTTTTTCGCTAAGTTTTACTTTACGTCATTCAAGTTCTCGTCATTTACTTTTTACGTTTTTAATATGCACCGTTTACGTTTCACTCAGTTGTAGTTTTAATTACTTGTCATTTATTATTAAGTCCTGCACATTTATTTTTACAACAACCAAAAATATTGTTTTCACCAAGAACAACTAATCTCACACAATTAACCGGAAATCAATTCGATTAGACACCGAGAAAACGAACTTTCAACGAGTAAAATCTTGTTATTACAAACTCTTAAAGATACTTCTGACTGCACATCCCAAAAACGTAATCAAATTCTACACAATAAACCAAAAAAGAAACGAAAAACATAAAAAGATCACAACTAAAATCATGGAACTTCACATCATTCACATGTACTAGTTGCAGTGATAATTCTAAATCTTGTTTTGCTTACAAAAGAGAAACCGTCCAAATGGGTCAAAAAGCAATCAATTTTTACCCATTTTCTTTACGTAGATGACGGTATTCCGAAACCATAGTCAAAGCATGTACCTCATTTCCAGCTTTGAATGCCTTGATAACCTTTTGCAATCTTTAGGGTGTTTGGCTTCTTTTTAACAGGATCCAAACACTCCTTCTGCAGCAGAACATGAGAATAGTAATAAACCTATATCATTAACCTCCTCTTAACTAAATCACCGGTACATGCGTATTATTTAAATTTTCAAGGGGATTTAATAAAAGAGCATCAGTCACCTAGCACTGCCTATGCCTGAGTGGACTCTCATTGTTTGGTTTTGTATTGCAAACATATAAACATATGCTAAATTCATGTTATTTGGTTTGTTCATATAGTTACAAAAACCAATTTGGGAAACATACATCTGGACATAAAAAATAAGGAGAGTATGAATGACTTACCAGGCCTTAGGGCCTTTAAAATGAACTAGCATTATATGTATGAAACAGAAGAACCCTTTGTTCAAATTCAACTCAAAACCAACCACTTTAATGAATAGCTTGTAGAAAAAAACACATTTAAGATACAAATATATAAACAACCAAAGAAAGATGCAATGTTAGTTGTTAACAGTATAAACTAACATGAAAATCTACGGGGAAAAGGCATGTAAGACCACCAGCTTGTGCGATGTTTGACGCACTATTAAAACCGGTACAAACAATACAATTCAAGTCTTTACCCACCGAAAATCCATCAAAAAACTAAACTTCTTTTGGGACTACGGTCCAACCTAAACGAACTCCTGTAAATCCAGAATACTTTGAGAAAGATGCAGTTTCAATATATTGCAACCTGCCCAAAAATAAAAATAAAAAAAAACATATTTGTACATAAATATATTCACAAAAAGTGAAACCAAATTTACAGTAAACATTATATCAAATTTACACAGTAGGTGCCAACATTATATCAAACTTACATAGTAAAGTATATCAAATTTTCACCAGTAGGCGTGTTAGAGGTGTAAAGAAACCCATAAAAATATTAGGCAAATTCACATCACATCTATAAAACAGATGGTTAAAGAAAGAAGATAAAAGTCATGGATATTGTTAGCATAAATCAAAATAAGGAGATAATAGTAAAATTAATAGAAAAATATTATAGAAGAAACGCGAATGGTATTATACATATAAGAAAAATGCATACTAATTCTTATAACAATAGTCAAACATAAGATCAGAGTTTTGTAAAAAATAAAATACACGTTAGGGTTTGAGAAAAAGAAGTAGTAGTTATTTTGCTTTTTAATTTTTAATATGTGCAGGAGGTATAAATCTATAATTTGAAGGATATTTTCATATTATTTTAAAAAAATCAAAAGATATCAACGTATTTTGAATCACATTATATATCTTATAGTAATAATTATATAGTATATTCCGTACACATAAATTGATTTGTTTTTTATAATTTATTAATATTGTTTTGAATAGAAAAACACAAAAGAATAGTTAGCTTAGTTGGTAAACTTGTTAACATGTTTACATGTTAACAACCAGACCCGAGCTCAAACCTTGCTAATGGCATATTCTAATTTTTTAATAAAATTTCGAATTAAAATAATTTTAATTAAAATAATGAATTTTCAAAATTATTACCATATAAAAATGAAAAATACATTAAAAAACACAAAATCCAAATTTCAAAAAAACGATTTACATATATACATATATATATATATATTTGCACCTACCGCCAGGCTAAAAAAAGGTTTGACAAATTTCATATTGTAAATTGATTTTACGGTCTTATCATTCGTAGGTCTAAATGCTTTCAGACGCGTTTTTTAAGTTAGCTATTGAATCTGAATAGTAATATGCCTAGATATGAATGGAAACAGTAATGCTTTTGCGGCCATCATTTTCATGTAAAATGTTACATATGGAAGAAAACTTTTCTAATAGATTTTGTAAAATTCAAATTGCCTATATCAACACTCCTTAATCTATTTTAGAAAGACCAAATACCAACACTAGAAATGTAGAGCTGTTATCGGTTCACAAACTTATGTGATATGTACTTTCAAATCTTGCAAATGAGCTCCATGTCCTGCTTTTATTATTCGTAAATGACCACCATTGCTGAAATTGTAAGTTATTTAGGTTATAGAAAAAGTAAATTCAATGTTTTCTAATTATTATCATTTCGCAATATTATATACATGTTACGTGATCAAGTTTCCGAGAGATGTTTTAAGTTGTCTTATAAAGCACCACTACCACTTTATGCCGCGTTATCTCCACAAATGTCATGTCAATAGTGTCTTTGTTGGAATTTAATATCTAGTTAACCATGTAACTACGAATACGCAGCGGAATGGATCTAGTTTGAGAAATTCTGATTAACAAATAATAAACAATAAAGGAAACGCGAAAACTAACCTTCGTCCAAAAGCAATGAAACTAAAACGAGTGATAAAATATACCACCTCTACGGTTTCTCACACAAACACTACTAATGAGTACGTCCCGGTAATGCTAGCCGAAACCAACGTATACCCAAGCACCAAGTGTCGTAGAATAAAACGGATCAAAAACAAAAACAGCCTAAACTGCAGTTTTGTCTGATATCCTTCATTGTCCAATAAACCAGATCTTTGTGTTGTCCGATATCTAACAACAATGTCCGACTAGAAAACCCAGTTCTATCCGAGAACGATCAGTAGAGGCCAAAAACCTTCAATAAGCTGTTGCACCTTTAACATCTTATAAACCTTCATTTAAGACTTTGTTTTAGCAGCCTTAGATTTGATTCTAAGTTACTAAACCACCTTGGATTGAATATAATGCAAGTGTTTAGTTGTGAGATAATTAATCGAATTATATAAACGCTAATTAGGGTTTATAGAACCGATTTATGAAGATGGGAAAAGGGACAGAGATTCTTATGGTTTTGTTATGCCAATTTGGTGATTTATGAGCAGGGGTTGAGGGGTTTATATACCCCTCAAACCCTAGTCTAGATAAACCTAAACTTTCAAGTTTAGGCTTTATCCCAAACACCCCATAACTTATCACAACTCTTTAAATACTTATCATAAACCTCTTTATCTATTATCTCAGCATTTAAACGAATCTAGACAGTCTTAGTTCCCTTCTAGAACCTTCTATGGGCCAGACATTAAGGTTTAAGACAGTAAGGAACTTGTCTAAAACATTTTATGTCCAAACGGGTCAAAATGGGTCGTTTTGAAAGCTTCAGACGTGGATCATAATACGTACTCTTTTGTTCTAGTGTGTGCCCCAGATAGGCTCACACACCCATAGCCACATTTGTGCATTCCAACGAGCATGAATTAACAGCTCCCACTTGGTCGTTGGAGTAGACAACACAAATGTCAACGACAGAAACGTCTAGCAACACTCACACTCGTTATTTAACTAGAGGTGTCTGAGATATAGTTTCATTGAACATTCTCAGTATCATGGTCATTTATGTCTTGTTTTTATCATCCTTTGTTATAGATACCGTTAAACCATGGATATGGATCCTAACTCATTCCATATAGTTTAACAATTTAGATTCTCGTTATTGAATTCAATTCAGATATACCAAATGTAACCAAGATTCATCTTGCATTACCATTTGGGTTCGGCTAAACAATTATTTGATTAATTCTAGAGAGGCGCCATGGTATCATTCTGCACATACTAAGTGGAGTAACAAATCCTTTATTGACTACAAGTGTTGTGGATGCTACTTCACATCACTCCAAGAAATATCTTTTATAATGTAACACTCTCAAATTTCGTATCGGTACAGCGGAAGGGTCAATAGAGTGTTACGGGATAGCACAATAACTCAAATCATAGACAATGCATAAAAAGGGTTGTACAAAGCCATACATGCATTCATCCGAATACAAGTTTAAAGTTTACACAAGGTCCCCCGGTTTTTACAGTCATAAAGTTTACAAAACATATTTCGAATGAATATTAATATTAAGTGGGCCATCAGAGTCGATCTCCGTCCAAGTTACCTTCAAGCACCTAAGATAAAACATGTGAAAAATTAATCAGCGAATGCCGAGTGAATTCATAGAGTTTAGTAAAAACTGTTATATAAAACAGTTATGTAAAGCAGAACACAAGCATAATATCAGTAATAAGACCCCATATTGCTAGTCAGACAATATATTATAATTCAATTCATATATCATACATTATTCCTGAGACCGCAGCCTCAGTGTTACCATTATCATTATTATTATCGGATTATTATAAGCCGCATGACATTGTTGCCTTATTATAATATACAACGGGTCGCGAGCCCGACAAATATGTGCCCATCTAAATCAGTTTGTCGTCACTAATATCACGCTATATAAATCATCTCATACATAAATTTGCTTGCCAATCAATGTGGCGCGAGGGGGATCAACCGTCAAGACGCGAACTGGTGTGATCTTCCCCAAATAGTACTATTATATGTATAAGCGTCTACCAACTCCCGATAGTTCATAATTCATGCTAATGGGACTTAAAGTGACATAACCTAACTAATAATAATCCATTTCAATCATTCATTGGGTCATATAATCAACTGGGTCCATATCAATAAGCATACAATCGGGACTACTTGTGTTCTATTTTTATTAAAAGTCGCATGTTATCTCCCTCGCGGGTTTACAAAACATTTCATAAAACATTTAAAATAGTGTGAGGCTATGAACTCACTTAGGTTGGGAAAGGCGGGTTATCGGTAATTAGGAAGTACGGTGCGTGCCTCGATCACGGGAAACCTAAACAAATAATACTCGATCTTAGACTATGTCAAATAGCATTTATAAAAAGTTGTTATGTGTATGTAATAATGTCATAAACATGATGATCAAGTGGGATTTTATCACCTTATAGAACATTATTAGTTGTTAAGTATTTAGCTAACTTAGTCTAATTATACGTTTTTAGCCCATGTATATGTTAAGGCCCAATAGGCCCATTAAGAGTCCAATATCTTTTTATTAGTCCATTTATCTATTTAGGACCAGGCTTATACTCATATGTTGGGCCGAAGTGGGTTGAGCCCATGAGCAAGTCCAATAGTGCTAAACCAAACTAGTTGGGCCTAGTGGTCCAATAAGGCTAATTTTGGTCCATTACGGGTCCATATGTTACAAAGCTCGGGTTTGTCGATTTTTACTTGCTAAATGTGTTTACATATCAGTAGATGTTCTATAAAAATGTTACATTAGATGGGTCCGACCATCTAAGTTTTATTTGGTGAAAACGTCATCCTTTCTGTTTTAGCCGAAAAGACGTAAAAGTTATATATATAGTTTGTAGTTAGAAAACATTTGAGTTTTATTTTTATAAAATGTGATACTTATTTACTATAGTATATAAACATATTATATAGTATTTATTATCCTTTATTTACTTTTACATACTTATTTTATATATTAATTTACTTCAAGTGGCATTTTAATATTATATAACTTATAGTGAAATCTGATGTCAAAAGTCATGTTCACCTTTTTTATCATATCTTGAGTTCTATAATGAGTTAGAACCCTAAATTTTTACTGTAGAAACGACATGATGTGCTCTACAATTAACTCTTCTATGGCTCCTTCTCAAATGTTGGAAATATATTTTTACGTATTTAGGAAGATTTGGTCACTCTAACAATATATCAAGTAGTAGCTCGTAGTCTAGATATCTTTTAATATATCAAACAAGGAAAAGCCCGGTCCATGCTTGTATGGCCGGCGGCCAATTGTAAGCCCAAACCCATCTCATGGGCTTGGGTATATAAACCCTCTCCTTTGATGGAGAGGGTGGTGGTTTCATTCTTTTTTACACATAGTTAATCACTTTCTCTCTCTAAAGTATGTGTGAAATCATCTATCTTTCTATCTCTTTCTCACTCTAAACATAAGCTAGATTTACAATATCCTACAAATGATATCAAGAGCCATGGGATGATTGTATTGTTTATGTGTTTGTGTTCTTGATTTTAGTTGCTTTTGATCTATATAAACCCACGTCCAAAATGTTTTTGTGTTTTTTATGTTTTTTTCTTGATACAAATCTTCTACATAGTTGTGGTAGAGATTTGGTATATTTACTTTGGCTAAAAACACAAAAATTTTGGGTGTTTGGATCAATTTTTGGCTTAAAATCTCGAATTAGGTGTGTTTTGTCCGAGAAAAGTGGAAAATTTGTACACTGTTTGTACTATTGCGACACTTATCCCATCGCAATATCTAGGGTTTTACATTGCGATCCGTATTGCGATTGGCATTGCGATTGGAGTTCATTTTGTGACATTGCGATCCGTATTGCGATTGGCATTGCGATTGGAGTTCATTTTGTGATATTGCGACAGGGTATTGCGATTGGAATATTGCGATATGACTTATTGCGATTGGAATATTGCGATAGGATTTATTGCGATTAGAGTATTGCGATAGGATTTATTGTGATAGGACTTATTACGATACGTGATATTGTGACAGGGTATTGCGACAGTATTGCGATTGGAAGTATTGTGATAGGATTTATTGCGATTGGACTTATTGCGATATGTTACATTGCGACAGCATTCCTTTTAGGCATTGCGATAGAACAACAAGTATTCCAAGATTTTTCAAAAACGTGTTTTTTGAATTTTGTCTTGGAATTTTTTGTTTATCGAGAACATAATTTAGGGGATTTTAACATTATTTCTCGGCTTCAACACACAACATCAAACACATTTACTTTCTCTCATTGATCGGTCAACTTTTTAAATCTTTACTTATGGAAATGGAGTACACATCTCTTACGGATAAGTCCATCCTCTCGGGTACGGATTATCGTCCACCAATGTTGGTCAAAACTATGTACGAGGATTGGGCTTCCCGCATGGAACTTTATATGTTGAACAAGGAGAATTGACATCTTATTTGGGCATCGGTGCTTAATGGAGCATTGGTATATGGTACTGTGACGGAAGGTGCTGTTACTCGTCCTCGAACTACGGGTGAATTAACGGGAGATGCTAAGATACAAGATAAGTGTGATAAACAAGCTACAAATATCATTCTCCAAGCCCTTCCTCCAGATGTCTACAAACTCGTCAGTAAACATAAAGTTGCCAAAGAGTTATGGGATAGAATTCGTGTTCTAATGCAAGTCACCTCGTTAACTAAACAAGAACGAGAGTGTAAGCTTTATGATACTTTTGATAAGTTTGCCTATGTTCCCGGGAGACTCTCAATGATTACTATCTGAGATTTACCCTATTGTTGAATGAGCTCAATATCTATGGAATGGCAATTCCCACGTTTCAATTAAACACCAAGTATTTGAACACTCTTCCTTCAGAATGGAAAAAGTACGTGACGGATGTTAAATTGGCTAAGGACTTGCATAACACCAATGTGGATCAACTTCAAGATTTTCTTCAACAACACGAATTCCATGTGATCGAGGCTCGATTGTCTACACCTCAAGTTCATGATCCACTTTCCATGTATGCTTCTCAACAAAACATGGCTTATACTTATCAACAACCATCATACTTGCAGCAGCCACCACACACACCTATCAGCAACCACAGCAACCATCTTAATCAACCATTAATGATGCCACAGCAATCATTTCAACAAAGTGTTCATCAACAATCTTTTCCACAGCAACAACCACATCAGACATCACCATCACAAGCCAACACTTCTCCAATGGGCTATACTCCTCAGCAAGGATATATTCCAATTGAAGCACAACCAGCACAAGCCTTCTACTCCAATGAACTTCCACCAATCCAAGCACCGGTCTTTACTCCAAATGATACGCCAGCTGATGTTCTAAACCATCTCACTGCCTACTTTTCAAAACTTGTTGCAACTAGAGGATTTCCACCAACAAACAATCAGCTCCGAACCTCTTCAAATCCTCGACAACAAGCCACTGTTCAAGATGGTCAAGTGACGGTGCAACCTATTCAGGGAAGGAAAAATTCATATGGACCTCCTACAAGGACTATGAATGCTCAAGTTGTGAATTCTCAAGCTAATGGAAATGGAAGCCCTATTGGTTCACAAAAGGTTGTGACTTGCTACAATTGTAGAGGACAAGGTCATATGGCTAGGGAATGCACTCAGCCAAAAAGGAGAAGGGATGCAACGTGGTTTCGTGAGAAGATGTATTTGGTCGATGCTCAGTCTAAGGGAAAGATTTTGGATTCAGAAGAGTTAGCATTTCTTGCAGACCCAGGGGCAGCAGATAATGAAGGCATTACAGTCGTTTCCACTTCTAATGCAGTTTATCAAGCAGATGATCTTGACGCATATGATTCGGATTGTGATGACATTCACTCTGCCCAAGCTGCTCTCGTTGCTAATCTCTCTCACTACGATTCTGATGTCGTCAGTGAGGTACCAACAACATCTAATAATATTGATGATAACCAACATCAATTTGGGCATGAAAATGACAACCTCGAACAGCATTCGGGAACTAGTAACTCAAATGATGTGGTACCCAATCCTACACATTTGAGTGAACCTTAACCAAATGCTACGACGGGTATGGAATCTTATGCTCAACATGATTTGGTCATGGTGCCTAAACATATTATTGATCAAATGCATATGGCTCTCAGAAAATCCGTAGATACGAATTCCACCCTAACATCTGAGCTTGCGTTGCATAAAGAAAAGGTCAAAGCTTTTGAAATGGTCCCTCAAGCTGAAAAAATAACTTATTCTGAATTTGACCAATTTCGTTTTGAAAAGATTGAACACTTAAATGAAATAGAATCATTAAAAGCTAATCTTTCTAATGAATTAAAAGCAAAAGAGTCGGTTGTAAATGATTTTCAGAAACTTAAAAAAGATTTTAAAACTCTCGAGTCTAAAAAGTTTGAATCGGAAATTAATGCTACCAAACTTCTTAAATTCAAGGAACAACAGCTTTTAAAACAATACGCTTCCACAGAAAAGGTTCATCTTTTAACTAAATCGTTTAAAGAACTCGAACTTAAGCGTCTTCAAGATTTGCCACCTAATCCTGGTTATGCAAAACAAGCTCAGGAATATATTTCGTGTCTTTATGATGTGACCCTAATTGGAAAATCAAAAGAAGCACCTTATGTTCGTAGTACTGAGTAGACACAGTCACTTGCGGAAGAAACTCATTCTAAAATGCTTTCAAAATTCCATAAGATTGATTATGATCAGTATAACAAAGATCAATTGTATAAAAAGACCTGTATTCGTTTACAAAAGGAATTAGCTCAATTAACCGTTTTTGTGCCTCAAAGTTTGTCAACGGAACACCCTCCTAGTACGTCTCCTACACTTGTCAAAAAGGATTTAACTAAGTTAATTCCACTGGTAAGTAAGGCATCTGTTAGCTTAAATGTGGTGCACCAACACTTAGCCGATTTTTACAAGGTCATTTTGGAACGTACGACGGCTTCGGCCATAACAGAAGGTGAATGGAATTTTGAGCACACAAGAGCTGCATTTCGATACGAAATTGTTCCATTTGTAAACAATGTTAAAGCTTGTCTTAGTACTATTGATCAAGATTTTCTTTTGGAAATAGAAGAAGTTAGACATGTTTTCAATGAAATGGATGATGCTTATGAAAACGGTTTACTTGAAATAGAACGGGTTTCACGCCAAAATGATAAGCTTCTGAAGCAAGTGATGTCTCATGATATAGTTTCCGTCTGTGTGAATATAAGTGTTGATAATGATTATATTATGCATAATGTTGAATCTATGGATAATGTGGTAGATAGTACTTGTCACAAATCTGACGCTGAATTTTTAAAGCTTCAAGATTATTATACTTTGCTTTCAAAAAGTTTTGATGAGATTCAAACACATTGTATTTCGCTTGAATGCAAGCAACAATTTATTCAGGAAATCTTTGAAACGTCATTTGAAGGTATTAATATCGATGATGAAAATTTTCAAAAGAATTTTTGATTGAATTTACAATCAAAACAGCGTCAGCCAAGTGACAAGGTTGCTAAATCTTTGCCGATAGACATAGAGAAATCTAGAGAGCTTAACTGTGTGAACGTACTTGATGCCGCTGAGAATTTAAAACTTGATCTAGATAATCGAGTTTCCAAGATTTTGTACAAAGTGATAACTTAAAACAGAAAAATACACAACTCTTCGATTCAGTAAAGCCCGCATGTGCTACTACCACTGCATAGAATCAATCTTTGATTGAACAATTGAATCGAAAGTCGGTGGAAATATCTGATTTGAGGGAACAAATTTGTGATAAAAATCTGGCCTTGGCTGAGTTAAAGGAAACACTTCGTACTCTAAAAGGGAAGAATGTTGTGGATAACGCAGCCACTATCTCAGCATCGTCCTCTAGTGCGATCAAAAGGAACCTTATAGCCGTCACACCATTTAATAAGGGCCCTAGGACTAAACCATCTCAAACTTTGGTCACTAAAGATAAGGCGGAATCAAAACCAGCTTCTAATATTCCCGTGTTGCCTTCAACAGGAGTAAGCACCACTACTAAGGCTCAAATATCTAAGCTTAAAAGAAACAAGAAGAATGATAGGATCTTGCCCCCATCTAGTAGTCAAGTGAAGAAGAAAGTAGAAGCCCATCCTAGGAATGTTATTTCTGTTTTGAATAAAAAGAATCATGTAGCTAAACTTAAAGGCTCTGCGGTTTTGCAGCGTTCTAAGCCTACTGTGAATTCTAATTTGAAATGTTAGAATTGCAATGAATGTATGTTTTCTAGTCGTCATGATTCTTGCCTTATTGACCATGTGAATGAGATGAATGCCTGGAAAAATGGATTAGAATGGAAACCAATTGGGAAAGTGTTAACCCAAGTTGGTTGGATGTGGCGCCCCACTGGTAGAACTTTCACTATAGTAGGAAATGTGTGCCCTTTAACTAGGATCACTCCCACTAAAGCGAAGAAAGCGTGCCCTTTAACTAGGAGTACCAAGGCTACCAAAACACAAGCGTGTCCTTTAACTAGAAACACCGACACTACTGTAGGAACAAAGTGCCCTTTAAATAGGTCTACTCCCACTGTAGTGCCCGCTAATAATCCAAAACCTCAAAAAGTTGGAACAATAAAACCTGTTAGTGCTAAAACTCACATTAGAAAACGCAGGAAATCTAGGGGTCACACAAATGTTAGCAATCCTGATAATATTATATCTGTATCTGCTAACACTCCGGAACCAATAGTTTCCAATGCATTGTCTACTGTTGTTGTTGAAAACAGGTGGTCCAAATTGTTCTCTGGTATTTGGACTCTGGTTGCTCTAAACATATGACCGGAGATCGCCCTCAGCTCAGAAATTTCATCAGCAAGTTTCTTGGTACGGTTCGATTTGGGAATGATCATATTGCAAAGATAATGGGTTACGGTGAATATCATATTGGAAATGTTATAATTTCAAGAGTGTATTATGTGGAAGGTCTCGGTCACAACTTATTTTCTGTGGGACAATTTTGTGATGCAAACCTAGAAGTTGCTTTTCGAGAGCATACCTGTTTCATACCTAATTTGGAAGGGGTTGATTTATTGAAAGGTACTCAAGGAAATAATTTGTATACTTTGTCTCTACAAGACATGATGGTCGCTTCTCCCGTATGTCTTCTCTCCAAAGCATCTAAGACTAAGTCATGGTTATGGCATCGACGGTTATCTCATCTTAACTTTGACGCTATTAATCATTTGGCGAAAAACGAACTTGTTCGTGGTCTTCCTAAACTTTCATTTCACAAGGATCATTTGTGTTCCGCGTGTACAATGGGGAAAAGCACTAAGAAATCATACAAACCCAAGATTGAAGACACCAACCAAGAGAAACTTTATTTGTTGCATATGGATCTTTGTGGGCCAATGCGTGTTGAAAGTCTTAGTGGCAAAAAGTGCATCCTCGTAATTGTCGATGATTACTCTCGATTTACATGGGTGAAATTTATTACAACAAAAAATGAGGCACCTAAATTCATCATCGGATTTCTCAAGATGATTCAAGTGCATCTCAACACTACTGTCCGACGAATTCGTACAGATAATGGAACTGAATTTGTGAATCAAATCTTGCGTGATTATTATGAAGAAGTTGGCATTTCTCATGAAACATCCGTTGCTCGCACTCCACAACAAAACGGTGTCGTTGAAAGGCGAAATCGCACACTTATGTAAGTTGCTCGAACGATGTTAATTTACGCAAAGGCACCATTATTTTATGGGCAGAATCAGTATCTACAGCAGTTTACACCCAAAACCGATCACTAATTCGAAAACGCCATGGTAAAACACCTTATGAGCTGCTCCATGGAAAATTTCCAGATTTATCATATCTTCATGTATCTGGTTCTCTTTGCTATCCAAATAATGATGGTGACAACTTGGGAAAACTTCAACCAAAGGCTGATATTGGTATTTTCATTGGATACGCACCCGCAAAGAAAGCATACCGAATCTACAATCGTAAGTCTCGTAAGATCCTCGAAACCATGAATGTTGATTTTGATGAGCTGAGAGTTGGAGTATGCTCGTGTCATAACAACTAATTATACGGCTAGACACATATGGGCCTATGGGGTCACACACATATACACTGAGGTACCATTTCAATATATCGAGTTTATCGTATTTACGGTATATAAACAACCTTTGTAACTTGAGATCATTATTGGGCTTCTAACGACTAGTAGAGTACTTAGTTATTAGACTTGTAAAAGTGAATGGCAAGGTCCATACAAAGCCCATTGAGTCCGGCCCATTAAAATGAAAAAAGGAAGGAGCTACATTTATGATAAATATTAGTTATTAGGGAATAACTCAAATTTATTACATTAAACACATTACCAAAACTCCTCCCTCTTTCCTCTAATTTGTTTTTGCACGGTTTTGAGATAAACAAAACGAGGGTTTATGCTTTGTAATGATCTCCATCTTTGGATCTTGTTTATTCAAAGGGTGTTACTAGGTTACGGGGTTTAAGACTAGCATCTATTGGTATACAAGGATGTGTGGTGTGGATACATCATAGAGGTGATCTCCTTTGATCACTTGGTTTCATTTAGTTTCTTGGTTAGATCATGTGGTGATTGTCTCCAATCATTTGTTGACGTTCGATCCTACCGAATCACGTTACAAAGGTATACTTTTATTGTTTATTCTCTAGATTAATCATATGACTATATGGATCCGTTGATAGGTGATATTTCCGCTGCGTTTATTATTTATTCATATCATATTTATATGGATAATCACCTATTGTGGTATCACGAGCCATCATAGATGTTATATGATTATCGGGTATGCGTAAAAATGGCTAAAAATAAGTGTTTTTGATGGTTTTGTTAAACCAATTTTAAAACAGCCCCTATGGCCTTATTTTCGACTTATTATAGATTTTTAGAAGGTCTTATAATCTGTTTTTAATGGTCTAATAGCCACGGGTTACGCATATTTTAATGGGTTTGTTACCGGTACGTGTAAAATGACTTAAAACGCGTTTTTTGGAACGATTATTGAATCGAGTTTTAAACAGCCCTTATGACCATATTTTCTGTAAATATATGATAATTACAAGGTTTCTAAAATGTGGTTTTAAGGTCCTAAGGTCATTGGTTACACGTACCAATCGGGGGTTTAATTAATTGTTGATTATTGCTTCGATTTCGTTGGCTAACAAGTGTATCTTGTTGTTTATTTTATATCCATGACAAATACATGCATGTTTGGTCATGGAATTAGCCAACACCTTGTTATATTCATAATCTTATGGTATTATTATGTTTCGTATGCAAAGCCGATGAAAACCTAGACCAAATATGACATGTTGTGTATTGATTTGCATTTAATTTCAGTTTTGGGGATTTGCCATTGTTTCGGCTTCAGTAATATGTTTTTAATGTTGGTTATAGCCATTGTTTGGGCACTTTACAGTAGGTTAATGATAGGTTAAATGTTTTTAGTCAAAAATCATTTGTAACCGATGCTTGGATGGGAATGGCTAAACAATTAAAGACATATTGTGATATTCGGAGCTGCTGAGTGACCTGCACTAAAACGTGATTTCCCGGAGTTCTATAAGGATATAGAAGCCCAAATTTGGTGTGCTAATTCACAACTCATGGGACTTCAAAAGTCTCAACTAGACCTCAGGCTAGGGAAGACGCCTTCTATGGGTTTTGGGCCCTAGAAGTCGACTGAAGTTTTTTGGCAGATTTGGGCCTCATGTTCATTTTGGGTTCTACTTGCTCTTGATGGTCTTGGAGCAAGTGGGAGCCCACTTTGTGGTTGTTTTTACTTACCCTTAGTTGGCTTCTTGGTCCTCGTGATGGCTCACGAGATCAAGCTTAGGTTTTTCATCGATTCGAGACTTTGCATACTTGTGGTTGTGTGGTTGCTTATTTGCTTGATATCTTGTTATAACTTGCAAATGTTTTTATAAAACTTGATACCAATCACAAACCATTTATAAAACTAAATCTTTGATTTATTCTAATGTTTAAATACTATTTAAAACAAAAATCTTGTTTTCATAATAATTCATAACATGTTATGAATGTTATTTATTGTATGTATTGTCTAAACTAATAATACTTCCACTTAGGTTTTATATTAGTCTTTAACTTGGACAACTTGACACGCATAAACTAAAACAAGATTAGAATTAAGTTAAGAAATGTTTTTAACTTGTGCTACGATGGATGAATGCATGCTTCCTCGTACACACTTTTGATTTGTAAATCAAACTTTTATACCCGTCTCAAATTTAAGTCATGCCTTCCAATCGTTTGAGATCACTTGAAATTACTTTTTGCATCTTGTGAGATGGATGTGAATTGTAACCCAAGGTGATTATTATCTATGCGTGAGACCTAGACTTATTCTCGCATGTTCTCAAATTGGATGACTTAATCGGTACGACGGTGAGACCTTGACCGAGGCAAGGATGGGACTAAACATGCCAGTTTGACATTTAGTGAAATGTTTGCTTGTGTCATGAGTCCCATAGGATCTAAGAATTGTATAAGATTTGCAATTGATGAACGTCATCTACCTGTTGAATCTATCATTGCTAGCAGATCAACTGATGTGGTGGTGGAACCTCAATGAGGATCTTAGCCTTTTCGTAAAATTAATTGTTTTTATAAACTTGGGTAGTTAATTTTAAAAATATAATTATCGAAAATACTAAATATGAACTTCGTATTTCTATTAATGATTTTGTGCAACACAAACCGTAAACAAAGTTTGTTTCCTTTTGTGTTAGAGGAAAACAAACTAAGTCTTCTTTCCTTGTAAGAATAAGACTCGTTCCCATCCTTTCTCCTTGTATGAGAAAGCTGTAATAGGAACACTAAAATCTTCTCAATTCTAATCAATCTTAATACACACCTACTCAAGAAATCGCATTGTCTTGTAAGTCAAAACGATTAAGTACGGTTGCATATCTTAAAGTGTTAAGATATTGTATGAGTCTTGATTAGAAATTGAAGTCTCGTTAAACCGTGAGAGGAAAGGAAATTACTAGCATGTTTTTATAGTATATTTTCCTTACACAAACAAGTTCCATAAGATTCTACACACCTTTGAGGTAAAGTAGAAAGAGGAATTGCATGCAAAACTTTCAAGTTAATGGCATCGATGGAAATCTCATCACAAATATAGTAGAACTTGATACTTTTCTTTGAATATCTATGTACATGTTTACTAGTCTACGAGACTCACATTGGCTATAATGTGTAGACATTCAAAGAACTAGAAAGTATACAAATTGCTACTTGCTTTTTCACTAGTATAGATACATTCAACATGTTGTCTAAACTAATGGGAGCAATGCATTTTTTTAACCATAGGACACACTTGTAAAGTTGTCTTATTTAGTGGGAGCTATGAGCTTATCACCTTGTAAGTGACCCACTTAATTTCTAGATTGTCTTGAAATAACATCATAGTTTTCTAAGCCTTATTGCATATTATTTAAAAGATAACTAGTCGCTTTTCTGATGTCGCTTCCCGAAATGTTATCTAAAAATAGTTATGCATGATTACTTATTAAATGATGAAGTTCTACATAACCCTTCTATACAAGCTTGATTTAAGTATGACTTAAATCTTATTATATCTGTGATATTTTAATATTATTCATATATGATGTTGTGTCATGCTCAAGTGGGAGAATTATTAGAGTGTGCAAGGTACAACACAATATGGCTTATATATTCTATTAGGACTTATACATATTGATGTATGTTGCCTAATAGAGAACTAATGTCAAGAAATAATAAAAATTACTTCATCGCATTACCTAAATGTTTTAGCTAATAAGCATATGTCTTCTTGTAAAGAAATAAATATGAAGTATGTAAATTAACTTGAAAATACTATTGAAGCCAAAAGTAGGCATTCAATAATACTTTATTTCTAGTATATTTATGTCTTCAAGTAAAGACATAAACATGAACTTCCTTGAATTGTTCAAAGACTTATAAAATAAAGTAAGTACTTGACTTGTTGTGTCTTCCTGTTAGGGCATATACAATAAAGTTATTGGATTGTTCAATATCTTATAAAGTATATTTAGCGACCAACATGTTATGTTTTCTTGTTAAAACATGAACATGAACTTCTTGAACTACTAAAATAATCATACTTTATAGCATGCAATCGGCTTGAATATTTTGTTTATGCAATTTCGTTTGGCCAAATTATAAAATATGTGAGCCAAAGAGTATTATGTTATCAAAGGAATTGTGATACTGTCTCATAATTGCAACACTATGCCTCATGTGTAAAATCAAATACTGTTGTTATTATTTGATCCTTGATAACATTAACTACTCTCTCTCTCTCTCTTGTATCTTATTAAGGTTAACAAAAATTTGAATATGCCCGTGCTTATTCAATATGGTTACAAACATGAAGGTAGCTAAGAAACCATCAATTTATGGAATGGGATGACTCCCAGTAAGTCTTAGTTGAAGTCTTGAATTTGTTAAAATCATGTTAGACGTGTTATTAACAAAACTTGAATCAAGAAATTTTAGTGTATTTTATACATCCCAAACGAGAGCAATTCATTGTTGCTCGACATGCTGTGTACTTGGAGAAAGTCTCCTCTTACAAGAAGCAAGTGGGACCCTTTATGCATCTTTGAAGAAAGTAATGAATAAAATACAACCTTTTGAATACACTAGTGAACGGCTGAGCAAGTAAATGCAAAAGCCACAAAGTGTTGTAACTTCCATTCGCATATCCGCAAGGATACCTCAAGCACCTAAAGATTTGAATGTCATGTCAATGTTGAGGAATCTAAGTTAGAGGATCATAGTGAACCTCATAACTATGGAGACTCATTTTTAGATTTGGAATCTAATAAATGACTCAAAACTATGAATGGTTAGATGTAGTCCATAAAAGAAAATCAATTTTGGAATTTGATTAGCTTTCACTGATCAGTAAGACTGATAGGTTATACATGGTCTTCTATGAGAAGATAGATATGGACACAATTGTACACATTTATACACACTCTCTTTGAATAGAGTTTAAGGCATGCTCAAGCAATCGATCATGATTTAAGGCTTTATTTTATTTACGAGTGTTAAATTAATAAAGATAATAATTACCATACTTTATTTCATGAATATGAAATATGGCAATTGGTGTACAAACTCTATAAATCCAAGTGTGGATTAGAGTATGCATCTAGGAGCTGGAATCTTAAGTTTGAATCAAGGATATGATCATGATTAAAACAAAGATAACTCTTTAAGCTAGTATGAGCATATTGTTTTGTTTGTTCTTAAATCTCATATGCTGTTAACATATTGGAAATAACATTCCATCAAAGCTAGGTTTTAATGTTTAGTTTGGAATATATTTATATTGAGAGATATAAGAAATAACACATATAACCTTGGAACATATGCTTATTAGGAAAAGGCATACGCGGTTAATAAGTCTAAATATGACACATCACTGAGAAAGTCTTAAAATTCTATCTCATGTGATAAGATTGATTATGTACATGGAAACTTTTAGTTTACCTAGTGGATTCATTACATATGATATGTGATGTATTAGACTAGTTTTAATACTTGCATGAATGCAAGATGAACTGATCACAAAGTACCTAAGTGAAAGTCATTAGACTACTATATACTTGATCATCGTTTACGGATTTTAGCTAAGAAGATTAGTGTTGAGTTTATACACTAATGCTTACTTCGATTGAGATGGTACTCAATACTAGTGATAGTAGGATTTCATCTTCAATGATAATACTATTACCTAGACGTGCTTGATGAAAAGCATTGTTGCACTACTCATTAGTAAAATAAGAATACTTTACACTTTGGGAAGCTGTTAAGAAGATTGTCTTAAATAGGTGTTCTACTTGCTTCAAACAACCTATGTAATGTACTATGGTGATGCTAGTATTACTGTATTAGCACTTGAGCGCACATATACAAAATGACAATTATCGTATTATTCAAAATCTTCACTATTATGTGAGTTTTTGAAATAAGTATTCTCAAAGTTCACTCAGATGACAACTCAACAGGTCATTGTGTAAATTCAATGTCTTGTAGTCAAACATGTTCATCATGCTTGGAACATTGGACTTTGACCTTAGAGTAGTCTCATGTATATCTGTTTTTTTTAGTATTTGGATAATGAAACGTTAAGCAGTTTTACTAAATAATGAATTGATATACTTGGTAGATCGTCTTCATTTGTACTACTGTGTTCTATATTAGCATGTTTAATCCATGAATAATTTAGTTATTCTAAATTATCCATTGTCAGTTGACGATACGGGAGTATTGTGGAATTAAGACAAATGTGAGTTGGTCATATTCATTAGGAATGAATATTAATTGATGATGCTGCCAAACTCATATGTGTTCATTGGATGAACATTGGATTGACCCAATCTATGAGAATTCACTACATGGATCGTCGTCAATAGTGAATCTCGCAAGTGGTTGAATCTCTCATCCTTAGACTTGAGATGCAAGTAGGTTTTGTATGTGTGGAATGTCAATCTTTGATATGGTTAAACGTTGTCCTGAACAAGGATGTTATAAAGACCATTTTCAGGTGCGATGTGAAACACATGAACGACACGTGCAGTCAAAATAGGATTTGTTCCTCCACTTTTATTGGAGTTAGATACTACTAGGCCCCTCGATGAATTGTACAGATGTATGTGTGGCCACACCCAAATGTAATTAAGATGATTCTTGATTAATTTGGTAATCTAGTTCAATTTCTATATCGAGAAACAGAATAGTTAAACTTAAGAATGATTGTTGATCCATGTCTAAAGTTTAACAGAGTATCTGAAACAAAAGGATGACTGATATCTAAACCATTTGAATAAGATGTTTGAGAAACTAACCCCATATGTTTCTAGGGGCATTGGCGTGTTGCTAGACGCTAACCATTGCTTGTATAATTACATGATAATTATGACGTGCGCAAGTGGGAGCTGTTGGAGTATGCTCGTGTCATAACAACTAATTATACGGCTAGACACATATGGGCCTATGGGGTCACACACATATACACTGAGGTACCATTTCAATATATCGTGTTTATCATATTTAGGGTATATAAACAACCTTCGTAACTCGAGATCATTATTGGGCTTCTAACGACTAGTAGAGTACTTAGTTATTAGACTTGTAAAAGTGAATGGCAAGGTCCATACAAAGCCCATTGAGTCCGGCCCATTAAGATGAAAAAAGGAAGGAGTTACATTTGTGATAAATATTAGTTATTAGGGAATAACTCAAATTTATTACATTAAACACATTACCAAAACTCCTCTCTCTTTCCTCTAATTTGTTTTTGCACGGTTTTGAGATAAAAAAAACGAGGGTTTATGCTTTGTAATGATCTCCATCTTTGAATCTTGTTTATTCAAAGGGTGTTACTAGGTTACGGGGTTTAAGACTAGCATCTATTGGTATACAAGGATGTGTGGTGTGGATACATCATAGAGGTGAACTCCTTTGATCACTTGGTTTCATTTAGTTTCTTGGTTAGATCATGTGGTGATTGTCTCCAATCATTTGTTGCCGTTCGATCCTACCGAATCATGTTACAAAGGTATACTTTTATTGTTTATTCTCTAGATTAATCATATGACTATATGGATCCGTTGATAGGTGATATTTCCGCTGCGTTTATTATTTATTCATATCATATTTATATGGATAATCACCTATACTGACAGCAATGGCTTCTGAGCAAAGCAGCTCTGAACCCGCACTTCATGAAATGGGACCCAGTAACATTAGTTCTAGTCTTATCCCAAATAACCCTACTTCATCATCATTTAACCACCTTCTAGGAATGAATGGGATACGTTGTTTCAACCGTTCTTTGATGAATTCTTTACTCCTCCAAGTATTGTTGCTCCAGAACCTGAGGTAATAGCTCCGGTAACCGAAGTTGTCGCTCCAGCAATCGAAGCACAATCAGACACATCTGCTACAATTGGTTAAGATATACCTTCAACGAGTAATTCTCAACCAACACATGTTTCAACTACCCATGTCATGCCTATTGATGATGAAGAGGATGATGATGATCACGATTTGGAATTCGCTCAAATGCGTGAACTTCTATTCTTTGGTGTACCAATTCCCGACTCTACTCAAGCCGGGTCATCCACCTCAGAGGAAGCTCCTACTACGGTTTACTCCAATCAACGGACTCGTGAACATGACAGCAAATGGACAAAGGATCATCCTATAGATTCTATTATTGGTGACCCTAATCGTCTGGTATCCACACAAAGTCAGTTACAAGAAAATGCAATGTTTTGTCATTTTGATGCTTTTCTCACTGAAGTTGAACCTAATACATGGCAAGAAGCTTTTACTCAATCCTGTTGGATAGAAGATATGCAAGAAGAACTTAATGAATTTATACGTCTTGAAGTATGGGAACTTGTCCCATGCCCGGATCAAGTGCAGTTACTCACTTTGAAATGGGTTTACAAGGTGAAACTCGATGAGTTAGGCAGAATATTAAAGAACAAAGCTCGACTAGTAGCTCGTAGATACAAGCAATTATTAGGCATCGAATTTATGGAATCCTTTGCACCTGTTGCCCGTTTGGAAGCTATTAGACTATTCCTCGCTTATGCAGCCCACATGAATATGATCGTCTATCAGATGGATGCGAAGACGGCATTTCTGAATGGTGAAATCAAGGAAGAGGTCTATGTTCAACAGCCGGATGGTTTTGTGAATCCTAAATATCCTAATCATGTGTACAAGCTTAAGAAGGCTCTCTATGGGTTGAAGCAAGCTCCACGCGCATGGTATGATCTATTATCACAATTCCTCATCACGCAAGGCTTCGCTAAAGACAAGGTGGATCCCACGCTGTTTATTCAGAAACAAGGTAAAGATATGATTATGGTACAAATATATGTTGATGATATTATATTTGCTGCCTCAACCCAAACCTTATTCGACGAGTTTGGGACACTCATGTCTTCCAAGTTTAAGATGTCAATGATGGGCAAGGTATCATTCTTCTTAGGTCTTCATATATCTTAGAGTCCCAGAGGCATCTTTATCAATCAATACAAGTATGCCCTTGAATCTCTTAAGAAATATAAGATGGAATCTTGCGACCCCGTGGCTACTCCAATGGTGGAACGAACTAAGCTTGATGCAGATCCACATGGAGTTGCCGTTGATCTGACACTTTATCGTAGAATGATCGGTACCCTTCTGTATATCACAGCTAGTCGACCTGATCTTCAGTTTGCTATATGCATGTGTGCTCGGTATCAAACTAGGCCTACTGAGTTACACTTAGCTACTGTTAAATGGATCTTTCGATATCTTAAAGGAACCATTAATCGGGGACTTTGGTATTCGAAGGACTCTTCGGTCGCACTAATGGCATATGCAGATGCGGATCACGCAGGTTGTCAAGATACAAGGCGTAGCACGAGTGGAACTTTGCAACTACTAGGAGATCGACTAATCAGTTGGGCATCGAAAAGGCAGAAAAGGGCTGCAATTTCAAGTACGAAAGCAGAATACATAGCTATGTTCGGTTGTTGTGCTCAAATTCTTTGGATGAGATCGCAATTCACCGACTATGGTCTAGGTTTCAACAAAATTCCGATCTACTGTGACAACAAAAGTGCAATTGCCTTATGCTGCAACAATGTTCAATTCTCCCGGTCGAAGCATATTGACATTCGCTACCACTTTATCAAGGAGCAAGTGGAAAATGGAGTGATAGAGCTTTACTTTGTCTGATCTGAGTATCAATTGGCGGATATTTTCACGAAGGCTTTAGATCGCGCTCGAATTGAATTTTTGGCCGACAAGCTAGGAATGAGAACTTTCTCGCCTGAGACTCTAAAGGAACTGGCAGATGAAGCGAAAGAATAGTGGTGGTAAACTATTCTCCGTATCCTTGGTGATCATTTGTATATATTGTTTATATTTTTATACACAAAAGCAAAATACAAAAATATAAAACCATATAAAAACCATAAAAATTGAAAAATTTAGAAAAATCCAAAAATATTTTTACTTTATTTTTCAAAGGCATGTTGAAATTGAGTAAATTGAAGTTCGTTTCTCTCGATTCTTAACCAATTGAAAGTCCTAACAATATCAAGTTTATTATCGTTTTTGGTTGATAGGGTTATTTGGATTTTCTATGTCTATTTAATCAAGCACGTAAAAATGGTGAAAAATATTAAGCTATGTAACCGTAAAACATTTAGCAAATACCAAATTTTTATTCTCAAAGGACAAAAATGTAAATCTATGAAAGTAATGTGCTAAAAATGTAAGTAAATGAAAGTTAAATGCTTGAAATGTAAAAATCAGAAAGTAAAAGGACCAATTATGTAAAATCTAACAACTTTCTAACCAAATGTAACAACTTTGAAAACTAACAAACTGAAAATGACAATTTGTGAAAAATTATGGACTAAAAGTTTGCAAACCCCAATTAAATGGAAATTTAGCTAGTAAAGAAAACAGTTACAAACTATGAGGAATAAATTGCAATTAAAAAGGAAATATTACCAAAAACGGGCACCAAGGACAATTAAGCTCGTATAAGCTCAAAAATGAACCAACTAAGCTCTAACAAGTTTCAAACAGCTTAAAATTGAAAAACACTTAGGCTTGTCCAAGGAAAAAGCTTAAAACTCTCTAGAACTCAAATAAGCCAACTCCAATAAGCCAACAATAAGCTACAATAAAATCCAGACATGCACATTCCAATTTTTAAGTCAAATCTTATTAAACAGCTTGTTGTGAGTCTGGAATGTCTTTCCTTGTGCAAAATGGTCAAGTATATAAGCAGGAAATTGAAAATAAGCTGAAACCTAGCTTATTGACTTTTGTTGACCAAAAAGTGAAATTTCTGAAAAGCTCAAAATCTGTTCAAGACATGTTTCTAAGTAAGAATGTGGAAGAAAATCACAAGATTTATGAAGTAGAAATGCCAATCTAAGAAATCAATAGTCTACTTTATCACAAAAACTTGCTATGGCTTGAGTGCTTATTCAAAAGCTAATCCTAAGATTATTTGTGAAAACTGTATGATTTCCTTACCAACTCTTACACTTCAGATGTTAATGGACAACTAGAAACAGGTTTGACTGAAATTAACCAAGAAATGAAACAATGGCATGAGATTGAAATTGGCTACTTTACTGATAAACTAATATCAAAAGATTGACCCAAACTTTTTATCAACCAATTGCCTGTTTGACCAGATTTTTGACATAAAAATTACACAGACTTGTTTAAAATGGCTAAAGGTCGAGTAAAGAACAAAGATCAACCAGTTTTAACACTTGAATTACAAAATGAATGCAAATCCAAACACTACTTATCTGATCTGATTTCAACTTTTATTAAGAGAATTTGAGCAAATTATTATGTTGAACTATGACTTATATCTACACAAACTTGATGAACAAAATGAAGTGTAAATGAGCTAAGAACAGACCATATAACAGACAAGAATTCAAAATTCAATAACAAGCTAAATGACTGATGAAATTGTGACAGAAAGTAAAAATAAGCTAACAGCTTACAATCTATCAATGCTATCTAAACAACTGAATCAAGCCAAAACAGATTAACACACTTGATCAGGTTAGCATTTAGTATTTAAACTAGAATTTAGCATGCAATGGACTTTTAAGTGGAACAAAACTCTGAAACTTGAAACCTTTTAGCATAAGGCCTCCATTGATGGAGTAGGTAGGCGCTGAGCCTCCTAAACAATGCTAAACCACCACCTTAGCACTAATATCAATCAATCAACCATCTACCATCATCATCATGATCAAATCTACCCAAAATCTGCTACAAATCAACTCAGTAATCTGGAATGATCTAAAACAGCTTTAAATCTTCAACAAGCCTCTAATGATCAAGTGTGATCACAAGAAACTCATAACAGCAACAAGATTTCAACAGTAATGCAAGATATAGTAAGAAGAAGGAAGGAAATGAGTGAATTTTATTGATTTGAATGTGAAAGTTTGTTATAGAAGTTGGTAAGTAGTTACAACTAACTATAACTAACTCAAGAGGTTGTCAAGCTCTTGAGTTTGTTAAACTAACTACTAACTAACTAGACTGAAGGGAGAAAAATGGAAGTGTGTGTGAATTACACACTTTGCTACGTACAACAAATGAGAGATCCTATCCCTATTTATAGAGGAGAAATGAGAGTGAGTTGGGGTCGATGACATGTCCCAACCAATAGCAGGCTGCCAGGTGTCATAAATTTCTCAATTACAGATTCTTGTGTCCATCACGAATTGGGGGATTTTAATCCTTTGAGTTTCAGCTTGATTAAGTGTTTCCATTGTGTTCCTCCCTTGAAGACGAGTAATTTTCATGTATAAATCTTCTCATGAAATGCATTGTAGCTCGATATTGAATCTAGGTTCGTTTGTTGAAGACGATGCCACGTGGTAGTCTTTGGTTGGGCAAAAGATGAGCATCACGGATTAATATCCACAATTGGATAAAATGATTATGGGTTGTCAGCTTCACGTTGATTAGAAAATGAGGTAGTGGACTTTGCTGTAGTAGAACGGCTCATTAATGAGCTGATGAAGTGGCTTAACAACTGGCAATCCTTGTCTATTATTTCTTACATTTTCATTGGTTAACAGCCCCTTCACAAGGATCAAAACCATTTTTTGTGTAGTTTTGGCAAATTAAGTCCCTGGAGTTTGGCAGAATATCCGAATGAGCTAGAATCTTCATTCCAATGACATTTTTGGTCCTTCCACTTGCATACTTGTCTAGTTTGACCCTTTGACTTGGTTGACTTAAGAGTTACCATGTTTGACTTGGATCTTGACTTTGGCCAATTTACAATTTGAGTCCTTCAACTTTAGAATGTTGTCAAGATAGGTCCTTCATCTTCAAAGTCTTATCATCTTTGATCCTTCTTTGTCTTTTTCATCCAAATAAGCTTGATTTCCTCTTGTTTGCTTGAAAATGTATCCTTCTTACCTATTTAAACACAAACACAAAACATACCACATAATTCCGCTTTATAGCACAAAAGTTAGGTATTTTCCATGTGTTTTAGGGTGATTTGTTGATTAATTGATATGAGTTTTTGCTCATATCACATGTCTTTTGGTACGATAATATTTACGGCCTTAGAAATGTTGATTAATATTGACACGGCGCCATAAATAGAGTTCGTACAAAAGTTGTAAATATTTCATAAAACATGCCCTTATGGCTTGTAGTTATTTCAGACTGCAACCCGATTTTCATATTAAAGTCAAGTATTTCTTATGAAAGCTTTGGCTCTCAATGGGAATTAATTTTCTCGGGCATGGTTTACTTTATAACCATGTAAGGGATTGTGTTTACGTTATAACACAATCTAACACGGATAAATGTACGCATCAGTTCATTTATTTGTTACAACAAGAGAAATCTTGTTTTTATGAAGCTATCATCTCTACAACCATAACAATCTACAATTGGTATCTACATACTCGACGATGCAACTACTCAACCGACGACTATAGCTCTTTCAATAGAACGCGGGTCAATAATTGAGGGGGAGAAATTGTCAAGCATTCAGAATCTTCGATGCCGAACGTGCCAAGTTCACAAGTTGGTGTCAAGACAACAATGCCAATCGTACATGTGGTGTCAAGAGATGACTTCAGACGTGACGAGTCGACCAACATATGCTGACAAGAACCATTTGATCTTATCATATGATGTTCTCATCAATCAGGTCTAACCTTGTCAATTTTTTTCTAATATGGTGAATATGTGATCATGTTACAAATCAGTATCATATCTCATACATTTGGTATCATGAAGATAAAATGGACTTGAATTTTTTTCCCAAAACCTTTCTTAAATATTATTAAATCAATTGATACTAAAAACATCGATTGGGTTAATATTTTTAATATGGGGGAGAAAATGTGATTTAATATGGGAAATTATCACAAATGGTTTGACTTAATGTGATAGCTCATCCCGACATGTGCGAAATGTTTTCGAATATCGTGGCATATGTTAAGGGGGAGCAAAACGGATTTGCACATCAAAAATGGATTTCATGATGATTTATACTTACCCACAACCCATTTATTTCACGACGATGAAGATTGTGGTGTCATAAGGATGGTAGGATAGGTTAAGTCCTATGATTCTTCTTAAACCGGAGGAATCTTCCCAAGGACATTCCATAGCTAGAAATAGTAGTCCTTAGGAAAGATAGAGAAAGATTGTGAACGTAGCTGAATGCCGACCAAATACTTAAGTTAGCACTGGAACAATCACAACAAGGTGCTAGTTATGACGTATTGGTAAGCATTGAACGGGTTGAAGAATGAAAAATAATTGTAAAGATAAAGGGTGTAAAGAAAGAAGCCCTCCTTACAACCTTAGGCAGAAACCGGGTCAACACATATGTTATTGAGATCATTTTAATGATGCTCAATATTGAAGATAGACATCATGGACCCAGTGATGCAATGCACAACCCATCCCAGCTAACTCAGATATCTCTCAAAAGGTATTTGTTTTAATCACACGGAGACAATGCATTATCTATTGATTTATTCACTCCGAATAAATTGGTATTGAAATGGTGGCACTCCTCTCCAGCCTTCGATCACTAAAAATCCAAAATGCACGATCGAGTCTAGAGCCATTTGAGATCATCAAATATCTCATTAGGACACACTTCCATATTTCCTTGCTTCTTCACATACAGTGAAAAGTAAGAAAGATATTAAGAGTCCTATGCAAAATCTTCATGATCTTGCCTGAACATCCGAGTAATACGAAAGTATTTACAATGAAGATGGAAATCCTTCTTGAGCGAATATCAAAAAGCTCATGGTAGGTGACTTGTGCGATTCTTTATGAATCAAACTTGTGATAACTGGAAAGCAACAGTGGTTTAATTCTTAACTGAATTTAAACACGTTCCAGGCCTCTACGAAATATCTTAGTGATCTTGCCAGAACACTCAGAGTGATACCTTAGTGTTCACAGTGATGAGTGGAAATCCTTCTAGTGTTAACCTTAAACAGCACTTGGTAGGTAACTTGCAAGATTCAATATGAATCAAGCTCGTGACAACTGGAAAGCAACGATGGTGCGATTCTTTAATGAATCAAACTTGTTCCAGGAATCAGAATTGACGGCTTCAATCATGCGGATAATTTAATCCAAATGATTCACTCTTTACGTTTGCAGTCAGCTTTGGACGGTCGAGTAAAGAGAAAGGGTTTACCCACGAAATCTTGTCAAGGAGATTTTTAATTAAATCTACCTGTCACAAGTACGATGTTTATATCGTCCAACGGTCTTCACCGACCGGAGGTAAAATGCTACCGAATAAGAATAAAATGTTCAAAGCCATTTTGTTCGTGTCTACTTATGTTGCGGCATTTGAATACGGTGGCGTTGCGGAATCCAAGAAGAATTCGTCCCCGCATGCTTATACTTTATGCACTTAATACTTCATCTAATTCAAGAAAGCCTAAAAGTCGAAGTCTTCCGCTGTATCGAACTCTGAAGCTTTCAAGAATTACGAAGGTATAAGTATGTGGGACATGATGTCACGAAGAGGCGAAGATCACAAGTGATGGATGCACAAGATCAAGGCAAGAGATTAAGGCTCAAGATTGATATCAAAGATCACATCAGCATGTTCACTAGAAAAGAAAAAGAAAAAGAAAGACGAAGACTACGAGCTCAAGACAAGCATAGTATGATAGGTTTATTTTATTATTGTAACTTGGGTAACGCCCTTGTTTGGAGTGACCTCCCTTAGGGGGAGATTGTTGGAAATACGTTTTTACGTATTTAGGAAGATTCGGTCACTCCGACAATATATCAAGTAGTAGCTCGTAGTCTAGATATCTTATAATATATCAAACAAGGAAAAGCCCGGTCCATGCTTGTATGGTCGGCGGCCAATTGTAAGCCCAAGCCCGTCTCATGGGCTTGGGTATATAAACCCTCTCCTTTGATGGAGAGGGTGGTGGTTTCATTCATTTTTACACATAGTTAATCACTTTCTCTCTCTAAAGTATGTGTGAAATCATCTATCTTTCTGTCTCTTTCTCTCTCTAAACATAAGCTAGATTTACAATATCCTACATCAAACAGCCTCTAAATATCAGTTTTAATTCGTCCAAAACAGATCAGTCAGATTAGTACCTCAAAAGTATTTTGGCCATATCTTGGTCATTTTAAACATTCCATTGTCTGGTTAATTGGACACTTGTGTAAAAACCATTTATCTATCATTATATCAAATAATCTAATCCATTTAATCAAGTAAAAATATTGAAACCTACTATTTTTCACAGCCTATTAATCTAGTTAAGATTTTATCAACTTTTACTTGTAGATTTAGCCTTATTAACTTAATCTAGTGACACAAAATCCCCATGCAATACTTTGATCATCATTCATCACCATCATAAATATACATTTTGAAGTAAATAGACAAGTACATTTACAAAATTAATAGGATGATAGAAAGAAAACAATCTTTATACCAACCAAAGTGATGAAAATGTTGAGATTTTGGATGAACAAGCTTGATCTATGTACCCAAATCTTTAACTTTTCAAGATAACTTTTAGTGATCTTCAAGTATATGAACTCCTCTTGAAATATCAGCCTAAGAACTCCTTAGAAAATTCCTTTCACAAGTCGTAATCACCTCCAAACATCCTCCTTTTATGTAGTTATCATCATATGTTGATTATAGATTAAGTTGTAAGTTAAAATTTGATGAAAATGGTGGTATGGTGATGGTGGTGGTGTGACAATCATGGTTTTGAGGTTCGTCACTTATTTTTATTTTGGGCATATTTCGTGAAATTATGTGTTTATGTGTTATTTGGTGTGAATAGAGTGTGGTTTGGACATCGTTTTCGGGTACGGGGTACCTTGTGAGTGAAATGATGTGTGAATTTTCTATATTCATGAGCTCACATAGTAGTGACTATGAAATAAGATGGTGTTATTTAGTGGTTTTACGTATACGTATATGTATTATAGAAAATCGTATTTTTACGATTTAAGGTTTATCATTTAGAGGTCTCGGATGAGGTAATTAGTCACGGGAGTATTTTTCGGGATGGTTTTAAGTCATTTTGGACTTAGTTAATTAGTTTATTTCATATTTCAAGAGTTTTTATAAAACTGTATATTTTACGTCTTTTACGGTATACGCGTAAATTTGACTAGTTTTATAGTTTTGAGGTTTTGGAGGCTTTACGAGCTAAAATAAATTAAGGGAATTTAAGGTAATAATAATTAATAGTTAATTTAAATTAATATAATTTAAAAGTCGGCCATATGGTTTTTGGGCTTGGATTTGGGCTGACTTAAACTTAAGGAATGGAAAGGGAGCCCAATTTGAGTCCTAATACGAAGCCTTTTTAATTTTAACCATAAATAAGACTCCATATGACCAAAAAACGAATTTAGCCTTCCCCAAACCAAATCTCAGTCGTTTGTATCAATGGAGGAGCAAGAAACCCCAATAATTCAATTAGGGTTTAAGGTACACACTAAAACTATGTCAATTAACGTTTAATTTACGTATATGTAACCTAATATGATGGATTAGGGTTGAGATTTCCTAAATTTTTATTAGGTTTTGTTAAGGACCTGTAATTAGTGAGGTAATTAATGGGTTTTTATCATTCGAAATCGTTTTTAGGTATTAATTAGGGTTATGTATGATTAATTAGGGTTTAATCATGTTTAAAATCGTTTTTAAAAACTGGGCAGAATTTTAGGCTTATTGTTTTGATCATATCTAGAGTTCTAGGAACATTCATTAATCGAACCAAGTATCCCTGAATTTGAGTTGGTTTTGGAATGCAAGAAACGAGGAATAAATTGGGGGTGGGGAAGTGGGTCAAAAACAGGTTACAACAGTCGGAGGTCAAAACAGTTTTGAAATAAGTCTGATTTAAATTAATGTTTTAAGATGTTTATGGTATTTAGGAGTATAATTGGACCTTCAAACGAACATGATACTTATATTATATATTAAATAAAAGATCTGGAGGAGGGATAAACAAATGGGTTAGGGTAAGACCCTCTGATCATAACAAACTTTTCATATGTTCAAAATCAGTAAATTCTGGATAGGTAAAAGTATATATATATATATATATATATATATATATATATATATATATATATATATATATATATATATGGAGGCCTTGACAGTAGCTTTAAGATTGAAGCCAAATGTGAGAGTTAGCTAACACATATAAGGGCATAGGGTTTCTTTTACAGCGCATGTTATTTTGGTTAAGGGGGTGTTAGACCCATAGTCGAAGTATGAAAAACGGGACTATTTTGGGTTAAATGTTAACGGGGCGAGTTATGAACTAAACTAAGTTAAAGGCTTTATAGAGGGATGTAATGAGATTCATATGGAATATAAATGGGGTTAAGTGGTAGGATAAGGTTATATATCCATCATAGATTGGTGAGCCATTTTGATATGTGGTTCATGTCTTGATTGTATACGTTTGTGTGTTTAGACTTTTTGCTAGACCGCGGATATTTGGAGAAGCTTGTTCAGGTGAGTTTCATAGTCCCATATCCTTTAATGATTTTGACTTTCAGATGGGATGGAAGAGACACTCTATGGTTTTTTAACTAATGTTGTGAATGTTTTTATGGTTTGTGATGGACGTGTGTGTGCACTTATGTGATTAACTGCTATGTGATTCTTGATTGTGTTTATGATTTGGATCGAGGGACACGTACCGTCTCAGTTATTGTGGTTTGACTTGGTACCAAGGGGATGTTGACAAGGCGGGGCCCTGGGATTGGTTCATAGGTGTATGGGCGCCTATGGGACCATGGTTATTGGTAAGGCTTGGAGCCTTGGAATTATGGTAATTGGTAAGGCTTGGAGCCTTAGATTTGTGGTGATTGGTTAATCTTGAATGCTAGTTGTTAATACATAATTTTAGCACATTGTCCATATGTTCTTTTGTTAATGGTTGTTATTCACATCTCATAATTGATTTGGAGTTGGAGTCTAAACCTATGACTCTCACCAACTTTATGTTGACGTCTTTTAGTGTCTCTTTCAGGTGAGAATGTGGTTAAGCGTGAGAATAGGAGTGGCTAGCTGGGAGGCTTAGGATTGCATTGGAGGAACCCCCTTTCCTCTTAGTCTTTACTTATGTTTGAATAAGTGATACTTTGTAGACACCTATATGTTTGTATTTGTTAATTGTATGTCTTTTGGTAAGAGGTAGACCGATTACCTACTTACCTAGACGCCTGCATTATTTGTGATATCTTCATGACATTGTGTCATCATTTATGATATTTCCATTTCATTTAGTTATCTCTATAGACACGCTATTGTTGTGATGATATCCATACGTCGCGCCCCATATTCCGCCATGGTGGGGTGTGACAGAATGGTATCAGAGCCAATGGTTATAGAGATTTAGGTTGCTTGGTTTAGTAGCCTAGTCTAGAGCTTAAGGGTCCATGCATGTAGGTGTCATAGGGGTATGTGTGCATTATAGTATATGGAGTTCTTAAGTGTTAATTTCGTTTTAGATATTTATTTACTTTCATACTTACTTATTGAGACATAGTATATGTAAGTACATTCATTTATTTTCTATTGATGCGACGTATGAACCGGAAGTGTAGGAACCTATTTAGTGTTACCCATGTCGCGTAGAAGAAGAGGTGCGCTAGGTAATAATAGGATAGTACCGATGTTGAGTTTGCGACTAGTAGTAAATTCGAATTTCCGCCTGAATTGTTATGATCATTTTCTTTAATGTTGGATATTTTGTTGTTATTGATTTGTTTTGGCGTTTGAGCCTCAAGTTATGAATGAAGTTAGGGTTGACGTCTGAGATGTTCTTATTTGACCTATATGGTATATATATATAGTGTATTTTATGTGGTATATATGTGTTCTGTGTAGTACTAATTTCTTATAAGTGTCGTCATAGGAGGGAGTACATGGGTGAAAGGGGACATATATAATTATGGAGGCCTACGTAATTATATATGTGCCACAACACCGATGGACTTCCAAGTATGGTTGCATGAAAAAGGGGTTAGTACATGCTTGTATATGATGAGATCTGTATTTTGGGTATTTGTATACAATAGGGTTTATGTAATGGTTGCCTATGATATGGCTATGGTTTTTTTTTATGTTTTAAGTAATTGTCATGTTGTGTGATTATGGGGTCACACGATATAGGTTGGTTTTGGTGATGGGTTTTTATGCCTTGTTGTGGCATGGTGAAATGGTGAGATGGTGATTACTCGTATGAAAAAACGAGTGTATGACGCGATCTATTGACTTGACATGTATGATAACGAGTATGTTTTGGGAGATTTAATAGGTATATATATGCGGAGGTATATATACTAGTAGATGTTATGTTATGATATAAGGTCGTTCAATAGTTATTATAACTTCAACGTACCTAGTGTCTCTCGTGTTTAAACAGTTTATTTGTAAAACCCGCATGCTTTTACCATGAATAGTGCCCTTAAGATCGTACGTCCTAGATTAAAACTTACCTTATTTAGTATTGATCACATTCATGTGCTAATAATCAAGCAAGTGCATACGTGTATGACATGATAAGTATCGATTACGTACGAACTCATGATAAACAGTTAATAAATATGTCACGTGAACATAATTAAATCATGATCACCATTTAAATTACGAACTAAAATAATTACGTAAATACATATAATATAATTACGAGCGTTAAGATTACGATAAACTACATGATAAAATAAACAGAAACACTTTAAACACGAACACGTTTAACCACGAACGAACACGAAACATCAGGACACGAGAAAAGGTACGGGTACCCCATGTGGGGCCCCCATACCCACGGCACAACAACCAAGGTGGGCTAAGCCCATGGACTTTTAACATGAAAGGGGGGGTTATGGTAAAATTCATTTCATTTTTCACTTTTCAAGCAAAATAACATTTTAACCTAAAAAGTTTTCTCTCCTCCTCCTTGCCCTCTCTTTGTGCCGCCACCTTAAGGACCACCATAGGTGGTTGTTGATTGATTTTGATCTTGGAAATCATTGCTAAAAACCGTGTTTGTTCATCCCCTTTCAAGCTACGTATTGGTATATCATTCTAAACCTTTCTTTTTAATTCTTTTTAATCTTTGATTATTTTCATGAACATGTCATTAATATTCTTATTAAAACATGATAATTAAACATTGATCTAACATGTTTTGGGGTAAATTAAAATCAAAGGATGATATAAAAGGGTGTTTGTTTTGGCCGCCTAGCATAACCAACCCGAGGGGGGGTTCGGTTTGCTTTTAGCCGCCACCACCAAGACCATTGTTGGTCTTGGTTGGTGCTTGTGGGACCCACGGCAGCAAGGGGGCACACGTACCCCGAGTTTGGCTCGGGGTACGGTGTCGAGTTCATGCCCGATTCATGGTTCGTTGGTTAAATCATGATTTATGCTACATGTTAATTTTTATGAATTATGAACTTAGGATATAAATTAATTAATAACATGAGATATTAATTAAATCATGACTTAGGTTATTTTAATTATGAATTTAGCATGATATTAATTTAACCTAAGTATTTTATGTTATAAGTTATAATTAATTAATTATTTAAAACATGCCTATAATTAATTAATTTAGACATGACTTAGGTTATGTTATTAATACATAATAATACACATTTTAACCTAAGTATTTTATTCCATTTTAATTAAAACATGTTATACTTTAATTAAAATGCTTAACCTATAGTTTAATTAAAATACATGAAATAATAATTAAACTATACACCATATGACTTAAGAAATAAGCTTATAAACACTTAGACTTATATGTTAGCTTATGTAACCAGCTTAATTCTAAATATGGAAACTTCTATTTATAGAAACTTAATTCAATAAGGCAACTAATCTATTAATGGAAACCTTCTATATATGGAAATCTATCTATTTCAGGCAGCTAATCTAATCATGGAAACCTTCTATATATGGAAACTTATTTAATTAAGGCAGCTGATCTATTTTTGGAAACTTTCTATTTTTAGAAACTAATCTATTTTAAGCAGTAAATTCTATTTTAGGAAACTTTCTATTTTTGGAAACTTTCTATTTTTGGAAACTTTCTATTTTTGGAAACTTTCTATTTTCGGAAACTTTCTATTTTTGGTAACTTTCTATTTTTGGAAACTTTCTATTTTTGGAAACTTTCTATTTTTGGAAACCTGCTATTTTTGGAAAGTTACTTATTATTACACAGTAAGTATAATAATACATGAAATACCAGTAATACTTAATCAGATTAATCAGAATACAAGATAAACACAGTTTAAGGCGTTAAACAGTAAACCATGACCTAAAACATACCAAGTAAGCTAAGATGAGACATAAAACCCAGTACGTAATCAGTGATTCGATACTTATACACGTGTGTATTCATGTAGCGTTAGTGATCCAAAAGTGGAGTCTTTCTTCCGTTCATTCACTGGACTTGAGGTACGGATTCCCGTCCTTTCAGTATGGACATTCTTTCCTTATTAGGATTTCCCCGTATGCAACCAACTGTTTTCCCCAGTATTTGTTTTATTGTTTTGAACTGCTTATGTTTAATTAGCATAATCTATAGCCATATACAAGCATGACCAGTTTCACCTAGTTATGGAGGTATCATAACCATAACATTGGAGGCACCAATGTTATGACTTCCCCACGGCGGAGTGATTGCTCGTGGCGTCCCTTTTCAGTTTTAGCCATATTATTATATCATGTGGGGCGTATGGGTGCATCCTAGTTACATGTTTTATTCAGTATATCATGGTGAATGTGGTGTGTGCCTTGCATCCTTCACAAGGAGTTGATCCCTCCTACCCAAACCAGTATATTAATTAGAGGCATCCCCTCTAATCAGCATGATGAGGTCACCCCTCCAAGTATTCATGCACGTGACCTTTTCATGACCTATATGGGCTATGGTATATTTATGTTAAAACAGTTTTCATAAGATAAACATAAGGCTTTTCAAACTATGAAACCAGTTTTCTTAATACTTAACCAGTTTACTCAGAACTTAGTCTTCCGCTGTTATATGTTATATGCTTATCCTATTTCATGCTATATTGTACATCCGTGCACTGAGCGTCTTGCTCAGCCGTTTTCCTTTTCATGTTCCCAAAACGGCAGGTACTCAGGGACGCTCGTAGATCTCAAACGTACGTGCATATGGATTGGAAGCTTCACTGTCTTTCTTTACTTTATGCATTTCCTTTACTTTAATACAGTTTGCTATGGACATTGTTTCGTCCTTTCCTTTTACAGTATTTATGTTTGTGTGTGATGAGCTCTACTTTGGGGTTACCGATGTTTGATTCCGGTATTTCCCTTTTGTGGTCAGATAATGCTTAGACATTTATCCTTGTATGCTTTGATGACACGCCATGATTATGCGTAAGATTCCATTTCCAAAATGGGGTGTTACAATTATGGTATCAGAGCCAAGGTTTCGACCTGTAGGCTCTCAAATATGACCTGTGATTAGTGGGTAGTCACTACGGTCTTCCTAGAACTGACAGTTGTTTTCATGCATTCATCATTTTTAAGCATACATATACATGTCATTGTTACAGGGTTTTTGACTAAGTAATGGTTGGTACAGGACTGGCCCTATTTAGTCGCATGTGTTTTATCGAAACTTTTAGATTTGGGACCGACCCATAGGCGTCCCCTCGATATGTCTTTTATTTTGAGTGAACTGACCAGAGGCGTTCACTCTCGAGCATCAAAAGTTTTCATAAAACTGCATCATGCATTCATACAAAGATTTTCTTGCCTAAATTTTTCTCGTGAAATTTTTTTTTGTATAAAATTTTTTTTCATGTATATATATATAATATATATTTTATGTTTTGAACTGTTAATCATATGTTTTATGTTATACTGTCATATGGTTCTCACACGCGAGCAAGAGCAGCTCAATGCTGCAATTCAGGCTGCCATGCAAGCCTTGCTTCCTCAACTGAGGAATGACATCTGTGCTGAAGTTCAAGCTGCCAACAATCAGCAGCAGCAGAATCAGGCACCTCCTCCTCCTCCTCCCCCAGTGACACTAGCAGTGTGGTTGGAAAGATTCAACAAGCTCCGTCCTAGAGCTTTTGAAAAGACTGATAGCCCCAGCGATGCTGAAAGCTGGTTGACTCATATCGAGAAGATTTTCAATGCTATGGGATGTGACCCCGCATTCAAGGTGAGATTGGCATGCTACCGGTTTGAAGGCGATGTACTCAACTGGTGGCTAGCCTTGACGCAGTCGGAAGGAGGTGATGATTGGGTCGCTGGTTTGACATGGGCCCAATTCAAGGAGAGAGTGATGGAGCAGTTCTTTCCCAAGGCAGAGCAGGACAAGCTCAAGCGAGAGTACCATGGGATACGTCAGAGAGCGGGCGAGAATAGCAACGAATTCATGCAGCGCTTTCTTCGCTTAGCTGGTTTTCTGGGAGCAGCAGCTGGTACTCCTGAGGAGCAGGCACACCACTTTAGGTGGGCACTTCGCACCTCGGTCGCGAACAATCTGGTAAGTGCTACGTTCAATACAGTAGCACAAGTGGTCGACGCAGCAAGGAAGCTAGAGATGTTGCAGGAACGAGATGAGTTCGGGGAAGCTGAAAGACCCGACAAGAGGTAAACATTTCGTATTCAAACGGTAACCAAACCGCATCCTATCATTATATGTTCTATAATCATCTCTTAAACTGTATCTTCCAGGCAGAAAACTGGGGACCGGTCTCAGCCGGCTACTCAGCAGCAGCCTCATCAGCCCAAAGGAAACGGTCACACTAACGACCGTTCTGTTGTGGAAAGGCGTAGCGGTAATGATAATTACCGTAATAACGCTGGACACTCCAACAACAGCAGGTCCTACTATTTACGCATCTTCTTATGATTTCATGTTATATCTCTCATGCTAACACTATATTAATCTCTACCAGGAACCACGGTAACGGGAAGGACCAGAACCACAGGGGTTCTCAGCCTAACCGTTCAGCTAACACTGGTGAACATCTTATGACGCATATGTCTTATACTCGTGCATATACTTTATTTTAACACATTTTGTCATCAGCAGGCCCTCAGCAAGCAAGGACTCCTGCTGGAGGATTCACTCATCCTCTTTGCAGTACTTGCCATCGCAGACACCCTGGCCCATGTCGTCGTGATTCCGACGCGTGCTACAAGTGCGGCCTCCCTGGCCATCGTATGAGAGATTGCTGTAAGGGTGAAGTGGAGGGTACCTCAGGTCATGCTGATACTAAGCCGCCTCCTACCACTGGGCGTGTCTACACGACATCTCGTGATCAGGCAAACAAATCTACAGGTACCATTACTGGAATTTTGTATATGTACGGCCAAGCTGCATGTGTTCTTTTCGACACGGGTGCCACTCATTCAGTTATTTCCACTACTTATGCCAAGAACATCAGGACATTTCCCTTGCCATTAGAAAATAGGCTTACCATTTCCACGCCTTTGAGGGACTCTGTATTACTAACTCATGTATACAAGAGTCTTCCTCTAGAGTTTGACGATAAAGTTCGTGTAGTAGATGCACTTCCCCTAGACATGATTGAGTTCGATATGATTCTCGGCATGGACTGGTTATCCAAGCACCATGCTACCATAGACTGCCACTCATATCGGGTGATCTTCGGCGACATTACTGCACCAGAGTACATTCATAACGGGTTCATACCCGGACGGTCTGTACAAGTCATATCTACCTTGCAAGCACGTGCATTACTGTCACATGGCTGTGAGGGTTATCTAGCTACGGTTCACGACATGGATGCTGAATCCCCATCGATTCAGGATCAACCAGTAGTTTCGGAATTTCAAGACGTCTTCCCAGCTGAACTTCCAGGCATACCACCTGCACGAGAAGTGGAGTTCAACATCGACCTTGTTCCAGGAGCTGAGCCAATCTCTAAGGCTCCGTATCGTATGGCTCCCATAGAGCTAAAAGAACTGAAGGACCAATTGCAGGAACTTCTTGAGCGAGGGTTCATTAGACCAAGCGCATCTCCATGGGGCGCACCGGTCTTGTTCGTTAAGAAGAAGGACGGCAGCATGCGACTTTGCATTGACTACCGTGAACTTAATAAGATTACCACCCGCAATAGATATCCACTGCCACGTATAGATGATCTGTTTGACCAACTTCAAAGAGCCAAACACTTCTCAAAGATCTATCTAAGGTCAGGCTACCATCAGCTAAGGGTTAAAGAGCAGGATATTGCCAAGACTGCTTTTCGTACCCGCTATGGCCATTATGAGTTTGTGGTCATGCCATTCGGCCTGACTAATGCTCCAGCAGTATTCATGGATCTGATGAACAGAATCTTCCATGAATTCCTTGATAAGTTTGTCATTGTATTCATCGATGACATCCTGATTTTCTCAAAGTCCACGGAGGAACACGAAGACCATCTCCGTACGGTACTACAGATTCTTCGTCAGAAGCAGCTGTATGCGAAATTCTCCAAGTGTGAGTTCTGGTTAAACAAAGTGGCATTCTTAGGTCACATCGTATCAGCTGAAGGGATCACTATGGACCCAGCGAAGGTTGAGGCTATCACTAAATGGCCAAGACCAACGTCAGCGACTGAAGTCCGCAGTTTCTTGGGCTTAGCTGGATATTATCGCAGATTCGTGGAGAATTTTTCCCGCTGGGCACTACCTCTCACCAAACTGATGCGAAAAGGAGAGAAATTCGTCTGGACGAAAGAACGAGAGAAGAGCTTCAAAGACCTAAAGCAGAAGTTAGTATCTGCACCTATTCTTACTCTCCCATCTGGTACAGGTGGATTTCAGATCTATAGCGATGCATCGGGGAAGGGACTGGGCTGTGTTCTCATGCAACATGGGAAAGTGATCGCGTATGCTTCACGGCAGCTTAAGCCCTATGAAGAAAACTATCCTACGCATGACCTGGAACTTGCTGCAGTGGTGTTCGCATTGAAAATATGGAGGCATTACTTATACGGAGAATCATGCGACATTTTCACGGATCACAAGAGCTTGAAGTATATCTTCACTCAACGAGAATTGAACATGAGACAAAGGAGATGGTTGGAACTGTTGAAGGATTATGATATTAACCTACAGTATCATCCCGGGAAGGCTAATGTAGTAGCAGATGCACTCAGCAGAAAGTCCGGAATGATCAACGGCATTGAGATCAAGGAACAAAACATAAGAGACTTGGAGCGGCTAGACATCGAAATCATGGTACGTGGGCAGCACGGATACTGGGCGAATCTTAGAGTAGAACCTGAGTTACTGTCTAGGATCAAGGAAGAGTAGAAGGATGATGGAGAAATTTGGGCGATAATTCAGAATTTGGAGAAGCAGACAGAATTCAGAATGGACGCAGACGGTATCGTTTGGCAGGGCACGAGACTTTGTGTTCCTGACAATCAAGAACTCCGGGAAGCATTGTTAGCTGAAGCTCACAGCTCCCCATTTTCTATACATCTTGGGTCGACAAAAATGTACCATGACATCAGACAGCACTTTTGGTGGAGTGGTATGAAACAGGATGTAGCCACTTATGTCTCCAAATGTCTTACCTGCCAGCAGGTTAAGATTGAACATCAGCGATCGGGCGGTCTCCTTCAACCGTTGGATATTCCAGAGTGGAAGTGGGACAAAATCACCATGGATTTTGTTACCGGTCTTCCGCCTACCAAGAAGAAGCACGATGCTATTTGGGTCATTGTTGATCGACTCACCAAATCAGCTCATTTCTTACCGATACGCAAGGAAGATCCGGTAAGTAAACTCGCAGATACTTACAGAAGGGAGATCATGAGACTCCACGGTACTCCCTCCAGCATCGTCTCAGACAGAGATCCTCGTTTCACGTCGCGATTCTGGAAAGGTCTACAAAAAGCTTAGGGTACACAACTTAAGCTGAGTACGGCCTTTCATCCTCAAACGGACGGACAGTCGGAGCGAACAATTCAGACATTGGAAGATATGTTAAGGTCGTGTGCGTTGGAATGGACAGGTGATTGGGACGATTACATCTGTTTGGTCGAGTTTGCATACAACAACAGCTGGCACGCAAGTATCAAATGTGCTCCTTTTGAAATGTTGTATGGCAAAAAGTGTCGCGCTCCAATCTGCTGGGATCAAGTGGGAGAGCGATCACTCGAAGGACCGGAGATTATAGAAATGACCAATGAGAAGATCGAAGTAGCTAAACAGAAGCTGCAGGAAGCACGGTCACGTCAGAAGAGTTACGCCGATAAGCATCGAAGGGACATACATTTTAATGTGGGAGACCACGTCTTCCTAAAGGTTTCGCCGGCACGTGGTGTTAAACGCTTCGGGATCAAAGGGAAACTCAGTCCTCGTTTCATCGGACCATTTGATATCATTGAACGAATCGGTGAAGTATCTTACCGATTGGCGTTACCTCCTCAGCTTTCGCACGTGCATAACGTGTTTCATGTGTCCTTACTCAGAGGGTAGAAGTATCATCCCCTTCACATGGTTCAGTATCCACTGGAACAGATACGTGAAGATCTCACTTTTATAGAGGAACCCGAACGAGTGCTCGACAGGCAAGAACGAGTCATGAGAAGGAAGACGATTCCAATCGTCAAAATTCTTTGGAGGGACCATACCGAGCGGGAAGCCACTTGGGAAACAGAGGAGTCTATCCGGGCTTCTTACCCTCACTTCATATTTTGAGTTTGGGTATGTTACTTCTTTCTAGTTTGCTTTATCTATAATTCGGGGACGAATTATTCTTTTTAGGGGGGAAGAATTGTAAAACCCGCATGCTTTTACCATGAATAGTGCCCTTAAGATCGTACGTCCTAGATTAAAACTTACCTTATTTAGTATTGATCACATTCATGTGCTAATAATCAAGCAAGTGCATACGTGTATGACATGATAAGTATCGATTACGTACGAACTCATGATAAACAGTTAATAAACATGTCACGTGAACATAATTAAATCATGATCACCATTTAAATTACGAACTAAAATAATTACGTAAATACATATAATATAATTACGAGCGTTAAGATTACGATAAACTACATGATAAAATAAACAGAAACACTTTAAACACGAACACGTTTAACCACGAACGAACACGAAACATCGGGACACGAGAAAAGGTACGGGTACCCCATGTGGGGCCCCCATACCCACGGCACAACAACCAAGGTGGGCTAAGCCCATGGACTTTTAACATGAAAGGGGGGGTTATGGTAAAATTCATTTCATTTTTCACTTTTCAAGCAAAATAACATTTTAACCTAAAAAGTTTTCTCTCCTCCTCCTTGCCCTCTCTTTGTGCCGCCACCTTAAGGACCACCATAGGTGGTTGTTGATTGATTTTGATCTTGGAAATCATTGCTAAAAACCGTGTTTGTTCATCCCCTTTCAAGCTACGTATTGGTATATCATTCTAAACCTTTCTTTTTAATTCTTTTTAATCTTTGATTATTTTCATGAACATGTCATTAATATTCTTATTAAAACATGATAATTAAACATTGATCTAACATGTTTTGGGGTAAATTAAAATCAAAGGATGATATAAAAGGGTGTTTGTTTTGGCCGCCTAGCATAACCAACCCGAGGGGGGGTTCGGTTTGCTTTTAGCCGCCACCACCAAGACCATTGTTGGTCTTGGTTGGTGCTTGTAGGACCCACGGCAGCAAGGGGGCACACGTACCCCGAGTTTGGCTCGGGGTACGGTGTCGAGTTCATGCCCGATTCATGGTTCGTTGGTTAAATCATGATTTATGCTACATGTTAATTTTTATGAATTATGAACTTAGGATATAAATTAATTAATAACATGAGATATTAATTAAATCATGACTTAGGTTATTTTAATTATGAATTTAGCATGATATTAATTTAACCTAAGTATTTTATGTTATAAGTTATAATTAATTAATTATTTAAAACATGCCTATAATTAATTAATTTAGACATGACTTAGGTTATGTTATTAATACATAATAATACATATTTTAACCTAAGTATTTTATTCCATTTTAATTAAAACATGTTATACTTTAATTAAAATGCTTAACCTATAGTTTAATTAAAATACATGAAATAATAATTAAACTATACACCATATGACTTAAGAAATAAGCTTATAAACACTTAGACTTATATGTTAGCTTTTGTAACCAGCTTAATTCTAAATATGGAAACTTCTATTTATAGAAACTTAATTCAATAAGGCAACTAATCTATTAATGGAAACCTTCTATATATAGAAATCTATCTATTTCAGGCAGCTAATCTAATCATGGAAACCTTCTATATATGGAAACTTATTTAATTAAGGCAGCTGATCTATTTTTGGAAACTTTCTATTTTTAGAAACTAATCTATTTTAAGCAGTAAATTCTATTTTAGGAAACTTTCTATTTTTGGAAACTTTCTATTTTTGGAAACTTTCTATTTTTGGAAACTTTCTTTTTTTGGAAACTTTCTATTTTTGGTAACTTTCTATTTTTGGAAACTTTCTATTTTTGGAAACTTTCTATTTTTGGAAACCTGCTATTTTTAGAAAGTTACTTATTATTACACAGTAAGTATAATAATACATGAAATACCAGTAATACTTAACCAGATTAATCAGAATACAAGATAAACACAATTTAAGGCGTTAAACAGTAAACCATGACCTAAAACATACCAAGTAAGCTAAGATGAGACATAAAACCCAGTACGTAATCAGTGATTCGATACTTATACACGTGTGTATTCATGTAGCGTTAGTGATCCAGAAGTAGGAGTCTTTCTTCCGTTCATTCACTGGACTTGAGGTACGGATTCCCGTCCTTTCAGTATGGACATTCTTTCCTTATTAGGATTTCCCCGTATGCAGCCAACTGTTTTCCCCAGTATTTGTTTTATTGTTTTGAACTTCTTATGTTTAATTAGCATAATCTATAGCCATATACAAGCATGACCAGTTTCACCTAGTTATGGAGGTACCATAACCATAACATTGGAGGCACCAATGTTATGACTTCCCCATGGCGGAGTGATTGCTCGTGGCGTCCCTTTTCAGTTTTGGCCATATTATTATATCATGTGGGGCATATGGGTGCATCCTAGTTACATGTTTTATTCAGTATATCATGGTGAATGTGGTGTGTGCCTTGCATCCTTCACAAGGAGTTGATCCCTCCTACCCAAACCAGTATATTAATTAGAGGCATCCCCTCTAATCAGCATGATGAGGTCACCCCTCCAAGTATTCATGCACGTGACCTTTTCATGACCTATATGGGCTATGGTATATTTATGTTAAAACAGTTTTCATAAGATAAACATAAGGCTTTTCAAACTATGAAACCAGTTTTCTTAATACTTAACCAGTTTACTCAGAACTTAGTCTTCCGCTGTTATATGTTATATGCTTATCCTATTTCATGCTATATTGTACATCCGTGCACTGAGCGTCTTGCTCAGCCGTTTTCCTTTTCATGTTCCCAAAACGGCAGGTACTCAGGGACGCTCGTAGATCTCAAACGTACGTGCATATGGATTGGAAGCTTCACTGTCTTTCTTTACTTTATGCATTTCCTTTACTTTAATACAGTTTGCTATGGACATTGTTTCGTCCTTTCCTTTTACAGTATTTATGTTTGTGTGTGATGAGCTCTACTTTGGGGTTACCGATGTTTGATTCCGGTATTTCCCTTTTGTGGTCAGATAATGCTTAGACATTTATCCTTGTATGCTTTGATGACACGCCATGATTATGCGTAAGATTCCATTTCTAAAATGGGGTGTTACATTATTAGTGCTGGAGTTTGATGGAGTTCCAACGACGTTTTAAATATTTTGAAGTGTGTCTACATTCGGGTATGTATTTTAAATTGATGAGAACTACCAAATTTTGTTGCAAAGAAGTCTAGCTAATTAAAGGAAAATGCTTTTGAAAATACTTTGTAAGTGTATGGTATGATTTCCTGACTTACATATATTTTCTTTAAGATTATTGGTAATAAGTTTTAAAAAAATCTTGACAATGAATGGATTAGTTTTCTAGGTAACATTTTATAGTACGTACAAAGGGTAAAGAAATTTTACGATAATTTTCTTAAAAGTGGAGTTAAGATTTTAGAATTATTTAAATAGAGTGAAAGATTAAAAAGGAAGATTGTATTATAATAATGATAATAATAACACCACACCTTGTAAATGTGTAATATTTAGTTATAACAAGCCTAAATGGATTATATAAAATAATTATAATATAGAATAAAATGAATAAAAACACCATATTTTATAAACACGTATTGGTTTCATAATAACAAGTGAAATGAGTTTAATGTGAGTAAACAAGATACTGGTTAGAATAATGTTATACTCTACTAACTAGTAGATACCTTTGATAAAATAATGAAGATAAAAGAAGAGTTTATTGTTAAAGGAGATGATAGATAAAGTGAGTTTTAGTACACTAACTGAGTTATGCCCTTTGATAGTAACGAAGATGGTAAAATATGACTATGATTTCATTTATTGGTGTTAAAATATGGTCCTAATGTGAAGTAACTAATTGAGATGAAAATTTAAAATTTTTTTATGATATTGAAATTTGGTAATACAAATTGTGATGAGTCTATCTTTTGTTGTTGGCACACTCCATTGATCTTTCGGATTACATTGTTTCGTTTTCAGTTGTTTTGGCTAGGGTTCATTATGGTTGATCTTTCGGTTTACCCTATACTTATTATGGGACCCGATCGTTTGGAATTATTTTGGCACACGTCATGGTTGATTTAGTTATGCGGTTGTGGAAACGTTAGGATGAGAGGATAGAGTTGGGTAGTATTACCTATGGTTAGATATTAGGATGCAGAGATGTGTTTTGTTTTAAAGGTGGTGTTGAAGGAATGATTAAGATTTATAGAGTTTTGAAACTTAGATTGGTTACGGGAATAAGGGAGTAAGTAAAGTTAGTTGACTGGTTGTGGGAACGAGATGTCATGCTATGAGAAGTTGGTGGAAGTACCATTAGGAGATTGATGAAAGTACTAGCAAATGTGAGGGTAGAGTAGAAAGTTTCTACTAATGGAATGATAGGGCAAATAACACGCAAGGGAATTGGTAAGTTATGGAGGCAAGGTAGTAGTATACATGTGAAGGAAAACATGGGTATGAAAGAATGATTGGTAGGAGGCTGATTAATGGTGAAGTACAACAAGTAAGGAAGAGTGAGCCATTGAGGGGTTGAAGTACCTTTATAAATATTGTCGTTGATGAGTTGAAGTTAGAAGCTACTACATAGTGTGAAGTTCCTAGGTAACATCATGGAGACGAGAAGGAGTGCGTGAAGAGCTACATCATGAAGAAAGGAGCCGAAAGGACTAGGTGCCGGCTTCTAGAAGGATGCAAGAGATTTCGAAGGAGTCACAGAAGTTGCAAGGACTGGAAAGGTGACAAGCATTATGATGGGAATCTCCGTACGGTTCGTGACAAAGAAGGACAGATCGAGTACCGGAGTGGAGCTACGAAGAGCTGAACCAATGGATCGTGATGGAGTGACTACATAACCTGGGAGATTAAGAGCTCGTGGAAGTAACAAGGGGATTCGAGGGACTACACAAAGATAGAATTTCATGGCAATCAATATCGAGGGATGAGTAGTGAAGCTGAGCGGAATAAGTTCGTGGAGAAGTGATTATAGGGTCAGTTTAGTGAAGGTGTTTATGAAGGATCTTTGGAAGAGACAGTTATGCATTATCCAATGATATAACGATTTCCTTAAAGTTGATGAACTGAGTGAGAAATTTTGGTTGGACATGATAGTGTAGAAATTAGGAAGAACCATGGAAGGAGAGAACCAAGTATTCTTAGAAGATGATGATTGAAAGTACCTCATGTTAGGTGCAAGGTCATAATAGAAGTATGAGACTTGAGTAAGAATTTAGAATATGGCTTAGTTTAGACATATGGAAACTAATATAGGTATAAGATGAGAGTGTGATCCGCATGTAATTACATGAAACTCTAGTTTGTCCCTATTAGGAGGGAGTAGGAAAACTGGTCGTGAGGAAAACAAGTGAACCTATATGGAAAATTTTGACGTATATATGATTTGAAAGACGTGAAGCATAACCTCGTGATGTATGCCATTAGCTGCGGAAGAAGAAGGAAGTGTGGATAGATGCGAATCATGAATGAAATAGGTCGAGATAGTAACCGAAGGTAAAACTTTGGTATAGCCTAATGAGTAGTCTAAAGCACAAATCATGCTAATATTGTTGTAGTGTGGAAAAGGGAATGACACTGAGCGATACTGTTGGATTGGAAGGCTTAGTATTGATAATCGAATGGATGAGGAGTTATAGATGTGATGTGTCATCAGAGACGAAGGGTTTGGTCTAACTGAGACAAGATGAGGAGCACTATGACCTTGAAGGTAAGACATTGTGTAGGTATAAAGGAAGTGTTGGGTACTAAAAAAGTATATAAAAAATCTTTAATTGAGGAAAGTGAGAAAAGAAGTGTATGGGTGTAATGCTCAGATTTTGCTAGGTTCAAAGTTCGTTTCTCGGAATCTTCTCGAATTGATCACGGTTCAAAGTGCGACTCATTAGTTGTTCTTGGTGAATCGAAAGAAAGGGTGGTCGTCGTTTAAAACTAATTAAAAATAAAGACTTGAAACAAATAAAATAAAGTCGGTAAAAGAAACAACAATGAGAGATAAAAACTTGACGAAAAGTAAATGACGAGAAAATAAAAAGGGAAATAAAGTAAACGACACAAACTTAAACTTAAACTAAAAGGAAAGCAAGTAAAAGTGCAAATAAAGAAAAAGGCGGGAAAAATAAAGCTTAAAACTAAAAACTGAAAAACTCATTCGAAATAAAACCTTCATCCAGAATAAACGTGTTCATCCGGAATAATTGCTTATCCGGAATAAACAGCTCATCCGGAATAAGGCTTGATCTGGAATAAAAAGGGAAAAATGATTGATGCGGAATAAATTCCTTGATCCGGAATAACCAACATTCCGGATGAAACAACTTGATCCGGAATAAATAATATTCCGAACAAAACGCCTTGATCCGGAATAAATAATATTCCGAACGTAGGAGCTTGATCCGGAATAAATAATATTCCGAACGAAGGACCTTGATCCGGAATAAATATTATTCCGAACGAAGAGCTTGATCTGGAATATTTATATATTCCGAATGAAGGGCCTTGATCCGGAATAAACGATTATTCCGAACGAAGAACAAAAGAAGCAGTTGATCCGGAATCTGGCGAAAGAAACAGTAAACATGAACAGAAGAACAGGGGATGAAGAGAAGACACGAATTTAGATCAAAACTAACCAAGATTAACCAAAAGATTAAACCAAAACAACCAATAAACATCCACTAACAATAATCAATCAATCCAAATCAATAAAACTAACAATCATAGCCAACATAATCAAAACCCACTTGATCAAAACCATAAAACTCAAGAACATGAACACAAAGATTAAGAACAAATCAAACAAGAAAGGTAGATGAGAGATTGAACAAGAAAAGTAAAGATTCAACAATAATTAAAAATGTAAACTTACTTGGAATTAAAAGGAATTTAAAGGTGCAATACATGAAATTGAGGTGCAAGAAATAAAAGTGCAGGGAAATGAAAATGGTGGAAGAGTGGGTTGTCAAGCCACCAACAACTATAAAATGAAAATGAAATGGAAATATATAGGGAGATTAGGGAGGAGCTTAGGAAGCTTCCTCCCTCTTTCTTCTTTCTCTATTTGCATGCTTAAGTCCCTAATCTTCTTTAATCTTTTGACTTCAGTGACTTTGTCTTGGGATTTCTTTAAACTCGTCTTGAATTTTCTTCATAAATAAGACTCGAGTTCTTCGGCTTTTCGTAAACTTCCGTCTTTTGACTTTTTCTTCGATAAATCTTCAGAATTGGTCTTGGACTTCCGTTCTTTTTGCACTCTTGATTTCTTGACTTCGTCTTTCGTCTTTTTCTTCGATAAAAGCCCGTGAAATCCCGTGTTTTCTCCACTTTTCACCTTTTCGTCCTAAATCACAACAAAAACACAAACCACGCATAATTCCGACATAAATGACATAAAATACACGTTTTGGCTCGGTTATTATTGTAATTAAGTGGTAAAAAGGATGGGTGTTTACACACCTATCAAATCCCCTACACTTGACCATTGCAATGTCCTCATGCAATGCATTAGTTATAAAGCACGTTTACATTTTTCATCAAAATCAATCCACCTTGGCCTTTATTAAAGAGATAGAAAACTAAAAACACTAAAAGTAAAGAAATCAAAAACATACCTTGGGTTTTGGAAATGTCATGAACGATCATCATTCTCAAGTTTTCACTTTCTCCAAACCAAGCTTAAAAACGAGATCATTGTTATTATAAGTTAGCAAACTAACACGAACTCATGTGGGCCAATTACTCACTTAGACTCCCTTATTCCTAGGTGTATCTCTTATATTTTATTATTGTCTTGAATGATCACGAGGATGCATTTTTGACTTATTTCGATAATTATTTAGGCTGAAAATAAAGTGAATGATTTAATCAATAGTTAGCTAAAGGACAAAATCTTTTAAAACTGCTTCTTGGGACCTCATAAAGTGCATATCTTGGCATAACTCGCTTCGCGATTTGAGACCTTTCTCGGACCGATATTTGGCAGCGACTTCATAATTCAAACCTTGAGAGACGTTCATGAAATAATGGCCTTCTCTTCATAATAGGAATTTCTTCACTTGAAGTTTTGAGAGATTCATACTTGGACCACGACTTCTTCATTTTTATCCAATCTTTATTTTGGACTTTGATATACAACGATCCGCCTCCTTTTTGGACTTGGATCTATTTATCCTCATACCTTGTTAGGGCCTTTTCGGATAGACTTCTCCATGACTTTTGAGGAGTTTGCTTTTCGTTGTGTGTCTCGATCCTTCATATTAATTTTCGATAAATGATTCTTCACATCACTTTGGATCTTTAGCAACAAAATGTAGCCCTCGTGTCTTGTTAGGACCTTTTTGGACTCGCCAATCTTCGCATCCCGCTTCAATAAGTTATGCCTTGGATATGAACTCTAATCCATACCGAGAAACTTTTAAACGATCTTGGGCTAGAAGCTAAGTAACTTTTCAAATCGTACAACCTTATTTATTGTAGATAAACTTATTAGCAAGCGATGGGAGAATAGGCTTATAATTAACTCACATAAATTCACGAAAGAATACCGAACTTATAATTGGCTCTATCATCTCTCGTTCTCCACAGTTTAAAATCTCAAGGAATGAGACTCGTGGATGCTTAGCCTATTAAATCAAAGTTTCGGGTTTTCGAGTCGTCTATAGGATCTTGCAAACTCTTAGACTTTTTCAAGTTTTAGAATCCGCATTTTAAAGTTCCCTTGATAAACAACTCTCTAGGATCAATTATAGGAACTTGCGAAAAGTTCTTGTTCTTAACCCGTGAGAGTTAAGACTTTCGTGTTTTATAGCTCCCTATATAAAAGCCTAGCAAAACTTGACTTAAACATGTTAAGGATACTAGCTAGAGTAAACTCGGCTTGAGTCAAAAGATTCACAGCGTTTGAAAATTAAAACCACTTTATTAAGAATTTATTCTAGCAAATAAAGAAAATAACTATACAAAGGTAAAAACAACTATACAACTAGGCCAAAAATAGATTAAAAAATTTTGAAAATGTCGAAAAATCAAATTTTCCCGTTAAAATGAAGACAAATATAAGGAAAAGGCCACTTAACTTCGATAGAAGTCCCCCCTACACTTAATATAAACATTGTCCTCAATGTTTAAGCATGTGGGAGTAAACTCCCCTACACTTAGGACATTGTGCACTTTGTTTAAATCTCGCTAAGGAAGAGACAACTAAAGAGATTCCTATTTTAATATTGGAAAATATAAAATAGTGAATCGAAAAGAGTTTAGGATAGAATCGGGAAGACGAGAACACGGAATCACGGTTCGTCAAAAGTCATCAAGAGTGTGTCTTTGAAGCTCTAATCCCTGCACATGATAAGAAAGAGAACAAGAAACACCAACGGGGCTCCCCCTACACTTTTAGTAAAGATAGATAGATAATTGGGTTGCCTCCCAATAAGCACCTGTTTTTGTTAACCGAGTCACGAGCCTGACTCGTCCCCGAATTAAATAGTCCATGGGGAAGCCTCGAATGTAATACTGGGATCAAAGACCTTGTCCTCGTTCCCGGTTGACATCAACAAAGGAGAGGCGGGGGGATAAGTCTTGTATGGGAGAAAGGTTCTTTCAACATACGTATAGTATGTGAAATCATGATCCACGGGAGGTGGGGTGGGTAAAGTAAGCACACTGTCCTCCCCCAAAGACAATGGATGCTGAGCAAACGGCAAAGCCGTAGTGGTATCAATCATAGCATAATCAATGTCACCTCCCGGGTCAAAGCACTCATCCTCCGTGATAGTGCCTAAAGGGGAGGATGCAAGGTGCTCGGGAGGGGGACTTGGAACAATACCTTCTTGCAGCAAATTATCAAAAATAATATCCCCCTCCATGTCATCGTCATCAATACCTGGAGGTATGGAGTGAATGTCGATTTCTTCCAGCAATGGGTCATTATCTTCAACGGGAGGAATAGATGGAGGAAAAGACTCAGAGAGAGGAGGAGAAGTCAACTCTTCGATTTGAGCAATAAGAAGGTGCACTTTCCGTAATCTATCGCGAAGAAGCACGTCTTCCACCTCATCCACAAGATCATGTTCATCGGTGAACTTCTCGTAAGCCAGAGAGAATAAATCGTCATCGCCCGCATCTCCCGGTGGAGATTGAGAAATTTCAAAAGTGAAATTCTCATAGCGGAGAGAATAATCGTCATCACTAGGATCGACCTCGTCCGCAAGAGCAACGTCGTCCTCAGGCTCCATAGCAGGTACGTCACAAACCTCATCATCCAATAATTTGTCGAGACCAACATTACTAAGCTCATTCAACGAATCAAGATCGTTAGACGCAGTAGGAACATCGAGAGTAGGAGCAACAACTTCAGAAGATGTGTTGAAAGTGCATACAGCATCGTCGTCATCATCATCATAATAGTATTGATGCACAAGAGGAGGGGTATAATCACTAAGATTAGATACTTGCTCTTGTTGTAGTATCTTTTCCTCCGCCCATGCTTCTTTTGTTAGAACAACGGCTTCTTGAAGTTGCATAATGATAGAGTGTATTTCGTCATTCAAAGTAGTGCGTTGTGGGTCAAGATTAATTTTCTGAGAGGATTGATGATTGAGGGTGTGATGTGGGGGCTCAAAGTGTTGAAAACCTGAATTATAGCATGGTTGTGGCTCATAGTAGTTCATCGGTTGAGAAGAATTAGAAACCGGGTTTGGTTCGTAATAATCCATTGGTGAAGAAAACTGAGGACACGGATTTTGCTCATAATAATTCATTGGTTGACAATAATAGGTATCGTGAGGACCCCCACAGTTGTTGCAAAACGGGTAAGGAGAAAGACTGGGTGCGTCTTGGGGATAGCTATTATCATTGTCCTAATTGTACCCCGGTTCTTGCCCGTGACCATACGGGTATCGAACCGGACACGAAACATGCCAATGAGAATCGCTTCCACAATAGATGCACGGGGGAACAGGAGGTGGATTCAAAAAGGACGAATTAGTCGAGTTGCACAAAGGACAAAATCCGAATATGAATTGTGTATTGTTGATATCGTTTCCGCACTGCTCACATGTACACCATTGACATGAGTCGTTCCCGTACAATCGTCTCCCACACCAGACACAATGGACATAAGAATCCATAAAGAAAAATAGATAAGCAAGAAGAATATTTTTGGTGCAAAACTTTGAAAAAGAAATGCTTTTTATGATTTTTCAAATGTTTTTGGATTTTTAAAAATTTTTGATACGAAAAATAACGTTCACGAGTGAACGGATCCCAAAAGCCAACGCGTCTCTCACAACAAACCGTTAATCCTCACGAAAAGAGCCGGCAGCGGCGCCATTTTAATGCTCAGATTTTGCTTCAAAGTTCGTTTCTCGGAATCTTCTCGAATTGATCACGGTTCAAAGTGCGACTCATTAGTTGTTCTTGGTGAATCGAAAGAAAGGGTGGTCATCGTTTAAAACTAATTAAAAATAAAGACTTGAAACAAATAAAATAAAGTCGGTAAAAGAAACAACAATGAGAGATAAAAACTTGACGAAAAGTAAATGACGAGAAAATAAAAAGGGAAATAAAGTAAACGACACAAAATTAAACTTGAACTAAAAGGAAAGCAAGTAAAAGTGCAAATAAAGAAAAAGACGGGAAAAATAAAGCTTAAAACTAAAAATTGAAAAACTCATTCGGAATAAAACCTTCATCCGGAATAAACGTGTTTCATCCGGAATAATTGCTTATCCGGAATAAACAGCTCATCCGGAATAAGGCTTGATCCGGAATAAAAAGGGAAAAATGATTGATGCGGAATAAAGTCCTTGATCCGGAATAACCAACATTCCGGATGAAACAACTTGATCCGGAATAAATAATATTCCGAACGAAACACCTTGATCCGGAATAAATAATATTCCGAACGAAGGAGCTTGATCCGGAATAAATAATATTACGAACGAAGGACCTTGATCCGGAATAAATATTATTCCGAACGAAGAGCTTGATCCGGAATATTTATATATTCCGAATGAAGGGCCTTGATCCGGAATAAACGATTATTCCGAACGAAGAAAAAAAGAAGCAGTTGATCCGGAATCTGGCGAAAGAAATAGTAAACATGAACAGAAGAACAGGGGATGAAGAGAAGACACGAATTTAGATCAAAACTAACCAAGATTAACCAAAACATTAAACCAAAACAACCAATAAACATCCACTAACAATAATCAATCAATCCAAATCAATAAAACTAACAATCATAGCCAACATAATCAAAACCCACTTGATCAAAACCATAAAACTCAAGAACATGAACACAAAGATTAAGAACAAATCAAACAAGAAAGGTAGATGACAGATTGAACAAGAAAAGTAAAGATTCAACAATAATTAAAAATGTAAACTTACTTGGAATTAAAAGGAATTTAAAGGTGCAATACATGAAATTAAGGTGCAAGAAATAAAAGTGCAGGGAAATAAAAATGGTGGAAGAGTGGGTTGTCAAGCCACCAACAACTATAAAATGAAAATGAAATGAAAATATATAGGGAGATTAGGGAGGAGCTTAGGAAGCTTCCTCCCTCTTTCTTCTTTCTCTATTTGCATGCTTAAGTCCCTAATCTTCTTTAATCTTTTGACTTCAGTGACTTTGTCTTGGGATTTCTTTAAACTCGTCTTGAATTTTCTTCATAAATAAGACTCGAGTTCTTCGGCTTTTAGTAAACTTCCGTCTTTTGACTTTTTCTTCGATAAATCTTCAGAATTGGTCTTGGACTTCCGTTATTTTTGCACTCTTGATTTCTTGACTTCGTCTTTCGTCTTTTTCTTCGATAAAAGCCCGTTAAATTTCGTGTTTTCTCCATTTTTCACCTTTTCGTCCTAAATCACAACAAAAACACAAACCACGCATAATTCTGACATAAATGACATAAAATACACGTTTTGGCTCGGTTATTATTGTAATTAAGTGGTAAAAAGGATGGGTGTTTACACACCTATCAGGGTGCTACTAATGAGCTATCCAAATTTGATAGAAGTAGTTGTAACATGGGTTTTTGTGACAGTTGATAAAACTAACTAATGAATATGTGAAAGACCGTCATAGGTCACTTGTGTAAGGAAATTGGAATTTTTAAGTATTTTGGGGGTACGGACTAAAGGGAGTTGATGAACATGGTTGGATATGAGTATATCCAGCTAAATGGAAAAGGATGGACGGAGTGAGAAACTGCTACAAGTATAGGAGTCATGTTGAGAGCTTGGGTGACTGATTTAGAGGGAGGTGGGAAACTCGTTTGCGATGTCTGAGTTTTCATATAATGATAGTTATCATAATAGAAGTCGATGAATGCCATTTGAGGCACTATATGGAAGGATAGGGTGAGTTGATCTTATGGTGGACTAAAATTGGTAAAAGAGACTACTAATGTGGAAATGGTGTTTGTGGATAGTATGAGAGCAACAAGAGATGCTATGTTGAAAAGGAGGAAACCACTAGGGTTTAGTGACAAAGTTATGTAGGAAGTTTCACCCATAGTAACAGGTGGTATATTTTGGTAAAAAGGGAAAAGTTGATGTCGAGTTTTGTAGGTCCATTTATGATCTTTGGAAAGCTCAGACCAGTAGCTTATGGATAAAGTATTACCTAGGGAATTAAGTGGTGTACATGATATATTTCATGTATTAAGATTGGGAAATTTCGTTTGAGAATGCATATTTGCATGTACGGTTATTTGGGATTTGTGCTAATAAGAGTCTTTGATTTATCAAAGAGTCATTTGTGAGATTTATGGGCTGTGAAGTCAGGAGTTTGGGAATGAATTTTAATATTGTTGGTTAGTATATGTGGTAAATTGAGGCATGAACTGAAGTACACATGGTAATGAGAGGAGTTCATTTAGAACAAGTATCCTCATGTGATTTGTTGATTGTGTGTTTGATCCTAAGGACTAAATCTCGAGACAAGATTTCTATTAGGAGGGAGTGATGTGACAACCATGGTTTTGAGGTTCGTCACTTATTTTTATTTTGGGCATATTTCGTGAAATTATGTGTCTTTATGTGTTTATGTGTTATTTGGTGTGAATAGAGTGTGGTTTGGACATCGTTTTTGGGTATGGGGTACCTTGTGAGTGAAATGATGTGTGAAGTTTTTATGTTCATGAGCTCACATAGTAGTGACTATGAAATAAGATGGTGTTATTTAGTGGTTTTACGTATACGTATATGTATTATAGAAAATCGTATTTTTACGATTTAAGGTTTATCATTTAGAGGTCTCGGATGAGGTAATTAGTCACGGGAGTATTTTTCGGGATGGTTTTAAGTCATTTTGGACTTAGTTAATTAGTTTATTTCATATTTCAAGAGTTTTTATAAAACTGTATATTTTACGTCTTTTACGGTATACGCGTCAATTTGACTAGTTTTACGGTTTTGAGGTTTTGGAGGCTTTAGGAGCTGAAATAAATTAAGGGAATTTAAGATAATAATAATTAATAGTTAATTTAAAGTAATATAATTAAAAATATTCGGCCATGTGGTTTTTGGGCTTGGATTTGGGCTGACTTAAACTTAAGGAAGGGAAAGGGAGCCCAGTTTGAGTCCTAATAGGAAGCCTTTTTAATTTTAACCATAAATAAGACTCCATATGACCAAAAAAACGAATTTAACCTTCCCAAACCAAATCTCAGTCGTTTGTATCAATGGAGGAGCAAGAAAACCCAATAATTCAATTAGGGTTTAAGGTACACACTAAAACTATGTCAATTAACGTTTAATTTACGTATATGTAACCTAATATGATGGATTAGGGTTGAGATTCATAAATTTTTATTAGGTTTTGTTAAGGACCTGTAATTAGTGAGGTAATTAATGGGTTTTTATCATTCAAAATCGTTTTTAGGTATTAATTAGGGTTATGTATGATAAATTAGGGTTTAATCATGTTTAAAATCGTTTTTAAAAACTGGGCAGAATTTTAGGCTTATTGTTTTGATCATATCTAGAGTTCTAGGAACATTCATTAATCGAACCAAGTATCCATGAATTTTAGTTGGCTTTTGAATGCAAGAAACGAGGAATAAATTGGGGGTGGGGAAGTGGGTCAAAAACAGGTTACAACAGTCGGAGGTCAAAACAGTTTTGAAATCAGTCTGGTTTAAATTAATGTTTTAAGATGTTTAGGGTACTTAGGAGTATAATTGGACCTTCAAACGAACATGATACTTATATTATATATTAAATAAAAGATCTGGAGGAGGGCTAAACAAATGGGTTAGGGTAAGACCCTCTGATCATAACAAACTTTTCATATGTTCAAAATCAGTAAATTCTGGATAGGTAAAAGTATATATATATATATATATATATATATATATATATATATATATATATATATATATATATATATATATATATATATATATGGAGGCCTTAACAGTAGCTTTAAGATTGAGGCCAAATATGAGAGTTAGCTAACACATGTAAGGGCATAGGGTTTCTTTTACAGGGCATGTTATTTTGGTTAAGGGTGTGTTAGACCCATAGTCGAAGTATGAAAAACGGGACTGTTTTGAGTTAAATGTTAACGGGGCGAGTTATGAACTAAACTAAGTTAAGGGCTTTATAGAGGGATGTAATGAGATGCAAATGGAATATAAATGGGGTTAAGTGGTAGGATAATGTTATATATCCATCATAGATTGGTGAGCCATTTTGGTATGTGGTTCATGTCTTGATTGTATACGTTTGTGTGTTTAGATTTTTGCTAGAGCGCGGATATTTGGAGAAGCTTGTTCAGGTGAGTTTCATAGTCCCATATCCTTTAATGATTTTGACTTTCAGATGGGATGGAAGAGACACTCTATGGTTTTGTAACTAATGTTGTGAATGTTTTTATGGTTAGTGATGGACTTGTGTGTGCACTTATGTGATTAACTGCTATGTGATTCTTGATTGTGTTTATGATTTGAATTAGGGGACACGTATCGTCTCAGTTATTATGGTTTAACTTGGTACCAAGGGGATGTTGACAAGGCGGGGCCTTGGGATTGGTTCATAGGTGTATGGGCGCCTATGGGACCATGATTATTGGTAAGGCTTGGGGCCTTGGAATTATGGTAATTGGTAAGGCTTGGAGCCTTAGATTTGTGATGATTGGTTAATCTTGAATGCTAGTTGTTAATACATAATTGTAGCACATTATCCATATGTTCTTTTGTTAATGGTTGTTATTCACAGCTCATAATTGATTTGGAGTTGGAGTCTAAACCTATGACTCTCACCAACTTTATGTTGACGTCTTTTAGTGTCTCTTTCAGGTGAGAATGTGGTTAAGCGTGAGAATAGGAGTGGCTAGCTGGGAGGCTTAGGATTGCATTGGAGGAACCCCCTTTCCTCTTAGTCTTTACTTATGTTTGAATAAGTGATACTTTGTAGACACCAATATGTTTGTATTTGGTAATTGTATGTCTTTGGTAAGAGGTAGACCTGTTACCTACTTACCTAGACGCCTGCATTATTTGTGATATCTTCATGATATTGTGTCACCATTTATGATATTTCCATCTCATTTAATTATCTCTATAGACACGTTATTGTTGTGATGATATCCATACGTCGCGCCCTACATTCCGCCATGGTGGGGTGTGACAGGTGGACGGCCAAAGAGGGGGAGGGAGAGAGTTTTGATAAAAAAAAAAAATTTAGTTACACTTGCATGTTATGTGTGTGTGTGAGAGATGGAGGTTTATGTATCTTGATCATGTTATGAGACAAGTGTCTCATGTTAGCTTAAAAATTTGACACCAAAGGGTGTCACAGCCTTGTGAAATCCGCTCTATTACGGGTACTCCTCGATTCTAGTTTCCTCAATTTACGTGCCCTCGGGTCGATTTATGAAAAAAGTTTTTGAAAAATATGAAACTACGGTACAAAACGATTCTAATAAAAATTGTCTCATAAAAAACGGAGCACAAAAGCATAAATACGTAAACCTAGGGTTTCCGGTTTAATCGTAAAAGACGTTAAATTATGCACGTAAACCCTAATTTCATCCCGTAAATATGTAAATTCATGAACCAACACTAAAATAAAATATAAAAATAATATACAAGAATAAATTTACTACCAGGAAATGTCAGATTGTCACATATAATTACCTTATTCAGGACAGCGTTTTGCATATAATTACGAAAGTGATATCCACACATGCAGAAGTTGTTTGCATCTCAAGTCCAAGGATGACTTAACAGACCATTTTCAATATCTTACTCATGACAAGGATCCAAAAGTAAATGTTTGAAGTTGGGGAATCCAATATGCATCCCTTATGAATACATATGAGTTTGGCTTAGAACAATTCTCATTCTCACAGAATATATCCAAGACTCAAATTTGCCTTATGTAAACAATACTCCCATATTGCTAACCGACAATGGATATTTATAATGATTAAATCATTGATGGATTAAACATGCAAACATAGAATAACAAATTTTATATGAATGAAATAACAAATACCTCTTATCCTTATTTATCAGAAAATAAAAATGTCTTACAATTCAAATTATCCAAATACTAATTAACATACAGATTTACATGAGACTACTAGCTGGTATCAAACCAATACCCCAAGTCAACTTAGAATGCTTAGGGAATGCTAACGCCTTCATAAATGGATCAGCTAGATTTTCATCTGTATGAACGTTTGCTATCTTGACATCACTCATCTCAATGGTTTCTCGAGGATAGTGAACTTTTGCGCGGAAATGTCTAGCACCCTTGGTGACTCGGATTTCATTAGCTATAGTAATGGCTCCAGTATTGTCACAATACATATTAATGGGATCTTCAATTGTGGGCATAATACCAAGCCCAGAAATGAATTTACGAATCCAAACAGCCTCTTTAGCTACATCAAAAGCAGCTATGTACTCAGCTTCTGTAGATGAAGTTGCAAAAATACTTTGCTTTGTGCTTTTCCAGTCAACAGCACCTCCATTTAGAATGAAAACATATCCAGTCTGAGATTTTAGGTCATCAGCATCTGTCAGGTATCCAGCATCAGTGTAGCAAGAAACCCTGAGCTCTCGTTCTTCATTACCACCATAAACCAGAAACATATCCTTAGTATTTCGTAAATACTTAAGAATATTTTTAACAGCAGTCCAGTGAAGTTCACCATTATTCTGTTGAAATCGGATTTGTTATGTTATGCGCGAACACAACATCAGGACGAGTACATCTCACAGCATACATAATTGATCCTACAACTGAGGCATAAGGAACATTTTGCATGCGCTACTTTTCAGCTGGTGAAACAACACATTATGACTTACTCAATTTAGGGCTTTCATGCATTGGGATAGTTCCATGCTTGGAATTCTCCATATGAAATCTTTTCAAGATTTTCTCAATGTAAGCACTTTAACATAAACCAATTAACCGTCTAGATCTATCTCGGTAGATCTTGATTCCAAGAATATATGCAGCTTCTCCTAAATCTTTCATAGCAAAACATTTTCCAAGATAGGATTTTACCCCTTTCAACATTGGAATATTGTTCCCCATGAGCAATATGTCATCAACATATAGAATTAGGAAAGTAACATTACTCCCACTGGCTTTGTGATATACACATGGCTCATCTTGATTCTGAGTGAAACCGAATTTCTTAATCTCATCATCAAAACGCTTATTGCATTGCTTAGATTCTTGCTTAAGTCCATAAATGGAACTCTTGAGCTTGCATACTCGGTTAGGATATTTAGGATTGACAAACCCTCAGGTTGCACCATATAGACTTCTTCGGAAAGATATACATTGAGGAATGCCGTTTTGACATCCATTTGCCAAATCTCATAGTCATAGAATGCGGCTATGGCTATAAGAATCCTTATAGCTCTAATGTCTGCTACATTAGAAAAGGTCTCTTCATAATCAACCCCATAGGTTTGAGTGAAGCCCTTTGCTATAAGACGAGCTTTAAAGGTGTGTACTTTTCTATCCATGTCAGTCTTTTTCTTGAATAGCCACTTGCTACCAACGGTTCTACCGTTAGGAGGAAGATCAACTAATACCCAAACATCATTATTTTTCATGGATTGCATCTCCACATTCATCGCATTAAGCCATTTACTGAATTCAGGATCCAATAATGCAGCTTTATAGTTAGAGGGTTCCCCAAGATCCCCTAACTCATGCTCCTCGGCATCGACGTATAAACACATTCGATCTGTGGCACGGCGTGTCCTAGAGGAATTACGAATGGGATTGATATCACTTTGAGGTTCTTTAATTTCTTGATCATCCTCATCAAGATCTAAGCCAGTGTCATCAGAAGGATTTGTATCTTCATCTTGAATGATTTCAAGATCTTCTATACTCCCACTTGCTTCTTGATCTAAGAGATTTCTCTCAAAGAACTCACCATTCCGAGCAATAATAACTTTGTTCTCGGGTGGGTAGTAGAAGGAATATCCCATCATTTCCTTTGGGTACCCTAAAAAGATACACTTAATAGATCTGGGTTCTAGTTTGTCAGGCTTGATCATCGTATCACATTTAACCAAAGCTTCACAACCCCAAACACTTAAGTAAGACAACTTAGGGGCTTGCTCATGCCATACTTCGTACAGTGTCTTTTCAACCTTCTTAGTTGGAACCATGTTGAGTATGCGTGCATCAGACTCGCAGGCATAATCCCAAAAGGACTTTGGAAGAGTAGTTTGACTCATCATGGATCGAACCATGTCTAGTAGTGTTCGATTCCTCCTCTCAGACAACCTATTATGTTGAGGTGTGTGGGGAGGAGTTCGATGGGCAATAATCCCATGCTCCTTAAGATGATCCAAAAACTCTTGACTCATATATTCACCTCCACGATCAGATCGTAGTGATTTTATGGTCTTACCGAGTTGATTTTCTACTTCCTTTTGAAACACTTTAAATGTCTCAAACACTTTATGTTTATGCTTTAACAGGTAAACATAACCATACCGACTAAAGTCGTCAGTAAAAGTGACAAAGTAGTTAGCTCCTTGCCTCGATATGATTCTAAATGGGCCACAAACATCAGTGTGTATTAGTCCAAGTAGATATCTAGCCCTTTCCACTTGATGTGAATAGGGTTTTCTTGCCATCTTCCCAGACATACAAGAGACACACTTTTCAAATGACTTAATGTCAGTTGAGGTGAGAAGTCCATCATGCTGCAACTTCTCCATGCGTTTCTTGCTTATGTGTCCAAGACGACAATGCCACAAGAGAGTAGAGTCCAAATTTAATTTGGCTCTTTTATTGCTAACAGCAAACATAGAACTATCATTGGTTTTAGAACAAGACATATCAATTTCATAAATTCCATCCCCTCGGGGAGTAGCAGTAAAGTAAACAACGTTGTTCCTAGAAACTGAAATTGCATTATTCGAATCAAAACAGTTTACAAAACCATCTTTAAACAAACCAAAAACTGAAATAATCCCTCAAGTGATAGAGGGAGCATAATGATAATTGTTCAAAACAATAACTAATCTACTAGGGAGACATAAATGATAATTTCCAATAGCTTCGAATCCTGCACGTTGACCATTTCCCATGTACAGATTCAAAGCTCCCGGATTCAGCTTTTTACTTCCCCTTAGACCCTAAGTATTATTACAAATATGAGGAACACAACCAGTGTCATATACCCACGAATTACTCGGAAGGGAATATAGTTCTATAGTGAAAATACCTAAAGTGTTGGCTTCTTGAGACAACCTCTTCTTTTTCTGCAACTCGGCTAAGTGCTCGGGACAGTTCCATTTCCAATGACCTATCTGACCACATTTGTGACAGGGGTCGTCCTTAGCAGGATTATCCTTTTTGGTTGGTGGAGGATTTCTGATCTTGGGAGCATAAGATGGTTTGTGCTCAGGAGCATAAGCCAGCTTACTCTTTCCATTACCATAATTCCCCTTCGTAGCCTTAGGCGGTTTTCTACCTTGGTTTTTCTGGACCTTGCCTGCACGCACATTTTGAAGTGCAGGTGAAACAAACTTCTTGGAATTTTTATGCTCATGTTTTTAAGCATGGCATGTAGTTCATTCACCGAATTCACAGTCTTCCCCATGCCATGCATGTGGAAGTTTTGAACAAAACTGTCATACTCCTTGGAAAGGCCTATCAAAATCAGGCTTATTCCATAGCTGACAGTCACGGGGCGACCAAGACGCTCCAATTTCTCAATGTAGACCTTCATCTTAAGAACATATGAGCCTACATTTTGACCTTCGTCAAGCTTGCACGCGTGAAATTCACGCGCAGTTTGAAGAAGTTCATGTTCTGCTTGCTGGGAAAACATGGTCAGCTCCTGCAACATCTCATATGCTCTGATATGGGTTAGATTTCGTTGGATCTCTAAGTCCATAGTCATGAGCATAAGGGCAGCAATGTCCTTTGACCCTTTGACCGAAGCAGCATGAGCTGCAAGAGCATCGGGAGGGACTTGGTGACCAGGAGTTGCAACAGGTGCAGCAGGAATTGGATGTTCCAAGTATTGTTCCTTGTCTTCAGCTGATAGGATAATGCGCAACTGGCGGTACCAATCAATGAAGTTAGGCCCAGTGATTTTGTGTTTCTCGAAGAAACTCCTGAGAACCGAATTGCTTCTGACATTGGTAGTCATCTACAATTAAAAAGTTCAAACAATTAGTATTTTCGATAATTACATTCTTAATAGAATTAACTACCCAATTAATTACTAATTAAGACTAAGATCCATCTTGTACTCCCACTCATTACAAAAGGACTATCCAATATGTAAACAAGTGGGGAAAGAGGTAAGCGACGAGCGTTAATTGCATAACATGCAAATCTTAGACTTTATGAGACCGTTCAAGACACTAGTAAAACGGTAGTAATGTCATGATCATGTTTAGTCTAATATTATGCCTCGGGTCCAAGGTCTGACCGTGCATACTCGAGTTAAGTTAACCAAGCAAGAACATGCAAATATCACACAGGGTCTGACCGTCGTGAAAAATTTCCCATGGGTTTGACAAGGCCCTTAGGACTGTCCAGAGAAGCCAAATCAAATGCATGTGTTCTTAGTTGGCTGGCATAAACTTAAATTTCACATAGGGTATAGCACATAAATATGGTAAAACATGTGTAAAAAGAAGCATGCAAACAACTTTGTAGCACGATTTTTAAAAACTTTTAGTAATGACACTGTAGTGATCTACGATGGTTCACGGTAGCTCCAATCGAACTCGCAAGCAAGCACAGGCCAATAGTCGAATATCCTTTATGTGTGACTGTGCGCACCGGCTTATACCCGCCTTATAGTTTGTTCTAGTGGGTGACCCGTACATCCCATGAGTCCATAGCGTCCAGTTTTTATTTTCATGAAAGCGTGTTTCAATAGTGTTTAGGTCCTTTCATTTTATAAAACACTTTTCCACGTAACACATAAACGGTCACAATGAGCATGTATTTAGGCGTGTAAAATATTGACCAATTTTAATATCATGTTTCTCTATAAGGATTTATCCATATTGCATGCAATTAGGTGTTTTAAAAACATGTAACAATAATGCAATTAGGAAAACAAATATAATAACCATAAGACATTAAATAAACACATATATCTGAGACCCCGAAGAGTCTTCCCCAAACGAAGAACTATATGACTCTCATTAGGTTTTCATCAAGTACCTAAATCGCCCATACATCACATCACGTGATTGTAGTGAGTCTTACAGCCGGATAACACATAAAATAATCATGTTAAAATAATTAACTATTAATTTTTTTTATTTTTTTTATGTATTCTAATTAACCATTTAATTTTAATTATATGTTTCTAATTAACAATTAATTTTAATAATTACCATCTTGTTATTTTTTATAATTAATGACAAGTACACAATTTCAATGTCAAATAAAAATAAAACAAATGACTAAATTAGGTTTCATGCATACGGTTTCGCGTATTTATTTAAAACGTGTAACCCATAACCACCAAACGAGCATGACTCGTGATACCACTGTTGAAATTTAATATCTAGTTAACCATGTAACTACGAGTACGCAGCGGAATGGATCTAGTTTGAGCAATTATGATTAACACGTAATTAATAATAAACAATAAAGGAAACGCGAAAACTAACCTTCGTCCAAAAACAATGAAACTAAAACGAGTGATAAAATATACCACCTCTACGGTTTCTCACACAAACACTACTAACGAGTACGTCCCAGTAATGCTAGCCGAAACCCAGTAATGCTACACCAGGTGTCGTAGCCCAAAACAGATCAAAAACAAAAACAGCCTAAACTGCAGTTTTATCCGATATTCTTCACTGTCCAATAAACCAGATCTCTGTGTTGTCCAATATCTGACAACAATGTCCGACTGGAAAACCTAGTTCTATCCAAGAACGATCAACAGAGGCCAAAAACCTTCAATAAGTTGTTGCACCTTTAACAGCTTATAAACCTTCGTTTAAGACTTTGTTTTAGCAACCTTAGAATTGATTCTAAGTTACTAAACCACATTGGATTGAATATAAAAGTGTTTAGCTGTGAGATAATTAATCAAATTATATAAACGCTAATTAGGGTTTATAGAACCGATTTTTGAAGATGGGAAAAGGGGCAGAGATTCTTATGGTTTTGTTATGCCAATTTTGTGATTTATGAGCAGGGTTGAGGGGTTTTTATACCCCTCAAACCCTAGTCTAGATAAACCTAAACTTTCAAGTTTAGGCTTTATCCCAAGCACCCCATAACTTATCACAACTCTTTCAATACTTAACATAAACCTCTATATCTATTATCTCATCATTCAAACGAATCTAGACAGCCTTAGTTCCCTTCTAGAACCTTCTATAGGCCAGCCATTAAGGTTTAAGACAGCAAGGAACTTGTCTAAAACGTTTTATGTCCAAACGGGTCAAAATGGGTCGTTTTGAAAGCTTCAAACGTGGATCATAATACGTACTCTTGTGTTCTAGTGTGTCCTCCCAATAGGCTCGCACACCCCTAGCCACATTTGGGCATTTCAACGAGCATGAACTAATAGTCTCGAGTCATTATTGTATACACTTGCCCTAAAATTGGTATTATGGTTTTTGAGATTGCTAGGAATCTTGGCATGATGAAAAGATTATATATATGGACTTTGACTACTTGGTTATCAACAGTTTTGGGTTCCAATGGTAATTTCGGCTACTAATGTGTCATTTATACACGGTGTTCTTACACTTAGGCTCTACACCCCCGCTTCGTCTAAAAAACGAGGTTTTCAAACTAGGTGTAAGAATATTAGTAATGGATCAGTCGGGCTAAATCCGTTGGTTTAGGCGCTTATGATACAGTTAGGATACAAGTTTTATAATGTAGGTGGTTAAATTTCTCTCTAATAATTTGATGTGTGTGTTTATTTTGTGGGTTTTGTTAATGTATTATAGTTGCTAAAACAAAGTTCATTTCATGTATCTATATGTTAATACTTGCAGGTTAAACCCGGTAACATTAATAGAGGCTTGGGATATAGCATTCGTTTAGCACTTAGATTAGAGTAGCGCTATTGCAAGTAATTATTTCGAACAAGAACTTGTTTGCTGCTTGCACAGCTTCTCATGAAATGGAGATGCTTTTTTTTATATATTCTTTGAATCAATTTATATTGCGCAAAAAAGATATCCACTATTATACTTTATAGTATAGAATTTTTATAATAAGAAACGCTCTATTCAATATATGATAAACCCACATACACATGTAAAAGTATTTTTTTAGTTCATCTAAAATTTCGATTAGAAAATCCACATATTTATTAGTGTTGATGTATCAAACTTGTTTTCGTAAAAAGATAAGACAATCAAGTTGTAGGAGAGTTTTCAGTTTTAACAAAGAAGCAATCGCGGGTTAATTTTGTAATATTTTCATTGTTAGTGAAGTGCATTTTGTAAAACTAGGTCCTCACCTGCTTCTTCAAAATGGCGTTTTGATGGGTGTCAAACGCAAATAAGTAATTTTTTCACTTTTACTATCCAAGCACTTGGAAGTGCAATTTTTGCTTTTTGAAAACGTAATAAGCAAATAATTTGCTTGCAAATGCAATCCCAAACACGCCCCAAGAGAATTGATTCGAAAATGAAAAAAATTCAAAATTTGTCATTCATAGTATAGTGTATGGAGAAGGTTGAGATGTAGACGGTCTTACCTCTACCTAAAGCGAAACGAAAGGCTGCTTTCGGTTTATGTAACAATATAAAAAGGCCAGAACATCCATTGAATGTCTTTTATACATTATGTGTAAGACTCAAACCTTCCTAAAACACCAAACAAAACATGATTATGATAAATACGCCACCCCTTCACATAAACATATCATCGAACGGCTAATTACCAACAACTTCATTTTTACCCACATCAACACAGCAAGCTCTCTTCCACCTATGGATACATGTATATATATATATATATATATATATGAATGACACAAGGAGCATTTACGTTCTCTGCTGTTCGAGTTAGATATAAGCCCCAAGTTTCCTTTATCTGATCAATCCTTTGTAACCCACCTACGCCCACGAACCTGGTATCCACCATACATTTGATCACTGCTGCTCTCACCGCCACTTTCTGCACTTGTATAACCTGATTTACGGCGATGCCTTTTTTTCTTAGTAGCTGCACTGTCGCTAAAACTTCCATTTAGAAGGGGATCATCAATTCCGCGTATCACTCTCTTTGTTGGTGAAATATTGATACAGCTATCGTCTTTAATTCTCCTATCCTTGTTGCTCTTTATGTTTTGTGAGATCTTATGCAGTTTTTGATTGAATCTTGTGAACCCTTTTTCTACAGGTTCTACAGCTTGAGTCATGGTGAATCTCAAATCGTTAACAATCTGTGTATCGCAGAGCAAGATATAAGATAACATCAGTAAACAATTCAATGAAATATAATGGAATGAAATAATTTCAAATTGCATATTACTATTACGAGTGCTAGTGAATTACTTAGAAATGCAATATTTAAACATTAGCAATCGAAAATACTTCTAAAATATGATCATCGTAATCATAAATGAAGAGTTTTCCCTGTTCTATCATAAAGGAATGAGATTTTTCCCTGTGCAGATTATAGTACTAAAATTCCGAATGCTTTTGACGTCATGAGTAGCATGGCTGATTTGGATGATGATGTTGGCATGAATTCAAATGTTCATGTAGTAAACGAAAAGGAAAATCAAGAGCAGAACATGAAGAACAAGGAAGAGGTTGTTAAACCGAGCACTGGAAATGACAAAGTGGAAGATAAAGTCAGAGATGGGAAAAGAAAGGGAAAAACTGTATAGTTTGCTTGTACTAAAATAGTGGATAGCGAGAGCAATTGTGAAGAGCCTACTTACTACTACTTATGTGTATGAGGCGGTTGAACAATATGATTATATCGGGAGTCCGAGTACTACGATGTGGACGGATGATGAGCACACAAGAGTGAAGATACTAATGTGGAGGACAAGGATGATGAGTATTGTTGGAAAGTGATTTAAACTCTCGAGTTCGTTTTGTAAATTTGTTTTTGGTATAATTTGTTTGGCTTGTCCTACAAGTTTTGTTATTTTTGTATGTATAGAAATTGGGTAAGTTTTAGGTCACTCGTTCCTGGAGGCCAATGACATTAGTTTTCTTTGTACCTTTTGATTGAATTACGGTTTGGTACCTTTGAATTTGTCTTTGTAACTATCTGAATAAAGCTTCCGCATCGTTTGTTTGAATTTGTATTTGTTTTGTCTTTGAATTACCAACAAGTGGTATCAAAGCTAGGTCGTTCCGCCATGAAGAAGAAAAAGAATGAAAAAGAGGTTCGTTGCGGTTTGGGTCGGATTAAAGCTCGTTTGGTTTGACGAATCGAGTTTGTACGTGGGTTTGGTTATCTGTTTGTCGATTCGGTTTTGGGATATCGTTCCTAGATATTGACGATTTTGGAATTGCATTTAAATATGCCAGGTTATGAGTGGGTGATTCTTTTTAATGAATGGGTCGGTGGATAATTTAGCTATATTTGGTGCATGGCATTGGTTTAGTAACAAATAAGTTTTGGTTTTGATAAACTGAGAATATTTGTCTTGGAAATTTGTTTCTTAGTGATCTTTGAATGTTGTTAGTTTCTTTGATAATCACAAATATATGGTATTTGAATTGGAAATTTGGGACCTAATTCATATTAGATAAGTGGGTCTATAGAATTATTATCCATATCATATTTGGGGCGTTTGAATTATTAGAGCCCGTTCGTCAAGTTATTTTGTTAACTTGAATTAGTTTGATACTAATATGTTTCAAGTTGGACCATAACACTTATTAAATGAGTGGGTCATCGGAATGTGAGTTTGACATTTGAAATTTGAAGATTAATTTGGTGTTTGAACACTTAGTTATTATTAGGTCGTTTGAAATTTGTTCGATCGTCTAAAATTTGGAAATTTTGAAGTTCGTCTTTGATTTGAAGATTTGGGGACTTTGGATTTGGAATTGTCGGTTACGGTGGAGTAACTATTTGGAATTAAAATTGGATTGATTTGTTTTGGATCGTTTTCAAATTCGATCGTTGGAATTTGTTTTGGATCGTTTTCATATTCGATCGTTGGGATTTGTTTTGGATGGTTTTCATATTCGATCGTTTGGATTTGTTTTGGATAGTTTTTCATATTTGATCGTTAGTTTGGTTTTGGATCGTTTCAAATTCGATCGGCTGTTTGACTTTGGCTAGTATATCCAGTGTTTAAAAATTGGAATTTGGAATTTGGCTTGGAACATATGGAGATTTTAACTCACGTTGGAGACTGTTGAAAAGTGATTTAAACTCTAGGGTTTCTTTCCAAAATTTGTGTTTGGTAAATTGTTTGGGTTGCCCTACAAGTTTTGTTATATTGGTATGTTTAGAATTTGCTAAGTTTAGGGTCATTGGTTCCTTATATATAGAGGCCAATGACTTCATTTTCTTTGTACCTTTTGATTGAATTAGAGTTTGGTATCTTTAAATTTGTCTTTGTAATTGTGTTTGGTATTTGAATAAAGCTTCCGCATCATTAGTTTGAATTTGTATTTGTTTCATCTTTGAATTACCAACAAGGACAAGAGTGAAGATGGTTGATTTGAATATCATTGTCAGTGTTTGTGGTTTTTTATCGGTTATCTTTAGTCACATGTAGGTTGAGTATATTTACCGAGTAACGACATGTATCGCTTTTTGTTCTTTTAATAATCGCCTTAAAGCCATCAAGTGGCCTTTAGATCAAAATTGAATTGTTGAAACCTAAAAAACTCAACATATACAGCAAAACCATTTACGGCTTACATGAACCAATATAAAATAATTTGCAAGCAAAATCAAACCCTGCAATATGGTTAATGTGGAAGCCATGCAACGGACTAAATTACTAGATGGAAATTGGCCGAGTTTTGTTGAACAATTAGATGAAACAACAATGTATGTGATAGCATCGCCTGTTACACCGCCTCCACTGGAAACCACTAAGGATTCAGTGGCAGAGATCTTATTTCCTGGAGATACAACAAAAATGAATTATACAGAAAAATGTTGTGAAGACTTTGGTAATCCGGAAGAGTTTATGGTTGCATCAGGTGTCGAGGAGGCGGCTATTGAAACACCAATCATGGTGGTGGAGGAAGATTTAGGGCAGAAGTTATTTGACAATTCAGGTGAGGCTGCTATGGAGCTCGAGTCAGAAAGGAAATCGCATGAAAAAGGATTGAGTAATGAACTTGTTGGACAAATTTATGTTCAGAACGTGAACATTATATGGGACAACTATCAGGTTGTAGGACACATCCATAACATGTTCCAACTTGTTATGGAGATAAAGTGCACACACGATACCGTTCATGGTCGGTCTTGGAGACACTTCTAGGGGCATGCACAAGATAATTATGTTTCTGACCCTATGTTTCAATTTCACTATGATCAGGTGTAGTCAAAAGCGAGAAAAGCGAGCGCTTAAGCGAAGAAGCGAAGCGAAGCGCCCTAAAGCGCTTTAATTCCAAAGAAGCGAAGCGTTTTACTAGAGCGAGAAAAAGCGTTGTCAGGCGACCAAAAAGCGACTGAAAGCGCTCGCTTTTATGTAAAATGGCTCATTTTTTATTTTTTATCTAATTTTTAGACTTTAGTCTTTAAGTATTTGAATAAACTTCTCTTTTGTGGTCATTTTATATTAAAAATGAAGATTTTAAGTTATATTATATTTTTATTTAATCATTGTTTTCATACTAAAAACTATTATATGCACAAAGGGTAAAAAGTTAACTGAAGCGCTCGCTTTTTTCGCTTCTCGCTTTAGGGAAAGACATGTCGCTTTGAGGTCGCTTTCGCCTTTAACTACCTTGATCAGCAAGCTGTGGAACCACAAGTCAAAAATTGGGATCCTGGGATTACTTGATGCAACTTTTAAAAGCAACACCTTGAAGACAAGGTGTTTTGGGAATATACTTGGCATATGTGGAATGATAATAAATATAGATTTGCTAATCAATTGGTGGTCATTATCGATCCGGTTCGTATCAGTATGTTGCACCTCTAAAGAAAGATGGTCAAGGTGGACATCTGATAGATTAAAGACCCAAAACTGAATCATTCCGACCTCTGCTAACTATCTAGTTGGATTATTAATGTATGCGGTCTCCAATAAATTATTGTTTTTGCATTCAGCAATGCCCGCTTTTGGGGTTTCCGATTTTGAATCAGTAGAGATTTTAAGAGATGATAACTTCACTAAATCTAAAAGCATTATATGATTCATCTTACATACTACCTAATAAATTGTCAAACTCATGAGAAAGATAACTATAGAAGCATTTAATAGAAGAAATGATATTTCATACCGAGTTAATCTAGGATAGTTATCTTAGGATGTCAAATGACCTAAACCCATAAGCACACTTAATGGCAAGCTTATAGGTAGCCTATTAGAGAGTACTGCTACTATCTATACAATAGTTAATTCAGTAACACCTTCACATGCCTTATATATTTACTTCAAAATCAATTTCATATATACCCAAAGTGCAACTATTGAATGCATAATGTACAATGATTTTTAAGCATGTTTGGGTATATATGAAATTAATTTTAAAAGTAGGGTGATATATGAAATTGCCAAATAAGATATAAAATAAAAACTTACATATTCGCCACCGCCAACAAAAACATCACGGACACTTTCTCTAATGGCAGTTCTACTCTTAACGTCATCATCAGGTTGTGGGAGGCGTAGTTTTGTAGGGCGCTCACTATCCCTTACCTCGTCAGGGTCTACAGGGCAATCAGTAGATGCATAGTCTCCGAGAACTGATACATCACCCTTAAATAGGTCTCCCATTAGCTCATATGGTTTGGAAGGGAACACATATAGGTGAACCATAGAAGCAATGCCCATCTGTTCTGGATTAATACAAAGACTTGTTAAGCTTAAAATATGAACACTAGACACATGTATATTCAGTAGAATTGTCGAGATAAAAAACTGAACATGCATGCTTTCCCAAATTGACATTAACAAGTCAATTACCTAGTTTCTATTAAATCGCATATACTACCAATATAAGCTACCTCTCTACGCGACTAGTCTCTAAGAAACGCTATATGCCTATAAGTTCTAAATGCTATCCGGAGTATATTATGCAGTGCAATAACTGATGCATGCTCTAAATCTTCAACATAGCTCTAAAGGCTGTATTTATCATAACCCATATTTTAATCCCTCGGTGACATATTGATTGCACATATATAAAATGACCATAAATTTGAATATTAAGCCAGCAGCCCAGCACAATGAAGTACATAGGGTAGAGGATTCATGTATTAGTTCCTATTCTTATATTTACTCCTATTCTTAGAGCATCTATTATGGTGGTTTATAAAAAGGTTTGTAATAGTATGAAGAGGTTTATATTTGTGTTAAGTGTTAACCATAGTGGAAACCTAGTTCATGCTTCAAGGAATGAAAAAGTCTAAGATATTGAACCTCTTCAAAATTTAATGCACTTGCAACATGTATGATGTTTACACAGCTTTAAGAAATTTAAGCATATTGGAAATAGGTTTATACAACCATACGGTTTATTTACTAATGACATTTATCAATTATAAACCATTACAATAGCTTTACCATAGTTGCCCTGATATTTTGATTTTCATATGTTCATATGAAACTCGATAAAACCAATTATATTCCATTACCAACAATATCAGATTACAATATCCGTCCGGTTTAACTTCATTTTAATTAGCAATATATTCATATAATATCCGCATGAATTAAGTTCTTTATAAATCAGATGATCTCCGAGTCTTTATATTATTTAAGCTATTCTTACAACTCCATGCAGCTTTTAAACTTAACTCTTACATAAATTAATAGAGAGATGAGAAAAAGCATGCTAGACCACAAATTAATCAAGCATAAAATCCGTGTCTACTTTGTTAATGTGCTTCATGAATGTCGAAATGAGATGACGAGGATGCCAGACCACAAGTTTTCTGTTTTTTAGTATTTATTTACGTAAAAGAGCAACAGCTAAACTAAATTACTGAATTCAGTTTTAGTTTTTAGTCATAATTTATTTATGAGTAAAATGCAAATATAATCCCTGTGGGTTTTTTTTATTTGCCATTAATCATCCATTGCCGATACTTTTGGCAAATATCATCAGCGTGGTTTGAAAACTTGAAATGTATCATACCTTTGAGAACAAACGTCTAGCATATTACATCCCTAACTCATACAAAATTACCATTGTACCCTTGTTTTAAGGTATTACACACACAATACACATTTAATCTCTACATAAACATACACACTTATCTTCTTTGCCTCCAACACACACACCACCTCTACCACCACCATCTACCCGTCGTCACCGCCAAAAGACACAAATAATCAATCAACTATCCAAACCTAAGTCAATAAAGTAATGAGTAATTTTTGACTTTGGTCTTGTGTACCATGTTCTATATAACAGCACCACCAACAAAATAACCTTCACAAATATCATATTAATACCAACACAAATATTATAGTAATGAGTAACAACTAATGGCCGTCTTAAATTTACCGGGGTAACCCTTTACCCAAAAAAAATAATGACCTTCTTCGTTGTTTGTAGCATATTTTATCCATCATCATCCATCATACCCGAATTTACAAAAAAATCCATTGCAAAACATGAAACCAACTTCCATATTAAACTCAACCTGGTATGAAGCCCCATTTCACTTAACCACGTTAAATTTGATTTTCTCGAATGGAAGTTCGACCAATCATCTGACAGATGGCAATGTGATGCAGTTCAATGATGATAAGGAGATGATGATGTCTTGACAGAATCACACCCAAAAAATGGTGATTGGTTTTATATTGTGGTGGCATACTGGCATGTTATGGTGTAGATTGGGATGGAGATAACGGTGGTGATGGTTGTTATGCTTGTCAGGTGGTTGTGCAGATGATGGACGGTGTGATGATATTTAGCAGGTAGAAGGTGATGATGGGAAGGGGTAGAGAGTGGCCAAATTCGGTGGTTGGAGATATGGAGATGGATGATGAGGGGGTGAAAAAAGGTGTTTGGATTTATGGAGGGTAAATTGGTTCAAATTCGAAAATCTAAAGGTCTTAAATTTTTCTTTAACAGCTTAAATGACCATTTTACCCTACGAATAGGGCTGTAAACGAACCGGACGAAGCTTTGTTCATGTTCGTTCATTTAATTTTAACCGGACAAATAAACGAACGCGAACGCTTAAACAAACGAATTTTCTTGTCATGTTCGTTTATTACGAAAATGAGTTGTTTATATTCGTTTATTAAGAAACCAAACGAACCTTATACGAACATAAACGATCGCACATAAATGAACGTAAAAAAGACATAAAATTAATAAAATTATGCATACTCTTTTGTTTTATATGTGTTGTTTTGTTTAAACATGTTAATTTTAAAAGTATAATCGGACGTTCACGAACGTAAACGAACGAACATGACTTTTGTTCATGTTCGTTCATTTAAATAAACGAACATAAACTAATGTTCATGTTCGTTCATTTAATAAATAAACAAACGTAAACGAACTTTTTACCGAACGGTTCATGAAATGTTCACTGAACGTCCTACCTACGAAGGATGTAATGTGTTAAGACATATGCTCTAATAGGGATGATATTTGCCAATCGTATCGGCAAGGGATGATTAGTGCCAAATTCTAAAAACCACAGGGTTGATTTTTGCAATTTACTCTCTATTTATTGTATCCTTCCTTTTTGATCATTCTTAGCTGTGAACGTATGGATACTTTCAAATGTTATCCACAATAATCCCTTTTAATTAGGTCAAGAACTTTCAGGTTCCCTAGTGTAACGTGACACACGAGCAATACGTCAACTAAAGAGTAGTTTTATCCAACCCTCAAAGACCAAATGACCTTTTAGCACCAATGATACTGCAGAAATAACCATTTGTAACCCTAGGAGGTAGAAGGGAAAAAAATGGACAAAGGAGAATGGAAGGAAGGTAAAATGATGCGAGCCATTTGATACGAACCAAACTGATAATTTTATTGATAACTAAGAAAATAAAGATAAAATGATGCGAGCCATTTGATAAGAACCAAACTGATAATTTTATTGATAACTAAAAAATAACGATAAGAGTAAATTACACGGTTCGTCCTTATGGTTTGCGTTGACCCGACGTCGTTCGGCCGTTGACCAAAAAAGTTACACCGTTCGGCCTTAACTTTGAAACCTTTTCGACCATTTGTCCCTCATTTTAACTGGGCCACAAAGATGTTAACTCATTTTTACACAAAGGTAAACCGGTTTTTTTCACTGAATAATACTAGTAAATAAATTCTTTATCAATTGCTACAATCAGTTTAAATACTTTTACTTAATGTGGCAACCAGACATATCTTTTCACCTTCCATCTCCACCATCAATTTCAATCACCCACCCTACTCAATCTCGCATCCACACTTCAACCCCGATCACCCCACCTGCTAAGAATCGGTTGTGAGTTAGGATGTCGTGTCCTTCTATGAATGATAAGACGGGAATGTGAGGTTTCAAATTGATTTCTTTATGTGATTCGGTAAATCTGAGGTTTGTTAATTGAGGTGTTTCAATGATGATGGTATAAGCTGTATCGTGGGTTTTGGGTTTGGCTGTGGGATTTGTTTTTTTTTTTTATGATGAATAGATCTGAGTTACGTTGATGTTAGCTTGAATTAGATGAGATTTGAGGGTCATGATTTGTTGTTTTTTCGATTGTGGTGCGCTTGGAGTGTCGTCGGGTTTGCTTGGTCATGGCGGGTTAGTAGGGGATACCTACAAGATTGATGCATAGTGGTTCGGCTTGGATTGCTTTTTGTTCTGAAGGGAGAGTATTCCATCAGTTAAAGAGAGTTAAAGAGTTTAAGAAGTTCTAGGGATTATTTAAGCTGAAACATAATAACATGGACCTTGTAGATTTCGAAATATTAGAGAAGAAAAATTCCAAACATGAAAACTTGTCGAAGTTCTTAGGTGCATAATTTTTTTATCCAAATAAACTTTAAAAAAAACCAATGTTTGGTCTCTTTAATGATGAACAATAGATGAAATATTGATTTAGGGATTTTTTTTTTTCCAGGTTTCGTTTTATTAAAAAAGATAATGAATGTGGTTGGTGTTACTAATTATAAGTTTGTGGGTTTTGGTTTATGATATGAACTGCTACTGTTTAAGAAAAATGAGAATGAATTGTTGGTCTTTAAACTGGAGATATGGAAGAAGATGGAGGTTTGAACCGAAAGGACGAGTTTTATGCAAACAGACATAACTTGAAAATGAGGTTGGTTGAAAGCTTCAAATGATTTTGGAGAGGTGAAAGGACGACTTTGCCCCTGTGGCAATATCACTTAACGATCAAATGTGGGGCTAGTTAAACCGAGGGACAAACGACGAAAAAGGTTTCAAAGTTAAGGTCGAACGGTGCAACTTTTTTGGTCAAAGGACGAACGATGTCGGTCAACGCAAACCATAAGGACAAACCGTGTAATTTACTCTAAAGATAAACCCTACAAACAGAGATTGTAGGCACTCCCCGTAGACGATTTAACAAACCTCGATAGCAAAATGACTCTACTACGTTCTATTTAAAGACCAGTATTCTTGTTCACCAAGAAAACAATTAAAAGGAAACAATATAAAATATAACACAAATAAGACCCTGACATTTATTAAAATAACCAAGACACCGCCTCAAACTTGTCGTTTACGTCGTTGGTAGACTTGACCTGTAACATTACTCCCTTCCCAAATTAGCACCTTGTCCTCAAGGTGGAATTCAGGAAATTGCTGCTCAATGTAGTCAAATTGTTCCCATGAGGCATCGTAAAGAGGTAAATTCTTCTAGCAAATCAAAACTTTCCGTCTATCTTTTTGCTCCCTACTTGACGCACCCCCAAAACTGCTTTTGGTATTAACACAACTTCAAAATCCTCATTCACTCCCACCGGAAAGTTGGAACAGCTTCGTAATCACCAATGGCTTTCTTAAGCCGTGAAACGTGAAAAACCGGGTGAATCAAAGCTGTATTAGGTAACTTCAGTTTATACGCAAGTTTTCCAATTTTTTCCACTATATCGACCGGTCAAAAATATCTCGAGGCAAGCTTCACATTAGTCCGACTGAAAACTCATTGTTGTTGATATATATGAATGTTTGGGAAGTTTACAAGTGCAAGGGGTTAATTGTCATTAGCTATTAGTTTATTTTTGGTATTAGTTTGGAGAATAAGTAATTTTCACCTATATTAGGAGGGGATTACCTCAGGGCAAGGTTGCAGAAATCGCTAGGCGTTAGTAAGGCGGTTGGCCACCTTCGAGGCGGAATTCGTCTAGGCGCCGCCTAGGCGTATTGGAATTTTATGCATAAAAAATTATAAATAATACGTATAACATGACAAAATACTTATAATAACTAATAATTCAAAGTTCACATAGCTTGAAGTTGCAAAATAGACAAATAAACATAACAATTTAAGGACTTAAAACTTCAAACGTGACATAGAGTTCAGTTGGTTCCAATTCTCACGAAAAATCCATTACTTTATGTTAACAATCATAGGTTTATCATTGATTTTAAGATGTTATGTTAAAATAAATATGAAAATTATATATTAGAAAGGAAATTCTTAATTTTTTGTACAAAAATATTGACTTTTTGTTGACTTTCTTTGACTTTTTGACCGCTTAGGCCGCCTAGCTCCGCCTAGGCGCCGCCTAGCACCGCCTAGGCGCCGCCTAGCACCGCCTAGGCGGATGTTTGACCGCCTTTTGACTTTTCCGCCTAGCTTGACCGCCTAGCCATAAATCAAGGCGGAGTATGACCGCCTAGCGCCTACGCGTCGCCTAGGCGGCCGCCTAGACCGCTTTTTACAACACTGCCTCAGGGTTTAGGGGGGGATTAGATTTCTTGTTTTACGGTTGCTATTTGTTATCAGCTGTTATCAACTTAATTCATATCAAATTGGTATCAGAGAGCCACTATCTTGCCACCTCTATTCATCATGCCTCCAAAAATCAAGGATGTTGAAGCCAATTTGGCGCAATTCAAATCAGAAACCCTTGCAAATCAGGAAGAAAACCTGAAGAGATTTGATCGGTTGCAGGAGTCGATCGACAGGAATAAGGTAGAAGTTGATAAGCGCTTTGATCAGATGGAGGAGTCAATTCGGAGTTGATGCAACATCTGAAAGCGTTACAGCCGTCCACAGCCATACCCACCACCATACCCACTACCATTACACCGCTGACCACGACCACCCACCCTGCTACACTACCGCCGCTGACCACCTACCCTGTTGCTGACCCACCACACCAACCAGCACAAACCACCGAATAGCCAAAACCCATATCCACCATTCTCCGTGACTAATAACCCTCCATTTTCGGTCCAGCCTTCTGCCGCCTACACTAGTTGTTCAGGGCTCGGGTTTGATTAACAGGGTTTTCCATTGCCATATAATCAGACCGGAGATGTTAGTGTCAACAGAGCCATCGTCCACTTGTTCGTTCTGAAGGAGTTTTTCATAATATACCGGAATACGCATGGAGATGCCGGAGGGATATTTCTGAATACCACTGGGCAGCCCCCGCCAATTGTACAGGGCATGGCATGCTGGATTTGATCACCGTTGGCGAAAATTAAAGATGCCATTGTTTGATGGAGAGGACGTTTATGGATGTATATCCGGTCTACTACAAGGGATCGATTAAGGGCGGTTGTGTTGAGCTTAAAAGGGTCTGCCCTATCGTGGTTTCGATGGATTAGTAACCGCGAGCCTTTTTGCAGTTAGGAAGATGATAAAGACCCACTGCAGTTGAATTCTATATTTGGGAATTGGATGAGAACACTTGGTCAAAATAATTGGTGGTTGATTTACTCATATCAATTATGCACAAAATCAGGGGGAGCAATTACTGCACTTGATTTCTATTTTGCAGTTTACCTTATTTAAGTCTAAGAAGGATAGTATAAATAATAGGTCTCTTGTCATTGTTATCATGACTTCAGTTTTTCATATATCTTTTCTTGTAAAAGGAGACCTTGTCCAATAAAACTATCCTATTCCTATTCCTATTCCTATCAATTCAGTACCTATCATTTGGTTCCATTGCAGGAATCGAAACATGGTGCAACCCCGGAATAGTGAGAACGATCTAGTTGCCACTCAATTGGTTGCAATAGCCGCGAAATTGGAGGTAATTGAAACGATGAAGGAAGATATAGCAGCTTTGAAGGAAGGAGATCGATCCAGATCCAAAGGAAGCAAGAATTTCAATGGGGAAAGTTCTTAGAGGGGTCGACAGTCGTATAGACCCTATAACAAGATTGATTTTCCGAATTTTAGTGGCGGAGACCCTCGCGGGTGGCTGCTGAAAGCCGAAAAATACTTCAAGTATTATCAAACACCGGATGAAGAGAAGGTAGAGATAGCTTCAATGCACTTAGAAGGCGATGCCTTGGACCTCTATTCATGGCTCTCTAATGGTCAACTCATTTTTGGGAAGAATTAGTCCAGGCGTTTACCAAAAACTTTGGACCGGCAGAATTCCAGAACACGGATGAGTTCTTTTGTAATCCTCTCGGGTTTCTAATTGGCCTGATCAGTGTAGTGTCTTTTGTGGGTGTTCCTAAATGGCCTCAAAGATGAGTTAAAATCAGATGTATGGATTCACAAGCCTCGGATCTAGAGTTTGAATCTAAACTCACCACCCACGGACCCCGAAAAAAATGCTTCTTGGACCCCAAATCCGAAACCCTCTTAACCAGACTCAAAACCAACAACTTTCACCCAAGCCTAAACAACCCAACCAAAAAATGCTTTCCGAACTTTCGAAGCTGGAAAAACAAGAACGATATCTAAAGGGGGAATGCTTCAAATGTGGCGATAAATACGAACCGGGACATCGTTGCAAAACCTTCAAGGTTTTAGAGGCTAATGAGGAGTTTGCATGCTGTTTTGGGGAAGAACCAGCCTACCATGATGAAAAAAAAATGGTATTTGGCGAAACCATCTTAAGTCCGTGTACCTTTCACTGTCAGCTTCATTCTACTAAAGTTTTAATTTTGATTTGATGGGGGTTCTACACAGAATTTCATTTCAGATGGTTTGGTGAAAGAACTTAGGCTGGCTACTCAGCCAGTAGCACCTTTCGGGGTTCAAATTGGTAACGGAGATATAATTCGATGTGGTCAAATCTGCAAAAATCTTCAGATTAATGATCTCAAAATCACTCAAGATTTGCATCTTTTTTCTCTTGGAGGGCTGATCTAGTTTTGGGTATTCAATGGTTAGCCACATTAAATACGGTTCAGGCCAACTGGAAAGAATTGTTCATGATTTTTCAATAGATGAGAAGCGATATAAACTAGAAGGCATTGTAACCGGTCCTCAAAAATCATCTAGTTTCCAACATCTAGCCATTAAACCAGAAGTTATACGCTACTTACCAGCCCCGACTACACCATTACCCATTCATTAAAGACAGGTTAATTGACTTGCAACCAAGTTCTGTCATGACGCATCGTTGGGTTTATGAAGCATCGTTGGGTTTATGAAGCAGGCCGCCCGAACTTGGACTTGTTGATTTCATGGTGTAATCGGCTTGTAGAAGAGGCAACACGGGAAACCTATGATCTAATGGCTGAGCAATTTCCTGCATTCCGTCTTGAGGACAAGACGTTTTACCGGGAGGGAAGTAATGATAAAGACCCACTGCAGTTGAATTCTATATTTGGGAATTGGATGAATCCACTTGTCAAAATAATCGATGGCTGATTTACTAATATCAATTATGCACAAAATCAGGGAGCAATTACTACACTTGATTTCTGTTTTGATTTCTATTTTGCAGTTTACCTTATTTAAGTCTAAGAAGGATAGTATAAATAATAGGTCTCTTGTCATTGTTATCATGACTTCAGTTTTTCATATATCTTTTCTTGTAAAAGGAGACCTTGCCCCTCTTGAACTGGCCACTATCAATAAAACTATCATATTCCTGTTCCTATCAATAAAACTATCATATTCCTATTCCTATTAATTCAGTACGCCGCTTGCTACACCATTTTCAGACTTCATAAGACGGACGGTAATCTGGTAGAACAATTTTTTCTATTAATCAACAAGGAACAGGGAGTGAATATGTGACCCTGTTTGAAAAGATGGTTGCACGCTGTGGGGAGTTTTTATCAAAGGGTTGACCTACAGGAAGCGGTGAGAACACAACAACCAACCACTTTGAACCAAGCTATGAATTTGATTTTGTTAATTGGCGAAAGTAGCACGGGTGGGACCGGAGATCAGCGTGGAGGGGGAATTTCTCGGTCGTAAGGTGGAGTGATGGTAGGTGCAGGGGAGGCTCCGTTCAAACGTTTGACGGACTCGGAGTTCGCAGATAAGAGGGCTAAAGGGCTTTGCTACCGATGTGATGGGAACTTCGGTTCGGTCCAGGACATCGGTGCCCGGTGAAAGCACTCCAGATTCTTCTAGTTGATGATGACGAGTAGGATGAGGAGGAACACGCTCCACCTTGAGGACAAAGTGGTTTTTCAGGGCGGGGTGATGATATGAATGTTTGGGAAGTTTACAAGAACAGGGGGTTAATTGCCATTAGCAATTAGTTTATTTATGGTATTAGTTTGGAGAATAAGTAATCTTCACCTATATTAGGAGGGGATTACCTCAGAGTTTAGGGGGGATTGGATTTCTTATTTTAGTGTCTTTTTGTTCTTTGTTTTGTATGATTAGTTTTGTTATCAGTTTATCTACAAGCATCCGATTACGGTTGCCATTTGTTATCAGTTTGCTATTATCAACTTGATTCATATCAATCCCTTCTATGCTTGTCAGTGTTAGCTTTCATGATCTGTTGTGCTTTGGACAGTTGCACTTTCAATTCATCAAAAACTTGGTCTCGCTTTTCCAAATACCGATCCACTTCAAATGAGGGAGATGGCTGACTTCCAAAGCGAACCAAACGGGGAGAATCTCGACCATATAATATTTTGAATGGTGTTGATTTTATTGATAAGTGATATGAAGTATTATACCACGTAATCCAATCAGACCATTTTTTTGGTGAATAAGCAAAACATCTTAAATAAGTTTCAATACCTCAATCACGACCTCTGTTTGCCCGTCGGTTTGGTGATGATAAGTAGTGGTGTACTTTAATGTCGTGCCTTGTAGCTTGAATAGTTCCCTCCAAAACATGCTTAGGAATACTTTATCTCAATCGGTTACAATGGATGATGGAATTCCATGTAATCTAACCACCTCGCGTAAAAACGCTGCTGCTACAGTGACCGCAGTATACGGGTGCCTCAAAGGAATAAAATGGACATATTTGCTCAATCGATCAACCACCACAAGTAAAACAGTGAACCCTTGAGACCGCGGCATTGTTATATCATCCCAAACCTTGTCGGGTAATTCTAAAGGTTGTAGCAGCCCTCCGGGTTTCATAGTAGAATATTTATTTATTTGACACACGTCACACTCAGATACTAATTTGGTGACGTCCTTCTTCATCCCAACCCATTGCAATTCCGCTGCCATCCGTTGATAAGTCTTTAAAATCCCCGCGTGACCCCCGATAACACTACTATGTAACTCTTGAAACAGACGTGGTATCCAGCTGGAAGTGCGGGGCAACACTAATCTACCCTTGTATAATAAGCAATCGTCTTCTACACTATACTCTTCAAATTCTTCAACCCTACTCAGAACTTTCTGTTTCTCAAATTCTAGATCGTGCTTTAATTCTTTAATTAGTGCATCCCAATTTTGAAAGTGAGGAATCGAAATCGCCAAACACGATGCAGTTTCAACACGTCATGACAACGCATCCGCGCCCTTATTTTCTTGACCTGGTTTATAATGAATTTCAAAATTATAACCCAACAACTTAGCTAACCACTTTTGGTGTTCTTGAGTAATTAAGCATTGTTCAAGTAAGTATTTCAAGCTCCTTTGATCCGTCTTGACCACAAATTTTGGGCCCATATCTCCACTTTTGAATGGCAAACACTATTGCCATAAGTTCCCTCTTGTATACCGACTTCTTTCTAGCGCGTGGTCAAGTACTTGGCTATAAAAAGCAATTGGTCGTCCAGATTGCATTAGGACTGCCCCCAATACCGTGCCCGGATGCGTCCGTCTCCACCTTTTATTGAAGTCGGGAAGTGCTAAAACAGGTACTTTTGTCATAGCATTTTGCAAAGCTCGAAATGCTTAGGTTGCCTCACTATTCTAGTTAAAGTTGTCCTTATTTAATTGCTTTGTTAATGCTCCCGCTATCTTACTATACAAAACCTCAGAGTTCACGCAAGTTTTATGAAATCGGCCATTCCAACATCGCTGAAATTTTAGACGGATCCTCCACCCCTTCGCCGAGACAATGTGTCCCAAATACTCTATTTGTTCCTGGCCAAACAAACACTTTTTCTTATTTGTATATAAACAATGTTTTCGCAAAATATCCAAAACGCAAATTAAGTGCTCTTGATGTTCCTTCATGCTCCTACTATAAACCAAGATGTTATCAAAGAAGACCAAAACAAATTTTCGAAGATAAGGCTGGAATATCTTATTCATATCTTATTCATCAAGGACTCAAAGGTTGCTGGGGCGTTGGTTAAACCAAACGGCATAACCAAGAATTCATAGTGACCTTCGTGTGTTCGAAAAGCAATCTTCGGTACGTCTTCACTTTTCATACGAATTTGATGATATCCGGATTTCAAATCAAGTTTAGAAAAGGTTGTCGCTATTAAGGCTCGATAATCTACACAAAACCTCCAGCTTCCGTCTTTCTTTTTAACTAGAAGTACGGGACTCCAAAAAGGACTTGAACTTGGTTGGATAACCCCAGCATCAAGCATCTCCTTTACTAAATTTTCGAACTCATTCTTCTGAATGTGCGGGTTTACGCTTACCGGTGATGTTCCATTATGTAAAACAATGGCGTGCTCATGGTCTCGATTAGGTGGAAGACCATGTGGTAGGCAAAAAACATCCTCATATTCGTCTATTAAAGCTTGAATATCTGTTGTAATAGTCGATGTTGGCGCTGGAACGTTTTCTAACCGTTTTACTTGAATCATAAGACCTTCTGGTTCATGTCGTAATGATCTAACAAGTGAGTTAAAAGACACCAGAGTTCTGCATAAACTAGGGTCACCTTGAAACATAACTCTATTAGTACCTTCCCCAAACTACATAGTAGTGCTACCTAATTCAAAAGGGAAGAAATCCTCAATCAATTGCATTTCTGGAAACGTTACAAGCACCCCTTTGCAAATTCCCTGACTTTTTTCAGCCTTACCGTTTCCTAAGATAACGCCTACTGTTTTTGATCCCATAACTTCCAGTCCCAATTGATCCACTACTCGCTGAGCTATGAAATTATGAGTGGCTCCGCAATCGACTAACACTACTACATCATTCCCATTGATACTACCGCGCAATTTCATAGTACGAGGAGGAGTGAATCCCAAAACAGAATTTAGAGAAACCTCCACCATATCTAAATGGACGTGGTCATCTTCAACTCCAATTGACTTTTCTTCTTCGCTATCATTTTCTTCATCAACGTTTGGTTCGCACACTGGTGACCTGATGCAAACTTTTCATCACATTTAAAGCATAAACCCTTACTCCTCTTATCCGCCCATTCTGCCTCGGTAACCTTTCCGGAGCGGGTACCAGCCCACCCTTGGTAAGAGACAGAAACACCTCCCTTAGGTGCAACAGGTTGTGATGAAGGCAAGATACTATTATGATTAAAACTTGACCCCGCTGAATTATAACGATAAGAACTTGAACGATTAAAATTACCTCAAACCGTGTATCAACTCCAACTCTCTGGTTATCCTCGATTGATACTGTCAACTCCTTTGCATGAGACAAGCTATGCGGTTTCATGACTCGTACTGTTGCCCTAAGGTCAGGTTTTAACCCCGTAAGGAAAGTTGCTTTCACTTCTTCCGAGACCCCAACCAGTTGACAAACCAACTTTTCAAACAAAGCTACATACTCCCTAGCCGTTCCTTCTTGAGTAATAGCAAGAAATTGTTCGAACGAATTACCTTGCTGTCATTGTTTAAATCGGATAAACAATGCCTTTTGAATCCTTCGCATGTTTGGAAAGGTGTTCTACCCAGGCTCCAACGATACCATGATAAAGCCTCCCCTTCCATGCACAAAACGGCAGCCCGTAATTGTTCTTGTTGTGGTATTCCCTGAATCTTCTACCCTGTATATCCAGCCGTATGCATCCTCTCCATCAAACAACGGCATTTTTAATTTCCTCATCCGATGATCAAAACCACGATACGAAGATCTGCCACCCGTTTGAGTTACTCCTGTCATTCCCTGCTCCAAGCCATGTTGCGCATATCGATCTCCAGTTTGATGCATCCCCACCCCGTTATTTATTCCAGAATTAACTTGAGTTTGATAACCGCCAGCATTAACCCCAAACTGTTTCTCCTGTTCATAGGTGTTGGATCCATCAAGATCGACGTAACCTGTTACATTTTTTTTCCCCATAGTTGTGCTGGATTCAGCAGGATAGAGCGGCATCGGAAACCCCAAATCATCATAGTGGAGCGCAGATGGAGTAGCCTTGGTGGAAATCTTATTCAGTTCTGATGGCACTGGTTGGGTGAATTGTGGTTGGGTGACCTGTGGTTGAGCAGCCGATTTTCCAGACAAGATCAGATTTCTGAGTTCATTAATTTGTTGCTTCACTTGATCATGATTCTGGCTTGCTTCCAGACGCAGAGCTCCAATATCCGTATCCAATTTCTTCTCCAACGAATTAAATTGTTTTTCAACCTCTACTTTATATTCAGCAACTTAACTCCAGGATCTGTTGAGGCTCTGATACCAATTTGATAAGAACCAAACTGATAATTTTATTGATAACTAAGAAAATAAAGATAAACCCTACAAACAGATACGTTCTATTTAAAGACCTCTATTCTTGTTCACCAAGAAAACAATAAAAAGGAAAGAATATAAAATATAAAACTAATAAGACCCTGACATTTATTAAAATAACCAAGACACCCCCTCAAACTTGTCGTTTACGTCGTTGGTAGACTTGACCTGTAACACCATTTTACCACAATAATATGCTCCATCAACTCAAAGAAAACAAAAGATGCACGTGATTTTTCTAAAATTCTGAATACAAATATGAACAAGCAAAAAACTAAACGTTCCATCATGGATAAATGGTCTATATGATGCAAGCAGCGCAAAGAAAAACCACCACGAAGTGCAAAAGATTATATATATAGTACTTAACTTGATCAAAAAAAACTAATACAACAGAAAGAGAAACTAGATCTGATCTAAAAACTTACCTCAATGCAGATAATGAAATCCTGGATGCTTGATTGGAAGTGTAACGCTTGAGCTATCGGGCTTCTGACTAACCCAAAGGAACAAAGAAGGGCAATAGCTATACCTTGCCACCAGGTTAAAAATACAATTGACTTGAATGTTAAAAACTTGGCCAGTGGGTGAATATGTGACAGCTCATCTGCTGTTATCTCGTAAAACATAACTAAGCAATAGAGAGCCCATGACTGGCTGAAATTTAAAACAACGGCCATGTACGGGTACCTATACATTTAAACAAGGTAAAAAAGGGAATGTTAGGCAATTAAAAATTGTTAACAATCCATTTGACAAAGGATGACAAAGAAAAACATGAAAATCAAGATACATTTACAAATATTGCGGTTGGCCACAATATGCATGGTACAAAAATAATAACTTATCCCAGGCCAAGATAACAAATTCCAAAATCGAATTCTATAGCAATCGAAGTGGACATTATATAACATCTTACCCGCAACCCCATTTAAATTTTCCTTCACAATAAACATCGAAGGCTTCGAGAATTACGGCTAAAACAGCTGTAACAGCCTTTATAATCATCTGTTGAAAAAATTAACGCATTGTTCATCAAAAGTCTAATACAAAGTTGGATAAAATCTCAATTTAAACTGTTTACAAAGCAAAGATTGACTTTGCTTCTAAAAACTTACATACTGTACAATTCCTATTTTGATGATTAAGTAAACCCTCTGACCCAATCGCCATGGTTTCAAGAAGAGATTCATTGGGAAAATGTGCTTAACCATTCCACTATCAGAACTTTGCTCGAGTAAGGGGGTTTTCAGTCCCGCACGCCCTTCCCTCTCCAGGAACTCAATTGCCCTGTTTTCACCCCCTTACAAAGATAAGAAAAAAAAAATTATTACCGCCCACCAATAGGAGCATCTTTTAATCGTAAAAGATAAGTATCTAGGAGAAATCATACAAGTGAGTATTATGTCTTATATATGTGAACTGCTTGGGAAGTTGACTTCTAAGAAACAAAACATTGTGATAAGATTTTAATAAATCATAACCCCGTAATATGTCGTTGGTAGAGAAAGAAGCATGAGTTATTCCATATATTCATCAGCTATCTCATACGATCACCAGAGGGCTTGTAACCCATTGGTACCTCGTGTTGTGTGAGAAGCTCCTCAACCCATGGTTGGGGTTCAAGTGTTGGTTAGGACATGTGAGATTGATTGCGGTGTATATTGTGTGGGATGAATGATTGCTGTTCAAAAAAAATATGTCTATTATCGATCTCGTTTATGTTTACCTTACATATGTATTCATCGTTGTATTCAGTATTCTTGAGCTTTATTAAACGAACAGACTGTAGTATCCCTATAACCTCACATATAGAATAGAAGTAAACAAAAAACAGGATGAATAGAAAATGTGATTCTAAACATACTATTATCAGAAGTAGATGACATATTAAAATCAACGTGACTCATGACTTCTTAGTGTGCAGTGAACTTTTTTGTTATCAAAGTATATAATACTAACTAAATTTCTATATGAAAACGTGTAGAAGATATAATATGTACAGGGAGGACTTATGCACATGGGAAGAGGTTGAAATGTAAATGGATAAGTATCATCATTGCCACATATACTAGTTTTTCAAGGACAATAAGAAATAAAAAATTACCTAAGCATGCGACAAGATATCTCCCAAAGCAATACATTGCAAAAGCTTCATAGCAATCACGAAGAATCTCGATATCAACACTAATGGAAGGATTCAGTAGCGAGATGAACTGCAAATACGTTTAATTATGATATGTACAGAAAGAGCTCCCAATTCATAATTTATTTTGCTTTTATTCAACGCGAGCTCGAGCAATTGTGAGACAAAAGGCACATATGAATTTCTAAAAAATACGCTACCATTGATCAGCAAAATCAATTTCTGGGTCTCCAAAAAGGTTCCTATGTTCAGTGGCTTTCAGGGCACCACATTGAAATTCAATCCAAAGTACGTGGTGCACGACATTTACACACATATGCAAACTAACTAAGACGATACATACGAAAAACACCATCTACAACTAATTTGTAAATTCCAATATTTGTTGTACAGCTGAGTGAACACTAATTCTTCTCGGCACTCATAAAACATTTATATACAGCGTGATGTTTGCCTTAATGCAGCATGGCAAAGGGCATATACTTTTTTGGGCAAAGGGCATATACTTGTCATTGGCCCGTATAGAAAAAAGAGTGGAAAACATAAGAAGCGAGCGTTGCAGCCATAATGTGTTTACTTAACAATTATAAAAAATATGTAGATTACTAAAAAAGAAGGATACTGTGAATATCATGTTAGACTATCATGATCAATGCGCGGTCTCATTAATGTTGCCTATCTGTGGTATGGCTTAGAACATACCGAGGGGAAACAGTACACATAGGCACATAGCTATAGGTTATTTCATAATGGTAGTCATATTTGCTCAAATACCATGTGAAATGTGTTGATACAGTATATAGTCGCTCTCGCTGCAAAATAATTTAGGCCTAGAAAAAACCTAAACACAGAAGGATTAACGTCAAGAAACGTCACAAATAACTAGTTTGCGATATATGCAAAGGTACCGTACCACTAACCAACATACTTAAAAAAACTCAAATTTGAGAATATACAACATACTGTACCAAATGTAGCGCCGTTATCATACCTAAGAGGGTTGGATATGGCAAAGTTGAGCCAATGTTTTTGGTCCATCATAGTGAAGTTATTGGCCATAGTTGATTAACAACATTGTGATTAGTGAGTGTGTGATTCAACATAATATGTGGGTGCCGGGGTGAGGGTAATTATAGGGTATTTGGGTGATATATATATATATACACAAGTATGAGAATCGAATCGAGGAGAAAAGAAAAGAAAAACTTACGGATTCAACGGCATAACAAGGAGCCATAAGAATAATCCCAAACAAAAACTTCTGTTCCTGTTGTCGAATGAAAAGAAAAACAATCAAAACATAATATTATGTAAAAGAAAGAAAGAAAGAAAGAATAATAAATACCTCGGGATTCTTGTAAGCAGAAAGATGCTCAAACAACAAGTAAATTGAGAGAGTTAAACTTATCAAGACAAATATACCAGCGACTAAGTTTGGCCATGATGGTAATGATGATGAAACCTTTAACAGATTTATTATATCTTCCACTGAACTTAATTTGTTCATCCCCAACAACTACTTTTATTTTCTTCAGAAGAAGATGATTGTGGTGGATTTTATTTTACTTGCTTTTTAGTCTTCTTAACACTTTTCTTTTTATTTTCATCTTTCAACGGTGTGTCCCCCGACCCACATTCCTAATTAGCGGACCCAATCAAGTTGTTGTTAAAAGGAAAAATCCAAAATGTTGTTTTGTATAAAAAAATACTTATGATTTCAATTGTTATCGTTTGGTTTAATAAATTAGATAATGTGACAATTGTGACATTTTCAAGTAAATCAAATCATTTGAGTTAACTAATTATCCCCTGTATCATTTGGGGGAACTCTCAAAACCAAAGCACATTTTAAAACGTTTGATTTCTTTTTGTGTCTGTGAACCAATTTGATTAAAAATCATTGATGTTTATCTCTTTCTCTCTTCTTCAATTCTACCCATAGATATTTATCCACATTCTCAGCCATAGATATTTATCCCTCATTTCCAGTCATAAATCTATTCCTCTTTCTTCAATCCCAGCCATAGATCTCACCATCCCACACAACTTTATTGATCGAGTGTATCCCAGCCATTCACATCCGTAGTATATATACTCACAATAATTTTGATAGGTCATCTGGGCATTTTCCCTTGACGGCTTTTCCATGGGTTTTGATCGGTGTTTTTTTATCATTGGTGATGATGTATAGTCCCTAGTCGGGTCACGAACCCGGATCACGGGTACTACCTGTATCCGGCCCAGCAAATATGGGTCGGATAGTTATTTCCTTACTTTCATAAGGCCCAAATGACAGTGGACGCACGCGGCATTGTGCGGACCGCGTCCTAACCGTACGCGGGTAGGATCAGACAGAATCATAATCTAAGTAGGATTGTGATTCACCTAAGGCAATAGGATATTCACTGACCTTATTTAGAGGATAAGGATCAAGACCTATATGGTAATTTTCTCTTGCTTGGGGCTCAAGATTTGGTATGCTATTTTACCGCCTATATAAGGAACCCCAAGGGTTCCACAAAGGTATGACTCATAACATAATCTTCACCTTTACTGATTACTCAAAACTTAAATCGATTACTTACTCTCACGTCGGAGTCTAATCGTGGGAAACAATCTCACGGTAAGCCTAACAGCGTGTTGTTTCTTAGTGTGCATGGTCTCGTTAGAAGTTCACTTGGTACAAGAGTCGGGGTCTCAAACACCTAAATTAAGCCTAATTCTAGTTAGAAGAGCTCCATCTAACTTTTGTGTCAACAAGTTGGCACCATCAGTGGGACCGCGACACTAAACTCTACCTAACAAAAGACAGTTTGCATCCGGCAAACCAAAAGAAAGTTGACAAGAAAACATCGACGTTCGAGGCACAAATCACTTCCACCCAATCACCCTATGGGTCGGCCAGCGAAGCAAATAGTCGAAATGTGACGAATCCGCTCCCACGAGGAGCCAATTCGCCATTCAACACCCGCACCTACACTGGCTGTGAGCAACCCTGATCCGGGATCAGCACCTCATCCCCCACAAAAGGAGGCGCAAAAACAACCCAATGAGGGAACAGCCGACGAGACGGCTGTCTCTATCGATGAAGGGAACATCGAAGACTACGTCACTCCAAATCTTGAAACTATTGTCCCGCTCATCACGGCAAGGCTAAGAGCGAGTCAAAAAGGGAGTCTGTAGTCCTGACTCAATTTCGATGTTGTGGCAGGAGATACGCTACAGCGCCCACGCAAGAGACGAAGAAGTCGTCAGGTCGATGGACAGCCCCAGCCGTGGAACGTCTTTGAAAGAATTGGATATCGAATCATTGAAGATCTAGAAGCGGAACGAGAAACATCGTGCCACTCTGATGGATCCTGGGAGCTTGCGGATACTGAAACTCCCGCCAAGGATGCTCGTCGAACGAGTGTCTTCAAAAGGATCAGCCCTCCAGCCAACAAAAGGGATCCAACCCCGGAACCCCAAGGGCGAACCCCAAAGAAAAGCCGGTGAAGCCCAGTCACGGCGGGATAAACGCTCACCTAGTGACGACTCTTCCAGTTCCGACTCGGATGATCACCATCCCAGGCGCCGCAGATCAAGGTACTCTTCCTCGGATTCCTCAGATGGTGAGAGAGAACACCGTAGACATTCTCATCGCCAGTTCTAGCGTGAGAATGGAGATTTGTCTCTCTCATGGTGTCGAAATAAAGTAGACGCGTTCACAAGTCGTATCTGAAACTACTCGGAGGACAAGAAACGAAGGATATCGTCAAATGTTAAGACCTATGACGACACAGGCGACCCATACGACCACTTAAAAGTCTTCGAGTCATAAAAAAAAACGCTCAGTGGCCAATGCCCATGTGGTGCCACATGTTCAACTCGACTTTAATCGGGAACGCGCGTGACTGGTTCAAAAACTCCCCCATCGAAGCATCGATGGGTTCGAATACCTGCGAAGGGCATTCAAAAGAAATTATACTCAGCGGAAGAAGTATAACAAAGACCATATCTCACTCGCCACGGTGAAGCAGTTACCAAAGGAGTCCACGGAAGACTTCACGGAGCGATTCAAGGACGAGTGCAACAAAGTCAGGGCATGTCCGGAAGTTTTAAAAATTTCGGACTACATGCAGGCAATAACATATCAAGAATTGATTAGACGCCTGAATGACAAGGTTCCAGTAACCTTCGACGAACTAATGAAAAGGATCAGATCCTTCATACAAGGAGAAACAACGGCTGCCCATAGCAGAAGGGAAACCAGGGCTATAGGACGTATGATCAACCTAAGCGGCAGTCGAACAACTAGGTCAACAATCAAAACCTTGACTATCGCAGCCGGCCGAGGGGAGGGCATAGGAATGACGAATTCACTCCCCTCAAGATAACTCCAAGGGAGATACTGATGTTGGAAGGAACGAATTTTCCAAACCGCCCCGGATGACTACCCCTGGTGGATCGGCGCCAAGGCAATCGGTATTGCGAGTACCATAACGATAAGGGTCATGACACAGATGAGTGCATCCAGCTTAAGAAACACATTGAGGGGCTAGTGGAGTCGGGTAAGCTTAAGCACCTTATTAAAGACTAAAAGGATGAGAAGGATGACAAGTGACATGAGAAGAAGGATCAGTCAAAGGATAAGCCAACAACCATATTTATGGTTCAGTCATAGCATCGTAGGACTAGACAAAAGGTTAGTCAAAAAGTCTCGCGTAGTAAGGAAATCTTCCCTCCTTTTACAGCAAACAATGTAGATGAAGGACCTCTTACTATCAAAGTGACCATGGGGGACCACGTCGTCCGCCGCATGTATATCGATGGGGGATCCTCAGCGGAATTCTTGTATGAGCATTGCTTTACACGGTTACGATCGGAAGTACGAAACTAACTAATGTCAGCCACGTCACCCTTTACGGGCTTCAGCGGAGAAGTAATCTGGTCACTATGTCAGTTGCGCCTGTTGGTAACGATTGGGGACGAGGAGCACTCAACTACTGCATGGATGAACTTAATGGTGATACGCTCACTGTCGTAGTATAATAACATTATTGGGAGGCCCGGAATCCTGGCTATCCGAGTCGTACCATCCATCGCTCACGGAATGCTCAAGTTCTTTGTGGAAGGGGGTGTTGTTACTATTCAACATTATGATACCACTAGCGGAGTGCCATACGATAACAGTCCCACCACAGTTAGTCACACCAAAGAAGGGCATCACCACCAGATCTAACAGTGGCAATTCACCCGGACTACCCGGAGCAGAAAGTCACAATTGGAGGGACACTGTCTGAAGGACGTAGAGCCGCCATGTGCACTCTCTTGAGAGATAATCTTGATATCTTTGCATGGGAGGCAAAGGATATGACGGGTGTTCCCCAGTTAATCGCGGAACATAAATTACAGATCCGTACAGGATACCCTCCAGTGAAAAAAAAGAAACGCGGGCAAGCCCCCGAGCGTAGTAAGGCAATACTGGAGGAGGTAAAGAAGCTGGTTGACGCGGGCATTATACGAGAAGTCTACTACCACAACTGGTTGTCCAACCCGGTCATGGTTAAGAAATATGATGGCAGCTGGCGCGTGTGCATAGAGTTCACTGATCTCAACAAGGCTTGTCCCCAAGATTGCTACCCGTTGCATGAAATTGATTGGAAAGTTGAGTCCCTGTGCGGGTCCTTTCAAATGCTTCCTGGACGCATACAAAGGGTATCATCAAATCCAAATGGCAGAAGATGACGAAGAAAAGACAACGTTCCATACGAGCCAGAGGGTATATTGCTATACCAAGATGTCGTTTGGCCTAAAGAACGCAAGAGCTACTTACCAGCGGCTGGTTGATAAAGCTTTCGATAGCCAGATTGGGCGTAACTTGGAAGTCTATGTAGAAGACTTAGTTATAAAAAGCCACACGGATGATGAACTTATTAGGGATATTCGGGAAACCTTTGGAACGCTAAGGAAGATTAACATGAAGTTGAACCCCAAAAAATGTACATTTTGAGCAACTGAAGGGATGTTCTGAGGGTACATGATAGACCTAAAGGGCATCAAGCCATGCCCGGATAAGACTGAAGCCGTGATACAGCTCTCATCTCCACGAACTTTAAAGGAGATCTAATCCCTCAACGGAAACCGACAGGGCTAAACAGGTCTAAGTCCTTAGAAAAATCACTTCCTATATTCAAAACACTCAAGAATTGTATGAAAAGGGAGATTTCGCTGGACAAAAGAGGCAGAAGAGGCCTTTGATCAGCTAAAAAAGCATATGGCTGCCCTCCCTATGCTCGACGCACGACGACCCAAGGAGGAATTGATCGTCTACTTATCTGCCACGCACGGAGCAATCAGCGGAGTACTGATGACGGATAGAGACTCTGTCCAAACTTCAGTCTACTTCATTAGTAGGGCATTGCAAGGCCTAGAGTTAAACTATGCGCTAATGGAAAAACTTGTCCTGACATTAGTATACGCTGCAAAGAGGCTGCGCTAGTACTTTCAGGCTCATCCCATTGTAGTAATCACAAACCAGCCAATCAAACAAATAATCTCGAAGCCGGACGCAGCAAGACAACTGCAAAAATAGAGTGTTATGTTAGGCGGGCATAATATCTCATACATGCCGCATACGATTGTCGAAGGTCAGATTAGAGATGGCAAAAGCATCCAAAACCGATGGAGAAAACCGAAACCCGAACTGAGTGGGTTCGGTCCGACGTCGGGTTGGTGGGTTTGGATGCAGGTTCGGGTTGGGATATTCTATTTTTTGTAGGTATGGGTTTGGGTTCGTGTTTTAGTAATACCCGTCCCGTTTACCCGTATACGTACCCGTTTACCAAAATACATACCGTTTATTGTTATTCTATATAATTTTAAAATTTGTGCGAGATAGTAAATGAAGATTGTTAAACAAATTAAATGCTTATATTAGTTTCATTTTTTATGCATTAAGATGTTTGTGATCAAGCATATTTGTATTTTGTAACTTTAAATAAAAATAATGATTTATTCGATACATTAAATCGCATGATATAATATTGAATTAATATTCTTTATCTCTTAAAAAATTTAAAATATATATTATGGTATTCTGATTGTTTTTCATTGGTTTTTCTTAAGTTTATACGCACAATTATGTCCAACAAAATTTAATTGTGGATACCTGATACCCGCGGGTAAAACCCGAAAACCTGATGGGTAATACTAATCGGGTAACCGTCGGGTATTGGGGCGGATGCGAGTTTGGATATTATAAATGGGTGCGGGTACGGGTTCACTAAAAACCAACCCAAACCCGACCAGTTGCCATCCCTAGGTCAGATCTTGGCAGACTTTATTATAGAAAAGTCGGATGAAGCAACAACAACCACCCCAAAGGAAGATGAACCACAAGAACCATGGGTTCTGTTCACAGACGGGTCCTCATGTACTGATGGGTCAGGGGCAGGCCTCATCCTGACAAACCCGGAAGGCATGGAATTCACTTATGCCTTGCTTTTTGAGTTCACAGCCACCAACAATGAGGTTGAGTATGAGACGTTGATAGCAGGATTAAGGATAGTTTCCCGCATGGGGGTGCGCAACCTTGAAGCATACGTGGACTCACGTCTGGTGACGAACCACATCTTAGGGGAGTACGAAGCCAAAGAGGATAACATGGTCTGATACCTAGAGAAAACTAAAGCACTTATCGGGGGATTCAATAAATTCACTATATCGCAAGTTCCGAGGGGTGAGAATAAAAAGGCTGACGCCCTAAGCAAAAATGCTTCCACTAGTTTCTATCACTTATCCAAACAAGTGTTGGTGGAAATGTTGAAGGATAAGTCGATCGAAGAAAAGTAAGTGTCTACGGTCGTATAGGAAGATGGACCAACGTGAATGACTCCAATTGTCGAATACTTAACTCATGAAACCTCGACGATGAAAAGCAAGCACGGAGTATTCGTAGGAAGTCATATCATTTTGAGTTTTGCGATGGAATCCTCTACAGGAGATCGTTCTTACAGCCATGGCTGTGATGCGTGGGACCACGGCAAGACAACTACGTTATCAGCGAAATCCATGAAGGGTCTTGCAGCATGCATGCGGAGCCTAGAACTGTTGTAGCACGAGCTTTAAGGTCAGGATACTATTGGAAAACTATGCACAAGGATGCGCGAGACTTAATTCTTAAGTGCAATGACTGCCAGGTCCATAGGTCGGTGCCACGCCATCCACAACATGAGCTAACACCCATCACCTCTCCGTGGCCGTTCTACAAATGGGGAATTGACATTGCATGACCTTTTCCCGTAGTGGCCGGAGGTGTTAAGTTCTTGATAGTAGCTATGGACTATTTTACCAGATGGTTCGAAGCTAATGCGGTGGCAACCATTACGGGCAAGCGGATAAAAAGTTTGTTTGGGAGAATATTGTATGTCGTTTTGGCTTGCTAGGTGAGATAGTCTCGGACAATGGGAAGCAGTTCGTGGGCAACCCATTCAAAGATTGGTGTGCGGCGTTGAACATTACACAACGGTTTGAGTCGATCAGGCATCTACAGACTAATGAGTTGGTGGAACGAGCTAATCGAAGCCTGGGAGAAGGAATCAAGGCGTGCTTAGATGGGAAAAGTACTAAGTGGGTAGATGAACTACCCCACATCCTATGGGAGGCACCGAACAATGATCAAAACAGTCAATGGGGATACACCATTAGCACTGGCCTACGGTACAGAGGCGGTAATCCTAGCAAAGATCAGGATGACAATAATTCGCACGACACAAGTTGACGTCATTACAAATGATGATGAGCTGCGGATCAATTTGGATCTATTAGAAGAAAAGCGAGAGTTGGCAGCAATCAAGGAATCTAGAGCTAAGTAAAAAATGAAGGGATACTATGACGCTTGGGTTTATCATGCTAACAAGGCAAGCCGCGTGGAAAACACATGGGAAGCTTGGACCAAAGTGGGAAGGACCTTACAAGGTTACGAAGGCTCTAGGAAAAGGCACGTACAAGTTGCTTGACATGGACGGTCGTGATTTAGGTCGTACATGGAACATTATCAACCTCAAGAAGTGCTATATTTAATGCTCCGGCCTTTGCATGGATAACTTTTAGTTGTAGTCAGCCCCAATAAATATCCATGTATTTTTTCTTTTTATGCATTAGGTCTTTTTTGTTTCAAAACTTGCAAGTCTTAATAAAAAATCCGCGGCCCATTCACTTTTCAATAATTGTTGTCATTCTGTTATGTCATTTAGTTATTCATTATCAATTATCTCATCATTATCTTTTGCTTACGGGCGTACATGTATAATTCGTTTCTATATGAAATAAGAGGATTGGGTTATGTTGTCCCTCAAATATGATGATTAAACAAGAAAGAAAGGTAGAAGATAGATGAATTATAGAGAGAGAAAGTAGAGAGAGAAAAGAGAGAGAATGGTTGGAACTTTTAGAGGATTAGATTAGAGAGTGAATATTGAAAATGACCAACACCCTTCCTAACATGCAAGGAAGGGTATATATAGTCCACCCACATGCGGGATTGTTTATGGACTATATTCTAATGGGTCGGGCTTTCCTTTCGGGCTTTAGTTACTTATGAATGAACTTTAGCCTAAAGTTAAGCCCGTATAACACGACTAATCTACTTCCTATTACAACGTTCTAAAATACGATACATAATAAACATATGACCGAGCATTCTTGTTTGACTCAATATTTTGAGGCTAACAATCTCCCCCAATGAGAGGTCATTACCCTTTAAGAGATGTCATTACCCTTTGTCATTTGGAGATTTGTAGAGATTACTAATCTCGCCATAAATGAGTCTTGAACGTGTAATAGTAGTCTTTTTCCTTCATGTTGTGATCTTTGAGCCTTTGTCGTCGTCTTTCGACTTTGTCTTTTGATCTTGAGATCTTCAAATCATCCTTGACTTGTCTTTGCCATCTTGCGATCTTGTGTCTTCATCCACATGCCCATGCTATTAATTGTTGAATATGTCTTTAGGCATGAGTATGTGGTTTTGAATCTTTGACTTTGCTGAGTACACCGTGACGCCACCTTCTCGAGACAAAACATAGACACGGACTGAATGGCTTTGACATTCTACCTCCGGTCGGTGAAGTCCGTTATACGATATTAAATACCGTACTTGTGATAGGTAGATTCAATTAAGAATCTCCTTGATAGGGTTTCGCGGCTGTACTAGCCGTTCTCTTTACTCGACCGTCTCAAAGCAAGACTGCGAACATAAAGAGTGAATCAATTGGATAGATATCCGCTTGATTAAAGTCATCAATTCACATTCCTGGAACAAGTATAATTCATAAAGAATCTTACCATTGTTGCTTTCCAGTTGACACAAGCTTGATTCATAAGAATCTCACAAGTCACCTACCGTAGCGCTGTTTGAGGTTGACGCTAGAAGGATTTCCATTCGTCACTGTGAATATTAATGAATATCACTCTGAATGTTCTGGAAAGACCATAAAGATATTGCGTAGAAACCTGAAACGAGTTTGAATCAATTCAGAATCAAACCACTGTTGCTTTTCAGTTTTACATATGTTTAATTCATAAAGAATCTTGCATATGACCTACCGTAGTGTTGTTTGATGTTAACACTGGAAGGATTTCCACTCATCATTGTGAATACTAGGTAGTATCACTCTGAGTGTTCTAGTAATATCGCAAGGCTATAGCGTAGGACTCTCTTTATCGTCATTCCGTGTGTCCTAATGAGATTTAATTAATCTCTAGGCTCTAGACTCGATTTGTGCACTTTTAGTGGTCGGAGGCTGGAGCAGATGCCACCTATTCAATATCAACTATCTCGGAGTGAGAAAGTCAATAGAAGTCATGTTGATCTCCATGACAATAAAACAAACTTCTTTTCAGAGAAGCCTGAGTAGCTAGGTAAGGGTTATGCATTACATCACTAGGTCCATGATGAGTTGTCTTCATGATGTGTTAACTCGGTTTCTGTCTAAGTTGTATGGAGGGCTTCTTTGTTTACACCCTTTATCCCTACATTTCTTTTTCATTTTTCAACCCCTTCAATGCTTACCAAGACATCATTACTAGCACCTTGTTATGATTGTTCCAGTGCTAGCATCAGTACTTAGTTGGCATTCAGCTACGTTCACATTCTACTCTTCCTAAGGACTTCTAATAATCTATTGGATTGTCCCTGGGAAGATCCCTCCGGTTCTGGTTGGATCATAGGACTTAAACCTAACCACCCTTTTGACACCAATAACGTCGTGAATTAAAGATGTTACGGGGATGAGATCGTAACCATAAAACCACTTTAAAGAGTCTAACAAAGTGTTTGAAAAACATTTAACACCTTGATAGTTTTGTCGTTTCAGAAAAGCTCCCCCTACACATGTGCATCGATAATCGAAAGTGTTTTGCACATGTAGGTAAGAGTTAAAGTGCTTGAGTCTTATATAAGATCACATTTTAATCACATATCTCTAATATATAAAATCTTTTGATATTAGAGATACCAAATTTGATTAAAATATATTTTGAAAAATAGTCTTGAAAATCTCCAGGAGAAAGATGTGTCAATTTTTGCATGAAGTTGAAATGCTCCCCCTGAAAAATTGATCCAATTGAATTGTCATTGTGAGGATTTGATCCACATTTCGCTTTTTGAGGATGGGAGTTGTTGAACACACAATTTTTAAACGATTTTGAATAATCATTGAGAAATTCTTGAAAAAATTATGCTCAACGCTTTTTGAAAAATCCTATTTCTTTTTTGCGAAGAGGTTTTTCAAAAGCATAAACTTGAGTTCATAGACTTTGAATGTCTTGACGAATCCACCCAAGTGTAAGAAGATTTCTCTTCTTTTGCTGAGGGTAAGCGCACTAAATCGTACACTCCCTCGTGGATATAGATCCGGGTTGCAATCTGAAAGTGATTACAAGCCATTGTGTTGAGCTCAAAACGTTGAATGTTTTGTGACAAGATCAACCCATGATAGATTGCTCTACCCGTTGTGAGGATTAGTTATCTTTAAAGATACACTTTCCTTTATTTGACGTTCGAGTTATAGTCTGACATTTAATTGTAAGTCGTTTACATGAGCTTAAAAACTTGGAATGTTTTTAATGAAAGCTCATGACCGAGAATTTTAATTTTCCCGTTGTTGAGGATAAGTTATCAACCATGATCAACTTTCCTTTCTTTGAAGCACGAGTCACAATCTGAAGTAAGTGTAAATCATTTCGAGCTTAGTTGTGAAACCCCTGAGACACTTGTTTCTCAGATATTAGATTCTTCAGCAACCAAACTCTGAGTGTGTCTTTTGTTGAACGGTATTCAAAGATTGGACCTTTGGGTTCCCGTTGAGCCTTTACTTGTGTACATTCACTTGCATCAGTAGTTTGTATGCTTGCATATTGGTTAGTGATATCTTTGTGAGAACCATGTGGGGGTTCACAGTGAACCTTTGTCGTGCTAGAAGGAAATATTATTCTAGTAGGAACCCATTTAAGACCAGTTGTTTTAAAGATTCTACCTGTTGGTATCCACTTAAGACAAGGTCTAGGAAACGTAGTTTTCTCATGCACAACGGAAGACTTAATTGAAGAAAATCTATTTCCTATAGGGTTTCGTCTTTGAGATGCTCTAGCTTTTTGGTTCACCTTGTTCAGGACTTTTGTGATGCAATCATCATGAATGGTATAAAACACGCATTTGTTCATTTCGTGCAAACAAAGTTCTTAGCATCTGAGAAGGATCTAGTGTTCCTAGGATAGGCTGATTTGGGCACATCATAGAAGGGTCTAGAATTCCTAGATGTGTGATTAGCGCTCCTAGGTTTCAGTTGGGTCTTATCTCTTGCTTGTGTCTTTATCTTAGCATCCTCTAGATAGCTTTTATGACCCGTGTCATTTGAACTACTCTGAGGCATGTTCTTGGAGCTATTTTTAGAGTTGCTTGAAGCATTCATGTGATTGGGTTTTGCATAGGCAAAATTCGTTAAGGGGGATCTAGATAGTGGAGTGACTGTTTTTGGCAAATTGCTACGCACGTCAACTTGGGATGCAAACCTCGAGTTCGATGTTTTGGGTCGGTCAGATTTAAACGCATTCGGTTGTCTAGCAACTGAGCAGTTTCTGAATGGTTGAGTATGAGGTTTCCCCAAGATTGACTGATTTGCTAACTTAGTATCCACACTATTTCCTTTTAGCTTCCTTAATTCATTTTTTTACCGCTGTTAATGCAAAAACCTTTTCCCGAATCTGAGCTTTCAATTGCTCATTTTGTAGGAGTAATTGAGCGACACGTTGTTCTAACTTAATGTTCATATTATCAAATATGTCGTTATCAGCATTCGCGTCATTACTATCTACAGTGCCGATAGGTTGCACAGATATTTCACTGAATGAAGCAGGCGGAAGACTTGGATTTTGAGAAGCCAACTTTGATTCTAACAAATTTATTTGTTTCACAAAATGTTCTTTTTCCGCATTAGAATCTTGAATCTTACGATCCATTTTTTGTTCAAGAACAACGTTTGCTTTTTCAAGCTTTTCAAAATAAGCTTCAAATTTGTCATTTTTCTTCGAAAACTCGAGTTTGACATCCTCAAAATCTTTTGTCTTTTGAGCTAACATAGTTTCAAGCTCATGAATGTTAGAATCAATATATTGATGATCATCATACACAACATTTAATTGTACCTCAGCCATTGGCTCCTCATCATATATGGGTCTGATATATGCATCATCGGTTGCTTGATCATTCCCTGAGTTGTTGCTGGTATGCCGCTTTTCTGATTCTGTCATGTTGCTTTCTATGCCAATCGAACAAGCATCCAATGTTTGACCATCATCGACATTGCTCTCGTTCTTCTACATTAATCTGTTATTCACCCTTCTTTCAACTTTTAGTTTATGACGTGTTCTTTCAGCAATGGACTTCCTTACAGCACTCATGTGTTGAAGAAATGTCTCCTTGAATTCTTGAACTTCTAACCGAGTATATTTAAAGAAGTATTTGTTTATGAATTCTCGATCATAGTGTACAGAGACCTGTGTATCAAGGAATTGCTGAAACTGATTCTCGAGAACCAAAATGGCATCGATGGATTCAACCTCTTGAAATTCATCGTTGGCAAGTTGTTGTTCAAGGTGATCTACATTGAGTAGCATTGTGCTTGTGAATGTCTCAACATCTTGACTAGTGAGTGACATGAATACCCGTTTGAATCCAAGTTCAACGCGAGTGTCTTTTAAATCGTCATTTGAAAGAACTTGAAGGTGTGACTGAAGTGATCTAAAGTGTGTCATGCATCGTTCTTTTGCAACCGACATCTTGGATTTAAGTGCATGCACATCTTGTGTTGCGGAATCCATAATGAGTGTTTCAGATGACGAAGTGACTTTGGATCTTAAGTAGATACGGTGTTATTGAGTTGTGGTTGAAATTCCGAATATTGCGATTTTCTCAGTCCGACAATAAATTCCTCAGTCCGACAAAATAGTAAACCGAAAAAATTTTGAATCACCAAATTTTAAATTCAAGTTAGAAATAGCCAATAACTAGTAGGGAAGAATTTTGAAAAAGGAAAAATTTTGACAAAAATAAAACCTAAAAATTTGAATTTTGATCCGAAAATTTGAATTTTTGGTCGAAAATTTTTCCGCATCGCCAAAATTTGAAATCGAAGCTTAAATGGCCTAAAAATGGTCTAGGAAAAAATAAATTTTACTTGGGTTTTCCCGCCAAAAAACTCTTTTTTTTTAATTTTATTATTATTATTTTTTAATCTTTGTGTAAACTATGTTCCGGGACTAGTCTAGATAGTGGCTACGTTTGAAAAGTACTCGAACAAAATATCCATCAGAATAGTCATCGGAATAGTCATCGGAATAGTCATCGGAATGTCATCGGAATAGTCATCGGAATGTGAGTGATCGCAATGTAGCAATGTGTGATCGTAATGCGTGATCACAAGGCTTGATCGTAATGTGTGATCGCAATGCGTGATCGCAATGCGTGCTCGCAATGCTTGATCGTAATGTGTGATCGCAATGCGTGATCGCAATGCTTGATCGCAATGTGTGATCGCAATGCGTGATCGCAATGCTTGATCACAATGTGTGATCACAATGTAGAAACCCTAAGGCTTTTGTGATCGGAATACTGAAGCCCTTATCGCAATGTGAGAACACTTCTTGAACTTAAGGTAAAAACTTGAGATTTTGACAAGAAATCCGTGATAATAAGCAAACCACAATAACCAAATCCTTACCACACGTATGAAAGATGTAGTGATATATATAGCAAGATTTAGAGCACAGAAAGCACAAGAAAAAGCTTGAATCCAAGATGATTTAATGTTTAAATCACACGAACTAAGTAGAATCTCAACAACGAATCACAAAACTACCCCATGGCGATTGATACCAATTGTTGTCCCTCAAATATGATGATTAAACAAGAAAGAAAGGTAGAAGATAGATGAATTCTAGAGAGAGAAAGTAGAGAGAGAAAAAGAGAGAATGGTTGGAACTTTTGGAGGATTAGATTAGAGAGTGAATAATGTAAATGACCAACACCCTTCCTAACATGCTACGAAGGGTATATATAGTCCACCCACATGCGGGCTTGTTTATGGACTATATTCTAATGGGCCGGGCTTTCCTTTCGGGCTTTAGTTACTTATGAATGAACTTTAGCCTAAAGTTAAGCGCGTATAACACGACTAATCTACTACCTATTACAACGTTCTAAAATACAACACATAATAAACATATGACCGAGCATTCTTGTTTGACTCAATATTTTGAGGCTAATAGGTTAACTTAATAATTCAACTTGTCATAAGAGGGATGAAACTCCAGCGACCACGGATCATGTATCCTTGCTAGACCTCTTATTTTCAAGACGTTGTAATAAGTTAAACATACCCCACAACCTTGTGACGGACTTGTAAAGACACACAGTGCACGTCTAGCAACAGTTGTCAAAATTTTGATGTTGCTTATAGTAGTTGTGGTACGCCGCACGTAATGACACACGTCACCCATATGTTTGATGTACTACTAAGTTGTGAAATTAATATAAAACCACCACGGACACCCGTTGGAGAAAGTAATAACTTACAGAATACTTGTTCAGAATAACACACCATAAGCGGTGCACAAAATATACAACAAAAGTTTTACAAAAGGAAAGCTATTATGTTGGGACATGTTGCGACAAAGTCTTGCTCCGTTCCAGATCACTAATGGAGGTTGTGGCTGAGGTATTGGCAGTAAGGTCTTCTTCCGAGAGGGCTACAGCCAAACCAACCTGAGTGGGAGCCGATACGGCAACCCCATCGGACCGTGGCAAATAGGCGGATCCAGCTGTTGGGGTATGGTATACATTACGGTTCTATTTCTTTGCCTTATCCCGAGCCTTATTCGCAACTACTGCCTTCCCTAATGTCATCTCCCCCTTTAGGGCACATGGGTCGTGGGGGGGGGGGGGGGGGGTCATCTACATAGATAGGAATCCATACCTGTTGTAAACTTGGTTGCATGTCAATCCACCATTGAGGAGCGTCCTGGAGCCAAAATCACCATTCAAGTGCATCTTTTCCATGATTAAATCCAGTGGTGCATCCTTAAGGGCTTCCAGCTCATCAACCAAAGGGTATTTTGTATCCTTAAGGGTGAGAATGGACGCATTCATTACTTGCTCAGCATCTGGCTTAAAGTACTCATGGACTTCCACCTATTTTTTTCTCTTGAGCGAGCTTGACGCCAACCAGTAAACCCTCATGTCTTCCCCGGTCTATGCCATCGGACATGTTGGGTCCTTCAATTGTAGATCTTTTAGGCTGTTAAGGATGATGAACGACTTTTGTAATCACAAGTCTATTTACACAGAGACTCTAATGAAAACAAAGTAGTTGTGCGGAATACAAACACTAAGAACAAGAAGAAATAGTTTAACTGAATAAATAACTTGATCCTTTCTAAGGATTTCTAATATTATTGATATGAAATAAAATGGTGAAAGGTGTGTCTAACCCTTCTGCCAATGGGTTCCTTTTATACTACAAGGAAACCCTAAACTACATTAAACACAAAACGTGTAACAAATGATATGCACATCCTTTCCTAACATATCTCATGCATATCCTAATAAACTACTACTAATAATAATGTTTGACTTTCTAACAGACCAAGAGCACGTATTGCTCCTACTACTACTATGATCAGGAGGAACTACATACCTCATAGTCAACCTATTACAAAACACTTATTACATAAGTCCTAACAATCCTCCCCTAAACTTGAATTTGACTTGTTGAGTTCAAGTTTCTTGGTAGATCTTACAGAAACAAATTAAGGATTGGATCAACACACCCTTAGCAGCTGTAGAACCATCACGGGCTAGCATCAAGCATAACACAAACCTTGCTGCTACTAAGAGATCATGGAATCTTCTTGAAAGCTTTGAACACATCTGCACTTGTTGAATCTTTACAGCAACATGAGCAGATTTGATAAGCCTTTACCAAGTAGCTGCTCGCTCTTGGGCTAGCTAGTCTTTTTGGTGGAATCAAGCATCACCCTGGGAGACCAGAACCCAGCCCAACTCTTAGAACTTAAATCAATGGTGAGTGGGAGTACCCTGATGATTTTGCACAAACCATCACAGCCGTCAACAGATTTGATGAAAGTCTTTACCAGAAGCCGTACCCCCTAGACTAGCCAACTCTTAGCAATGAAGCATCGGTGAGTTGAAAACCCTATAGCTTTGAGCAAGCCATCATAGCTATCAACGGATTTGATTTATGTCTTTACCAAGAGCAGTACCCCCTTGGACTAGCCACTCTTTAGTCTAGGACCAAGGTGAGTGAAGACCATCCAATTTTGGGTAAACAGGCAACCATCAACGGATTTGATAATCACACCAGAGCCATACCCTCATGGTGAATCAACTCTTTCTTGTCTGTTAGACATGGTGAGTTGAACACCATTTGTTGTGTGAAAATAATCCAACACCAGAAGTACACTCCAATATAGCCCAAGTGTGAAAAGATATCATCATGTGAAAGTATAAGCAGATATTATATGATATATACGTTTTTTTAAGTATAAGCAGATATTATATAAAATTATGTTTTTTAAATGAATAAAGGATTTTGTTAGTCACCAATAACTGTACACATTGGTAAAAAGAATTCAAAAAGTATAAAAAGTATATAACAATCATACCAGAATCACAAACCAGAAGCTGTTACTTTGTCCGCAAGAAGTCGTGCCTGAATCGATTCAACCAAGGTGGTGGCCATATCAGACTCATTGCCAGAAGGAGCATTGGACACCAGCAGGTGACTCTCCAACATAACTTCCATGGTGGAAATGGTAAGGGGATAGTCTTGATCAACAAGCATGAACACTCTCTTGCTAGACACCAACTCCAACACATGCACAACACACCCCGCATACAACCTCCAGCTAGTAATGACCCTTTGGGATTGATCCTACCATATCCCAGCACTAGGAGTACCAGGGGACAATCCAACATAATATTCAAGTCTCCGCAAAGAACCAAACCAGGCCATGTAGCAGGGGTCGTAGGGACATCAGCATCAACCAACCTATAAAGAACCATAAGATCCTGACGATCCACCCAATATAAAATACTTTGCAGACTAGAGAAATATTTATGGTGGCCATCATTCGTCCTGATCATATGTGTAAAGGTGCCAGAAACAATTAGGGATGGTTGAATTTCCCAGTGCACAATGCGACCACGTCCAAGAGGGATATCTTCATCGCTATCAAAAGCAACATCAATCAAATTTGTGAGATCCTGCTTCTCCCAAGGCACAACTGGACCACGACGAGCCATCTTCTTGCGAATAGACCTTCGAGGCTGAGTAGCAAAAGAAGATGGTTCCCCCTTTACCTTGGCCATGGTGGCAGCACCACCAGGTGTAGCAGTAGTAGTAGATGAAGAAACATTAGCATCAACTTAAGTGGTAGGATCAACAACCATTGGGGTAGTAGGATCAACAATGGGTGTACTACACGGCTCAGAAACTGGCGAAGGAGTAGTATCAACAGTATGTGGAGAAAAAGCTTCATGAACAAATGGAGTAGAGGCAGCAACAGGTGGAGAGGTAGGAGGTGGAGCAACAGTAGATCTCACATCATTGGAACTAGAAGGAGGTGATGGAGCAACCATTGGAGTTAGGGTAGTAGCAGAAGGAGGAGGTGCAGCTGGTGTTGGATATGTGGCATTAGTAGGCATACGCACATCCTTCTGCTTGAGCTGAATCATTTTGTTGTAAACTGTCTTGAGCTCATCATCTGACAACTTCTTTACCCTCTTCATAGGCCACCCAACGGTAAAATAGGCTCCGATCTGATTCTTGACATATTGTTGCATGATTTTCTTTTGTTCAACATAGGAGAGAGGTCTGTTGCGGCGATTTTCACAAAGTTGAGCAGCCAAATCCTCCCTTTGCCTTTGAACCAAAGAAACAACCCGACGAGCACAATTCCCTTGATTCACACCCTCACCCAAAATGTCCGAAAACTAAGAGACATTGGAGGTGAGGATAGTGACCACATCCATCCAATCTTTATTATCCCAGAACATGGCATTATGCCTCACCTGCTCATGTCGTTGCTTCTTAAGGGCTTCAGCCTCAGCCGCAGGCTCAACCGCAGCCTCCTGCTCTTGCTCTTCATGCAATCTCCTTGCAGTCTCCTCACCCAATCTCTCTTCCTCAATCTGTCTGCGCGGGCGCTTCCTAGGAGGAGAAGGGGCATCAGTCATGGGGGCTTTCCCTTTATCAGCAGTAGAAGGACCAGGAGTTGCAGACCTTGGCATAGGACCAGCAACAGAGGTGGGAATGCTAGAGGCACTAGGAGGAGCAGGTATATCCTCACTAGGCTTGGCTACAAATGCTGCCTTAGCCAAAACAGTCAAACCATCATCTTCCTCAACATTCTCCTCACCATCAAAATCAGTCAAGACCACTTTCTTCTTATGACATCTCAATTGGTGCTCCAAATGCTTAACCCTTGATGCCAAAGGGATCACAAAGTCCCTAGTCAACTGACGATGCTTGTTGAGATCTGATTCAAAGGATTGGATCTTTTCATAGTACCTGTTCACCAATGCAAGCAAAGAAGTTAGAGTAACAGGTTCCTCAGCTTCCCCACCAAGAGAACTTGGTCTAGGGGATGCTTCATTGGGACTAGTAGCAAAGGGTTGGTCAACATTGGGAGCATGAGCATCTGGCACATAAGAAGTAGAAGGCTTCTCATGAGAAGGGTGTACTGGACTAGCAGGTGGAGTATCAAGAAAAGGAGAAACATGTGGGATAGTGATGTAGTAAAATCGTACACGTTTTAGGAAAAACGCGTATGAGCGGTAAGTATTAATCGATACGGTTTAGGAAAACTGTAAAGATGAAAAGTTCAAATTCGTTCTCGGCGGAGGTGTATGTGTATTAGGCCAATTATTAAAATCAAGCTTGTATTAGTGTCGTTTTTGTGTTTAAAGAGAGAAAATTTAAAAACGAGCTACACTACGATTAAACTACGACGAATGACGTAAAAACGTAAACGTAAATACGTAAAACGCGACGAAATTAAAAATTAATGCTAAAAATTAATTTTTAATTAAAACTAAGTCTAATATAATATAATTAAGAATAAAAATTCAATAAATGAATTTTAAAACCTTTTATTAATTAAATATTCAATTTTAAATGCTAATTAAAGCCCTAAAAGTAAATATAATTAACAAAAATCCCAAAATATTATTTTATCAAACAAATATCTTACTTATATTAGTTAAACACTAAAAAGTATTTTTCCTAATTTTTAAAACTATTTTTCTATTTTTAAAAGGCTAAAAACACTTTTTTAACTAAAATAATCATAAAAAATAATAAAATAATGGGAAAAATAATTTTACTTTTTGAAAAATCCTAAATTATAATGCTAAACAGTAAAAAATGGAAAAAGTTGAAAAGAATAATTTTTTACCTAATAAGACAAAAATAGTTTAAATAAAAACCTATTTTATGTTAAAATAATTCTAAAAAATAATTAAATAAAGTGAAAAATGAAATTTCTTTTCTAAAAATCTTAAAATAACTTACTTAAACTAGGAAAAATGAAAAGTTTGAAAATACTGAATTTATACCACTAAAGACAAAACAAAATATTTAAAAACCTATTTAAACTTAAAATATTGCAAAAAATGTTAAAATAATCAGAAAAATAAAAATATTTTTTCTAAAAATCTTAAAATAATAAACTTAAACTAAGAAAATTGAAAAGAATGGAAAATATTGAAACAAGACCACTAAAGACAAAAAATAAGAAAATTGATAGTGACTGTTGTGGGGTTTTGTCTTTTACCCCAACAGTGGGAACAAAGAGACTAACGGTGGGAACTCAGTTCCCACTGACCTTCATAGATTCGTAGGTCTGGGCACCTTTGGCTTGGTTTAAGCTATGTTACTGGGTATCTTTTGGAACAAGGGGCACCCCTACACTCAGTGGAGTGTGGGGAGTCAAGAATAAGCAAAAACAGACAAAATAAACACAAATAGAACAAAGATCAAGCCAATTTAAGTCACGGATATGAAAAATGGTCCGGTGGTGTATACTTGCTGAACTAATTGGTCAAGAGGTGATATTTAAACTTGCACAACTAACAAACTAGCATACCAAATCCAAAGATTACGTAACTTATAATTAACTCTATCATTTATGAACTTATTGCATTTATTTATTTACAAGCGTTGGGAGAAAAATCTAATAATTACCACACATGAGATCGTGAAAGATTACGTAACTTATAATTAACTCTATCATTTCTCGTCCTCATTTAAGAGACTTATCCTAGTATAGTTAAGGAATCAAAGCTAGTGTAAAAACACGGTCGAGTAAAAAATTACTCTTATTCTCACCATCGGAAAACCTATATTCGTGTCTTAAACACTTATGAAAAACAAGAAAAATTTTAAAATTTGGCCATTTTTAGCCTTATTTTGCATAAAATGATAACAAAAAGATGAAAATTGGATTGCGTGATGACGTAAGCAAGGTGAAGTATCTACTCACCCCCATACTAAAACTAAACATTGTCCTTAATATTTCGAGTCTAGGGGTGAAACACCCCCATACTAGAGATGAAAGTCGAATGCTTAATCTCGAGCATGGAAAGGGTAAAACGAATAACCTAAAAGCCGTTTATGAAGTATGCTATTAAGATAAACGTTAGAACATACAAGGATATCATCGGATATCGTAATCTCCAAAGGCAACGATCGAAGCTCGAGTGATCCATAAAACGAACACGAGAGGCTTCAATGATGACGATCAACCTAATAAATCACAATCACAAACAACCACGGAACAAAGATTGGAAGAGCACAAGTCCCATCACATTACACTAATTAGAAAGCAATAATATTTACAAGGATAAGCATGAGAATCCCCTACGAGACACCTTGTTTTTGATAACCGAGTCAAAAGCTCGACTCGAATCCCTATAAATGTGATCATTTAGGGATAATCATGGTTTGGTCATTTTTGGTGGGGCTTACATGATAAACAATGCCCAAAAGTACATGGAGTACTTTAAAAACCCGATAAACGTTTACCGAGGTCAAAGATAGCGTCCTCGTTTTCGGATGAAAGACGAAACAATGCTACTCCAACCAAAAACCCGAGAGGGTCAAAGAAAACAGATGAGAAGAAATAGAAGGGTGGGACAATGGGTGGGGCACTAAAACAATGAGCTAATAGAGGTAGACTCACACCAAGCAAATAAATATGATTTCCATTTATTACATCGGTGGAATACCGAGATTTCCCTTTATAAGCAATTCCGGGATCGAATATCTTGTCCTCGGTGGAGAAATGTGAGGGAACGTAAGGGGCTTCCTGTGAGAACCCCAGAATCTGACATGGAACAACTAGGCAACGAGGGGGTAACACGTCATAGTACAAGAAACAATGAATTACAGTTCATACAAAGCTGACGAAATAAAAACATGTACATTACATCATAAAAGGTCAGAGTTTTTAAACATAGGTCCCAGAGTTTTAGAAGCGGAAAGATTATATTATTTCGTCTCGATTTATAACATAAAGTTGCCCAAAAGATATAAAATCTTCTGACAGTTTATATAAAACCAATCTTTCAAAAGCATCACAGAAATCTCCAAGCTGCGATCATCTCCTGCGGGCTCCCATCCAAGCAAAGCTAAGTAATAATACCTGAGATTAAACATGTAAAATCGTCAACACAAATTTGAGTGATATTCATAGGTTTAGAAATAAAGGTGTGGAACACAAACATTCATTTGTAACAAGAAATAGGGGAAATGGTTATGTACAGTACCATTGTCCGAAATCATTATTATTGTTGTTCAGTTCATGAACCGAAGCTTAACTAAGTGTAAGTTCCTCTAGGGAGTATTCAGCCAAAATACTCAAGTATAAACAAATATCAGTGCGTTAAGGTACTTGAGACGGGGATAGTCAATCCCAATGGATCCACCCACAACATTCGCGCTTAGTACTCGAAATTAACGGTTCATGATCAGGAGAGGAAACTTAAGGCTAGACTAAAAATCAATAATAATATTGAAAACTTGAAAATCATACATGTTTTGCATACAGTTTTTAAATGGTTGTGTTCCACCATGTAAAATCTCACCCCGTGTTTAGAAACCATGTATAAGTAAAAAGAGGATATGAACTCACCTTAGCCACGAGGTAAGCCAATCACGGTACTCAGCAACTGAGTAGAAACAATGGTAGTGAGACGATCACCGACGATATGGATGCCCGGGGAAATACGAAAACCGCAACCTATCAAAATAAGGCGCGCGTTAAGACTCGAACTCAATATCGATATATATCAAATACAATATGACTCAAATGTTTTCAAAGCATTCATGTTTCAAAACCATTGACTCGAACCAAATGAATCCATATTAACACATTTATCCAACAATACCCGTTAAAACACTTGAATACTTGAAAATGACCTGTCATACGACGCCAAGTTAACGCAAGTCAAACTATCCTTTTACATAGCTCAGACCCGTAGCTAAGTCATTTATATAATGACTAAGAACCTGAGTAAATCACCATGTCCGATGGTGAATACTCAAACTCACGCAACACAAGCATTGAACTATGTGTCCAAAATTAAAATCAGCAAGTACACCCCGAATGTACACACCGATCTACCCTATCTAGACTTGTCCGTTTTAGATGAAAATTAGTGTCAAGGTCACTTATAACCTGTATAAGACCTCACCAAAATTTGAGCCAAAGTTTACAATTTAAAATCCATCAGCTCGACACTTTACTCGACTCCAAATTTGGGACAGATTTGTGCACTTATTTTGTAAAACCGTTTAGACTGCTTTAAAAGTACAAACTCGACAATCCGACTTTTGAAACCACTACTAGAATCATCAAACTCAGTTTGTAAACTTTGAAAACCAGTAGATACATTTATCTATCCAAGCCTAAAGTCCCCGAGAGTCGACCCAAAATCAGCCACATTTTCGGATTGTGCCGACTTGCGTCTCCTGGTACACGAAAACTAAAACTAGCATAACTTTTGACTCGTAATGACTTAGAAGCTCTATCTTATACCAAAACGACCGTCTCGGAAAACTCTACAACAATATCAAATAATCTTAGCCTTTCTCAGAACTTAAACCCACGAAAAGTCTTTTAAGGACCTGCTGTCCCAAAATAGCCTTTTATAAAACATGACAAATCAATTTTTCAATCAAAACCACTCATTCCCATACCTCTAGGATCACTATACCATCATTCCTATCAACCAAACACTCCTAAAAACACTTGTATGAAAAATCTAACAAAAATCAAATATTAAAAACAAGACTTTTTATGATCAAAACAACATAATCTTACCAAAAACAACACATGCATGATGATTAAAACATCATACAACCATGAAATTATAAGTTTATAAAAACTTGATGCATGTTCAAGATTTTGGTACCAAAAGATGCACCACAAAAATCTAGGATGTGGTCTTGAATTTGTTTTGATTTAATCTTGTTAAAAATCAAGGTTTTGAGGGTGTTTGTGGTGGTGATGTGTGGCGGTAAACAAAGAAAGGAAAGGTGGGTGGTGGTGTTTTTTGTTTGAAATGAATGTGTGTCTTTAAAGTGGAAGAAAGAAGGTTTATATATGGCTAGTTAAGTCGAGGGACCAATGTTGCCAAGTTTGAAACTTGTGGACTTAAAAACAATTAATAGTTTTAAAGGGTAGAAAATGGTCATTGGTAAATATTGAAAATATTTACGGGGCTCGGGTTTCGTAAAAATACTTTTCAAAAGTTAAAATGCATCATAAAAATGATTATATGATTTCCTGACACGACTTAATACGTAATTAAAACGTAATCGTCGAAAATATAAATTATCGAAACAATCGATAAATAAACGTAAAATTTTGGGCATCCGTCGGTATCGCGATCACTAGGAATTCTCGTTGTTCATTGATTTGAATAAACTCGTTGTAAAACGCACGCGGGTGATTTTAAATCAAAAACATTGATTTAAATTAAATATGGAAAGTAAATAAAAATTTTATAATTCCATACAAAGTATTTATCGATGATCAGAAAAATGCTTAAAAATTTACATATAGCAATACAAGAAAACGTAATACGTTGGAAAATTCAGAAACACGAGTAAAAAGAATAAAATAATGCTGAGAAAGTACGGGTTCTCACAGTCTTCCCCCCTAAAGGAACTCTGGTCCCCAGAGTTCTCCTGAAAACAGTAGAAGATGGAAACAAGAGGAGGTACAAAGTGTAGAACAAAATTAATTGCTTCCCAGGTAACTTTCGTACCACGACGAATATTAACAGTTAGAATTCACCATGCTTCAGTTTCTGAACTTCTTTTCGTATAACTTTTCAGTCTTGGATTAGGATAACGATCTTTCAATACGGAGATACATCGAGAGATAGAGTTGTTAGAAATACGTGCGATAGACTTAACAAGAATGATCACAAGAATCGCTTAAACAGGAAAGGTGCAAAAAAATGAACCAAGATTGTAAATCAACAAGGGATCGCAAATCGTGCAACTGTAAAACGTGACAACCTTAAAACGTAACAATCTAGTTACAACAGAAATAGAAGGGAGAAATGAATTACATATGATCATTCAAAATATAAGTTGTCCCAATCAGTTGTCTAGGATTTTGGGATTACTTTAAAACTCAGTTTAAATATTTTCTTGATTAAAAGAAAATTTTACAAGGTGTAGTGATTTAAAAAAATCAAACTCTATATAAAATGAGTGGGTAAACAGTTGTTAAATCTTTTTCTTGATCAGGACTTCAAAGTAAAAGTAACTCAGTTCAAATAGTTATTTTGATCAGCTTAAGAGCTTTTCGGGTGACTGTATGAAATTATTGTTAAAACTCAGGTTTAACGTTACCATTAAGAAAAATCAGATTTTCCAAGTTATTTAGAATCATTGTTAGAAATTATAAATTAATTTAATAATTTCATTATGTTGAAGGTAAAGTACGATATAATCAAATACTTTAAAAGATACAACTTGACACTGTTTACACATAAGTTATAAATTTACCAAAGAGGATATATAAATCCGGTACTTAACTTGAAACAATTATTTTGGTAATTTAAACATTTGATAAAATGTATAAAACGTTCCTAAAAGTTAATAATAATTTTTTAGAAATCCCAGAAGGTGATTAAGGTATCAAATGGTAAACACGTAACATTTTCTGGTTTTCAAAAGGTGACAAGACATCAACGAATATGAATCATATAAAGGTCAACAATCTGTGTGCGAGCGATAACACAAGGGAATAAAATGAAAATTGTACCAATTCTTAGCAAACATGATAGAATAGTCGCATCAATGATAAAAATAATAAGAAACAAGTATTATAGCAAGTCACCACTTCTTGAGTACAGTTGGTGACACCAATAACGGCTTATAAAGTTCTCGGTGGTCGATATATCGAAAGGGAAAAGCCACACAACGAATTTTCGAATCAAAGAAAATTCTTAAGAAGTCGATTGAGAGTAAATTCAGTAAAAATGAAAAATTAGCAATGAAAGGCGAAATCAACACATGATTCACACGAATGAATTTCAAGACGACAAAGTCCAACACACATCATGACAATTACACGAAATCATCGTTCACGTCTAGTCATAAATCCTTAATCGCGTCCAGAGACGTTTCATAGGTCTACCAAGATAGATAAAGAAGATCGATTGATGTAGAAGCATAACAACGTTGAAACTTTCAAGTTTGGTATCAATGGTCAGAAATTAGGCAAATGGTAACGAAAATTGTATCATGAGGATGATGAGGTAACAAGTAAAGCAAAGATCGCTGAGTAAGGAAATATGTGCTTGAGGCATGTACTTTGTTCAAGAAAAGATAAGGGTTCATATGTGTATGTCGTGAATTATTGCTACTCGCATAAGGTGTAAAAGTTTTTAAAACTTTTATTTTATCTAACTTTTTAAGGAACATAACTAAAAAGCTGATTCTTGGTATTTAAGGTGACTACTATTCGGCCTTGCATGGCTCCTTCTAAATTAGGCATAGGTGATCAGGCCATGCATAATTTAGGACTAGCAATGCGATGCTCAACTTCGTCAAACCAGTATTACATATCATATGATTTAAAATATGTATATAATAGCATTTGTAAAAAAAAACAGGAATCAAAATAACATATGAAACTTTTCGCCTATAAGTTACTAGCTAACTGTTTAAATCAACAATTTGTAAAAATACATTGTAAAATTAATATAAATTTATTTTATAAGATAGCATTCAATTATTCAAAAAAGCCCAAATGAAACCTTTTGTAAAATGATTCGCAAACAAGACTAGTTTGAGTTTATATGGTAACATGACAATAGTTTATAAAGTAGCGAGTGGGTTACCAGAGGGAAATAAGGAGTAGTTCAAGACAATCAACGAAATGGTTACAAGGTGATAGGGTTTCAAGGGATTTAGTAGGAATCGTCAGGAGACACGTGTCAAGATGGTAACGAACGATACGAAAGCAAGAACTTCAACCTCGGTCCAATTCAGTGGTACGATAGAAACAAAGAAAGACAATGTAGAAAGACAAATAAGTCATATATAAAAGAAAGGATAAAGGAATCCGTATGTGCACATCGTGATTTATTTAACAGAAATACACTTTTAAGAAATTAGAACATCAGTTTATCAAATCACTTGGTTCCTAAAAGTTCAAGATTTATGTATGACCGAGCTCAAGTTACTGTTTGTAGACGTTTTCAAACACAATTAATGTTTCATGGTTGTAAAATGTTATTAGTTATAATTTTACGAGCTCACACGAACTTAAAATGCTTCAAACCATGTTTCTAACTTCTATCAGTTTTGACCCTTTTTAGTCAACTTTGACTTTTGGGTTTGACTAGACCAATTGATTCACTATATGACATTTTTAAGACTCGAAGTCTAATGCAATTTGGTGTAAAACGATGTTTTGAACAACTTTCTAGTTTTACTCGAGACTTGAAACGGATCAAAAATGGACAAGAATGTCCTTGCATTAAATCTGTCAGCAATATGATATTTAGAATTATTCGGAAAATAACTTCTTAGATTTTTTTACAATCTCAAATGAGCGTAACTTGCTCAATTTTAAAGTTTACTGGTAACGTATTATGTCCTAGACGAACATCTCAACAGGTAAAAATATATATTTTTATGTCTAATGTTAAAAAAAAAATATTTTCTCGATACTGTTAAATTTCCTGTAAGGTTTCTGTACAAAGTATATTTTTCGACACAGCTTGAAATTAAATCCAAATTTCATAATGACTCAGAATTAATGTACACACAAAATTAGTGGATTCCATAAAGACGAAAGAGAATAAACTGTATAATTAGTCATGTAAAGAAAACACAGTATGGAAATGGTTCAAGAATACCAACGGTAATCTGAGAGATAAAAAACAACGCATATCATCCGTGTCTTCGGCTGCAAGATGCAATGCAGGAAGGTCTCCTGGCGGCGTGATTTTTCCAAAATCACAAGACATACCGAGAAAGAAATAAAATATTAACAAGTCACAATCCTGAGGCGAGGAGGTTTAATGAAAAAGAGAGGATACAAGTAGGATCGTTATCCACACAATCGTCACATAATATATGACGATCATGTGTTCAAGGTACAACGAATGTTGTAAGTCGAAGTCGAAACGTAGAATGGTCAATGAAATAAGATGTAATCCATGTACAAGTGTCGTGTAAAATGGTGGCGTAAAGGTCAATCAAGATTACGAAAACTCACGATATTATTCAGGTACTGATTCAACGAATTTTTCGAGATGTGTAACTCACATGGTGTCCTTTAGTCTTTTCTGGAGACACATTGAGCTACACAATGGTCTATAGACTAGACATTCAATTACGAATGGTCGGGAAGAAAATCTGTGTATCTAAATAGATACTTTAAAGGAAATAAACAATGAAAGCATCACGTACGGTAGCAGAATGAAAATCAGAAGTTTCATCGGAAACAACACTTATTCAAACCCGAACAATGGTATCACGAGAGTATGCACAACATGTAACAGCGAGTCGAGAAAAACATATGATTCAAAACGAACGAGTATATGAAGTCAGTTGATAGGTGTGTAAACACCCATCCTTTTACCACTTAATTCGGGCTAAAACGAGACCAAAACACGTATTTAATATCATTTGTTTGGAATTATGCGTGGTTTTTGTGTTTATTGTGTTTTCAGAGCCAACCGGATAAATATTAAAGAAAACATGGGATTGCGCGGGTTTTACTGAAGAAAAAGACTCAAGATAAAGTCTATTGTCCAAGAGATGCAAAAGATTTGAAGTCGCTGGGCCTATTCGAAGATTTATCGAAGAAAAGGACCAAAGATGGAAGATTTATATAAGTCGAAGAAACTCAAGTCTATTAAACGAAGAAATTAAAAGACGAGTTGAATTTAATCGACAACAAATCCCGAATCAGAATCGAAAACGGAAACTTTTCTGAAAAGACGAAAAGACACGAAGAACGGGAGAAAGCCCACTCACCAACCAAAGGAAACACCTATAAATAGGCCATCCCACACACATTTTTGGAGAGAGCTAGTTTTTCTTTCTTCCTCCTTTTCTTTCTCCTGGTTCGTTTAACACCATCACCACTAGGGTGATTGGTGATTTTTATTTTTAGTTCTTCAATCTTGTAATTTTAATCCTTGTTTCATCTTGTCAAAACATTAATCATCCAATTCAAAGTTCTTGTTTAATCTTTCATTTCATCTTGTTCATCTCCATTTTTATCTTCAAGTTCTTAAGTTTTATTTTTCTTGATTTGATCTTCAAAAGGTGTTTGGATTTGTGTTTTTATTAGTGGGATTTGTTGCTTATGATGTCTAAATGATTTGTGTTTAATTTGGTAAAATCTTTTTAAGTATTTGATTTGATTTTGGTTAAAATTCGTGTCCCGTGTTCTTCGCTATACAGTTTCTGTAACTGGGTTTCTGATCTTCCGAATCAAGACAAAAAGTTCCGAATGAGTCCTTCATTCGGAAACTTCCGAACCAAGCACTAAAGTTCCGAATCAAGAGAAAACTTCCGAATCAATCTTTCATCCGGAAAGTTCCGGATCAGTCTTAAAGTTCCGGATCAGTCAATAAGTTCCGAACCAATCCTTCATTCGGAAGTTTCCAAACTTCCGAATCAACTCCCTTCATTCGGAAAGTTCCGGATGAGTATGTTCCGGATGAGTATGTTCCGAATGAGTATGTTCCGGATGAGTGAATAGTATGTTCCGAATCAGTTAGTTCCGAATCAAGCATTAAAGTTCCGAATCAGTTAATTTTTGGGTATTTTAAAGATTACTGTTTTACTGTTGATGTTTTACTATTTTTCTGCTCATATTTCACTATTCACATGTTAACTTTAATTTTAATTTGAACTTTAAAATTTCAACCAAGTTTTTATTAATCTTAATTAAAGTAATTGCCTTTGATTTAAACTTCCATTTCCACTTTCTATTAGACTAGAAAACCCAACCCCTTTATTTAGTAACCAAGAACAATCATTCCACTTAAGACCTAGATTAATTCGAGAGGATATCGAGAGACTAAAATCTGAACCCATTGAAAATCAGTAAATCAAATGGCGCCGCTGCCGGCTCTTCTCGTTAAGATCAAAAGTTTTTTGTGAGAAATTGGATTTTGGGATCCGTTCCCCGTGAACGTTACTTTTTCAAGAAAATCTTCAAAAACAACTAAAAAATATAAAATTTTCAAAAATGCTAAAAAGTAAAAAACAATAAAAACCAAAAATATTTGTGCTTTGCTTTTCTTTGTTCGTTCTTTTGCAGGTGTATGCGCACTCGATCCACGTCTTATCAAGAGCCCGAGCCTCTCGATAACTTAGACATGGCTGGTGTCCAAAACAACAATAACATACCACCTCCGAACAACAATAATAACAACAACAACCCGCCTTTCAACAACATGAATAACAACCACAATGAGCCCCTTCCGGATAATCGCCCAATGATCGAATTGCTGCAAGCTCATGTTGATGGCAACACGGATCCAATTGTTATACCACCAATTGCCGCCAACAATTTCGAGCTAAAGTCAGGCTTTATCCAGATGGTATCCGCTCAGCCGTTCTTGGGACGCCACATTGATGACCCACATGACCATATCAAGAGATTTCTACAACTCACCAACACGGTCAAGTTCAATGGTGTTCCACAGGAGGTCATAAGGTTACAACTTTTTCCCTTTTCTTTAGAGGGACAAGCCCGGCATTGGCTTGCTAAGGAACCGCCACAGAGTATTCTCTCGTGGACGGATTTGGAAACAAAGTTTATCAACTACTTTTTTCCACCCTCTCGTACTACCGCTTTGCGGAATGAGATTATAAACTTTGAACAAAAGTACGATGAGTCATTCAGTGAATCTTGGGATCGTTTCAAAGATCTTTTAAGAAAATGCCCACAACATGGTTTTACCAAAGTACATCAAATAAATACTTTTTACAATGGTTTAAGCATGAGTGACCAAGATTCACTGAATAGTGCCTCAGGGGGTAATTTATTGGCTAAGACTTCCAATGCTGCTTGGGATATCATTGAGAACAAGTCTCGTGTGCAAACCAAGAGCGTTAGGACCAATGTTGCTAGTGCTAGCACTAATGACAGCGACAAGCGATTAGACAAAATCACCACGCTTCTTGAATCGCTTGTCACCCACACCGTTAGCAACAACAACAGCAACAACGCCAAAAATGCACAAGTGAACGCTGTCAGCCAACCTTGTGAGATATGCGGTGGTCCCCATTCTTACACAACTTGTACCGCCACCCAAGATTACCCTGCTGAGAATGTGAATGCGGCATATGGCACCTACCAACAACCTGCTTATCAAGCTAGACCTCAAGGTGACCGTAACTTGCTTAGCTACCGCAGCAACAACTATCTTTCTCCACCTGGCTTTCCTCCAACCAACCCAAACCAACAACAAAACCTTAACCGCCCTGCTCAACAACAACAACCTCGCCAACCATATATCCCACCTCACAAGCAGCAACAACCACCTCAACGTAACAATCAAGTATACCAACAACCCGCTTACCAACCACCTGCATACAATGCTCCTTCAAACCAGACCAAAACTGCACTACACCAAGAGGTCGCCACCTATATGAGGACCAATGATGTAATAGTGGGAAATCTCCAAGAGGAAGTGCGCAACTTAAAGGCAGATTTGGTCAAGCAAGGAAATGATTTGCGAGCTGATATGAGAAACACGTTGGATAGCCAGACTAATGATCTGAGGAACATGATGGCTAGTTTTTTCCAAAGTAGTCAACCCTCTTCTTCGGGTACTCTTCCGAGTAACACCGTTGCGAACCCAAGAGGGGAGATGAAAGCAATCACTACTAGAAGTGGTAAAGGTACCAAGGAACCCGAGCTTCCTATACCGCCACCGGTGGTTGTGACTAAGGAGAACGAGTCGCCTGCTCCTATTCCTCCTCCTTCTCCTTCCCCAATTTCTCCACCTCTTCTTTCTACCCCTCCTCCACCCGTGGTTGTGAGTGATCCTATACTCCCAAAGCCTTCCTCTTCTTCCAATATACCTTATCCTTCTAGGTTGAGGAAAGAGAAGCAAAAGAGCAAGGATGATATTCAGGTTTCTAACTTTCTTAAAATGTTCAAACAACTGAATTTCAATATCTCCTTCGCTGAGGCTCTCGCTCACATGCCCAAGTATGCTAAAATGTTTAAAGATCTTTTGAGCGACAAGGAAAAGCTCCTCGACATTGCCAACACCCAACTTAATGAGAACTGCTCTGCAGTGCTCTTAAGGAAATTGCCAACCAAGCTTGGTGATCCGGGTCGTTTTCTTATCCCTTGCAATTTCCCGGGAGTAGAGAATTGCATGGCCCTAGCCGATCTAGGTGCCAGTATTAATCTCATGCCTCTAAGTGTTTGGAAGCAATTATCTCTCCCAGAGCTAGTCCCCACTAAAATGACTTTGGAATTAGCTAACCGTACGGTTGCTTATCCAGTGGGGATAGCCGAAGATGTTATCGTAGGAGTCGACAAATTCACCTTCCCTGCTGATTTTGTTGTCGTCGACTACGAGATGGACCCACGTGTGCCACTCATTGTTGGTCGTCCATTCTTGAGGACCGGTCGCACTCTCATTGATGTTGAAGCCGGAGAGCTTATCATGAGAGTGGGTGACGACAAAGTAGTCTTCAACATGGGAAAGTTGTCTAAACAGCCTTATTCATATGAGAGCGTTAATTGTATTGACGTTCTTGATGAGGCTTGTGAAGAACACTTTAATGATGCTTGCAAAAGTATTCCTACCTCTCTTCCCAATGTTGAGACCGTGTCCTCCATTGATTCTTCGTTGTCTCTATTTGGAGATAGTGATTTATTCTGGAACAATCTTGAAGATGCCATGGGAGATGCGAATTTAGCTACTAATGATTCTCCCACCGAGGGGGATGAAGATATGAGTTTCTTTGACAATCTTCTCACCGAAGACCATCCTTCGCCTCCATCTCCCACGGTTATTGCTATCGATGCCAAGACTTTGAAAACGCCTCCCGTCGAAAATCCTCCGGATTTGGAACTAAAGGAGTTGCCGCCACATCTCGAGTACGTGTTCCTTGACGACAACAAGAAATCGCCCGTCATTATTGCGAAGGATTTGAAAGATGAAGAGAAAACTCGTCTAGTTGCTGTGTTGAAGGAGCATAAAAAGGCTATTGCTTGGAAAATCTCGGATATTCATGGAATTGATCCTCACTTCTGCACGCACAAAATTCTCATGGAGGACGACTATAAGCCCACTATTCAAAGCCAACGAAGGGTGAATCCAAAAATACATGAAGTCATCAAAAAAGAGGTTATCAAACTTCTTGATGCGGGTATGATTTACCCTATTTCGGATTCCCCGTGGGTTAGTCCAATCCATTGTGTGCCCAAGAAGGGCGGAATAACCGTTGTTCCCAATGAACACAACGAGTTGATTCCCACTCGTCTCGTTACTGGGTGGAGAGTTTGTATAGACTACCGCAAACTCAATGATGCCACGAGAAAGGATCATTTCCCTCTACCTTTCATGGACCAAATGCTTGAACGATTAGCCGGTAATGAATATTACTGCTTTCTTGATGGTTTCTCGGGTTATTTTCAAATACCCATCGATCCCCAAGATCAAGAGAAGACTACATTCACTTGTCCCTATGGCACTTTCGCTTACAAAAGAATGCCTTTTGGCTTATGTAATGCGCCCGGGACTTTTCAAAGGTGTATGTTAGCTATCTTCCATGACATGGTTGAACAAACCATGGAAGTCTTCATGGATGATTTCTCGGTCTTCGGGGATTCCTTCTCTGCTTGCCTTGCCAATTTAGAACGTATGCTAAAGCGGTGCGAAGACACTCGCCTTGTTCTAAATTGGGAAAAATGCCATTTCATGGTAAAAGAAGGCGTCGTGCTTGGACATAAGATCTCGAAAGCCGGTCTTGAAGTAGACCGTGCTAAAGTTGATGTCATAGCAAAGTTGCCTCCACCTTCCACTGTGAAGGGTGTGAGAAGTTTCTTGGGTCATGCGGGCTTCTACCGTCGATTTATCAAAGACTTTTCTCAAATTGCTCGCCCGATGACCCACCTCTTGGAAAAAGATACTCCTTTTATCTTCTCCAAAGAGTGCCTTGATGCCTTCAACTCGCTTAAGGATAAGCTAACTAAGGCACCCGTCTTAGTTACCCCTAATTGGGAGCTTCCTTTTGAGTTGATGTGCGATGCTAGTGATTTTGCTATTGGAGCGGTTCTTGGACAAAGAGTGAACAAACACTTCCAACCAATCCATTACGCTAGCAAGACAATGACTGGGGCACAATTGCATTATACGACAACCGAAAAAGAGCTTTTAGCTGTTGTCTATGCATTTGAGAAATTCCGCCCCTATCTTGTCCTTTCTACCACCATTGTGTACACCGATCATTCCGCGTTGAAGTACTTGTTGACAAAGCAAGATTCCAAACCAAGACTTCTTCGCTGGGTTTTGCTGCTCCAGGAATTTAAAATCGACATCCGTGATAAAAAAGGAGCAGAAAACTTAGCCGCGGACCATCTTAGTAGACTTGAGGATCCTTACCAAGGGGATCATCCGACCAAAGAAATCAATGATTCTTTTCCCTTGGAGACCTTAATGTCTATAAACTCGAAGCCGAATGAAACCCCGTGGTTTGCGGACTTTGCAAACTACTTGGCGGGTGGAATTCTCAAGGAAGGGTTGACGTCCCAGCAAAAGAAGAAGTTCTTTACCGACATTAAGACTTACTTTTGGGACGACCCTTACCTATTCAAACAATGTGCTGACCTGATAATTCGCCGATGTGTTGATGGACCGGCAGCGTCTGAAATCCTTCATGCTTGCCACAAAGGACCCACCGGTGGTCACTTTGGTCCCAACTACACTGCTAAGAAAGTGTTTGATTCGGGATTTTATTGGCCCTCCATATACCGTGACGCTCACGATATGGTCAAACGATGTGATGTTTGCCAAAAGCAAGGCAAAATCACACATAAAGACGAGATGCCTCAGAATTTCATTCAAGAGTGTGAAATTTTTGATGTTTGGGGGATCGACTTTATGGGGCCATTCCCTTCGTCTAAAGGACACAAATACATCCTTGTAGCCGTTGACTACGTTTCAAAGTGGGTTGAAGCCAAAGCTTTGCCTACTAATGACGCAAGGGTGGTTTGTAACTTTTTGAAAGCTCTATTCGCTAGATTCGGTGTGCCTCGCGCCATTATTAGTGATCGTGGGACTCATTTCTGCAATGACCAATTTGCTCGAGTCATGGCTAAGTACGGTGTAAATCATCGTCTTTCCACAGCCTACCACCCACAAACTAATGGCCAGGCTGAAATATCAAACCGAGGGCTGAAGCGAATTCTTGAAAGGACTGTGGGAGAGCATCGTGCCTCATGGGCTGATAAACTCGATGATGCTTTGTGGGCTTTCCGTACTGCTTACAAGACCCCGATCGGCTGTACGCCTTATCGTCTTGTGTACGGGAAAGCGTGCCACCTCCCCATTGAGTTGGAGCACAAGGCTTATTGGGCCTTGAAGTGGGCTAATTTTGATATAAACAAAGCCGGTGACCTACGCAAGATCCAACTCAATGAGCTGAATGAACTCCGTAATGAGGCTTATGAAAATTCTTTGATCTATAAGGAAAGAACTAAGCTCATTCACGACTCCAAGATTAAAAACCGAGAGTTCCATGTTGGAGACAAAGTCTTACTTTTTAACTCTCGGTTGAAAATCTTTTCGGGCAAGCTCAAATCTCGTTGGTCCGGCCCATTCACCATCGCCCAAATTTTTCCATATGGTACTCTCGAGCTTGCTCAACCTAATGGACCAAATTTTAAGGTGAATGGCCAACGAGTAAAGTTGTACTTTGGTGAGGACACCTCTAAGGAGGTGATTCCATCCCTCACTACGTTCCCCATGAACTAAATTTGGGTCGAGTCAGGCTCGTGACTCGGTTATAAAAAACAAGCGCTCCTCGGGAGGCAGCCCGAGTATCTATCCTTGTATGTTTTAATCCCCTAAGTGTAGGGGGGGACTTCTATATGTGTTTGCCTTTGTGTGGTGATGTGATTACAGGGATAAGTGCACTCTTGGAATCTTTGAAGAACCGTGCTCCCGTGTTTATCCGAAATCCGGTTCTATCTCTCAACTATCGTGATTCAATTTTCTTCATACTCACATTTGCAATTGATCACGTTAGTCGTCTCTTCCTTAACTTGAGTTAACCAACGTGCACAATGTCATAAGTGTAGGGGGGACTTCTCCCACATGCTTAAACATTGAGGACAATGTTTATCTTAAGTGTAGGGGGGACTTCTATCGAAGTTTTAAGTGGACTTTTCCATGAAAATGCCTTCAATTAACCGGAAAATCCTATTTTTCAACATTTTTCAAATTTTTTATTAACTTTGGCCATTTAGTCGTAATTTTTAAATTTTTATCGTTGCTTTCATATGTATATATCCCGCAATAAAGTCAAAAATATTAATAAAGTGGTGTAGCTAGTTTAGAAGTTTTTGACATATTAGGCCCGTTGCGTTTATTTTGACTCAACCCGAATAGACTTATCCAAGTTTATTCTAGCTAGTATCCTTAACCATGTAGACCTTAATTGGTTTATTAGGCTAAGTATCCACGAGTCTCATTACTTGAGATTTTAAATTGTGGAGGACGAGAAATGATAGAGTCAATTATAAGTCGGTATTCTTGCGCAAGCTCACTTGGTGTAATTATTTGCCTATTCTCCCATCACTTGCTAATAATTTATCTGCAATAAGTAAGGTCTTACGATTTGAAAAGTTACTTAGCTTCTAGCCCAAGATCGTTTAAAAGTTGCTCGGTAATGATAAGAGTTCATAGCCAAGGCATAACTTATGAAGCGGGGCGCGAAGATTGGCGAGTCCGAAAAGGCCCTAACAAGGCATGAGGATTCAATTTTATTGCTGAAGATCCAAAAGTGATGTGAAAAGCATTATTCCTAAAGTCAATATGAAGGATCAAGACTCACGACGAAAAGCAATCAACTCCCATAAAGATCATGGAGAAGTCTATCCGAAAAGACCCTAACAAGGTATGAGGATAAATAGATCCAAGTCCGAAAAGGAGGCGGATCGTTGTATCTCAAAATCCCAATTAGAGATTGAAGAAATAATCATGAAGTCGTGGTCAACAAAGTTGGAGAACCCCTCAAAAGTCTCCAAGTGAAGAAACTCTATTATGATGAGAAGACCATTATCTCAAGAACGTCTCTCGAAGATATGAAGTATGAAGTACATGCCAAATATCGGCCCGAGAAAGGTCTCAAATCGTGAACCAAGTTATGCCAAGATATGAACTTTTTGATATCCCGAGAAGCAGTTTTAAGAGATTTTGTCCTTTAGCTAACTATTGATCAAATCGTCCTACTTTGCTTTCAGCCCTAATAAACTATCGAAATAAGTCCAAAAATGCATCTTCATGATCATTCTAAGACAAAAATAAAATATAAGAGATACACCTAGGAATAAGGGAGTTTAAGCATTTAATTAAGCCATGTGTGTAAGTGTTTGAATTGCTAACTTATAATAACAATGATCTCGTTTTTAAGCTTAGTTTGGGGAACGTGAAACTTGAGGGTGATAAATCTTCGCAGCACCAAAGCCCTAATGTAAGTCATCGATTTCTCTACAAGTTATTTCCATGTAGCTATTTTCACGTGAAAATGGTTTTCTATCCCTTTGTTATCTTTGAAGTTTTATTTCTTTAATTTTTGTTTAGTAGAATTTTAAATAAGGCCAAGGTTGATTAATTATGAGAAAAGTGTAAACTTGCTTTATCACTAAGCATTGCATGAGGGCATGGCAATGGTTAAGTGTAGGGGATTTGATAGGTGTGTAAACACCCATCCTTTTACCACTTAATTCGGGCTAAAACGAGACCAAAACACGTATTTAATATCATTTGTTTGGAATTATGCGTGGTTTTTGTGTTTATTGTGTTTTCAGAGCCAACCGGATAAATATTAAAGAAAACATGGGATTGCGCGGGTTTTACTGAAGAAAAAGACTCAAGATAAAGTCTATTGTCCAAGAGATGCAAAAGATTTGAAGTCGCTGGGCCTATTCGAAGATTTATCGAAGAAAAGGACCAAAGATGGAAGATTTATATAAGTCGAAGAAACTCAAGTCTATTAAACGAAGAAATTAAAAGACGAGTTGAATTTAATCGACAACAAATCCCGAATCAGAATCGAAAATGGAAACTTTTCTGAAAAGACGAAAAGACACGAAGAACGGGAGAAAGCCCACTCACCAACCAAAGGAAACACCTATAAATAGGCCATCCCACACACATTTTTGGAGAGAGCTAGTTTTTCTTTCTTCCTCCTTTTCTTTCTCCTGGTTCGTTTAACACCATCACCACTAGGGTGATTGGTGATTTTTATTTTTAGTTCTTCAATCTTGTAATTTTAATCCTTGTTTCATCTTGTCAAAACATTAATCATCCAATTCAAAGTTCTTGTTTAATCTTTCATTTCATCTTGTTCATCTCCATTTTTATCTTCAAGTTCTTAAGTTTTATTTTTCTTGATTTGATCTTCAAAAGGTGTTTGGATTTGTGTTTTTATTAGTGGGATTTGTTGCTTATGATGTCTAAATGATTTGTGTTTAATTTGGTAAAATCTTTTTAAGTATTTGATTTGATTTTGGTTAAAATTCGTGTCCCGTGTTCTTCGCTATACAGTTTCTGTAACTGGGTTTCTGATCTTCCGAATCAAGACAAAAAGTTCCGAATGAGTCCTTCATTCGGAAACTTCCGAACCAAGCACTAAAGTTCCGAATCAAGAGAAAACTTCCGAATCAATCTTTCATCCGGAAAGTTCCGGATCAGTCTTAAAGTTCCGGATCAGTCAATAAGTTCCGAACCAATCCTTCATTCGGAAGTTTCCAAACTTCCGAATCAACTCCCTTCATTCGGAAAGTTCCGGATGAGTATGTTCCGGATGAGTATGTTCCGAATGAGTATGTTCCGGATGAGTGAATAGTATGTTCCGAATCAGTTAGTTCCGAATCAAGCATTAAAGTTCCGAATCAGTTAATTTTTGGGTATTTTAAAGATTACTGTTTTACTGTTGATGTTTTACTATTTTTCTGCTCATATTTCACTATTCACATGTTAACTTTAATTTTAATTTGAACTTTAAAATTTCAACCAAGTTTTTATTAATCTTAATTAAAGTAATTGCCTTTGATTTAAACTTCCATTTCCACTTTCTATTAGACTAGAAAACCCAACCCCTTTATTTAGTAACCAAGAACAATCATTCCACTTAAGACCTAGATCAATTCGAGAGGATATCGAGAGACTAAAATCTGAACCCATTGAAAATCAGTAAATCATCAGTCGTATCACGCATAAATGAAATAGCAATAGTACTCAGAAAAATGAGTATGAAAAGTCGGCAACATACGCGCTCTGAATACAAGTATGTAACGTCATAACGATATAAAATCATTGCAATAAGATCAATTCACAAGAACAAGAATTCAAGAAATACAATATAGGCAGATGTAATCACAGTAACATTCAATGATAATTCATGAAGCACAAAGGCTTTGAAAAGACATAGTAATTATCGTCATTAGGGTAACGTAATATTTCAACATGTAACCAGGAGATGAAATACTACAACGATAATCAAAAGTAAATAATAAGGATTAGAGAGTTACCCGCGCATATATCGAACAACATTGGAAGATTCTATGGCTGACACTTAAAACATGAAATATTTGAACTTTCGGTTATAGACTAAGTTTTTGAAAAATGACTCAGTTCCCTATAACCAACGCTCTGATACCACTCTGTGAGACCCCCAGAATCTGACATGGAACAACTAGACAACGAGGGGGTAACACGTCATAGTACAAGAAACAATGAATTACAGTTCATACAAAGCTGACGAAATAAAAACATGTACATTACATCATAAAAGGTCAGAGTTTTTAAACATAGGTCCCAGAGTTTTAGAAGCGGAAAGATTATATTATTTCCTCTCGATTTATAACATAAAGTTTCCCAAAAGATATAATAAACTTTTGATAGTTTATATAAAACCAATCTTTCAAAAGCATCACAAAAATCTCCAAGCTACGATAATCTCCTGCGGGCTCCCATCCAAGCAAAGCTAAGTAATAATACCTGAGATTAAACATGTAAAATCGTCAACACAAAGTTGAGTGATATTCATAGGTTTAGAAATAAAGGTGTGGAACACAAACATTCATTTGTAACAAGAAATAGGGGAAATGGTTATGTACAGTAACCATTGTCCGAAATCATTATTATTGCTGTTCAGTTCATGAACCGAAGCTTAACTCTGTGTAAGTTCCTCTAGGGAGTATTCAGCCTAAATACTCAAGTATAAACAAATATCAGTGTGTCAAGGTACTTGAGAAGGGGATAGTCAATCCCAATGGATCCACCCACAACATTCACGCTTAGTACTCGAAATTAACGGTTCATGATCAAGAGAGGAAACTTAAGGCTAGACTAAAAAGCAATAATAATATTGAAAAGTTGAAAATCATACATGTTCTGGATAGCATACAAGTTCTGGATAGCATACTGTGACATCCATGGTTTTGAGGTTCGTCACTTGGTCTTACTTTTAGGTTATTTTATGTGTGACTACTTGATTTTTGTGCTTACGTGTTTATTTTGTGTGAACGAGGTTGGTGTGATTATCGTTTATGAGTATAGAGTACTCATAAGTAAATCGAGGAACGGTTAATTCATGTTCATGAGATCACAATTAGTGACTATGAAATGAAATGGTGATATTTTGGTGGTTACGTATACGTATAAGTATTATAGTAATAGTGTATTTTTTTAGGATTTACGGTTTAGCATTTAGAGGTCTCGGATAAGGTAATTAGTCAAATGAATATTTTTCGGATGGTTTTAGGTCATTTAGGACTTAATTATAAAGTTTATTTCAAAATTTGATATTTTTTATAAAAGTGTATATTTTACGTCTTTTACGGTAAAACGCGTAAATTTGACTAGTTTTACGGTTTTGAGGTTTTGGGAGTTTTAGGAGCTGAAATAAATTAAGGTAAATTAAGGTAATATTAATAAGATATTAATTAACAATAAAAAGAAAAAAAATAAAGAAAAAAACGAAATTAGGGGTGTTTGGGTCGGTTTAGAAGAGAAAAAAAAGGAAAAAAAAAGGAAAAAAAAGAAAGGAAAGTGGGCTTTGGGTTGGACTAGGATTCACCCATACCCTATATAATGTATATACTAAACCAAATTCATTATTTTTCTCCTGGAGATGAAGGAAATTCGTGAGTCTTATGAAAAATTAGGGTTCTTCATAAAATTTGGGGGTTTTCATAAATTCAAGGTAAATCTTCAAATCCCTTTTTAATTAAATTGTTTTTATGTTTTCTTTAATAATCTTATGATGGATTTAGGTTAGGGTTTAATATAAAAACAGTAAATTAATGTTGTATTAATCATAATATGATGATTACATAAATTAGGGCTTGTAATTAGAAGGATTAAGGTTAATTAATGAGGTTGATTTTGTTAAACCCGTTTTTAAAAACTGGGCAGATTTTTGAGTCAATTGTTTTGATCATATCGGGAGTTCTATAAACTCTTATTTTACGATCCAAGTACCCCTGGAAAGATATTTGAAGTGGCTTTCCAATGCAAGAAACGAGAACTAAATTGGAGGTCGGGAAGTGGGTCAAAAACAGGTTACAACAGTCGGAGGTCAAAACAGTTTTGAATTCAGCTTGTTTTCTTTTTAAGTTTTGGGTTGTTTGGGGCACTTAGAGTTGCATTGGGATCTTCTCACGAACGTGAGAGATGGTTTATATATTTTAGTTAATATCTGCACTTGGGCTAAGGTGGTGGTTTAGGGTAAGACCCCTTAATGGTAACAAACTTTTAGTACGTTTAAAATCAGGAAATCTGAAATAACGAAAGTAGATATATATATATCGGGGCCTTAACAGTAGCTTTAAGGTTAGGGCAAGTGGGAGGTGTTAGCCAACATATGTAAGGGTGTGAATATTCCTTTTACAGAAACCATGGCTAGGTTTAAGTGGGCGTTTGACCTAAAGTTTTGAGACCTAAAAACTGGGACTGTTTTGGGTAAAATACGAACGGGTTAGTTGTTAAACTTAACCAAGTTAAGGACTTGTTAAGGAAGGGTAATGGGGTAATTAGAGCTTATTAATGAGGTAAGTATGTGAGAATGGGTTAGATGTCCATCATAGGTTAATGAGCCATCTTAGTGATTGGTTTGTTTATTGATTTCGTGTTTTTGGTTTGTTAGCTTGTTGCTAGTGCAAGGACGTGTGAAGGAGCTATCAGGTGAGTGTTCATAGTCCCATATTTATTTTTGTTTTTGACTTCCAGATGGGATGGAAGAGACACTGTGTTGAGTTGTTTCTAAATTGTTGCTGTGAATGTTTTATGGTTGTGAGGGACTTGTGTGTACACTTATGTGATTAACTGCTATGCGATTTTTGATATGTTATTGTGGTTTGACAAGGTAGTGGCCTTGTGGTTTGACAAGGTAGTGGCCTTATGGTTTGACAAGGTAGTGGCCTTGTGGTTTGACAAGGTAGTGGTCTTGTGGTTTGACAAGGTAGTGGCCTTGTGGTTTGCCAAGGTAGTGGCCTTGGGATAGGTACATAGGGTGATCATCTAAGGTACCATGATGTTGTTTGGCAAGGTAGGAGCCTTGGATTGGTTTGGTATGATTGGTCTTGATTGATAGTTGTTAATACATAATTGTAACACATTGTCCATATGTTCTTTTGTTGATGATTGTTATTCACAACTTGTAACTGATTTAGCGTTGGAGTCTAAACCTATGACTCTCACCAACTTTATGTTGACGTGTTTTAGTGTCTCTTTCAGGTGAGAATGTGGTTAAGCTTGAGGATAGAAGTGGCTAGACTTGGATGCCTTAGGATTGCATATAGAAGGAGATCCCCGTTCCTTCTTAGTTTACCTATATGTTTGTTTGGTTTATGTTTATTGTTTGTCTTGGGTAAGTGGTAGGACTGTTACCTACTTACCTAGACTCCTGCATTGTTGAGATATTGTCATGACATTTGTGTCGCCATTTATGACATTATATTTGCATTTTAGTCTTCTCTATAGAGACACCATTTGTTGTGATGATATCCATACGTCGCGCCCCATATTCCGCCATTGGTGGGGTGTGACACATACAATTTTTAAATGGTTGTGTTCCACCATGTAAAATCTCACCCCGTGTTTAGAAACCATGTATAAGTAAAAAGGGGATATGAACTCACCTTAGCCACGAGGTAAGCCAATCACGATACTCAGCAACTGAGTAGAAACAATGGTAGTGAGACGATCACCGACGATATGGATGCCCGGGGAAACACGAAAACCGCAACCTATCAAAATAAGGCGCGCGTTAAGACTCGAACTCAATTTTGATATATATCAAATACAATATGACTCAAATGTTTTCAAAGCATTCATGTTTCAAAACCATTGACTCGAACCAAATGAATCCATATTAACACATTTATCCAACAATACCCGTTAAAACACTTGAACACTTGAAAATGACCTGTCATACGACACCAAGTCAACGCAAGTCAAACTATCCTTTTACATAGCTCGGACCAGTAGCTAAGTCATTTATATAATGACTAAGAACCTGAGTAAATCACCATGTCCGATGGTGAATACTCAAACTCACGCAACACAAGCATTGAACTATGTGTCCAAAATTAAAATCAGCAAGTACACCCCGAATGTACACACCGATCTACCCTATCTAGACTTGTCCGTTTTAGATGAAAATTGGTGTCAAGGTCACTTATAACCTGTATAAGACCTCACCAAAATTTGAGCCAAATTTTACACTTTAAAATCCATCAGCTCGACACTTTACTCGACTCCAAATTTGGGACAGATTTGTGCACTTATTTTGTAAAACCGTTTAGACTGCTTTAAAAGTACAAACTCGACAATCCGACTTTTGAAACCACTACTAGACTCATCAAACTCAGTTTGTGAACTTTGAAAACCAGTAGATACATTTATCTATCCAAGCCTAAAGTCCCCGAGAGTCGACCCAAAATCAGCCACAATTTTGGATTGTGCCGACTTGCGTCTCCCGGTACACGAAAACTAAAACTAGCATAACTTTTGACTCGTAATGACTTAGAAGCTCTATCTTATACCAAAACGACCGTCTCGGAAAACTCTACAACAATATCAAATAATCTTAGCCTTTCTCGGAACTTAAACCCACGAAAAATCTGTTAAGGACCTGCTGTCCTAAAATAGCCTTTTATAAAACATGACAAATCAAATTTTCAATCAAAACCACTCATTCCCATACCTCTAGGATCACTATACCATCGTTTCTATCAACCAAACACTCCTAAAAACACTTGTATGAAAAATCTAACAAAAATCAAAGATTAAAAACAAGACTTTTTATGATCAAAACAACATAATCTTACCAAAAACAACACATGCATGATGATTAAAATATCATACAACCATGAAATTATAAGTTTATAAAAACTTGATGCATGTTCAAGATTTTTGTACCAAAAGATGCACCACAAAAATCTAGGATATGGTCTTGAATTTGTTTTGATTTAATCTTGTTAAAAATCAAGGTTTTGAGGGTGTTTGTGGTGGTGATGGGTGGCGGTAAACAAAGAAAGTAAAGGAGGGTGGTGGTGTTTTTTGTTTTAAATGAATGTGTGTGTTTAAAATGGAAGAAAGAAGGTTTATATATGGCTAGTTAAGTGGAGGGACCAATGTTGCCAAGTTTAAAACTTGTGCACTTAAAAACAATTAATAGTTTTAAAGGGTAGAGAATGGTCATTGGAAAATAATGAAAATATTTACGGGGCTCGGGTTTCGTAAGAATACTTTTCAAAAGTTACAATGCATCATAAAAATGATTATATGATTTCCCGACACGACTTAATACGTAATTAAAACGAAATCGTCGAAAATATAAATTATCGAAACAATCGATAAATAAACGTAAAATTTTGGGCATCCGTCGGTATCGCGATCACTAGGAATTCTCGTTGTTCATTGATTTGAATAAACTCGTTGTAAACGCATGCGGGTGATTTTAAATCAAAAACATTGAATTAAATTAAATATGGAAAAATAAAATAAAAATTTTATAATTCCATACAAAGTATTTATCGATGATCAGAAAAATACTTAAAAATTTACATATAGCAATACAAGAAAACGTAATACGTTGGAAAATTCAGAAACACGAGTAAAAAGAATAAAATAATGCTGGGAAAGTACGGGTTCTCACACTTCCCCCACACTAAATCCACACACACCATCGTCAAAAGGAGTAGACGAGGTGGTAGTACTCATAAAACACGGTGGTGACGGAGTTAAACTTGTAGAAAAATCTTTTAAATCCCTTTTAAAATCTTTTCCTTTTTCATCGTTTAAAAACTCTTTATGAAAACCCGATTTGATGATGTCGAAAATATTTGGCGTTTCAAAATCAATATTAGTCACGCTAAAAATCCTCACATTTAAGTCGCGGTTAGGGGGTGGTGGATTGTATAAGTTCTCAAAACGTTTGTCTACAAAGAACACCCCCCCCCCCCCCCCCCAGGGTCAACATATTCGTCATCCTCATGAACGTCGATCTATTCGATTTCTTCTTCATAGATAGGCTTGTCAAACCAAGTTTGTCATTCCCCTCATTCAAGATTTTAGAAACTCTCTCGAAAAGATCACAGTCAACCACAAAACCATCATTCTTTTGTGGGGATCGTTGATAAGTTAGATCCTCGCGAATGTGGTAAACGTCATTCTCATTTGAGGAGTGTTGATTAGGTAACTCCTCGAGAATGGGATTTTTGGTCACGTGAGTTGGTTCGTCATAAAAAATAAGACGTTACAACTCATCAAGTTCATCCTCGATTTTGGAAATATCAACCTCACTTGTAGGTGGAAGTGGAGGTAAAAGATCTAGCTCTCGTTCGATAATTTCCTCAATCTCGGGATCAAACTCATAATCATCATACTTCTCATGTGAAGAGGTATTTTTAGGAAAATCCTAAAAAATGGCTTGTGGATTTTGATGCACGTGATCAATCTCGGCAAAATCGCCATCGTCATCATCAAAGAAAGAGTCGACGTGAGCACTCACAACCATGGTCTTACAAGTCGAATGACTTTGCTTAGGTGACTTTTCTAAGACGAGAGGATCGATGTCGATGAAACCTTTAGCCTCAATGGGTATTGGGCTAGGTAATGGAGGCACTTCAATGGAATTAGAAGTTGATGCCACAAAGACGTGGTCCTTCGAAGGTCGTGAAGAAGAGTCCATTTTGGTCATTGTCGTGATGGAACTGACGTTACCCTTCGGCATTGGTTGTTCACTTTGTTCACCGAATATCCCACAATGATTTTTCATCCATAAATTTACGAATACCATTTTGAATTAAGTAAATTTATTCTTTATCATTAAAATCGTCATCTTTAAAACTGTTCATTTTAATTCTTTCAAAACATGCATCAAGCCTCATATTTTCCGCTAAAGTTAACATTTTGAAATCATTTGAATTTGAAACCTCGGGTTTATCATGATCATTTGAAATTTGGGATCTACTCGTGAAAAAGTCCATTTTTTCCTCCCCATATTTCATAGTGAGTTTCCCATCGTAAACGCCGATTACGGCTCGAGCCGCCGATAAAAAGGGTCGACCTAAAATAATGGGACATTTAGGATCATACTCATAATCGGAAATGACGAAGTCCACAGGAAAAACAAACTTTACAGTCCTAACATAAACATCCTCGGCTATCCCAATTGGTTCTAAAGGTGTACAATTTGCTAGCTCAATAGTCATGTTCGTGGGGGTAAGTCTAGGAAACTTCATCAATTTCCAAAGAGAATGAGGCATGAGATTGATGCTAGCACCTAAATAGGCAAGGACTAAACATACCTCAATCTCGAAAAAATCACAAGGTAGTAGAAATTGGCCTGGATCCTCTTCCTTTCTTGGCATATGCCTTTTGGGTTTTTTAAGAATGATCGAAGCACAAGTTTCTTCAAGGGTTACTTGGGTAAGGTCGATAAAACTCTCTTTTTGAACCGTGGATGGAATTCGAGGTACACGAGGGTGTGCACTTTTTTCCTTGGTCACCACGTTCACCCCATCGACTTTAGAACATGAAGGCGTCTTAGAAGTTTAGGGTTGAGAAGAAGGAACAACTCTATATCCATCAAGGTTTGGGGTAATCACACGACTTTTCTCACTAGACGATGCCGCTTTAACATGTTCCTTCGAATTTGCTACGGTGTCACTAGGTAACGAACTCGATGATGCACCCAAGGCCTTGTTCATAATGGCCGAAAACATCTTTTTAATGTCAATTTATCCTTGCTCGATCTTTGTATTTTGATTTTTCAAAGTTTTGGAAAAGTCGTTTTTCTAAGTACCAATTTGTCCCTCTAATCGTCTCATATTAGCCTCATTCGTTTTCATATATTCTTGAAAATCGTTTGACGAACTATTTTGATTAGCATTAAAGTTCCATTGGTTTTGATTACTTCTTTGAAAATTCCTTGATTACCATTTGAAAAATTGTTACCTTGATTAGCTTTGTTTGAAAAATTCGAGTTTTGATTGTTGTTGTTATCTCGATTTTGCCAACTCAAATTACGACCTTGATTATAACCTTGAATTGAAAAATTTCCTTGTTGATTATTTCCTTGAAAGTTATTTTGGTTTTGATTCGAAAAATTGTTGCCTTGGTTATAATTTCCTTGTGATGGACCCGCGTTATTTTGATTTTGAAAATTGTTATTTAACGCGTTAACACTCGACGTTTGGCCATCCGTAGCCGCACACTCGTAACAATTATGAGGTCCACCACACAACGTACACGATGCCTCAACCGCTTTTACCGTAGCGGGAGTGTCTTTCTTTTGCATTTCAATGAGAAAAGACGTAAACACATTCGTCAACTTATCGACTTTCGCATCAACCCTCTCAATGTCACGATTAGAATTAGTAACATTGGCGACATTGTCAACACTCGGTGTGTTGCGGAGTTGGTAAACCTTGGATCTATTCTCGATAATCATTAAAGCGTCTTTCGGAGTTTTACACAAAAAGTTTCCACCAGCGGCGGAATTCAACGAATCTTGTTCTTCAAAACTAAGACCGTTATAAGACGTGTCGATTTGGTGTAACTTGGAAAATCCATGGTGAGTGTTGGGTCAAAAAGTTGATGTGGCAGAAACTCAAAATGAAGAAATATCAAGACGTTTGTTCAGAGACGCTGACACGTGAAAGCTAGACGCTGACACGTTTATTCTAGACGCTGACAAATATCTTGACGCTAATGGAATTATATTTAGAGGATATATTCAAGATATTGTAGGACGATATTTAGAATATAGTTTATCTAAATAGAATATTTAGATATTATTCATTCTTATCTCTTGTAAAACCCTAATCCTTACACTATAAAAGGAACAAGGGTCTTAGGTTTAATGCATATCTTTCATTCACAATGTAAACCTAAAACGTGTGTTGCACTAGACGTGTGATTAATGTACACACGTCTAGGTTGTTTGTTATTAATATAATGAACAACCCAATTTAGTAATTCATGTGTTCTTTGTGCCTAAACACCTTGTTTAATGATTATGGTTATATTTCGCTTTGATTATCTAATCATATGAACTATGATCATTCCTAGCAGCCTAAAGATCGAGGAAACTTAGGTTTCCATAGTTGGTATCAGAGCCTCTTGGCTCGTGATGCTAGGACCAACAAGGTGTTCGTGTTTTGAGAAGAAAAGAAAAATCCGTCTAGGGTTTTTTGGGCGATTTTGTGTGCGCAGCAGTATTCAGGAGCGCATAAATTTTTATTGAACCGTTAGATCATCACGAAAACTTTTGTATGTTTCTACGCACATATACCTAGATATCTACCGGAGGGATTGTCAAGTTTTATCCCCAAGAAAAAGTTATTAAGTGTCGAAGTCAGCAGTGATCATATGCAGTTTTTCTGTGGACAGCCGTATTCAAGACACGATTTCTCCTTCGTTAACCGTTGGATCATCGTGAAAATTTTGCTGTATATTCTTGGTACTTGTGTCTAGAATCTTACCGAAGCGATCTTCGATTGGATATTTCATTATCAAGATATTAGAAGTCGAAGTTCACTACATAATGAGGTATGGAGTTTTTGTTTGACATAAAATTATGAATTAGGGTTTCCTTCAAACCCTAGCTCGATTCAAACAGCCTCACATTTGATCAGCACATGATAAGCGTATTAAGATGCTTGGAGCAGCAAGAGTGATTTCGGCTTGCCACGAAAAAGGATGGTTGCAGCATGTCTGCTTGTTGGATACATATCAAGAATTAGGGTTTCTTCTGAAAACCCTAAATACAGGTTGATGGTTGAACGATGGTCTGCTATTCACGCAAGGTTTTCTAGACTATTAGGGATTTTTAGGCCCAGGAACATGTGAATAGAGGATTCTGTGATCCCAGTATTATGACAAGTTAGGTCATGATGCACAGCGAAGAAGATGCAGTTTTGCCTATACGTGATCACAAGCTTTTGATAGTCGTTAGAATGAATCATGGAGAATCTGGTATTCGTACATATCTTTTATTTTTGGACGGTATAATGTTTCTGTTACATATGGGAATTATTGTATTGCTAAAACAGTTGGGTTATACGTCTGGATGAAAGGGATATACATGCTTGCTGATTTCTAGGGATAGCAATGTATCTTCTATATTTGATACCTAGTTATCAGGGATTTTTGCTACTCTTCATGGTTCACGTTTTATACATGATATGCATGGGATGAGTCACACTTTAAGTATAATGATTTTATAACGAGCGTTGCCATCATGAGGTATTGTCTGCCAAGCCGCTGACAAGTTTTGGTTCGACGCTGACAGGAATAAAGTTGGCGCTGATAGGGAGCGCTGACATGAGTTGTCCGATATATGTTGTTCAAAGCACTGATAAGTATTGTCCGATATTGGAAATTACATCTGGTAATGATGTTGGACAAAGGAGGATATTGGACGACAAAGGAAATGCTATTGTTTGGAAAATTGGTAAGGTTTTTGGCACACAAAAAGAGGAGAGTATTTACACACGAAGGTACATGGGATCTCCGTTTTTATACAGAATATCGTTTTGATATTAATGGCTCGGATATTTTTAGAGGGGATCAATTATTTTTACGTAAGTTAGCCACAATTCATGAAGAATCTGATTGATATTAGATTATGTAATCGGGGCAGCCTTGTGAAAGAGTTATCCGTTCCAAAACTTTTACATATGGTATGAAGATGTTATTTAATTAAGATTCGTCATGAAGAGGTGTTGGCTTAAGGGGAAGAATTCTTATGGTAAGTTTGATGTTCGAAGAAGATTTTCGCGAGTTTATGTTCTATCATATATTTAAGTCGTGACGTACCATTCACTGAATTCAAAAATAACTTGTTTGTGCTTTTAATGGTTGGTGTCACACCCCACCATGGCGGAATATAGGGCGCGACGTATGGATATCATCACAACAACAACGTGTCTATAGAGAGAACTATATGAATTAAAAATGTCATAAAAGGTGACACAAATGTCATGACAATATCTCATCAATGCAGGAATCTAGGTAAGTAAGTAACAGTCCTACCTCTTACCCAAGACAAACAAATAACACAAACAAAGCAACATATAGGTTCATAGTATCACTTATTGAAACAAACAGAAAAATAAACTAAAAAGGAACAGGGATCTCCTTCTAAATGCATTCCTACGCGACTCCAATCCTAGCCACATATGTTCTCACGCTTAACCACTTTATCACCTGAAAGAGACACTAAAACACGTCAACATAATGTTGGTGAGAGTCATAGGTTTAGACTCCAACCGAAAACAGATTAAAATAAGCTGTGAACCACCATAAACCACTAAACATATGGACAATGTGCTACAAATATGCATTAACAACTAACATTCAAGATCAATCATTCTAAACAAAATCCAAGGCTCCCAGCCTTACCAAACACCATGGTACCATAGGCGCCCATACACCTATGTACCAATCCCAAGGCCCCGCCTTGTCATTATCCATTGGTCCCATAGATGCTCACACATCTATGTACCTCCCCAAGGCCCCGCCTTGTCAACATCCCCTTGGTACCAAGTCAAACCACAATAACTGAGACGGTACGTGTCCCTCGATCCAGATCATAAACACAATCAAAAATCACATAGCAATTAATCACATAAGTGTACACACAAGTCCATTACCAATCATAAAACATTCACAACATAAGTTATAAAACCAAACAATGTCTCTTCCATCCTATCTGGAAGACAAAATCATCAAAAGACATGGGACTATGAAACTCACTTGATTGAGCTTCTCCAAAAGTCAGTGCACTAGCGAAAAGCTAATAAACAAAAGCACACAATCAAAACATGAACCAAACACTAAGATGGCTCATCAACCTATGATGGACATCTAACCTTCTCCCATATATATACCTCATTTATATGCTCTATGCCTCTCATTACACCCCTCTATAAAGCCCTTAACTTAGTTTACTTCATAACCCGTCCCGTTAACATTTTACCCAAAACAATCCAAGTTTTTAGGTCTCCAAACTATAAGCCAAACGCCCACCTAAACATACCCATGATCTCTGTAAAGGAAACCCTATTCCCTTACATATTTTATCTAACTCCTCCATTTTTCCCCAACCTTAAAGCTACTTTTAAGGCCCCAATATATATATATACTTCTGCCTATCCGTATTTTACCGATTTTGAACATACAAAACGTTTGTTATTATTAGGGGGTCTTACCCTAACCCATTTGCTTAGCCACCCTTCAGGTCTCTTATTTAATATATAAACCAACACCCATGCTCATTAGAGGGCTCAAGTGTACACCTAAGTACCCCAATCACCTTAAAACGTTAAATTAAACCCGACTGATTTCAAAACTGTTTTGACCACCGACTGTTGTAACCTGTTTTTGGCCCACCTCCCGGCCTCCAATTTAGTTCTCATTTCTTGCATTTGAAAGCCACTTCAATTACCTATTCAGGGATGCTTGGATCGAAAAATAAGAGTTTGTAGAACTCTAGATATGATCAAGACAAGTGACTCAAAAATCTGCCCAGTTTTTAAAAACGAATTTAAACATGATTAAACCCTAATTAACATCACTAATAATCACCAATCATTATCCTAATCATGTCAATTGTTATAAAACCCCTAATTATAGATCTATTAAGAACTCTAATCCATCATATAAATTGATTACATAAAACTTGAAGCCTTAATGCTATAAAACAAGAAAACTATAAGAATTAAATCAAGATTTTTACCTCAAATCTTCAAGAAAATTATTTTTGATGAATCCCTAAATCAGGGCTTGTAAAAATTCGGCCAAAAGGGGAGAAAATTAATGAAAAACTGATTTTTGTGATATAAACATGGTATTTATATGTTTTATTAAAAAGGCTTTTCCAAATTGGGCTCAAGTTGGGTCTTTTGGCCCATTATCCTTTCTTTTTCTTTTCTAGTCGGTTTAAAACCCGATTCATATATTTTTTTTCTTTTTTTTTCTTTTTAAGACTTATTAATATATTATTAATAATACCTTAAGTTACCTTAATTTATTTCAGCTCCTAAAACCTCAAAACCGTAAAACTAGTCAATTTACGCGTATACCATAAAAAAACGTAAAATATACAGTTTTAAAAAAACTCTTGAATTTTGAAATAAACTTTTAAACTAAGTCCTAAATGACTTAAAACCATCCCGAAAAATACTTCCATGACTAAACACCTTACCCGAGACCTCTAAATGCTAAACCCCAAATAGTAAAAAAATACGATTTACTATAATACTTATACGTATACGTAAAAACCAAAATAACACCATTTCATTTCATAGTCACCAATTTGTGACCTCATGAACATGAAATAACCGTTCCTCGATATACTTATGAGCACCATATACCCATAAACGATGTCCACACCAACTTCGTTCACGCAAAATAAACATGTAAACGCACAAAACACATATTCACACATAAAATAACCTAAAAATAAGACCGAGTGACGAACCTCAAAACCACGGTTGTCACATCACTCCCTCCTAATAGAAATCTCGTCCCGAGATTTACTCCTTAGGATCGTCATTATCAAATAGCTGAGGATACTTGCTCCTCATAAATCCTTCCCGTTCCTACGTGAACTCTAGTCCACGTTCCAAATTCCATCTTACCATAACTACAGTATATTACCCTTTTATCCAACGTCTTAGCTTCACGACCCAAAATCTCTACCGGCTCTTCGATGAAACGAAGACTCGTATCGATACTAATATCATCTAACGGTACTTGCAAGTTGGTTCTTGCTAAGCATTTCCTCAAGTTTGATACATGAAATACATCATGCATACTACTCAATTCCTCCGATAATCTCAACCTATACGCCACTAGCCCAATCCTTTCAAGGATTTTAAATGGACCCACAAATCTACGTGATAACTTCCTTTTCTTTCCAAACCACATCACTCCTTTCCATGGTGAAACCTCTAGCATAACCTTACCTCCAATCTTAAATCCCAACGGCTTATGCCTCTCGTCCGCACAACTCTCTTGTCGGTTCTTTGCCATTTTCAACCTCTACTTAAGCACTGCCACCACCTTCATAGTTTTCCGATCCACCTCCGGTCCAATACGTTGGCCGCTTCTAACTTCATCCCACTATAACGGTGATCCACCTCATCTCCTATGAATTAACTCCAACGGTTTCTACTACAATTCCTATCACCAGACCTAACGGCTTCTATCCTCTACAGATTTTCCATCATTCAGAAGTTCTCCCAACCTTTATCACATCCAATGGTATATGCAGGATTGCGTAACCAAAAGCTTCCCATAACATTCACATGAAACATGTCATAACCACCACCTCATCCTTGCTTTACCATGCTCGGAACCAAGTTACTAACAATCCTTCATACTAACAGGTGCTACACCTTTTCTCTAGGTGAACGTTCCATTGTTCATGACTACTAACCTCTTGCTATAACGGTTTTCCCTTCAATATCACCCCACCATCTTGACAACCTCTTGCTCCCTCTAATCATTCTTCCTCCATACTACTTTTCGCTTGTATTTCCACAATCTTAATTTCCATACCATCTTATATCCCGTCTTCAGCCTATAATTTAGGCGTTTCCTCCTATATTCCCTACATCCTCATCAATGGGGAACATGCCCCTATCACCTGTGACTCTCTATTTGTAGGAGAATTCTTCCTAATATAACGCGTTCTCCAACTATCTCCAAATCTCACGCCAATGCTCTAGGCGTCTTTATCAATTACCTCTATAGTATGCTCATACCAACCATTAGTCTATCAACGATATACTACGCTTGCTTCGCATCGTTTCTTCCCTTGCCATAATCCTTCATAAGGAATTCCATACCTATTAGGTTAACTTTTACACAAAACCTCCTATTCCATCGCATTTGTGCGCAATCCTTCCAACTTCTCAACTATGTGACTTCTCATTCCTCTTGAAATATGGGATGAATTAGTCCGTCTATCGACTATCACCCAACTCTCATCGTACTTATTCCTCCACCGCATTATGTATCCCTTCCAACAAATTCGTCCTTACATTGCCCTTTCTAAGCCACTCCTATCTATATAGGAAGTATAGTCTACGTCCCTTTTCTCCATATGATTGTCCAAGCCACGCAACGTAAATATTGGCGCGTTCTCTGCTTTAGACAACTCAACTCGTGCAACCTACATCTTGCATCCAAACCACCCTAATACGTCATCCATATAGTTCAAGTTCGTCTCAGCTTCACTTCATTCTTTTTATTCCATGTCTCATCAACCATGCTTGCCTTTCCCAGATGGTACTTAGCCTTGCAATCGTCTTTCATCACTTAACTCCACCCATCACCTTTGCCAAATGTTCAATCAAAATGATTGAATATGTGTTAGAGACATTCATGATCCGTATAGATCATTCTCTACGTCTAGTACCCCAAATGCCTCTAGCATTCTAGGCAGATATAACAGTCCAACTCCACTGACTAAGTCTTATCTAGTTCTTCCAAATCTCCAGTTCCTGCATCATATAAGCAATTGCCTTTCTTTGTCGTTCTCATACACCTCCAAATCCTTGCTCTACGTATCGTCATGCTTCGCGAATTCATCCAGTCCTTCCGACTATGCCAAGACCGAATCATTATCCAATCACCTCTTCAGCCTCCAAAACGCTTCCTCATCCCTCTTTACTTTGCCCCTTGCTGGTTCCATGATATACCATCATCTCTAACTACTCATCCTGGTCAACTTAATCCTAAACCTCACACTTGAAAATCTCACGTATAATTCCCTTTCCTAACAACTCCAAATCCAACTCATAATTCGCCTCACTCTCCTTTTTAGACTTTGAGTAGATCAAGATGTCGTCGATACTCCCGATGACAACTCGTTTATATACGTTCATGCACACTCAGTTCATTGACTCCATGAAAACCGCTAGTGCTCTGGCTAAGCTAAATGCATAACCGTAACCCAAAGCATTCATACAACATCCTTAGCAGTTTTCAACTACGTCCTACTTGCACCCTCTCTTAGTGGCAATACGAATAAATTCCTACCTCGTTCTACTCACGAAATTCTACACGTATTCTAAAAGACCAATACTTCCTCTTATCAAACTATTCAACCGCTTTCCACATCCAATCTACTACTAAGCAACTCAACTTTTATCTTGCATTCCTTGCAATTTCTAACAACTCCTGTTTTTAAATAATTCCATCAACAATTGCCTTGGAAAGGCACTAACTACAACTCCTCTCACTTCTCCTACTTGCTCTATTCATGGTTCTACCTCAAAGTAATAGGCAAACCTACTAAATCTTAGGAAATTTTCAGAAAACTTACATGCCTTACGAACAATCATAAATACCTTTGAGGTATTATATCCCCTTCCAACACTCTCTATGGCGCGTTACTTGTGCGAATATCCATACAATATACAAATCTCTGTTCATCTCCCTTGGCACTCCTAATAGACCTCATGACCACATTAGTTCATCTACGAACTTCTAACTCTTTCCTCCCCACTAAGGGCATTCCGACCATTCTCTCATGGTCACCTACTTAATCGTGTAGGCGCGACCAAGTCTTTCATATGACTACCTCAACGCTCCCGATCAATACACAACCAAAACTAAATCTTGAATCCACTAGATACGATCGACGAATCAAACCCACGGATAACTAACGACATTTCACGTGCACGAGTTAAAACAAACCAAAACCACGAAAACTCAAAAGGAAAACTCAAACAGGTACCAATTCAAATGACTCATGACAAAGAAAAATGATCCAAGAAACACTTAATGGCAACCAAAACATCTTACGCCCCGCGACATATTATTTAAACCGTGCACAAGATCGAATTTTCCAAAAGAATATTTTTTTATTTTTTTTTCTTTACTTCCCCACATCTATGTGACTCAAACAATCTACAAACAACCCTCTTGACGAACTCAAAACTCAACTCAAAGACTAGGTATCCCGTGCATCCCAAATCATAAAAATAAACTACTATTCAAAACTCAACCTTTAACCCGACACTTGTACAATAATTTCGACCAGAATACTGACCTCCCATGACTATACATTCTGAATATTTGAAAAGTACGTTCCGAGTACAAAATTTTAGGCTTTTGAATCACCCAAAAAGCTTTTAAAACGAACAAGTTATGACTAAAACAATTTTATACTAGTTGTTTTAAAAACTAAAGAATAAACTTAGTGATTAATGCAATCCTTTTAAATGAAAGAAATAATTGTATGTGAAATTTTCATGAACTCAACTTAACCTTGTATAAATAATTATAAATGACGTAAATCGGTTAAACTCAATTATATAAACTATGTAAGTAGAAAGAAATTTTATTTCGCTTTATTTAAAAAAAAAAAGTCTTTTAGAATTTTGAAATAAATAGTTGTTGATTAAGAATTCTTATGTTACATCTTGTTTCAAACACGATTCCAACACCTTACCCTTATGTTACCGTATACAACCAACTATCCAAACCTATAGTAGATTTCCAAGTCTATTCAATATATACCGACAAAAAGGAATGTAAGACTCAACACAAAAGATTTCATTATCCCAAAAGAAATCTCAATTTATTTCAATATACTTAACACCAAGGACACCATTTTAAAATGGACACGTGAAATAGGAAACTCGAAGAATACGCCACAACGGAGGTTGAATATCTAAAAAGAAGCGAGCTAGCCACCCTCCTAAGGATACAATCGATAATTATAGGGGATCATACATATATAGGCATATCGGGATACATATACTTAAATCCGTCTAACATCTACGATACAAGCATGTATTAACCCTCTTTCATGCAATCATACTTAGGAATCCATTGGAGTTATGATACTTGTATAACTATGTTGGCCATCATACTTATACAATTACCCTTTCCCCAATGCACTCCCTCCTATGATGACACTTATAAGAATTAATACAACACATAACACATATATCCATCTACTCACATAAGCTCATAACCACATAAACAATAAAGTCCAAAACTCCATCCATAAAAAAAAATTGTAATCAAACTATTGGAATACATAAATCCATAGTCTAGCTAAAACAGCATGGACTAAATCCAAAACGAAAACATAATCAGTTATAAGTCATGTCGCCCATAAGAGTGGAAACAACTTAAAATCCTTTATATCCACCTACTCCTAATAACTCGAAGCACCACATGATTCTTAGGGACATGACTTAAACATCAAAAGAAAAATACTATACCTCAGGTACATAAAATAACTCAACAAAAGACAGAAACTACCATGTACCAAATTATGTACTATAATGTACAATTTAATCAAAATACAACAATGACTAGCGTGGATGATTATGGCTCAACCTTCACTAGTCACAACCCGAAAAGAAAATAACATGTGGCTAAGTATGAACTACTATGCTTCAACCCATACTAGTCAAAACTTAACAAACATCGCAAGTAAAAACCAATAACATCCAGAAAACTTTAGTTAATATAAAATGCACACATACTCCTATGGCGCCTATATGCAGGGACCCTTAAGTTATAGACTAGGCTGCTAGACTAGGCAACCTAATTCTCTATAACCATTGGCTCTGATACCATTCTGTCACAACCCACCATGGCGGAATATGGGACGCGACGTATGGATATCATTACAACAACAACGTGTCTATAGAGAGAACTATATGAATTAAAAATGTCATAAAAGGTGACACAAATGTCATGACAATATCTCATCAATGCAGGAATCTAGGTAAGTAGGTAACAGTCCTACCTCTTACCCAAGACAAACAAATAACACAAACAAAGAAACATATAGGTTCATAGTATCACTTATTGAAACAAACAGAAAAATAAACAAAGAAGGAACAGGGATCTCCTTCTAAATGCATTCCTACGCGACTCCAATCTTAGCCACATATGTTCGCACGCTTAACCACTTTATCACCTGAAAGAGACACTAAAACACGTCAACATAATGTTGGTGAGAGTCATAGGTTTAGACTCCAACCAAAAACAGATTAAAATAAGTTGTGAACCACCATAAACCACTAAACATATGGAAAATGTGCTACAAATATGCATTAACAACTAACATTCAAGATCAATCATTCCAAACAAAATCCAAGGCTCCCAGCCTTACCAAACACCATGGTACCATAGGTGCCCATACACCTATGTACCAATCCCAAGGCCCCGCCTTGTCATTATCCATTGGTCCCATAGATGCTCATACATCTATGTACCTCCCCAAGGCCCCGCCTTGTCAACATTCCCTTGGTACCAAGTCAAACCAAAATAACTGAGACGGTACGTGTCCCCCGATCCAAATCATAAACACAATCAAGAATCACATAGCAATTAACCACATAAGTGTACACACAAGTCCATTACCAATCATAAAACATTCACAACATAAGTTATAAAACCAAACAGTGTCTCTTCCATCCCATCTGGAAGTCAAAATCATTAAAAGACATGGGACTATGAAACTCACCTGATTGAGCTTCTCCAAAAGTCCGCGCACTAGCGAAAAGCAAACAAACAAAAGCACACAATCAAAACATGAACCAAACACTAAGATGGCTCATCAACCTATGATGGACATCTAACCTTCTCCAATATATATACCTCATTTATATGCTCTAAGCATCTCATTACACCCCTCTATAAAGCCTTTAACTTAGTTTACTTCATAACCCGTCCCGTTAACATTTTACCCAAAACAGTCCTGGTTTTTAGGTCTCTAAACTATAAGCCAAACGCCCACCTAAACATACCCATGATCTCTGTAAAGGAAACCCTATGCCCTTACATATGTTAGATAACTCCTCCCTTTTGCCCCAACCATAAAGCTACTGTTAAGGCCCCGATATATATATTTAAACTTCTGCCTATCCGCATTTTACCGATTTTGAACATACAAAAAGTTTGTTATTATTAGGGGGTCTTACCCTAACCCATTTGCTTAGCCACCCTTCAGGTCTCTTATCTAATATATAAACCAACACCCATGATCATTAGAGGGCTCAAGTGTACTCCTAAGTACCCGAATCACCTTAAAACGTTAAATTAAACCCGACTGATTTCAAAACTGTTTTGACCTCCGACTGTTGTAACCTATTTTTGACCCACCTCCCGACCTCCAATTTAGTTCTAGTTTCTTGAATTTGAAAGCCACTTCAATTACCTATTCAGGTATGCTTGGATCGCAAAATAAAAGTTTGTAGAACTCTAGATATGATCAAAACAAGTGACTCAAAAATCTGCCTAGTTTTTAAAAACGAATTTAAACATGATTAAACCCATAAATAACATCACTAATAATCACCTATCATTATCCTAATCATGTTAATTGTTATAAAACCCCTAATTATAGATCTATTAATAACTCTAATCCATCATATAAATTGATTACATAAAACTTGAAGCCTTAATGCTATAAAACAAGAAAACTATAAGAATTAAATCAAGATTTTTACCTCAAATCTTCAAGAAAATAATTTTTGATAAATCCCTAAATTAGGGCTTGTAAAAATTTGGCCAAAAGGGGAGAAAATTAATGAAAAACTGATTTTTGTGATATAAACATGGTATTTATATGTTTTATTAAAAAGGCTTTTCAAATTGGGCTCAAGTTGGGTCTTTTGGCCTATTATCCTTTCTTTTTCTTTTCTAGTCGGTTTAAAACCCGATTCATATATTTTATTTTATTTTTTATTTTATTTTTAAGACTTATGAATATATTATTAATAATACCTTAAGTTACCTTAATTTATTTCAGCTCCTAAAACCTCAAAACCGTAAAACTAGTCAATTTACGCGTATACCGTAAAAAAACGTAAAATATACAGTTTTAAAAAAACTCTTGAATTTTGAAATAAACTTTTTAACTAAGTCCTAAATGACTTAAAACCATCCCGAAAAATACTCCCATGACTAAACACCTTACCCGAGACCTCTAAATGCTAAACCCCAAATCGTAAAAAAAATACGATTTACTATAATACTTATACGTATACGTAAACACCAAAATAATACCATTTCATTTCATAGTCACCAATTTGTGACCTCATGATAATGAAATAACCGTTCCTCGATTTACTTATGAGTACCATATACCCATAAATGATGTCCACACCAACTTCGTTCACGCAAAATAAACATGTAAACACACAAAACACATAGTCACACATAAAATAACCTAAAAATAAGACCGAGTGATGAACCTAAAAACCACAGTTGTCACAGTTGGTGACGAAGACTTGTCTGACTCTAGAAATTAGGTAACATTGCTATCACTTGAAGGAGTTACATTATCGTGCTCAGTGTCTCACAAAGGATGAGGATTTTGACAAGAGATCGAGGTCTGCTTATAAAGTCTTCATATAAGTTCGACGTCACGTGAATAGTACAAGACATGGAACATAGGTTTGGGTTACTCTACTTCCACATAAAAATATTGTATTTATTTTTCTTCAAAATCATTACACAGAGCCTACATTTGGAGAATCTTCGATTGCATACATTGTTTCCTTCCCTATTTGATGTGACAAAAAGGGGAAGATATGCATGCTAGACTTGAGGGGAAGCAATTTGAAGATGATCAAGAGATACACAAAGAGTGTTGCCGACATCAACTAGGGGAAGATTGTTGGGTCAAAAAGTTGATATTTCAGAAACTCAAAATGAAGAAATATCAAGACTTTTGTTCAGAGACGCTGACACGTGAAAGCTAGACGATGACACATTTATTCTAGACGCTGACAAGTATCTTGACGCTGATGGAATTATATTTAGAGGATATATTCAAGATATTGTTGGACGATATTTAGAATATAGTTTATCTAAATAGAATATTTAGATATTATTCAGTCTTATCTCTTGTAAAACCCTAATCCTTACACTATAAAAGGAACAAGGGTCTTAGGTTTAATTCACATCTTTCATTCACAATGTAAACCTAAAGCGTGTATTGCACTAGACGTGAGATTAATGTATACACGTCTAGTGGTTGTTTGTTATTAATATAATGAACAACCCAATTTAGTAATTCATGTGTTCTTTGTGCCTAAACACCTTGTTTAATGATTATGGTTCTATTCCGCTTTGATTATCTAATCATATGAACTATGATCATTCCTAACAGCCTAAAGATCGAGGAAACTTAGGTTTCCACAGTGAGGAAATTGCCTAAGCAATTCCTTAAAACGATCCCACGCGTCTCTAAACGATTCATTCGGTTTTTGCTCGAACATCGTTATCTCGTTTTTGAAAAACGTGGTCTTCGACGGCGGAAATAAATGATTAACGAACTTGGAAACGAGATCCTTCCACATAATTATGGAATTAGGTGGCTCTTTCTCGTACCAATACTTGGCGGTACCATCAAGCGAGTATGAAAAAAGCATAAGCTTAACGTCATCGGTGTCGACGTTTTTAAACTTGCTTGTGGCCAAAAGACGATCAAAATTTTGAATGTGATCGTGAGGATTATACACCTCACGACCTTGAAACTTTGTAGCTTGTATCAACGAAAGCATTCCGCTCTTAATTTCAAAATTTTCTCCGCTTCGATTGCGGGAATAATGATCGCGTCTCCATAACCCTCGGTGGGCGCTTGGAGCAATTCCATCATCGAACGATTGTCGGCCATATCGTCTTCGGTTTCGACAACGATATTAGGAACGTCGGTTTCTATTTCTCGTCTATGTCGTCGATTCCTTAGATTTCAATTGCGTCGATTCGAAGCATCGCTAGAATTAGAATAATCATTTGATCGAGTGCACATGCACTAATGTAGAGAATGGGGGTAGCAAAGAAGATTCTTTTTGGGGTTTTTAGTTTTTTCAATTTTTTTGTTTTTGATTGTTTTTAATTTTTTTGGATATTTGGTGTATTACGTAGACTCAAATCTACAAATCTCTCCTCGAATCAATTTCTCGATTAAAGGAGCCTCAAGGAATGAAAACGATCACGTGGAGTGAACGCCTTCGATGACTTTAGAACGTTGGTGGAACACCAAAACGTTCAAGAGGGGTTTAATCTTTAAAAATCAAGCAAATATAATATACGTAGATAATACTTCGGTTGGCAAACCCTCGATTAGCCCTTTTTCACAAAACACACACAAGCAAGCGGGGGAAACGAGGCGGCGCTAAGCACTTAAGAGCCTTTTCCCCTTAGGTTATGAAATACAACCGCCTTATACCCACCTTACAGTTTGTGTTATTCAAAATAAAGCTTTACAAAAGTAATTATCTATTTTGCCTTTTTCTTTTTTCTTTGGATTCGAATACAATAATTGAGTGATGAAACCAAATTAAGGTTACGTTTTCACGCTTTTGGAGATATTGTAAATTTATTGTGATACGTATACAATATATTAATAATATTCACAAAGAAAAAACAAAAACGATTAATGGGATATCTACATTATAGTAAAAAGATTGTTGTGTGTTTAATTAAGGATAACTAAACACGATTTATTTGGATATTATAATATAATCGAAAAAAATAACAAAAATGAGTATGTACGTTATATACGCTTTCCAAAAATTGAAAAGCAAAAACGCACTACTCACACAAACACGATATGTATAATGGCACTACAAATACCTCCCCGGCAGCAGTGCCAAAATTGATGTAGTAAAGGATTCGGATTTATGGGTTGAATAAACTTGTTAAACACATTTCGCCAAAATACAAGGACCAAAAGTGTGCACTGAAACATTTGAATCCCTAAACACGCGGGTAACATTTACTATTTGGATTGAAACGATTTACTGTACATCTTTTTACCCAGGATCAAAAGGAGCAAAACAAAGGGGAAAGTTAAATTGGTTAGACTCACGTATGATTCACCTCACATGAATCATATCCCAACACTAAAACCTTAAATACCACTACCAGGAAGACCCCACAAGGACCAACCACAAGACGACACATGGCAAAGATCACTGACATGGCCAAATCAAGGGTGTACATCAACTACTTGTCCTCTAAGGATTAAATATACGTCCAAGATTTCTCCTAACAGCTTGTCAACAACCAAATGCATTCTGGAAGCTTCATAGGGATATTTTAGGGATTTTCATAGATTAGGGTTTATGAATAGTGCCCATATTGTGGCCTATAAAGAGAGCCCCAACTTGTGGTGAGCCTCTTCTTCCAGATTTTAGCTAAAATCTTTGTAATCCCTTTTTATAAATATAAAGTTGGTATTTTCTGAAAAAATGTAATTCCTTTTATCTTTTTATGAAAGTTGGTTTTTGATTAGCTAAGATCTGAGTTCCATTTATCTATTTGTCTGAGTTTTTGAGGAAGGTTTTATGTGATTAAAACCTTGTTTTAAAAATCAGTGATTGTGTAATCCTTGGTGTTTGTTGATCTTAGCAGGTACAAAGGAAGCTTGTGGTTTTTCTTGCTACCACATAAGCTCTAAACATCCCAAGGTGTGGATTGTACATCTTGGAGGTTTTAATTTCAGATCCATTTTACTTTTCTATCAAGTTATTTGATGAATATGTGATTTGTGGATTTGATGGGGTAACTACTTGTGTTTTGGTTTAAAACTGCTTAATAGGGTATATTAGATCTAATCTCACCTAGATCTTGTTGGTTAATAGGTTTTAAAATCCGATTTGTGTGAAAAAGTTGGATTAAGGGGTGTTTGTTTCTGCTGGTTCATAGGCCTTAGGGCCTTTGAGCTTGGTTCTTTGGTCTTTGTAGGTGTTGGTTTGCTGGTTATTAAGGTGTTTTAGGTGTTGGTTTAGTCTAAAACAAAGGATAACTAAAAAACGTAGGTTGCTAGATTTTGCACACAAAATTCAGTCAAATACATCAGAAGGATTTGTATGCTTGTTTGAATGATTTGAGGTCTGAAATTTGGCATGCTAGTAGTTTTGTTGGTTGTTTAACTCTACGTTATCTGGTTTCAAAGTTTGGTAGCTTATTGTAGGATATACAGCTTTTTGAAATTCAGCTTTTGGTCAATCATATCAACAATTTATTATGTTTGGATTTGTGATTTTTGTGTTTCTGTTGACTCCCACTAAGCCGAAGCTTATTCGGGTGCCTTTGTTTCCAAAAATCATCCACAAACAAGGCTTGAAATCAAGCCAAAACAAGTTTGCTTAATCAGCAATGGGAACTCCTTTCCCACTGCTTGTTACCACTGCTAGTGTTAAAACTGGGTCAACTTATTATTAAGCCATTTGGGCATATTGAATCGCACAACAACTTGGATTTGGTAATCAATCTTCCTCAATTGGCCCATTTGACCATTCTGGAGCTTTTGGGTTGTTGACTTTAGTGTTTGACTAGAAAACCAACTTATTTGACTTTTTCATAAGTGCTTATTGACTTATTTAGCTTATTTGGCTTTGCTTATTGATTTTTTTCTTGATTGATGTGTCTTAATTAAGTCATTTAGAGTCTTTTTCAAGTTAAATCAAGTTCTGAAGTGGTCTAAAACTCTAAGTCGATTATTTTGTCTTTTAGTGAAATCATACTTGGCTTATTTCTAGCTTATTGGTTAAGATTTTTCAAAATTTCTTTTTACAGATCTCTTAAGCATCCTAAAAGAAGGTTGTGTGTTAAATTAGAGCTTATGGTATTAGCTTATAGCTTAATGGGCCAAAAAGCCCATGAAGAATAAGCTGTTGACTTATTAAGCTGTGATAAGCATATTTTAGCTTTTGGGCCTTTACACTTTTGTGTTTAAAATTGAATTTTGAGTCAGACTGGTGATTTTTAGCTTATTTGGTTGAGTTTGATTTTATTGGGCTAAAAAGCCCAATAAAGTGGTCTGTTTTTGTTTTTAGCCCATTTGGGGCCCAATAGGGGTATTTTGGTAATTTCACTTTCATATCCTGTTTATTTAGGTTCAAATAAACTAGTTTGCAAGTTTTTAGAAATTTATATAACTTTTGGAATGTTAATATTATTTTATTATTAAAAATTGTTTTTAGGGTAAAAATAGTATTTTTGCAACTTTTACATTTTTCTTAGGTCAAATACATTAAGTTAAGAATTTTTAAAACTCTTAGATTATTTTTCTCATCATTTTATTAATTTTTAAGATTATTTTAATATTTTAATATTTTTAATCATGTAAAAAACAGTTTTCATAAGTTTTAAATTTCATAAAAATAGTTTTTAGTTTACTATAGTCACTTTAGAGTTCTACAAATTGAAAAATCTTTATTTGAGTTTTTTGTTAATTATTTGGATTTTTAGGGCTTTAATTAGCATTTAAAAATTAAAATTTAATTAGTTAAAAGGTTTGAAAAAGTTTTGATCATTTGTAAACGCTTATTATATTTTTAGTTATGTTTGCTAATTTTTTGGGAATTTTTAGAATTAATTTTTATTTTGTCACTTTTTACTGTTTTACGTTTTGTCATCGTAGTGTAATTTTAACGTATCCGTCATTCTAATTTCTCATCTTTTCTTTCTATCAATATTAATCTCAAATATGCAACAAGTTATTCACACACATATACCTCCTTGGGAAATGAACTTTCACCTTTGGGTCATTAGTGCACGGTTTTCCTAAACCGTCGTACTTAATACTTACCGCTTTTACACCTTTTTCCTAAAGGTCGTATTTTACCACAATCAACCTACTAAATTTTCCACATTTATCTATTTTGGCCACTGATCCAAAACAGAAGTTGTAAACATGGCCTAGAGCTTGTTTAGCTTCATTTTGGTGTAACAAATTCATATACAATGTCCAATACCAAAAATAAACTAATATAAATCTTATTTACAAAGGAAGAATGATAAATTACATACACATCTATATATATTTTTACAAAATGGACAAGAAATGAAAGGAAAACAACGATCTTACAATAAAAATGATGAAATCGTAGCAAGACAATTAATTTAGTTTAACCCTTGATCAAACCAACCATTGAATCACCAACGAAGTGCCGAATATAATTTACCCATACCTTCTTATACCCATGTGAATACCATTTACATAAGGTCCAATCTCAGCCCTTGGTGATCATAATTAACCATTGATAAGCCTTGTTTTATGAAGGAAAGAACATCAAGATTAAAACTAGTAACATATTAATTGTAGTAGTAATATGTTAACTAAAGTTTTGTGAATCTGGTGTTAGTATGATGCTTGTTATGTTGAAAATGTGAGATCTACTTTGGCATGGTTAAAAGATATAAAAATTGTTAAGTAACAAGTGCTATTATAAATGATCATTTTGCTTGAACTTTGCATTTGGTGAGGTGTATGACATTTGAAACGTGACATGAAAACACAAAAGGGGCTTTTTAATAGATAATATTGTCCCGTCATTGATAAAGCGGGTATTATCGATACCCAATATTTTAAAAGTTATGCGATTTGAAAGATACGCGTAAAACACGAAAAATAGACGCTCAATATAAAATAAAAACGTCGACATTCGCAGAGCATTAATATTTCAATATATAAATTAGGGCTTATGATTTAATAAACGTTAACACGTTATATAAATGAACGACGACTAAAGGCTTATCATAAATTACTAAGAATGCCCGTAAAACGTAAAATTAAAACAACGACAATAGAAAATATTTCTATGTCATTATGAGGATATTCACGGTCGATGACGGAAATAGGCTTTGCTAATAAATATAAAGTGACACCTATTCGATACGTTAAAGCCCTAACTTTGTCGGTTAGTCAAGAATTCAATATGATCCGCAAAATGATCATGACAAATAAAAGTCGATTAATAAATCTTGGTCCTAATACTAGAAATAGTATTAGAACTCGGTTTAAGTGTTGATTTTAAAGCTCGGGTTACTACATTATCTACCCCTTTAGGAAGCGACGCCCCGGCGCTTAATTCATCTCAATAGTCTTCAGTTAAATGGCGAAGAAGTGAGAAAAAGACAAGTCATCGCTGAGGTTTCTAGAAAAGGTTGAATGAACATAAATCAAAGCAATGAGTATACATAACGGCACAAATGAACGGTTTGAATGTAGCTTCAATCCTTATGAGGAAATAATAATACATAACTCGAAGGGGAAGCCATTAGAAGCGAAAAATTAACTTTTCGTCAATTTTTGGACGTGCTTCAAGGTGCATTACTAATAGCTTATGAAACATGAGGTGTTCAATATAAGTTCGAAAAAGTACACATGATAAGTGATGAGTCGAAAGGAGTGGTCGCATTTGGGAAACTTCTAATGTGACAATCAATTCAAAACTATCGGTGATCACATCGATCGAATCAAAACAAATATCCTCGACGGGTCTCATAAAAACAGTTACGTCATAAATCGCATGGATCACACATAATTCCATCGAAAACGTTACAAAATATTCAAGACGAAGTAATTATTACTACTCATACAAAATCATCTAACTGCATGATCTCTAACACGTAAACCTATTTTGTCAAAAGCCAATTCATCGATACGTTAATCGTTTGGAGTATACACTAATATATGGAAAGAACTATGATCCAAATCAAACACAAAAGCCATCGTTAAACACATATAATCACATTACGACATGCTTAAAAAATATCCAAGCCAAGCTAAATCAATAAGTTCAATCAAGTTAACTCATGCTTGCTAAATAGCTAAGCCATGATAAATAAGAATATTTGACAAGATTTTCGGATAGGTCTAGTCAAAGGAAAGTTTGCAAGTTAAAGAATGTTCATGGGCCTGATAGCCATTGATGCATATCTAAAAATATTTTTATCATCAAAGAGCACTCACACATGGTTTCATATCCAAAAGATATTACTGGGTGATCACAAACGGATCCATACCAAAAGATATTACAGTGTGCTCAAGATTATGCATCATATTCCTCGTCTAATTCGTACTAGTAGTCCAAGGTTGTTGTCATAGAAAAAGAATTCTTCAATTACTCTTCGATAATAATAAGCAAAATTTCAAAATTTTTTCATTCAGCATAGGTTGTTGGTGATAACTTAATCGTCTGTCAAACCACAGATACACACTTAAATCCTGGTGTCTATTCCACAAGTCGTCTACTCACGAAACGGGTGACGATTCCTAATGGTTAGCTTATCAAGCTCACGATAATCAGGACATGTTAGAAATGGTCCATAGAAATAAATCATAACTCGAGAGAAGACTAATCGGTTACTTGTACATAGACAATAATTAATAATAACCATAATGAAGAATGTAATGAATGATTCGTACCAACAAACATGAGTCGAAGAAACACATCCGTATACAAAATAATCACAAACGAAGTCGGGCACACTTGATCCCACTCGTTTATAAATCATTGTTTACATCCAAAGGCGTCCCAATCCATGTAAACAAGAACTATAAATTGATAGTTAGGGAATTTATAACTTTCTTGTTCAAATAAAAAGGCGTCCCAATTTATTTCAACAAGACGATTATAAATCCTCCTACTCAGTTAATACCGTCACTAAGCACGATGTCACAACCAAATTACATACCAAAAAGGGCGTCAATAAACTTATTTCATGATTTACATATTCAAACGTCCCATTCCATCCGAATAAGGAAACCATACACATTCTAAGGTTAAGTGGTTTAAATTTTTCTTATTCAAATGTCCCAATCTATGTCAATAAGAGAACCTTAAACGACACATAGTTGGGAGATTTAAAATCTTTATATTTAAATGTCTCATTCCATTTAAATACAAGTTATTAAATTGCTCAATTAATGACTATAATGAGCATATCTTTGTTGTACCCGTTATATATAGTTTATTTGGGTATATATATATTTTAGGTCCAACATTGGCATCCTCCTTTTCACCAAAACGTAATCATACACAATCAAATTAAACGTTACATTATCTAGAAGATGTTTTCTTGAAGAAATGATTCTTTAAAATCATAAGAAGTAGCGGAAACACGAATATCACATTAATCAATTACGTTTCGAAAGGAGATGTCCTAAAAGGGCACATCACAATGCGATGACAACAATCGAGTTCAAAATAATCGATATGCGATAGATTACGAAACAATATACACGTAACCAAAGTATCAAACGAGTTTCATACTCGTAATCGAATAATAAATTAATTATCGAGATCGGTGATTGGCGGAGGACAAATTATATACAAAACCGCATTATAGGATGCACGATAATCACGTAAAGACCATTGCTTCATGCACAAGGCCTTTAAATACATTAGTATATACATACATTTGTATACAATCATTCCTATATAGACATAGGATCACACATTCAAAACCAAGCATTGGTTTCTTGGAGCCATGAGCGCGCGGATACGTTGTAAGGCAACAAATCGGTTTTTATGAAAGAGCAGTTATAGTCTAGGCTTTAAAAACGACCTAGTTCTCTATAACTAGTGCTTTGATACCAATCTGTAATACCCCTAATTTCACAATGCAGCGGATTATCAACATTGGGTGTTACTTCATAGAATATCACATACAATCATAGGAAACGAACTCAAAAGAGACGTTTTATAAAATAAACCATTAGAAAATTGTTATAAAGCAGAGTTCAATAAAAAGAGGTCCCAATAACTATTTAAAACTTTAATAAAAAATAAATATTTGTCAAAGTTATCGAATGGTAATTGTTTGTTTTGCATTTACTTTATCCCGCGCGGCTACATGCTCCAGCTGCTCTTAAACCTATACACCTGAGAACACATACTAAAATGTCAGCACAACGGTTGAGTGAATTCATAGGTTTTCAAATAAACAATAATGGGTTTTAAAAAAAAACCATAAAGCTTTTGAACACAAGAATCTCATCCACTGTCGATAATGTAACACATACAATATTCAAAGTCCGCGCTATTCTTCTAAGCCATGACACCGAAGCCTTAAGTATAAATAATGACCAAGTCAGGTATCCTGCCTAATGCCCCTTACTTCTCATACAACACACCTGGCTAAGCCTCCAACCAACATGTACGACCTGCCCAGGTGGGGGCCATCCCCGATGGATCCATCCGTCTGTACCAGCGTCTACCCATCATAGGTAGTTAACAGTTCATGGGTTTTAGGGACTTTCTAAATTTTGGCAATACAACACTTAGCAAATAGCGGCTCACAATCAATACAATAGACGCTTGTGTTCGTCTTTCAAAATTATTTAATGAAACATCTTACATTCATTTAAAACAACTTGTATTATTTCAAAGCATATAGTCAGACCTCGCATGTTTATTCATAAACATGTATTCTCTCAAAACTATATATATAAACAACGTATATTTTTATACCAAGAGCATGTATTCCCTTTCGCGGGTTTATAACACATATAAAGCAGTAAAAACGAGGCTATGAACTCACCTGATATAGCTATTACACGTAGATCAAGGAAAAAACTTTCAATAGTCGATTCACGACTTCACAAGATAACAATTACACGTTGATCGAGAACGAGATGCCCAACGGTCGATATATGACCGAACGAGACCTATAATGACGAGATGCGTCTTAGGTTCGAGACTATAAATAAGTCATACATATATGTAAATAGTTCACTTAGTAGGTTTGGACATTGTATAAGTTTCATAAAACTTTTCATAAAACTTTTGATAACAATTTACCATGTATTATCACATTATAATCATTAAGCCCATTAAGGCCAAGTAGTGGCCCATTACAAGTTCTTTTGACTTTAGTCTGTTTCGATCTTAGTATTAAACAACAAAAAATTATAAATCACAAGTCTAATAATGGCTCAATAGCCATTATAAGTGTATAATGGGCTTTCATGGCCCAAATCCCCTTTATATGCATTAAGCGTTCTAAAACGCCCCAAAATGATGTCGACTCAATATTTCACCATGTTTGGGTCTTTGGTATTCTTTGTATCGGTATATAAATGAGTCTCGAATTCCCGATAAGTGGGTCCTACCACCGCGGGTTTTTATAAAAATCGACACGTTCTAAGTTAATTCAATATGGTTAAATTCTTACAATTTCCCGACATGCCTCGTAGATTAGACTGTTTCTCCTTAACCGTAAATAATATAGATGAGTTACTTTTACCAAAATCATTCTTAAATTTTGTAGTTTACTTATTATAAGTCTGATTACCCCTAATTTATACTTATTATAGTTTAATTCCCCATTTTATCACTTAGGAGAGTTGGCTGTTTTTGGCAGCCGATCTCGGTTTCACCGTTTTGTCCGCCATTTCCAAACCGTAACGAAATGGAAAACTATCCAATGTATACCGATTCTATGTAAGTATATCTACAAGTTTTAGTTTTGCATATTTATATGCTGGTATACAAGTTTTTTGAGTAAACTGACCCAAAAGACAGCAGGTCTAATTTAAACACTTATTCGTATTTTGGCCATATCTAATTCATAGGGTATGGTCACGAGACGAGCCCAGAAGACAGTTGGTCCAATTTGAACACTTATTCGTATTTTCACCGAAGGTTCTTAACCTATTGAATTTTCCACGTTTATCTATTTTGGGCACTGATCCAAAACAGAAGTTGCAAACATGGCCTAAAGCTTGTTTAACTTCATTTTGGTGTAACAAATTCATATACAATGTCCAATACCAAAAATAAACTACTATAAATCTTATTTACAGAGGAAGAGTGATAAATTACATACTCATATATATATATTTTTACAAAATGGACAAGAAATGAAAGGAAAATAATGATCTTACAATAAAAATGATGAGATTGTAGCAAGACAATTCATCTAGTTTAACCCTTGATCAAACCAACCATTGAATCACCAACGAAGTGCCCAATATAATTTACCCAAGCCTTCTTATACCAATGTGCATACCATTTACATAAGGTCTAATCTCAGCCCTTAGTGATCATAATTAACCATTGATAAGCCTTGTTTTATGAAGGAAAGAACACCAAGATTAAAACTAGTAACATAGATCTTTAATTGCAGTAGTAATATGTTAACTAAAGTTTTGTGAAAGTGGTGTTAGTGTTGTTGGTGTCTCACGGCAAGAAAGACAACCAAGGGAGAGTAGTATGATGCTTGTTATGTTGAAAATGTGAGATCTACTTTGGCATGGTTAAAAGATATAAAAATTGTTAAGTAACAAGTGTTATTACGAATGATCATTTTGCTTGAACTTTGCATTTGGTGAGGTGTGTGACATTTGAAACGTGATTTGAAAGATACGCATAAAACACGAAAAATAAACACTCAATGGAAAATAAACGTCGACATTCGGAGAGCATTGATATTTCAATATATAAATGAGGGCTTATGATTTAATAAACGTTAACGCGTTATATAAACGAACGACGACTAAAGGCTTAACGTAAATTATCGAGAATGCTCGTAAAACGTATAATTAAAACAACGACAATATAAAATATTTCTATGTCATAATTAGGATATTCACGATCGATGACGGAAATAGACTTTGCTAATAAATAATAAGTGACACGTTTTCTTTACGTTAAAGCCCTAACTTTGCCGGTTAGTCAAGAATTCAATATGATCCGCAAAACGATCATGACAAATAAAAGTCGATTAATAAATCTTTGCCCGAATACTAGAAATAGTATTAAAACTCAGTTTAAGTGTTGATTTTACATACAACGACAACCCTCTTAGATGGTTGATGATTATCTAAACCATTGATAACTGGCTTTTGGCCAGTTAAAAAGATTCGTTTAAGTATGTCTAATCGAATTGATCCTGGTTAACTTATGCGACTCAGTCGTTCTTTGGTGAAACAAATGTTTGTGTCGTTGTAGTAATTAAAAAGTGCAAGACGTAAATGTAAATGACGTTAAAGTAAATCTAACTCTAATTTAAAATAAATGACGGGAATTTAAAGCGTGACGAAAAATAAAAGGCACTAAAGGTAAATAACGCAAACTTAAATCTATCTAAGGCAAACTTAAAACGCAACTAAAACTTAAAACTAAGGCAAGGCTAAAATAAATCTAAGGCAAATAAACTTAAAGTGCGACTAAGGAAAAAGGCGGGAAAAGTAAAGCTTGAAAATTAAAGAATTAAAAATTAAAAACTGAAATTAAAAAGAACCTGAACAAAGCTTATCCGGAGTAATCCTTCGTTCGGAATAAACATTCATCCGGAATGTCACCTTCGTTCGGAATGTTCTTCTTCACTCGGAATATTCACCAAAACCCTTGATCCGGAATAAATCCTTTATCCGGAATATGTCACTTATCCAGAATAAAGTCTTGATTCGGAACTTAATCTTGATCTGGAATGTTGCTGATCCGGAATGTTTGATTCGGAATAATTCCTTGGCCCTTCGTTCAGAATATATTCCGAATGAACCTTGATCCGGAATATTAAAATATTCTGAATGAACTAGTTGATCCGGAATAATTTCCTTGATCCGGAATGTTGGATATTCCGGATGAACACTTTGGCTAAACCCTTGATCCGGAATGCAAAATATTCCGAATGAACCAACCCTAAAATCCTTCACTCGGAATGTTTTGGGCTTTGATCCGGAATAATCCTGGGAACAGAAACAGAAGCGAAGAACACGGGATAAAAAAAGAAACACGAATCTAAACAAATATAATCAAAATCAACCACAAGATTAAATCAAACTAATCAATAAACATCTACTAATGATAATCAAACAAACCAAATCAACAAAACTAACAAAACTAATTAAAATGATCAAAACCCACTTAATCAATTTAACAAAAATCAAGAACATGAACATAAACAATAAAGCATGAAGATTAAAGATCAAATAAAGAAAGGTAGATAGGAGATTGACAATAAAAGTAAAGATTGACAAGAATTAAAAGAAAACTTACTTGAAATTAAATGTATTTAAGGTGCAAGACAATTAAGGTAAATGACATGTAATTAAATGACAAGGAAAGTAAAATGGAAGAACTAATTGTCACTATTAGCCAACAAGAGAAATGTAAATCCTATCTAATCTATTTATAGGGGAGGATTAAGAGGTGCTTAGGAAGCTTCCTCCCCTCTTTCTTCTTTTCCTTAATTGCAAGATTAAGTCCTTAATCTTCTTAATCTTCTTAAATCTTGGACTTTAATGACTTTGTCTCAGGATTTCTTTGAACTCGTCTTGTAATTCTTCAATAAATTAGACTTGAGTTCTTCGGCTTTTAGTAAACTTCCGTCTTTTGACTCTTTCTTCGATAAATCTTCAGAATTGGTCTTGGACTTCCGTTCTTTTTGCACTCTTGACTTCTTGACTTCGTCTTTCGTCTTTTTGTTCGATAAAAGCCCGTGAATGCCCGTGTTTTCTCCACTTTTCACTTTTTCGTCCTAAATCACAACAAAAACACAAACCACGCATAATTCTGACATAAATGACATAAAATACACGTTTTGGCTCGGTTATTATTGTAATTAAGTGGTAAAAAGGATGGGTGTTTACACACCTATCAAATCCCCTACACTTGACCATTGCAATGTCCTCATGCAATGCATTAGTTACAAAGCATGTTTACATTTTTCATCATAATCAATCCATATTGGCCTTTATTAAAGAGATAGAAAATAAACATTCAAAGTAAAGAAATCAAAAACATACCTTCGGGTTTTGGAAATGTTGTGAATGATCATCATCCTCAAGTTTTCACTTTCTCCAAACCAAGCTTAAAAACAAGATCATTGTTATTATAAGTTAGCAAACTAACACTGTAGAATATTGATAACCTATGAATAGAATATTGATAACCTATGAATCTATGAAGTGGGTTGATGTTTTCTAGAGAGAGAAACTAGAGAGAGAAAGTGAGAGAAAACTATGTGTATTTTATTAAGTGAAACTAGAAAGTGAACAACAACCAACCCCTTTCCAAGGAGGAAAGGGGTATTTATACTTCCAAGTCACTAATGGACTTGGGCCGGCCCATGGGCTGGTTCTTACTTAACTAAATAAGTATTTGTTAACTACGAGCTATTACAAGATATATAATATTGTGGAGTGACCGACTCTTCTAATATACGTAAAAACGTATTTCTAACAATCTCCCCCTAAGGGAGGTCACTCCACGTTACAAAGTTCTAAACCTAGCATACTATACTAAGTCCCCGTTCTTTAGCTCGTAGTCTTTTCTTCTTTTTATTTTTGTTGTGAATATGTTGGTTTGATCTTTTAGGCTTTGGCTTGAGAGCATTATTCTTTTGACCAATCACGTGCGATCTTTGCCTTCTTGTGAATTTTGCCTCCTCGTGACTCCATGTTCCACACACTTATGTCTTTTTGTTGAATTCTCGAAAGCTTCAGAGTTTGGTACAGCGGAAGACTTTATCTTGTACTTTCTTGAATTTTTGCTGAACTTTGATGCAGAAAGACATAAGCATGTGGAAATGACTTCTACAGGTACACCGCAACACCACCGTCTTTAACTGGTACACAGCAACGCCACCGTCTTCAACAGGTACACAGCAACGCCACCGTCTTTAACAGGTACACAGCAACGACACGAATAAAATGGGTTTGACATTTTATTCTAATTCGGTAGCATTTTACCTCCGGTCGGTGAAGACCGTTGGACGATATTAGATATCGTACCCGTGACGGATAGTTTCAATTAAGTAACTTCCTGACAGGATTTCGCGGGTAAACCCGTTCTCTTTATTCGACCGTCCAAAGCTGACTGCGAACATAAAGAGTGAATCACTTGGATAATTTATCCTTGTGATTTGAAGCCGTCAATTCATGAAACCTGGAACAAGTGAATTTCAATTAAGATTTTCACCATCGTTGCTTTCCAGTTATCACGAGCTCAATTCATAAAGAATCTTGCACGTTACCTACCAAGTGCTGTTTGATGTTAACACTAGAAGGATTTCCACTCGTCACTGTGATCAATAAAGAGTCACTCTGAGTGTTCTGGCAAGATCATATGATAATGCGTAGAGGCCTGGAACGAGTTTAAGTTCAATTAAGAGTTAAACCACTGTTTCTTTCCAGTTTTTCACAAGATTGGTTCTAAAAGAACCGCACGTGTAACCTACCATGAGCTTGTTTGATGTTGGCTCAAGCAGGATTTCCATCTTCATTGTAATACTTACGTATTACTCGGATGTTCTGGCAATATTACAGGAATACTGCGTAGGACTCATGAAAATCTCTTACTTTTCACAGTGTGTGAGAAAGCAAGGAATAAATGGAAAGTGTCCTAATGAGACTTTTGATGATCTCTTGGCTCTAGACTCGATTGTGCGTTTTGATTTAGTGAGCGATGGCTGGAGAGGAGTGCCACCTTTTCAATACCAGTCTATTCGGAGTGAATAAACCAATAGATAACGTGTTGATCTCCGTGTGATTAAAACAAATACCTTTTGAGAGATATTTGAGTTAGCTGGGAAGGGTTGTGCATTGCATCACTGGGTCCATGATGTCTTTCTTCAATATCGAGAATCATTAACAAAAATGACCTCAATAGCATATGTATTGACCCGGTTTCTGCCTAAAGTTGTAAGGAGGGCTTCTTTCTTTACACCCTTTATCTTTACAATTCTTTTTCATTCTTCAACCCCTTCAATGCTTACCAATACGTCATCACTAGCACCTTGTTGTGATTGTTCCAGTGCTAGCTTAAGTACTTGGTCGGCATTCAGCTACTTTCACAATCTTTCTCCAACTTTCCTAGGACTTCTAATTCTATCTAGGGAATTGTCCTTGGGAAGATTCCATCGACTCTGATGAATCATTGGACTAAACCTATTCCTACCACCCTTTTGTCACCACATTCGTCGTGAATTAAGCGTGTTTTGGGAAAGTATAGTCACCATGAAAAATCATTGAAAATCACCTAAAGTACTTGTGATATTGTCATCAAAAGTTTTGTACCTTAGGTGTTTTGTTCATCAAAAACGCTCCCCCTTAACACGTGCTTTACACATATTAAGTTGGATAATCGTTAAGTCTTTTTCATCTTTTAGCCAAGTATCATTTAAATCTCCTTAATCCCATTTTCTCCCCTTATCCAAAATGTTAACCATTAATATTTGGGATATTGAATGGATTAACCGGTCTTTGGGTAAAAAATGAAATCGATGTTTGGCCATAGAACATGTTAATGCTCCCCCTTAAATTAATAAGGGATAGTTGTAGTTCTTTAGTATGATATATTTTGAAAGATTTAGAATCTCGTGAGAAATTCTTGAAAAATTATCATACCTTAACACTACATCAAGCCGTACAAGCACAATATTCACAAATATACATATTCACAATTGAAAACCAATAGAAAGTGGACCTGAAATGTACGACCCATTAGATGGATCGTTGCAGTAGCTTGTGGTGCACTAAATATGGTCTACCACCAACGAATCTTTCCAAGCTCCTCATCAATCTACGTTCACGGAGCTTTTGATCAATCTTCTTGATCATATACTTCGCCATCTGCCGATAACCCTGATGCCAATCCTCGGTCATCTCTGGTAAAGTCCCACCCGAATTAAGATGCTCCAACTTTCCTCTGACTTGTAGAAGAGTCCCATCACTATACTTATAAAGCTCACCCACCCTCATAAAATTCATTAATCCTCGACTGTTCAAGTAGAAAATCCCGTAATTCGGAACAAAAATGCCTGTATAGGGACATCTATCTACATGTTGAGGTAACACTTGATTCACTGGACGGGTTAGGTTGAGCTTCCTTTGGTAGCTTTCGACTCCCAACTGAAGATCTTCAACTCGTTTCTTGATAACAACGCTTCGTGTGAACATACGAAGTGCTGTATTCAAGGCAATGATGTCTTCACGAGGAATATGTGTGAGTTGATCCCGGGTCATCATAGGCAACATATCTTCGATATCCTCAAGGCGAATGATAAAAAATCTCCCTGCTGGATTTTGTATTCTTTGTCATCCTCCCTTTTCAGACGAATCTCCGTCACATGATAATAGCCATTCTTGGCTTCAGTTTTCAGCCCTAAAATGCTGGAGATGCGAATATCGGATCTAACATTGCTTCCTGAATTGGCTAAGCAGCAACCCCTGTACGCCCTTCGGACTCGTTCGTCCCAATGAGATGCACCTATAACAGCATACATATCATAATTACGATTTACCTTTGGGACCCAGAGTCGGTTTACCTTTTCCTCGATGAAGGGTATTGTGCCCCAGTTGGCAGCTTTCAGCAAGGTCAGGGAGGTTGCGTACTTTGATGAACCCTTGAGGAGATAAACAAGATCATTGGTGACGAAGAAATCAAGAGCAATCTGATTATCTTGAGAAGGATCAAGTGGAGGTGGAGCTCTTTCTGATTCATGAAGACCTGGCCGTTGAACGGTATTTAGAGCTTTCAGGATCTCATCGGCATAATACTCGAACTCCATTCGGGTTAACCAGGTTTTGGCGCGAATTCTCTTATCCTTCAGCGCTCTCTTCACCAAAGATGGAGTAGCCGAAGTCTTATACTCATGAGCAAGAAATGCACATAAGTCAATCGGACTGCGGTTACGGAGATACAAAACATCTTTGTCAGCGTCTGTGATCGGATCATATTGCGCCGCTGCCGTGATCCAAGCCTGTGGCGGTGCAGTCTCGTCAATCTCCAACGTGTCTGCCCAGTCCCGTGTGCTTGATTCAGGAACAGTAGATTGTGGTTCTTGTTGTAGAGGAGTGGAAACGTGAACATCTGCTTGTTCTGATTCAGGCATCTCGGCAGTGTCATGAACGGGTGAGTGTTGTGCAGCTTCAGGTTCAGTTACCGATTCTGCAATCACAGGAGCAACAACAACAGAACTAACAGGGTTAGTGGTAACAGGTATAGACACAACAATAGATGTACCAGGAACCGATGACGCTGTAGTAGCATTCACATCGTGGCGCCACTTGGATCGTCTTGATTCCGTTGAGGTAGATTTTTCTTTTTCCGCTGCATCTTTCTTAGACTTGGTTCCAGACTTAGCAGGTTTCTTTGAGCTGGCAACCTTATCCCCCTTTTCATGCTGTTTACCCCCATCATCATCGTCATCCCTATCTTTGTTGCTCCCCTTAGCACTCTCCTCATTACCATCACCACCATCATCACCATCATCATCATCATCATCATCATCCTCATCATCATCATCATCATCCTCATCGTCATCATCCTTTTCTTCTTCTTCTTCTTCTTCTCCACCTTCTTCTTCACTAGTACCCTCTTCTTCTTCACTTTCTTCCCTTTCTTCCTCAGGCAGAATGTGATATGATACCACACTTCCAAACGTTTTAAATAACCTATCATCCTCCATGATAGCATCATTCAGGGATTTGTAAAGAGCCCGTTGAATCCTAGATTTATCAAACGATCCAAGTTCCATCATACGAGCTTTGAGGATCTTATTTAATTCAAAATCCGTCAAGTCATAGGCAATTTTGTAGGCGGATTCAGAAGGATTGGATGACTTGATCATCAAATTATCAGCCGCGAGTGTCTTCAACTCATCACGCAGTTTAGGCATAATGGACTCAACTGATTCTTTCACTCTTTCTTCAACAGAAGCTTCAAGTGCTTCTTTCTGCTCCTTGTATTTATCCCTCATTGCTTGAAGTCTGGTGATTCGTGCAGCATGTTTGTCAGCTTCAGCCTGTTTAACCTGGGCAAGTTCTTCTGCATGAGATTTTCGTGTTAACTCCATCTCTGCAGCGAACTTAGCAAGCATCTCTTCTTGGGCTTTCCTAGATGCTTCTTCACTTTGAACTCGTCTATGTAGCTCTTGGCGAAGTTCATCCATCTCTCTTTTGTGATTATCCGTATGTTTATCCAACATTTCGGCCATTACCAATGCAGCCATTGTAGACGTTGCAGAGCTACTCTGGGTTGATTGAAGAGGCTCGGTTGTGACCACAGTACTGAGGATGGGAGTTATTGGAGGTGGAAGAAATGGCGTTGAAACCGGTCTGGTTGGTAAGGGTTGTATTGGTGGAGGTTGTGTTAAAGGTTGAGTAGGTACCATGATTGTAGGAGCACCGGACTCCTTTTCAACACTTGCTGAAACGGGGATGGATATCTCCTTCGAAGTAGAAAACCGTTCAGCTGATCCAAACTCATAAACATCCTCTGGCTCCTCGTACTCTTCTTCAATATTCATCTGAGCACCCGAATCACTACCACCCGTATCTCTCCTACTCCTTTCAAGAGCTATCTTCATTGCTTTTCTCTCAGCCTTGTTAAGAGTAGGATCATCAACATCTTCTTCATCGTGGAGAACTAACTCATCAGCCGTACCCTTTCCCTTCTTAACTTCAGTCTTCTTCTTTTTGGCTTTGAGTTCAGGTAAAGCTGTTTGCTTCTGTTTACCTTTGCTCTTAACCGTGGTAGATGAGTCTTCACCTGCTAGAATGCTTGCTCGTTGATTCTCAATTTCTTGTAGCAAGTTCTTGTAGTCTTTAGAAGCGATAATCTCATGGGTCAGGAGATGACTGGGAATGGGACCAGGAATAACCATATTCGAATGAGTCTCCTGCCTTAAGTCTACCAAATCATCATCATCCATCGTGTGGTGACGACTACCTGCACGCTTATCAATAGATGCATCGTTTTCCATAAAGTAATGTATGATCAGCTTAATGAACCTAGGGTACTGGTAACTTTTAACCTTACCCTTCGTGTTTGTGAAGAGTTGAAAAGTAAACTCCTCCCACAGCAATGATGCATAATCAATACCCATACCTTTGAACATACCATAAAACATCTTGATGATTGGCGGACGAACAACATCAAACCCAGTTGTTTTGGGTGTGAAACATCGGCTTAGAATCCCAAAAATAGCTTTCCATGGTTGACCAACTTTGGCAGTAGTAAACTCAGACACGGTTCGTATGTCAAGACATCCAATGGCAGTGAACATTTCCATGATCTGGTCCTTAGTCGGGTTGGCTGAGAATGATAGGCCTTTGAGTGTCGGCCGAAATCCAAAGATCTTCCCGAAGTCTGACACATTAAGCGTCTGCTGCTTGTTGTCCAAGGAAAATGTGATTTTGTTCGACGTCCTCTCCTTGGTAGCCCAGAACTCGTAAAGGTAGTCATAGGGCACTGAAGCACTTCTCCTTAGCGCATGCTTTAGATGAGAGTTATCAAGTATGGCTGTACCTACCTTAAATCCATTATGGGTAGAATGAGATACCTCCTTCAAACGGAAGTTGTTTGGAAGAAACTTTAGAGTCTTGGCTTCGGCAATGGCGGTGGCTCTGGCGTCTTGTATTTGTTGTACTGTTGGGTTAGTCATCGTTTCTGCTTAAGATAAAACACAAAGGTTGATACATACAAAAATGAATATCATTATGATTGTATTCCTAAGCATTAAACATATGACCTAATCCCTTAAGCTTGTAAAAAACACTCAAACATCCTTCATTCAGAATAAGCATTTAATTCAGCATAAACCTCTATCCGAAATAAACATGACATGGTGGAATAAACATACTATGCGGAATAATTATCCTATGCGGATTAAACATCTACTCGGAATAATTATCCTATGCGGAATGCCATGCCTACCCGGAATAATCATCCTATACGGAATAAACAACCTATGCGGAATAGAATTTCTATTCGGAAAGATCTGTTTATGCGGAATAAAAATTCTATTCGGAAAGATCAGTCTATGCGGAATAAAAGTTCTATTCGGAAAGATCGGTCTATACGGAATAAATTTCTATTCGGAAAGATCTGTCTATGTGGAATAAATTTCTATTCGGAAAGATCTGTCTATGCGGAATAAAATTCTTGTTCGGAAAGTTAGTCCTATGCGGAATAAAAGTTCTATTCGGAAAGATTATCCTATGCGGAATAAAGCTTCTATTCGGAAAGATTATCCTATGCGGAATAAAGCTTCTATTCGGAATGTTCCTTCTATTCGGAATAATCCTCCTATTCGGAAAGTTTATTCTATTCTGAATAAGTGCCTTATTCGGAAAGTCCATCCTATTCGGAATGTTTAATCAGTTATGATTTTTCTAATTAGACACTAATTCGTTTGATTCAAGTGTTCTAAGGGCCATATCAGTTCAATTTGTGCTATTCTGAATCAATCCCAGGCAAAACCCCCAATTAATTAAACCCTAATTTTAAGCAGTAACTTAATTCGATTGATTTCAATTAAAAGGAGTTAATTAAATTGAATTGCATGAATGTTTAAACCGATTTGATACCTTTTGAAGATCTTGATCTAGAAGATGTTAGATTTTGAGATGTTTTGTTTGAATTCGTGTGTTTGTGTTTGTATGTCAATGGCGGGCAAGGGAAAAAGAAACAGAGGAATGAATGAAGGATGGAAAGAAAGACGGGGGGGGGGGGGATGTTTGACTAGGTCAACTTTTTAACAAGTTTGATACATGGTCAAATTTAACCCCTCACTTTTTTCTTTTTACTTCAATCAACATTCTTTTGTTTTCCAAGTTTTAATACTTGTCATTTTTGACCCTATCTTATGTGAAATTCCCGAGCCTTAGTGATTAACCTATCTTAACACACGCACAAATCTATTCACGACAAACTTAAAAGCAACAACAAGACAAATGCCAAAGCAATCCAACCATTAACCATTGAGCTTTTTGAGTTTCCTTGAAAACTTTTGAAGATCTTTTTGATGTGAAAGATGATTTAACATTTTTCTCCCCCTTAAACGATGACCCGTTTTCTATTTAAAGAGCTATAGTCATTGTTTAACGAGGCACATGATGAAAACATTTCCAATTAATATCTTGAAAAAGATTGATTCGTGGTGGCAATAAGATTTCTCTTATTTTGACAAATTAATGCACTGAGACGTACACTAACTCGTGTTAGACCAAGTTATAAAGTAAACTTGATCTCTTTGCATGATTTGGCTTGTAAATCATGCCCGAGAAAATTAATTCCCGTTGTGAGCCAACGTTTTCCAAGGAAATATGTGACTTTAATATAAAAACCGGGTTGCAGTCTGAAATAACTACAAGGCATAATGGGCATGTTTTAAAAATGTACAACTTTTATACGGACTCTATTTATGGCACCGTGTCAATATTGATCGACATTTCTAAGGCCGTAAATATTACCGTACTAAAAGACATGCCCGATTTAAAAACGCAAAATATTTTTGGTTTTTCTTAATTTTATAATTTTTATGGTTTTTCTAGGTTTTATATTTTTTATGGATTTTCTTGGTTTTATATTTTTGTATTTTTCTTTTTGTGGTTTTATATATGTACGATAATATACATGATCACGAACAAAGGATACTCTGAATAGTTTACCACCACTATTCAGCTGATTCTTCTGCCAACTCTTTGAGAGTCGCTGGAGGAATGATTTTATGCCAAGCTTGTCGATCAAAAACTCGATTCGTCCTCGATCTAAGGCTTTGGTGAACATATCTGCCAGCTGATACTCAGTAGTGACAAAATACAGCTCAATCACTCCGTTCTCCACCTGCTCTTTAATGAAATGGTAGCGAATGTCTATGTGCTTGGCCCGGGAGTGTTGAACGTAGTTGCAGCAAAGGGCAATGGCGCTCTTGTTGTCACAATACATCGGGATTTTGTTGAATCCCAAACCGTAGTCAGTTAATTGTGATCTCATCCAAAGGACTTGAGCACAACAACCGGACATGGCGATGTATTCAGCCTCCGTGCTAGAAATTGCAGCGCTTTTCTGCCTTTTTGAAGACCAACTGATCAATCTATCTCCAAGGAGTTACACAGATCCAGAAGTGCTACGCCTCGTGTCTTGACATCCAGCATGATCGGCATATGCGTATGATATTAAAGCAATAGAGGAATCTCTCGGATACCATAGACCACGATGAAGTGTTCCTTTTAGATACCGAAAGATCCTTTTCACAACATGTAGGTGCTTTTCGGTAGGCCGAGCCTGATACCGGGCACACATGCATACAGCAAATTGCAAATCAGGCCTGCTAGCAGTCAGATAGAGAAGGGTGCCGATCATCCCACGGTAAAGTTTTGGATCGACAATAGTCCCATTTCTATCTTCATCTAACTTGGATTTCTCCACCATTGGAGTGTCCACGGGGTCACAATTATCAAACTTATATTTCTTTAAAGATTCTAGAGCATATTTGGATTGATTAATAAAGATGCCTCTGAGATTCTGAGAAATTTGTAATCCTAAGAAAAATGAAATTTTTCCCATCATTGACATCTGAAAGCGTGTGGACATTATCTTCTCAAAGCGATTTGACAATTCTATGTTAGTGGCAGCAAATATTATATCATCAACATAAATTTGTACCAGAATCATGTCGTTGTCCTCCTTGAGAGTGAATAGAGTGGGGTCCACCTTGCCTTTGGAGAAGCCTTCCGAAATGAGGTATGTTGAAAGGAGATCGTACCACACGCGTGGAGCTTGTTTCAACCCATAGAGAGCCTTCTTAAGCTTGTACACATGATTAGGAAACTCCGTGCTAACGAACCCATCCGGCTGACGAACATAGACCTCTTCCCTTAGTTCACCATTCAAAAATGCCGTCTTCACATCCATTTGATAGACGATCATATTCATATGAGCAGCATACGTAAGGAATAGTCTAATAGCCTCCAATCTTGCCACAGGAGCAAAAGATTCTTCAAAGTCTATACCCAAGGCTTGTTTATATCCTCTAGCGACCAATCTAGCCTTATTCTTCAATACTGTACCCATCTCATCGAGTTTAACCTTATAAACCCATAACAAAGTAAGGATGTTAACCTTGTCAGGGAGAGGAACCAATTCCCATACTTCAAGTCTTTGGAATTCATTTAGTTCCTCCTGCATGGCTTCAATCCAAGATGATTGAGTCATAGCCTGCTGCCAATTTTTAGGTTCAACTTCAGAGAGAAATGCATCAAAGTAGCAATAGAGTGCACTCTCTTGTAATTGATGGCGTGTAGAGACTGGTCGATCTAGATCTCTAATGACATTCCTAATTGGGTGATCTTTTGTCCATTTGGTGCTATGATTTTCAATCCTAGGTGGTCTGGAGTGAACAATAGAAGGAGCTTCTTCTGAGGTAGACGCGGCTGAAGGGTTTTCAGGGAACGGTATACCAAAGAAAGGAAGCTCTTTTAAGTGAGCATATTCCAAATCGTGATCAGTAGAATCCTCTTCCACATCATTAGGCACAAGTAGGGGTGATGATTCAGGTGTAGTTTGAGAATCACTTGGTAAAGGTGCATCCGGTTCAACGTTAATTGAAGATGCATTAGATAAAGGTTCATTAGCTTGAGCAACCACTTCAGGGATTGGAGTGATCACTACAGGTGCTGGAACTTCATCAGTCGGGGGATCGAAGAATTCATCAAACAACGGTTGAAACAGTTTATCCCACTCGGGCCTTGTTGGTGGTAAAAATGATGTAGAAGTAGGATTATTGGGAACTAATCCGGAACTAATAGCACCGGTTCCCATCTCATGAAGCGCGGGTTCAGAGCTGCGTTGCTCAGAAGCCATCGCTGTCAGCTCATCGAAATCTGCGTCCATAGTTTCTACAATCTTGCCAAGACGACGGTTGTAAATTCGGTATGCTTTCTTGGACGGTGAGTAACCAATGAAAATACCTATATCGGCTTTCGGTTGAAGCTTGCCCAAGTTCTCACTATTAATGTTTGGATAACAAAGAGCACCAAACACATGAAAAAATGAAACATCGGGTTTACGGTCATGTAGAAGCTCATAAGGTGTTTTTCCGTGGCGTTTCCGAATGATAGAACGGTTTTGGGTGAAACATGCAGTAGATATAGCTTCTGCCCACAAGAACAATGGAGCGTTCGCATAAATAAGCATAGTCCTAGCAGCTTCCATAAGCGTACGATTCCGTCTTTCAACGACACCGTTTTGTTGTGGAGTACGTGCAGCGGATGTTTCATGTGAGATACCAACTCCTTCATAGTAATCACGAAGAGTCTGGTTTACGAACTCTGTTCCATTGTCTGTACGAATACGGCGGACAGTAGTATTCAAACGTACCTGAATAAATTTCAGAAAAGTGATGATAGCCTTCGGTGCTTCATCCTTTGTACGTAGAAATCTAACCCATGTAAACCTGGAGAAATCATCCACAATAACCAGAATGAATTTCTTACCGCTCACACTTTCAGTTCTCATTGGCCCACAAAGATCCATATGCAAAAGATGAAGTTTTTCTTGATTGGTGTCTTCAGCTTTGGGCTTGTATGATTTCTTGGTACTTTTCCCCCTTGAACACGCGGAACATAAATGGTCCTTGTGAAATTTGAGCTTTAGAAGACCACGAACTAATTCGTTTTTAGCCAGATGATTGATAGCATCAAAGTTAAGATGAGATAATCTGCGATGCCATAACCATGACTTGGTCTTAGATGCTTTAGAGAGAAGACATACTAGAGATGTGGCCATCATGTCTTGTAGGGACAACGTATAAAGATTTGCACCACGAGATCCCTTCAACAAGTCTTTTCCTTCCAAGTTGCGGATGAAACAAGTGTGTTGTCGAAAAGCAACCTCTAGGTTGGAATCACAAAACTGTCCTACTGAAAATAAGTTATGACCAAGACCTTCTACATAGTATACCCTTGAAATCGTAACGTTTCCAATCTGATATTCACCATACCCCATTATCTTTGCTATATGATCATTACCGAATTTAACCGTCCCAAGAAACTTGCTGACGAAATTTCGGAGCATCGAGCGATCTCCGGTCATATGCTTTGAACAACCGGAGTCCAAATACCACAGGATGATTTGGACCACCTGAAAATATCACCACACGAAGACAATGTAGAGGTATCGGAATCTGAGTGTTCCTTGTTATTAGCAGGTACAGATTTAATAATCTTAGATTTGCTAACTCTAGGTTTCTTAGATTTCCTAGCCTTCTTCTTCCTAGTTGGTGGTGTAGATTCTAGTTGGCTTAAATCTTGAGTATTTCTTCACTGATAGGCACTATAGTAGGGGCTGACCTAATTAAAGGGCGCTGGTTTCCATACTTTAGTGCTAGTGTGCCTAATTAAAGGACGCTCAGACCTAACCTCAATGGATGCATTCCTAGTTAAAGGGCACATTTTTCCATCTAATGTAAAGGTCCTACCAGTGGGACGCCATTGCTAGCCAACCTGGGCACGAGTTCTACCCGTTGGCTTCCATTCAAGACCATTCCTAATGGCATTCATTTCATTCACATGATCAATAAGACACAAATCATGACGTTGGGAAAACATACATTCATTACAATTCCAACAATTCAAATTAGAATTCACGAATGGTTTAGGCTTCTGCACAGGCTCAGAGCTTTTAGTCTTAACATGATTCTTTTTATTTAAAACTGAACTAACATTCCTATGGTGAGCTTCTACTTTCTTCTTTTTGGCACTACTAGTGGAGGGCTTGATCTTATCTTTCTTGAGTGGCGATCCTTTAGCCTTAGTAGTCTCTTTTAATCCTGTAGAAGGCAAAGTGGGAACATTAGCAACAGATTTTAAAGGTGCCTTACTTGATTGTGCCAATGACGGTTTTGCTCCTGGAGTCTTATTGAATGGAGTTATAGCAATGGGCCTATTAGTAAGTAGTGTAGAGCCTGGTTTACCTATGTATTGCAAATATGCTAAGCAATATTGAACTCGCTTAATATATTCATGAGCCGAATAATAGTAGCTACTTGAGGGATCTAAGGCAAAAAGATCGTCTAAAATATCCCTAACAAGATCTACATGCTTAATGGCATTCCTCATATAATCATCGTAGGTAACCGGGTTTCTCTTATGAAGCGGGTTCTTATAAAGCACTACTGACTTGGTTGTTGGAGCACTAGTGGACGGTGCAGAATCGGTAGCTAAGTTATCAACAACTTCTTGTCGGGTGAGAAGAAGTGTCTCCTTTAACTCGGCCAAAACCATGTTTTTGTCAATGAGCAGGATGTTTAAGTCAGAGATTTCCTCACATTTTTGGTTCAATTGTTCAACATAAAATTGTTGCTGTGCCGCATTAAAAGCGAAGCGTTCTTCTAGTGAACCATAAAGTTTGGACATTCCCTGTCTTGCACGATCCATCTCCCCTAGAATAGACGAAAGTCTAATTTCTAAATCCTGGTTTTTAGACTCTGCAGCCTCTAGTTCCAATTTTAGTGTTTCATTTGATGACACATCTCTCTTCAATCTCATAATCTCTTCCTCTAATGCCTTAACTATTGCAATCATCTTGTCACTCGTCTCAACACCGTTTTCACAACCATTTGATATCAAAAGATCTTCATTTTGAGTTTTTTGTTTTAATTCTAAAGATATACAATATTGTTCTAGTTGATAAAGCGTTTTGAAAGTAAATTGTAAGAATCTTGTAGCTTTAAAAACTCAGCGTTATATTCGTGACAAGAATGATTATCTACCTCATTTACAGTATCAGCAACATTTACAGAGAGATCACAAACATCATCACAAATATTCACAGCATCACAATTAATCATAGCGGATGTAAGCTCATTCGAATAATTAACATTTACAGTAGTAAGCACATCACACGAGATTACTGCAGACAAGAATCGGTCATATTCGGTTAAAATCTTTTCTTTTTCAATTAGTTGTAGTTCGTAAGCGGTGTCCATTTCATAAAACACTTTTTGAACTTCACCAATTTCAAACACAAGATTTTCCTTAAGAGATGCAAAACTTCCTTTTAGATTTTCGACAAACGGATTGATCTCATTTTTAAACACCTCGTTCATGTGTTCGAAAGCCCATTCTCCGACGTTTAGGCCATTTGAAGTCGTACATTCCAAAATGACCTTGTCAAAATTAGTAAAGTATTGATTAATCTCTTGCAAGTTTAACCATACAGTGCTAACAGGTGGAAGATCCTTTGGAATTTCCTTAGGACCTTCCATGTTGACAAGTGTAGGAAATGTACTAGGGTTTTCTTCATTTAACATGTAGGTTGGTGCTGTGATGAGATCTTTGTCCATATGGAAGCGAATTCTAAAATCCGTTTTTGCAAGCTCCTTATTCATTTTAAAATAATCACACTCGGGATATTTTGCAGAATTGTATGACCGATCCTCATCAACTAGATACTTACTTGTTCGATCATCGAAAATAACAATCGGGTCTAAGACCAATCCTAATTGGGTTGCATTATAAAGTCTTGGACTATGTCTTAAAGCTTGTTTTGCATACCTTGGGTTAGGGGGAAGGCCTTTTTGACGTGATAAGTTAAATTCTCTAAACGAAGCATCAAATAAGTGCACTAGTTGAGAAGCAGCGTATTGTCTTAAAAGCAAATAATCTAGACTTCTAATCTTATTAGCAGCATTAATCTCCATTTCATTCTTCTTAGACTCGAGTGATTCAAAATCCGTTTGAAGTTTTTGAAAACTAGTGACCACTAACTCCTTTTCTTTAAGTTCATTAGAAAGATTTGCTCTTAAGTTTTAAATTTCTTGCAAGTGACCCATTTGTTTGTTTCGAAAGTGATCATATTCGGGATTTGTTAGAACACTAGACGAAGGCACTAATTCCAAAGTTTGAACTTTCTCGTTGCTTAAGGCAAGCTCATCAGACAAATTCTTATTCTTAGCTAGGGTTTCTAAAAGTGCAGCATTCATTTGGCTAAGTAATGTAGCAGGAACCATGACCAAATCTTGTTGAGCAGGAGTATGCGTATTCGAAATGGCTCCCGGTTGTGATTCATTCAAAGTCTGGGGACTCACATTGATATTACTATCATTGATTGTCTCCTCATTTGACAAACTCACCACCGAAGATTCATTTGAATCAGCACGCTCTTGCACAACTTGATGTGGTTGAATACTAGCATCAGTGGTATTATCAGTGGTATTAATAAGTACCTCAGATCTCTTTTCTGGCCCTAAGCTGGAGATAGTTGCCATGAGAGCAGCCTTTGCAGATTGAAATTCATCACAGTCTGAGTCATACGCATCGAGATCATCTGCTTGGTATGCTGCATTCTGTGTGGTGACAGTGTCTTGTTCAGCAATCCCTGGATCAGCAAGAAATGCAAGCTCCTCTTCATCAAGTTCCCTTCCTTGTGCCTGAGCATTCACCAAATAGATCTTCTCAGCAAACCATTGACCATCCCTTCTCCTCTTGGGTTTCTTGCAATCCCTGGACATGTATCCTTCTTCCTTGCAGTTGTAGCATGTAATCATTCTCAACTTGCCTGTGGAATTACCCCGTGGAGGATTGTTGACCATTGGAGCAGGATTGACCGTGCGAGCATTGGTGGTTGATGTAGTAGGTCTCCCCTGATATTGTTGAATAGGTTGAACCATTACCCTGCCATTCTCAATAGTAGCTTGTTGGCGAGAATTGGATGAATTCCTCAACTGATTGTTAGTTGGAGCTGATCCCCTAAATCCTCGTTTGCTTAAAGTCCTTGTGAGATAAGCAGACATAGTGGTTAACACTTCAACTGGGTCAGCTCCTTGTTTGAATACAGGAATGGGGACTTCCTCATCATCACAATACATTGCTTGATCTTGTTGAGCTGCATAATCACTAGAAGGAATACTCATGTGATCAGAGTAGCTTGATGGATATGCTGCATTCTCTTGATAAGAAGAATATGAAGGCTGAGCATAAGGTGCAATGTTTGCTGGGTGAAGTTGTGAAGCATACTGTGGTGAAGGTGCATTAAACCGATATTGTTGCTGATGTGAGGTGGGTGGTTGCGGTAGAATCGAGTATTGGGGGAAGGTTGGTGTCATGTAAGGTGATGGATGATAGGCTTGATGTCCCAAGATATAAGGTGTGTTGTTGTGTGACAAGCTTGATAGATTCGCCATCAAAGCTAAGGAATCATGGTACATACCTCGAGGCGAACGGTGCATGATCACATGTTTCTCATGCTGCTGAAGAAAAGCATAGATTTGATCCAAATTGCACTTATGCAAATCCCGGGTTAACTTAACATCGGTAATATACTCACCCCATTCAGCTTGAGGTAAAGTATTCAAAAACTTGGTGTTAACCTGGAATGGAGCAATCACGAGATTGTATACATTCAGATCATTCATTAGAGTAGTAAATCTGAAGTAGTAGTCGTGTAGCGTTTCCCCTGGGCTGTACATGAATCTATCAAACAGATCATACAACTGACATTCCCTTTCCTGTTTGGTAAGAGACGTATAGCAACACCTTTAGACGTTCCCATAAATCCTTGGCAACCGTATATTGACTTACCATGCGATAAATATCATGCGGAAGAGCTTGGAGAAGAGTCTGTAGAGCCTTTTCATCAGCATCAGCAATGAGTTGTTGTGCCGGTGTGAGTTCTTCATATTCTCTTGGTCGAGTCACGTTATTCGCCACAATGGTACCATAGTCGAGTGGACCATTCAAAATCGATTTGACCATAAGCCTTCCGTATGTTGGTTTGCCCTTCAGGTATTGCATCATGCGGCCCTGCCATGCCTCAAACACCTCTTTAATAAGCATCGGTGGACGACTATCAGTTCCCGTTATGATTGAGATATCCATAAGAGATGTCATTTGAGGCATTAATGAACTCGGATTCATTGTGATCACTTAAGAGACTCAAAGATTATCGGTTGATCGAGCAGTGAAGAAAGGTTGAGAATTTGTGTTGTGTTGTTGAAATCAAGATTAAATCCACTAAAGATCGTCGAAAAAACTCAAATACCCCTTGAACTTGCTTATACGGAATAACCCTAACTCGGAATAAATCCTATTCGGAATAATCCCTATTCGGAATAACCCTATGCTGAAAAAACCCCTTATACGGAGTAACCCTTACACGGAATAAACCCTATTTGGAATGTTCCTGCTATTCGGAATATTCTTCAATTCGGAATGTTTGTCTATTCGGAAAGATGAGCTATTCGGAATGTTTTGGCTATTCGGAAAACTTTACTATTCGGAAAGATTCTGCTATTCGGAAAAAATGCTATTCGGAAAGCTTTTCTATGCGGAATGTCTATTCGGAAATTCCTTCTATTCGGAAAACTCTCCTATTCGGAATGTCTATCCGGAAAATCCTGCTATTCAGAAAAACTCTCCTATTCGGAATAATCTGGGAATATTAAGTTCGAGACTATAAAAAGAGCTTTAAATCCGATTTTTTGATCAAAAACCACAAAAAGTTTTATGATTTTTACCAAAATAAGCTAAACCCCATCCTTATCAATTAATCCCAATAACAAAAACACCAAAAACAACAAGATTCAAGATTGATTTTTTCTAAAGATCACTAATTGATTCAATAACTAAAAAAGCAACACAATCCTTACCTTAAATCACCCCATAGCTCTTGATACCAAATGTAGAATATTGATAACCTATGAATCTATGAAGTGGGTTGATGTTTTCTAGAGAGCGAAACTAGAGAGAGAAAGTGAGAGAAAACTATGTGTATTTTATTAAGTGAAACTAGAAAGTGAACAACAACCAACCCCTTTCCAAGGAGGAAAGGGGTATTTATACTTCCAAGTCACTAATGGACTTGGGCCAGCCCATGACAAGCCCATGGGCCGGTTCTTACTTAACTAAATAAGTATTTGTTAACTACGAGCTATTACAACATATATAATATTGTGGAGTGACCGACTATTCTAATATACGTAAAAACGTATTTCTAACAAACACGAACTCATGTGGGCCAATTATTCACTTAGACTCCCTTATTCCTAGGTGTATCTCTTATATTCTATTATTGTCTTGAATGATCACGAGGATGCATTGTTGACTTATTTCGATAGTTATTTAGGCTGAAAATAAAGTGGGACGATCAATCAATAGTTAGCTAAAGGACAAAATCTTTTAAAACTGCTTCTCGGGACCTCATAAAGTTCATATCTTGGCATAACTCGCTTCGCGATTTGAGACCTTTCTCGGACCGATATTTGGCAGCTACTTCATACTTCAAACCTTGAGAGACGTTCATGAAATTATGGTCTTCTCTTCATATAGGAATTTCTTCACTTGAAGTTTTGAGAGATTCTTCATATTTGGACCACGACTTCTTCATTTTTCTCCAATCTTTATTTTGGACTTTGATATACAACGATCCGCCTCCTTTTTGGACTTGGATCTATTTATCCTCATACCTTGTTAGGGCCTTTTCGGATAGACTTCTCCATGATCTTTATGGGAGTATTTGCTTTTCGTCGTGTGTCTCGATCCTTCATATAGATTTTTGATAAATGATTCTTCACATCACTTTTGGATCTTTAGCAACAAAATGTAGCCCTCATGCCTTGTTAGGACCTTTTCGGACTCGCCAATCTTCGCATCCCGCTTCAATAAGTTATGCCTTGGCTATGAACTCTAATCCATACCGAGCAACTTTTAAACGATCTTGGGCTAGAAGCTAAGTAACTTTTCAAATCGTACAACCTTATTTATTGTAGATAAATTTATTAGCAACCGATGGGAGAATAGGCTTATAATTAACTTACATAAATTCACGAAAGAATACCAAACTTATAATTGACTCTATCATCTCTCGTTCTCCACAGTTTAAAATCTCAAGGAATGAGACTCGTGGATGCTTAGCCTATTAAATCAAAGTTTTGGGTTTTCGAGTCGTCTATAGGATCTTGCAAATTGTTAGACTTTTTCAAGTTTAGAAATCGCATTTTAAAGTTCCCTTGATAAACGACTCTCTAGGATCAATTATAGGAACTTGTGAAAAGTTCTTGTTCTTAACCCGTGAGAGTTAAGACTTTCGCGTTTTATAGCTCCCTATATAAAAGCCTAGCAAAACTTGACTTAAACACGTTAAGGATACTAGCTAGAGTAAAATTAGATAAGTAAACTCGGGTTGAGTCAAAAGATTCACAACGTTTGAAAATTAAAACCACTTTATTAAAATTTATTCTTAGCAAAGAAAGAAAATAACTATACAAAGGTAAAAACTAATAGGCCAAAATAGATCAAAAATTTTGAAAAATGTCGAAAAATTGATTTTCCGGTTAAAATGAGGACAAATACAAGGAAAAGGCCACTTAACTTCGATAGAAGTCCCCCTACACTTAATATAAACATTGTCCTCAATGTTTAAGCATGTGGGAGTAAACTCCCCTACACTTAGGACATTGTGCACTTTGTTTAAATCTTGCTAAGGAAAGGACAACTAACGAGATTCCTATTTTTATATTGGAAAATATAAAATAGTGAATCGAAAAGAGTTTAGGATAGAACCGGGAAGATGGGAACACGGAATCACGGTTCGTCAAAAATCGTCAAGAGTGGATCATTGAGCGCTCGAATCCCTGATAATGAGAAGAGAGGAAATAGCAAACACCAACGGGTCTCCCCTACACTTAGGATAAAGAAAGCTAAAAGATAGATACATGGGTTGCCTCCCAAGAAGCGCTTGATTTTTATTCACCGAGTCGTGAGCCTGACTCGACCTTGATTATCATAGGAAGAAGCATGAAACACATCCATCGGGATCAAAGACATAGTTTTCGTCCATCAAATAGCACAAGCTTAAGGCGAACAAGGCAAGCCAAAGAAGAGTAGTCAAGGTTCCCTTAAGCAAAGATGGAGCACGGTGGGAGCAAGTATGGTGAGGTGCAAGCATATCTTCAGTAGTTCCAAAAATTTTTCCTTTTATTTCATCAGAAGGATACTGAGATGGCTTAAAAAGTGCAATACCGTGGTCGAACACCTTTTCCGTTAGGGGAAAATAGCACTTAGGCTCAGCAGAATATGAAGAAGATCCGCGAAGAAGATGCACAACCTCGTCCTCAGAAGGTGGACAAAGAGGTGTTAACTCATACGTGCTGCGGATGTTGGTGTCGACCGGTTGCTGCTCCTTTGAAAGAATTTTCTTCAAATCCAAAGTAGGATCAAGACGATAATCTTCAAAGTCTAAAGGAGGAGCATCACTCTCATGAGGGAAGTATGTATTGAGAAAAGTAGAGAAGTCTTCCTCAAATGAGTAGTCATCCAAAGTAGGATTAAGCATGGATGGCGGAGGATCTTCATCATGTGAAGAATCACTCGAAAGAGTATCGACCTCATCAAAATCATCATACGTGGGCATGTCGGGATACTCGGAAGTAAGGTCATCATAATCATCCGAATCTGAGCTAGAATCATCATCATAAGCATCAAAGATCGGTGGAGAATCATAAATGGGTGAAGGTTCCAAATTGGAGAGAGAATCATCCACATCCTCTTGAAAAAGTGGATTATCAATGCAAGACTCGAATAGAGGATTGTTGTAGATGACAAAATCATCGAGCACATTAATCATATTCGCAGATTCTCGTCCATAGGATTTGCTTGTAAGCTTCCCCATTTTAAAAACTTGGGCATCATCCCCGACTCTTAAAATTAATTCACCTTCGACAACATCAACTAAAGCTCGTCCGGTTCTCAAGAATGGCCGACCAAGTATTAAAGGAATACGAGGGTCCATTTCATAATCAACAACGACAAAGTCGACCGGAAAAGTGAAGGTGCCAACTTTAATGAACACATCTTCGGCAATACCAACAGGGTAAGCGAGAGTGCGATTTGCAAGCTCAAGAGTCATCTTTGTTGGAGTAAGGTCGGGTAATGATAGTGTTTTCCAAACACTTAATGGCATCAAATTTATACTGGCCCCGAGATCAGCTAGGGCAGTAAATTCTTCGGTTTTATTAAAAAGGCAAGGCAACACAAAACGACCGGGATCTCCAAGTTTTCCCGGAAGTTCTTTAAGAATAATTGCAGAACAGTTTTCATTTAAGCGTGTGTTGGCGAGCTCAATCAGCTTCTCCTTCTTGTTAAGCAATTCCTTGAATGCTTTGACAAATTTCGGCATGTGGACAAGTGCTTCGACAAGGCTAATGTTGAAGTTCATTTGAGAGATCATCTTCACATAGCTCGACACTTGAGAGTCATCCTTGGTTAGCATGTTGGTCTTGCCTAAACGAGATGGATAAGGAATATTGGGTTTAGGTGGTGAAGGTGTAGAAGTAGCAGGTAAAGGTTGAGATGTTGAAGGGTTCTTCTTGGTTACATCGTCATGATGAGGCGGAGACGGTAATGGTGTACTACTACTAGGTGTAGGAGGAGTAGGGATAAATGGTGGTGGAGGAGGTGTAGATGATGGGGGCGGGATAGGTGGTCCTACTATGGTAACTCCACTACGGGTAGTAATAGCACTCACATTCGCTCGCGGATTGGTGACGGTGTTTGAAGGTAGAGAACTCGAGGTAGAGGGTTGAGTAGTGGGCAAGAAACTAGCCAGCATATTCTTCAAGTCATTCGTTTGATTGCTGAAGGAGGATTAAATATTATCTCGAAGCTCGGATCTAATGTCATTTCCTTGCTTGGTGATATCTCCTTTCAGATTGATAATTTGGATCTGTAGATTCTTGATTTGCTCTCCTTGGGTTCTCATTATGGCTTCAACATCTTGGTTAATGGGTGGGGCTTATTGAGCGGGTGGGTGATAAGGATTAGAAGCTCTAGGTGGGATTTGGTTGCTTCTATTATAGTTGTTGTTGGTGTTTTGGTTTTGAGGAGAAAAACCAGGGGAAAGGTAGTTGTTTGACCGGTAACTCAGCAAATTTCTATCCCCTTGAGGTCGTAGCGAGAAGCAAGATATTTTTATTCATTTCGGTCATCATGCGGGTGAATTCGGTCATATCGGGGTTTGCTGAAGTAGAAGAAACATTGAATCTCGGGTTGTTCCTTGAAGAAGCGGAGGAATCCCAGTTTTTGTGATGAGTAGTCATGTTCTCAATAAGCTCTCTACACTCCTCGGGTCTCCTTTTCATAAATGTGCCACCGGCGGCTGCATTAATCGTATCACGATCACGAAAAGTCAAACCGTTGTAGAAAGTATCAATTAAGGTCACAGGGAGCATGTTGTGGTTTGGACAACGATCAATCAAAATATTATATCTTTCCCAAGCATCAAAGAGAGATTCATCGGGTTCTTGCATGAAACCGCTGATTTGATTGCGAAGGCTCGTGACCATGGATGAGGGAAAGTAGCGCGACAAAAAGCGTTGAGTCATGTCATCCCAAGTATGAATTGAATTCTTTGGAAGACGATCAAACCATTTCTCGGCATGGTGTGATAAAGTATGTGGGAAGAGTTGAAGGCGAAGAACATCCATTGTGGCACCGGGCAACTTCATGCTTTGAGTGATTGTAATGAATTTGTCGAGGTGTTTGTTGGCATCATCATCAGGCATTCCTCAAAAAGGATTAGTTTGCACTTGCTGGATCATATGATGCTTCAACGAAAACTCCGGAACCGTGATTTGCATCGGCGCAATCGGTCCTCCTCCTCCAAACATGGTAGGTTGACAAAGCTCCTCCATTGTCCGAAGATCGGGCTGTGGAAGAACATTGTTGTTATTGTTGAGGTGCGGTGGATTATTATTGTTAACACCTGCCATAGCTAAATCTTCACGAGTCTCGGGCTCTTGATAATAAGAATATCTAGTACGCATACACCTACAAAGGCAAAAGAAAACAATACCAAACACAAAGAGAATATATATACACAATAAAAATAAAATCTTTTTGGATTTTTGAAAATTTTTAATTTTTTTGGATTTTTAAAATTTTTTAATTTTTATGGTTTTTTGAAAATTTTTGTGCAAGAAAATAACGCTCACGAATGAACGGATCCCAAAAAGCAACGCGTCTCTCACAGAAAACCGTTAATCTTTACGAAAAGAGCCGGCAACGACGCCATTTGATAACTGGCTTTTGGCCAGTTAAAAAGATTCGTTTAAGTATGTCTAATCTAATTGATCCTGGTTAACTTATGCGACTCAGTCGTTCTTTGGTGAAACAAATGTTTGTGTCGTTGTAGTAATTAAAAAGTGCAAGACGTAAATGTAAATGACGGTAAAGTAAATCTAACTCTAATTTAAAATAAATGACGGGAATTTAAAGCGTGACGAAAAATAAAAGGCACTAAAGGTAAATAACGCAAACTTAAATCTATCTAAGGCAAACGTAAAATACAACTAAAACTTAAAACTAAGGCAAGGTTAAAATAAATCTAAGGCAAATAAACTTAAAGTGCGACTAAGGAAAAAGGCGAGAAAAGTAAAGCTTGAAAACTAAAGAATTAAAAATTAAAAACTGAAATTAAAAAGAACCTGAACACAGCTTATCCGGAATAATCCTTCGTTCGGAATAAACATTCATCCGGAATGTCACCTTCGTTCGGAATGTTCTTCTTCACTCGGAATATTCACCAAAACCCTTGATCCGGAATAAATCCTTTATCCGGAATATGTCACTTATCCGGAATAAAGTCTTGATTCGGAACTTAAGCTTGATCTGGAATGTTGCTGACCCGGAATGTTTGATTCGGAATAATTCCTTGGCCCTTCGTTCGGAATATATTTCGAATGAACCTTGATCTGGAATATTAAAATATTCCGAATGAACTAGTTGATCCGGAATAATTTCCTTGATCCGGAATGTTGGATATTCCGGATGAACACTTTGGCTAAACCCTTGATCCGGAATGCAAAATATTCCGAATGAACCAACCCTAAAATCCTTCACTCGGAATGTTTTGGGTTTTGATCCGGAATAATCCTGGGAACAGAAACAGAAGCGAAGAACACGGGATACAAAAAGAAACACGAATCTAAACAAATATAATCTCAACCACAAGATTAAATCAAACTAATCAATAAACATCTACTAATGATAATCAAACAAACCAAATCAACAAAACTAACAAAACTAATCAAAATGATCAAAACCCACTTAATCAATTTAACAAAAATCAAGAACATGAACATAAACAATAAAGCATGAAGATTAAAGATCAAATAAAGAAAGGTAGATAGGAGATTGACAATAAAAGTAAAGATTGGCAAGAATTAAAAGAAAACTTACTTGAAATTAAATGTATTTAAGGTGCAATAAAATTAAGGTAAATGACATGTAATTAAATGACAAGGAAAGTAAAATGGAAGAACTAATTGTCACTATTAGCCAACAAGAGAAATGTAAATCCTATCTAATCTATTTATAGGGGAGGATTAAGAGGTGCTTAGGAAGCTTCCTCCCCTCTTTCTTCTTTTCCTTAATTGAAAGATTAAGTCCTTAATCTTCTTAAATCTTGGACTTTAATGACTTTGTCTCGGGATTTCTTTGAACTCGTCTTATAATTCTTCAATAAATTAGACTTGAGTTCTTCGGCTTTTAGTAAACTTCCGTCTTTTGACTTTTTCTTCGATAAATCTTTAGAATTGGTCTTGGACTTCCGTTATTTTTACACTTTTGACTTCTTGACTCCGTCTTTCGTCTTTTTCTTCGATAAAAGCCCGTGAATGCCCGTGTTTTCTCCACTTTTCACCTTTTCGTCCTAAATCACAACAAAAACACAAACCACGCATAATTCCGACATAAATGACATAAAATACACGTTTTGGCTCGGTTATTATTGTAATTAAGTGGTAAAAAGGATGGGTGTTTACACACCTATCAACCATTATGTGAAGATATATACTGAAATGAAAATTTATTCACAATAGATGGTCTAAAAACCGACATTGCCACTAAAAGTTAGATTATGAGCTCATTCTCACGAATCTATTTAAAAGTTGGTTCATGAGCTCATTCTCACGAATCTACTGGCATATGGGATTTCGATGTAGATTTAGGTTTATGATTAAGCCATCTAAGTTAGTGTTTGGGATTGCGTTTGCAACCAGATTATCTGCTTATTTCATTTTGAAAATGAAGATAAGCTAAAATTAGTGTTTGAATAATAAATGGAGAAAAGTGATTATTTGCGTTTAGAAGCTTAATAATGGAGTTTTGAAAAAGTAGGTAGGGAGATACTTATTTCATTTTCAAAATGTAGTTTTGAAAAAGTAAGCTTCAAAAATGGAGTTTTAAAAAAAATGAAGTTTATTTTATTCATTTTACTTATCAAATAGTCAAATAATCAAATTTGCCAAAGACTCAAAAAACTGATTATTGATTATTACGATTTCAAATAGGATAATCAAATTCAAACACTATTTTCTAGAATAACATTTTCAAAATGATGATTATCTGATTATTCATTTTCAAAATAAATAATCTGTTTTAAATAAGTAATCCCAAACACTCCCTAAGATGCATATTCACGACCAGTCTCCTTTCTTATTTATTATATAATATCTGATATGAAAAACCTACTTTGACATATTGCTTCTGAAGATAATTTGCAATTCCCCTTACAGATTGGCTTTGCAACATGTTTTGATACCAATATTTTAGATCATCTTCGAGCAAAAGAAGGGACATTGTTGCAACTAAAACCTACATCAGCTAATATTATTAATAGGTAATGTCATTTCCTGCTATTTAGTATATATATATATTTTCATTTCATCTCTATCAGTCACAAGTGTAACTTACTCCCTCTATGCCCTACGTGTAGATGATATTAGTGAGGGGTAGGAGAGTGATCTAAAATAATTAAATAACATGGACGACATTGGTCCATCTCCATGCGTGAAATCGGTTAAAAAGACTTTGCTGGTAAGTTTGATTTATCAGCATGTAAGTCCATGAATGATAGTTAGGATTATATTTTTCATCGTTATTAACAATCCAATATTATAATATCCTTACATGCATAATTTATATACTTAAACAAGTATTTGGAGCCCGCGTTTCGCCGCGGGTCATTTTGTATATTGTGTTTTTCGTTATAAAGATTTGGAGCTACGCGCATTCGGTATAGCGTAAATTCGAGATAAGCTTTGTTCTCTTTTTGTAGTTGCTTGATGTTTTGCATAAGTAAAAAAATTTGATCTAGTAAAAACATGTGTTCAATCACCATATGCATAAATGTATGTGAGCTCCATTGTTTTACATGAAGTAACAATACATTCATTGATGACTTGGAAGTACCCTCTGGATAAAAATAAAATTCTACTTTAGTAAGTACAAAGTTTACATGTACTCATCAGCTTCATGTGCACTCTACTATCCCCAACATGTTCCAGCCCTTATTTCTGGCTTTCAACTACTTCATCAAGATCTGTTGAAAAAATAATAATATGCAGTATAGCTACACATCAAGGTTACTACATATATTATCCACAACAAACTAATCACTATATTATTTGTTTAGTAGCTATGTAAATATAGTTAGCTATTTATCCTCACCAATTATAGATCTAGTTAAACTTTAGGCTAAGGGAGAAGATTTGAGTGAGTGACTAAGTAATGTTCTCGCTCGCTCAACGCCTTTTATAAACACAAACAAACTGGATTAGCATAAAGCTCAAGTTTCGTTGATTTCATTTTTAACATTTCATTAAAGTATGACACATCTTTTCAAGACGCTACCTTTTTCTCGAATGAGAACACGAACAAAGTGCAAGTGGGTGTTGAGTATTATTAGTGTTGCAGTTGAAAAGTGGGGCTCTAATTCGTTTAAGGGCAAAATTATCAGATTAAGAAGTCGCTAAAGAGGTTATTGCATCAAACAAAATAGTTGAATTGCTTAAAGTCACTTTGAAAATACACTTTTGAACACCCTATTGAAAATGTTTATTCCTCATAGAGCACGACAATATGAAAAGAAAAATTGGTATAAAGTTCAGGTATAACTAAAAATCTTTATTTTGATCAAAAGAAGTTGAGAGAAGTGAATACAAACCTGTAATGGTGATGTAGCAATCAAGAACCCAACCACGGTGCCACCTGAAACCTGACCATCATTTAGTATGATTTGCATACTTCAAATTAGCTCGTTGCATTTGCTTTCGCAAAACATGGTTTTGGTAGATTAACCACTTAATCTATGCCACAGGCAGAGAAGAGACAAACAATCAGAACTTAGATAAAAATCAAGAAGTCGTACAACGGCTAAACCAAACGCAACTTAAAATTTGAACTGTATGTCCATACTTCACAACATCTAAACACTACTATACTATACTTGAAAAACAAACCTAAGGAGTGAAGAATAAAAATTGAAACCTTAAAAGTTGATATAATCAATAGTTAACTAATGATTCCAACTCTTTTCAGTCAGAAGGGTCTGCAAATGTGAGAAGCCGCAAGTTAGGTCTGTAGCACACGAAACGATAATACCGTGTTCTATTGAACCCATGATCCTCGCATAAATGAGTATTTATGAGGGGAAACATCACAAAACAACTTTTAGTTATCTAACAGGTGTTTCGCAAGGCCTAGCTGTTTCGAAATGCTTATTATAAACTGGTGTTACGTTTTATCCTAATAAGTGCTTAAATATTCTAAAATAAGAAAAAAGCAGTGTCGTGAAATCGCTAAGCCGCTCGAAATCCTAATATTTGGCCTCTTTGTATCTTCTGCAGAACGAATTAGTAGTTTGCAGTACATGGTATTGGGTACTCACAGTTGAAGAGGTACGTTGCACTGTCATATAAACAAACAATGCACGAATATAGGTTCATGAGTTTGAACATCATTATGTGTTTCAGTTCCCAACAACACTCGCAGTGTTTAGGTACAAATGTGTAAACTATACATGGAAAGCAAAAAGGAGAAGCCTAGGGAACACTAAATCGACTTGACTTATTTTTCATAAGCTCATTTTTTGCCGCTTTGAAAGTTTTTGGCATTGTTTACACTATAAATAAGCATATAAACAACGAAGAAGCAAAGAGTGTTTAGGTTTGCATATATACTCCAAACAATGAGCAAAAACTATTTTACGTTAAACCAAGCTCTTTACCATTCTTATATCGCAATTTACAAAACACCTCCTGAAGCACTTAAATGCTGGCGTTTTATTCTCCCACGACACTGACATCTTCACGCCATCCGGTTTCTGCCAAAATACACATTTAATTTTAAAAAACCCCAAAAATGAAAAACTTCAAGCTAAACACATTCAAACGATTAACAAATTTCTTCCGTTTTCACAATATATCCAAAGTAATACCTAACTATCTTAATCCTCAAAAATTAAGGTTCTTAAAAAATAATTTAATAAAAGAAAGATAAAAACATACTTTTTGAAAGATAAATATCATCATCTTCAATGTTTCCAACTTTCTATTCTACAACATCCTTTTTATGTATCCTTGCATCAAAAAAGAAAAACAAACCGGTAAATACTAAGGAACATTTCGTCAAACACATTAAATGCGTAGTATAAAATCTAAAATTATGGCAAAAAAACCTGCATCAAATAGATAAATATCACTTAACCGAATAATTACAAAAACAAACCTCAAAACACAAACAACTGCGGCATGAAAAATTCCTAATAGAAAAAAATTGCAAAACAAAATCTGTTAATACCTCTAAAAAGACTATCTTGAATCTTTAACCACTCGTTAAGGTCTTTACTGCGAACATATACTCAATAATTAGAAAAAAATAATAATAAAATAATACTCAAAACTGCTATTAATTTAATTAGTGTTAATCAACTTGCATAATTAATTTGATTTAGGCCTGAAAAGCAATTTGATGTTTTTTTTTGATTTGTTGGTTTGATAGGGGAAGGGTGGATTTCAGAAATATTTTGAGTGTGTAGATGATTGTTTACACTGTACCCATCAAATGTATAAAGCCATGGCAGCCATAGAAGGCAACTATGTTGCCTGAATTTTTGTTAGAGAGAGAGAGAGAGAGAGAGAGAGAGAGAGAGAGAGAGAGAGAGAGAGAGAGAGAGAGAGAGAGAGAGAGAGAGAGAGAGAGAGAGAGAGAGAGAGAGAGAGAGAGAGAGAGAGAGAGAGAGAGGACGAGGGAGATACTGGAGGAACAATGTGTGTGTTTTCTGGGTTTTGTAATGTGTCTAAGTAAAGAACACATATGAAAGAGTGAAAATACGTGTTAGCCATCATCACATTTAAGTAATAAAAAATCAAAGAAATAATAAAAAATACGTTTACTATTCATAATATTCAGCACATGTGTATGCTGAACTATAATAAGTTATAATTTCTTTGAACTTTCTTAGGTTCAATCTAAATTATATAATATTGCTACCTTAAAAAAAATGTTCGATCTTGGGTTGAGATTTATACTTTAGTTGAATTACGTTTTGGAAATTCTAAGAAAGTTCTTTTTGATGAACTAAATAAGTTACTTTTTATTCATAAATTATGTCCATGTATTAATATGATTTTAGCAATTCTTGTATGAAGGGTTGCAACTTAATAAGACAGTTTTGTGTATAAAGGTTAGTTTACTTCACCCTTCTTTCTCAATTTTATCACTTTATGATATAACCTTTAAGCACCAAAAGTTTATACATGTTACGCATGAATTGACAGGGGTTTTTGTAAAGATGCAAATATTGAAGGAAAACTTAGCTAGAGATTTTGGCGTCCTTGAGTGATATGGTTTACAACCTTGAAGCTATAACAAATAATGAGAGAAATGTATAGAGAATATGTGCGTGTAGAAGTGTGTCCATATCTACACCCTAGGACCTCCTTTTATAGTGTAAGAGGTCCTAGGTGGTTACATTACAATTAATACTTGCCCAAATATTATACGTTAATACTATTTAATCATTTCCTAAATAAACTTGTAACATACTCATCATAATCAATATATTTAATACCTTCCATAAGAATAAGAAGACTAAATATTTGATCTTATCTTTTACAATCTTCCTTGATCATATCTTCTATAATCTTCTTTCAACATTATAAAACTACCAGAAGGAACTGTATGCTGTTAGGAGGAACAAAGTAGTGCAGAAGTAACTCTATGCTGCCAGGAGGAACGAAGTACTACAGAAGGAACTGTATGCTACCAGTAGGAACAAAATACTACATAAGGAACTGTAACTCACAAGGAGGAACGAAGTACTCCAGTAGGAACTGTTAAATTACTAGAAGCAACTTCTAAATATATTTTTCCTAACAATCCTCCCCTAAACATGAATTTAACTTGGTTGAGTTCAAGTTTCCGCTGTTATGCTTCTTGATCACCAGGTGGACGCATCCAGACACTGCTTTGTGTAGTACCTTGTTTCGTTTTCAGCATCACTTTAAATTTCGAAACAAGCCTCCCCTGTTTGGATGCACTAATATGTAGAAAAGCCAATAAATCTCCAATTCACGAACCATGGCAAGAAAAGTGGTACCAACAATCATCAATGCAATAAGTTCAATACTATCCCCATCACTTTAAAGTGAATCACAGAAATGCATAGTTTTTGGCTAACTACTAGCCATAAACGAATTTGATGATGTCTTTACCAAGAGCCGTACCCCCTTGGACTAGCCACTCTTTGTTGCAATAACATGGTGAGTGCAGGCCATATAGTTTTTAGCAAACTATTATGGCCATCAACGGATTTAAGAAAGTCTTTACCACAGACCGTTTGCCTGTGGACTAGCCACTCTTCAGTCTAGGACCAAGGTGAGTGATGACCATCAAGTTTTAGGTAACCTGGCAACCATCAACAGATTTGATATGGTCTTTACCAAGCAACCGTTTGCTCTTGGACTAGCCAGATCTTATGTTTGTTAGACATGGTGAACTGATGACCATTTGTTTTATGGTGGTTAGCCAATATCGAAGCCTTTCTCAACAAGAACTAAACAACTCACAATAACCTTTTTTTAACCTTTTTTTATTTTTTATTTTTTAAATTTTTTTTAACGATTCAAAAACTATGAGTCAACCAGCAGGAACGTAGGATACACTAGGAGGAACGAGAGTCAACCAACAAGAACTTATAAAGCAATGGGAAGAGCATTGGTCCACCAGGAGCAGTTTTAGTGCTAACAAGAGGAACCATTGGTCAACTAGGAGCAACTTAGTTCTACTAGGAGGAACCATATCCACCAGCAACAATGTCATCCTACAAAATTGATTAGACAAAAAACACAATAATATACACAGATGTACAAGCCTCCCCTTTGGAAAAAAACATCCCCACAAATGAAGCTAAGTATCCACTACGAAGGAAACCCCCTTTTTAAGACTTTTATTTTCCTACAAAAAGTTAGTTCACGCAAATATAGAAAATACAAAACATATCAATTGGCAATCATACTTGCTGAAATAAACACAAACCAAGCAAAGATTAGTGCTTATGGAAGTCCCAAGCCAAAACAGACTTGAATCTTCCAAAAACATCAACATAGTCATATCTTGTTAAGGTCTTTGAAGCACTATTTTATTTGGAAACATGTTGTAAACCATCTTGTTTAGGTTTCCAAACCCACCTAGCTAACCCATTAACAATATGAACCCTTGTTTTTGACCGTGTAGAATCAACCCTTGTACCCTTAACATTGTTAAAATATGTTGGTTGTGGAATTATGTTACTTTTGGGATTGGGGTGAAAAACTCTACCAAAGTTCATGCGATTAACCCGTTTTGAGTTATTCCACACTAGTTTAACCTGTTGTTAATCATTAATCTTTCTCTTGTGTTTACATGTATAGTGCAGGTGATCAAAACTACCACACACATAGCAAGCCTTATTTTTGAACTAAAAGTTATCACCTAATTTATGAGTCATCATACCATTCCAACCTCTTTGATTACCTCTAAGACTTTTTTATTTTTCCTAAGATTATCTGCTTTCTTATTACTTTCATTCTTAGCACAAGCAGATTGTGGATAGAACTTAGGTGATTTAGCATTTAAGGTATACTTACATGAGGCATATTTACTAGACATGGGTTCAATTTTAACAGGTTCAGGCACAGACCCAAGTGTTTCAACACTAGAGTCGGACTCACAAGAGTCAAGGTCACTAGTCTTAGGTTGTAAAGACTTGTCACTAGAGTTACAAGAGACAAAGTCATTAGACACAAAAATGGTTTCAATTGAGCCACTGGACCTTGTACCACATGTCATTTGAGATTCATCAAAGTCAGAGTGATCTGAGGTAGGCATGAATGTACCCGTGAGAGGTGGAGGAACAACATGTATCTTTGCAGCTGGTTTATACCTATTGAAAACAGACCTATCTTCGACATCTTTAGGGGTAGTGTCAAACACACTAGACAAAGACGAGTCAAAAACATCATTTGGCCCAAGATAGTTTTTAAATCCTAATCTAATTTTTGTTCTACCAGACATAGAGCTATCTACTAACTTGACTAAATTTTTAGATGAATTTTTCCATTTTTCAAACCTATCCAAAGCCTTATCTAGTTTAGTCTGTAGCTCCTACTTCTCTTTATTTACCTCAGTATTAAGATTTTCAGAATATTTCAATAGATTAGATGTGTTCTCTAAGTCTATACTTAACACCCTAATCTTTTTTTCATATTCTAATTGTAACACCCCATTTTGATAATGGAATGTCACGCGTAATTATGGCGTGTCATCAAAGCATACAAGGATAAATGTATAAAACATTACATGACCATAGGGATAACCGGAATCAAACATCGGTTCCCAAACACAAGCCCAAAATATAATAAAGCAAAAGAAATGAATGAAAGACTACACAAGCATAACTATATGAAGGCAAAAGGAAAAGAAGTCTCTAACAGCTTCCGTCCTATGCACGTCCTCCAAATGCTCGAGTCTTTCCTAGGGTACCCGCCGTTTTGGGACATGGAAAGGAAAGTAACGGCTGAGCAAAACGCTCAGTGCACGGATATAGACATAGTATGAATGACTAAGCATAATAAAAACTTAATAGCAGCGGAAATGTATAAGTCCTAAAAAACCTGGAACATGTTCATAAAACTGGTTTTATAGTTTGAAAAGCCTTATGTTTATCTTATGAAAACTGTTTTACATATTTTACCATTAGCCAATATAGGTCATGAAAATCCATCGTGCATGAATACTTGGAGGGGTGACCTCATCATGCAAATTAGAGGGGCTACCTCTAATTTATTATACTGGTTTTTGGGTAGGAGGGATCAGCTCCTTGTGAAGGATGCAAGGCACACACCACATTCACCATGAAATCCAGACTGAAAACATGTAACTAGGATGCACCCATACGCCCCACATGATAAATATAAATAAATGGCCAAAAGCTGAAGGGACGCCACGAGCAATCACTCCGCCGTGGTGAAGTCATAACATCAGTGCCTCTAATGTTATGGTTATGGTACCTCCATAACTAGGTGAAACTGGTCATGCATGTATATGGCTATAGGTAATCATATTTAAACATAAGAAATCAAACTCATACTTATACTACGGGAAAACAGTTGGCTGCATATGGGGAAATCCTAATAAGGAAAGAATGTCCATACTGAAAGGACGGGAATCCGTACCTTATGTCCAGTGAACGAGAACGATGAACTGCGAGAATCCTACTTCCGAAACACTAGTGCTACATAAATACGTACATGAAATAAGTATCTGCTTACTATATACATAGCTGGTTTTATATCATGTCTTAGCTTATTTTATGTGTTCTTACTATTTACACTGTTTAAAGCCTTAAACTGTGTTAAATCCTATATTCTGTTCATTCTGATTAAGTATTTCTGATATTTCATGTGTTATTATACTTACTGTGTAATAATAAATAACTTTCCAAAAATAGCAGGTTTCCTTAAATAGAAAGTTTCCAAAAAATAAAAAGTTTCTAAAAATAGAAAGTTACCAAAAATAGAAAGTTTCCAAAAATAGAAAGTTTCCAAAAATAGAAAGTTTCCAAAAATAGATTTACTGCTTAAAATAGATAAGTTTCTAAAAATAGAAAGTTTCCATAAATAGATTAGCTGCCTTAATTTAAATAAGTTTCCATAAATAGATTAGCTGCCTTAAATAAATAAGTTTCTAAAAATAGATGGTTTCTATAATTAGAAATAAGCTGGTTAAATAAGCTAAGTAAATAAGCTTAAGTATTTTCATGATTATTTTCTAAGTCATATGATATATTATATAGTTTAATAATTATTTCATGTAATTTAATTAAACTATAGGTTATAATATTTAATTAAAGTATGACATGTTTTTAATTAAATATATTAAATACTTAGGTTAAAATATGTATTATTAAATATTAATAATATAACCTAAGTCATGTTAATTAATTAATTATATCCATGGTTTTTAAAATAATTAATTAATTATAAGTCTTAAATATTAATACTTAGGTTAAAATAACTTCATGATCATTAATAATTAGTTAACCTAAGTCATGTTATTAAATTAATTACATCTTTTATTAATTTAATTTTAACATAAGTTCATAACATAAAAAAAAACTAACATAACCATGAACCGGATCTAAGCTTAAAAACATGAACCGGACATGAATCGACACCGTACCCCGAACTAAATCGGGGTACCCCTTGCTGCCGTGGGACCCACACGCACCAACCAAGACCATAAGGTCTTGGTGGTGGTCGGCTAGGCAAACCGAAACCCCCTTGGGGTCGGTTGCAGTCTGCGGCCAAATCCAAAACACCCCTTAAATCAACCCTTTGATTTAATTAATCATCAAAACATGTTAGATCTATGTTTAATTAATATGTTTTTATAAAAACATCACATGTTCATAATTAATAAAAAGATTAAATTAAAAGAAAAGGTTTAAAAAGGTTTTACCGTATTCGTGGATCAAGAGAACGAAGAACAAACACGAACAATCAACAAATCTTCAAGATCAAAGATCAAAGAATCACCTTGTATGGTGATCCATGGGTGGCGGCACAAAGAGAGAAGGAGAAGGAGGGTTTTTAGGTTTTCTTAAAAATCTTCTGTAAAGATTAAATGAGTAGTGAAAAATATCCCTTTTCCTTTCTAGTGAAAAATTGATGGGCTAAGCCCATCCCTCCTCCTAAATTCGTGGTAATGGGGCCCACAAGGGTAACCCGAATGTTTTCCGTGTCTAATTAATAAGTTACACGTTCGCGATTATTTGTGTTCGTGTTTTAAGTGTTCTCGTTACGTAAATATCGTGATCTAATATATTTAATTACGCTCGTAATAAATATATATATACGTAATTAATAATAGTTCGTGTTTTAATTACGTTCATGATTTCATGATCGCATGTTCGTGATTAATTATTGTTAAATAATTATTACGTGATCGTGCATATAAAATACTTATCGTGTTTTAACACGCACGTAATACGTAAAATCCTAACACGTAATCGTAATCATGCTATATTAGAAAAGTTTTAACTAGTACGTATGATCCCAAGGGTACTATGCATGGTAAAAGCATGCGGGTTTTACAACTCTTCCCCCCTAAAAAGAATAATTCGTCCCCGAATTATAGATAAAGTAACTGGAAGCGAAACATACACGAATCAGACTGGAAAGGTATGCAAAATAACGGAAATAAAGGTGACATGGTAGAAGGGAACGTGGAACGTGACATGTCTTGAAAAGACATGGAACGTGACGTGATTGAAAGGACATATCAAATCGATAAGAGAAAAACGGATAAGAAGTCCGGATGAACTTGTCCGTTTCCAAGTGGCTTCCCTCTTGGAACGGTTCCTTCATAAGATCTTGACACGAATGATAAGTCTTGGTCCTCCTGACCTTGACTTGGAATACGAAGAAGTTCTTGGTTATCAACGTAAGGTAGATCCCCTAAATTTGATCGAGGGAAAAAGAATTAATCGTGTAAGAGTAACTGAAACGTTACGATGAAAGACAATCTGACTTAACTGTTAACTAGAAACGATGCGCGAGACATAAAGAAACGTAGTACGTGAAAAATTTTGAACGTGATACGTGAAAATTTTTGAACGTGCTACGTGGAGATATGGCGAGTGTAGTATGAGTAAACATATCGTGATCTATGATACGTGTAGCGTATCTTGATCATGATATGAGGAACGTGGAATGAACATGACATGTGAAACATATCGTGATCATAGAATATAATGGCGATAACGAAAAACGCTAGAAGGTGAGACATAGATTATGACGAGAAACGTCTATCTGAGGATAGGGAGTTATACCAAACTTGGGTCTGGTCTCTCAAGTTCTTGCAAACTACCCATAATGGAAAAGAAATGAACGTAAAATCGTAAACCAAAATACGATCATGAACGTGAATAGTGTCATGAACGCGAGCGCGAAAACAAGTCGTGAAATTAGAACAAGGATGTGGACGTAAACAAGGAGCACAAATGCGAACCCTTGCATGTCCCTATTACTGAGGGATTACCAAGTGATCAAATGAGCCTTGGCTGGAACATGTTCGATAAATTTGTTTGTTCTGAAATCCTTACGGATGTAAGGATTCTGCAGACTTGATCAAACTGTTTGCAATAACCCAGTTAGCATCATGCTTCATCTAAGTTTGCGTTAAACTGGTAACCAAATCCGTGGAGATCTTGTCCCATTTCTATTTACAATTTCAGATGATGAAAACATCCCAGTCTGTTGGTGTCCTATCTTAGGCTATTTGTATGACAGGTATAAAGATATGAACGTAACTGTATCTTGCTTCATCGAACTTGATACATAGGAGTTTGTGAAACCCTGAGTCTCTAAATCAAGACTTCTCCTAGCGTAGGATTTTCTAGAACACCTAATGTAGTGTAGGGTTCTCTCCTTTACGCATAAGCTGAGTCATGGTAAGATTAACCATAAAACCCATGTTATTCAGTGTGTTACTGTAATCAAACAGAATTGATATTGGAAAAATTTCCAGGGTAGAATTTCTCTTGTCATAGAGTTAGGCTTAGAGGAAATCAGGTTATCCTCATTGAAAACGCTGATGACTTTGTTTAGGAGTTCATGGAAACTCAATTATTAAGTCCATAATGCTGTTGGAGCATTGATGAGACTAAATCAAAATTATAAATCCAGCATGACCGAGTCGTGTACGAATAGCAGTCATGGACATGTCCTGCTATTTCATTCGTCACTGTTGGCAGCATGATCATGAGTTCGATCTTGGAAAAGTGATTAACACCATACGGCTGATTGGACATGTTGTCAATATGTGGAGGAGAATAACGGTCATGGATGGTGATTTGTTTAAGTCAACGGTAGTCGACACATAATCTCATGGTACCATCCTTCTCCTTGTAGATTCTTCTGGAATGTATAGGAAGACTTTGGAATAATCAACTGGCTATGCATAAAAGAATTAAGTGGTCGTGTCTTACCGACAGCTAGAAAATTTTAGCGACCATGGCTAACAACGCACATGCTTGTAAGCATAGATAATTTGTACAGATTTTCCCGATGGAAAATCAAGCTGAATGTATTAAGGAGCCCGAACATTACTGTACATAATTATGAGTCGTAGCATGGTGTGCTGTTCATAGTATATAATTAGGATAAAAATTCATCTCGTGTCTGTCCGAGGAAATGCGTTAGCAGCTTGGATCTCATCATTAAGCTGACGGAAAACCTTCGTATACGTGGGAATACGAAAGGCGTCCTTCATGGTCATGAATATATGAACCATGGTGAAAGAATGAAAGTGACGGCAACGTGACAGTTCTCACTAATACACCGATAATGGTATTGAAATTCTTGTGGCCTGATTAATACATGGCACAACAAAATGGATATACCCTTGGAGGGTACCCTGAATTTCTTAGACATGTTCCATAGTTGGACGTGAGTCATGTGTCTTGACTCATGTCTTGGAACTATAAGCATGACATATGTCTTGACTGGTGTCTTGACATGCGTCTTCAGAAAGTATACGTGAGACATGTGTCTTGACTGATGTCTTGACATGTGTCTCAAGATGTGAAACAAATATAACCACAATATAAGGTTAATATGCCAGAATTGGCGGATCGGTTGGCCTTCTGATCATTTGTATGTCTGATCACGTCCGCGGCTGGAGCCTCGGTTACGATTTCTAGGATAGTTTCTGTCAAAGTAGTGGTTACTATCGTCCTGTCTGTCAGTTCCATGACGGTCATTCTCATGACCGTGATTCATGTAACTATTCAGCTGAGTGGCCGGCTGGTACCGGTTTGCACTCATATGGCTGAAATGACAACTGAATGACGTATGACATGTAACTAAGAATTAGGGACAATGATTGATGGAAATCGTCTGATGGTGAAGCATCTTCTCGTCCAATTGCTTTGCTCCGACGCCTTTGTCTTCGTCTTGTAGGATCTCCAGGTTGTGAACAGCATCAGCATCTCGTAGCGTCTCCGAACGTCAGCAGCATCAACCTTTAGTAACATCTCCCAGTTATGAGCGGCATCAGCAATCTTGTAGAATATCAACAATTGAAAATACGCCTTAGGTGATTCAGAATCGACTAGCGAATACTCGTGCAGTATTGCAAGTGAAATACACATGGATTTAGGTACGTGTAATACACATGGAATACGGTACAAGGAGTACACGTTGAATGCACATGAAACGATCGGTATGGGGTCGATCATTTATCATGATCTAAAGAAAGTATATCATTTAAACGGTTAGGAAAACCATCATGATAACCTGGCAATGCCAGTATATACCTCATTCTGGTTGCATAGAGAAACGCTAGAGTGTGGTTACACAAAATTCAACGATGATTTGCCTGACAGCATGATCAATGAAAATCAACCATGACTATCATGAAAGCAGGATTCAATGAAATCTAACAATGTCTTGCAGGACAGCGTAAATAACAAAAGAGGCGTAAAACATAATCAACATGAAGACGGAATTATCATGAAGAAACATGAAACCATCTATCACGAAGAAGTGTATAACATAATCAGCATGAAACTGAAGTTAACCATGACAGTATGAAAACATACTTGACATAAAAACATAATAACTTATGAGGGGACATGAAAAAAATTTATGCCAATTTAAATCATGAGAAAAATTTTATGCATGAAAAACAGTGCATGAATGCGTAATGTAGTTTATAAAACCTTTATATGTGCGAGGGAACGCCTATGGGTCGGTTCCAAAACAAAAGACATGGCGAGGGGACGCCTATGGGTCGGTCCCAAAGTTAAAAGTTTCGATAAAAGCACATGCGACTAAATAGGGCCAGTCCTGTACCAACCATTACTTAGTCATAATCCCTGCAGCAATGATACATGAAACATAAATAAATGAAACTCATATGTCAAAACTTATCAGAAAAAAAATTTATGTGACTAATTATGAACTATTGGGGTTCAGTCCACATAGCCACTGTTCACGAGGAACATTATGCATGAAACAATGCCATATAACTAAATATGAATGGCGGTTGTCCATCCATATTAGCAAAACAATATCGATGAAAACATCAAGGTTAAAACCTCAAGGTGCTGAAAACATCATGGTTAAAACAACAATGCGCTGAAAACATCAATACGTAGAATAACAGACGTTGGCTTAGGAAGCTCCTGGTGACTACCCACTAGTCGCAGGTCGAGTTTTAGAGCCTACAGGTCGAAGCCTTGGCTCTGATACCATAATTGTAACACCCCATTTTGATAATGGAATGTCACGCATAATTATGGCGTGTCATCAAAGCATACAAGGATAAATGTATAAAACATTACATGACCATAGGGATAACCGGAATCAAACATCGGTTCCCAAACACAAGCCCAAAACATAATAAAGCAAAAGAAATGAATGAAAGACTACACAAGAATAACTATATGAAGGCAAAAGGAAAAGAAGTCTCTAACAGCTTCCATCCTATGCACGTCCTCCAAATGCTCGAGTCTTTCCTTGGGTACCTGCCGTTTTGGGAGATGGAAAGGAAAGTAACAGCTGAGCAACGCTCAGTGCACGGATATAGACATAGTATGAATGACTAAGCATAATAAAGACTTAATAGCAGCGGAAATGTATAAGTCCTGAAAAACCTGGAACATGTTCATAAAACTGGTTTTATAGTTTGAAAAGCCTTATGTTTATCTTATGAAAACTGTTTTACATATTTTACCATTAGCCAATATAGGTCATGAAAATCCACCGTGCATGAATACTTGGAGGGGTGACCTCATCATGCAAATTAGAGGGGCTGCCTCTAATTTAATATACTGGTTTTTGGGTAGGAGGGATCAGCTCCTTGTGAAGGATGCAAGGCACACACCACATTCACCATGAAATCCGGACTGAAAACATGTAACTAGGATGCACCCATACGCCCCACATGATAAATATAAATAAATGGCCAAAAGCTGAAGGGACGCCACGAGCAATCACTCCGCCGTGGTGAAGTCATAACATCAGTGCCTCTAATGTTATGGTTATGGTACCTCCATAACCAGGTGAACATGGTCATGCATGTATATGGCTATAGGTAATTATATTTAAACATAAGAAATCAAACTCATACTTATACTAAGGGAAAATAGTTGGCTGCATACGGGGAAATCCTAATAAGGAAAGAATGTCCATACTGAAAGGACGGGAATCCGGACCTTATGTCTAGTGAACGAGAACGATGAACTGCGAGAATCCTACTTCCGAAACACTAGTGCTACATAAATATGTACATGAAATAAGTATCTGCTTACTATATACATAGCTGGTTTTATATCATGTCTTAGCTTATTTTATGTGTTCTTACTATTTTACACTGTTTAAAGCCTTAAACTGTGTTAAATCCTATATTCTGTTCATTCTGATTAAGTATTTCTGATATTTCATGTGTTATTATACTTACTGTGTAATAATAAATAACTTTCCAAAAATAGCAGGTTTCCTTAAATAGAAAGTTTCCAAAAAATAAAAAGTTTCCAAAAATAGAAAGTTACCAAAAATAGAAAGTTTCCAAAAATAGAAAGTTTCCAAAAATAGAAAGTTTCCAAAAATAAAAAGTTTCCAAAAATAGATTTACTGCTTAAAATAGATAAGTTTCTAAAAATAGTAAGTTTCCATAAATAGATTAGCTGCCTTAATTAAATAAGTTTCCATAAATAGATTAGCTGCCTTAAATAAATAAGTTTCTAAAAATAGCTGGTTTCCATAATTAGAAATAAGCTGGTTAAATAAGCTAAGTAAATAAGCCTAAGTATTTTCATGATTATTTTCTAAGTCATATGATATATTATATAGTTTAATAATTATTTCATGTAATTTAATTAAACTATAGGTTATAATATTTAATTAAAGTATGACATGTTTTTAATTAAATATATTAAATACTTAGGTTAAAATATGTATTATTAAATATTAATAATATAACCTAAGTCATGTTAATTAATTAATTATATCCATAGTTTTTAAAATAATTAATTAATTATAAGTCTTAAATATTAATACTTAGGTTAAAATAATTTCATGATCATTAATAATTAGTTAACCTAAGTCATGTTATTAAATTAATTACATCCTTTATTAATTTAATTTTAACATAAGTTTATAACATAAAAAAAACTAACATAACCATGAACCGGATCTAAGCTTAAAAACATGAACCGGACATGAATCGACACCGTACCCCGAACTAAATCGGGGTACCCCTTGCTGCCGTGGGACCCACACGCACCAACCAAGACCATAAGGTCTTGGTGGTGGTCGGCTAGGCAAACCGAAACCCCCTTGGGGTCGGTTGCAGCCTGCGGCCAAATCCAAAACACCCCTTAAATCGACCCTTTGATTTAATTAATCATCAAAACATGTTAGATCTATGTTTAATTAATATGTTTTTATAAAAACATCACATGTTCATAATTAATAAAAAGATTAAATTAAAAGAAAAGGTTTAAAAAGGTTTTACCGTATTCGTGGATCAAGAGAACGAAGAACAAACACGAACAATCAACAAATCTTCAAGATCAAAGATCAAAGAATCACCTTGTATGGTGATCCATGGGTGGCGGCACAAAGAGAGAAGGAGAAGGAGGGTTTTTAGGTTTTCTTAAAAATCTTCTGTAAAGATTAAATGAGTAGTGAAAAATATCCCTTTTCCTTTTTAGTGAAAAATTGATGGGCTAAGCCCATCCCTCCTCCTAAATTCGTGGTAATGGGGCCCACAAGGCTAACCCGAATGTTTCCGTGCCTAATTAATAAGTTACACGTTCACGATTATTTGTGTTCGTGTTTTAAGTGTTCTCGTTACGTAAATATCGTGATCTAATATATTTAATTACGCTCGTAATAAATATATATATACGTAATTAATAATAGTTCGTGTTTTAATTACGTTCATGATTTCATGATCGCATGTTCGTGATTAATTATTGTTAAATAATTATTACTTGATCGTGCATATAAAATACTTATCGTGTTCTAACACGTACGTAATACGTAAAATCCTAACACGTAATCGTAATCATGCTATATTAGGAAAGTTTTAACTAGTACGTATGATCCTAAGGGTACTATGCATGGTAAAAGCATGCGGGTTTTACACTAATTGAGTATTTTGAAACCATTTCTTCTGTTGTTTCAAGGTTTTAAGAGAACATTTATATGTCTCAACTTCTAGATAATATTTATCATTTTCAGCATTCAAATCAACATATTTTTTTGAAGTTCTAAATATTTATATTCATATGTTTCAGAACAACTAATTACTAAGTCATAGTTGTTATAAGCATGTATTTTATTCTTGAAATTAGCATTATATTCTCTAACTTCAGATTCAGATATATAAGATACCTTATCGTCTGGAATTGAAGTTATGCACGCCATGTCTTTTTCAACACCACCTTAATTTGGAGTTTCTTGAAAAATACTAAAATAAGAACCTTTAGCGACACTAATTCTGTCACGAAACTGTTACAGATCTGTCATAGAACTGGCAAACCGTCGTTAATCTGTCGCTAAAGTGTCGCGAATTCTGATAAGAAACTTCACTTCACAGCACCACAGATGTAGAAATCTTGTTCTTCTAAATCAAAGCTTCTCAACGAGGCTCTGATACCAATTGTTGAGTTTGCTTCTTGAAGGATCTTTGAAACCTTGATCACAATACAAAGACTATGTGGAAACCAATCTTTATATATAAGAAGAACAATAGAAATAACCAAGCGTTCAAGCCTCAATATATTAATACGATAACTCTAAATAATGATCGAGTGTACAACCTTGAAGCTAACAAATAATGAGAGAAATGTATAGAGAATACGTGTGTGTAGAAGTGTGTCCATCTCTACACCCTAGGACCTCCTTTTATAGTGCAAGGGGTCCTAGGTGGTTACATTACAATAATACTTGCCCAAGTAGTATACATTAATACTATTTAATTGTTTCCTAAATAAACTTGTAACCTACTCATCATAATCAATATATTTAATACTTTACATAAGAATAGGAAGACTAAATATTTGATCTTATCTTCTACAATCTTCCTTGATCATATCTTCTGTAATCTTCCTTGTTCATATATTCTATAATCTTCCTTCAACATTATAAAACTACCAGAAGGAACTGTATGCTGCCATGAGGAACGAAGTACTGCAGAAGTAACTGTATGCTACCAGGAGGAACGAAGTACTACAGAAGGAACTGTATGCTACCAGTAGGAACGAAGTACTATATAAGGAACTATAACTCACCAGGAGGAACGAAGTACTCCATAGGAACTGTTACATTACTAGGAGCAACTTCTAAATATATTATTCCTAACAAGATGCGGCCACCAATTCGGTAACAATATGTTGATGATATGCATCTAAATGAGATGCGTATGTAATGCAAACACAATGCATACGAGTGAAAAGACTGCATAGAAAAACATGAGCATAACTTAATCTCAAAAAGACTACATAGAGAAAATGAGCATATCTGAATCTCAAAAGGTGCACCTATAATGCAATAATGATTTACATGAAAACATAATTTAACCCCGCTAAAGATATATGTAAATGTGAGTTCTCTTAAACTAGTTATTGCTATAACTTAATATATCTGTCATTACTTTATGTGAAGGGGTGTTTGGAAGTGCACTTAAAATGATTATGGCTACGTTTTTTTTAATATATATGTGGTCCAAAACTCCAAAAATCAGATCTATAGAAAGAGATGTTCCGGTAGGGATTCTACAACAAAATTGATATTTTGATAACGTAAAATCACATGACCGTCCATTGATGATAATCGATTGCTTTAGTTTATCTGAATACTAGGTTATTGACCCGTGAAATTCACAGGTCCTTTAGAAACCGTTGACAGTGTTTTTTAAGAGATCAATTTGTGGTATTACTAAATAAATTGCATGTTAGCCTCGTAAATCATTAAAATATTATAAGTTATATTTAATTTTTTATGGTACATAAGTTTGAGAATATATCATTTAGAAAGAGTAAATAATCTAACATCTATGAATAAATTTTTTATAACGTAAGATTATGATACAAATAAAATTTTGAAACAATATACAATAGACATTTATATTTTGGTGGTATATAATTTGATAATATTTCCCTTTCGAAAAGATTAAATAATGTAACAACATGATAAATAAAATTTATAACATGGTCTTTAATAAAAGTTTAACAACGACAAAAACTTCTTTTTATAACAACACTTATAGAATATAGTATACATGTTTTCATCATACTAAAAAAGTATATATTAAGTAAGTTTAATATCAATAGTCGAAGAAATAACGTTATTCACTTCTTTAATATTATTTACTTAAAGTATAAAAGATGTAAAACTACTTAAGTAGCAATTAGATAAAATAAAATAAGAAAATTATTTTGCTTCTTAATCATTATCAATGCTCGAGACATGTAGTCGAATAATTACACACCCTTTCAGACAATTAAATAACTTAGTGATATCTACGTGACATGACAGGCGGTTTTTGTTTTTATTTTAGCGAAGTAGAGACGTTTCATACTAGCAGAAATTGTCAACTTAACTTGTATGTAGAAAACTATGTTGATTATCAATTTAACAAAATATCCATATAATTTTACAAATGCATATATATGATATTGACCCGTGAAATTATATGTTTCAAACAGTGCTTCAATATAACAAATATCCATATATTTTTACACACGCATATATATGATATTGTCCGGTGAAATTCACGAGGCCTAAATTTAAAACCGTTGAATGATGTTTATATAAGAGACCAATTTGTGATATTAGGTAATAAATGATATGTTGGATGTATGAATACAAATATATTGAAACATTTATTACAATCATACAAATAATTCGAAACACTATAACAATATGGCATATACTTTTGATGTATTAGCCACATGTACCATAATGTCTTTATTAAGTCATCATTTGATTGCACTTGTGATGTATCATCCACACCATCTAGAAACAAATTAGTAGAATCTACGAAAGAGATTAAAAATATATCGAAGAAAGATTATGAAGAACAACAGAGACTACGAATTAAAATACAAAATAATTGTTCAGATGGTATATAGCACCAGAACTAAATTTAACTAAGATGCATGAGATACCCATATCAGTTATCCCTTAATCATATAGTAACTATTCTGTTAGTTTGTTTTGTAATCACCACATAAGTCCCTAACTCCAAGTTTCATTATAATGAATCTTAATTTGAAGACAAATATGCTACATTGGACACAAAATGCAGAATTTTTTGATGTAAACAACTTAATAGCACATCATAGCAAGATCACAGCTTGATCATTCGCCCGTCACAACTATAATTGGAACCATGAGGGGAAAGATTTCCCTAAGATTATAAGTTATACCCTCACTCTGCAACATGTGAATATTTTTAGTGATACATACATTTTGGAAGATGACCATGATATCACTTTTAATGAGCGATTACCAATCTAAACCTCCTAAACCTCCTCTTACTTCAAATCAAAAAATCCCTTGATGCAATAGCATGTTGCATCATAGTTGTAACATGTCACTACCTCCCAAACACCCTAAGTACAATTTTTGTAAGCAATCTCAGACACCCCTAGCACAACTTATAATAGCTTCGGATATACGGCGGTAGAATAGAGTTATCAACAATCCGAAACAAATAGAAGGTTGAGCGCTTGTTTTTTATGTTGAACATGTTGCAACATTGTTGCTACCTTATATAGAAAACTACATAAAAAAATCATTTTTGATGTTTATTATATCTTTTCTCTTTGTGGGATTCTTCCTAGAGAACTCCTTTGTATATTTCCGAGAGGTGTATTACTAAAGACTAAAGAAGGCAGGTGAAACTGCTCTTGCAGGCGCTGGCTAATAAGTGTGTTTCAAACTGGCGCTTGAGCCACACCTCTATGATCAATACATTAAAAAATGCTCACAAAACATGAAAAGGTTCGTTTGAAATTCATATCAACATACTGATAATCAAGTTCAAACAACTGCACTGAGTTCCAATAAAAACAAAGCTCGAGTGTATGAACACGCTCACACCTTAAAAAATATACGAAATTTAAAGAACTGGTTCTTAAACCTAAATAAAGACTCCTAATAGTCATAAGAATAATGTCCTTTTGATTTAACATACGAAAACGGAAGTAACTAAAAAGAGTATCTGAAGCTAGAGTTTGTACTTATTATACAACTTAAATACATTAAAGCAGAACACTGAGCTTCTTTGTTACTATGCATATTATATAATGAACCAAATTGCAGCAAGAGGACCTTAACAGTTTGAGCCTCTCTGTAGGCTCTAGTGAAATGGCAACATTTCACCTAAGTTGTCTTGTCATGTAACTAAATCACACATGTCCATACTGCCATAAGAACTCAAAGAGATACTTAGGGAATTATTGGTTAAATTTTTATCCTAGTGAGTTTGATGTACGTTGGTGTTATCATCATGAGTGTAAGGAGATTAAAAGTGTTTCCAATAGATTTTAAAAGGGAATATGTGACTGGGGAAACATGATTTTAAAACCCTTTATAAGTTGTCCCTGGTTTATAGTCCTAAAATAAGACCAATTTACGTGTTCTAGTCTACAAACTACTACCTAATTAAATGTCACAATAAATTTCTGGTTCAAATAAGAGAATAAGTGTTTACTCTCAAAAAGTGCAAAAAAGGATAAGTGTTTAGTGTTCCTTAGAAAATTTATCTACCGCAAGTTCTTATAGCTTTTATTGGAAATTTAAGTTAAAGTAGTAGCAGGACCCGAATTCACCGTATCAACCCAGTCATATATAAAAGACTATACTCTTAAGCATTCGAACATTGGTGATTGTTGCATTCGGAACAAAGATCAGTTATGGTATTATTTATTTATTTAATCAATGAAATGACATAGAAAGAAAGCATGCAGTCATTACCTTCGACGAAATGATCATCAACTTCACATGTTTTATTCATCAAGAACACTTATATAAGTCACAAAATCGAGCTATTTGAAATAAGCTCTTTGAGCTGTTTGGTCAAGTTAACTTATTTTATTCGCAGATAATGATAACTTCTAGTAATATGGTGCATATAATATTATTATAAACAGATAAGCAATTCCAGTAAAACCCGAGAAGACAACTAAATTACAGGGGAAGATTACTCACTATAGAATGACTTATTGTCATCACGGGGGCTTTATCGATTGAGGATCCATCATAGTTCCACTTAGGCACTTCTTGGGATCATCCACTGATCCCGTAAGAGTCTAAAGATGACACGAAAATAATAAACAAACCAAATCAAAGAACAAACGCAAAGTAAATCATATGTCATAATCTTAATCATAATTATAAGTAGATAGATCTACTTACTGTTGCTTTACTTCTAAGCTCCATACCAGACCCACCAAACCTGTTTCAAAGCAACCTTTTTGTATCAGTAAATAAACTAATAACAACCTTATGATTTAAGCATTTATAAGTTTAACCCGTACTACTTACCTTTGGAGCTAGTAACTTCATATAGGTTCACATCTCAACCATCCAAGCATTTTTCACAATAGTAGCAAAATTTGCATCGGCTTCTTTGAAATGGCAGACGCGTTACCTGTTATTAAAAGATATGTCCTTTTACTTCATGATAAACTAAACACCATTTTAAACTTAAGCATATGCACTGTTATCAGAACTGTTATCATTATCCTAAAGCATTGACTTATCTTATTGTTCAGTTTAGAGCTTTTAGTTTAATTACTGGTTCTCATGTAATAATAAGCTTTTGATCTTCAACCAAACTGATCTAAAAAATTTCATCAAACAACTTATAAGAAATTCATGTTTGGGATTTCTGAAATGGTTCTTGACTTTAAATCTAAAAAATCTTTTGTACCAATCATTAAAAACATATACCGCGATGATAAAATCAGTGTCATAATCAAAATCTAAAAGTTAGTTTAAGGATATGAAAATACGATGTTTCGGGACATAAGAAAACCATACTTTATCACGAAAAAATTAATTCAAAAATAGCAGCACAGAAAAACCATATTGTGCATCACTCTTTAGGTATTGGTAATGCGACATTTAACTTGATATATGTAGAGAACCGGGACTGAGTCGAGCACTATCAACCATTTTCATATCAGTTTCATGATTTGTGGTGAAAATAAATTCTTTCAACTTTACACGATAATAAAAAGTTACTACATATTTCAGACCATGACATTAACTTCTATAATAATCCATTTGGTGTTGAAAAGTTACTTGCTTCAGGGCTTTCTCAAAAACCTCAACTTTTTAATGTACTGCAAAATAAAAGTTTTACTTACATATATGAGGTCTCCACCTCTCAAAAGAACGGATGATTGTTTATAATTAAAAACATAACCACGGTAACTCGGCATTTTCCTTTCACACCAACCTCAGCTAAAGCGTTTTAACAAGTGTTATAACCAACACAAAATAAAAAACTGCTTATTGTATGATGTCATTATCGGTTTAATCTATGTGTCAAGCACTATCAACCCTTGAAGAGTAAGTAGACGTAGGTTTTGCTTGTTACCTGCCCATTAATTTGCTGCAATAAGTAGGTAATGTAATTTAGGTCAAATTTACCCATTAACCAACAGATTGACAACTATAGAAGCTATAATACTCGATAAAGTGAAGAAATTGGCAAGTAATCTTACTTCAGCAATCTTTCCTTTTAAGTCATCATTTTCAGTACCATCTAAAACTTTCCTCCTTCAAGGCTAGAGAGATTAATTCTTGTAGTGGAACAGGATCACTTAATTGTATTGCATTAAAGTAACCAAATCATTGTAGAACCAAATGATACATAAGCTATTTGCTGCAAAAGATAAGACAGTGAAAAAACATAGAAGCATAGTGATCATTTCTTTAAAAAAGCAAAAAGAAACCTAAAGGTAGGTTTGTACCTCAAATTAACAACATTTTCAAGATATAAATGGGTATTATGCTGAAGGAGAGCAAAAACATCATCCACCATTCAAACATATGTGCAGTTCCTTAGAATATCCAAAAGACTTGACATCAAGAATTATTAGGCACTGACGTGATAAGTAAATGACTACACAAATTTGGGAAAAAAGTGAGTCTACATACCAGAATGACATCCGCACTTAAACTCGTTAATAAGCTCCAGCATACTTGTAAGATCAGCAGTTTCCTTTGGATTTCTCCTTTGTCTAATGGAAGATTTAACACCCCCAAAATACATTGCGCAGCGGAAATACACATTTGGGTGCTAAACTCAAACATAATTACACAAGACACTTTGAACAATCTTAAAATGAGGCCTTTAAAGTATAAAAGGAAATAATTCAACCATTTGTCTAAAACTTCGATCCCAAGTAAAACAAGTTTAGAAATATCAGAGTAGCACTTAGGTCCCCCAAAGATCTCAACCAATCACCAACCATTTTTACCAAAATAGATGACCATACATTATTAATTTTATGACAAAAGGGAAAGAAGTCGTTTTAGAGCCAATCACCACAAAAGCAACCCGCAATCCTTCTCCAGCAAGCTCCACCATTCATCAACTTCAATCACCTGAAATACATGCTTAAAATCATCAACACAACGGTTGAGCAAGTATATAGGTTTATCAAATCATCATTTGAACACAAGTAGAAAAATCAATCATGATCATTTAATAGAATTGTCGTGCACACAATCTATTGTTCAGGTATTCTGGCTTATAGCAATAGCTATAGAATTGTATTAAGCTCATGACACCGACCCCTTACCTTAGTCACCCACGCCTAAAGCCGGCATGACTATATGAATTCCACTGCCCCTACTAGGGTATTAGTTGCTAATTTTATACCACTAACTCTTGTTCTCGTAAATTATCCTTCCTAGAGGTTACTCAGCGTAATGCCCTGGTCTCAGATAGGGGCGTCAACCCAATAGTAATATCATTTGAACAAGCGGCTATTCCTAACTCGCAACATTGAGCTAGAAGATAGTTAACGGTTTATGAAATTAGGGACTTCAGCAACTAGGTACTTATACAATTCAAGGCAACAACAGGCAACAACAGGCAACAACAGGCAACATTCGGGTCCAAACAATCAATCATGACTTGTGTTCATTTTATTTTTAAATAGAATGTATTCCCCCTTGCGGGTTTTAAAATCATTCAAAACAAGTACAAAGCGAGGCTATAGACTCACCTTGTGTAATAGCAGTAGCAAGACGATCTTCGACGATAGATGATGCCCGATAAACACGAAAACCGCAACCTATCAAATAAGGTGCGTTCGTTAATAAATAGACTCAAATATAACCCTACATAATAACATCAAACTCAATCATAAAATTACGACAAACCCGAAAGAAAACAATACAAGTGATACTATTACTTTATTCTATATGTTTACTCTATTAGTCTATTCTTTCGATAAAAATCTGCTGGTACATACCAAATGTACGAGCTCATTTACCCGACTTAAACATATCAAAAATTTATGATACTACTCAGAGATCTCACTTACTATCTATAGAAAGTCCTCTTAAAAGCCCATCAAATGATTTTACTTTTAAAGTTACCTGCCCGACACATCTTTGAACTACAAAAACCGGAGAGTTTTACGTCATCGACTCATATAATCATTTTAACTTCTATAAACGATTCCATTTACAAAACCGACACCTTTGTTTGAAAATAGACTCACAACCTATGGTTTAAACTTTTACATCAGTCCTTGACTCATTTCAAAACACATTCTATAGTCCCCGAGATTCGATCCAAATATCGACAACAACTACATATTGTGCCGATACTCGTCTCGCGGTACACGAATAATCAAAATACTTCTTGCTCGTTTGGAGCTAGAAGCTCTACTTTATATCAAATCGAAGTTAATCGAATTCTATACATCCTTATCCTATTAGTTAAGCCATTTTCAAAACATAAGGCATCCAAAAATTGCCTTTTACCTACTGATCTAAATCACCTTTTAAAATCTTACACAAAATCACCTTTTTGATCAAATTCAACCATTTTTATCATCATTCTAAGCATCTAATAATAACATATCCTAATCCTAACACTTGTATCAATATTCAAATCAAAAACCCAAAAATCAAAAACATGTTTTTAGTAAAAACAACATGATCATCTCTTGATCATCATCAACTAACACATGCATGATCATCCATCTAACCTACCAACCCTAATTCTTAATCAAAAATCAAAACTTCATGCATGTTGAAGATTTTAGTAGCATAATAATCCCCTTGAAAATATATGATGTGGTCTAGGCTTAGTTTTCCCAAAATCAAGTTAAATTTTGAAGATCAAAGGGTGTTTGTTTGTGTTGATGTCACGGCAAGAAAAGAAAAGAAAGAAGAAAAGAATTTTTTTTTGGGGTGAAGATTACTATGTGTTTTGTTAGGTAGAAAAATCCTTATATATGGTGGTGGAGGGACCTCTTTTGTCAATTTAGCATAGTTTTGGACCAAAATGAAATTTAGTAGTTAAAGGGTAGAAAATGTATATTAGTCAATTTTAAAAATATTTACGGGATTCGGGTTTCCTTAAATTCTTTTCAAAAGTTAAAACGCACTCTGATATGATATAAATAGAGTCCCGGCGTAGCTTAATACGCAATTAAAAATAAAAATGTCAAAAGTATACACATCGAAACAACAAATAATAAAACTTAAAATCCGGGCATCCGTCGATATCGTAATCACTAATAATCATCGCAATTAGTAAAAAGGTAAAAATAAGACTTCCAACGTCGATTTTAAATCAAACCCACCAACCGTCATATCATTCAAACTTATAAAAAATTTCAAAAATATTCGTAAAATAATATTAATAATGACCTCGGGTTCGGGTTATCACAGAAGAACTGCAGGCAAGGTATGAAATGTGATTGAATGCAATTAATAAATTTACATATTAAAGTTTCATTTTAGTGGGTCACGATTTATAGAAATATCGCACCTAATGGAATTTAAGATGACACTGTTTTCAAGGTTCCTAGATTTACTTGCAAGTAAGCATGCATCCTTTCAGAAGGATCCGGTAAATCTGTCCGCACCTTGTGTGACCCTTTAGTCATATAAAACATGTTAGATATTGAGAAATCCATCTACGCAATAGAGTTGATTCAGTAAACAAAAAAGGCATTTTACATACTAGATGTTGATGTATGTTGATGCAAAAGTTGGGTGATCCTTGCTTGACCCGAATTAGGCTTAATTCGGGTGGGCTTGGGCTCCGGCTCCTGCACCAAGTGAACTGTTTGGTTGAGATCCTGCACACTAAACAACACGCGTTAGGCTTACCGTGGGAATGTTTCCTACGATTAGACTCCGGCGTGAGAGTAAGTAATCGGTTAGGGTTTATAGGAGTTGAGTGAGTTGAGAGTATAGAACGTAATACCTTTGTGGAACCCTTGGGGGTTCCTTTTATAGGCAGTGAAACCCTAGTGGGCTGTCACGGATACTTCGGCCCCAAGGAAAGGATAAGTACCAGAATTAGATTGATTGTTATCTTCTAATTATGGTGAGTGAATATCCTCTTCTTTGAGGTAAATCCTTTTCATAGACAGAATATGATTCTGTCTAACCCTGTACCGGCTACGCCGGGCCGTGGGTCGCACACGTGTGTGCGGTTACTGTTCATCCAAGCCCATAAGCTTAAATGACATTATTCCCACCCATCTGTGATGAGCCGGATACGGGTAGTACCCGTGGACCGGGTTCCTGACCCGGCTGGGGACTATACGTCATCATGTCCCCCCAGTCTAGTTGTTACAGCCGTAGGCGTAACCTCTAGACTATCAAGATGCTCTCCGGTCATACCAAGAAAGACCCAGGGAATGAGAAATATTGAAAATTTTGCTTTGGCCGCACGTGGCTGCCTACTTTAGAGATATTTTTCTAATAGCACCTCAGCCGTACGTAACGGCCGAAACAAATTTAATGTAGCACTGAATATGGTCTTACGTAAGACCGCATATCCCGACACAAGAATAAATGCTTTAATGGTAGTCAACTTGTCAGCCGTACGTCTGCAAAAGTGCACCATTAATGCCCACCATTGAGCCACGTAAAACTGCCAGGAAGTGACCCGTGGGCCCCTTCTGATTTTGTAGAAGTGTCAGAAATCCCATCCGTTGGATAGGCGTGGTGGCCTACACGTGTCAAACATCCACGTTACCTCGGAAACCGAGGCAACCCTATAAAAGAGTTAGTGTGTGTGTTTGTTACACACACAATTCATCCTTCCTTCCGCCATTGTTATTTCCAAGCTTCAACCTCCAAAACTTTGCCTTCGATTCCACGGATCTCCTCCGCCGCAGGTTAGATCATCACGCCTTTCAAAACCTTTTCATAAAACATGGTAAAGGACAACCCACTTATCACAGACGTCCTTAACGTGATGTCGGCGGAAAAATACATTGACTTTCTGTCGAAGTATTACATTCCCGAAAGCGTACACCCCACCTATCCAGGTGAAGGTGAGGCAATTACGGATGCACCAGCGGGGAAAATAGGCGTGTACACGCGCCTATTTGACTCTGCCAACTATCGTATCCCCCTGTCCAAATTCTTGGTAGATCTGCTATTGTATTATGACTTCCACATAACCCAGCTTCACTGCATAGGGGCGTGTAAAATCAACCACTTTGAAATTACATGCCATACCTGCGGAGTGACTCCGATCGTGAACCTATTTAGGGCTTTTTACTTCCCCCAACTAGTGAATGGGTGGCTATCGTTTAAAAAACGACCCGGGAACGCCCCCATGACGTATAGGAAGCCTTTAGACTCCCTTAAGAACTGGTACGACCATTACTTCTTTGTTGATGAGAAGGTATTCCCTACTCCTTTCGTACTTAAAACCAGAGCACCCAAAGATTTTCCGCCCAAATCCAAAGACTATAGCAGCAAAGACTTAAAAATACTAGATACCCACCGCACAGAGTTCCATAGGGGGTTGCCGGAACATTTTCTGTGCTTAGTAGGATTAAGCCGCCGCTATTTTGGGAGGGATGACTTATATCCGTGCTTCCTGACGGAACAGGGAGAGGGTAGGTTTACTTATACCTTGTAAATGTGAAATGTCATTTGTATTGTAGAACCGTACTAACCCGTGTATTTATAAATGTCTGCAGAAATGAACCTACACGGATTACTACGCCAGGGCGACCCCATGAAGGTGCCTGAAGGGTTCCGCCCACTGAAGGAGAATGAACTCCCCCTACTCGATGCGACCGCCGACCGCACCATTCCACTCGAAGAGACGTCCGAGCAAAGATCAGATGAAGGGGAGCCTGTCATAGAGAAATCCCCATTAGACTTCCACAATGAAGATGGTGGAGAACTACTGTTGGAGGGAACCGCGACCCACCATGAAGATGAAAACGATTTCCTCAACGAAGACACCACTCAAGCTTCCGGGTCCGCCCCACTCACATCTAGGAAGAGAAAGACCACCAGGAGGGTGGCAAAGAAGATAGGGGATGAGGCCGGGGCCTCGAATGCTCCCCCAAAGAAACTGAGGAAGGACCATCCGCAGTACCAGGAGGGAAGTGGTACTGCGACTGCTCAGGCCGACTCTACCCCGCACATGGGAGAGCAAGTCTGGCGAGCTACCCCTGTGAGTGCCGTAGCTCCTACCACCCCAGAACCTGCAACTGGTACCACGTAAGTACCCTTCGAACGTCAGTCGTGTCGTTTTGCTTGTGAAATATATAATGCTTAAACAAAATTTGTAATGTCAACAACAGGGCGGATCCGTCGGCCGTAGCCCAAGAGGAAGAAGTGGAGAGGAATCCATCCCCCGCACCAACAAACAAACCCCCATCCCCTGCTGCGACACATGCCGAGGAGCCACTCCCCAAAGGGCCAGAAAATAGCCTGCGCCTAGCATGAAATCTCTCAAGTCTAACAAGGTTAGAGGCGAAATCTGAGTGTTCAGAATTCATCGAGCACATCACCCCTCCAGCCCTTGCACAAGACTTAGATGAGCTGGATCATGAATCCCTTCTGGAGCAGTTTGACATGTCGTCCGCGCATCAAGTGACGGTGGGTGCCGCTCTAAGACGCCGTCTGATCAAGGCCCTGTCTAATGTGAAGCGGGCAGACAAAAGGATAGCCCGTCGGGAGGCAATTGTTGTGAAGAATGAGAAGACCATGGCGTCACTGCAAGCGGTGCTGGTAACGGCCGAGGCCACAGTGAAATAGCAAGCTCATCATGCCGACAACCGAGAAAAGCGCATCGCCGAGCTCGAAGCTCTTGTAGCCGCATCGAATGAGAAGGTACACTTTCGAAAATTGTATACATACACTCTTCCCTTGATTTTATATTTGACCTAAAAAAGAACACATTAACCTTGTGATAACCCAAAGTTCCATATGCAGGTGTCCGCGGCCGAAGCTTCTACCAAGGCCGTAACCGTACAAGCCTTCAACATCGCCCAAGAGCGTGATGCACTGAAGGATGAGCTAACACAAGTGCAGGCCCAGTTGGAAGAGCAAACTGCAACGACGGAGGAGGAACTGAGCAAGATGGCCACAAGTTGTGCTGAAAGACTATGTCCTCTCATGCTATCTGCCATAGCTGGACGCAGGTGGATGATTGGACAAGGAATGTGCCTCGCCGTAAATAAGGCCATGGAAGCTCCACACTTGCTGCAAGCCTTTTCCGGGATCGTGTCGGATGGAATCGACCGTGGTAGGCATGAGGGTTTGGTCACAGCTATGGAATTGATAGGGAAGAACGAAGACATCATGCAACATCCCTATCATAACCCGTCAGCTGCGGTTAATATGACCGCATCGATGGATGCACTGGCGGAGATCCAACACCCTCTTCTGGATGAGCTCGAGGCGCTTAAGGATGCTCCGAACGAGGCGGTAATGTACATGATTACTGCGGATCCCATCCCCTTGACCCTGCCTACTTATGACTCTGTACCGAAAGTGATGAAAGGTGAAAAGCTGCTTGTGGAGGCATTGGATGCGATTGCGGTCAAGGCCCAGGATGGGAAGGACGCTCGCGGGGAGGCCCTTCGTGCTCTGATTGAAGAAGGAAAGAAAGACATAGGCGAATTCCTACCCCCTTCTAATTTATCTTGTAAACATTAGTAGTTTTTATTCGTCCGTGCATGTACACGGCTAAGACATGTGTGAAATAACTGTCCTTTGTATGTAAGTCCGTGATGACCACGGCCATTTCGTTATTTATTTGGAAACTTGTGTATTTTTATTTTGTTAAATATCGTATACCGATACTGCATGACATGTCACGTCTTACACAAAAGAGAAAAATACATACAAGTCTATAATTTACTAGACATGCGACGTGCGTCTTTACTATGCAAAGCACTGCGTGAGTACGGCATACGAAACTTACCACAACGTCTTGTGAGTAAGGTGTCTAGTAAGGATACATGATCCGTGCCGCTGGGGTTGCATCCCTCTTACGCGGAAAGTTGAATTAGTAGGTTCACTTAATCCTCTTACCCCACCTGGAGGCGTATAGTACATGTACGGTAATTGAATGAATGCATATGAATGAAACATGGCATATTATAAGAATAATTAAAATTCCCATGACAAACAAAATCCTAAGAAATAATTTGCACAAAACAAGCCGTGGAACTAGCTAGGCACCACGACATTTTATTAGAACGATTACATTTTTTGCTTGAATCAAGAATAATAAGTCCTAAAAAACAAAAAAGGAACCTAGAAAAAACATAAGAAGCAAAACAAATAGAGTACATGGATCTTCATTAAAGCCACATATAGCGAAGTACCCATGCGGAAGCCGTAGCTTTCAAAGATAGCACCTTTTGAGATTTGGAGATGTTCCATGTGCGTTCTAGATCGCGGCCATCCATGTCACGTAACTTGTACGCGCCTCGTCCTAAGGCTTCCGTGACCTCATACGGCCCTTCCCACTTAGGGCCCAGCTTTCCTGTATTCTCCGCTCGACTTGCTTCGTTAGCACGATAGACATAATCTCCCGGTCGAAAAGAAACACCTTTAACCTTGGCGTCATAATAAGCCTTCATTTTAGCCTTGGAATTAGCCTCATTGATGGCTGCTATCTCCATTTTTTCTTCCAATAAATCCAGGTTGATTCGCAGTTGCTCGTCGTTTGTGACGACATTAACCTCCGCCGTGCGGATGGTAGGCATTCCGGTTTCTGCTGGTATAACAGCTTCAGTGCCGTAGGCCAATGCAAATGGAGTGTCCCCGTTGGCTGTTTTGATCATAGTCCTATGCGCCCATAGAACATGTGGTAGCTCATCCACCCATTTGGCACTTCGTTCATCCAGACGTGCCTTGATGCCGTTTCCCAAGCTTCTATTTGCTCGTTCCACAAGGCCATTTATCTGCGGATGCTTAACAGACGCGAAGCGCCGTTTGATATTCAATGATGCGCACCAGTCCTTGAATGGGTTATCCGCAAACTGTTTACCGTTGTCCGAGATGATTTCCCCTGGTAGGCCAAAACGGCACACAATATGCTCCCACACAAATTTTTTAACCTGTTTGCCTGTAGTGGATTTGACTGCTTTGGCCTCTATCCATCGTGTGAAGTAGTCCATCGCGACAATCAAGAACTTAACTCCCCCCGCAGCTACAGGAAACGGTCCTGCGATGTCGATTCCCCACTTATAGAACGGCCATGGGGATGTGATAGGTGTAATCTCCTACTGCGGATGTCGCGGTACTGGTCTATGCACTTGGCAATCACTACACTTGCGAATCATGTCGCGTGCGTCCCTGTGCATGGTAGGCCAATAATATCCTGTCCGTAAGGCTCGAGCTACCACGGATCATGGACCTGCGTGCATGCCGCATAACCCTTCATGTATTTCACTGATTACATAAGTAGCCTGACGTGGTCCAACACACCGCAGCCACGGCTGCAAGAAAGAGCGCTTATAAAGGATACCTTCTCGAAGTTCGAAGTGCTGCGACTTCCTTCTGATGCGCCGCGCCGCTTTTTCATCGTCCGGAAGAGTTTCACTAGTCAAATAGTTGATGATTGGGGTCATCCATGTAGGTCCATCCTCTTCAACTATAGTAGCGACCTCCCCTTCTGTTATAGACTTCTCCTTGAGTATTTCCACCAAGACTTGCTTGGACAAGTGGGCGAAGCTTGTGGATGCGATTTTGCTAAGAGCATCCGCCTTCTTGTTCTCACCTCTTGGCACCTGCTTGATGGAAAACTTGTTGAAAGCCGTGATGAGTGACTTGACTTTCTCCAAGTATCGGACCATGTTGTCCTCCTTGGCCACATATCCACCTAGAATGTGGTTCGCGACAAGCCGTGAGTCCACGTAGGCCTTAAGGTTGCGGACTCCCATTCTAGCGACGATTTTTAAACCCGCAATTAATGCCTCATATTCCGCTTCGTTGTTGGTGGCTGTGAACTCAAAACGGAGGGCGTACGTAAACTCCATTCCTTCCGGATTTGTGAGGATGAGACCAGCTCCTGACCCATCCGTACACGAAGATCCGTCCGTAAATAACACCCATGGTTCTGTTGGAGTCTCGTCTTGTTTTACGATTGGTCCCTCCTCATCCGGCTTCTCTATCAAGAAATCTGCCAAGATCTGGCCTTTAACAGCCGTCCTTGGCCTATAAGATATATTATGCTCCCCCAATAGAATACTCCATTTTTGTAGCCTTCCTGCTACATCCGGTCTAGAGATGACTTGCTTTATTTGTTGGTCAGTAATAACTACGATTGGGTGCGCCTGAAAGTATCGGCGCAACCGCTTTGTAGCAAACACTAGTGCCAAAACCAATTTTTCCATAGAGGAGTAATTCAACTCCGGCCCTTGTAGTGTTCGACTTATGAAGTAGACCGGAGTTTGTACCGTATCCCTATCCGTCATGAGTACTGCACTTATTGCTCCATGAGTGGCTGAGAGATACATAACGAGTTCCTCCTTTGGCCGGGGAGCTACTAGCATAGGGAGGGATGCAAGGTGCTGCTTGAGTTGGCCAAAAGCTTCCTCGGCTTCCTTTGTCCACCGGAAGTCTCCCTTCCTAATGCACTTCTTGAGTGTCTTAAATAGGGGTAATGACTTCTCTGCGGATTTGGATAGGAACCTATTTAGCCCGGCCAGCTTCCCATTTAAGGACTGCACCTCCTTCCGTGTCTGAGGGGATGGCAGCTGTATTACTGCGTCCGTCTTCTCTGGGCAAGGTTTGATGCCATTTGGATCAATCATATATCCAAGGAACATTCCCTCCGTTGCCCCAAACGTGCATTTCTTTGGGTTTAGCTTCATGTTAATCCTCCTTAGTGTGTCGAATGTCTCTTGGACATCCCGGAGAAGTGCATCCTCCGTATGAATTTTTATGACTAAGTCATCCACATAGACTTCCAGGTTGCGGCCTATCTGTGAGTCAAAGGCTTTGTCCACAAGCCGCTGGTATGTAGCACCGGCGTTCTTCAGTCCAAACGGCATTTTCGTATAACAATATACGCCCTGACTAGTATGGAACGCCGTCTTTTCAGCGTCCTCCTCCGCCATCTGGATCTGGTGGTATCCTTTATATGCGTCTAGGAAGCACTTAAAGGGATATCCACATAGGGATTCCACCTTCCAGTCAATCTCCGGTAATGGGTAACAATCCTGTGGACAGGCTTTGTTCAGATCCGTGAAATCCACACACATGCGCCAACTTCCGTCATGTTTTTTGACCATGACCGTATTGGATAACTTCTCGTGGTAGTATACCTCGCGCGTGATACCTGCGTCCACTAGTTTCCGTACTTCCTCCAATATCACTCGACTACGCTCAGGCGCCTGGCCGCGCTTCTTTTGCTTGACGGGTTGGTACCCATGGCGGATTTGGAGCTTATGTTCTGCTATCGCGCGTGGTACGCCTGTCATATGCTTTGGCTCCCATGCGAATATATCTAGATTTGCACCTAAAAGAGAGCACATGGCCCTTTTGCCGCTATCCGAGAGCGCCCCCATATGGATATCTCCTGTTCCGGATAGTCAGGATGGATTGCCACCTTCCAATTGGGAGGTGGTGATCCATCCTTGGGTGGAACAGGTGGAGCCGGTGTTGTCACGGTATGACACTCGGATGCTGGTACGATTGTGTTGTAAATGGTGACGATTCCTCCCTCAACAGGGAACTTGATCATTCCGTGTGCCGTGGAAGGTACTGCCCGTATAGCCAGAATACCTGGTCTGCCTATGATCCCATTGTATGGAGAATGTGAGCGTATCACCATGAAGTTCATCCACGCAGTAGTGGAGTGTTCCTCATTCCCAATGGTTACAAGCAGACGCAGTTGCCCTATCGGCCAGATGGTGTCTCCACTAAAGCCAGTGAGCGGCGCCGTGGCCGGTACTAATTGGCTTCTTATTTCTGGCCGTAACTACACAAAACAGTGTTCGTACAGTACTTCTGCTGATGAACCTCCATCCACATACATGCGACGAACATTGTGTGTTCTAGTGCTTATCTCAATAGTGAGAGGCGCATCAATCACATCGCTTGCTGTAATGGGAGGGAATGAGATTTCCCTGTCGCGTGAAAATTTTTGGCCAATTTTCTGCCTCGTACGGCGTTGTCTGAATTGGATCATGTATATGGTCGAAGGTTTGTCCTTTTAGGGATCCTTCTTGTCATACTTCTTGTTGTCTTTTCCATCCTTCCAATCCTTAACCAAATGCTTGAGTTTACCTGATTTGATCAGTGACTCAATGTGCTTCTTGAGCTGGATACACTCCTCCGTGCCATGGCCCTTGTCATTATGGAAATCGCAGAAGCAATTTCCTTGCCGACGGTCCGGCGGAGTCGTCATTGGGGGAGGCCTCGGAAAATTTGCCCCTTCCGTCAGCAAGATCTCCCGGTAGGACATCTTTAGGGGGGTACACTTATCGTCCGACCGTCCTCCTTTGTTTTGGCTCTTATAGTCTGAGGCCCTGCTATTGTTCTGATTGCTTTGACCGCCCGATTGCCTCTTGGACTGGTCGTTTGATCGGTAGCCGTTTCCTTTTGAAGGGTAAGCCGTGGCAACCGCCGTTTCTCCTTCTATGAAGTTTCTGACCCTTTCCATGAGGTCATCATATCTCTCTGGACGCTTGTCATTGAGACGCCTTATCAATTCCCTGTCTGTTATGGCGTGCATGTATTCAGAGATTTTCAGGAGTTCCGGCATTGTCTTTGTGCGCGTGCACTCATCATTGAAGCGTTCAGTGAAGGCTTCTGTGGACTCCCCCGGCCGCTGTTTGACAGTTGCCAATGAGATCGGATCCCTATTATACTTCTTCCGCTGAGTATAATTATTCTTGAACGTAGTGCGTAGTTCCGTGAAGCTATCAATGCTTCGTGGAGGGAGTCCCTCAAACCAGTCACGGGCATTGCCGATCAAGGTTGAATTGAACATTTGGCACCATATAGGCATGGGCCATCGCTCAATTTTAGCCTGCGTGTCAAATATTTTGAGGTGATCATCCGGATCACCAGTTCCATCATAGGTCTTGACACACGCCGGCATGCGACGTTTTGTGTCCTCGGAGCAGTTCCGTATATGGAGAGTAAAAGGATCTTCCCTGGGATCCGCCCATGGACGGGTGAGCCTAGGGTCTTCCCACGGGTCACACCAAGGACGGGAAAGATCCTCTGCTTCTGCCTCTCGATAATAAGGGCCACCATAATAATCATCATTATTTGGTGGTGGTGTAGGGGTACGCCTAGGTCGGCGACGTTTGGGCGGATGGTCATCCGAGTCCTCTCCTGATGGATCTGGAGAAGGAGGCGGTGCCCCATCTCTTGGGAGAGGACCGCTCTTTTTAGAAGAGCCAGGGGCCTTCTTCCCAGTGTTCATCCTATCCCACACACTTGTGCGATGAGCGGCTCTTGTCAGTTCTTGGTCTGGTCGCTCGGTTGAACCGTCAGACTTCTCCCCCTCCTCTCGAGACTGCGTTAGTTCCTCTATGAGGCAATCTCCTATGCGCTCGAACACATTCCTAGGTTGAGGAGTTTCCACGAAGATGCTCTGCTCCTGAGGCCGAGTCTTCCTTTTCCTCTGATTTTGAGAAGAGGTGATTGGTCCGACATTGCCAAAGTTGAGTCTAGATTGGAGGTTTCTCCCTAGATTCAACCTTGATGCAATCCCTGGGACGATCCTATCAAAGTTCTGCGTGAGAACTCGAGTGAGATCCTCCTCGCTGAGTGGTTGGACTTCTACTTCCTCCTCAATCGCTGGTCTGCGCGGCTCCTTGTTAGGGGGATTAGGCGCACTCCCTAGATCAGGGTTGTCCAGGGTTGAAGTAGGTGGGGGAGTTATGGAGATCGTTCTCGTCACCCCCATGGACTGAAAACCACCACGGTTACCAGGTCCGCCCGCTGGGCGGCTAGGGGATTGATTGGGGATGAGTATCCCTTCCCCTTGGGACTTCCGATTTCCAGGATTTGTGTTCCTGGGATCAGCTTGCGGATGCCCCTTCGTCATTGGAAATTCAAGATGAGATTTCGCTCTAGCTTAGTGTAATGGGTCCCACGGATGGCGCCAACTTGTTGATGCAAAAGTTGGGTGATCCTTGCTTGACCCGAATTAGGCTTAATTCGGGCGGGCTTGGGCTCCGGCTCCTGCACCAAGTGAACTGTTTGGTTGAGATCCTGCACACTAAACAACATGCGTTAGGCTTACCGTGGGAATGTTTCCCACGATTATACTCCGGCGTGAGAGTAAATAATCGGTTAGGGTTTATAGGAGTTGAGTGAGTTGAGAGTATAGAACGTAATACCTTTGTGGAACCCTTGGGGGTTCCTTTTATAGGCAGTGAAACCCTAGTGGGCTGTCACTGATACTTCGGCCCCAAGGAAAGGATAAGTACCAGAATTAGATTGATTGTCATCTTCTAATTATGGTGAGTGAATATCCTCTTCTTTGAGGTAAATCCTTTTCATAGACAGAATATGATTCTCTCTAACCCTGTACCGGCTGCGCCGGGCCGTGGGCTGCACACGTGTGTGCGGTTACTGTTCATCCAAGCCCATAAGCTTAAATGACATTATTCCCACCCATCTGTGATGGGCCGGATACGGGTAGTACCCGTGGGCCGGGTTCCTGACCCGGCTGGGGACTATACGTCATCAATGTACGCATAGGAGATACTTTGTTTGCAGCTATCGAACTGATTGGATAGCTATCCACTATTGTATTATACCCATTACACATACATCATTTGTTTAAAACTAATCCAGAATACATCAATTTGTTAAACTATTTGTATTGGGCATTTTTTATCAAACACCTTATGCACATACACATGAACTTATATAAGAAAAAGGCACATACCTTTTGACTTGGATGAATTGGTAGATTCATGAGAGTTTTAACGTCTTATCTGTTAAACAAAAAGTTAAAAAGCATAAAAAATATTCAAAATAGCAAACTACGGTCAAATCAAATCAATTAAAAAAATAGATTATGATACTTACAATCTGAATCCATAGTGGATGTCCCTGGTGTTCTTAGTTTGGAAACAGGAGTGGGTCGATGATTTTATTTGTTCCATGAATCTGGTCCAAAATTATTGGTTCTTCCTCCGAAATTTTCTTTGACATTTTCATTATTTGTTCTATGAATCTGGTATAATGTTGTTTAATGTACATATTACATCCCTCGGATCATATTTTGTGAAATAAGGACCCGAATTGTTTGTGGCTTCTTGTGTAAGCCTTAGACATTTTCAAGTATTACTAAAAATAACCAATTTATCATGTAAAATTACTAACTTAGACATCTTAAAAATCCAGCATTCATTTTCAAGGGGTATTTGTCTTTTTAAGGCCTCCTTTATTATAATATATAGATGGTTTTTCAAGCTCCAATAAGTACATTTCAGATGTATGTATGCAAATATGGATTGATCAAGATGTTTTTGTTAATTATTATTAGTTCATATTATATATTTATGAGGCTTGCCTTTGTGATGATAAGTAGTGATGAGTTTGTGGAAGTGGGGGAGTGTGGTTGGGCAAGTGCGAAGTAAAGTGCGATCACGTGGGGAAGTAGAATGGTGAGGGGAGGGGTGTTGGGAGTGTTGAGGAGGTTGATACGCGCCTGTTGTTGCATATGAGTGGGTTTGGACTGAATGTGAGTGATTTTTTTAGGATTGAAGAGTTGACGGATTTGATTAGGCGTGCGGGTGTTAAAGGGATTGTTGGGGGGTTGAGGCGGTCAGTTAGTTTTTTCCTAGAGTGCCACACTAGTTTTAGTTTTTTGTGTGATGAAATGGATTTTATATGTTGAATTTTTTGAAATATGATTTTTGTATTCCCATAGTGCCGTATTTCCCCCTATATATATATGCTTGCATGCTAATGTGTTCCTATGTTAGTTGTGTTTATGCCTATTCTCGCTTGTATGTTTTTTGTTTATGTCTAAGCAATTATTCCGGCTTTAATTTGATATGGTGGCATTTTTACTCTTTGACCAATATGAAACTTTATTAATTTGACAAATCATTTCCTATAAGTGATCGCTTTGTTGTCGGTAAGTTACTAACTTGATAATGGTTATGTGGTGTACTAATTATGCTGTGGTGAATGAACAAGTTTCATTCAGATAGGTTGTTTGGTATTGACTTTTGACAGTTATTATGTGATGTGTAATGGTTATAGTTGGATATTAAGCTCTAACGAAAATGCATTGTTCCATCAAGTCATTTTTAGAATGCAATGTTGTTGATCTCTTAGAATAGATCGAGATTCTGTTAAGAATTGCACTAATAGCTTGTAAACAAACTAAAGCACGAGAGAGACTCTTACTCAAACTAGATAAGTTACGCGGAATCTAACTTATCAAAGCTTAAGAAGAATAGAGAATTCTACTAACTATTCGATCTTTATTAATCGTAAAACTTGTGTTGAGGTACAATAAACTCAACGACCTATTGTTCCTTTTATAGTACAAGTAATTACAGAATATTCTATTAGGATACATATATCGCACACGATATACTCCCATTATTACTAGAACATATCTCTATTAAAGATATAATGGTCCTTATCAACACTAGAAGTACTTACACTTTAACCCTAACGGTACTTAACATGTACCGTGTAACAACTAGCAGTACTTATACAAATCATTCCCAACAATCCTTCCCTAAATATGAATGATAACTGGTTATCTTCTTGTTTCTCTATGTCTTGAATGTATAAGTATACATGTCTTCAAACTTCACTTTTAGTATCTAGGTAGGACTTGTAGTCTTGATCTTTGTACCAACAGAATGCATTCAAACACTTCTTTGTTGGGAATAAAAATAGCTAAGTCACTATGCAACTGGCAAAGGGATTTTAGACGCTGACAAGAGCAATTGAAGCACTGACAGATTGGGCACTGACTAGACAAATCAAGGCGTTGACAAAGGAAATCCCAGTCACAAGACAACTACATAGTCAACACGTTTTGTATATTTAGGAAAGATATGATTAACATTGTATTCTCTATATTTATCTTTCCCTAGAATAGTTGATAAGTAGATAATTGGTCAAGACTCCTTATGTTATAAAAAGAGGTCTTAGGGTTCATTGTTGATATACGTTTTACTCACTTTCATTGTACTCAATCGTTTATCAATACAAGTGAAAGTTTGGTATACATTGTGTTTTGCTTTGTTATTTGTTGTAAGTGTTAATTCCGTATAACACTTAGATTGTCATAAACACAAAGTTTCTCAACGTGTTATACTTGATTTAATCTCGTTAACACAAAGCTAAATCGATCTAAGTTTGGGATCAACAAGTGGTATCAGAGCTTGTTGAGGAACTTTGATCAGAAGAACACCAAAACCCTAATCGTATAAAACCCTAATTTTTCAAATCCCTAAAATCATCATGTCGACCTCAACCTCATAAACCCAATGTGACACCCCGGGTTGGGTCAATTGCAGTGGAAATAAAGTTTGGAATGTCACAGGGGTGGATCGATAGCAAATAGCACATAGAGCACAGGATAAGAGATTATCCATCATATATATTACATGAACAGTGTACAAATTTATAAAAATTGTTTAAACATGACAATAGTAAAATTTTCATTTTTCCCCAGTAGAAATCCCTGATGAGTCCTACAATGCAGACTACTATAATGCTTGAGTCCATGCACACACCACGTATTAACTTCATTTTCCTTAGAAAAACATGCTTAGAGGGTCAACAGAAAGTTGGTGAATTTACAGGTTTAATAAAATAAGTTTGGACATAAATGATCATGATAGTAGTAATGCACATAGCATCCATACTAAAAAGGTAATTACATTCCATATTGCTCAAAACTGAAGCTTAACTCTCCATAGTTCTCAACAGATGAGAACCCGTGGCCTTACAAAAAAGCGCCAAACCCAGTTCCAACATAGTATACATCTGTTGTCCCGACCAAGGCAAAGTGAGCTACTCACCCAGATGGGGATCGTCAATCCTAAATAGATCTATTTATAACATTCCGGCTATTACAATAATTTAACAATTTCTACAATAGGCAATTGTAATCAAAGTTTATACAATACAATTTATGTCCAATAAAATAAGTTGCATGTTTTCTCCCCCGTAGAGGAAACGTTTATCAATAATTTGTATGGGGCTGTAAACTCACCTTGGAGTTTGTAAAGGCTGTGCAATTAAAAAGGAAATCCAAGTAATGCTCACGTTACAGTCTACTACCTAATTAAATAGTACAGTCTTAATAATTAATACAAGAAAACGTATGTGTATGCTTATACAATTTTTAATCAGTTTATTAATGCTACAGTGTTTATTTAAATGACTGTAGTACAAGTATTAATAATATTCATTTGAACTTGTAATTAAGTTTCTTGTTTAACTAAAATAAAATGTTTTACTTATAATTTTTGTATACGTACTTGCATTCAATTTATTTAACATTTAAATAAATTCATTTCATAAAAGTATATAAGTACATGTATTTAATTTACACATATACATATAGTTTATACAAATTATCTTATAAAGTAGAATATAAATATTTTATTTTGTAAAGTAAAATATAAATATTTTATTTAACTTTAAAGTTCCCAAATTTTTTCCAACATTTATAAAATAATTTATAAGTTATAAATTTAAAAATTTAAAATTTAAGCCCTTATGGTTTAGGATTTATTTAAGTTTTACTAAATTAAAATAGAATTAGGGTTTAGAGCTTGTTTAAGTTTCGGAATATTACAAAACTAGTCCCTCCATATTTTAAGTAAAGTAAAACTTTCGGATTTTACATTTTTAGCACCTATGGCTTTTTATACTTTCAGGTTATGGCAGAATTAGTCCCTCTAGTTATAATTAGGTTTTATATCTTTCATAAAATGACAAAAGTAGTCCCTAGGGCTTCTATATGTTTCGGCTTATTACAAGAATGGTCCTTAGGTTTATAAAATGACAAAACAACTTTTAGAGACTTTCAAAAATGGTCCTTAGGGTTCACGGATGGCATTTATTAAGCCCTAGACTTTTGGATAATTACAATTTTAGTCCTTGTGTTTAATAGTTTATCAAAACAGTTTTGAGTGTCACGGTTTTAGTCCCTAAGTTTCATAAATTGTCATTTTTAGTCCAAAAGTTTTTATAAGTTATATTTTGTTATAAAAACTTTATTTAAATATTCAAGACATTAAATGTGCTCATTAAATGGACCAAAAGACTATCCGGATTTCTAATGGGCCTAAGCATATTCTTAAGTCCAATAATATACTAAGATTAGTTAGATGGGCTTAATGGGCCATTGAAAGTATACGGCTACAAGATATTGGGCTTATTGGGCCTATTAGGTCTTGGGCTAATGTTGCATGGGCTTGATTAGTACATTAATATTACTTTATCGTTTATGTAGGTAATAATCTAGGTTTTCTTATAAGCTTATCATTAGCTTATCAAAATTAAGTTATGAACCCTAATCAAAAGGGGTAAAACCCACGGTTTCCTTTATTTGATGTATCAAATAAGATCTAGATTTGTTCCAAGGTTGCTTGTAAGTTATAAGCCCTAATATGAGCTTATGACTCACAGCTATATTAATTTATAGCTTATTGAGATAAGTCTAAACTTGTTATATGGTTGCATGTAATTATAAGAGTCCCAAAATAAGATCTAAGCCATGTACAAGCCTAGAAGTCAATCATAAGTCCATATACATACATATATAGCCCACGGCTATAAATTAGATCTTGGTATTTCCAAGATGAGATTTAAGCTAGTTATGTGTTTATAATTAATAAGTGTGAAAACACTTATCCTTTTACAACTTATTTCCAATAATAACAAGACCAAAACGTGTATTTTATGTCGTAAATGTCGGAATTATGCGTGGTTTGTGTTTTTATTGTGTTTTAGGACCAAAAGATGAAAAAGGAAGAAAACATGGGCTATCACGGGCTTTTATCGAAGAAAACGAGAAAAGACGAAGTCAAAAGATCAAGAGTGCAAAAAGAACGAAAGTCCAAGGCCTATTCTGAAGATTTATCGAAGAAAAAGTCTAAGACAGAAGTTTAATGAAGTCGAAGAGCTCAAGTCTAATTGAAGAAGAAAATTAGAAGACAAGTTCAATTTACATCGACAAATCCCGAGACCACGTCGAGAAAGACAAAGTATTTAAATCGAGTTGAGACGGAAAGAAAGAAAGAAGGAAGCACACATGCACTCCCCTCCTCCTATAAATACCCTCCTAATGACACATTAGGAGGGTGTTAGCTAGTTATTTTTCTTTCTTTAGTTTTCATTTTAGAGAGAGAAAGTGTTTAACTTTGTCTCACTAAAACTTCATCTTTTCATTCAAGTTTAAGCTTTATTTAATCTTTGTATTTGAGTTTCATTAATCAAAAAGTTCAAGTTTAAGTTTTTCATCTTAATCTTTTTCTACCTTTCTTGATTTTAAATTGTCCTTGATCCGAAATTTTAATACAAGGTGCTTGATTTAGATGATTTTGTGATTAAAAAGTTATCTTTTTATTCTTTTCTAAGTCTTACACGGATTAAGCTTTGAGCTATTCATGCTTATTGGCTTATTTAGTGTTTACCTTATTGTTTTTAGTTTTGTCAAAAAGTTTAGTCTTTTTAAAGTGTCTTTTATAAAGTTTGCGAATTTAGTATTTCAAAAGTTGTCAAATATATGCTTATTGAATTGGTTAAGTTTCGGTTTAGTGTTCTTATTTGGAAGTGCTTATTGAGTTTTTAGCTTATCTCCCTTTTCGGATTACTTGTGCTCCATCGCAAAGTTTGGGGTTACACATTCCGACGGCCACATTCAGACGGTTCATTGTGATCACAATAACCTTTAAGGTTTTACTTTGCGATCAAGAGTATATTCAGATCCCTTATTCCGATCGTGATTGCGATCGCACATTGCGACGGGTCTTAAGGTTACATTAAGACGAAACTCTGCCAAATTTTTGTTAGCAACATTCTGATAAAAGTGACATTCCGACGGAACTGTATTCCGATAGCTCAGATCTTAATTATTCCGATACTGGACATTCCGATAGGCCCACATTCCGACAGAACTGCATTCCGATAGAGTTGACTTACTATTATTCCGATAGAATTTACTTTGACATTCCGATGGTTTTGTTTGCACTACATTCCGACAGAATTCACTGTGTACATTCCGATGGGTTAAGTTTTTAAGTTTTATAAAGTTTTAAGTTTTAAGTTCATTACGTTTTAATTTCTAAAAATTTCACGCTTCCCGAAATCTCTATTTTTACCAAGTGTTTTTCTAGTAATTTCTAGTTTAATTTTTAAAGCTTTTATTTTACTCAACGACATTTTCTTATTTGCTTTTAGTTTAAAATAGATAATCAAACAAACCATTTATTTTTCCACAAAGAACGACTGAGTCGCACTCTTAACTAGTAATCAATTCGAAAAGATCGGAACAACAAATTTTCATACGAGGCAAACCCTTGTATCAAATGGCTCCGCTACCGGCTCTTTTCGTTAAGATTAACGGTTTTAAGTGAGAGACGCGTTGGATTTTGGGATCCGTTCATCTTTGAATGTTATTTTCTTGCTTAAATTTTCAAAAATCCTAAAAAATATAAAATTTTCAAAAATTCAAAAAAATAGAAAAACATAAAAAACCAAAAAATGTTTCTTGTCTATTTTTCTCTTCCTTTTGTAGGTGTGTATGCGTACTCGTGCTCGTAAGAAGAAAGTAGCTCAAGCCGAAGTCATTACTCCACCTATTGTCACCATGGACAATCAACCAATGATCGAGCTTTTGCAATCGCAAGTAGAGGGCAACACCGATGCTATTGTTATACCCGAAATTGGAGCCAACAACTTTGAACTCAAATCCGGTTTCATTCAAATGGTCTATGTTCAACCATTATTGGGGCGTACACTTGATGATCCTCACGACCATATAAAACGGTTTCTTCAACTCACTAATACGGTCAAGTATAATGGAGTTTCACAAGAAGTGATTCGCTTGCAACTTTTTCCTTTCTCCTTAGAGGGACAAGCCCGGAATTGGCTTGATAAGGAACCGCCACAAAGTATTCTTACGTGGACGGATTTAGAGACCAAATTCATTAATTACTTTTTCCCACCCTCACGTACTACCGCTTTGCGGAATGAAATCATTACCTTCGAACAAAAGTACGGTGAGACATTTAGTGAATCTTGAGACCGTTTTAAGGAACTTTTAAGAAAGTGTCCACAACATGGTTTCACAAAAGTACATCAAATAAATACTTTTTACAATGGGTTAAGCATGAATGACCAAGATTCACTAAATAGTGCCTCGGGGTTAATATTTTGGTTAAGTCTTCTAATGCTGCATGGGACATTATTGAGAATAAGTCTAGAGTGCAAACCAAGAGTGTTCGGACTAATGTGGCTAATGCTAGCACTAATGAGAGCGACAAGAAAATTGATAAGCTTACTTCTCTTGTTGAAACACTTGCTCTCCAAACCGCTAACAACACCAAAGCTATCAATGCACAAGTTAATGCTATGAGTCAGTCATGTGAAATATGCGGGGGATCTCATTCATACACCGATTGTGCTTCGACTCACGACAATCCGGAAAATGTGTATGCCGCCAACGGTAACTTTTCTACGGGAGGCTATCAAGCACGTCCTCAAGGTGACCGCAATTTGCTCAGATATCGCTCAAACAACTTTCTTTCACCACCCGGTTTTCCCCCTCAAAACCCAAACAACCTCAATCGCAACAATCAAAACCAACCTCGAGCTCCAACTCAATATCAAACCCAAATAAACTCATATCCACCTCAAAGAAACAATCAAGTTCACCAACCACCCGCTTATCAACAACCTGCCTACCATGCTCTTCCTCCCACCAACCCACCACATTTAATCAAGAGGTTGACACTTACATGAGGACTAATGATGTGATAGTGCAAAATCTTCAGCGGGAAATGGCGAACATGAAAGCAGATATGGTAAAACAAGGGAATGATCTTCGAGCCGATATGCGAAACTCTTTGGCAAGTCAAACGAATGACTTAAGGGATATAATGGCTAGTTTTTTCCAAAGTAATCAAGCCTCTGGTTCGGGTTCTCTTTCGAGTAACACCGTTGCTAATCCAAGAGGGGAGATGAAAGCAATCACCACTCGCAGTGGAAAAGGTTTAAAGGAACCCGAGCTTCCTACACCTACACCGGTGATTGTGACAAAGGAAAACGAGTCCCCTTCTCCAATTCCTCCAACTTCTACTTCTCCAATTCCTCCAACTTATACTTCTCCAATTCCTCCACCTTCTACTTCCACCCCTCCACCACCCAAGGATGTGAGTGAGAACTCCATTCCAAAGCCTTCATCTCAACCCAATATACCTTATCCCTCAAGGTTGAGGAAAGAGAAATTGAAGAACAAGGATGATATTCAGGTTTCTAACTTTCTCAAAATGTTTAAACAACTGAATTTCAATATCTCCTTTGCTGAGGCTCTCACTTACATGCCCAAATATGCTAAAATGTTTAAAGATCTTCTCAGTGATAAGGAGAAACTTCTTGATATTGCTCAGACCCAACTTAATGAGAATTGCTCTGCAGTGCTCTTAAGGAAATTACCCACCAAACTTGGTGATCCGGGTCGTTTTCTCATTCCTTGCAACTTCCCCGGGGTAGAGAATTGTATGGCCCTAGCCGATCTAGGTGCTAGTATAAACTTAATGCCATTAAGTGTTTGGAAACAATTATCTCTACCCGAGCTAGTCCCCACACGAATGACTGGAATTAGCTAACCGTACGGTTGCTTATCCGATGGTGATAACCGAAGATGTCTTCGTCGGTGTCGACAAATTCACCTTTCCGACGGATTTTGTTGTCGTTGACTACGAGATGGACCCCCGTGTTCCATTAATCGTTGGACGTCCATTCTTGAGGACCGGTCGCACTCTCATTGATGTAGCCGCGGACGAATTAATCATGAGAGTTGGTGATGATAAAATCGTCTTCAACATGGGTAAACTTTCTAAGCAGCCTTCTGAAAACGAGAGCGTTAATTTCATTGATGTTCTTGATGAGGCTTGTGAAGAACATTTTAAAGACGCTTGTAAAAGTGGTTCTTCTTCTCTACCCATTGTTGAGACCGTTGCCTCTATTGCTGCATCACTAACTCCATTTGGAGAAAGTGATTTCATTTTGAAAGAATTTGAAGCAACTTTGGGAGATGTGGACTTGCAATATGACGATTCTCCCTCCAATTGGGATGAAGACATTCGTACCATTTAGAAAATTCTCAATGAGGACCATATTTCTCGACCATCTCCTAAGGATATCTCTATCGATGAACCGAATTTGACTACGCCTTCCATCGAAAATCCTCCGGATTTAGAGCTTAAGGACCTACCGTCTCATCTCGAGTACGTTTTCCTTGAAGACAACAAGAAGTCACCCGTGATCATCGCAAAGGACTTGAAAGAGGAAGAAAAATCTCGACTTATCGCCGCGCTAAAGAATCACAAGTAAGCGATTGCTTGGAAAATCTCCGATATTCGTGGAATTGATCCTCACTTTTGCACATATAAAATTCTCATGGAGGACGACTTTAAACCCACTATTCAAAGCCAAAGAAGGGTGAATCCCAAGATCCATGACGTTATCAAAAAAGAGGTTATCAAACTTCTTGATGCGGGAATGATCTACCCTATCTCTGATTCACCATGGGTTAGTCCGGTCCATTGTGTGCCTAAGAAAGGCGGAATCACCGTTGTGCCCAATGAAAACAACGAGTTGATTCCTACTCGTCTCGTTACAGGGTGGAGAGTTTGTATAGACTATCGCAAACTCAATGATGCTAAGAGAAAGGATCATTTTCCCCTTCCTTTCATGGACCAAATGCTTGAACGTCTAGCGGGTAATGACTATTATTGCTTCTTAGACGGTTTCTCCGAGTACTTTCAAATTCCCATCGATCCTAAAGACCAAGAGAAAACCACATTCACTTGTCCTTATGGAACATTTGCTTACAAACGAATGCCTTTCAGCATATGCAATGCTCTTGGGACTTTCCAAAGATGTATGATGGATATCTTCCATGACATGGTTGAAGAAACTATAGAAGTCTTCATGGATGATTTCTCGGTCTATGGTGATTCTTTCTCTCATTGCCTTGCCAATTTGGAACGCATGCTTAAGCGATGTGAAGACACTCGCCGTGTTCTAAATTGGGAAAAAATGCCATTTCATGGTAAAAGAAGGCATTGTGCTTGGACATAAAATCTCTAAAGCCGGTCTTGAAGTAGACCGTGCTAAAGTGGATGTCATAGCCAAATTACCTCCACCTTCAACCGTGAAGGGTGTGAGAAGTTTCCTTGGTCATGCGGGCTTCTATCGTCGATTCATTCAAGATTTTTCTAAAATCGCTCGCCCGATGACCCACCTCTTGGAAAAAGATACTCCTTTTATCTTTTCTAAAGAGTATATTGAATCCTTCAATCTTCTTAAGGATAATCTAACTAAGGCGCCGGTCTTGTTTACCCCTAATTGGGAGCTACCTTTTGAATTGATGTGTGATGCTAGCGACTTTGCTATTGGAGCGGTTTTGGGCCAAAGAGTTAACAAACACTTCCAACCAATCCACTATGCCAGCAAGACAATGACGGGGGCTCAATTGCATTATACCACTACCGAAAAAGAGCTTTTAGCTGTAGTGTATGCTTTTGAGAAGTTCCGCACCTATCTTGTCCTTTCCACCACTATCGTGTACACCGACCATTCCGCGTTGAAGTACTTGTTAACTAAGCAAGATTCTAAGCCAAGCCTTCTTCGTTGGGTTTTACTCCTTCAAGAATTCAAAATTGAAATTCGTGACAAGAAGGGAGCCGAAAACCTAGCCGCGGATCATCTAAGTAGACTTGAGGATCCTTATCAAGGGGATCATCCGAATCAAGAGATCAATGACTCTTTTCCCCTTGAGACCTTAATTTCTATCAATTCCAATCTTGATGACTCCACGTAGTTTGCGGACATTGCAAACTACTTAGCGGGTGGTATTCTCATCGATGGGTTAACATCCCAACAAAAGAATAAGTTCTTTAAAGATGTTAAGACTTACTTTTGGGATGACCCTTATCGCTTCAAACAATGTGCAGATCTGATTATTCGTTGGTGTGTTGATGGACCCGCAGCTTTAGACATTCTCGAAGCTTGCCATAAAGGACCCACCGGTGGTCACTTTGGTCCCAATTACACCGCGAAGAAAGTGTTTGACTCGGGATTCTATTGGCCCACCATTTAGCGTGACGCTCACGAGATGGTTAAAAATTGTGATGCTTCCCAACGCCAAGGCAAAATCACACATAAAGATGAGATGCCTCAAAATTTCATACAAGAATGTGAAATCTTTGACGTATGGGGTATCGACTTTATGGGGCCATTTCCATCATCTAAAGGGAACAAGTACATCCTCGTAGCCGTTGACTATGTTTCTAAATGGGTTGAAACCAACGCTTTCCCTACGAATGATGCGAGGGTGGTTGTGAACTTTTTGAAGCAAGTTTTTGCTCGATTCGATGTTCCTCGTCCAATCATCAGTGACCGCAAGACTCATTTTTGCAATGATCAATTTGCACGAGTCATGGCTAAGTATGGTGTCAATCACCGTCTTTCCACCGCTTATCATCCCCAAACAAATGGGTAAGCCGAGATTTCTAACCGTGGATTGAAGCGAATTCTTGAGCGTACTGTGGGAGAGCATCGTGCCTCGTGGGCCGATAAGTTAGATGTTGCTTTGTGGGCTTTCCGTACCGCTTATAAGACCCCGATTGGTTGTACACCTTATCGTCTTGTGTACGGGAAAGCATGCCACCTCCCTATCGAGCTGGAACATAAGGCGTACTGGGCCTTGAAGTGGGCGAATTTTGACATCAACAAAGCCAGCGATCTTCGGAAGATTCAACTCAATGAGCTAAATGAACTAAGGAATCAAGCTTATGAGAACTCATTGATCTACAAGGAGAAGACCAAGATCATCCATGATGCTAGGATTAAGAACCGAGAGTTCCACGTTGGTGATCAAGTTTTACTCTTTAACTCTCGGTTGAAGATCTTCTCCGGTAAGCTGAAGAGCCGTTGGTCTGGTCCATTCACCGTCGCCAAAGTCTTCCCATATGGCACCATTGAGCTTTCTCAGCCAAATGGGCCAAATTTCAAAGTGAATGGCCAGCGCGTGTAGCTGTACTTTGGTGAGGACATCTCTCATGAGATGATTCCATCCCTCACCACATTTCCCTTGAATTAGTTCCGGGTCGTGTCAGGCTCGTGACTCGGTTATAAAAAACAAGCGCTTCTCAGGAGGCAACCCGTTGATCTATCCTTTACCGTTTTCATAATAAGTGTAGGGGGAGCCCCGTATGTGTTTGTTGTCTTGTTTCTTTTGATGTGTGCAGGGATTAAAGCTTCAAAGCTCCATTCTCGATGACTTTTGACGACCCGTGATTCCGTGTTCCCATCTTCTTGGTTCTATCCTAAACTATCGTGATTCAATATTTCATATCTTATATATTCACATTGAAGTCACCATAGTTGTCCTTTCCTTAGCAAGATTTAAACAAAATGCACAATGTCCTAAGTGTAGGGGAGTTTACTCCCACATGCTTAAACATTGAGGACAATGTTTATATCAAGTATAGGGGGGACTTCTATCGAAGTAAGTGGTCTTTTCCATGAATTTGCCCTCATTTTAACCGGAAAATCTAATTTTTCGACATTTTTCAAAAATTTTAATCTATTTTGGCCTAGTAGTTTAGTATTATTTTTCTTTGTTATCGTTATTTACTTTCTTTGCTAGAATAAAATTTTTAATGAAGTGGTTTTAACTTTTCAAAGTCGTGAATCTTTTGACTCAACCAGAGTTTACTTATCCAAGTTTACTCTAGCTAGTATCCTTAAGGTGTTTAAGTCAAGTCTTGCTAGGCTTTTATATAGGGAACTTTAAAACGCGAAAGTCTTAACTCTCACAGGTTAAGAACAAGAACTTTCGCAAGTTCCTATAACTAATCCTTGAGAGTCGTTTATCAGGGGAACTTTAAAATGCGAATTCTAAACTTTAAAAAGTCTAAGAGTTTGCAAGATCCTATAGATGTCTTGAAAACCCAAAACTTTGATTTAATTGGTTAAGCATCCATGAGTCTCATTCCTTGAGATTTTAAATTGTGGAGAACGAGAGATGATAGAGTCAATTATAAGTTTGGTATTCTTTCATGAATTTATGTGAGTTGATTATAAGCTTTTTCTCCCATCGCTTGCTAATAAATATATTTGCAATAAATAAGTTTGTACGATTTAAAAAGTTACTTAGCTTCTAGCACAAGATCGTTTAAAAGTTGCTCGGTATTAATTAGAGTTCATAGCCAAGGCATAACTTATTGAAGCGGGATGCGAAGATTGGCGAGTCCGAAAAGGTCCTAACAAGACACGAGGGCTACATTTTGTTGCTAAAGATCCAAAAGTGATGTGAAGAATCATTTATCAAAAATCAATATGAAGGATCGAGACACACGACGAAAAGCAAAAACTCCCCTAAAGATCATGGAGAAGTCTATCCAAAAAGGCCCTAACAAGGTATGAGGATAAATATATCCAAGTCCTAAAAGGAGGCGGATCGTTGTATATCAAAGTCCAAAATAAAGATTGGAGAAAAATGAAGAAGTCGTGGTCCAAAGATGAAGAATCTCTCAAAACTTAAAGTTAAGAAATTCCTATTATGAAGAGAAGACCATAATTTCAAGAACATCTCTCAATATTTGAAGTATGAAGTCGCTGCCAAATATCGGTCCGAGAAAGGTCTCAAATCGTGAAGCAAGTTATGCCAAGATATGAACTTAAAGAGGTCCCGAGAAGCAGTTTTAAAAGATTTTGTCCTTTAGCTAACTATTGATTAAATCGTCCCACTTTATTTTCAACACTAAATAACTATCGAAATAAGTCAAACAATGCATCCTCGTGATCATTTAAGACAATATTAAAATATAAGAGATACACCTAGGAATAAGGGTGTGACAATCCGTCAATTTATGGTTGATATTTTTATTCTCAAGTATTATTTAAAAACATTATTTTAATGTTATATTATGAACTCACTTATTTTTGGAAAGAAATTTGGAATTTACGTCTTTAAGTAGCATCGACTACGTCTAAACCGGAGGATTCTACGTTACGTGCTTACGTTTACATACACCGTTTTTGGTGACAGTCCGACATTTCAGAAAATAAATTTATCTGTGAATATTATTTTGAGATTTTAAATTTGTGTTGGTTCATAAACTCACAAATTTATGAGAAGAGATTAGGACTTACGATTATAATTTAACGTCCTTTACGACTAAACCGGAAACCTTAGGATTACGTATTTACGTTTTTGAACTCCGTTTTTAATGAGACAATTTTTATTAGATTCGTTTTGTGCCATTGATTCATAATTTATAAAAACATTTTTCATAAAACGACCCGAGGGCACGCAAATCGAGGAAAATAGAATCGAGGAATACCTATAAATTAGTGGGATGAGACAAAATAAGTTTTGCCCCACCCCACTAATATGGGATGGCAACACTTAGCTACAACACCATTAGGTGTCAAAACTTCACAAGGAAGCTTGCACACTTGTCATGAAAGCTTAATAAACAAGCTACACACCACAAAAACCACTAAACTCAAACCATTCTCACATTTCATACATGCAATACCACCAAAAACTCACAACTCTCTCTCTCTCACTCATCCATGCCGTCCCATATCACCCTAAAACACCCATTTTGATCAAATTCAACCACAAAATCTCATGTTATTTCTACATATGATGATGTCTTTTTGAAGATATGAAGATTGGAGGTGATCTTAACTTATGAAAAGGAGTTTTCATTAGGTTAAAGGGCTGATTTCATGGATGTATTCATCCATCCAAAGGACCCAAGAAGTTTCCTTGCTAAAGTTGAGGATTTGATAACAAGAACCAAGTCTTGTTCATCAAAAACCTCATATTTTCATCACTATTGGTGGTATAGAGATTGTTCTTCCTATCCTCTTGTTATTTAGATTATGTAATCTTGTATTTTCTTTCCTATTTTATATGTATATGATGAATATATGATGATAAAAATGTTTTGTGGGGATCAAGTGTTGATAAATATGGTTAAAAAGATGGAAAACCATAGGTAACAAGGTTAAAATCTTGCTTAATGTGACGGCTGTATAAAAACAGTAAGTAACCAAATGATAAACTGATAAATGGCATAGTGGAATCCATTTACAGTAAGTATTAGGTGTTATACACATGTGAGAGTTGGCCATGCAATGGAATCATCAAAATGAGTGAGATATGATCAAAACAAAATTAATATACCAATCTGAATAGTCTGTTTTGTAGGGACTGTTAAGAATACTTAGATATGGATTGAGCAGTAGCTATAGCTAACTTATTTGTAGCACATAATATGAAGTTTATGTAATCCAAAAATGAGCTTCTATCTCCTTATAGAACTCAAGATATGATAAAAATGGTGAAAGTGAAACTAAAAATCAGATTTTGTGAAATTAAAGTTTAATAGTATTATATAAGCACTCAAAATAATATAGTATAAAATGTGAAATTAAAACCCACTAACTTATATATTTAATTTATATAAATATGTATAAGGATAAATAAATGGACATTATATAAAAATGGTAGTTTGGTAAGTTTTATAAGTTATAAAAACTATAAACAAGATTTTTACGTCTTTTCGGCTAGTACCGTAAAATTAACGTTTTTCGTCAATTAAAACTTAGACGATCAGACCCGTCTAATGTAAACTTTTTAAAAGTCATATACTGATATATAAGTACTTAATACAAGTCAAAACCGATAAAACCCGAACTAAATAACATATGGACATTAACGGGCTAAGTTAGCATTATTGGACTAATAATCCAACTAAATGGGCTAAACACTTATAAATTTACTTATTGGGCTTAACCCACTTGGGCCCAACATGTAAAGTATAATACTGATATTAAAGTATAAAATGGTCTAATTTAAGGTAATGGACTTATAATAGGCTTATTAGACCTAAAACATGTAAATAGGTAAAACTAGTAAACTAGTATAAAAATGTTACCAACACATAAACACTATAATGAATGAGTAAAGATGTATAAACCCACTTGATCATCATCATATTTATAAAATCATCATATATGTACATAGTTATAGTTTTTTTAAAGTCATTGGATAAGAGTCTAAGACGAGTATTATTTGTCTAGGTTTCCGTGATTGAAGCACGTACCCTACATCCGAATCGCCCATAACCCGCCTTTCCCAATCAACGTGAGTTCATAGCCTCACACTCTTTTAAATGTTTTTATGAAATGTTTTATAAACCCGCGAGGGAGATAACATGTTAGTTTTGATAAAATAGGACACCATTTGTCCCGATTATTTGTTTATTGATTTGGACCCGAATGATTGCATGACCCGATGAATGATTATATGACCCGATGTATGAAATAAAATGGATTATTAAAGTTAGGTTATGTCACTAAAAGTCCCATTAGCATGAATTGTGAATTACCGGGATTTGGTAGACGCTTATGCATATAATAGTACTATTTGGGGACGATCACCCCATTTCGCGCCTTGATGGTTGATCCCCGTCGTGCCACATTGATTGGTAAGCGAATTTATGTATGAGAAGATTTACACAAGCGTGATTATTGTGACGACACGCTAATTTAGATGGGAAAATGAGTTTTGGGTTAGCTACCCGTTGTTTGTTGTAGTAAGGTAACAATGTCATGCGGCTTATAATAATCCAAAAACAACGAAAATACTGCTATACGCATTGAATTACAATATATTGCCTGACTAGCAATACAGGGTCTTATTATTGATTTTATGTTCATGTTTTGGTTTTACATAACCATATTCATAGAACGGTTTTTATTTAACTTTATACAACGTTATAAAACGTATTGTATGATGTTTTTACGACTTTGGTTCGTATAATGATTTTGAAGGCAAAAGCCTATATTATGATTTTTGATAAAGATTTGTATAAAAATGACTTTGGCTATTTTATGGCCTATTACAAAGATTTGTACAAAATGATTTTCGGTAATAATTTTTATACCGATGTTATATTGATGGACTTCATTAAACTCTATGAATTCACTCGGCGTTTTCGCTGAACTTTTCTTTTAACATGTTTTATCTCAGGTACTTGAAGGTAATTCTCGGGAAGACGACAAGAATTCATGGCCCGCACTTAAATAACAAATTTCCATTCAAATGCTTTGTAAAACTGTATGAAATACTATGACTTGGGACCTATGTAAATTTGATATTTATGAATGGAAATGCTTTTATTATTAAAAGACGCGATTTTTATGCGTTGTCTATGATGTGAGTTATGTGCTATCCCGTAACACCAACGAGTCTACCGCTGTATTGAGTTGTGTAAATTTGGGGGTGTTACAGTTTGCTACCAGAGCTCTCGTTATAGAGAACGAAAGATTTTTAAAACTAAGGTTTTGAATAAAACATTTCGAAATCTTTTAACTATAATCATTTTTCTAAAAATGTCTAAAAATCTTTTGACTATAACGGTGCCAAAGAATTCCCGAGTTACCGATAAGGCCAGACTGAAAAGTGTTATTTTAATATTATATATATATATAACTTGGGTTATATATATATATGATGTAATTTTATTACATGATTGTTTGATGATTATTTTAATATTTATACGAGGTATTCATACGACGTAGATTGTCACAAGGAACCCTAAATCCCCTAGTAAATTAATCTAAGCTATTCCTGTAGGAAATCTAGCTATTCCAGATCTAAACCAAGTTGTGGATATTTATGATCCCAACAAAATGGTTGATATTCGTAGAAATGTAGATATTAGTTGATTGTACTATTGAAGAAGAATTGGGGAGATTAAAACTGATATCGATGTCATGACGATCTTTCCTTATAGAGTGGAGTTTGACAAAATGTTACCACCTGGAAAAGGTGTCATCTGATTCAGTGTCACCCAATTCTTAAATTTGAGAATCGAAAGGGTGAATGTTGCACTTGAGGCTGTCAATGGAACCATTACCCAAAAGTCTCATGCCACTAGTACCTTTCCGAGAAGTCTAATTGAATGTGTGAGTCATTTTATACTAGTGACTCATTTGATAACTATTGATGAAAGAGCTATAGGATTGAAAATTAAGTGTTGATTACATCGAGCTTTTATTGTCCTTTTAAGGTTTAAAAATAAAGTTGAAAGTATTGGAGAATGAGGTAGGATATCGCATTGAGTATAAGTTGATTGAAACTTGAATAAAAATAAAATTTAACCCGTAAGGAATATGAGATTGATAAGAGGAAGTCATCAAGTTCTGTGATTGAATTATAAGGTTTTAATTGATTGTTGATTCGTGTTAAGTGTTGTTCCTAAGCCATTGTCCAATGATGAGGATGCCCAGTGTCCAATAAATAAATTGAAGAAATCTTCTTCTGAATTGGGACCGATGGATCTTTCAGGACATGTGGAACACCTAATGACTCTTGTAGATTAGTATTCATTGTGGTATCTTTTAAAAATCCCTAACTTAACTGAGACATCAGTTGGTAGGATGAGTTCTTGGAATTGTATGACATAGTGACACGTAATGTGTTACGGTACAATTTTGACTTGTTTGTGATTATTGAAAAGACTACCTTTGATTGCTAAATTGTACATGTATCGATGTTATCTATCTTTTCTTGCTTGTTCCTAATGTTCGCATTAGTAATGCAACCATTGAACAAGTACTCATCTCGAATTGAGTTATGTTGTGGATTATTCTTTTTGAGTGCCATCTAGGTCATGAACCTCATGATTATTTGGCTAAGCTCATTTCCTATTATATTGTAGTTAGTTCTTGGTGAACAACTCTTTATCACTCTTTTGCAGATCACTCATTGTTTTTATAAAGATAAAACAGTATCCCTTGATAAAAATTGAATTTCCACCACCATATGGATTATTTAAAGTGAGACTTATAAGTAATAGTTATCGAAATAAAGTTGTTTATGAAGCACTTTGGAAAACTTAATTGTTTCCGTAACAAAGAACATCTCTGTAAATTTATTTTTGATTCTCATTCAAGAATTAAGCACGAAAATATTTTTATTTAGACATGATGACAAAATTTTGACGAACTGAGTATTGCATCGTTAATCTTGAAATTGTATATAGTTGCGCGCCTACATACAATTTGGAAGTGACCATGCAAGGCTGATTAGTAGTCACCATAAAATTATTAATAAACATTAAATTTTCTTTGAAGATTGTGAAAGATTAAATTTTATGAGATCTGCAAGAAGTGAAAAATAGGGAAATATTGATAGGGACACCTACATATGTGCCCATACTATTTATTATTCTGAGTCGATTTTACTCATCTGTGGATATTGCTTTATTTGACAATTGACAACTCTTTCCTATCCAATTCTTTCGTAGTAAGATTCTTAGGAAAAATATATGATTACCGAGTTTTGGTACCCGACTGGATGTATCAACGTTCCTATCATTTCTTTTGATTAAGATTTCGTTTGAATGACCTGGGTAACGATCCGAGGAGCTTTCAAATGCGTACTCAAATTATGAAAGCATGGGATATATTCATATTCATTAAATGTTTTCATTTGTATCTGATTTGAAATTCTCTCGCATAGATTATGCGTTGACCTTACTCTTTTAAGTTTAGTTATGTCTCCAGATATCCTTGAATTGTGAAGGATTATGAGCTATTGTTAGTCTTTTGAGAAGTTCACATCTTATCAACGGTAATGAAACTGGAAAGTTGATAGTGCCAGTAGAATGGATTTATTGACTATGACATGACGACATTGTCTTAATTGATGGGAACTCGAGTAGAACTCCCCTAAAAGATAAGATGTTGATTATCAAAAGTGATCTAAATAATTCCCGATAGGTGACCATATCCTGCATTTAGACTTGAAATTTTACCGTGAATGGTTGTGAATTAGTCATAGATATTATAATCTAGAAAGAACCTAATATGAATTTATTAAAAGATGTTTCTGTTATCTGAAACTTTAGGAGGTATTTTACCTAGACTTTTGCCATTAAGGCAAGTTGAATTTGGTATTGATTATATTCCCGGTGCTGCACTTGTGGCATGTGCACTGTACGTCAGCACCATCTGAATTAAAAGTATTACCGTACAACTGAGAGAGTTGTCGGAGAAAGCTTTTATTCTACCTAGCTCGTCATCATGAAGAGCTATGGTGTTATTATCCCTTAATCTATTGATTACCGTGAACTAAGTAAATTGACGATTAAAATCTATAGCCACTACCCAAGATGATAGATTTGTTCGATCATTTACAAGGTTCTAGCGTATGTTTTAAAAATTTGATCCACGACATGGTCATCATCAACTTCACATCCGCGAAGAAGATTATCTATTCCAATCACTACATCCAGAACTCGTGATGAACATTATGAGTTTCATGTTATGTTGTTTGGATTGATCAATGCACATGTAGCATTCATAAATTTGGTGAATCACGTGTGTAGGCTGTAATCTGATAAATTCATGCTCGTGATCACTAAGAACCATCTGTTTGTTTATAATAATAAGAATGAGTTAATAATTATTTATAAATTGCTCTGAATTGGCCGGACAATGAAAACATGTACCTTGAATAATTAACATGTGATTTAAGACTTAATCCTTTATATTAATTGACCATGTGATTAATAGATAATGGAATATATTGATTCTTCAAAGATTAGAGCCATTAAGGCTTTGGATATACCAAAAAGAGAGGTGCAAATATGTTTTGACAAATGTTTTAACAAAGGATTTTTAAGGGATTATTCCCTTATACCCAAATCATTTAACTAAACTCCTGTTTAGGGGTAAATGTTTGTGTATACCCCAAGACAACCTAAGAAGGATCGAGGAAACCGTTTAAACCATGACTTGAAACTTGAAACGAAAATTTTTGTTTTTCAACCAAGAAAATTTTGACCAAAGTATAAACAAAGATTTTTTCGAACATTTACGGATCTTATTAAGTATTTTCAATAAATCAACAAAAATCTTGTTAATTAAATTCAAATTTATTTTGAACATTTTAATATAATTGGTCGAACTAAGAAATTTAAATTTTTTACGTTTACGTTTCATAAAAATTAAATATTTATTATTTAATTACTTGTAATAATCATCGACGCTTTAAACGTCAGATTAAGGAAAACTAATAAAAATAGTAGTTAAGACGAAACTAAAACTTAGAAAATATGAAGAAAGAATTTCTTAATGAATTGTGGTTATGATAATTATTTCACCAGGAAAGGTGAATGTAAATACTGACATATTATATAAAAAGGATAAAGAATCAATTAGGATGTGTTCCTTAAGAAGGACTGTGCAAAGTAAATTGCCGAGCAATTTAAAAATAGTTGATGATTGTAAAAAGGATAATATAGATAATAAAAAGGGGTTCGCGGCTAATGTGAACCATTAGTACTAAGATCCGATGGCGTTAAAGGATTAAAACGCCACTTGTGATTGTCTAAATATGGAAGATTTTGAGATATAGTTATGTTGGAATCTCATAAGATTAAGTATTCTATTCCTATCATTTCTGATTTAATGTATCATTATCTGAAGAAGTTGTACTAATGGCAAATTATGAAGGCAGACATCGCCTCATACATTAGTAAACGTCTAACTATTACAAAGGTCGTCATCTGAATTTGATTCGATATGGGTCATCGTCGACAGGCTGACCAAATCTACTAATATCATTCTCATTAATGATAAATTCTCGATGAAGAAATTGACTCTTATGTTTAAAGGAGTTGTGTAAACATAGTGTTCCTGTATCGATCATCTCTATCAAGATCCTCGCTTCGCATCGAATTTCTAGAGATTTGCTCAGAAGTCATTGGGAACGAACCTTGATGAGAGTACTGTTTACCACCCCAATCGAAGGGACGAGGTAAAGTAACGATACAAAACACTAGAAGTCTTGTTTTATGTTTGAATGATTGACCTTTGGTAATAAACCGTATACTTGTTTTCCTTTGGAAAGATTATCATTGATAATTATCGTATTAGGATCGAGATTGAATCTTGTTAGGATCTAAATATTAGAGCATCTGTAAGCAGGAGTTGGGATGAAGACACCCGACATACACCCATTGTGAGTTGGACATGTCTTTTAGGTTTAAGGTTGCCTATGATGACAAACCTAACCTTACAAAATACCCGACCCGCAAGACCTGAAATGATTGTTGAATTTAGGATCTGATTATTGACTGCCATTAGTGGGCAGGAGGTTATGTGAATATGAAATGTAGATCTTGAAGTGCCGGATGGGTAGCGAAGTTATGCCAAAATTTTTTACTTTGGAAAAACGAATAGATGATCTGAAAGATCATGGGAAATAAGTCCCCGTAGTATGGGACCATAGAGATGATGTAAAAGTTGGTTTAAAAGGCATATAATCTGGATCTACCCTAGGACTTCAAGGGATGCGTGAATTATGTTTCGTATATCAAACTTGATAAATGTCTATCAAGTGAAAATCTGACTATTCCTTAATGAAGTTTAGATCGGCGAAAAGTTGCATTCATCAAAAACCCGTGAACATCATGGATAGAGAAAGTAAGTCAACATTAAGCCTGATCTTATTCCCGTAGTTATGTTTGATGAAACTCGTGTATTGTAATGGATTACACTTGTAAGAAAAGACGGAATGTGGAGGAAATACCCACATGGCTTTAACTTTATAAGAAGTGAGTAGTAAGATAAATTGATCTTTGAGGACAAAGATCCTGTTTAGGGGTAAATGCTGTGACAATCCGTCAATTTATGGTTGATATTTTCATTCTCAAGTATTATTTAAAAACATTACTTTAATGTTATATTATGAACTCACTTATTTTTGGAAAGAAGTTTGGAATTTACGTCTTGAAGTAGCATCGACTACGTCTAAACCGGAGGATTCTACGTTACGTGCTTACGTTTACATACACTGTTTTTGGTGACAGTCCGACATTTCAGAAAATAAATTTATCCGTGAATATTATTTTGAGATTTTAAATTTGTGTTGGTTCATAAACTCACAAATTTACGAGAAGAGATTAGGACTTACGATTATAATTTAACGTCCTTTACGACTAAACCGGAAACCTTAGGATTACGTATTTACGTTTTCAAACTCCGTTTTTAATGAGACAATTTTTATTAGATTCGTTTTGTGCCGTTGATTCATAATTTATAAAAACGCTTTTCGTAAAACGACCCGAGGGCACACAAATTAAGGAAACTAGAATCGAGGAATACCCGTAAATTAGTGGGATGAGACAAAACAAGTTTTGCCCCACCCCACTAATATGGGACGGCAACACTTAGCTACAACACCATTAGGTGTCAAAACTTCACAAGGAAGCTTGCACACTTGTCATGAAAGCTTAATAAACAAGCTACACACCACAAAAACCACTAAACTCAAATCATTCTCACATTTCATACATGTAATACCACCAAAAACTCATAACTCTCTCTCTCTCACTCATCCATGCCGTCCCATATCACCCTAAAACACCCATTTTGATCAAATTCAACCACAAAATCTCATGTTATTTCTACATATGATGATGTCCTTTTGAAGATATGAAGATTAGAGGTGATCTTAACTTATGAAAAGGAGTTTTCATTAGGTTAAAGGGCTGATTTCATGGAGGTGTTCATCCATCCAAAGGACCCAAGAAGTTTCCTTGCTAAAGTTGAAGATTTGATAACAAGAACCAAGTCTTGTTCATAAAAAACCTCATATTTTCATCACTATTGGTGGTATAGAGATTGTTCTTCCTATCCTCTTGTTATTTTGATTATGTAATCTTGTATTTTCTTTCCTATTGTATATGTATATGATGAATATATGATGATAAAAATGTTGTGTGGGGATCAAGTGTTGATAAATATGGTTAAAAAGATGGAAAACCATAGGTAACAAGGTTAAAATCTTGCTTAATGTGATGGTTGTATAAAAACAGTAAGTAACCAAATGATAAACTGATAAAATGGCATAGTGGAATCCATTTACAGTAAGTATTAGGTGTTATACAAATGTGAGAGTTGGCCATGCAATGGAATCATCAAAATGAGTGAGATATGATAAAAACAAAATTAGTATACCAATCTGAATAGTCTGTTTTGTAGGGACTGTTAAGGATACTTAGACATGGATTGAGCAGTAGCTATAACCACTTATTTGTAGCACATAATATGAAGTTTATGTCATCCAAAAATGAGCTTTTATCTCCTTATAGAACTCAAGATATGATCAAAATGGTGAAAGTGAAACTAAAAATCAGATTTTGTGAAATTAAAGTTTAATAGTATTATATAAGCACTCAAAATAATATAGTATAAAATGTGAAATTAAAACCCACTAACTTATATATTTCATTATATAATTATGTATAAGGATAAATAAATGGACATTATATAAAAATGGTAGTTTGGTAAGTTTTATAAGTTATAAAAACTATAAACAAGATTTTTACGTCTTTACGGCTAGTACCGTAAAATTAACGTTTTTCGCCAATTAAAACTTAGACGATCGGACCCGTTTAATGTAAACTTTTTAAAAGTCATAGACTGATATGTAAGTACTTAATACAAGTAAAAACCGATAAAACCCGAACTAAATAACATATAGACATTAACGGGCTAAGTTAGCATTATTGGACTAATTATCCAACTAAATGGGCTAAACACTTATAAATTTACTTATTGGGCTTAACCCACTTGGGCCCAACATGTAAAGTATAATACTGATAATAAAAGTATAAAATGGTCTAATTTAAGGTAATGGACTTATAATAGGCTTACTGGACCTAAAACATGTAAATAGGTAAAACTAGTAAACTAGTATAAAAATGTTACCAACACATAAACACTATAATGAATGAGTAAAGATGTATAAACCCACTTGATCATCATCATATTTATAAAATCATCATATACGTACATAGTTATGTTTTTTATAAAGTAATTTGACAAGAGTCTAAGACGAGTATTATTTGTCTAGGTTTCCGTGATTGAAGCACGTACCGTACATCCGAATCGCCGATAACCCGCCTTTCCCAATCAACGTGAGTTTGATAGGTGTGTAAACACCCATCTTTTCTACCACTTAATTACAATAACAACCGGACCAAAACGTGTATTTTATGTCTTTTATGTCGGAATTATGCGCGGTTTGTGTTTATCTTGTAATTTAGGACGAAATTGTGAAAAGTGGAGAAAACACGGGAATTCACGGGCATTCACGGCTTTTATTGAAGAAAAAGATGAAAGACGGAGTCGAGAAGTCAAAAGTGGAAAAAGAACGGAAGTCCAAGGCCAATTCTGAAGATTTATCGAAGAAAAAGTCAAAAGACGGAAGTTTATCAAAAGCCGAAGAACTCAAGTCTAATGTATTGAAGAAATTAAAGACGAGTTTAAAAGAAATCCCGAGCCACAAGTTATTAGAGTCCAAGTAAAGAAGATTAGAAGGAAAAAGGACTAATGGTGCAATTAATGAAGACTATATGCTTAAGGACCTAATGACGCAATTAAGAGAAAAGGAAGAAGGGGAGGAAGCTTCCTAATCCTCCCCTATAAATAGTTTAGATTGTTAATCATTTCATGTTGTTGGATAGCTTGACAAACTATCTCTTCCATTTTTAATTACCTTGCACCTTTAATTACTTGTCCATTTAATTACCTTGTCTTGCACCTTAATTACCATTTAATTCAAGTAAGTTTTTCTTTTTAATTCTTGTCAAGCTTTATCTTTATCTTGTTAATCTCATTCTTCCTTTCTTAATCTTTGTGTTGATTTGCTTATGTTCATGTTCTTTATTTTTGTTGATTTATTTAAGTGGGTTTTGACTATTTTGATTAAGTTTTGTGAGTTTGATTGTTTTGGATTGATTGTTTATGTTTAATAGTTGTTTGGTTATTAGTTTGATTTAATCTTGTGGTTGATTTGGTTAAGTTTCTTTTAAATTCGTGCTATTTTCTTATCCCTTGTTCTTCGGTTTATAGTTACTGTTCTTCCCCTGAGATCGAGCCCAGAAACTTTCCGAGTAAGCTTTTGTTTGGAGGGCTATTCGGAATATTCTATATTCCGAATTGCGGTTTTATATTCAGAGTAAGGGTTTTGCTGTGAGGCTTATTCGGAATATATTCCGAATAGGGATTCCGCATAGAAGCTTGTATTCCGAATTGAAGCAACATTCCGAATAGAGACTTTTATTCCGAATAGGTCTTGATATTCCGCATAGGAGGATCTTTCCGAATATGCCCAATATTCCGAGTAGGATTTTATTCCGAATAGGGACAACTATTCCGAATAGAGGATTATTCCGCATAGGAGGTTTATTCCGCATAGGGTCAATCATTCCGAGTAGACAAATATTCCGAATAGGGCTAATCTTTCCGAATAGGTGACAGATATTCCGAATAGCATTTATTCCGAATAGGAGTTTATTCCGGATAGGGAAATCTTAGTTTTCTGCCTTTTCATTTTAAGCTTTATTTTTCCCGCCTTTTTCTTAATTGTACTTTAAGTTTATTTGCCTTAGTTTAAGATTTAGTTTAGTTGCGTTTTAAGTTTGCCTTAGTTAGATTTAAGTTTGCGTTATTTACATTATTGCCCTTTAGTTTTAGTCTTGCTTTTAAATACCCGCACCTTTACTTTAATTAGATTTAGATTTACTTTAATTGTACTTTTACTTTAATTGTTCTGCACCTTTAATTTTCAAAACTACAACGACACATCTTTGTTCCACCAAAGTTCAACTGAGTCACACAGTAAACGCAAGTTTTTCAATTCGAAGAGATTGGTACAACGAATATTTTTAACCTGAGTAAAAGCGAGTTATCAAATGGCGCCGCTGCCGGCTCTTTTCGTAAAGATCAACAGTTTTTTGTGAGAGACACGTTGCTTTTTGGGATCCGTTCACTTGTGAACGTTATTTTTCTTGCATAAATTTTTTTTTCAAAAATCATAAAAATTAAAAAATTCATAAAAACCATAAAAATTAAAAATATCAAAAATCCAAAAAGATTTTCTTTTTATTGTGTATATATATTGTCTTTGTGTTTGGTTTTGTTTTCTTTTGCATTTTCAGGTGTATGCGTACTAGATCTTCTAATTATCAAGAGCCCGAGCCTCAAGAAGATTTAGATATGGCAGGTGTTAACAACAATAATCAACTACCGCACCTCAACAATAACAACAATGCTCTTCCACAGCCCGATCTTCGGACCATGGAGGAACTTTGTCAACCAACCATGTTTGGACGAGGAGGACCGATTGCGCCGATGCAAATCAACGCTCCTGAGTTTTCGTTGAAGCACCACATGATTCAGCAAGTACAAACACCTCGACAAGTTCATTACAATCACCCAAAGCATGAAGTTGGCTAGTGCCACAATGGATGAGCTTCGCCTACAACTCTTTCCACACACTCTATTACATCATGCCGAGAAATGGTTTTATCGTCTCCCGAAGAATTCTATTCACACTTGGGATGACATGACTCAACGCTTTTTGTCGCGCTACTTTCCACCATCCATGGTCACAAGCCTTCGCAATCAGATCAGCGGTTTCATGCAAGATCCCGATGAATCTCTTTTTGATGCATGGGAGAGATATAATGTCTTGATCGACCGTTGTCCAAACCACAACATGCTTCCGGTCACTTTGATAGATACTTTCTACAACGGATTGACTTTTCGAGATCGTGATACGATCAATGCAGCCGTCGGTGGCACATTCATGAAAAGGAGACCCGATGAGTGTAGAGAGTTAATTGAAAACATGACTACTCATCATAAGAACTGGGATTCCTCTGCTTCTTCTAGAAACAACACGAGAGTCAATGTTTCTTCTACCTCAGCAAATCCTGAGATGACCGAACTCACCCGCATGATGGCTGAAATGAGCAAAAGTATTACACTTCTCGCTTCAAACCAACAACAACAACAACAAGTTAAAGCGGTCGCTAATCCTTGTGAAACATGTGGCGGTCCTCACTCATACACCGATTGTCCTTCGACACAAGGAAATCCGGAAATGTGTATGCAGCTTACGGTAATTATTCACCGGAAAATTACCAAGCTAGACAACAAGGGGATAGAAATCTGCTGAGCTACCGTTCCAACAACTATCTTTCACCCGGTTTTTCTCCTCAAAACCAAAATCCCGCCAACAACTATAATAGAAGCAACCAAATCCCACCTCATGCTTCTAACCCTTATCAACCACCCACCCAACAACACCCACCCATTAATCCTGATGTTGACACAATCATGAGAACTCAAGGTGAGCAAATCAAGAATCTACAGAGCCAAATAATCAATTTGAAAGGAGATATCTTGAAGCAAGGTAATGACATCAGAACCAAGGTTCGTGATAATCTTCAATCCTCTTTCATCACTCAAACAACTGAATTGAAGAATCTGTTGGCTAGTTTCTTGCCCGAAGCTCAACCTTCTTCTTCTTCGGGTTCTCTTCCTTCAAACACCGTCACTAATCCGCGAGCTAATGTGAGTGCTATAACTACGCGTAGTGGAATTACCATTGTCAATCCACCTGATTCACCACCATCATCTACACCTCCTCCACCACCATATATCCCTACTCCTCTTACACTTAGTGATAGTACACCATTACCGTCTCCGCCTCGTCATGACGATGTATCTCGGAAGGACCCTTCAACATCACAACCTTCACCACCTACACCTTCACCTAACCCTTATCAACCTAGAATCCCATACCCTTCTCGCATAGGCAAGACCAATGATCTAACCAAGAATGACTGCCAAGTATCGAAATATGTGGATATGCTATCTAAAATGACCATCAACATTAGCCTTGTTGAAGCACTTTGCCACATGCCGAAATTTGTCAAAGCATTCAAGGAATTGCTTAGCAAGAAAGAGAAGCTGATTGAACTCGCCAACACACGATTAAATGAAAACTGCTCTGCAGTCCTTCTTAGAGAACTTCCGGAAAAACTTGGAGATCCCGGTCGTTTTGTGTTGCCTTGCGTGTTCAATAAAACTGAAGAGAATTTACTGCCCTTGCTGATCTCGGGGCTAGTATTAATTTGATGCCACTGAGTGTTTGGAAAACACTATCATTGCCCGATCTCATTCCTACAAAGATGACTCTCGAACTTGCAAACCGCACTCTCGCTTACCCCGTTGGTATAGCCGAAGACGTGTTTATCAAAGTTGACACATTTACTTTCTCAGTCGATTTTGTCGTAGTTGATTATGAAATGGACCCTCGTATTCCTTTAATACTTGGTCGGCCATTTTTGAGAACCGGACGTGCTTTAATAGATGTGGCCGAAGGTGAGTTAATCTTACGAGTCGGGGATGATTCAAAAGTTTTTAAAATGGGGAAGCTTACAGGAAAATCCTTTGGAGGCCGAGAATCAGTGAATATGATAAATGTGCTCGATGACTTTACCGTCTTCGATAATCCTTTATTCGAGTCTTCCACTGATAATCCACTCTTTGAAGATGATGTGGATGATTCTCTCCCTACTTTGGACGCTTCTCCCATTTATGATTCGCAACCGGTCTTCGATGCTTATGATGATGATTCTAGCTCAGACTCGGATGATTTTGATTGTACTTCTGAGTATCCAGCGCTGCCCACTTTCGATGATTTTGATGAGGCTGATACTCTATCGAGCGATTCTTCACATGATGAAGATCCTCCGCCATCACTCGATCCTACTTTGGACGATTATTCATTTGAGGAAGATTTCTCTGAATTTCTGAACACATACTTCCCTCATGAGAGTGATGCTCCTCCTTTAGACTTTGAAGATTATCATCTTGATCCTACTTTGGATTTGAAGAGCATTTTGTCCAAGGAAAAGAAACCGGTCGACACCGAAATCCGTTGCACTTATGATTTGACACCTCTTTGTCCCCCTTCTGAGGACGAGGTTGTGTTTCTTTGCGGATCTTCTTTACACTCGACTGAGCCTGAGTGCTATTTTCCCTTAAAGGAAAAGGTGTTCGACCCCGGTATTGAAGTCTTTATGCCATCTCAGTATCCACCTGATGAAATAAAAGGAAAAATCTTTGGACCCATTGAAGACATGCTTGCACCACTTCATCCTTGCTTCTACTGTGCTCCATCACTGCTTAAGGGAACCCTGTCACTTCTTCTTTGGCTTGCCTTGTTCGCCTTAAGCTCTTGCTTATTGATGGATGAAAACTATGTCTTTGATCCTGGTGGATATGTTTCATGCTACTTCCGTTGATGATCAAGGTCGAGTCAGGCTCACGACTCGGTAAACAAAAACCAAGCGCTTCTTGGGAGGCAACCCATGCATCTATCTTTTCGCTTTCTTTACCATAAGTTTAGGGGGGACCCTTTGGTTTGCTATTTCCTCTCCTCACTTCTTAATCAGGGATTCGAGCTTCAATGATCCCCTCTTGATGATTCTTGACGACCCGTGATTCCGTGTTCTACTTCTTCCCGGTTCTATCCTAAACTCTTTTCGATTCACTATTTTATATTTTTTCAATATTAAAATAGGAATCTCTTTAGTTTTCTTTTCCTTAGCAAAATTTAAACAACGTGCACAATGTCCTAAGTGTAGGGGAGTTTACTCCCACATGCTTAAACATTGAGGACAATGTTTATCTTAAGTGTAGGGGGGACTTCTATCGAAGTTAAGTGGTCTTTTCCTTGTATTTGTCCTCATTTTAACCGGAAAATCAATTTTTCGACATTTTTCAAATTTTTTTGATCTATTTTGGCCTATTAGTTTTTCCCCTTTGTATAGTTATTTTCTTTCCTCATTAGAATAAATGTTTAAATAAGTGGTTTTAATTTTCAAACCTTGTGAATCTTTTGACTCAATCCGAGTTTACTCTAGCTAGTATCCTTAACGTGTTTAAGTCAAGTTTTGCTAGGCTTTTATATAGGGAGCTATAAAACGCGAAAGTCTTAACTCTCACGGGTTAAGAACAAGAACTTTTCGCAAGTTCCTATAATTGATCCTAGAGAGTCGTTTATCAAGGGAACTTTAAAATGCGATTTCTAAACTTGAAAAAGTCTAAGAATTTGCAAGATCCTATAGGCGACTCGAAAACCCAAAACTTTGATTTAATAGGCTAAGTATCCACGAGCCTCATTACTTGAGATTTTAAACTGTGGAGAACGAGAGATGATAGAGCCAATTATAAGTTCGGTATTCTTTCGTGAATTTATGTGAGTTAATTATAAGCCTATTCTCCCATCGCTTGCTAATAAATTTATCTGCTAATAAATAAGGTTGTACGATTTGAAAAGTTACTTAGCTTCTAGCCCCAGATCGTTTAAAAGTTGCTCGGTAATGACGAGAGTTCATAGCCAAGGCATAACTTATGAAGCGGGGCGCGAAGATTGGCGAGTCCGAAAAGGCCCTAACAAGGCATGAGGGCTATGTTTTGTTGCTAAAGATCCAAAAGTGATGTGAAGAATCATTTATCGAAAATCAATATGAAGGATCGATACACACGACGAAAAGCAAAAACTCCCAAATAGTCATGGAGAAGTGTATCCGAAAAGACCCTAACAAGGTATGAGGATAAATAGATCCAAGTCAATAAAGGAGGCGGATCGTTGTATATCAAAATCCAAAATAAAGATTGGAGAAAAATGAAGAAGTCGTGGTCCATATATGAAGAATCTCTCAAAAATTCCAAGTGAAGAAATTCTAATTATGAAGAGAAGACCATTATTTCATGAACGTCTCTCAAGATTTGAAGTATGAAGTCGCTGCCAAATATCGGCCCGAGAAAGGTCTCAAATCGCGAACCAAGTTATGCCAAGATATGAACTTTTTGATATCCCGAGAAGCAGTTTTAAAAGATTTGGTCCTTTAGCTAACTATTGATTAAATCGTGCACTTTATTTTCAGACTAAATAATTATCGAAATAAGTCAAACAATGCATCTTCGTGATCATTCAAGACAAATAATAAAATATAAGAGATACCCATAGGAATAAGGGAGTCTAAGTGAATAATTGGCCCACATGAGTTCGTGTTAGTTTACCAACTTATAATAACAATGATCTAGTTTTTAAGCTTGGTTTGGAGAAAGTGAAAAGTTGAGGATGATGATTATTCATGACATTTTCAAAACCCAAGGTATGCTTTTAATTTCTTTGCTTTGCATTTTTATAATTTTCTATCTCTTTAATAAAGGCCAACGTGGATTGATTATGATGAAAAGTGTACACATGGTTTGTAACTAATGCATTGCATGAGGACATTGCAATGGTCAAGTGTAGGGGATTTGATAGGTGTGTAAACACCCATCTTTTCTACCACTTAATTACAATAACAACCGGACCAAAACGTGTATTTTATGTCTTTTATGTCGGAATTATGCGCGGTTTGTGTTTATGTTGTAATTTAGGACGAAATTGTGAAAAGTGGAGAAAACACGGGAATTCACGGGCATTCACGGCTTTTATTGAAGAAAAAGATGAAAGACGGAGTCGAGAAGTCAAAAGTGGAAAAAGAACGGAAGTCCAAGGCCAATTCTGAAGATTTATCGAAGAAAAAGTCAAAAGACGGAAGTTTATCAAAAGCCGAAGAACTCAAGTCTAATGTATTGAAGAAATTAAAGACGAGTTTAAAAGAAATCGCGAGCCACAAGTCATTAGAGTCCAAGTAAAGAAGATTAGAAGGAAAAAGGACTAATGGTGCAATTAATGAAGACTATATGCTTAAGGACCTAATGACGCAATTAAGAGAAAAGGAAGAAGGGGAGGAAGCTTCCTAATCCTCCCCTATAAATAGTTTAGATTGTTAATCATTTCATGTTGTTGGATAGCTTGACAAACTATCTCTTCCATTTTTAATTACCTTGCACCTTTAATTACTTGTCCATTTAATTACCTTGTCTTGCACCTTAATTACCATTTAATTCAAGTAAGTTTTTCTTTTTAATTCTTGTCAAGCTTTATCTTTATCTTGTTAATCTCATTCTTCCTTTCTTAATCTTTGTGTTGATTTGCTTATGTTCATGTTCTTTATTTTTGTTGATTTATTTAAGTGGGTTTTGATTATTTTGATTAAGTTTTGTGAGTTTGATTGTTTTGGATTGATTGTTTATGTTTAATAGTTGTTTGGTTATTAGTTTGATTTAATCTTGTGGTTGATTTGGTTAAGTTTCTTTTAAATTCGTGCTATTTTCTTATCCCTTGTTCTTCGGTTTATAGTTACTGTTCTTCCCCTGAGATCGAGCCCAGAAACTTTCCGAGTAAGCTTTTGTTTGGAGGGCTATTCGGAATATTCTATATTCCGAATTGCGGTTTTATATTCAGAGTAAGGGTTTTGCTGTGAGGCTTATTCGGAATATATTCCGAATAGGGATTCCGCATAGAAGCTTGTATTCCGAATTGAAGCAACATTCCGAATAGAGACTTTTATTCCGAATAGGTCTTGATATTCCGCATAGGAGGATCTTTCCGAATAGGCCCAATATTCCGAGTAGGACTTTATTCCGAATAGGGACAGCTATTCCGAATAGAGGATTATTCCGCATAGGAGGTTTATTCCGCATAGGGTCAATCATTCCGAGTAGACAAATATTCCGAATAGGGCTAATCTTTCCGAATAGGTGACAGATATTCCGAATAGCATTTATTCCGAATAGCATTTATTCCGAATAGGAGTTTATTCCGGATAGGGAAATCTTAGTTTTCTGCCTTTTCATTTTAAGCTTTATTTTTCCCGCCTTTTTCTTAATTGTACTTTAAGTTTATTTGCCTTAGTTTAAGATTTAGTTTAGTTACGTTTTAAGTTTGCCTTAGTTAGATTTAAGTTTGCGTTATTTACATTATTTCCCTTTAGTTTTAGTCTTGCTTTTAAATACCTGCACCTTTACTTTAATTAGATTTAGATTTACTTTAATTGTACTTTTACTTTAATTGTTCTGCACCTTTAATTTTCAAAACTACAACGACACATCTTTGTTCCACCAAAGTTCAACTGAGTCACACAGTAAACGCAAGTTTTTCAATTCGAAGAGATTGGTACAACGAATATTTTTAACCTGAGTAAAATCCAAGTTATCAGAGTTCATAGCCTCGCACTCTTTTAAATGTTTTTATGAAATGTTTTATAAACCTGCGAGGGAGATAACATGTTAGTTTTGATAAAATAGGACACCATTTGTCCCGATTATTTGTTTATTGATTTGGGCCCGAATGATTGCATGACCCGATGAATGATTATATGACCCGATGTATGAAATAAAATGGATTATTAAAGTTAGGTTATGTCACTAAAAGTCCCAATAGCATGAATTGTGAACTACCGGGATTTGGTAGACGCTTATGCATATAATAGTACTATTTAGGGACGATCACCCCAGTTTGCGCCTTGAGGTTTGATCCCCGTCGTGCCACATTGATTGGTAAGCGAATTTATGTATGAGAAGATTTACACAAGCGTGATTATTGTGACGACACGCTAATTTAGATGGGCAAATGAGTTTCGGGTTAGCTACCCGTTGTTTGTTGTAGTAAGGTAACAATGTCATGCGGCTTATAATAATCCAAAAATAACGAAAATACTGCTATACGCATTGAATTACGATATATTGCCTGACTGGCAATACAAGGTCTTATTATTGATTTTATGTTCGTGTTTTGGTTTTACATAACCATATTCATAGAACGGTTTTTATTTAACTTTATACAACGTTATAAAACGTATTGTATGATGTTTTTACGACTTTGGTTCGTATAATGATTTTGAAGGCAAAAGCCTATATTATGAATTTTGATAAAGATTTGTATAAAAATGACTTTGGCTATTTTATGGCCTATTACAAAGATTTGTACAAAATGATTTTCGGTAATAATTTTTATACCGATGTTATATTGATGGATTTCATTAAACTCTATGAACTCACTCGGCGTTTTCGCTGACCTTTTCTTTTAACATGTTTTATCTCAGGTACTTGAAGGTAATTCTTGGGAGGACGACAGGAATTCATGGCCCGTACTTAAATAACAAATTTCCATTCAAATGCTTTGTAAAATTGTATGAAATACTATGACTTGGGACCTATGTAAATTTGATATTTATGAATGGAAATGCTTTTATTATTAAACGACGCGATTTTTATGCGTTGTCTATGATGTGAGTAATGTGCTATCCCGTAACACCAACGAGTCTTCCGCTGTATTGAGTTGTGTAAATTTGGGGGTGTTACAAAGGGAGTCTAAGTGAATAATTGGGCCACATGAGTTCGTGCTAGTTAGTTAACTTATAATAACAATGATCTCGTTTTTAAGCTTGGTATGGGGAACGTGAAACTTGAGGATGATAAACATTCATGACAACCAAAACCCAATGTAAGTCTTTGATTTCTTTACTTGTTTTGTTCTTTTAGTTTCCTTAGTGTTTAGTATTTAAAAAAGGCCAAGGTGGGTTATCTATGATGAGAAATGTAAACTGTGCTTTGAAATTAATGCATTGCATGAGGGCATTGCAATGGTCAAGTGTAGGGGATTTAATAAGTGTGAAAACACTTATCCTTTTACCACTTATTTCCAATAATAAAAAGACCAAAACGTGTATTTTATGTCGTAAATGTCAGAATTATGCGTGGTTTGTGTTTTTATTGTGTTTTAGGACCAAAAGATGAAAAAGGAAGAAAACATGGGCTATCACGGGATTTTATCGAAGAAAACGAGAAAAGACGAAGTCAAAAGATCAGAGTGCAAAAAGAACGGAAGTCCAAGGCCTATTCTGAAGATTTATCGAAGAAAAAGTCTAAGACGGAAGTTTAATGAAGTCGAAGAACTCAAGTCTAGTTGAAGAAGAAAATTAGAAGACATGTTCAATTTACATCGACAAATCCCGAGACGACGTCGAGAAAGACAAAGTATTTAAATCGAGTCGAGACGGAAAGAAAGAAAGAAGGAAGCACACATGCACTCCCCTCCTCCTATAAATACCCTCCTAATGACACATTAGGAGGGTGTTAGCTAGTTATTTTTCTTTCTTTAGTTTTCATTTTAGAGAGAGAAAGTGTTTAACTTTGTCTCACTAAATTTCATCTTTTCTTTAAAGTTTAAGCTTTATTTAATCTTTGTATTTGAGCTTCATTAATCAAAAAGTTCAAGTTTAAGTTTTTCATCTTAATCTTTTTCTACCTTTCTTGAGTTTAAATTGTCCTTGATCCGAAATTTTAATACAAGGTGCTTGATTTAGATGATTTTGTGATTAAAAAGTTATCTTTTTATTCTTTTCTAAGTCTTACACGGATTAAGCTTTGAGCTATTCATGCTTATTGGCTTATTTAGTGTTTAGCTTATTGTTTTTAGTTTTGTCAAAGAGTTTAGTCTTTTTAAAGTGTCTTTTATAAAGTTTGCGAATTTAGTATTTCAAAAGTTATCAAATGTATGCTTATTGAATTGGTTAAGTTTCGGTTTAGTGTTCTTATTTGGAAGTGCTTATTGAGTTTTTAGCTTATCTCCCTTTTCGTATTACTTGTGCTCCATCGCAAAGTTTGGGGTTACACATTCCGACGACCACATTCAGACGGTTCTTTGTGATCGCAATAACCTTTAAGGTTTTACTTTGCGATCAAGAGTATATCCAGATCCCTTATTCCGATCGTGATTGCGATCGCTCATTGCGATCACACATTGCGACGGGTCTTAAGGTTACATTAAGACGAAACTCTGCCAAATTTTTGTTAGCAACATTCCGATCGAAGTGACATTCCGACGGAACTGTATTCCGATAGCTCAGATCTTAATTATTCCGATACTGGACATTCCGATAGGCCCACATTCCGACATAACTGCATTCCGATAGATTTGACTTACTATTATTCCGATAGAATTTCCTTTGACATTCCGATGGTTTTGTTTGCACTACATTCCGACAGAATTCACTGTGTACATTCCAATGGGTTAAGTTTTTAAGTTTTATAAAGTTTAAAGTTTTAAGTTCATTACGTTTTAATTTCTAAAAATTGCACGCTTCCCGAAATCTCTATTTTTACCAAGTGTTTTTCTAGTAATTTTTAGTTTAATTTTTAAAGCTTTTATTTTACTCAACGACATTTTCTTATTTGCTTTTAGTTTAAAATAGATAATCAAACAAATCATTTATTTTTCCACCAAGAACGACTGAGTCGCACTCTTAACTAGTAATCAATTCAAAAAGATCGGAACAACGAATTTTCAAACGAGGCAAACCCTTGTATTAATAATCATTTATAAAGTCCCAATAATTTAATGTTTATATTTATTGCATGTTTACAAATTTAACACAAGTTCATTATGAACTTATGTAGTCCACGGCTATACATAATTTCCAATGTGTTCTTATTATCAGATCTATACTTTAACATGATAATTAAGTTAGGTTAAGGTCTTTACACAAGATCTAGGTCTAACATAAACATGCATGTTCATTTGAAATCCATCCAAGGATGTTTATAGCCCACGGCTATATTTGTACACCCAAGATGTTTTCATGATTTTTAGTAGTTCATTATGTATAGGTAAACACATATCCATTATTTAAAACTTGTTACACCATTCTTTGATGTACTTATAAATAAGCCACGACCTTTAAGGTCATGGTTTTCTAGTTTTGTGAGTTACAAAAGATTACCCATATGACTTATGTTTATAAGTTAAACCAAAAGTCCCAAAATGGAACTTATAGCCCACGGCTAAATATAAATCCATAGAAGGGTTTATGATTTTTATCAAGTTTAAAAATAGATAATTATTCATAGATTTCTTATCAAAAGTTTTTAAGCATGTTCCATGGTATTCCAAAAATATGCCGTGACCTATAAGGTCATGGTTTTATCAAATCTTGATTTTTAACAAGTTCATTTCATGTGTTTATTAGGTGGATGATTATGCATGCAAGTAAAAAGAAGAAAGTATAATGAGTAATACCTTCTTGTTATTGTTACCAAGGAAGATCTAAGGAACAAGGGAGATTAGTGAACTAATCTTGATGAAGACGAAACCCTAACAATAATCCAAGTCGTGACCTATGTAGATTCGGCTAGGACTTATGTGGGTTGATATGGTAATCAAAATGGTAAAGATACTACCAAATGATTTGTAGTAAAGATGAAGACAAAGATCTTGTGGATTTAATGTGTTTGCTTGGATGTTTATGGCTTATGCCGTATGATTTGAGAGAGAAAGGGATGAGAGAAAGTGATATTTGGTTTGCATGTGGGAATGAGAATGTTGGTGTGTTTGTTTCAGCTTAAAGAAGAGAGAGAGGCAAGGCAAATGGCATCATTTGCCTTGGTAAGAGTTTCTATGCCAAGTGTTGGCTTTGTCACAACCAAGACACCTCTTCCCCTTCTACCTTGTGTTATTCGTGTAAGGCTAACCAAAGGGGAGTGGGCTTGGGCTTTGGCTTGTGTTGTGGGTATAACACAAAGGAGATGTGATCTTGGGCTAATCCAAGAAAAGTGTAAGCATGAATATGGTATACATACATACATACACGGCTACATATATGTAGTGAAACATTGTTCTTCATTTGGTTAAGTGTTATGTGTACATATAAAGGTTATGCATTTTATTACTTTTTCTTCTATATTTAAGTACAAGGTTTAGGTTATGTAGCTATTAGCAACAAGAATGAAATGTAAAAGTATAAGTACACAATGGACAAGTTCACACACCTTATAGGAATATAACATATGAGAGAATGTTTTTGGATCATTGAGTAAAACTTTATTACATTTTATCATGGTAAAATCATGGATTTTACAGCACCACCCCGTTATTTTAGCTTTGTCCTCAAAGCTACTAAAAACGTTGTTATATTTTTAGTGGAAAGATGTCACAGATCTAAAGGTTCGTCTTGGACATGCTCAGAAACGAATGGTGACAACAATGTAAAATCTGGATCGCACTATACATCCGGTTGAGAAGTATTTGGATGCTGCTATCACTACGGACGGACATAAAACAATGCAAAGATATCTTTATCCGGGTCGCACTATACATCCGATTGAGCAATATTTGGATGCTGCTATCATTACGGATGGACAGAAGGCAATGCAAAGAGATCTTTATCCGGGTCGCACTATACATCCGATTGAGCAGTATTTGGATGCTGCTATCATTACGGATGGACAGAAGGCAATGCAAGGAGATCTTTATCCGGGTCACACTATACATCCGATTGAGCAGTATTTGGATGCTGCTATCATTACGGATGGACAAAAGGCAATGCAAAGAGATCCTTATCCAAATATATCTTAGGTACGGATATCGTGTAATCAACAAAAGATCACAAGAATCAAGCAAAAACGAACACGGGAAACGAAGCCGTACAAAGAATCGGACCCGAATCATGATTTTCCAAAGAAGTCCTTGAAGTTTGAAGAATTTTCAACTTTGGTCCCTTATCTTTGAAGACTTGTCACAAATGACCCTCCACTATTCATTTGTACAAGATACATCCTTAAAGTTTGAAGACATGTCATGTTTAACCCTTGAAGAATGAAGAAAATACACAACAAGCCCTTGGAACAAGTTTCATAAACTTTTTGTGGTCAAAATGCAAGTTTATAAACTTGGTTACAAAGGAAAAATTGATTTTGGGCTGTTTATTATGAAGTGTCAAGTTAGTGGAATGTGAAGGACCTAACTTGGCCAAACAACAAACTCTTAACCACCAATCACCATGGGCCACGTCACCACACCCCACTAAAACACTTAAACCGTTTGTTTATTAGGTCAAATCTTGGTCAAATATTTTAAAACGTGGGAAACACCTTTTTATATCCTAAACCTGATCTAATTCCCATTTTAATCATCTTCATCACCCTTAAACCCTAGCTACACCCCAGTATCAATCACACTAATTAACAACCCTAATCCTAATTAACTATAGGGTTTTTCATCCCAACTGTTAGCCCTATATTTTATATAGTCGAACAAGAATGTAATAGGTCATCTTAGTCGTTATTGGTCTTGTATAGTAATAGGTTAGTCGGGAAAAGCGGGCTTGGACTTTAAGCTAATATTGTCTTTGTTAGGGGCTATATGCCCAAGTAAATGCCAAGCCCGGCCCAAGATGAAGCCTACAAAGGCCTTAGAGCCGTGGCATATATAACCCTCTTCCACATGTGGAAGAGGGTGTTGGTTCATTTCATAAAACACCTAGTTTTAGTGTAAACCTTCCACTTCTCTCTCTACTCTCTCTCTCTACTTTTGTACTATTTCTCTCTCTAAATCTTGTGTTATGGATTGAATGGGAATAACATTTGGTATCAAGAGCCTATAGTGGATAGGTGATTGAAGATTCGTGTGTTGTGTTCTTGATTTTTTCGTGCCTATATTGATCCAAAAACTCACGTACCAAAAATTTTCTTGTGTTTTTATGGTTTATTCTTGATACAAATCACCTACTTACTATTGGTAGTGATTTGGTATTGTTATTTTGGTTAAAAACACAAAATTTTTTGGGTGCTTGATTCATTTTTAGGCTAAAAATCACGAATTTGTTGTGTTCTAGTACTATCCGAGAAAAGGGGTATTTTGATTCCTTGGTACGATCTGACTTTGTGTTTGCATAAACCCTGGGGGTTTCTACTTGCGATCCATAGTCACGATCATTGTTACGATCTAACTGTGATCATTATTACGATCCAAGTTACGATCTGTGACTACGATAGCTCTCTAAGATCCAAAGTACGATCCAGACTACGATTGCTTAGTACGATTGCTAAGTACGATCTAGGATACGATCGCTTCACTACGATAGCTCAGTACGATCGTTGGATACGATCACCAATACGATCAAGTGAGTACGATCCAAGAGTATGATCACTCGTTACGATCTACTACTGCGATCAGACTACGATAAGTGAGTACGATCAGAGTACGATCCGACTGCGATCTAGGAGTACGATCAGAGTGCGATCAGACCACGATCATAGAGTACGATCAGAGTGCGATCAGAGTGCGATCTAAGAGTATGATGGGTCACATTGCGATTGACAGATAAATTTTGTTTGAGCAATTTTTAGACTTAGCCACTATCTAGACTAGTCTGGAACATAGTTTACACGAAGATTAAAAAAAAAAAAGTTAAAAATTTTAGGTCAAGTAAATTCAAATTTTTTCCCTACTAGTTTTTGGCTATTTCTAACTCAATTTCAAAATTTGGCGATACAAAATTTTTCGGCTTACCGTTTTGTCGGACTGAGGAATTTATTGTCGGACTGAAGATTCTCGGAACTCTACGAAATTTCAACCACACATCATCACAACAAATCCACTAAGATCTGCAATTCATCCACAAGTATTCACCATGTCTAACAACAACATCAACATTGCAACTGCTAATCAAATTCGTTTGGAACAAGGTGGCAACGGTAACCCACCTGTGCTCACTGCCGGTTGCTACGTTCAATGGATATCTCGTTTTCTCAGATTTCTCGATGGAAAAGAAAACCGAACTGCTCTTCGTCACTGCCTTGAGAATCCACCTCCAGTTTTTGAATTCAGACCAATTACAACACAGGCAGAGGATGGTACTTTCATCAACTATACGAGCTATGGAGGATTTTAACACATGTTCTGCTGAGAAAAAGAAACTCCTCCAAGCTGAAGCTGATGCTGTAAACTTCATACTCACTGGAATTGATAACGATATCTATTCCACAGTTGATGCATGTCCTAATGCTATGGAAATGTGGAATGCAATTCATCGATTGAAGCAAGGTGAGTCGATCAATGTTCAAGATCTCGAGACTAATCTACTTTGGGAGTTTGGAAAATTCACATCTGAAGATGGTGAATCCATTGACTCATATTACTCGAGATTCTACAAAATGATAAATGAGCTTGTTAGAAATCAGTGCACCATCTCCAATCATCATGCCAATGTTCAGTTTCTACTTCAACTCAAACCGGAATGACAAAGGTTTGTGACCTTGGTTAAACAAAGGGAAGATATCAAGACCACCTCATATCACAAACTTTATGATATCTTGAAACAACATCAGAATGAAGTGAATGAACTAAGGGCTGAAAAGGCAGAACGGTCTGCTAATTCTATTGCTTTTGTGGCTGCTACTTCAACAAAACCCGTTCCCCGTCAACAACCACCTACTCATTCCTCAAAGTCATCAAGCTCATCCACCAAACCTCTAGTTGCTGCTAAACACAAAGCAAAAGCAATTGTCCCTAATCCACCTCCAAAGTATGACACCGAGTCAGATGGAGACAGTGATGATGAACAAACTTCAAGGGACAAGAAGATTGAAGAACTCATGTCTTTACTCACCACAACTTATAAGAAGATCTACAAACCTACCAACAACAACCTCAGATCATCATCCAATGCTAGATATAAGGAAGTTGATCATGCACCTAGGTATGATCGTGATGCTAGGTATGATAATCAGAGGATGCTGAATCAAGTTGGGGCTAGAGATACTGTAGGCACTCCGGTTGTGCAGAAGACTGGGATTCAATGCTTCAACTACAAGGGATTTGGGCACATGGCTAGGGAATGCAAGAAACCAAAACGGGTTAAGAACTCAGGGTATCACAAGGAAAAGATGCTGCTGTGTAAGAAAGAAGAAGCAGGAATTCCACTAACAGCAGATGAAGTTGACTGGCGTGATGACACTGATGATGAAGCCGATGATCAAGAGTTAGAGGCACATTATGTGTACATGGCAAAGATTCAAGAAGTGATCCCAGAGACTGATGATACTTCTGGACCCATCTATGATTCTGAGCCACTTGAAAAGGTACCATCACATGATAACTATAATGTGTTTGCTAATGAACGACGGCATCCTGAGCAACCCGAAAGCATCAATGACACATATGTAATGGACACGGAGGATAGCAATATCTCTACGGATTCACAGCATATGTGTAATGATGACGGAAAAGCTGTTTAGGATACTGACTCGGATGAGGACCGTGATTTGCTTGCGTCTATTATTGATTCTTTAAAACATGAAATTGAGGAAAACAAAGAGGCTAATAAACGTTTGAAGCAAGCAAACACATCCTTAGCCGAGGAGATAGACAGGCTTGAAGAGTGTGATTATGTAAAAGAAGCTGATCGACGGGTTGCAATAGCTAATGGTTTGGTATATGAACGTAAGGTGCTCAACGAACAATATTGTTCTGAAGTAACACACAAAATTCATATGTCAAAACAGAAGATATCGGAACTTGAAGAACAACTGCTGCTACATAAAATCCAAATTACCGAATTAGAGTCGGTTAACAAAGAACAAACTGAGCTTTATAAAACTCGTGAAGAAAAGGATATAGAAAAATTTCTTGCTCTTATGCTTTCCCCTGACTGCGACGAAATCATTCGTCAACAAGAAGAAAGTCGATCAAACTTAAGTGATTTAATAAACCTTTCTGATTCTGATAATTATATTAAGTTTGTTCCTCAAAAAGAACTTTCCAAAGAACAAAAGATGTACAACAGTGTTCCACCACCAAGTGATGAACCCCAAAAGAAAGTTTCTTTAAAAAGGAGTTTCAAAAAACAATCAATTTTGTTAGAAAAGCGAATTTTGGATGAAAAACGTAAATGGGATGAGAAAAGCAAAAGTGTTCAGCAATTTGAGTTTATAAAACAAGGGGTTTTAAATTTGTACAAAGGTGTCGTCGACTATGAAAAAGTTTCTAGGGATACCATTTGGAATATTAAACCTAACCCACAAGTAGAAGTCGTCATTCAACAATGTATTGTTCCAACCATTGATGATCTTTCAAAAAATGTGGAAATGTTTTATACAGCTCTCACTGAGGAAATGTTAACTGATTTAAGTTATGTTAAATCTCTTGAAGATGAAGTTGATTTTCTTCAAACTAAATTAAAGACACAAGAACACCAACTTTCTAACGAAATTGATCGACTTTCTAAGGAATACTTTTATGCTGACCATATGAATGCTATACTCGGTGTGTATACCGATCTTGATCAATATTGTCATGTAGCATGTCTAGTGTCAGAATCGGACGAGAAATGTCGCAATCTTGAAGTTGAGCTTTCAAAACAAATTTAGTCATATAACAAACTTTCGAAAAGTTTTTCTCAACTAGAGAAACACTCCATTTCTCTTGAACTTGCTTTATAAAAAGGTGAAAAATCTCATAATCATAAAAAGTGTCAAGAAATGTCAGCTTCTTCATTTCGTCTACTAAATGAAAAAGATTTCGAAATAAATGATTTGAAAGCTCAGCTAAAAGAAAGGGACATAGCCATTAGTGAATTACAGAAACTCATTGAGAAAATGAAAGGAAAGTCTGTTTTGGGTAAACCATCCGCCGTTCGTCAACCGAATGCGGTTAAATGCCCTAAATCATCTATTTCGGGACAATCCCCACAGACTTTGCCTAAGATAGGAAATGATAAGAGTACCAATATGATAGCACCTGGAATGTATAAGATGAACACTAAGCCCACTCAGACTGGAACATCGAGGTTACCTCAGAATATTAAGAAAGCTAATCAACGTGTGTCTTCTTCTACAGGAGTAATCCCCACTACTAGCATTAGCGGACCACAGCTTAAGAGCAATAGAATGCACGATAAGGTCATGCCTAACAATAGTCAAGGAAAGAAGTTGGAAGTAGAAGACCACCATAGGAATTTTAAGTTTTCTAAGAATAAAACGTCTGTAACTGCATGTAATGACAGTTTAAATGCTAAGACCTCGAATGTTGAATTTGTTTGTGTTGAATTTGGCAAATGTGTTCGTACTTTCAATCATGATGCTTGTGCTCTTAATTATAACGGCGTGAATACTAGAACTAGGAAGCCTATTCGTATGCCCACTAGTACTAGTGAACCCACAAGAACTTTGAACCAATCCACTGAGCAACCACTTAAGAAACTAAGTGCGTTAGAATCCACTACTCTACGTAAACAAAGCAGGTTAAAGAAGCTTTATGAGAACATGATTAGGACATGTACACGGGGGTATTCAAGATTTACACCACCCGGATACAAATGGGTACCTAAGACAACCCCCATTCTAATTGGGTCTATGAATGTTAGCTTGCCTTTAGAATCTAGGTCCACTACTATTTTGGAACCCGTTTCTATCAAGGGCTCCCATTTGTCAAATGCTACATTGTCTTCTAATTCTTCTGCAGCTCGTCGAAATCATCCTATTCATAATGGACTCCGGGTGCACAAAGCACATGACGGGCAATATCAAGCTTCTCATTAACTTCATGGAGAAGTTTCTGGGTACGGTACGGTTTGGAAATGATCAATTTGCACCGATACTCGGATATGGAGACTTGGTCCAAGGGAATATTACTATAAAACGGGTTTATTACGTCGAGGGACTGAATCACAATTTATTCTCGGTTGGTCAATTTTGTGATGCGGATTTGGAAGTGGCTTTTCGGAAATCTACTTGCTATGTTAGAGACTACGATGGGAATGACCTTCTTACAGGGTCTCGTGGTTCTGATCTCTACACAGTAACTCTTCAAGACACATCTTCAAAAAATCCAATTTGCTTAATGGCTAAAGCTTCATCATCTCAAGCATGGTTATGGCATCAACGATTGTCACATCTCAACTTTGACACCATCAACTTGCTTTCTAAGAATGATATTGTGACCGGTCTTCCTAAGTTAAAATTCGTCAAAGACCATCTTTGTTCTTCTTGTGAGTTGGGGAAAGTAAAACAGAAGTCTTTCAAATCAAAGACTAACCCAAGCTCAAAAGGACGATTAGAACTTCTACACATGGATTTATGTGGTCCCATGCGTGTAGAGAGTATTAACGGGAAAAAGTATATTCTCGTGATTGTTGATGATTACTCTAGATACACATGGACTTTCTTCTTAAGGTCCAAAGATGAAACACCAGAGGTTCTCAAAAACTCTCTCAAGATGATACAACGCAATCTTCAAGCTCAAGTCTTAACCGTAAGAACGGATAGGGGTACTGAATTTTTGAACAAGAACTTGCAATCTTACTTTCAAGAAGAAGGCATCGAACATCAAACGTCTATTGCTCTAACTCCTGAACAAAACGGCGTTGTCGAAAGGCGAAACCGTACTTTGGTTGAGGCAGCTCGAACAATGCTTTCTGCTTCAAAATTACCGCTATTCTTCTGGGCTGAAGCAATTGCAACTGCCTGTTATACTCAGAATCGTTCTCTCGTTATCCCTAGACATGAAAAGACACCTTACCACATCATCAATGGCAGGAAACCTACTGTCAAATTCTTTCACGTATTTGGATCTTTATGCTACATTCTTAAAGACGGTGAGAATCTCGACAAGATGAAAGAAAAAGGTGATGCATGTATTTTTGTGGGGTATGCTACATTGTCGAAAGGATATCGAGTCTATAACAAGAGAACAAAGATTATTGTCAAAACAATTCATGTGAACTTTGACGAATTGCCACAAATGGTACTTGATCACAACAACTCAAGTCCCGCTCCTCAATGTCCAACAATGGCACCTACACACAACAGTGTACGTCCCGTGCAAGAATGTCAAGAAATTACTCCTACAGCAGACTCGACGGATACGACACAAATGAGTGAGTTGGCTGATTTATATGATCCAATGTTTGATGAATATTACTATGGAAACAATCAAGTTGTGTCAAAGCCTTCCGCTGTCAATACTACTGAAGCACCCGAACAAAATCAACAAGACACCAATTGCCTCTACTTCAGCAACCGTTGCTCAAGAGACTATTCCATTGGTTACTCAACAAACTCAAGAAACAATCATACAACCAACATCACCAACCGTCAATGTTGAAGGAGGAAGCAACAATCAAGCAGTCGATGCACAACCTGACGAAGAAGAATTTATCAACCCGTTCGGTACACCGGTACACGAAGTCGGAGAGTCTTCTACTCAACATGTTGATTCATCCAACATGCATACATTCTACCAACCATATCCATCCACTCACCATTGGACACGTGATCATCCATTGGAGAAAGTCATTGGAAATCCTTCACAACCGGTTCGAACACGCAGACAACTCGAAACTGATGGCGATGTGTGTATGTATGCACTCACCGTGAGTTCAACTGTACCTACAAACATCAAACAAGCCATGACTGATCATGCGTGGATTGAATCAATGCAAGATGAAATTCATCAGTCTGAACGCCTAAATGTTTGGGAACTTGTTGACCGACCCTATGGAATGTCAATTTTAGATTTCAAATGGATCTGGAAAAACAAACTGGATGAAGAACAAACCATCATCAAAAACAAATCTCGTCTTGTGGTTAAGGGATACCGTCAACAAGAAGGCATAGACTACGATGAATCATTCGCTCCAGTCGCTCGTTTGGAAGCAGTCAGGATATTCCTTGCTTATGCTGCACATAAGGGCTTCACGGTTTTTCAGATGGACGTCAAAACTGCTTTTCTCAACGGTCATTTGAAGGAAGAAGTGTATGTGAATCAGCAGGAAGGATACATCGATCCTCATCATCCTGACAAAGTCTATCGTCTCAAGAAGGCTGTATATGGACTTAAAAAAGCTCCACGGGCATGGTACGAATAACTTTCAAACTTCTTGGTGTCCAAAGGATTCTCCAAAGGTTCTATTGATCCTACTCTCTTTACTAATAAATATGGGGATGACATAATGCTAGTGCAAGTTTATGTTGATGACATTATTTTTGGTTCTACGAACCCAAAACTTTCAAAACGTTTTGAAAAATTAATGCACAGCAGATTTGAAATGTCAATGATGGGGGAGCTAAAATTCTTTTTAGGCCTCCAGATTCATCAATCCCCACGTGGTATCTTCATTAACCAAGCTAAGTATGCTCAAGAGATACTTAAAAAGCATGGTATGACCTCATGTGCTCGCGTTGGTACACCATTGTCGACCACATCCCTAGACGCTGACTTGTACTCATATACCGTAGATCAAACGCGATATCGCAGTATGATCGGGTCACTTATGTAGTTTACAGCCAGCAGGCCTGATATTCATCATGCCACATGCTATTGTGCACGATATCAAGCCAGGCCTACTCAAAAGCACCTCAAAGAGGTTAAACGGATATTTTGGTACCTTAAGAATACCATTCACATGGGACTCTGGTATCCGAGGGAAACCAGTTTTCATCTAACGGATTTTTCAGATTCTGATCACGCAGGTTGTCTTGATAGTCGAAAAAGCACTTCTGGTAGCATACAATTTCTAGGGGAAGACAAGCTTGTCAGTTGGTCGTCAAAGAAGCAGGATTGCACTTCGCTCTCATCAGCTGAAGCAGAATATGTGGCTCTATCCGCTTGCTGTGCTCAAGTCCTCTGGATGAGAACTCAACTCACGGATTATGGCTTCCACTTTGATAAAATGCCTATGTATTGTGACTCAAAGTCGGCCATAGCCATATCTTGCAATCCGGTTCATCACTCCCGCACCAAGCACATCGATGTCAGATATCACTTCATCAAGGAACAAGGGGAACGCGACATCATGGAATTATACTTTGTTAGAACTGAGTACCAGCTGGCAGACTTGTTTACAAAAGCTCTATCGAAAGATAGGTTTGCATATCTCGTTGGCCGTCTTGGTATGAAGTATATGACTCCAAAAGACTTGGAGGTTTTGGCAAATGAAACTGCTTGATATTCTCTCACAATGACTTCTAAGCGCATCACAGCTTAGGACTCGAACCTCAACAAAGGAAAGTTTATCTCAGACGATAACTTATCCTTCTCAACGAGAAAATCATATTTCTCGGTCATGAGCTTCTCATAAAAACATTCAAAGTTTTTAAGTTCATGAAAAACGATTTCTAAGTAAATGTCAGCTTAGACCTCGAACTTCAACTTAAGGAAAGTTTATCACGGATGATAACTTATCCTTGACAACGGGAAATTTATTTTTCTCGGTCATGAGCTAGTCACAAAACAATCAAAGTTTTGAGCTCATGAAAAACGGACCCGAAAGGGAAGTGTACGTTTCAGTGCGCTTTCCCTATGCAATAGAAGCGAAGTCTTCTATCCTGATTATTTTAAAACCGTTGAACACAATTTTTCAAGAATTTCTCAAAAGGTTTTTCTAAATCTTTCCAAATTGTGTGTTCAACACTCCCTTCCTCATATGTGGTTTTTATATCTCAAAATTGTTATATGTTATTTTGATCAATTTTTGAGGGGGAGCGTTTTAAAATCAAGCCTTTAATGTTGTTGGGTACATCTCTAAAATTGTCATATTTTCTGTATCCAACACATTCCGAAAATGATATTAAATCTGTCATATATTATCGGTAAAGGCATCTCAACTCCGTACCTCAACATATTTTGTGGTGTCGTTTTTTCTAAAATTTTGTCAAATTTTGTCTCAAGACACACATATATTGTTGAGGGGGAGCAACCCGACTGAAAATGTTCCATGATTCATGCATGCACACATGTTTCTCTCCCGTCGATTTTCCGAAAAATGTCATATTTTAATCAATTGGTATCTCTAATATTATATTTTTATATTAGAGATAGGGGGAGAAAATGTGATTAAAATGTAATATATCGCAACATGTGATCTTAAAGACTCAAGTGCAACTCTTTCCTTCACATGCCAAACTATTTCGTATATTGATGCATGTGTGTAGGGGAGCTTTTCGGAAATGTAAAACTTTCAAGTGTTAAAAATTTTGATTTTTATCAAACACTTTGAATGGTTTTCAATGGTTTTATGGTTACGATCTTAACCCAAAACAACCTACTATCCACGACGGAACGATGGAGTCAAAAGGTTGTTTAGGATAAGAAACTAAGTCCTATGATCCAACCAGAACCGGAGGGATCTTCCCAAGGACATTCCATAGCTAGAAATAGGTGTCCTTAGGAAAGATGAAGTGGAATGAAGCTGAATGCGGACCAAGTATTTAAGTTAGAACTGGAACAATCACAACAAGGTGCTAATGATGATGTATTGGTAAGCATTGAAGGAGTTGAATATTCTATGCAACTTAGGCAGAAACCGGGTCAATACATCTATTGAAGACAAGTCATCATGGACCCAGTGATGCAATGCACAACCCTTCCCAGTCATTCGAGTTTCTCTCAAAAGAAACTTGTCTCATTGTCACGGAGATCAACACGTATCTATTGACTTTCTCACTCCGAGTCAGTTAATATTGAAAAGGTGGCAGTCTGCTCCAGCCTCCGATTACCAAAACGCACTTACTGAGTCTAGAGCCAAACGAGATCAATTTATCATCTCATTAGGACAAAATCTGTTGGAAATACGTTTTTCCCAATAAAGTCTCGGTCACATCTTAGTTAGCATAGATCACGAGATATAGACTATTTAGAGCTTTGTAACTTGGAGCGACCTCCCTTAGGGGGAGATTGTTGGAAATACGTTTTAACGTATTTATGAAGGATCGGTCGCTCCAACGATAATTATGTAATGGGCTCGTGATCTATTTAATTAGTGTATAGTCCATATAGCCCACATGTAGGGTGGGCTATATATATCCCCTCATAGCATGTTAGGAGGGGTTGTTGATTATTCATTTCACACATTATTCATTTCCATCTTAACTTTCTCTCTCTACTTTTCTCCAATTCTCTCCTTTCTCTCTCTACTCCATCATCTCCTTCCTTCATCTTCTTTATATTTATCATCTAATCAACCATCTTAATCCATCAAATCAATCATGTAGAATAGGCCAATAACTGCGTAGACCTTCAATTGGTATCAAGAGCCAAGGTTTGATTGGTTTATTCTTACTTTTATTTCTTTTTGATTTTGGTGGGTTTTGATTTAATCATGCTTAAATTTTAAAAAAGTTTGTATTTTTTATAAAAAGTTTGTGTTTTTATGTGTTAAATCATGTCAAATCTTTAGATTTACTTACCTTTTTAGATAAAAATCACAAATTTCATTATCAAATCTTAAAAAGTTGGTGTTTTTATAAAAAGTTTGTGTTTTTCTCCTTTTAATTTTGTATTTTTTTGATTAAATCCTTTCTATTTTGATTGCCTTTTTGTTTGAATTTCTTAAATTGAACTTTTAATTTTGTCCTTTTTTATTTTTTTATCAATTTTACCACTTTAATTTTTTTATTATTGATTTTAGTCTATCAATTATCAGTTATATCGTTCTATCAGTTTTTAATCAGTTATCAGTTATTATTTTAATCAGTTTTTTAATCACATTCATCCTTTTAATCAGTTTTTTAATCAGTTATCAGTTATTATTTTTCGTTTATCAGTTTTTTCATTTTTGGATTTTTCTTAATTTTTGGTCAACTGTCATAACTGTCCAAAATTTGTCCCAACAAAACTGATACAAAAATTCTCGGGTGCTCAAAAGTTCCGAACGACAAACTTCCGACTCGATAACTTCTGACTCGATAACTTCTGACTCAATAACTTCCGACTCGATAACTTCCGACTCGATAACTTCCGACTCGATTGTTGGGTCGAATTATTGAGTTGATAAGTCAAAACACAACAAAATAAGAAGACAAGGACTACTTTTGCCAAAGTTAAATACAACAAGCCGTTGGAGTCTTTTTATTACTTTAGCTTTCTTTGTAAGCTATGTTTTCTAGTATATAAAGAAAACATAGGACGTAGGTTTTAATATATCATTCATTCACAATGTAAACCTAAAGTGTGTGTCGCACTAGACGTGGGATTCAATGTATACACGTCTAGTGGTTGTTTATTATTAATATAATGAGCAACCCAATTGTTTTAATTCTTGTTCTTTGTGCCTAAACACCTTGTTCATGATCATTGTTCTTTTCCGCTATGTTATCATATGAACGATGATCAACCTAGATATAATGGTTCATAACCATTGAGTCGAACGATCAATAGGGAACCACAATTGGTATCAGAGCCTAAGGCTCTTGATATCTAGGTTCGACGAGGTGTTCGTGTATCGTGAAGAGAAGAAAAATTCGTATGAGTTTTTCTGGACGTTTTTGTGTGCGCAGCAGTATTCAGAAGGTCATAACTTTTGATTGAACCGTTGGATCGTCACGAAATTTTTTATGTGTGTTCTACATACATAGATCTAAACATCCACTGGAGGGATTGTCGAGTTTTATCCCCAGGCAAAAGTTATTAAGCGTCAAAGTCAGCAGCAGGGTATATGCAGTTTTTCTGTGAACAGCCTTAGTAAAAACGCGATTTCTCCTTCGTTAACTGTTGGATCTTCGTGCTTTTCGAACTGTAGATTCATGGCACTTGTGTCTTGAATCTCACCGGAGAGATCTTCAATTTGAGCTTTCATTGACAAGTTATAGTCCGTCGAAGTTCGCTGCAGTCAAAAGGTATTCAATTTTTGCTTTCACATAAAATCATGATTAGGGTTTTTCTTTCAAACCCTAAATCGACATACAAAGCAGAAGTTTATACGGATTGGGGCTGTTATAATGCAAGAATCGAGCTAGGTTTATTTTACAAACCCTAATTAGAGTTTCAGTGCTCAAATTCTAAACTTTAGATCGAGTTTATGAACAGAAAAAGAAGATTTTTGAAGTGGGTTTTGTGAACAGATCAAGAGATCATGTGAGGTGATTTGTTAATATGACTCAGTATGGTTTTTATCCTTCATTGTCTACGTTTGTGTTCACACGACCATGGTGTGTTCACACGATCATCCACACGACCATGATATATTCATTTACACAATTACAAAGATTCTGATTGGTTATTCATATTGATGTGTTCACACGGTGCTACAATCCACTACATGCTAGTCCATGGTAATATGAGGTTAAAGCTAGGTTTGATTTGTTAAATTCTATTGGTGGAGGTTTATGTGTTCACACGGTTACAAATTCCCTATTGGTGGAAAGCTTTTATGTTCACATGACCAAAATAGGAAACGATTTGCATTTGATGATGATACTTCATGTATTTGTTTTGTAGCAGCAATAAGCAAATCAATGTGACGTTACACTTTGACTTTATGCCATTCACGTCTGATAGATGGTACGAAGTTTGAGGTGTAGTATGGAAATAATTTAGATTGTTTTCTATTTGCTGCTACACAATATTCTTCACTTTATTAATGAAGTTACTGGGATGCGGGTTGGGCTGATGATATCACGCTAATTATAGTGTTCCTATTTAAAGTCTTCCTAGCTGCTGGTAAAGATTGTAGCTACAGATGATGTTATCAGTTAAGCCAAGCCGCTGACAAGAAGGTTTAAGATTGGACGCTGACGTTTGTAATTGAGGCGCTGACAAGCCTTGATTGGACGCTGACAAAAAGGATTTTGACGCTGACAGGAATAAGTCAACGTTGACAGCGTTGACAGTGTTGTCCGAGATATGTGCTTCAAACGCTGATACGTGTTGTCCGATATTGGGCAATACACATGGAAGGATATTGGACAAAGAAAGATCTCGGGTAACACACTGTTTGCTGCTGTTTGAGAAAATTGGACGTTTTAAGCACACAAAAAGGAGGAAAATACACACAAAGGTACATGGAATCTCCGTTTTAATTTAGAATATCATGCTGATATTTATGGCTCGGATATTTTTAAACGGAATTAATGATCTTAAAGCGAGTTAACAACAATTTGTGAGGTAATTTATTGGATTTGATTATGTAATCGGGGTAGCCTTGTAAAAGAGTTATCCGTCTTAGAGCTTTTACATATGATATGAAGAATAAGTTTCGTCATGAAGAGGTGTTGGCTTAAGGGGAAGAATTCTTATGGTAAGTTTTGATGATTGAAGAAGATTTTCGCGAGTTTGTGTTCTATCATATCTTAAAGTCGTGGCGTACCATTCACTGACTTTAAAGGTAACTTGTTCGTGCTTACATGGATAGTGATGAAGACTTGTCATAACACTTGAAGGAGTTACATTATCGTGCTCAGTGTCTCACATAGGATGAGAATATTGACAAGGGATTGAGGTCTACTTATACTTGGTCTGATATAAGTTCTTAGTCACGTGGATAGTACAAGACATGGAACACAAGGTTGGGATATTTTACTTCTACATCAAAAATATTAAAGTTATTTTTCTTCAGGATCATTACACAGAGCCTACTTTTGGAGAATCTTCAAGATTGCATACTTTCACATATTCCCTATTGATGTGTCAAAAAGGGGAAGAATATGTGCTATACTTAAGGGGAAGCTTCTTGGAGATCATGTACTACATACAAAGGATTCACGCTTAAGAGGAGTGTTTTGACATCATCAACTAGGGGAAGATTGTTGGGTCGAATTATTGAGTTGATAAGTCAAAACACAACAAAATAAGAAGACAAGGACTACTTTTGCCAAAGTTAAATACAACAAGCCGTTGGAGTCTTTTTATTACTTTAGCTTTCTTTGTAAGCTATGTTTTCTAGTATATAAAGAAAACATAGGACGTAGGTTTTAATATATCATTCATTCACAATGTAAACCTAAAGTGTGTGTCGCACTAGACGTGGGATTCAATGTATACACGTCTAGTGGTTGTTTATTATTAATATAATGAGCAACCCAATTGTTTTAATTCTTGTTCTTTGTGCCTAAACACCTTGTTCATGATCATTGTTCTTTTCCGCTATGTTATCATATGAACGATGATCAACCTAGATATAATGGTTCATAACCATTGAGTCGAACGATCAATAGGGAACCACAATAACTTCCGACTCGAAAACTTCCGACTCGAATACTTCCGACTCGAATACTTCCGACTCGATAACTTCCGATTCGCAACTCTTCCGATTCGGAACTCTTCCGATTCGGAACTCTTCCGATTCGGAACTCTTCCGAATGAATGACTCTTCCGAATGAAGCTTTGTAAAATTCAAACACAACGGGCTTGTCATCGTCGTCTCTTAAAATGACTCATACCCTTGACTCGACAACCAAACCCATCAACACAAACAACTCTCGGACTCCACACCCTCCTCTCGACTCACGTTTCTCTTAATAACAATCTCAACCCAACTCACCGAACCATACCCTCGACTCCCTCTCTCGACACAGACACTGACTCCAACACGACCCTCGTCACACCCTCGTTCAAAACCTCACAACCTCACCCAAACATAAAACACTCCCTCAATCTTGAACACACACCCTCGACACAGACTAAAAACACCCTTACACACCTCTCGCATCCCATCAAAACCCAAGTACCCTCGACTCCCTCAATCTCACCACGACTCTCAACTCTCAACAAACCCACACCTAGCAGACTCAAACAAACACCCTCAAAACAAACACCCTCGCCAACAAACTCTCGACATCAAACTCTTGACAACAAAATCTCGACTCAAACAAATACCCTCTCTCTCACACCACTCGACACTAGACAAGAATGACACTACAGATGAGAGAAGACTTTGATTAAAGCATATAATTAACCTACCCGAGACCCCTTTTCGGATCTTGAAGATTTGAGAGTGCTCACGCCGTGTGATCTTGAAGTAAATTAATTATTGGAGGATTAGGTTAAGCTTGAATTTTGGAGGCTGCGAGAGAGAGAGTTTCGTGAGATTAGGTTTAGTTAGGAGAGTTTTTTTTGATCTGTGAATTTTTTTGAAAAGGAGAGCGAGTATTAACTTGTGATTGAGAGAGAGAGAATAGATTGGTTGAGGATTAGGTTTGTGAGAGTTGTGAGAGAGATAGACGGAGTAAACTAGGCAAAAATTTCGCAGGCCATATGTGTGGTGGCAACAAGGCCACGGTTGTGTTTGTGACAAGTTGAGTTTATCAGATTTTTATTTATTTCCTTTTATTTTCTAATTTTTTGGTTAAGTTATTTTTTTAAAATTATATCAGTTTTTTTTTTTTTGGGAAGTTATTTTTAAAACGTTTTGTAATATGTTGGGTTGATAAAACGTTTTATAAAGTTATTTTTATTTTTCTTCTTTTCTTTTCCATTTTAAAATATCATTTTTTATTTTTTTTTGGTTAAGTTATTGTTTTAAGTTCTCTTTTTATATTTTTTATATCTTAAAGTTAATTTTTGTTTATTAATTTTTGGCAAATCGTGTCGAGGCGGGTATTTTAAAAGTTAACGTGGAAAAATATTTGTCGGGATAAACGTTTTTTGTGGCCGGATTTGAAGACAAAGTGACGAGTCAGCGTGACGGGATATATTTTTTAGCAATTACGGTTTTTTTGATCGTGTTTAATTCATAATCGTTTGAGCGGACAACAATTGTTGAGCCGAGTCGTATTGTTAAAACCCGACAACAACAACATCCACATCATTTTTTCTTTATCTTTCTTCGATTTTCAATGGATTCGTTCAATTTGACACTTAAAGAGGGAGACTTGCATCAAATGCAAGACAAACTAGAGAAAGTGGTATAAATTCATTTCAATTGCTTCAATATCATCTTGTTACTCTTTCACGGCTTCAAGGAGGGAGCGAATTTGTGACAATCTTTGGACAAGATCGTCATATATTCATCGACTCAATTTTTACCACTTTGACCCAACTCGCCGAGCAACTCAACCATGGAAACTTTAATCACTCTGCATCGGCACTTGCCTATAAGGATCTTGTGACACAACTCACGCCTTTCCTCCAATTCAATATCATTAAGCCTGAAAGTTCTGTGATTTGCCAATCATTTCTTCGAGATACACATACCGAGCTTCGAGTTTTACGTGATACAATATTGAAACTCATGACATCGGTTTCGTCTTCGATTTATCAACAATCACAACTTCAGCAAACGTATGATAATGGAGTGCAAGAATCAATGCCGCAGATGCAAGAGGAGAATGGTCATACGGTTGAAAACTTGGAGCCTATCAATGCCAAGAGCACGGAATCAGGAGGACAACATGATACCAGTGGCACGTCAGGAACTGTTCACGAGATCTCTTTTGCTGACACCGTACCCGTTTATGACGAAGAGCTGGCAAACATGGTACAATGTAATGTTGTTTATGATGTATATGCTGATGATATGCCGCATATTGAGCATTCTGAACCTAATTATGACAAACATGGGATGGAAAAGAGTGATAGCAATACCACTTCTGATTCATCCGATGTAAGTCATAATGGGGGAGAGATTGTTCAGAATGCTAAACATCATGATAATTATCCTATAACTCCTTCATTGACTGCTTCTGATTCCAAGATTAAAGAGCTCAAAACGATCGTAGCTCGGCAATCAAAAGATCTTGAGGATGCCAAACTTGAATTTTCTAAGAAAACGGACAAATTTGAAACATATTTTGAAAAACTTGAAAAATCAAATGTTGTTCTTGAAAGAAAATTGGATCAAAAAATTTTAGATTCAAAAGCTGAAAAGGATAATTTTTTGAAACAAATTCAGTTACTAGAGTCTAAATTGGCATCCCAAGATATAGTGCTTAAAGAGAATGAGACGTTAAAGGCTCAAGTACAGGAAAAGGTCTTTGCTATAGCTGCGTTGAAAAACGAGTTAAGGAAAAATAAAGGACCTAGTGTGGACACTAAGCTTGAAAAACCATCAATCTTGGGGAAACCGCCTACAAATCAGTTCGTCAGACAACCGATTGTCAGACAACCTACTGCGTTTAGATCCGGGCGACCACAATCCTCGAGACCGCGGTTTGCCTCCCAAGTTGATTTGGTTCATCTTTCTAGACCAGACACTCCAGCAACTAGGCCCTATGTGATCACTCCAGCTTTAGCAAGACCAAATCATATGATTGCCTCTAGTTTCCCTAAAAATACCAAGACCATGTCTAGAACTAGTTCAAATGACGTTGGCCATAAATCTGGTCTAAGGGAAGTCATGCAAAAGACACATGTAAGAGATAGCAATGTCCAACCTAGTCAGATGCTTTCTAGATTACCCAACACTTCTAACCGTAGCTTGTCCAATCCTAGGAGCATCAATCAATCATCTAGGGATTCTAGATCTTACTCGGACATTAAATATGCTACTTGTAAAACATGTAGAAAATGTGTCTTTACGGCAAATCATGATTCCTGTATCAAAAAATTGCTTAATGAGGTGAACTCCCGTGCTAGACTTAAATCCCAGTGGGTAGCTAAAATCAAACCCGTTGGTAAAATGTGGCGCCCCACTGGTAGAACTTTCACTCTTGTAGGAAACGAGTGCCCTTTAACTAGGATAGTCTCTGATTCTACGAAGACTACTAAGGAGGAAATTGCAAAGGATGATACATCACTTAAGCCTGAACTTAAAATTTTCTATAAAAGGAAACATTTGCCAACTAAGACAAGTGAATCATCCCCTCAGGCCACCTCTGACACAAGTAAAGCCAACTGTGAACCCCCACGTGCTTCAAAAATAGATATCTCTAACCCATGCAAAAGTATACAAACTCCTAATGAGAATGCAGGTACCAAAGTTGATGTTCCAAAAGAACGAAGCGGTCCAATCGTTGTATACCGTTCAACTAAGGACACTCTTAGAGTTTGATTGCTGAAGAAACATATATCAGAGAAACAAATGTCTCAGGGGATTCATGGTTAAGCATGCACAAGGACTTATAGTCACATCATAGACTATAACTTGATCTTCAAAGAAAGGAAAGTTTATCGCCGATGGTAAACTTATCCTAACAAGGAGAAATTAATTTTTCTCGGGCATGAGCTTATATCAAAAACATTCCAAGTTTTTAAGCTCATGCACAATGGCTCCTCGTTAAATGACAGACGACGATCCAGACTTCAGAGACAGGGAAGTTTATCTACGCAACGATAACTTACCCTCTTAACAAGAAATTAAGTTTTCTTGGACACGAGCTTATACTAAAAACCATTCAAAGGTTTTAAGCTCGTGTATATGGTTTATCATTAAATATCAGATGGTAACCCGTGCATCAAAGAAAGGAAAGTTTATCGCCGATGATAAACTTATCCTAACAACGAGAAATTAAGTTTTCTCGGGCATGAGCTAAAATTAAAAACATTCAAGGTTTTTTTAAGCTCATGCACAATGACTTACAGTTAAATGTCAGACTGTAACTCGAACTTAAAATAAAGGAAAGATTATCTTTTATGATAACTTATCCTCTTAACGAGAAATTCACCTTTCTCGGTCATGAGCTTGTATTAAAACATTCGAAGTTTTAAGCTCAGAAAGGAAAGTGTATCTTTTAAATAAGAGAACTTTTCCTCGTAACGAGAAATTAACCTTTCTCGGTCATGAGCTTTCCGTTAAAACAGTCAAAGTTTTCAAGCTCATGAACACGACTTCTAAGTAAATGTCAGCTTAGAACTCGTCCTTCAGATAAAAGGAAAGTTTATCGCCGATGGTAACTTATCCTTAACAACGGGAAGTTCACAACTTCTCGGACTTGAGCTCGCTTTTAAGATATTCAACATCTTAAGCTCAAGTAATTGTTTTTTCAAAACTTTAAACACAATTTTTCAAGAATTTCTCAAAAGATTTTTCTAAATCTTTCAAAATTGTGTGTTCAAAAACGTTTTGATAAAACGAGCATGTCTTCTGGAATCGATAATATTTACGAACCTAGAAATGTCATTCAATAATGACACGGGGTTGTAAATAAAGTTCGAGCAGAAGTTTAAAAGATTTAAAACATGCTCCATATGGTTTGCTATTATTTCAGATAGCAACCCGCTTTTCATAATCAAGTCAAGCATTTCACCGGAAAGCTTTGACTCAACAACGGGAATTAATTTTCTCGGGGACGTGACGAGGTGACCAACATTCGTGAACAAGAACCATGTGAATCTTTCATATGATGTTCTCCATCATTCAGGTTCTACCTCATAAATTGTTAATCTTGTGAATTCATTATCATATATGATCTTTGCACGTGATAAATACCTTACACTTGTGTCTAAAAGGTATTTAATTTACGTTTCAGCACACCCTCATTAATTTGAGGAGGAGCTTGTGTAATTCATGAAGATAATTGGACTTGCATTTTTCTTCCCAAATTTTCTTAAAATGCTATTAAATCAATTGATATTAAAAATATCGATTGGGTTAATATTTTTAATATGGGGGAGAAAATGTGATTTAATATGGGATATTTTCAATCATAAATGGTTTGACTTAACGTGCTAGCTCATCCCGACATGTGCGAAATGTTTTCGGATATCGTGGCATATGTTAAGGGGGAGCAAAATGGATTTGCACTTCAAAATGGATTTCATGGTGACATACACTTATCCAAAACATCTCTATTCACGATGATGAAGATTGTGGCGACATAAGGATGGTAGGATAGGTTAAAGTCCAATGATTCCTCTAGAACCGGAGGATTCTTCCCAAGGACATTCCATAGCTAGAAATAGTAGTCCTTAGGAAAGATGGAGAAAGATTGTGAATGTAGCTGAATGCCGACCAAGTACTTAAGTTAGCACTGGAACAATCACAACAAGGTGCTAGTGATGACGTATTGGTAAGCATTGAAGGGGTTGAAGAATGAAAAAGAATTGTAAAGATAAAGGGTGTAAAGAAAGAAGCCCTCCTTACAACTTAGGCAGAAACCGGGTCAATTCATATGCTATTGAGATCATTTTAATGATTCTTGATATTGAAGATAGACATCATGGACCCAGTGATGCAAGGCACAACCCATCCCAGCTAACTCAGATATCTCTTAAAAGATATTTGTTTTAATCACACGGAGACAACACATTATCTATTGATTTATTCACTCCGAATAAATTGGTATTGAAAAGGTGGCACTCTTCTCCAGCCTCCGATCACTAAAAATCCAAAATGCACGATCGAGTCTAGAGCCATTTGAGATCATCAAATATCTCATTAGGACACACTTTCATATTTCCTTGCTTCTTCACACACTATGAAAAGTAAGAAAGATCTTAAGAGTCCTACGCAAAATCTTCATGATCTTGCCTGAACATCCGAGTAATACGAAAGTATTTACAATGAAGATGGAAATCCTTCTTGAGCGAATATCAAAAAGATCATGGTAGGTGACTTGTGCGATTCTTTATGAATCAAACTTGTGATAACTGGAAAGCAACAGTGGTTTAATTCTTAAATGAATTTAAACACGTTCCAGGCCTCTACGCAATATCTTAGTGATCTTGCCAGAACATTCAGAGTAATACTATTAAGTATTTACCGTGACGAATGGAAATCCTTCTAGTGTTAACATCAAACAGCACTTGGTAGGTAACTTGCAAGATTCTATATGAATCAAGCTAGTGACAACTGGAAAGCAACGATGGTGCGGTTCTTAATTGAACTTCACTTGTTCCAGGAACATGAATTGAAGAATTCAAATCATGCGGATAATATTATCCAAATGATCCACTCTTTACGTTCGCAGTCAGCTTTGGACGGTCGAGTAAAGAGAACGGGTTTACCCGCAAAATCTTGTCAAGGAGGTTCTTTATTAAAACTACCTGCCACAAGTACGATATTTAATATCGTCCAACGGTCTTCACCGACCAGAGGTAAATTGCTACCGAATTAGAATGAAATGTTCAAGGCCATTTCATCCGTGTATATTGTTTTGTTGCTAACTGTCTTATGCAGCGTAACAAGAAGGTGGCATTGCGGTGTACAATCCAGAAGAAGTCGTCACCACATGCTTATACTACATACAAATAGTACTTCAACAAATTCAAGAAAGCCTGAAGGTCAAGTCTTCCGCTGTATCAAACTCTGAAGCTTTCAAGAATTTAAAAGTATAAGTATGTGGAACATGAAGTCACAAAGAGGCAAATATCACAAGTGAAGAATGCACAAGGTCAAGGCAAGGAAACATGCTCAAGACTAAAGTCAAAGATCACATCAAGCATATTCACAAGAACAAGATCGAAGACTCAAGCATAGATTCTAGGTTTAAGATTTTGTAAAAAGATGTGACCTCCCTTAGGGGGAGATTGTTGGAAATACGTTTTTCCCAATAAAGTCTCGGTCACATCTTAGTTAGCATAGATCACGAGATATAGAATATTTAGAGCTTTGTAACTTGGAGCGACCTCCCTTAGGTGGAGATTGTTGGAAATACGTTTTTACGTATTTATGAAGGATCGGTCGCTCCAACGATAATTATGTAATGGGCTCGTGATCTATTTAATTAGTGTATAGTCCATATAGCCCACATGTAGGGTGGGCTATATATATCCCCTCCTAGCATGTTAGGAGGGGTTGTTGATTATTCATTTCACACATTATTCATTTCCATCTTAACTTTCTCTCTCTACTTTTCTCCAATTCTCTCCTTTCTCTCTCTACTCCATCATCTCCTTCCTTCATCTTCTTTATATTTATCATCTAATCAACCATCTTAATCCATCAAATCAATCATGTAGAATAGGCCAATAATTGCGTAGACCTTCAAAATCGAGTCCTACGCATTATCCTTGTGATATTGCCAGAACATCTGAGTGATACGATTCACAATGAAGATGGAAATCCTGCTTGAGCCAGCATCAAACAAGCTCATGGTAGGTAACTTGTGCGATTCTACACGAATCAAACTTGTGATAACTGGAAAGCAACTAAGTTTAGATTCTTAATTGATTCAAACTTGATTCCAGGTTTCTTCGCAAAATCCGTGTGATCTTGCCAGAACATTCAGAGTGACACTCTTTAGTGTTCACAGTGACAAATGGAAATCCTTCCAGTGTCAACATCAAACAGCACTGCGGTAGGTAACATGTAAGATTCTTATGAATCGAGCTTGTGGAAAACTGGAAAGCAACAATGGTGCGATTCTTATAGAATCAAACTTGTTCCAGGAAATCTGAATTGACGACTCTAATCAGACGGATAATTTATCCTTATGATTCACTCTTTACGTTCGCAGTCTGCTTTGAGACGGTCGAGTAAAGAGAACTGGCTACTACCGCCGGGAAACCCTGTCAAGGAGGTTCTTAATCGAATCTACCTGATCACAGGTACGGTATTTAATACCGTTTAGCGGTCTTCACTGACCGGAGGTAAAACGCTACCGACTTAGGGTGAAATGTTCAAAGCCATTTCATCCGTGTCTATATATGTTACTGTATATCAAGAAGGTGGCGTAGCTATGTAACCAATGTCGATTCAGAAGTCACAAGAGCACAAGATGGCGATAATCAAGATACCTAAGAATGTAAGAATGTATTAGGTCATCTTAGTCACAAGGAGTACAGATGAAGATCTTAAGCACTCAAAGTCAAATGACAAAGGCTCAAGATAAAGATCATGAAAGCATGAAGGAACAAAGATGTTACAAACAAGATCAAGACCAAGATACAAGACCAAAACAGGAAGATCTCCTCTACAAGAATGTATTCACTCAACCATCTTATGCTTTTTAAGCTTTTTAAGATGACCGATACATTGGGGGAAATTGTTAGCCCTATATTTTATATAGTCGAACAAGAATGTAATAGGTCATCTTAGTCGTTATTGGTCTTGTATAGTAATAGGTTAGTCGGGAAATGCGGGCTTGGACTTTAAGCTAATATTGTCTTTGTTAGGGGCTATATGCCCAAGTGAATGCCAAGCCCGACCCAAGATGAAGCCCACAAAGGCCTTAGAGCCGTGGCATATATAACCCTCTTCCACATGTGGAAGAGGGTGTTGGTTCATTTCATAAAACACCTAGTTTTAGTGTAAACCTTCCACTTCTCTCTCTACTCTCTCTCTCTACTTTTCTACTATTTCTCTCTCTAGATCTTGTGTTATGGATTGAATGGGAATAACACCAACCCCACTCCTAACACTTCCCACAACCCAGAAAACGACTACTCCACATCTTGTCCCTTCCCCTGCTACACCCTTCACATGTCTTTGACCATATCAACAGCTCACAAGATTCCTTGGTCCCTAAGGAGTATAATAAACGCTTAAGATCACATGAAGACAACTGTCAATCCAGCTAGCATCACATGTTCAACTTTTGACCAAAATTCGTCTAAGGGCATATTCAGATATTCATGTCCAATAGGGTTTCAGTAGTTTAGCATTTTAGAGTCTTCTATCCCTTGCAATTTAAGCACCTCTCAAGTTGTGAGAAGGGCTTGTTCCAATTTTTTGTAAAAGCTTTTTATTATTAATGAAAATTAAAGTATAAAGTTTTTTATACAAAATATTATGTTCCATTTTATTCCTTGTCTTAGAGTAATTGATTCTACTGTTTTTAAAATTAGTTAAGGTTTTCACAAAAAGGAGGTTTTATTTTTCAAAGAAATTTTCAGAAAGTTTGTGTTTTAAAAATTCTTGGAAAATTTTCTTAGTAAGTCTGATTATCACCCCCACATGAAGTGAAAGTGGAGTGTGGGGGGATTTCAGCTTATTACTAAGCTTTTGTTAAAAATTTTAAAGGTTTTATAGTTGGTTTCAAGAAGGTTTTTCAAAAGATTTTTCCCAAAAATCTAATTTCAGTTTTTTATATTTCACTGTAGCAAAAGCTACAAGCCAAAAGCTTGTAGCCTTTGCTACTTGTAGTCTATTTCCTTGTTTTTGTTGTGGATGTGCAGGGTTTCATAGCAACAAGACTCCATTTCCATCCATTTCATTATTTTTTCTCATTTGAAGACATTTTGTAGCCTAGGGTCCCTCTTGGATTCCTACAACAGGCATCTCTACACGTCTATTATCTCTCATCATCCTTGAAAAGCCCAAGTAGAAGGCATTCAGCCAGGTTACAAAAGGCTTAAACCTTATTTGAATTTGTTTTTGGTTTTTATTAAATTTTATGATTTTGTGAGAAATCTGTTTTTATGTTGTTTTATCTGTTCAAACTTGTTTGTTTCTGTCTTACATACATGTTTAAAGGGTTTGTTATCAGTTTGGTTTAAGTTTGTTAAGATTTTGTTTGAAAAATTCCATCTTCAGAAATTTTATGGGGTGTTTTGGATTAGGTCTTTAAATAAGTGATTGTTAATTATTTGGTTTGAAGTCTGCTTAGACACACTCACTAGGGTAGTGGTAGGTGTCATTGATATCTTGTTTCAGTATTGATAGGTTTTAAACAAATTTGTGTGTTCAAGTTGGTTAAAATGGGTAAAAACATTTAGTAAGTCTGTCTTAGAGGAAATTCTTGTTTTTTTGGAGCTGAAAACTTGTAACCTGTTAGAAATCATGTTAGCTTAGGGTTGTGGGTAGCTATTTTGTAGTTTGGGTAGATGGTCATCAAGTTTTGGTAGATAAAAATTCGTCCTAGAGCACTATAGTTCAGTAACACTTGCCCTTGAAGGTTTCTGTATTGCAATGACTGTTTGAGTGATTGTATGTGTAGTTCTTGTTAAGTAACTTGTGTGTTTTTTGTGTTCTCTTGACTCCCCACAACCCAACTGGTTGTGGGGGTGCCCATTTGTCCAAGTAAAACCCAAGAATCAAGCAAAACAGGCCACATCAAGCACCCACAGTGCATACAGTGAACTTGTGTACTTTTCTTCATTTTTTAGCAAGTCTGGGTTTTTTTGCTTTTAGATAGCTCAAATCTTGTTCATTTTTTGTTTTGGTGGTGTTTTTATGTTGTGTTAGTCACCAGGTTCATTTTAGGATAAAAAGAAAAGTAAATTTTTTTTTTACAAAAAGGACTGGCCAGGACTCGAACCTGCGCCATCCTTCTCACCACACACACTCACTACCACTGCGCCCTTGGGTCTTTTACTGACCAAGGGTGCTTTGGTTAGTTACTTAAGGGCTTATAAATAGAATTCGAACCTTAATTAGCTTATCCCAGCTTATCCAATAAGCTACTTTGCTTTGTTTGATTTTTCTTTCGTTTCTTGCATTGTTTAGGATTTTTTAGCATAAAGTTTTTATTTTGCACCTTATTTAATTATTTTCTACCATTATTTTTAAATCCGGTTTTTAATAAATAGATTAAAAATAGTCAATTTAGTTTTAAAAATTTTCAAAAATTATTTTTAGGTTTTAATTAATTAGTTTTAGGTTTACATCCAATAAAATTTCCATTTTAGTTTATTTTTAATTTTATTTAATTTTGAGGTTTTTCTTTAACTTTAAAAATTAATATAAAATTATTAAATAGGTTTTAGACTTTTTGGTTTTCAAATTTGTAATGTTTATATTTTTCTTTAGTTAAAAAAATTTGGTAATTTTTAGAGCACTTTTCGTTTTGTCGAATTTTACGATTTCACGTTATTTACGTCGTAGGGTAATTTTTAGCATAACTCGTCTTTATTTTTCCTCTTTTTCCCATCCATAAACGTCACTAATCCAAACTTTGATTTTATATATTGGCACTCATAACTCACACACCTCCTTCGAGAACGAACTCGCATTATTCGGTTTTACGTTTTTCCTAAAGCGTAAGACTTAATACTTGCCGCTCATACGCGTTTTTCCTAAAACGTGTACGATTTACCTATATCATTTTGGCGCCGCTGCCGGGGAGGTGTTTTTGAGTTGCCATTATTATTATCGTGTTTGTGTGAGTAGTGCGTTTTTGCTTTTCAATTTTTGGAAAGCGTAAATAACGTACATACTCATTTTTGTTATTTTTCTCTATTATTGTATAATATCCAAATAAATCGTGTTTAATTTTCCTAAATTAAACACAAACCAATCTTTTTACTATATCGTAGATATCCCATTATCGTTTTTGTTTTTCTTGTGAATATATTACTATATTGTACTTACGTAGAACAATAAATATACAAGTACTCTAAAAGCGTGAAAACGCAACCTTGATTCGGGATTTCCTCACTCGATCATTCTATTCGAATCCAAAGCAAAAGTTTAAAGGAAAAATAGATAAATACTTTCGTGAGGCTTAATTTCAGTTAACACAAACTATAAGGTGGGTATAAGGCGGTTGTATTTCACGACATAAGGAAAAAAGGCTCTTAAGTGCTTAGCGCCGGCTCGTTTCCCCCGCTTGCTTGTGCGTGTTTTGAGAAAGAGGGCTAATCGAGGGTTTGCCGCCCAAGTATTATCTACGTATACTATATTTGCTTGTTTTCAAGATTAAACCCTCTTGGACGTTTTGGTGTTCTACCAACGTTCTAAAGTCATCGAAAGCGTTCACTCCACGTGATCGTTTTCATTCCTTGAGGCTCCTTTAATCGAGAAATCGATTAGAGGGGAGATTTGTAGATTTGAGTCTACGTAATACACAAAAAACCCAAAAAAAACTAAAAACAATCAAAAAACAAAAAAATTGAAAAATAAAAAAAACCGCAAAAGAATCTTCTTTGCTACCACCCATTCTACGCTTAGTGCATGCGCACTCGGTCGAAGGATTATTCTAATTCTAGCGACACTTCGAATCGACGCAATCGTAATCGAAGGAATCGACGACGTAGACGAGAATTAGAAACCGACGTTCCTTATATCGTTGTTGAAGAGACCTTAGACGAGATGGCCGACAATCGTTCGATGATGGAATTGGTCCAAGCGCCCACCGAGGGTTATGGAGACGCGGTCGTAATTCCCGCTATCGAAGCGGAGAATTTTGAGGTTAAAAGCGGAATGCTTTCGTTAATCCAAGCTACGAAGTTTCGAGGTCGTGAAGCCGATAATCCTCACGACCATATTCGGAATATTGATCGTCTTTTGGCCACGAGCAAGTTTAAGAACGTCGACACCGATGTCGTCAAGCTTATGCTTTTTCCGTACTCGCTCGATGGTACCGCCAAGGATTGGTACGAGAAAGAGCCACCTAATTCGATAAATACGTGGAAGAATCTCATCTCCAAGTTCGTTAATTATTTTTCCCACCGTCTAAGACAACGTTTTTCAAAAATGAAATTACGAAATTTGAGCAAAAACCGAATGAATCTTTTAGAGACGCGTGGGATCGTTTTAAGGAATTGCTTAGGCAATGTCCTCACCATGGTTTTTCCGAGTTGCACCAAATCGATACGTTTTACAACGGTCTTAATTTTCAAGAACAAGATTCGTTGAATTCCACCGCTGGTGGCAACTTTTTGTGTAAGACTCCGAAAGATGCATTGATAATTATCGAAAACCGATCCAAGGTTTACCAACTCCGCAATGCACCGAGTGTTTCCAATGTCGACAATGTTAGTAGTTATAATCGCGACATCGAGAGAGTTGATGCGAAAGTCGACAAGTTGACGAATGTGTTTACGTCTTTTCTCGTTGAGATGCAAAAGAAAGACGCTCCCGCTACGGTGAAAGCGGTTGAGGCATCGTGTACGTTTGTGGTGGACCTCATAATTATTACGAGTGTGCGGCTACGGATGGCCAAATGTCGAATGTGAGTGCGTTAAATGGAAACAACAATTTTCAAAATCAAAATAACGCGGGTCCATCACAACAAGGCAATTATAACCAAGGCAACAATTTTTCGAATCAAAACCGTAACAATTTTCAAGGAAATAATCAACAAGGGAATTTTCAAAACCAAGGTTATAATCAAGGTCGTAATTTGAATTGGCAAAATCGAGACAATAATCTAAACTTGAATTTTTCAAACAACAACAATCAAGGAAACAACTTTTCAAGTGGTAATCAAGGAAATTTTCAAAGAAGTAATCAAAACCAAGGGAACTTTAATTCAAATCAAAATAGTTCATCAAACGATTTTCCAAATTACATGAAAACGAATGAGGCTAATATGAGACGATTAGAGGGAGAAATTGGTACTTTGAAAAACGACTTTACTAATACTTTTAAATTGCAAAACATGAAGATTGAGCAAGGATAAATCGACATTAAAAAGATGTTTTCGGCTATTATGAACAAAGCCTCGGGTGCTTCATCGAGTTCGTTACCTATGACACCGTTGCAAATCCGAAGGAACAATGTAGAGCCGCCTCGTCTCGTGAGAAAGGTCGTGTGATTACCCCTACCCTTGATGGATTTAGAGTTGTTCCTTCTTCTCAACCCTCGACTTCTAAGACATCTTATTGTTCTAAAGTCGATGGGGTGAACGTGGCGACCAAGGAAAAGACTGCACACCCTCGTGTACCTCAAATTCCATCCACGGTTTAAAAAGAGAGTTTTATCGACCTTACCAAAGTAACCCTTGAAGAAACTTGTGCATCGATCCTTCTTAAAAAACCCAAAAGGCATATGCCGAGAAAAGAAGAGGATCCGGGCCAATTTCTACTACCTTGTGATTTTTCCGAGATTGAGGGATGTTTAGCCCTTGCCGATTTAGGTGCTAGCATCAATCTCAAGCCTCATTCTCTTTGGAAATTGATGAGATTGCCTTCACTTACCTCCACGAACATGACTATCGAGCTTGCAAATTGTACTCCACTTATACCAATTGGAATAGCCGAGGATATCTATGTTAGGATTGGAAAGTTTTTTTTCCCGCGGATTTCGTTATATCCGATTACGAGTGTGACCCTAAATGTCCCATTATTTTAGGCCAACCATTTTTATCGACGGCTCGAACCATAATCGACGTTCACGAGGGGAGACTTACTATGAGATATGGGGAGGATAAAATGGATTTTTTCACGAGTAAATCCCAAGTGTCTTGTGATAATGAAAAAACCGAGGTTTCAAAACCTAATGTTTCTAAACCTAATGATTTCAAAATGTACACTTTAGCGGAAAGAATGAGGCTTAATGCATGTTTTGAAAAAATTAAGAAGGACGGTTTTAAATATGATGATTTTAACGATAAGAATACGTGTACCTAATTCAAAAGGGTAAGTGTAAATTTATGAATGAAAAATCACTTTGGGATGTATTCGATGAAACAAGTGAAATACCAATTCCGAAGGGCGACGTTAGTGCCATTACGACAATGACCAAAATGGACTCGTCTTCACCACCTTCGAAGGACCACGTATTTGAGGCTTCAACTTCTAACTCCATCGAAGTGCCTCCTATTCCTAGCCCAACACCCGTTGAGGCGAAATGTTTTATCGACATCGATCCTCTCGTTTTAGAAAAGTCACCTAAGCATAGTCATTCGACTTGTAAGACCATGGTTGTGAGTGCTCACATCGACTCTTTCTTTGATGATGAAGATGGAGATTTTGCGGAGATTGATCACGTACTTCGAAATCCACATGCTATTTTTGAGGATTCTAACAAAAATACCTCTTCTCATGTGAAGTACGATGATTACGAGTTTGATCCCGAGATTGAGGAAATCATTAAACAAGAGCTAGCTCTTTTGCCTCCACTTCCACCTACAAGTGAGGTCGATCTTTCCAAAATCGAGGATGAACTAAATGAGTTGGAACATCTTATTTTCAATGACGAACCAACTCATGTGACCCAAAATCTAATTCTCGAGGAGTTACCTAATCAACACTCCTCAATGAGAATTACGTTTACCACATTCGTGAGGATTTAACTTATCAACAATCCCCACAAATGGATGATGGTTTCGTGCTTGATCGTGATCTCTTCGAGAGAGTTTCTAAGATACTCAAGGAGGGGAATGACAAACCTTGGTTTGACAAGCCTATCTTTGATGAAGAAATCGATGAGATCGACGTTCATCAGGATGACGAGTATGTTGACCCCGAGGGGGCGGTGTTCTTTATTGACAAACGTTTTGAGAACTTATATAATCCGCCACCCCCTCCCACCAATGACTTAAATGTGAGGATTTTTAGCGCGACTAATTTTGAATTTGACACGCCAAATGTTTTCGACATTATCAAATCGGGTTTTCATAAAGAGTTTTAAACGATGAAAAAGGAAAGGATTTTAAAATTGATTTAAATGAATTTTCTACAAGTTTAACTCCTTCATCACCGTGTTGTATGAGTTCTACCACCTCGTCTACTCCTTTTGACGATGGTTGGTGTGGATCTAGTGTGGGGGAAGCCCCTTATGTTCCCTCACATTTCTCCACCAAGGACGAGATTTACGATCCCGGAATTGCTTGTAAAGGGAAATCTCGGTCTTCCACCGATGCAATAAATGGAAATCATATCTATTTGCTTGGTGTGAGTCTACCTCAAGTAGCTCATAAGTTTGCCTTACCAATTGCCCCACCTTTGTACTTCTTATTTATTTTCTTCTACCCATTTGGGGTTCTAGTTCTAGTTGGAGTGGCGTTGTTTCATCTTTCATCCGAAAAAGAAGACGCTATCTTTGACCCCGGTATACGTGTAGCGGGTTTTTAAAGTACTCCATGTACTTTTGGGAATTGATTATCATGTAAGCCCCACCAAAAATGACCAAACCATGAGTATCCCTAAATGATCACATTTATGGGAATCTTAGTCGAGCTTTTGACTCGGTTATCAAAAACAAGGTGCCTCGTGGGGGATTCTCATTCTTATGCTTGTATATATTATTGCTTTCTAATTAGTTAAGAAGGGTACTTGTGATTTTCCAACCTTTGTTTCGTGGTTGTTTGTGATTGTGATTTATTAGATTCATCGTCATCATTGAAGCCTCTCGTGTTCGTTTTATGGATCACTCGAGCTTCGATCGTTGTCTTTGGAGATTCCGATATCCGATGATATCCTTTTATGTTCTAACGTTTATCTTATTAGCATAATTCATAAACGGTTTTTAGGTTATTCGTTTTACCCTTTCCATGCTCGAGATTAAGCATTCGACTTCATCTCTAGTATGGGGGTGTTTTCAACCCTAGACTCGAAACATTGAGGACAATGTTTAGTTTTAGTATGGGGGGGTGAGTAGATACTTCACCTTGCTTACGTCACCACGCAATCCAATTTTCATTTTTTTGTTATCGTTTTGTTTCAAAATAAGGCTAAAAATGGCCAAATTTTAAAATTTTTCGTATTTTTCATAAGTGTTTAAGACACGAATGTAGGTTTTCCGATGGTGAGAATAAGAGTAACTTTTGACTCTACCGTGCGTGTTGAGCACTTAGCTTCGATTCCTTAACTTTTTAGGCTAAGTCTCTTAAATGAGGACGAGAGATGATAGAGTTATTTATAAGTCTTGTAATCTTTCACGATCTCATGTGTAGTAATTATTAGCTTATTCTCCCCACGCTTTTGATAATAAATTGTTAATAAATATTGATTTAGCGGTTTAGTCACTATTGTTGGTTTCTAATTTGTTTTAGTAGCTTCCATGTAATTAAATTGGGAAAACATTAAGGTATCGCCAGCGTCACGGTTTTGAAGTATTGGCACCCGAATAATCGAAAGCTTCACCTAATAATAAGATTTCAAGTGCTCACCTAAATTAAGCAAAAATTTGAAGCTTACAAGGCCGAAAAATCTATGCCCAAATTGAAAGTGAATCAAGCTTTAATCTTTGAAGCTTTAAAGATCCAAAATTCGCCTTAGCGTGAGGATATACGTCTTTGGCCAAAATAAAACCACTGATGATGGCGGATAATAAAAGGCAAGGAAAGACCGAAGTCATAATAAAAGCTCCCTGGCGGAGTTGAATAAAAGATGGAGGTAAACCTATGATAATAAGGCCCTTCCATTAGGGGGTGTATAAAAGTCTTGGTAATAAGTCTCATGTTCAAAACCGTTATAAAACCATGTTTATCGATCCTGTGACACCCCCAAATTGAGTCAACGCAGCGGAAAATAATATTTGGGTGTCACGTAGGTGGATCAACAGCACACAAAATATAGAGCAACAGATAAAAGATTATCCTTACATTTATTACATGATTGAAAGTGCAAATAGTATTACAGTAGTCTTTAACATTGTCTGAAAGTTTGAATTTATCCCCAATTTATAAAACCCCATATGAGCTCTATAAATGCAATCTATCATGATGCTTGACTTCATGCACACCATTACCTGCTTCAGTTACCTGAGAAAACATGCTTAGAAAGTCAACATAAAGTTGGTGAATTCACAGGTTTAATTAAGTTAAGTTTGGACAGTAGATATTCCCAGAAGTAGTAATGCACAAAGCAATAATACTTAAAAGTGATTACATTTCCATATTGCCCGAAACTGAAACTTGACAGTTAAGTCCTTAACAGATAAGGACCCTTCGCCATATAAGGCACCCAGAACAAAAATAAGTGCTGACATGTGAAACATCTGTTGTCCCGGCCGAGGCACAGTGAGCATGACTCACCCAGATGGGGACGGTCAATCCCAAATAGATCTATTTATAACATTCAGGTAATTCAATAATTCTAACAGTTTCGGATGCACGGGTCATGCTGTTCATCTACAATAGGCATGGTAATCAAAGGTTTCACAGTTCAATCTATGTCCAGAAAAACAAATATGTTGCATGCTTTCTTCCCCATTAAAAGATTTAAAAGTTTGTCAATATATAAAGTGGAGCCATGAACTCACCTCAGTAGTACAGCAATAAGTCAGAAGATAAATCTGATAAGGATGCTCACGATACAGTCAATGACCTAAATAATTATAAGGTCTCAGTAATTGCATAACATAATGCATAAAAGTTCCAGAATAAATCTGTACATGTTTAAACGGGTTTAAGTATTTAATTACAATACTTGTAATTTGTTCGTCGTAGTACAAGTTCTAATAGTATTTATTTTAGGTATAAAATAAATAATAAGGTTTAATTAATTAATTCGCTTAATTTATTTTGTACTTACGTTGTTTATAAAACACTTTAAGTATTCATATAGGATGGTTTTATATACATTTAAAGTGATAGGAAAATAAATATGATTAATTTATTTATTTTATAAGTTAACCAGTTACAATTTATATTTAATATATAAATAAAGTTTATAAATGTATAACATTTATTTAAAATCCATGTTTACGTAAGATTTACATTTGTTAAGTTATAGGTTTGAAAAATAACAATTGTTACATTTATTTAAGTTTTACGTTTAAGTAATGACTTAAAATATATAAGGTTTTAAGGTTCGTAATAATTGTATAAAAACACGTTTTAGTCCTTTTAAATAAACGGATACTCGCGATTAAATTACTTTTATACCCCTAGGGTTTCTAAATCTTTCAAGTATTTACAGTTTTGGTCCCTCCTAGTTACACGTGTAACTAGGGTTTCTTAAAGTTTCATAAAATGTAAATTTTGGTCCCTATAGTATGCGGCATATTCTATGGCTTATAATAGTTTCACTTAATGGCAGTTTTAGTCCCTATAGTTTCGGCTAGTATTAGGGTTTATTATAAGTTACATTTATGCCCCCTAGGGCTTGTTTAGGTTTCGGCTTTAGGCAGGTTTAGTCCCTAGGGTTGCTTAGTGTTTTATTAAGTTTAGTAACTTGACACTTTTAGTCCCTAAGGTTAATATTATGTCACGGCTTGTGTCCAAAGTAGTCCTTAGGCTTTCCAAAGTTTACACAACTTACCCTAATATTTTAGTAATCTCTTTTTAGTCCTTTTTAACTTTACAAAGTTTCGGATATGTTCAAAACACACCCTTGGACTCTCGACATATTTTTAAAAGTGGATCAAAGTTTATGTTTTTGAAATACCAAGTTCTACACTTATTCATTTAGATCCCTTTTACTTACTAAAATTACATTTTAGTCTGAAAGTATTATTTGTGCCATTTTTAACCCGAAAGTTTATATATATACTATTTTAGTCCAAAACTTCTTAGATCTATCATTTAAATCCAAAATAATCATAGATCTATATTTTTAACATGTAACTTTATAAAATCATATTTTTGACACTAAAAGTCTTAAAAAACATTTATTTAATAAAAAAAAAGATTATTTATCTAGGCAAAGTATTATAGTGAGCTTAAACGAGTCTTATGAGGCCTAGAAGTGATCTTAATATTTTAAGGCATCTAATAACATGAAGCTATTATTTATATAATATTACAAGATCACTCAAAATCATAATATGAGCTTAAAGCTCACGTCCCATATTATTTGCATGGTTAGGTTTTCATGATTTTACAAGTTAAACAAGATCATGTTGATGTGTTATTCCAAGTTGACAAGTTTTTACATCAAGTTTTGTCATATATAAAAATGAGCCGTGGGTTTTACTTAGATTTTTAGGGTTTCCATACTTGTTTAAATGTTAACTTTACCAAAATAAACATGTACACATCAATATATATAAAGGTAATGTATTAGAAAAGATAGGTTTTAACTTGGACTTACTTGTTTAGTTAGGTTTAGGGATGATATTAGAATAGATAGAAACAAGTGACAAGCTTTCAACAATGGAGGTCTAGGAAGATGCAAACATGCCGTGGGCTTCAAGGAGTCTTCTAGGGTTCTTGTTCTTGCTTTAATGATCAAGGTTTCTTGTAGGTTGAGCTTAGGATTAACCTTTAGGTTGTAGAAGACATAGTATAGGAGTAGTAGTAAAGCTTGAAGGTTTGAAAATGGTGGAAAGCTTGTTTAGCCGTGAGTTTGAGAGAGAAAGGAGTGAAGTGAGATTGGAAAATATTTTGTGTTGTGTGTTGTGTGTTTGTTTCGGCTTAAGAAGAAAGAGAACCAAGATTTTGTAAATCTTGTACCTAGTACTAAGGATATATCCTAGATATGCATGGATACACTTGGATACTCCTTTCAAATACACACATGCACAAATCTAGCAACTCTTTTCCTTTCCTTTTTGTGATGTAGCCGTGTGTTTTTGATAAGTCAAATGGGGGACAAAAATGACATGTATAGTGAAATGTATGGAGTGTGTAAGTGGCTTTGTAAGAAGGCATGGTTTATGTGTAAGTAAAGTAAGGCTTATGCATGCATTAGCATAGGGTATTAGTGGAAATGGTATGATTACACTAGGTTACTTGTAACTAGTTAAATCAAATGATGGTAGTGCATGCATGCATACATACACACGTTACATTGTAGGCATAGGAAGGGTTTTGGGTAAATTTTGCCAAGTGTTGTATGATAATAATAGTCATTGTATATTATTATAGGTACTTGTTGTGTTGTAGGTATTTTTGTTGAAGCTTTTAGATAACTTAGTGAAAGTGTATTATTAAATACATTACTAAAATTAATTTACTTTATTAAAGTAAATAGGTGACAATGTAAAATAATATACATTGTTTTTAAAGTGCTTAGGCATTTAATCCTTTTAAGTATTATATGTAAATATGTACATATAAAAATAATTCAAGTACTTAATAAAATAAATTAAGTAAGGTTACAGTTTTATCTCAAATATGTACTAAGGTGATGAATTTCATTATTCAATCAAGGGGCCAGTCAATTGCCAAGGTAGTCAACAAATGACTAAAGGTTCATATGCTATTCAATCAAGTGGCCAGTCAATTACCAAGGTAGTCAATAATGACTAAAGCTTCATATATATATAAAATAAATATGAAAGGTAGTATGACAATAGGTATATGATAATTAATAATTCATATAAAAGTGAAATTATGTAAATTCCAAATATAAATAGTACTACAGTTGACAAAGTCAATGAGGCTAAAAATAGAGGTTTTACAGCACCATCCCGTTATTTTAGCTTTGTCCTCAAAGCTTAAGATGAAGCCATTGGTCAGGTGAACAAGTGTGGATACTTGGTCTTGAATGAGTCTTCTCGTTCCCAAGTGAACTCAGGGCCTCTCCTAGAGTTCCAACGTACTTTGACCAATGGGATGTGACTGCGTTTCAACTTCTTAACTATCCTCTCCATGATTTCTACTGGTTCTTCTACAAACTAGAGTTTGTCGTTAAATTGAACTCCTTCCAATGGCATAGCCAATGGTTCTTCAGCATAGCACTTCTTTAGGTTAGAAACATGAAAGGTAGAGTGTACCCGACTCAGTTGCTGGGGAAACTCTAAACGATACGCTACTTCCCCGATCCTGGCTATTATTTTGAAAGGGCCAACATAACGTGGATTCAGTTTCCCACGTTTGCCAAAACGTACAACACCCTTCCAAGGTGATACCTTGAGCATAACACGGTCACCAACTTCAAATTGCATAGGTTTGCGTTTCAGGTCCGCGTAGCTCTTTTGTCGATCGCGAGCAGCTTGAATTCTTTGTCTGATGAGGACGATCTTGTCAGTAGTCTCCTGGATTAACTCGGGTCCAGTGAGCTGAAATTCACCTACTTCTGCCCAGCACACAGGCGAACAGCATTTGCGACCGTACAGTGCTTCAAAAGGGGCAACCTTAATGCTAGCATGATAACTGTTGTTGTAGGAGAATTCCACTAAAGGAAGATGGTCAACCCATCCATTTCCAAAATTAATCACACATGCTCGTAGCATGTCCTCTAGAGTCTGGATGGTTCGTTCACTTTGACCATCAGTCTGCGGATGATAAGCAGTGCTCATATCCAAATTGGTACCTAAGGCTCGTTGAAAAGCCTTCCAAAAGTTTGACGTGAACCTACCATCTCGATCACAGATTATCGACACTGGTATTCCATGTTTGGTCACAATCTCCTTTAGGTACGTCTTTGCTAGTTTGGCAAGGGGATCATTCTCCCTAATCGGCAGGAAATGAGCGGACTTGGTGAGTCGATCGACGATTACCCATATAGTATCGTAACCGTGAGATGACTTTGGGAGTTTGGTAACGATGTCCATAGTGATGTTTTCCCATTTCCATTCTGGTATCTTGGGTTGTACAAGTAAACCCGATGGTCTCTGGTGTTCAGCTTTGACACGAGCACAGGTCAAACATTTCTGAACGTAGGTGGCAATGTTGGCTTTCATATTCGGCCACCAATATAACTTCTTCAAATCCTGATACATCTTTTCAGATCCAGGATGTATAGAATATTTAGACTTATGAGATTCGTGCATGATCAAGTTCCTCAAATCTCCATAACAGGGTAACCAACTTCGTCCGTGAAGGCATAGGGTTCCGTTTGCTCTAGGTTCTAACTTTTCTTTGCTAAGATCAGTTCTGAGCATTCCCCCGACATCTTCCTTCACGAGGTTTTCAGGCAATTGGGCTTGAGTCTGAGCTTCTAAAACTTGTTTGGGTAGATCCAAACTGATTGTCATCACCAATGCCCGAACTCTCATAGGAGGGTCCGTTTCCTTACGACTTAAAGCATCAGCAACCACGTTTGCTTTTCCCGGGTGGTATTTGATCTCGCAGTCATAGTCACTCAGTAACTCAATCCAACGGCGTTGTCTCATGTTTAACTCCTTCTGATCCAATATGTGTTGCAAACTTTTGTGGTCAGTATGCACTGTGCACTTTGTTCCGTATAGGTAATGCCTCCAGATTTTGAGAGCAAAAACTACGGATCCAAGTTCTAGATCGTGAGTGGTGTAATTCTTCTCATGCTTCTTCAATTGCCTTGAAGCGTAGGCAATCACTTTCATCCTCTGCATCAATACGGCTCCTAAGCCTTTGTGCGAGGCATCACAGTATACAACGAAATCATCGTTGCCTTCAGGCAAGGCCAGTATAGGTGCACTGCATAACTTCTGCTTGATCAGTTGGAAAGCTGATTCTTCCTTCTCTCCCCACTTGAACTTTATTCCCTTCTGTGTAAGTTTGGTCATCGGTTTGGCTATCTTGGAAAAATCTTCAATGAATCTACGGTAGTATCCGGCAAGGCCTAGAAATTGGCGGATCTCTGTTGGTGATTTAGGAGATACCCAATCCTTGACAAATTCGACCTTTGATGGATCCACGTAAATACCGTCACAATCGATGACATGACCAAGGAATTGCACTCTAGGAATCCAAAATTCACATTTAGAGAATTTGGCATAGAGCTGCTCCTCCTTGAGTACCTTTAGTACTTGTGCAAGATGTTCCCCATGTTCTTGTTCTTTCTTGGAATAAATGAGTATGTCGTCGATGAAGACTATCACAAATTTATCCAGGTAGGGTCTGCACACACGGTTCATAAGGTCCATGAAAATAGCTGGTGCATTGGTCAACCCAAATGGCATAACCTGGAATTCGTAATGGCCGTAACGGGTTCTAAAAGCTGTCTTTGGAATATCTTCCTCCCTGACTCGTAGCTGGTGGTATCCAGATCTCAAGTCAATCTTGGAGTACACACTTGACCCTTGCAGTTGGTCAAATAGGTCGTCAATACGAGGAAGCGGATAATGATTCTTCACAGTTAACTTATTCAGCTCTCTGTAATCGATGCACATTCGAAAAGAACCATCTTTCTTTTTGACAAATAACACAGGAGCTCCCCATGGTGAGGAACTGGGTCGTATGAATCCTTTGTCAGACAGTTCTTGAAGTTGTTCAGCTAATTCCTTCATCTCTGATGGTGCCAACCGGTATGGAGCTTTAGCTACAGGTGCTGCTCTGGGAATCAAATCAATTTGAAATTCCACTTGTCGAGTCGGTGGTAAGCCTGGCAACTCATCAGGAAAGACTTCTGGAAAATCTCGGACAATGGGTACGTCCTTGATTTGCTTCTTCTCGGGTTTTTCTTCTTCATCTGTTCGAGAAATATGGGCCAAGAAGATAGGACATCCTCTCAACAAATATTTTTGAGCTTTGGTACAAGAGACAACACTAAGTCTAGTGTCAGCGAGGTCGGTCTTACCGTCACCTAGAATGATTAGAGTTTCGTTTCCCCATGGAATACGGACTAACTTCTCGTCACAAACAATGACTGCGCGGTATCTTGCTAACCAGTCCATGCCTATAATAATATCAAAACTACCAAGGTTTACAGGGATAAGGTCAATGTTGAACGGGTGTTTGGAAAGATTTAAGGTGCAACCTCTAATGATAGTGTCAGCATCTACAATTTTACCGTCAGCTAATTCTACAGAGTAACGGTGATCTAAGCTTGTAGGGATAACTTCTAGTACTTGACTAAATTCAGTGGATATAAAACTTCGGTCTGCTCCAGTATCAAATAAGACAGATGCATAACGATTGTTCAATAGAAACGTACCAGTTACGACATTTGAATCGGGGTTGGCTTTTGCATTGCCGACCATGTACACTCTAGATGAAGCTCCTCCACTGTTCTTGTTCTGGCTTGCCCGCTTAGGGCAACCTGGTCTCGTGTGTCCTGGTGCTCCACACTCGTAGCACACAACTCCCTTCTTGGGTCCATTGTTGTTTCCTCCAGTAGTATTGCGGTTCCCCTGTTGTCCATTCCCGTTCCCACGGGCATTGTATCCACCCCTGTTGTTGTAACTTCCAGTGTTTTGAGTGGGTCGGGCCTGGGTGACAGCATTAACTCGACAGGTTTTAGCAAAGTGACCTACTTGTCCACATCTGTAGCAGGTCTGGCAAGGGCTATCAAAAGTATGATGATAGTTGCACTTTGAGCACAAAGGTTTGGTGCCTTCGTACGAGTTAGTTCCTACAGTAGTAGCACTGTAAACTTGCCCAGCATTCTGCTTCTTAGGATGTTGTTGGTGCTGATAGCGGAAGTGCTCGTATGCCTTTCGCTTGTTGTCAGTCTGCCGCTCAGATAGCGTACGGACTCTTTTGTTTATCAACTCAGTAGCGAACTCAATGGCACTCTCGACGGTAGTAGGTCGAGATGCGAGCACGCTGTCGTGAATGGCGTCTGGGAGTCTGTTGATCCCAAACTTAGATCGATTAGCTTTGTGTATACGAGATTAGATCAAGTATAACACGTAGAGAAACCTTTGTATATGCTTTATGAATCTAAGTGTTATGCGGAATTTAACACTTAAATAAGAACACAAGATGTAAACAAAACTTTCACTTTGATTATGAATGCGAACTTGCTTACAATGAAAGATGTTTACGAACGAAAACTTATGTAAAACTTGATATTGAACATTAACCTAAAGGCCTTCTTTTATAGACTAAGAAGCCTTGTACAATAAGCTACGTATCAACTATTCTAGGTAAAGATAAACATAGAAAATACATTGTCGTTTCTATCCTTACTAGAAGTATTCTAGAATATAATAAACGTGTAGCTTATATCTTCCATCAGTGCTTGTCTTCAATGTGTCAACGCTTGACTTTAACTTGTCAACGCTTGAGCTGTCAGCGCTTGCTTTGTTCCTGTCAACGCTTGATTTGTTCTTGTCAGCGCTCAAGTGATCTGGCCTTAATTTATTCCCAACAATCCTCCCCTAAACTTGATATCCACTCTTATGATCAAGTTTCTGAATAAGCATTAAGAACTTGGAGGAGTCTGAAAAATCTTCTCATATTGGTAATGAATAAATCTGATCAAATTCTTTGCCACGTCACTTGAATAATCTATCTCCAGCTGAGTGTCCTTCATCTTTTCCAAAACAGCCTTGGATATGAAATACTGAGCATCCACAAGTAGATACTCAGCAAACTTTGTAGAACTCAAATGATATACACCAGCAGCTGAATATAACCTCCATTGAAGACCACTGAGGTCATCTTCAAGATCCTTCCATATTTCAGGATCTTCCTCATTTGTCCCACACATTCTTTTGAATGTGGTCCAAAGTTTTATTCCATTAGCTGAAGTTGGTGCTTCAGCCTCATACTTGGTCTCTAGTAACCTCCAAAGGTCCACCAAGTCTTCTCTATCACAACTTGCAAATAAAGATACGAGAGTGGTAAAAGTGTGTACCTCCTTTCCAAATCTGCCAATCTTCCAGAATCCACATTCATCCTCATCATAACTCACAATTGGATTCCTGGAATCTAATGGTAACACTTGCACCATATCTGAAGCTTCTAATGGGGAGAGCTTGAGGCTCTTTCTTATAACTGCTTCACTTGGATATAGTGGATTCATATCTTTTGGAAACTCAAGTTTAAATCCCTTCTTCAATGGCCTGGGAATCATCATAGCTTTCTTGATTTCCATTTCTTCTGCAAGTTGCTCCTTTCTTTCATCTGAAAGAAGTCTGAGAGTGTTTGCTTCCTGCACTCTCACCCAAATAGGATAAGCCCTATGTTCCAACTCATCAAATGTCAAAGCCTTCAACTTCTGATGTGTCCATCCAACTCCATGACATCTGAGCAACATAAAGTAGAGCTCTCTTCTATCCCTTTTCAATTCTGAGAGAATATTGCTTGCCTTGTGCTTCAAAATCACCTTACAATCCTTCTGAACTCTAAGAAGAAGCTCCAAACCCCATATTTGATCTGAAATAGTCAAGTCTGGATTATCCATGCAGCTTTCTTCCCAAGAATTGTACATCTGAATCACCTCTGGCATGTCAAAGTCAACCTGCAATTTTAAATCTCTCAACTTTTCCCTAGCAAGCTCATCACCATACTCAAGCCTTTCTGGTTCTATAATCATCACACTTGAGTCTGAGCTATCTCCATCACTTTCTTCTTCAGAAGTCACAACAAATGGTGACTTTCCCTTTTCACCTTGTTCTATCATTTGTTCAGCCAATCTTCTATCAAATTCAACTTGGGCTGCATCCTTTGGAACAATTTCTTCTACCAATTTACCCTTACCCTTATCTGATGGTGCAATGGTTGGTAAGGTAGATGGTAATACCTGAGTAGAAACTTCTTTGATGATAGATGATGACTGGAATACATCACCTTCATGTGTAGGTCTGTCAACGCCCAAATTTCCTCTATCAACGCCCAAAATACTTCTATCAGCGTCCAAATTTGTCTTGTCAACGCTCAAATATTTTCCCTCAGCGCCTTGTGTAACCTCTCTCAACATAGCTGTAAATGATAAATTTAGATTGGTTGTAGAGATTAAGGACGTATCAAAACCTGTTTGTTCCTTCAAAGTTGTAAGGGCTTCAGCAACATCCATTGATTAACCATCTTGGCTGCCCTTATCACTCAGATTTCTTTGATCTTCCTCCCCTTTGGAAGACTCCTCCATACCCCTCCTAACATGATCACTCTCCAAAACAACAATCCTCTCCCTCAATTGCGTGAGTTCAAGGCCTTGGGAGCTGACAATTTGTACTAAGTCTGCATTTTGCTTTTGCAAGCTAATGCAGACTGCCGTCAATTCTAAAAGAGTCATTGGTTCCAGTCTGCCCTCTTCTGAAATGGGGATTTGACCTCCCAAGTCAGATTCATTGGGCATGGATGAGGACTTAATTATGGTGGGACTGCCTTGGCCAGCATCTAAGCCAGAACCAATAGTCCCAGCCTCATCCAGGTCACCAGCCACACTTGTGGTGGTGATTCTCTCTGCTTCATGGCTAGGACCACCAGAGGAGAACACTCCAGTAGTCCTTTGGCGTTTCATCAACCTATATTCAGGTGGTGTGGAAGATGGTGTAGAAGAATGGGTAGATGTGGGTTGGTTAAGGGGTGTTTGGGATTGTGATGGTTGTGTGTCAGCGTTGGAAATAGGCACATCAACGCCAACATTTGATGTGTCAGCGTCAAAAGGTTCTTGGTCAATTTGCATTTGTTCAGGTGAGGGTAAAGGTTCAGGAATGGGTTCAAGTTGTGGTGGAGGGTCAATTTGAGGTTGAGGGTCTAGTTGGGGTTGTGTTGCTGCAATAACAGCAAGCATGGCTGGGGTTAAAGGTAAGTCTCTAAGAGGTGGTGAATTCATCTTTGTAAAAATAGCTTTCTTTTGTTCAGAGATCTTATAAAAATCATTGTGATCCCTTGAACAATAACCTTGATCATCAAAAATCATTTGCAGAAAACGGGGATAAGCTAAAGTCATTTTTGTCCCCTTGTTTTTACACATCCCTTCAAAAATCATTTTAGAATAGTTATATTTTTGCCCTATTGTAATGCACACAATAGCACTGGCAATGGATCTATTGATCTCATTGTGTGCAGTACATTTGGGACTCAAACATTGAAGGAGGATGTGAATGAGGTACTTCCAGGCTGGGGGAAATTCCTGCTTATGATACTTATTAAGAGTACCTTCATCAGGAAAAGGATATCCCAAAGCCCTAAGCCCTTGTTCTATTTCATTTATGGGAAGGATGGCTACACCATCAACATCATCAAGATGCAAGGCCTGGCGTACCAAGGCCTCAGTAACCACCCAAGATCTCCCATGAACAATAGAAGTCAATGTGGTCACTCCATTAACTGTTAAGGAACTGACAGTGTTCCAAAACTGGTTAATGTGTGTAACCGGAATGAGTGGTGCATGAGAAAGAGCATACCTTAATGGGGATGCGTTCAAATACGCCACCATTTGTGTGTATTGAGGAAACAAATCATTATCAGCAACAAGATAAGCAATCACGTTGTGTTGAGACTTGAACCCCAAATCCAATTCTGTTGAGTTAAACTTTGGTGCCATTGATGAAAGCTGTTAATTTGAAGTGTAGAAGATGAAGTTGATAAGAGAAAAGTGTTAGACAAGAATTATAGATACCCTGTTTAAAAATAGGAGCCAAATTTATAGGTGATAAAGAATGCATGTGATTGGCCCAAAAATAGGCAAAGATTTTCAAAAACTAATCATGAGAATATTGAAAAAGTTATAAGTTATCTCATGCATTTAATGAAAGTAACAACTCCTAAAATTACGGCTTGAAAATATGTCAAAAAGTAACAACTGGGTAGGTCCCATTGAGTGTCAACGGTCAAAAATAACCTATCAACGCCCAACGGCTATAATCTTGTCAACGTTTGCCTAAAGCCATGTCAGCGTCCAATTTGGTCACAACAACGCTTGGAAAAATCTTGTCAGCGTCCAAAAATAAAATTGTTTTAAAAAGTGAAAAATGACCTTAACAAGTAATTTATCCTAGAGAAGATAACCAAAAGCTGATAATTATTATAGGGCGGCAAGCACTGTCCAGTTATGCACACTTGCATAAGCAAGATAGACATAACAGTCCTCTAGTGTCCCTTGCTAACCAAAACTCTTAACAACAAAGTTACCTTATAAAATCCTTGTTACTCCCAGGTAAATCCCATATCAAAATCATTCCCAAGACTCCCAACAGACCACAACCAATTCTAGGCCAAAAATGTCTTGGCAGCATGCAAAGTTGATATACTATGCATGCTACAATGCCTCATGGTTTAGTAAAACTAACCCATACTCACCTGTGGACACAATCTAGAATTGTGATAAGAGTATCATATGGATACCCAAACATCTTAAAGGTTCCTAAAACCTCCCCTTAAACTATGATACAAAAAGTTTGCTAAAATCATGCATGAACATAAAAATTTATGTCAAGATAGGAATGAAACATTCCAACCATCATCCATAAATAAAAACTTGTCCAAATGCTTTCCCATTGATCCATAAGCAACTATGTATCCAATGGTATACTGCTAACACCATCTGCACATGTAGATTGAAAACCACAAAACTAACATTGTTGCTGACAACGCCCCGATAACACACAACAGCGTTGAAGGAAGCTTTGTCAGCGTTAGACAATTATATTGCTGATAACGTTGCAAAAACACTTATCAGTGTTCAAGCAAACTTTGTCAGTGTTAGAAAAATATAGTGGAAAATCTAAATCATCAATAAGACCAATAATAATAATGCATCATCCTGTACATACTTTTACAAAAAGAATCCAAAACACATATTAAGAGAGATTAACCATTCCAATACTTGTTACCAAGTATTGAAATCTTCTAGTATCAAAAGGTTTAGTTAATAAATCTGACACATTTTCCTCAGTGTCAACCCTATCTGGTTGTATTAAACCTTTCTCAAAGCAATCTCTTATAAAATGGTGTCTAATTTCTATGTGTTTAGTTTTAGAATGATGTACAAGATTCTTAATGATGCATAAAGTACTATTATTGTCAACAAATATCTTAGTATGCATAAAATTATACCCATAGTCCAACAGCTGGTTCTGAATCCACAACACTTGACCACAACAGGCTGCTGCAGCCACATACTCTGCTTCAGTTGTAGAATTAGCCACCACTGTTTGTTTCTTGCATTGCCAAGATATTAACCTGCTCCCAAGAAACTGACATCCACCAGTTGTGGATTTCCTATCAAACTTATCACCTCTATAATCACTATCTGAATATGCAATCAGCTCCAATGGTGAATCCTTTGGGTACCACAAACCAAGACTTGGGAAGCATCTTAGGTACCTAAAGATCCTCTTCACAGCATAAAGGTGACATTCTTTGGGAGTCACTTGATGGCGTGCACAAGCACACACAGCAAACATGATATCAGGTCTGCAAGCAGTAAGATACATCAAGGATCCAATCATGGATCTATAATGCCTGACATCAACATCCTTTCCATCTCCAATCTTTCCCCAAGGGTGTTCTCTATCCATAGGAGTAGTAGCCCTCTTTTCATGAGGAGAAAAGCTAAATTTCTTCAAGATTTCAGCAACATATTTGTCCTGGGAGATGAAGATACCATCTTCTTTCTGCTGAACTTGTAAACCAAGAAAGAAGTTCATCTCCCCCATAGCACTCATCTTGAATTTGTCTGTCATAAGCTTGGAGAAATCCTCACTCATCTTTGGATCAGTAGATCCAAAAATGATATCATCAACATAGACCTGCATAAGCAACACATCTTTGCCTTTCTTCTTTGTAAATAGTGTCTGATCTATGGTGCCCCTCTTGAATCCATTGTCCACTAAATATGTAGCCAAGGTACCATACCATGCTCTAGGGGCTTGATGAAGGCCATACATAGCCTTTTTGACTCTATACACTTTATCTGGATGCTCTGGATCCTCAAAACCAGGAGGTTGCATGACATAAACTTCCTCAACAATGGTGCCATACAAAAATGCACTTTTGACATCCATTTGATAGACTGTGAAGCCCATGCAAGATGCATAGGCTAGAAAAATCCTAATAGCTTCAATCCTTGCAACTGGTGCAAAGACCTCCTCATAGTCTATCCCCTCCTCTTGTGTATAACCTTGAGCCACTAACCTTGCCTTGTTTCTGACCACAATACCTCTTTCATCTCTTTTGTTCCTGAGAACCCATCTTGTCCCTATAGGTCTGACATATCTAGGACAATCAACCAGCTCCCAAACATCCTGAATTGCAAATTGGTGAAGCTCATCCTGCATTGCTTCCACCCAACTTGGTTCTTTGAGAGCATCAAATATCTTCTTGGGTTCTTCTTGTGACAGAAAACATGCAAACAAACATGCTTGCACAAGAGGGGTATCAACCTTCTTGTGTATATTGGCAATAAACCCACCAAGACCTTGGTGAGATCTTCTGGTCTGAACTGGAGTCATAATATCACCAATGATCTGAGATGTGGGGTGATTCTTCATTGTGGAAGTGAGAACTCCTCCTTCAAAAAGTCTGGTGTCCTCAACTTCACGCTCCATGTTGCCAATATCTTCTTCATCAGACTCTCTTTGATCAACATAAATCTCTTCATAAACATTGGAAGGTCCTCCTTGTTCAAAAGTGGAAGAGAAAAGATGTGCAAAGGTGTTGTCAACGTCTGAACCTTGTTTGTCAGTGCTTGGGCTAACAACGCTTGAACTGTTGTTGTCAACGTCTGAGCCATCAACGTCTGAATTGGTCTTGTCAGCGCTAGATTTGCCTTTGTCAGCGCCTGAAGAACCATGCATGTTTGTATCTGGTGGTATTTGGAGACCACCATTACCTTGTCCAGCAGCAGCAGCAGCAGCAAACGCATCTGTCCAAATAGGAATTGTGACATATTCAAATGTAGGAGATGCCTTTTCTGCTTGTGATCCAACCTTCTCATGAACCTGTGTACCTGAAACATTAACAACTTGTTCCTCCACAACATTTGAAGTTACCTTCACAATGTCTGGATTAGTGACAGGCATATAATTTAAAGTTCTAGATAAGGGTTCCAAATCAAACAACCAATTAGGACCACTTTCAGGATCACTAGGTTTATTCTCTAAGAACCTAACATGTACTCTCTCAACAATACGTTTGCCCTTTTTAAGATAAACCCTATAACCCTTGCTCTGCATTGAATACCCCATGAAGTAACCTTCATCACCTTTTGCACTAAATTTACCTAAGGCATCACTAGTATCTAAGACTACTACATGACATCCAAAAGGTCTGAGAAAACCAATATTAGGTTTTCTTCCCCAAAGTAACTCATAAGGTGTTTTGTTCTGAATTTTGTTAACCAATACTCTATTTTGCACATAGCATGCTCTATTAACAGCCTCAGCCTAAAAGGCTATAGGAAAGTGAGCATCAGCCAACATTGTTCTGGCTGCTTCAATTAGGGTTCTATTTTTCCTTTCAGCAACCCCATTTTGTTGTGGGGTTCTAGCAATACTGAATTGCCTAGTAATTCCCTTCGTGGCACAAAAATCATCTAGCTTCTTGTTCCTAAATTCTCCACCATTATCACTCCTAAGCATTTTAACCTCATGTCCACACCTTTTCTCAATTTGAGTGATAAATTCAATAAGAACATCAATTGTGTCACTCTTCATAGCTAGAAAGAATGTCCAAGTAAACCTAGAAAAGTCATCTGTTACAACAAAACAATATGACTTGCCATTCAAACTCTCTATATTTGTTGGACCAAAGAGGTCCATGTGAAGCATATGAAGAGGTCTGGAACTAGTATGCACCTGCTTGGACTTGAATGAGACCTTGTGCTGCTTGCCTTTAAGACATGCAACACAAGAGTGGTCATTGTGGAAGGCCTTCTCAAGCATACCATCAACTAAACCAAGCCTCACAAGTCTATTTATATTTTTAAAATTTATGTGCCCTAGTCTCCTGTGCCACAAATTACTTTCATCTACTGAGGCCTTAGCATAAAAACAAGACATATTTGTATTCACTTTAATCCCATTTAAATTCACATTATATATGTCCTTATGCCTAGGTGTTCTATACTCAATATACTTCTCATCAGGGATCTTAAAATTCTTGCTTAACACCAAACACTCAGTATCAGTGAAAAGAACCTTATTTTTGTTATCACAAACTTGTGATACACTAAACAGATTATAGTCCAGTTCTTTTACCAGGAAGACGTTCTCAAAACGTAGATTATTGGTGAGAAGGGTTCCTTTGCCTGTGATTGTCCCATATCCACCTCCAAAGTATACCTTATCACCATCTTTAATAGGAGTGAAGTTCGTCAGATAGTCTTCCTTTCCTGTCATGTGCCTTGAGCATCCACTATCCCAATATCCATAATCATTGATCTGTCTTTGAATGCCCTGCACATAAAGAAAACAAATTAGTTTTCTTTGGGAACCCAAGTCTCAGAAGACTTGGATTCACCTGGTTGTTCAATAAGAACAGACTTAGTTCTCACAACAACCCCATTCTCATCCCTTTTAGGATGAAATACCCAGTTAACCCCAATAGGTTTTGTAATGACCTTTGAAATGTAATTAAATCTATTGCAAGTCATTGAAATTCCATTATTATTAGGGTTTTGATCTTTCTTGGGTCTCCATGTTAAGCTTGAAGAAGCTTTAGACCCCTTACCTTGTGGCTGCAAATATTTAGGTCTGGTCACGTTTCTGTCAGCGTTGGATTTTATCCTGTCAACGCTGAAATTACCCTTGTCAGCGTTGAACCTAGGGTTTGCTACAGGAACCCATTGCCTATTTGACCAGGTGTTTGTCTTTTGAAAAGGTCTTTGTCCATGAGTGTTAGACCTTTTAGAGAAGAATGGGGCAGGTCTAATCACTTGTGGACTTTGCTGCACACAAGGTTTGGGTCTGACAACGTTTGACTTCCTAACAACGTTGACTTTCTTCCTATCAGCGCTGAAATTGTTCCTATCAGCGCTGGCTTTGGGAGCGTTGACACACTTGTATGCCAAATGTGAAAAGCTACCACAAGTATAACAGGCTTTCTTAGACACACTCTTAGGTCTAGAAGAGAAGAAACCTGTTTCATGATTGTTAACTTGGCTCTTGGGTGACCTATTATTCCTATACATCTCTGCATATTTAATGGTAGGTCTTCTAACAGTGTTTGAGCCTAGGTCAACAGCTTTACCAGTGACTGGGTGAGTAACCTTAATGGGTGGTGATTCATTGGGACTTTCACATAGCAAACCTCCCTTAACAAATAAAGTAGGGTTAGCTTTCTTCCACTCATTTAGGTTAGTCAGTTTTTGTTGATACTCTTCCACTGGAGTGACAACTCTTGGTGGAGGAATGAATTCCTCTTCTTGGCATTCTGGTATACCAGTCCAAGATAAATCCTTTCTAAGGACACCATAGAAGTCACCAGCTGGTGGTGGAACCAGAGAGTAATCATTCATCCCAATCCCGGTCATGTCCTTAGGATCCCTTTGTTTAGCTACACAGTCTTCTAGGGTTTGGGTGGCTCTATCAAATCTTTGAATCTTGAGGTCAACATTATCTTTATTCTTAATGGCCTCATCTAACTTAGCCTGTAGGTCTCTATTGACCTTTGTCATGATATTTCTAATATCCATACTACCCTCTAGCTCATGTTTTAAGATATTTATCTTATCTTTTAAGTCAAATTCCATTTTCTTGTATTCAGAAACGGTTTTCTCAGTTTCAGTAAGAGCTAGTTGGTAATTGGACAATTTACACCTTTCAGTGCTCATATCATCTTTTAGTTTTAACACCTCTTTGTTAAGTCTATCAATGTTTAACCTACAACCTTTGCTACAAAAAGCATCATCATATACCTCATTATCAGATGAAGAGGAGGAGTGTGCCATGAGAGCATATTCAACATGCTCTTCTTCTTCAATATCAGCAACCAAAGCTTTATCCTCTTCAGCATTCTTAGTCAGATAGCTCCAATCCCATCCTGTGCCATCAATTCCTTGAACTGCAACCATAGCTTTGGAATCCTGAGCTTTAACAATCTGACTTGAGGGTTTACCAGCATCAGATCTTCTAGGAGATCTACATTCCCTCATGAAGTGCCCCATACGATGACAGTTGTAGCATTCAACTTTGGATTTATCAAATCCATCTGTGTCTTTAGCATTGAAGGTCATCTTCTTCTTGAACCTTCTATTCCACCTATTTGCTCTTATACTAGCAAGAGCCATGTTCCATTTGATGTCCATCTCTTCCAAGTGCTCATCACTTATCGGCTCAAGGTCCTCATATGTAATCACTGAACCATTGGGCAAAGAAGCAATGTAAGCACAAATAGTATCCAAATCCAAACCAGCAGGTTTAACTCTTGGGGAGTCATTCATGAATGTGTCAGCGTCTGAAAAGGAGACGTTGACAGGACTTGTTCCAGCGCTGACATATGATGATCCAGTAACTGGATGCATATAAGAGTCCTTCTGATTGAATTGACCTTCACTATGAGAGAAGAAGGCCATGTTGCTGGTGGAAGATTTGCTTCCATGATCTGAAAGAGTTTCATCTTCCAACAGTCTTAGTTTGTTGTAGATGTCATCAAACGAGGAGCTCTTGTAAGTATTATTGGCAAGAATAGATCTTGCCTCAATCTTCCATGCCTCACCAAGACTTTTAAGAAAGGTAGCATTGGTGTCAACATCACCAACTTGTGTCCCCATGAAGGACAACTTGCTTGTGATGTCAAGCAATCTGCTTCTCACACTACTCAGTTTCTCATTGGGTTGAGCTTTGAAGACAGCATAATCATGCAGAAGTTGCTTTTTCTTTTCTTCCTTAGTGTCTGCATTGCCACCATATGCAACTTCAAGTGCTTCCCAAAGATCCTTAGCAGATTCATAGCCTCTATATTTGTGCTGGTTTTCTTGTCCCAAAGAGACTTTTAGAATATTTAGGGCTTTCATGTCAACCCTTTTCTTTGCAATATCTTCAGCACCTACAGCTCTACCATCTCCAGGTTTTTCTTTCTTATCCTCTTCAGGGCATCCTTCAACAGCTGTTCTTTGACTAATGGCATCAAGAATCTTTTGAGCCTTATTGAATGAGTTTCCATATTCAATAATCTCCTAGAGTGTGTAGTCATAGATCCCCAGATATTGTTCAAAGTTGAACTTCCATAAGTCAAAGTGGGTTGCATCAAGCATGGGAATCTTGATGTTTGGTAAGGCTGAGGAGGAGGATGTTATTGCTTCAGACATGATGTTGTTAGGGTTTTTGTGTTTTTAGGGTTTCTGAGAAAATTAGGGTTTTGGTGTTCGTGTATGGTTCCGGTGTTCTTCAAAGATCAAAAGTTCCTCAACAAGCTCTGATACCACTTGTTGATCCCAAACTTAGATCGATTAGCTTTGTGTATACGAGATTAGATCAAGTATAACACATAGAGAAACCTTTGTATATGCTTTATGAATCTAAGTGTTATGCGGAATTTAACACTTAAATAAGAACACAAGATGTAAACAAAACTTTCACTTTGATTATGAATGTCGAACTTGCTTACAATGAAAGATGTTTACGAACGAAAACTTATGTAAAACTTGATATTGAACATTAACCTAAAGGCCTTCTTTTATAGACTAAGAAGCCTTGTACAATAAGCTACGTATCAACTATTCTAGGTAAAGATAAACATAGAAAATACATTGTCGTTTCTATCCTTACTAGAAGTATTCTAGAATATAATAAACGTGTAGCTTATATCTTCCATCAGTGCTTGTCTTCAATGTGTCAACGCTTGACTTTAACTTGTCAACGCTTGAGCTGTCAGCGCTTGCTTTGTTCCTGTCAACGCTTGATTTGTTCTTGTCAGCGCTCAAGTGATCTGGCCTTAATTTATTCCCAACAGAGTCCACCCACGTACTTCTCAATCTTTTCATCCTCCTCTACAAACATCCTGACGCACATTAGGGTCAACTCTTGGAACCTTTGGTTGTACGCAGTGATGTCATTGTTCTTGCATCTGAGATCCCATAACTCGATCTCCAGCTTCTTCATTTCTCCCCTTGGGCAGTATTTCTCAGTCATCCTCTCCTTCAAATCAGTCCAGTTGAGAGCATAGGCAGCATCGTGTCCAAGAGTAGCAACAACAGAGTTCCACCAAGTAAGAGCACTCTCAAGTAGGGTGCAGGCGGAAAACTTCACTTTGTTCTCTTCTGCACAATCACTGATGCGAAATACCGTTTCCATCCTCTCAAACCACTACATCAGTTCCACCACTCCTTCTTTGCCCTTGTAATAAGAAGGTTTACATTTCAAGAAGTCGGGGTAAGAGCAACCCCTGGTGGTCTGATTATTCTGGCGGTTGTTGGAATTTTGACTGTCATCTACGTTCCTGCTTGCAGCCATCGTAGATGCGATGCCTTGGTCAATCATTTCCCTTAATCGGGCAGCAGTGACATTTTGGGTAGTCTCGGCATTGACGGGGTTCGTTCTAGTGTTTACCATTTTTCTATAATTATACAAAAAAATGAAATCATTAGTTCAAGGTGTTAGCACAGTTTTATATAATTACACGAAAAGGAATTTCATGCATATACTTTGCAACAAATTGGATAACCTGTTTAAAGTTCACAATATAATACAGTACGGATATAAAAAAAGCTAATGAGTACATGCCATAAGTCTAGAATAGGAATACAGTACAAAATGCACAACCTAATCCAAGACAGAGCACAACCCGCCTGTCTGGGATGGTGGTACATGAAATCTAAGTACATCATCTATGAATCCCTAATCTAAATAGTATAGTATAGGAATACAACTGACTAAAGAAAAGTACAAATACAAGAGATCCTATATCATGATAGCCGGGGTGCAACCCTAATAGCTTATCATGATGTACAAAAGATCTAGCACATCTAATCTACTGATGCCTAACTGACTCCTCGGATACGGCTGGCGCCACAGGCGGAGATGAGACAGCCGGTGCCTGCATGGCATCCTACATCGCGGTCATAGCAGTCCTGGTCTCTCTGAGCAGTCGGAGTGCCTCTCGGAACTGGTCTCTGAGAGTCTGCTGAACTCCCCGGAGATGAGCGGTCTCTGACGTCAACCCCTGATGGCGGACATCCTGGAGGTCGAAGAATATGGCAAGAGTCTGCTCCATGGTCATAAGGGCGGTATGAGTCTCTGTCTGCTGACTCAGCAGCAGGTAGATCTGCTCTCGAAGGAACTCGTTCTCATCCAGCAACCACTGGAGAGAATGATAAGTAGTCGACCACACTCCTCGGGCAGCGTGTGCCTCTGAGCTCACGGTCCATGATAAAAGATCCTGGCGCTGCTGTAGAACAGTGCGCTCAGTCTGTCCGGCCGCTAGCAGAGCAAGAATGTCTGCTACGTCCTGGGCCTGGCGTGCGGCAAGTGCCGTGATCTGGGCCTGGACAGGATCAGCATGTCTGGCCCGGGAGCCCTCACCGATCTCAAAGGTGGAATCGAGAGGTGCCTCGTACCTCCTCTTACTAGGTGGCAGAGACTCGGGTGCATGCTCTCGTAGTACAGTCACGAGGGGTACAGGTGGTGTAACAGTAGGAGGCTGGACCTCTTCCCAGCGGGGGAAACAGGTGGTGAAGAAATAAGCGCCTCAATGGATGCAGCGTCGACAGATGCGTGACTATCACCGGAGTCACTAGCAGATAACCATCCACACAAGACGGTCGTCGGAGATACGGCAGCAGGTGTATCAGTAGGCGAAGTCATGATAAATCTGAAAGTAATATAGTTTTAATTGATATAAGTATAAACTTACTCAAGTTAAAATTTTTGAGAAATATAATTTAAAATTATATAATAATGCCCTTTAACACTCGCCATGCTAAAGGTTACGTTAATACTTATAAGATTAATTAACCAGATGTTAATAATCAATGCACAGGCAATCACACAATCGATGTATGCTCTACGGTCTATATGCTTAACTATTCTAGTCCCGAAAATCCCAAAAGATTTTTAAAGCAGTTATAGTTCAGATTATATAAAAATTTTATTTTTATATTTATTTTAAACTTGGTTCTGATTCTCTATAACTGTCGCTCTGATACCATTTCTGTGACACCCCCAAATTGAGTCAACGCAGCGGAAAATAATATTTGGGTGTCACGTAGGTGGATCAACAGCACACAGAATATAGAGCAACAGATAAAAGATTATCCTTACATTTATTACATGATTGAAAGTGCAAATAGTATTACAGTAGTCTTTAACATTGTCTGAAAGTTTGAATTTATTCCCAATTTATAAAACCCCATATGAGCTCTATAAATGCAATCTAACATGATGCTTGACTTCATGCACACCATTACCTACTTCAGTTACCTGAGAGAACATGCTTAGAAAGTCAACATAAAGTTGGTGAATTCACAGGTTTAATTAAGTTAAGTTTGGACAGTAGATATTCCCAGAAGTAGTAATGCACAAAGCAATAATACTTAAAAGTGATTACATTTCCATATTGCCCGAAACTGAAACTTGACAGTTAAGTCCGTAACAGATAAGGACCCTTCCCATATAAGGCACCCAGAACAAAAATAAGTGTTGACATGTGAAACATCTGTTGTCCCAGCCGAGGCACAGTGAGCATGACTCACCCAGATGGGGACGGTCACTCCCAAATAGATCTATTTATAACATTCAGGTAATTCAATAATTCTAACAGTTTCGGATGCACGGGTCATGCTGTTCATCTACAATAGGCATGGTAATCAAAGGTTTCACAGTTCAATCTATGTCCAGAAAAACAAATATGTTGCATGCTTTCTTCCCCATTAAAAGATTTAAAAGTTTGTCAATATATAAAGTGGGGCCATGAACTCACCTCAGTAGTACAGCAATAAGTCAGAAGATAAATCTGATAAGGATTCTCACGATACAGTCAATGACCTAAATAGTTATAAGGTCTCAGTAATTGCATAACATAATGCATAAAAGTTCCAGAATAAATCTGTACATGTTTAAACGGGTTTAAGTATTTAATTACAATACTTGTAATTTGTTCGTCGTAGTACAAGTTCTAATAGTATTTATTTTAGGTATAAAATAAATAATAAGGTTTAATTAATTAATTCGCTTAATTAATATTTTGTACTTACGTTGTTTATAAAACACTTTAAGTATTCATATAGGATGGTTTTATATACATTTAAAGTGATAGGAAAATAAATATGATTAATTTATTTATTTTATAAGTTAACCATTTACAATTTATATTTAATATATAAATAAGGTTTATAAATGTATAACATTTATTTAAAATCCATGTTTACGTAAGATTTACATTTGTTAAGTTATAGGTTTGAAAAATAACAATTGTTACATTTATTTAAGTTTTACGTTTAAGTAATGACTTAAAATATATAAGGTTTTAAGGTTCGTAATAATTGTATAAAAATACGTTTTAGTCCTTTTAAATAAACGGATACTCGTGATTAAATTAATTTTATACCCCTAGGGTTTCTAAATCTTTCAAGTATTTACAGTTTTGGTCCCTCCTAGTTACACGTGTAACTAGGGTTTTTTAAAGTTTCATAAAATGTCAATTTTGGTCCCTATAGTATGCGGCATATTCTAGGGCTTATAATAGTTTCACTTAATGGTAGTTTTAGTCCCTATAGTTTCGGCTAGTATTAGGGTTTATTATAAGTTACATTTATGCCCCCTAGGGCTTGTTTAGGTTTCGGCTTTAGGCAGGTTTAGTCCCTAGGGTTGCTTAGTGTTTTATTAAGTTTAGTAACTTGACACTTTTAGTCCCTAAGGTTAATATTATGTCACGGCTTGTGTCCAAAGTATTCCTTAGGCTTTCCAAAGTTTACACAACTTACCCTAATATTTTAGTAATCTCTTTTTAGTCCTTTTTAACTTTACAAAGTTTCGGATATGTTCAAAACACACCCTTGGACTCTCGGCATATTTTTAAAAGTGGATCAAAGTTTATGTTTTTGAAATACCAAGTTCTACACTTATTCATTTAGATTCCTTTTACTTACTAAAATTACATTTTAGTCTGAAAGTATTATTTGTGCCATTTTTAACCCGAAAGTTTATATATATACTATTTTAGTCCAAAACTTCTTAGATCTATCATTTAAATCCAAAATAATCATAGATCTATATTTTTAACATGTAACTTTATAAAATCATATTTTTGACACTAAAAGTCTTATAAAACATTTATTTAATAAAAAAAAGATTATTTATCTAGGCAAAGTATTATAGTGAGCTTAAACTAGTCTTATGAGGCCTAGAAGTGATCTTAATATTTTAAGGCACCTAATAACATGAAGCTATTATTTATATAATATTACAAGATCACTCAAAATCATAATATGAGCTTAAAGCTCACGTCCCATATTATTTGCATGGTTAGGTTTTCATGATTTTACAAGTTAAACAAGATCATGTTGATGTGTTCTTCCAAGTTGACAAGTTTTTACATCAAGTTTTGTCATATATAAAAATGAGCCGTGGGTTTTACTTAGATTTTTAGGGTTTCCATACTTGTTTAAATGTTAACTTTACCAAAATAAACATGTACACATCAATATATATAAAGGTAATGTATTAGAAAAGATAGGTTTTAACTTGGACTTACTTGTTTAGTTAGGTTTAGGGATGATATGAGAATAGATAGAAACAAGTGACAAGCTTTCAACAATGGAGGTCTAGGAAGATGCAAACATGCCGTGGGCTTCAAGGAGTCTTCTAGGGTTCTTGTTCTTGCTTCAATGATCAAGGTTTCTTGTAGGTTGAGCTTAGGATTAACCTTTAGGTTGTATAAGACATAGTATAGGAGTAGTAGTAAAGCTTGAAGGTTTGAAAATGGTGGAAAGCTTGTTTAGCCGTGAGTTTGAGAGAGAAAGGAGTGAAGTGAGATTGGAAAATATTTTGTGTTGTGTGTTGTGTGTTTGTTTCAGCTTAAGAAGAAAGAGAACCAAGATTTTGTAAATCTTGTACCTAGTACTAAGGATATATCCTAGATATGCATGGATACACTTGGATACTCCTTTCAAATACACACATGCACAAATCTAGCAACTCTTTTCCTTTCCTTTTTATGATGTAGCCTTGTGTTTTTGATAAGTCAAATGGGGGACAAAAATGACATGTATAGTGAAATGTATGGAGTGTGTAAGTGGCTTTGTAAGAAGGCATGGTTTATGTGTAAGTAAAGTAAGGCTTATGCATGCATTAGCATAGGGTATTAGTGGAAATGGTATGATTACACTAGGTTACTTGTAACTAGTTAAATCAAATGATGGTAGTGCATGCATGCATACATACACACGTTACATTGTTGGCATAGGAAGGGTTTTGGGTAAATTTTGCCAAGTGTTGTATGATAATAATAGTCATTGTATATTATTATAGGTACTTGTTGTGTTGTAGGTATTTTTGTTGAAGCTTTTAGATAACTTAGTGAAAGTGTATTATTAAATACATTACTGAAATTAATTTACTTTATTAAAGTAAATAGGTGACAATGTAAAATAATATACATTGTTTTTAAAGTGCTTAGGCATTTAATACTTTTAAGTATTATATGTAAATATGTACATATAAAAATAATTCAAGTACTTAATAAAATAATTAAGTAAGGTTACAGTTTTATCTCAAATATGTACTGAGGTGATGAATTTCATTATTCAATCAAGGGGCCAATCAATTGCCAAGGTAGTCAACAAATGACTAAAGGTTCATATGCTATTCAATCAAGTGGCCAGTCAATTGCCAAGGTAGTCAATAATGACTAAAGGTTCATATATATATAAAATAAATATGAAAGGTAGTATGACAATAGTTATATGATAATTAATAATTCATATAAAAGTGAAATTATGTAAATTCCAAATATAAATAGTACTACAGTTGACAAAGTCAATGAGGCTAATAACAGAGGTTTTACAGATCCTTCTTGTTGACTTAATTTTTTGACATCGTTGTCTATTAGGATGAATTATTAATTCGATGATTTTGGTTACACCGTTTAGACTCTATTTTTAGACTTAATCTCTATTCACGCATAAGTCAATGATGTGTCCTCGTGATCATTAAGACAAAATAAAATATAAGATATACCAAGTAGGAATAAGGGAGTCTAGGTTCGTAATTAACACTTATGAGATATGATCGTGTTGCTAACTTATAATAACAATGATCTCGCTACATGCTTAGCATGGAATTGGGTGAAAATCGAGGACGACGAAATTATTTCTAACGAAGCATTCACGTGTTCTTGTTCTATGATCCTAAAAGTCACTTTATCGTGATGAAAACATTACATTATGTCTAAAATACGTGTAGTAGTTTATTTAAATTTACGTCTTCAATAAATGTCATCATAAAATGAATTTTGGAAGTGCTAAGATACTTAATTCTAGCTTTGCGTGGGGACACGGCAAAGGTTTAGTATGGGGGAGTGATGAGACTTCAATTATACAGTCTCATCGTCCAAATCGGGCTTAAAACGCTTAAAATATCATCAAAATACCCAAATATATGCTTGTGTTTGTTCATTGTGTATTTTAGGTACGGATATCGTGTAATCAACAAAAGATCACAAGAATCAAGCAAAAACGAACATGGGAAATGAAGCCGCACAAAGAACCGGACCCGAATCATGATTTTCCAAAGAATTCCTTGAAGTTTGAATAATTGTCAACTTTGGTCCCTCATCTTTGAAGACTTGTCACAAATGACCCTCCACTATTCATTTGTATAAGATACATCCTTGAAGTTTAAAGACATGTCATGTTTAGCCCTTGAAGAATGAAGAAAATACACAACAAGCCCTTGGAACAAGTTTTATAAGCTTTTTGTGGTCAAAATGCAAGTTTATAAACTTGGTTACAAAGGAAAAATTTATTTTGGGTTGTTTATTATGAAGTGTCAAGTTACTGGAATGTGAAGGACCTAACTTGGCCAGACAACAAACTCTTAACCACCAATCACCATGGGCTACGTCACCACACCCCACTAAAACACTTAAACCATTTGTTTATTAGGTTAAATCTTGGTCAAATATTTTAAAACGTGGGAAACACCTTTTTATATCCTAAACCTGATCTAATTCCCATTTTAATCATCTTCATCACCCTTAAACCCTAGCTACCCCCAGTATCAATCACACTAATTAACAACCTTAATCCTAATTAACTATAGGGTTTTTCATCCCAACCCCACTCCCAACACTTCCACAACCCAGAAAACGACTACTCCACATCTTGTCCCCTCCCCTGCTACACCCTTCACATGTCTTTGACCATATCAACAGCTCACAAGATTCCTTGGTCCCTAAGGAGTATAATAAACGCTCAAGATCACATGAAGACAACTGTCAATCAAGCTAGCATCACATGTTCAACTTTTGACCAAAATTCGTCCAAAGGCATATTCGGATATTCATGTTCATTAGGGTTTCAGTAGCTTAACATTCTAGAGTCTTCTATCCCTTGCTAATTAAGCACCTCTCAAGCTGTGAGAAGGGCTTGTTCCAATTTTTTGTAAAAGCTTTTTATTATTAATGAAAATGAAAGTATAAAGTTTTTATACAAAATATTGTGTTCCATTTTATTCCTTGTCTTAGAGTAATTGATTTTACTATTTTTAAAATTAGTTAAGGTTTTCAGAAAAAGGAGGTTTTATTTTTCAAAGAAATTTTTAGAAAGTTTATGTTTTAAAAATTCTTGGAAAAATTTCTTAGTAAGTCTGATTATCACCCCCACATGAAGTGAAAGTGGAGTGTGGGGGGATTTCAGCTTATTACTAAGTTTTTGTTAAAATTTTTAAGGTTTTATAGTTGGTTTCAAGAAGGTTTTTCAAAAGATTTTTCGCAAAAATCTGATTTCAGTTTTTTTATATTTCACTGTAGCAAAAGCTACAAGACAAAATCTTGTAGCCTTTGCTACTTGTAGTCTATTTCCTTGTTTTTGTGGTGGATGTGCAGGGTTTCATAGCAACAAGACTCCATTTCAATCCATTTCATTTTTTTTTCTCATTTGAAGACATTTTGTAGCCTAGGGTCTCTCTTGGATTCCTACAACAGGCATCTCTACACGTCTATAAGCTTTCATCGGCCTTGAAAAGCCCAAGTAGAAGGCATTCAACCAGGTTACAAAAGGCTTGAACCCTACTTGAATGTTTTTTTTGGTTTTTATGAAATTTATATGATTTTGTGAGAAATCTGTTTTTATGTTGTTTTATCAGTTCAAACTTGTTTGTTTCTGTCTTACATACAAGTTTAGGGGGTTTGTTATCAGTTTGGTTTATGTTTGTTAAGATTTTGTTTGAAAAAGTCCATCTTAAGAAATTTTATGGGGTGTTTGGGATTAGGTCTTTAAACAAGTGATTGTTAATTATTTGGTTTGAAGTCTGCTTAGACACACTCACTAGGGTAGTGGTAGGTATCATTGATATCTTGTTTCAGTATTGATAGGTTTTAAACAACTTTTTGTGTTCAAGTTGGTTAAAATGGGTAAAAACATTCAGTAAGTCCGTTTTAGAGGAAATTCTTGTTTTTTTGGAGTTGAAAACTTGTAATCTGTTAGAAATCATGTTAGCTTAGGGTTGTGGGTAGCTATTTTGTACTTTGGGTAGATGATCATCAAGTTTTGGTAGATAAAAATTTGTCCTAGAGCACTATAGTTCAGCAACACTTGCCCTTGAAGGTTTCTGTATTGCAATGACTGTTTGAGTGATTGTATGTGTAGTTCTTGTTAAGTAACTTGTGTGTTTTTCGTGTTCTCTTGACTCCCCACAACCCAACTGGTTGTGGGGGTGCCCATTTGTCCAAGTAAAACCCAAGAATCAAGCAAAACAGGCCACATCAAGCACCCACAGTGCATACAGTGAACCTGTGTACTTTTCTCCATTTTTTAGCAAGTCTGGGTACTTTTTTTGGCTTTTAGATAGCTCAAATCTTGTTCATTTTTGGTTTTGGTGGTGTTTTTATGTTGTGTTAGTCACCAGGTTTATTTTAGGATAAAAAGAAAAGTAAAAAAAAAATATTTTTATAAAAAGGACTGGCCAGGACTCGAACCTGCGCCATCCTTCTCACCACACACACTCACTACCACTGCGCCCTTGGGTCTTTTACTGACCAAGGGTGCTTTGGTTAGTTACTTAAGGTCTTTTTGGATTGGGCTTATAAATAGAATTCGAACCTTAATCAGCTTATTCCAGCTTATCCAATAAGCTACTTTGCTTTGTTTGATTTTTCTTTTGTTTCTAGCATTGTTTAGGATTTTTTAGCATAAAGTTTTTATTTTTCACCTTAATTAATTATTTTCTACCATTATTTTTAAATCCGGTTTTTAATAAATAGATTAAAAATAGTTAATTTAGTTTTAAAAATTTTCAAAAATTATTTTTAGGTTTTAATTAATTAGTTTTAGGTTTACATCCATTAAATTTCCATTTTACTTTATTTTTAATGTTATTTAATTTTGAGGTTTTTCTTTAACTTTAAAAATTAATATAAAATTATTAAATAGGTTTTAGACTTTTTGGTTTTCAAATTTGTAATCTTTATATTTTTCTTTAGTTAAGATAAAAATTTGGTAATTTTTAGAGCACTTTTTCGTTTTGTCGAATTTTACGATTTCGCGTTATTTACGTCGTAGGGTAATTTTTAGCATAACTCGTCTTTATTTTTCCTCTTTTTCCCATCCAAAAAAGTCACTAATCCAAACTTTGATTTTATATATTGGCACTCATAACTCACACACCTCCTTCGAGAACGAACTCGCATTATTCGGTTTTACGTTTTTCCTAAAGCGTAAGACTTAATACTTGCCGCTCATACGCGTTTTTCCTAAAACGTGTACGATTTACCTATATCATCCAATGTCCTGTCTTTTGGGAGGCTGCTGATGCTGGCTACGAGAGCTTTCATCCGACTTTCTCTTGTTCTCCGTTTGCCTTTCTGACATGTTACGAGCTCGTTTATTGATCAGTTCGGTTGCAAACTCCATAACTCTCTCAACAGTAGTGGGTCGTGATGCAAGCACGCTATCATGAATAGCGTCAGGGAGTCCACTGACATACTTCTCAATCGTCTCTTCCTTTTGAGGGAACATTCTGGTACACATCAGTATCAACTCTTGAAATCTTTGGTTGTACCAAATGATGTCGTTGTTCTTGCACTTATGATCCCACAGTTCAATCTCCAATTTCTTCATTTCGCCTCTTGGGCAGTACTTTTCAGTCATCCTTTCCTTAAGGTTGGCCCAGGTGAGAGTATAAGCAGTATCACAACAGAGTTCCACCAGGTAAGAGCACTCTCAAGTAGCGTGCAGGTGGCGAGTTTGACTTTATTCTCATCAGTACAGTCACTGATGCGGAATACAGTTTCCAGCCTTTCGAACCATTGCATTAGTTCCACGACTCCTTCCTTTCCTCGGTAGTATGAGGGCTTGCATTTTAGGAAGTCAGGGTAAGAGCAACCCCTGTTGGCGTGGTTTCTGCGTACATTGAGGTTTTGACCATCGTTCATATTCCGTTCAGCTTCTCTGGCTGCCATGGCGGCTGTGATGCCCTTATTTATCATTTCCCTGAGTTGGGTGGCAGTAACATTTTGAGTAGCCTCAACATGGTTGGTGTTGGTAGCATTTGAGGTTGTTGCATCGTGGGATTTGATTGAGTAATCGCCATTTGTCTATAGTCATACACAAAATGAGATCATTAGTTTAAGGGTTAGTACAGTTTTTATATTAATTGCACGGGGAAATTTCATGCATAGATTTCATAACAAATTGGATAACCTGTCAAGATTTCATAATATAATACATTGCATAACAGATATAACATAAGAAAATGATTAAATGCCATTTCCAAAAGGAATTAAACATTCATCGAGCATAACAAATCCTAGACAGATGCTTGACTAGCCTTGTCTTGGGTAGTGGTACACGTAGTCTTAAGTACATCATATCCAAAAACATCTGTTCGAAAAGAAAAGTACAGTACAAGGATGGATCACAACAACTGGAAAAATAAAAGTACAAAAAGTCCTATACCATGATAGCTGGGGTACAACCCATAAGCTTATCATGATGTACAAGAAATCTAGTACATCTACTCTATTCCTGCCTAGCAGGTCTGCTGGATGAGGCTGGTACTAGTGGGGCTGGTGAAGCTGCAGATGCTCTCCTGGTACTCCGTAATGCCTGAACTGCCAAACGGGTCTCCTTGAGCAGACGGAGTGTAGACAGCAGATGAGATCGGAGTCTGTTAGCGACTCCTTGAAGATAGGCAGTCTCAGCAGTCACTCCCTCATGTCGTATGGCTGCAAGGCCGAAGAAGACAGACAAAGACTGCTCCTGAGCAGTGAGAGCACCATGGGTCTGGTACTGAAGACTCTATAAGGTATGAATGCGCTGATGGAGACGGTAGTTCTCCTCCAGCAACCATTGTAATACCTCGTCAGTCGTGGCCCGAACACCCTTAGCTTCCTGGGCTCCTACCCACATAGTCTGGGAGAGAGAGAGAGAGTCTATACGCTCATGTGCGGCAGTACAACCCAACTGGCCTACTATCAACAGGCTGCGAATCTCCATCATATCCTGCTCTTGGCGTGCGGCCAGAGCGGCTATCTGGGCTTGGACCGTATCAGCATGTCCCGTCCTGGAACCCTCACCGACCTTGAAAATGGAGTAGGGAGCAGCCTCATACCTTCTCTTACGAGATGGTAGAGACCCGGGAGAATGGACCTATGGTGATGATTGTGGTACTAGAGACGGTAGATCAGAAGTCACCTGGTCTCCCTCCACAGTGGTGGGGAACAATATGGCTGAGGGTGGAGGAGTGGGAGAATCAGCAAGGAGTGCAATTCCAATGGTCTGGCTGTCCTCTGAATCCGAGGCCGACAACCATCCACAGTGTACGGATCGCGGTGACGGAGAGATAGCTAGAACGGGGGCTACCTCTGGTAAAGTAGTCGGTGATACAACTGGTGGAGTCATAATACTCTGAAAATAGTGATATTTTAAATTTGAAGTAAGTATAAGCTTACAAAAAAAAAAAAAAATATTTTGTTACAAGTTTATAGTGTATATCCTTTTTAAACAACATCGTAATGTTTTTAAGGTTACGTTAATAATTATAAGAATAATTAACCGAATTGTTAATAATCAATGCACACTTAGTTCACATAGGATATATATATATATGCCATACGTTCTATATGCTTAACTAATATAGTCCCCCAAAAAAATCCCCAAAAGATTTTTGTTAAGTTATAGTCCAGTTTTAAATAAAAATTTTTTTATCATTTAAATTTTATTTAACAATTTATCTGGTTCTCTATAACTATTGCCCTGATACCATTCTCTGTGACACCCCGGGTTGGGTCAATTGCAGCGGAAATAAAGTTTGGAATATCACAGGGGTGGATCGATAACAAATAGCACATAGAGCACATGATAAGAGATTATCCATCATATATATTACATGAATAGTGTACAAATTAATAAAAATTGTTTAAACATGACAAAAGTAAATTGTTCATTTTTCCCCAGTAGAAACCCCTGATGAGTCCTACAATGCAGACTAATATGATGCTTGAATCCATGCACACACCACGTATTAGCTTCATTTTTCTAGGAAAAACATGCTTAGAGGGTCAACATAAAGTTGGTAAATTTACAGGTTTAATAAAATAAGTTTGGACATAAATGATCATGATAGTAGTAATGCACATAGTATCCATACAAATAAGGTAATTACATTCCCTATTGCTCAAAACTGAAGCTTAACTCCCCATAGTTCTCAACATATGAGAACCCAGGGCCTTACAAAAAGGCGCCAAACCTAGTTCCAACATGGTATACATCTGTTGTCCCGGCCAAGGCACGGTGAGCGCTACTCACCCAGATGGGGATTGTCAATCCCAAATAGATCTATTTATAACATTCGGGCAATTACAATAATTTAACAGTTTCTACAATAGGCAATCGTAATCAAAGTTTATACAATACTGTTTATGTCTAATAAAATAAGTTGCATGTTTTCTCCCCCGTAGAGGAAAAGTTTATCAATGATTTGTATGGGGCTGTAAACTCACCTTGGAGTTTGTAAAGGCTGTGCAATTAAAAAGGAAATCCAAGTAATGCTCACGTCACAGTCTACTGCCTAATTAAATAGTAAAGTCTTAGTAAATAATACAAGAAAATGTATGTGTATGCTTATACAATTTTTAATCAGTTTATTAATGCTATTGTGTTTATTTAAATGATTGTAGTACAAGTATTAATAATATTCATTTGAACTTGTAATTAAGTTTCTTGTCTAAGTAAAATAAAATGTTTTACGTATAATTTTTGTATACGTACTTGCATTCAATTTATTTACCATTTATATAAATTCATTTAATAAAATTATATAAGTACATGTATTTAATTTACATATATACATATAGTTTATACAAATTATCTTATAAAGTAGAATATAAATATTTTATTTTGTAAAGTAAAATATAAATATTTTATTTAACTTTAAAGTTCCTAAAAATTTTCCAACATTTACAAAATAATTTATAAGTTACAAGTTTAAGAATTTAAAATTTAAGTCCTTATGGTTTAGGATTTATTTAAGTTTTACTAAATTAAAATAGAATTAGGGTTTAGGGCTTGTTTAAGTTTCAGAATATTGCAAAACTAGTCCCTCCATATTTTAAGTAAAGTAAAACTTTCGGATTTTACATTTTTAGCACCTAGGGCTTGTTATACTTTTGGGTTATGGTATAATTAGTCCCTCTAGTTATGATTAGGTTTTATATCTTTCATAAAATGACAAAAACAGTCCCTAGGGCTGCTATATGTTTCGGCTTATTACAAGAATGGTCTTTAGGTTTATAAAAGGACAAAGAAACTTTTAGAGACTTTCAAAAATGGTCCTTAGGGTTTAATATGTCACGGATGGCATTTATTAAGCCCTAGACTTTTGGATAATTACAATTTTAGTCCTTGTGTTTAATAGTTTATCAAAAAAAGTTTTGAGTGTCACGGTTTTAGTCCCTAAGTTTCATAAATTGTCATTTTTAGTCCAAAAGTTTTTATCTATTTTATGTAATAAACCAAAATAATTTACAAGTATTTTAAAGCATAAAAAATTTAATTAGTTTCCTAATATGGCTCCAATGTACAAGATTTTGATGCAGGGAATTTAATTCAGCCATAAACCAACTTCCTAAAATACATCTTATACATTGAAAAAATGATTTTGAAAAATTCAAATTTCAAAAAATTCAAAGTTTGTAACGCAGGATATGATTTTGGAAATGTTTTTATGGCAATTATTATTATAACGCGTTTTCTTAAAGCCAGGACTCTCCTACCCTAAAATAGCCAAAAACCTAAAACCTATATAAGCCCATCCCAGAATACATTTGCAGCACAAAAATCCACAATTCTCTGGCATCCATGTGTGTGCAATCTGTTAGATCCAAAAACCTCTCTTCTTTATCTCCATTATTTGTAATGCTACCATAGAATAGAATGAATTTAGGTTCATTCTTGAAAATGCATTGGTCTAATTGCTTGCACACCAATATGGATTGCTGATCATTGTGCTGCACACATAATCCCTCTTCTACTTAATCTTCATTCGATGAAAAATATGTAATTGAATGAAGATTAAGCAGAAAATTATCCGTCTTCTTGATCGTCATTCAATGAAGAAAATGTAACTGAATGAAGATTAAGCAGAAAATAAGCCCTCTTCTTAATCTTCATTCAATGAAAAAAATGTAATTGAATGAAGATTTCATGGAGATCCGGATTGCTGATCATTGTGCTGCAACATGTTGCAGAAGCAAGAACCGGTAGCTTTCATTATTCAACAATAGGTATATAATTGTGATTGTTTTTACGGTTTTCACCTATCTCTTTTAGCTAACTGTTATTTTTCATGAATTTTTTCGGGTTTTGCAGGATAAAAGGAGATTATCCGCTGCTTCTGATTGAAGGTGAGATATTTTTGTAACAAAAATGCACATGTTAGATGTTCAATTTTGAAGTAACTAAATGACCCTTACATAGAATCGTTATTTATGTAACAAAAATGCACATGTTAGATGTTATGTTATTCACCATATTTTTTGTTTCTAAATAAATGACATAGATGTAGTATCATTTAGTTATCTTTATAACTTTACAAAATTTGATCGGTTGATATGTAGTATCATTTAGTTATCTTTATAATCTGGTATATTTGCCTAGGTATATGGTATACGATGTAGCCAGTGATAATTTAATACTAATTTATGAATATATTTTTCCACGTATATGGTATATGATGTAGTGAGGTCATTCATCGGGGATGGTGTTAGTTAGAGGCTTAACCGACTGTAGAATCTGCTTTCGACACACATCCACCAGTTTGTAGATGGCATATGTGAATGTGGATAGTCAAGTAACATTGCTCTTCAACTGCATTTTAGTCTATTCTGACAGTTCTGATAAAAAAAATGTATTACCTGTTATTGTACCAATAAAAACTAAACCGGTACCTAGAGGGAAGTAGTGTTTGCACATTGTTTTCCAACTAAAAAAAAGTGATACATAAAATAGGATTTTGCATATGAATCTACATTGATTCCAATGCATGAAGACATCATATATTGTTCTCATTCACACAATAGTAAAGTAATGCAAGTAAAATCACTTTTAGTATATATAAGCTCGATGCCTACAACAGCCATATCATAACAAATACATTAACCATCCTTTTTATCACTCTTAGTATATATAAGCTCGATGCCTACACGTCATTTCAAACACCCATTCGTTCAAGAACAGGTCATTTCAGTTACAATCTTTGGGGCTGTTTTAAAGCCTTTAGGGAGTATTTGGAGCCATACTCTTGCTCATGACAGAACAAAGACCCAATTAAGTCAACCAACATATCAGACTTAGAGCCCACATGTGCCCAGTTTGCAGTTGCTGACGTAGAACGGACATGTGCCTAAAGTTGCTTAAACCTGACCGAATAAAGACTCGAACTTTACAATTAATGGGTCTTTGTTCTGTCAATCATTTAAATTGCAGAAGACAAATAGAACCAAACCCTTATCTACAATGAAGATCCATTGGTTGGCATGGAACATGCTATAGACGAATGTGAATAAGATACATGCTCAATAAAGATCCAGTAACTTGGTAATCTCACCATGAGGAATAATCACCAATCACCAGTCCTATGGCAGTCTAAGCTGTATTTAATTGGTTGTTTAGCTTGAAGTAGAAGCATAAGCTGTATTTAATTAGTTTTCCTGTATATACCAATTTGAATCAAGAGTACCTTACAAAGATGAGAGCGACAAGATGGTCTATCTAGTGCTAACAGGTGTAATTATAATATATTTGTTTGTAAATAGATATATACAGCCTAACTACTTTTATTCATGTGAACCAGATCATTTAAGATGCATCAGATCAATTGGAGACATACCCCATGTTACTAACTTCAGATAAATTCAAATGCAGGGGCAATGTCGTTGAACTTACATTATGGGATGGAACAGCAAAAGAGTTTAACAAAACCGAAACTATAGAACTGTCGCGTCCAGTAATCATTACCATCATCGCATGTTGAGTTTCCGAGTATAGAGGTATGACGACATATCAAAACCTAGATCCTTTCGTCTTTAACTAATAAATTAACATCGATATGTTACGAAACAGACATGCAACTATCAACCACTTCTGCAAGCCACTATTACATTAATCCTAAAGTAGAAGCCGCTAAACGTGCATACACTTTATTAGCAATCAGCCATTTCTTACACCGAAATTCGTTATCATGTGTTATCATGTGTGAGATCCCTACACCGAAAGTCGTTAATTCAGAAAATGCTAAGGAAGATAGTTTTTATTAAGATAAGTTCTGGTCGTTGGCATTTGAGGAACAAAGGACCAAGATATCTAAACTCTAGAAAGAATGCAAGAAAAAAGCTTTGGCACTTTATCGAGTTCAAGTCGTCTTTTACATTTAGGGGGGTTGGTTCACTGGGTTTTAAAGTCAGGTTACATAAGCAAGATTAGTATAGATGTTGAAATGTGTCATTTTTTTTAGTACGAGTGGAAATATATAGTGTTTCATTTTTGGAAGCTCAATAATAAAAAACACAAAGAGGTCTTTTAAGTCATGCTATGTAGGTTTGTCTACCTTCTCTGCTGTCAGTGTTTATAATGTTAGTGTTTATAATGTCATGGATTCTGTAGGTTTATGGGAAAATTTCTTACAATGTTTTGAATGTTTGCGACATTTGGTTACATATAGGGTGCTTATTAGTAAAAAAAGTAAATATACAAAGGGAGTTATTGATGGTAGATGGTAAATGAAATTAGAAGAAATTATAAGCTTAGGCTTCTGTTTATAACAATCTAAATCACTAACTAAATACCATTATTTTACATATTTGAATGTACATTGGTCTTATATAATATGACCTAAAGCCCGTTAATTGGTCTGATACATTATTTTACATATTTGAATGTATATTTTTTTCATTTTTATCTAAAATATAATGTATATAAGCAATCCTCACACACCCCATAGTAGTTTAAACTATTCTTGAACTCTCTCATGTGGTACAATCAAATTTATTATTCCTCTTTAAGGTCTCATTTTAGTGAACTATCCTGAAATGGGTCACTTTCTACACGGGTCAAAACATGTCAACTATCTCTTCGAAGAAATAACGGCTAGCATATGTGTCTATCAGCATCAGGTGTGACGGTGTTAAAATCAAGATTTTATTTTTATTCTAAATCAGACTTGGTTGTTTAGTCAATCCTCTTAGTAGTAATGTAAATGAACTCATTCTATGAGTTGCTTTCATTGATATCTTTTAAATTGAATTTGAGTATGGTTACTTCTATAAAGTGAATTTTAATGCTTGCATCTGAGATATTACACGGATAATTTGACCATTGATTGGGTGATTGAAGATGAATCAAGCGTTTTTGTTGGCAAGAAACTGAAATGTTGGTCATGTTTGAGGGTACTAGATAAGAGAGTTTATATGTTCTTTTGTATTTCATTGGAATGCTTGATTATTAAAAGAAAATGGTCACAAACACTCCTTTTGTATGCAAAATGGTCAATTTGGCACATTAAATAAAAAGCTAAAGCATTGTTTATAAATCGTTATCTGGACATTGTGTAAAAACATTTTGAATTCTCTGATATTTTCTCCAAAAACAGCTTTCTAAAAACTTTCCAAAGTATGTTAGGTCATATGTGTTGTGAAAATGTCATCAGTAATTAGGTTTGGAATGTAGAAAATGAACACGACCATTTGTGGAGAAATGTAGATAAGATCTTTCTGAATCAAGCGTTTTAGGTTTGGAATGTAGAAAACAACCATGATAAACCCCGCTTGATATCTTGAGCAACTTCAAGAGAAAAAAAGTATGATTAGGTCTATTTGCATCGGGCGACGAGAAAGTGGACCTTGCCCATGCTGGTGTAATTTCTGCTATGAATCTGAAGAGCTAACCTAATTTTAATTCGCTTTAAATTCAAAACATGAGCACGCTCTATGTAAGATGCGCTGATCTGAGAACAAAGGTAGCTTTTATGTGACTAACTTATTTGTTAATTGTATTTACAAATATAGGTTGCATTATATTACAGTAGTATCCTAAAAACGTAATTTTGTTTCTATGATGAGATTAAACATGTATTCTGCTCAGTATACATTTGTTTCTTAATAGTTCTTTGTTTGTTCGTGTGGTATTTTTTATTTATTAATGATGTATACCGTTCACAAAAGCTAAACCTCCTATGAATTAGTACCAAGTTTTTTTGAGATTTTGATATATAGTATTCGTGAATTACAGAAAACAAAAACCTAGTGTTGATCAATATTCATTCAAGCAAGCTGTTATATTCATTTGTGCTACAAATAGACCAGATGAATTGGATCTAGAATTTGTTCAAACTGGATGTATTAATAATTGGTTGTAATTGGTTTTCCTGATGCAAAGCAGAGGGTATAAATAATGGTTGTAAGGTTGCATGATAGAAGATATTTTGGGTTAAATTTGGTCATTATTATTTATGGATGTTTTGCTTATTTTTTTCAATTCCTTACAATTATAATAGGTATGTTTGCCCTTGGTTGCACTGATGTTGCTTCGTAGAGGCGATCAACAAATAAGCATAATGTTTCTCAACTCGACAAGTGTCAGGTAGATTTGCCCTTTGGCTTCTCATTTTAGTAAAAAAAAACTTTTTCTCCTGTTTTGCAAGATTGATGGCCTGATTGTGAAATCTATGAAATCTTAGGAATGCAAGTCGTTGGTCAGTGAAATCTATAAAATCTTAGGAATCCTTATGGTTGAGTAATTGGTAATTACTTGATACAAGGTTTAGGGCCTACTGTCGTTGTCCCCACATTTCGATCTACACTTATTACATTCCACCTGAATATGGATCATTATTTTTGACAATTTAGACTATTTATGTCCTTATTTAGTCAATCGGCCTTTCCATTAGTGACGGGTTGTGATTACCATATGGTTATGAGGTTGATATATTTCGTGTGCAGCTACTTGCAGGTTGTTCTAATAGCCATTTTTTTCTGTGTTTTCTTGACTCATTAAACCACATCCTAATGCGACGTACCTTTTTTTTCTACAGCTAGCAAGTTGTCAGCCCAGTCGAAGCTATAGGATATGTTGTGGTGGTTGATAAGTTGCTTTCCAAAACGAATCTTATGACGTGCTAACTATAATAGTAGCAAATAGTATGAGTGAAGAAGAAAAAATTATGGATGGCGCAGTTGTTGTATTGACACCTGACATGCGAGATGTCTTATCTCATGTTTCTGTCCGTGCTAGAAATAGCAAGGTATCCGTGTATTTCTGGAACATCATTCACACGTTGTCTTACCTTATATAGTGGCAATAAGGTATGCCCCTTTTGGTCCGATAATTGATGATGATCAAACTAACATAGATATGTATGTTTTTTCCTACACTATGTATAATATAATTTCATTATTTAGCTATGTTTTATGTCCTTGGCTAGATGATATTGACAACAATCCTAAAACAATAAATATTGCAAAAATATTTCAAATAATAAAAGTTAGCATATTTTTTGTTCATGAAGAAAGGTCTTACGTGACAGGATATTGTTTTGGACTCAGTCCTACTTGTGCATATCCATATATGTGAATGACCACATTTATGTGTATACATGATGAAAGTGCTAATAAAGTATTTGTAAGGGATTTGCTTTTTAAAATTTATTTATAAGGGTTGTTTGATTTGTTTATTCTTCAAAGATGGGACTTGAATGATAGCACTTATATGGAAAATGGTACTTCGTGTAGATCATTCGTAGTATTCTTTTGCTACAAAGGCTTAATTTGAATGCTAAAAACTATTGCACTAGCCATGTTCCTTTTCAATGACTAATCCTCTGTCCTGTTACGTGATCAGATTCAATACATAATAAAATGGCATCCTAGGAGATAACCTTTTAGAGGTCTGATACGAGATACAAAGTTATGAAATAACATGTCAAAACGGGTGTGAGCGGACGTACAACTTAAGTTATACCTATAGGCTAACTTATATTATGTGGTTTCTTCAAGTAAATGATAAGTAGATATTATACGGTTTCTTCAAACATATAGTTTGTTAACAACCTTAGAGTTTGTTTATGTCAACTACTGATATGTATAGAATTAGTGATTAATCACTATTGAGAAAATGGCATGTTGGTTTTCATCATCACTGTGCTACTAGAGAAATTTCTAACATCAAAACGGTCTCTTTATTCTAACACGTGTATTATGACTTACATGATGGGTTAACTCATGGTTCAGCTAAATGGAATGTCGTAATAACTGTCGAGAACCGTGACATCAAAGGACTGATGTTACAAAAGGCTATATGGTTTCGTTGCCATATAACCTCATCACATATTGGTTTAAAGGAAAAAATGTCTGATGTTAACCACTCTAAACAATATTTTCTATTATACATTGTGAATTATAAATTATAAACGGGATACGAGATTATTTTATAGTATTGAGTGTGATAAAGTTGTTATCCTAATATTTGGAATTATTTGTTAGTTTGATCTAAGTTATTGTTTACACTGTTTTAAAATTATTTTTACGTTAAATTTTCAGGTGTTTATGGAACGGGTATTGGATTTTTATTTTGTCGAGACTTACATAAGTCATGCGTGAAGACATTAATGGATCGAAAGTTTTTCTATTATTGTAACAAACTTTATTAGCTTATCGAATACTTCATATTTTTTTATATTATTGTATTCATCTATTACGAGAACCCGTTTTATTTTCTTAAATATAAACATCCGTTATTTTTTTTACGAAAATCACTTTTAAAAGTAGTCCCGGTGTTAGACGGGTCTTTAAGCTAGTAAGTTATATTTTGTTATAAAAACTTTATTTAAATATTTAAGACATTAAATGGGCTCATTAAATGGACCAAAAGACTATTGGGCTTTCTAATGGGCCTAAACATATTCTTAAGTCCAATAATACACTAAGATTAGTTAAATGGGCTTAATGGGCCATTAAAAGTATACGACTACAAGATATTGGGCTTATTGGGCCTATTAGGTCTTGGGCTAATGTTGCATGGGATTGATTAGTCCATTAATATTAGTTTATCATTTATGTAGGTAATAATCTAGGTTTTCTTATATAAGCTTATCATTAGCTTATAAAAATTAAGTTATGAACTCTAATCAAAAGGGGTAAAACCCACGGTTTGCTTTATTTGATGTATCAAATGAGATCTAGATTTGTTCCAAGGTTGCTTGTAAGTTATAAGCCCTAATATGAGCTTATGACTCACGACTATATTAATTGATAGCTTATTGAGATAAGTCTAAACTTGTTATATGGTTGCATGTAATTATAAGAGTCCCAATATGTGATCTAAGCCATGTACAAGCCTAGAAGTCAATTATAAGTCCATATACATACATATATAGCCCATGGCTATAAATTAGATCTTGGTATTTCCAAGATGAGATTTAAGCTAGTTATGTGTTTATAATCATTTATAAAGTCCCAACAATTTAATGTTTATACTTATTGCAAGTTTACAAAATTTAACACAAATTCATTATGAACTTATGTAGTCCACGGCTATACATAATTTCCCATGTGTTCATATTATAAGATCTATACTTTAACATGATTATTAAGTTAGGTTAAGGTCTTTACACAAGATCTAGGTCTAACACAAACATGCATGTTCATTTGAAATCCATCCAAGGATGTTTATAGCGCACGGCTATGTTTTTACATCTAAGATGGTTTCATGATTATTAGTAGTTCATTATGTATAGGTAAACACATATTCCATTATTTAAAACTTGTTACACCATTCTTTGATGTACTTATAAATAAGCCGTGACCTTTAAGGTCATGGTTTTCTAGTTTTGTGAGTTACAAAAGATTACCCATATGACTTATGTTTATAAGTTTAACCAAAAGTCCCAAAATAGAACTTATAGCCCATGGCTAAATATAAATCCATAGAAACGTTTATATGATTTTTATCAAGTTTAAAAATAGATAATTATTCATAGATTTCTTATCAAAAGTTTTTAAGCATGTTCCATGGTATTCCAAAAATATGTCGTGACCTATAAGGTCATGGTTTTGTCAAATCTTGATTTTTAACAAGTTCATTTCATGTGTTTATTAGGTGGATGATTATGCATGCAAGTAAAAAGAAGAAAGTATAATGAGTAATACCTTCTTGTTATTGTTACCAAGGAAGATCTAAGGAACAAGGGAGATTAGTGAACTAATATTGATGAAGACGAAACCCTAACAATAATCCAAGCCGTGACCTATATAGATTCGTCTATGGCTTATGTGGGTTGATATGGAAATCAAAATGGTAAAGATACTACCAAATGATTTGTAGTAAAGATGAAGACAAGGATCTTGTGGATTTAATGTGTTTGCTTGGATGTTTATGGCTTATGCCGTATGATTTGAGAGAGAAAGGGATGAGAGAAAGTGAGATTTGGTTTGCTTGTAGGAATGAGAATGTTGGTGTGTGTGTTTCGGCTTAAAGAAGAGAGAGAGGCAAGGCAAATGGCATGATTTGCATTGGTAAGAGTTTCTATGCCAAGTGTTGGCTTTGTAACAACCAAGACACCTCTTCCCCTTCCACCTTGTGTGTGCCATGTAAGGCTAACCAAAGGGGAGTGGGCTTGGGCTTGTGTTGTGGGTATAACACAAAGGAGATGTGATCTTGGGCTAATCCAAGAAAAGTGTAAGCATGCATATGGTATACATACATACATACACGGTTACATATATGTAGTGCAACATTGTTCTTCATTTGTTTAAGTGTTATATGTACATATAAAGGTTATGCATTTTATTACTTGTTCTTCTATATCTAAGTACAAGGTTTAGGTTATGTAGCTATTAGCAACTAGAATGAAATGTAAAAGTATAAGTACACAATGGACAAGTTCAGACACCTTATAGGAATATAACATATGAGAGAATGTTTTTGGATCATTGAGTAAAACTTTATTACATTTTATCATTATGGTAAAATCATGGATATTACACCCAAAGTTAAGGATCCTCTAATCACTCAAAATTCCCATGATTGACCGTGATAAGTTTGAACTATGAAAGTTCAACTTTGAGCAATATCTCCAAGTGGATAATTATATTCTCTAGGAGCTCGTTGAGCTTGGCAACAAGTTCAACAAGGCACAAAAGATCTTGGACTCTATTGAGAAAAGGATAACAACCAATGCAAAGGCTGAAGAATTTCTTCCTTGACCTGAAGATGGAAGAGCCACCTCAGCTGCAGAGGTAGCTGACAGAAGGCTTGATATGAAGGCTTTGAGTATTCTAAAACTAGCCCTTGGAAGAAAGAAATAACATAAATTCAGGAGGTATGTATCTGCAAAAGAGCTTTGGGAAGCCCTTGAGATCACCTATGGTGGTAATGAGGACACTCTCAAACAAAGGAAGAAACAGTTGGTTATGGAGTTCACACTTTTTAAAGCTCATCCTAATGAAAAGCTAAGTGAGATAAGAAGCCGTCTTTAAGATATAATTAGTAAGCTGACATTCATGGAGACTGAATTTGAAGATGATAACATTAATGCTGCTTTCCTTGGAGCTCTTGGAAATGGGTGGGAAATTCATGCCAAGTCAATGATTGCCACTCAAGCCTACAAGAACATGACTTTTTTATGACATCTATAATCAATTATAAGTCATGGAACATAAAGTTATGCTAAAACAAGGAAGTAAAACACCTTCATCTCTCACAATGATTCTTCAAACGCTGACAACTCTTGGCTTTGTCAGCGGACAAACTTCTCATAACAGCGGCTCAATAGATGCTGACACGTATAACTATGCTTCACCAAGTCTTAAACCAGCAAGAATTGATTTAGATATTGTATGTCCTTATATTGCTTCTTTGCCCAATGGATCTTCAATTTCTTTTAAAGATCTTCCGCAAATTAGTGATATTGATCTTAAGGAGATGGATATCAAGTGGAATATGGCTCTTAGCGGTATAAGATCCAGTAGTTGGAACAAGAGATTTAGAAGGAAAATGACTTTCAATAGCAAAGAAACTGCTGGATTTGATAAATCCAAAGTTGAGTGTTTCAATTGTCATAGAATGGGACACTTTGCTATAGAATGTAGATCTCCTAAGAGGAATGATGGAGGAAAGAATCCTAGACAGACCATCAAGGTTGAAGATTCTGAACCTAAAGCTATGGTAGCTATTCAAGGAATTGATGGCGTTGGATTTGATTGGATCTTTCTGGACAAGGATGTAAAATCTATGATTTTACCATGATTTTATGTAATAGATTTTCACCCAATAATCCTAGAACACAAACTCATGTGTTATATTTCTATGGGTCATGTATGAATTTTGTTGATCCCAAACTTAGATCGATTTAGCTTGTGTAAACGAGATTAAACCAAGTTAAACACGTAGAGAAACTTTGTTGTATATAAAACAATTTAAGTATTATGCGGAATTAATACTTAAACAAGAACACACAAACAATTGTAAAACAAACTTTCACTTGATTGATGATAACAAACTTGCATACAATGAAAGTGTTAAACGTATGAAAACTTATATGAAACATAACCTAAAGGTCTTCTTTTATAGACATAAGAACCCTTGTACAAGAGTCTACATATCAGCTATTCTAGGTAAAGATAATTATAGAAAATACATTGTTGATCCTATCTTTACTAGAAACAAACTAGAAACATAATACGCGTAGACCATATCTTTCTATCAGTGCTTGACTTCAACCTATCAAAGCTTGACTTCTTCCTGTCAACGCTTGATCTGTTAACGCTTGTTTTCTTCTTATCAACGCTTGTTTTCTTCTTGTCAGCGTTCAAGTGTACTGGCTACATTTTATTCCCAACAATCCTCCCCTAAACTTGATATCTACTCTAGTAATCAAGTTTCTGAATAAAAATTAAGAACTAGGAGGAATCTTACAAATCTTATCATATTGGTAATAAACATGCCTAATCAAATCTTTGGCCACGTCACTTGAATAGTCAATCTTCAGCTGTGTTGTCTTCATCTTGTCCAAAACTTCTTTGGACATGGGATACTCAGCATGTACAAGAAGATACTCAGCAAACTTTGTAGAGCTCAAATAATACACACCAGCAGCTGAATACAAACGCCATTGAAGTCCACTGATATCATCCTCAAGATCCTTCCAAACATGATCTTCTTCTTCTGGTGCACACATTCTCTTGAGAGTTGACCAAAGCTTTATTCCATTGACTGAAGTAGGTGCTTCAGTCTCATACTTGGCCATCAACAACCTCCAAAGATCTGCCAAGTCTTCCCTATCCATACTTGCAAAGAGAGACATAAGAGTGGTAAATGTGTGTACCTCCATCCCATATCTGCCAATCATCCAAAACCCACTTGCATATTCTTCATAGCTAATGATAGGATTTCTGGCATCAAGAGATAACACTTGTACCATATCTGAAGCTTCCGTGAGAGCTTAATGCTCCTTCTAAGAACAGCTTCACTGGGAACCACTTTATTTAAATCTTTAGGAAACTCAAGTGGAACTCCCTTTTTTCAAAGGCCTGGGAACAATCATTGCCTTTTGAATCTCCATCTCTTCTGCAACTTCTTCTTTCCTTTCATCTGAAAGAAGTCTAAGAGTATTCATTTCCTGCACTCTTGCCCAAATGGGATAAGCCTTGTACTCCAATTCTTCAAAGGATAATCCCTGCAATTTCTTGAAGGTCCATCCAGTTCCATGACATCTGAGTAACATGTAGTAAAGCTCTCTTCTATCCCTCTTCAGCAGTGAGAAAACATTGCTAGCCTTATGTTTCAGAATTACCTTGTAGTCTCTTTGAACTCTTCGAAGAATCTCTAATCCCTAAATTTGGTCTGAAATTGTCAAATCTGGATTCTCAATAATCCTATTCTCCCAAGCATGGTACATCTGAACAACTTCTGGCATATCAAAGTCTATTTGCAATTTTAACTCTCTAAGCTTCTCTCTTTCCAAGTCATCACCATATTCAAGTCTTTCTGGTTGTTCAATTATCATCACACTTGAATCTGAACTCCCTTCATCACTTCCTTCTTGTTCCTCAGAATTGACAACAAATGGTGATTCACCAACCTTCTTCATTTCTTGTTCCACAAGTTGTGCAGCCAACCTTGAATCAAACTCTACTTGTGCTGCATCCTTTGGAACTTCTACTTCTACCATATATCCTTTACCCTTATCTAATGGATCAATGACAGGTAAAGATGATGATGGTACCTGTGAAGACACTTCTTTGATGATAGCTGATGACTGGAATACGTCAACCATATCTGCAGGTCTGTCAACGCTCAAATTCTGTGTGTCAGCGTCCAACTTACTCTTGTCAGCGCTTGGTGTGTCAGCGTCCAAGGTTTTCTTGTCAACGCTCACCTTACTTGTCTCAACGCCTCTTGTGAACTGCTCCATCATAGCTGTAAAAGACAAGTTCAAGTTTGGAGGAGTAACCAAGGATGTATCAAAACCTGGTTGCTTCTTCAATTTAGTGAGGGCTTCAGCAACACCCAAAGATTCTCCATCATGTGAGCCTTTGTCACTCACATGGATCTGCTCATCCTCCCCTTTGGAAGATTCCTTCATTCCACGCATAGTGTTAGAATCCTCCAAAATAACAATCCTCTCCCTCAATAGCTTGAGTTCAAGGTCGTGTGTACTGACTGTTTGTACTAGGTCTGCATTTTGCTTTTGCAAGCTAATGCAGATAGCCGTCAATTCCATCAATGTGTATGGTTCCAATCTGCCCTCCTCTAGAATAGGCATTTGACCTCCCAAAGTAGATTCATGGGGCATGGATGAGGTCTTAAAGATGTTAGGTGATGAGACTGTATTTATACATAGTCTCATCGTCCAAATCGGGCTTAAAACGCTTAAAATATCGTCAAAATACCCATATATATGCTTGTGTTTGTTCATTTATGTATTTTAGGTACGGATATCGTGAATTCACCAAAAGATTACAAGAATCAAGCAAAAACGAACACGGGAAACGAAGCCGCACAAAGAACCGGGCCCAAGTTTTGAATTTCCAAAAATAGTCCTTGAAGAATTGAAGATTGGCAAGTTTGGTCCCTCAACTATTGAAGACTTGTCACAAATGACCCTCCACTATTCATTTGTGCAAGATACATCCTTGAAGTTTGAAGACTTTACATGATAAGCCCTTGGAAATCACAAGAATTGCCATTTTAGTCCTTATTCATGGTTTAACTAAAACACAAGGACTGAATTTGACAATTGCCAGAAGATATTAACAAAGGAATTGTTGTTTAGGCTGTGAAAACTTATTTTGAAGACATCTTGGAACAGCAGGGGGGTCTTTTGCCATAAACCAAACCCAAACCCATCAAATACCCTACCAAACCCGTTTTACCCACCCATATTACCACCTTAACCCGACCAAGCCCAATACCCCAGCCCAAGTCAACACACCCAAGTCAAACTTAACTTACCCGGTTTTATTAATTACTGAAAGTGGGGGAAACACAATTTTTAAAAATCTTAATCTCCTAATCTCAATTAAACGTTACCTGCTACAAACTTAATCCCATAAACCCTAATTGGGTTTTTGCTAATCCCTTCATAATCATACCTCATATACTCCAGATTGCAAATTAATCACCCTCCAAACACAAACCCATGTTCAAAACCCCCAACCCGTGACTCTAAGAGGGGCCCCCATGTTCCCCTGTCACCCCCTTTATGGCAAAAAGAGAATCCTCAGCCCTCCAACGGTTTTGATGCATCTCCTTGGTCCCCAAGGACAAATAAACGTCCTAGATCAAAAGATGAAGCTGGCATCCAACTGACATCACATGTGGCCACTTTTGACCAAAAATCAAGACCAAGAAGACAGGGGCTTTTCTGGAAATTCATTTAGCTAGGGTTCACGTTATTTTAAGTTTTCTAGGACCTTCTATGAGCTGTATAAAAGGAGATGCTTGTATCTCATTTAGATTGTTCCAATTTTTGTAAAAAATTTTATTAGTAATGAAAATGAACGTTTGAATATTTAAAAATTATTGTGTTCCATTTAAAGTGCTTTCTTAGTATAACTTAGTATAAAGGTTTCTGTTTAGTGAACTTAGCAAAAGGGATTTAAGTTGTTTTTATCTCAACTGATTTTTAAGAAATCAGTCTTTGAAGTTCTTGGCAAAAAGTGATAAAATCTTGAAATCTATTTTAAAAGGAAGTGAAAGTGGAAAGTTAAAATGGATGTTCTGATTTTGTAGTTTGAGTCAAGAGATTTTCAAAAAACTTTAGTTTGGTTTCATTGGTTCTAAAATTCAGTTTCAAAGATATTTTTTAAAATCTTTTTATTTTCTCACATCTTACTGTAGCAAAAGCTACAAGCCAACAGCTTGTAGCCTTTGCTACTTGTAGTTTTCCTCTTTGTTTGTGCTTGTGTGCAGGATACAAGATAATCAAGATTCCATCATTCCATTTCCATTTTTTCCTCATTTTGAAGATATTGTAACCCTGGTTCTGTTGTTGAACCTCAGCAGGGTCTCTCTACTATTACACAAGCTCACATAAGCTCTCTTTTAAACCAAATAGAAGGCATCAGCTTGGGGTATAAGGCTTGAACCCTATTTGCTTAATTTTGAAGCTTTATTTGTGATTTATGTGATTTTGAGTGCAACCTGCTTTTGTGGTAGAGAATCTGTTTGTTCATGCTTGTTTAGGCTTGTATGCATTGTTTAGATGTTAAGTAATCAGTTTGGTTAGGATTTAGAAGCTTTTGCTTTGTTAATTTTAGTTTTCTGAAATTAAAGGGGTGTTTGGGTCTGTTTATTAAGTTAAGTAGTATTCATTTATTTGGTTTAAAAACGGCTTCAACACACTCAACAGGGTAGTGTTAGGTTGTTTTGTTAGTTTAGTTCAAGTTTTGTAGGATATAAATCAGTTTGCATGATATCATTTTGTTAGTAATAGCATAAATTCAGCAAAGCTCTTTTTCTGTCTTGGATTCATAGTAATTTTGCCCATCAATCTTGTTTAGCTGTTAGAATATAGGGTCATATAGGGTTGTTAATCATTTATTTGTGATTTGGTAATCAATTTTGCAAGTGTGATAGCTTTGAAATCCACCCTAGTGCAAAGTAGATCAGCAACTGCCCCCACAGCACCCTATTTCAATACAGTAACTGATATTTGGTCCTTTGTGTGTGATTTTTGCATTGTGCCCGTGTGTTTTTGTGTTTAAACTGACTCCCCACACTTCCATGAGTGTGGGGGTGCCTTTTTTTCCCAACAAAACTCAAAAACAAGCAAGTTAAGCCACAAATAGTGCTCAGACCCGTTTATTTTCATTAACAGTGGGAACTCCTTTCCCACTGCCTTTGCTTTTGTTTCCACTGCTTCACAAGAAGACAGAAACAAGAAAAAGTGTCACTATCACATCTTACTTTTTTGTCTTTAGTGGTAAAAATTAGGATTTAGACTCTGAAACTTTTTGCATTATTTTTCTTTTTTAATTTATGATTTTTAAGTATAATTTAATTTTAAGTTATTGTTCATTAAGTATTTTTTAGGTTTTATTGCCATTTTTAATTACTTTTATTTATTCTGATTTTGTCATTTAGTGTAAAAAAGTCATATTTTTCTGTTTTAAAATTTTTCTTAGATTTAGAAAATTAATTTAAGATTTTTAGTTTAAAAAATATTTACTGTTCACTTTTTAATTATTTTTTATAATTAAATTAGTTTAATTAGGGTTTAATTAATAAACTGTTTTGTCTTTTAGTGAAAAATTTTTCATTTTTCAAACTTTTTCAATTTTCTACTGTTCAATAAGATAATTTAGGATTTTTAAAATTGTCCAATTAATTTTGGCATTATTTTATTATTTTCTAGGATTATTTTAATTTAAAAATAGTTTTTAGTGTTTAAAAAATAGAAAAATAGTTTTTAAAATTTAGGAAAAATACTTTTTAGCCTTTAAATAATATAAGTAATTTATTAGTTCAATAAATTAATATTTTGGGCATTTTGTTAATTATATTAAATTTTTGGGCTTTAATTAGCATTAAAAATTGAATATTTAATTAATAAAAGGTTTTAAAATATATTTGTTGGATTTTTATTCTTATTTATATTATTTAAGACTTAGTTTAATATTTTAATTAATTTTTAGGTTTAATTTTTAATTTCGTCACGTTTTACGTATTTACGTTCGCGTTTTACGTTAATTCGTCGTAGTTTTAATCGTAGTCGTAGCTTGTCTTTTATTTTTCTCTCTTTAAACCAAAAACGTCACTAATCCAAACATTGTTATTTTATATATTGGCACATTAATACATACACCTCCTTCGAGAACGAACCCGCATTTATTCGATTCTTCGGTTTTCCTAAATCGTCGAGTTTAATACTTGCCGCATTTATACGTTCTTTTTCCTAAAAGACGTGTTTCTACACCTATCATTTGGCGCCGCTGTCGGGGAGGTGTTTAGTGTGCCATTATTATTAGTATCGTGTTTGTGTGAGTAGTGCGTTTTTTCTTTTCATTTTTTGGAAAGCGTGAATATCGTACATACTCATTTTTGTTATTTTTCTCTATTATAGTATAATATCCAAATAAAACGTGTTTAATTTTCCTAAATTAAACACAAATCAATCTTTACTATATTGTAGATATATTGGCTTTCGTTTTTCTTTGTGAATATATTATTACTATATTGTATCTACGTAAGAACAATAAATATACAAGTACTCCAAAAGCGTGAAAACGCAACCTTGATTCGGGATTTCATCACTCGATCATTGTATTCGAATCCAAAGCAAAAGTTTAAAGGAAAAATAGATAAATACTTTCGTGAAGCTTAATTTTGATTAACACAAACTATAAGGTGGGTATAAGGCGGTTGTATTTCACGACCTAAAGGAAAAAGGCTCTTAAGTGCTTCGCGCCGCCTCGTTTCCTCCGCTTGCTTGTGCGTGTTTTGAGAAAGAGGGCTAATCGAGGGTTTGCCGCCCAAGTATTATCTACGTATATTATATTTGCTTGTGTTTTCAAGATTAAACCCTCTTGAACGTTTTGGTGTTCCACCAACGTTCTAAAGTCATCGAGAACGTTCACTCCACGTGATCGTTTTCATTCTTTGAGGCTCCTTTAATCGAGAAAGTCGATTCGAGGAGAGATTTGTAGATTTGTGTCTACGTAATACATTCAAAAATCCAAAAAAATTAAAAAACCAATCAAAAACCAAAAAAATTGAAAAAAATCAAAAAAGCCGCAAAAAGAATCTTCTTTGCTACCACCCATTCTACGCTTAGTGCATGCGCACTCGATCGAAGGATTATTCCAATTCTAGTGAAGCTTCGAATCAACGCAATCGTAATCGAAGGAATCGACGACGTAGACGAGAATTAGAAACTGACGTTCCTAATATCGTTGTTGAAGAAACCGTAGACGAGATGGCCGACAATCGTTCTATGATGGAATTGCTCCAAGCGCCCACCGAGGGTTATGGAGACGCGATCGTAATTCCCGCTATCGAAGCGGAGAATTTTGAGATAAAGAGCGGAATGCTTTCGTTGATCCAAGCTACGAAGTTTCGAGGTCGTGAAGCCGATAATCCTCACGACCATATTTGGAATTTTGATCGTCTTTTAGCCACGAGCAAGTTTAAGAACGTCGACACCGATGTCGTCAAGCTTATGCTTTTTCCTTACTCGCTCGATGGTGCCGCCAAGGATTGGTACGAGAAAGAGCCACCTAATTCCATAGTTACGTGGAAGGATCTCGTTTCAAAGTTCGTTAATTATTTTTTCCCACCGTCTAAGACAACGTTTTTCAAAAACGAGATTACGAAATTTGAGCAAAAACCGAATGAATCTTTTAGAGACGCATGGGATCGTTTTAAGGAGTTTCTTAGGCAATGTCCTCACCATGGTTTTTCCGAGTTGCACCAAATCGATACGTTTTACAACGGTCTTAATTTTCACGAACAAGACTCGTTGAATTCCGCCGCCGGTGGCAACTTTTTGTGTAAGACTCCGAGAGAAGCTTTGATAATTATCGAGAACCGATCCAAGGTTTACCAACTCCGCAACGCACCGAGTGTTGCCAATGTCGCCAATGTTAGTAGTTCTAATCGCGACATTGAGAGAGTTGATGCAAAAGTCGACAAGCTTACGAATGTGTTCACGTCTTTTCTCGTTGAAATGCAAAAGAAAGACGCTCCCGCTACGGTGAAAGCGGTTGAGGTTTCGTGTACGTTTTGTGGTGGACCTCATAATTATTACGAGTATGCGGCTACGGATGGCCAAACGTCGAATGTGAGTGCGTTAAACAACAATTTTTCTAATCAAAATAACGCCGGTCCATCACAACAAGGAAATTATAACCAAGGCAACAATTTTCAAAATCGAAACAATTTTCATGGAAATAATCAACAAGGAAATTTTTCGAATCAAAATCAAGGAGGTTATAACCAAGGTCGTAATATAACTTGGCAAAATAGAGATAACAATCAAGGAAATAATTTTTCAAGTGGGAATCAAAACAATTTTCAAAGAAACAATCAAAACCAAGGGAACTTTAATTCTAATCAAAATAGTTCGTCAAACGATTTTCAAAATTACATGAAAACGAATGAGGCTAATATGAGACGATTAGAGGGAGAAATTGGTACTTTGAAAAACGATTTTTCTAATACATTGAAATTGCAAAACACGAAGATTGAGCAAGGGCAAATTGACATAAAAAAGATGTTTTCGGCTATAATGAACAAGGCCTCGGGTTCGTCATCAAATTCATTACCTAGTGACACCGTTGCTAATCCGAAAGAACAATGTAAAGCCGCCTCGCCTCGTGAGAAAGGTCGTGTGATTACCCCTAACCTTGAAGGATTCCGTGTTGTTTATTCTTCTCAACCCTCGACTTCTAAGACGTCTTCTTGTTCTAAAGTCGATGGGGTGAACGTGGCGACCAAGGAAAGGAGTGCACACCCTCTTGTACCTCAAATTCCATCCACGGTTCAAAAACAGAGCTTTGTCGACCTTACCAAAGTAACCCTTGAAGAAACTTGTGCTTCGATCCTTCTTAAAAAACCCAAAAGGCGTATGCCGAGAAAGGAAAAGGATCCGGGCCAATTTCTACTACCTTGTGATTTTTCCGAGATTGAGGGATGTTTAGCACTTGCCGATTTAGGTGCTACCATCAATCTCATGCCTCATTCTCTTTGGAAATTGATGAGATTGCCTTCGCTAACCCCCACGAACATGACAATCGAGCTTGCAAATTGTACACCTTTAATACCAATTGGAATAGCCGAGGATGTCTATGTTAGGATTGGAAAGTTTGTTTTTCCCGCGGATTTCGTTATATCCGATTACGAGTGTGACCCTAAATGTCCCATTATTTTAGGCCGACCATTCTTATCAACGGCTAGAACCGTAATCGACGTTCACGAGGGGAGACTTACTATGAGATATGGGGATGAGAAAATAGACTTTTTCGCTAGAAAATCCCAAGGGTTTTATGAGAATGAAAAAACCGAGGTTTCAAAACCTAATGATTCAAATTCTAATGATTTCAAAATGTTTACTTTAGCGGAAAGAATGAAGCTTGATGCATGTTTTGAAAGAATTAAGAAAAACGGTTTTAAAGATGATGATTTTAATGATAAAGAATACGTGTACCTAATTCAAAAGGGTATGTGTAAATACATGGATGAAAACTCACTTTGGGATGTTTTTAGCAAAACAAGTGAACCACCAATTCCGAAGGGTGACGTTAATGCCATCACGACAATGACCAAAATGGATTCGTCTTCACCACCTTCGAAGGACCACGTCTTTGAGGCTTCAACTTCTAACTCCATCGAAGTGCCTCCTTTGCCTAGCCCAACACCCGTTGAGGCTATAGGGTTTATCGACATCGATCCTCACGTCTTAGAAAAGTCACCTAAGCATAGTCATTTGACTTGTAAGTCCATGGTTGTGAGTGCTCACATCGACTCTTTCTTTGATGATGACGATGGCGATTTTGCCGAGCTTGATCACGTAATTCGAGATCCACATGCTATTTTTGATTCTCCTAAGAAGAAACATGTGAAGTACGATGATTACGAGTTTGATCCCGAGATTGAGGAAATTATTGAACGAGAGCTAGCTCTTATGCCTTCACTTCCACCTACGAGTGAGGTCGATCTTTCCAAAATCGAGGATGAACTTAATGAGTTGGAACGACTTATTTTCGATGACGAACCAACTCATGTGACCACAAATCCCATTCTCGAGGAGTTACCTTATCAACACTCCTCATTTGAGAATGACGTTTACCACATTCGTGAGGATCTAACTTATCAACGATCCCCATAAAAGAATGATGGTTTCGTGCTTGATCGTGATCTTTTCGAGAGAGTTTCTAAGATACTCAAGGAGGGGAATGACAAACCATGGTTTGACAAGCCTATCTTTGATGAAGAAATCGATGAGATCGACGTTCATGAGGATGACGAGTATGTAGACCCCGAGGGGGCGGTGTTCTTTGTTGACAAACGTTTTGAGAACTTATATAATCCGCCACCCCCTCCCGCCAATGAATTAAATGTGAGAATTTTTAGCGCGACTAATTTTGAATTTGACACGCCAAATATTTTCGACATTATCAAATCGGGTTTTCATAAAGAGTTTTTAAACGATGAAAAAGGAAAGGATTTTAAAAATATTTTAAATGATTTTTCTACATGTTTAACTCCGTCATCACCGTGTTATATGAGTGCTACCACCTCGTCTACTCCTTTTGACGATGGTTGGTGTGGATCTAGTGTGGGGGGAAGCCCCAAATGTTCCCTCCCATTTCTCCACCGAGGACGAGATTTACGATCCCGGAATTGCTTGTAAAGGGAAATCTCGGTCTTCCACCGATGCAATAAATGGAAATCATATCTATTTGCTTGGTGTGAGTCTACCTCGAGTAGCTCATGTTGTTGACTTACCCATTGCCCCACCTTTCTACTTCTCATCTATTTTCTTCTACCCCATTGGGGTCCTAGTTGGAGTAGCGTTGTTTCGTCTTTCATCCGAAAACGAAGACGCTATCTTTGACCCCGGTATACGTTTATCGGGTTTTTAAAGTACTCCACGTACTTTTGGGCCTTGTTTATCATGTAAGTCCCACTAAAAATGACCAAACCAAGATTATCCCTAAATGATCACATTTATGGGGATTCGAGTCGAGCTTTTGACTCGGTTATCAAAAACAAGGTGCCTCGTGGGGGATTCTCATGCTTATCCTTGTAAATATTATTGCTTTCTTAGTTAACGTAACGAGGGGACTTGTGCTCTTCCTACCTTTGTTTCGTGGTTGTTTGTGATTGTGATTCATTAGGTTCATCGTCATCATTGAAGCCTCTCGTGTTCGTTTTACGGATCACTCGAGCTTCGATCGTTTCCTTTGGAGATTCCGATATCCGATGATATCCTTTTATATTCTAACGTTTATCTTATTAGCATAATTCATAAACGGCTTTTAGGTTATTCGTTTTACCCTTTCCATGCTTGAGATTAAGCATTCGACTTCGTCTCTAGTATGGGGGTGTTTACACCCCTAGACTCGAAACATTGAGGACAATGTTTAGTTTTAGTATGGGGGGGTGAGTAGATACTTCACCTTGCTTACGTCACCACGCTATCCAATATTCATCTTTTTGTTATCATTTTGTTGCAAAATAAGGCTAAAAATGGCCAAATTTTAAAATTTTTCTTGTGTTTCATAAGTGTTTAAGACACGAATGTAGGTTTTCCGATGGTGAGAACGAGAGTAATTTTTGACTCGATCGTGCGTGTTGAGCACTTAGCTTCGATTCCTTAACTTTTTAGGCTAAGTCTCTTAAATGAGGACGAGAAATGATAGAGTTATTTATAAGTCTCGTAATCGTCACAATCTTATGTGTAGTAATTATTAGCTTATTCTCCCAACGCTTTTGCATAATAAATTGTTAATAAATATTGATTTGGCGGTTTAGTCACTATTGTTGGGTTTCTAATTTGTTTTGGTAGCTTCCATGTAATTAAATTGGGAAAACATTAAGGTATCGCCAGCGTCACGGTTTTGAAGTATTGGCACCCGAATAATCGAAAGCTTCACCTAATAATAAGATTTCAAGTGCTCACCTAAATTAAGCAAAAATTTGAAGCTCACAAGGCCGATCTATGCCCAAATTGAAAGTGAATCAAGCCTTAATCTTCGAAGCTTTAAAGATCCAAAATTCGCCTTAGCGTGAGGATATACGTCTTTGGCTAATAAAACCACCGATGAGGCGGATAATAAAAGGCAAGGCAAGACCGAAGTCATAATAAAAGCTTCATGGCGAAGTTGAATAAAAGATGGAGGTAAACCAAAGATAATAAGGCCCTTCCGTTAGGGGGCGTATAAAAGTCTTGGTAATAAGTCTCATGTTCAAAACCGTTATAAAACCGTGTTTATCGATCCTTCTTGTTGACTTAATTTTTTAACATCGTTGTCTATTGGGATGAATTATTGATTTGATGATTTTGGTTACACCGTTAAGTTTCTATTTTTAGACTTAATCTCTATTCACGCATAAGTCAATGATGTATCCTCGTGATCATTAAGACAAAATAAAATATAAGAGATACCAAGTAGGAATAAGGGAGTTTAGGTGTGTAATTAACACTCATGAGATGTGTTCGTGTTGCTAACTTATAATAACAATGATCTCGTTACACGCTTAGCATGGAATTGGGTGAAAATCGAGGACGACGAAATTATTTCTAACGAAGCATTCGCGTGTTCTTGTTCTATAATCCCAAAAGTCACGTTCTCGTGATGAAAACATTACATTATGTCTAAAACGCGTGTAGTAGTTTATTTTAATTTATGTCTTCAATAAAAGTCATCATAAAATGAATTTTGGAAGTGCTATGATACTTAATTCTAGCATTGCGTGGGGACACGGCAATGGTTTAGTATGGGGGAGTGATGAGACTGTATTTATACATAGTCTCATCGTCCAAATCGGGCTTAAAACGCTTAAAATATCGTCAAAATACCCATATATATGCTTGTGTTTGTTCATTTGTGTATTTTAGGTACGGATATCGTGAATTCACCAAAAGATTACAAGAATCAAGCAAAAACGAACACGGGAAACGAAGCCGCACAAAGAACCGGGCCCAAGTTTTGAATTTCCAAAAATAGTCCTTGAAGAATTGAAGATTGGCAAGTTTGGTCCCTCAACTATTGAAGACTTGTCACAAATGACCCTCCACTATTCATTTGTGCAAGATACATCCTTGAAGTTTGAAGAATTTACATGATAAGCCCTTGGAAATCACAAGAATTGCCATTTTAGTCCTTATTCATGGTTTAACTAAAACACAAGGACTGAATTTGACAATTGCCAAAAGATATTAACAAAGGAATTGTTGTTTAGGCTGTGAAAACTTATTTTGAAGACATCTTGGAACATCAGGGGGGTCTTTTGCCATAAACCAAACCCAAACCCATCAAATACCCTACCAAACCCGTTTTACCCACCCATATTACCACCTTAACCCGACCAAGCCCAATACCCCAGCCCAAGTCAACACACCCAAGTCAAACTTAACTTACCCGGTTTTATTAATTACTGAAAGTGGGGGAAACACAATTTTTAAAAATCTTAATCTCCTAATCTCAATTAAACGTTACCTGCTACAAACTTAATCCCATAAACCCTAATTGGGTTTTTGCTAATCCCTTCATAATCATACCTCATATACTCCAGATTGCAAATTAATCACCCTCCAAACACAAACCCATGTTCAAAACCCCCAACCCGTGACTCTAAGAGGGGCCCCCATGTTCCCCTGTCACCCCCTTTATGGCAAAAAGAGAATCCTCAGCCCTCCAACGGTTTTGATGCATCTCCTTGGTCCCCAAGGACCAAATAAACGTCCTAGATCAAAAGATGAAGCTGGCATCCAACTGACATCACATGTGGCCACTTTTGACCAAAAATCAAGACCAAGAAGACAGGGGCTTTTCTGGAAATTCATTTAGCTAGGGTTCACGTTATTTTAAGTTTTCTAGGACCTTCTATGAGCTGTATAAAAGGAGATGCTTGTATCTCATTTAGATTGTTCCAATTTTTGTAAAAATTTTTATTAGTAATGAAAATGAACGTTTGAATATTTACAAATTATTGTGTTCCATTTAAAGTGATTTCTTAGTATAACTTAGTATAAAGGTTTCTGTTTAGTGAACTTAGCAAAAGGGATTTAAGTTGTTTTTATCTCAACTGATTTTTCAGAAATCAGTCTTTGAAGTTCTTGGCAAAAAGTGATAAAATCTTGAAATCTATTTTAAAAGGAAGTGAAAGTGGAAAGTTAAAATGGATGTTTTGATTTTGTAGTTTGAGTCAAGAGATTTTCAAAAAACTTTAGTTTGGTTTCATTGGTTCTAAAATTCAGTTTCAAAGATATTTTTTAAAATCTTTTTATTTTCTCACATCTTACTGTAGCAAAAGCTACAAGCCAACAGCTTGTAGCCTTTGCTACTTGTAGTTTTCCTCTTTGTTTGTGCTTGTGTGCAGGATACAAGATAATCAAGATTCCATCATTCCATTTCCATTTTTTTCCTCATTTTGAAGATATTGTAACCCTGGTTCTGTTGTTGAACCTCAGCAGGGTCTCTCTACTATTACACAAGCTCACATAAGCTCTCTTTTAAACCAAATAGAAGGCATCAGCTTGGGGTATAAGGCTTGAACCCTATTTGCTTAATTTTGAAGCTTTATTTGTGATTTATGTGATTTTGAGTGCAACCTTCTTTTGTGGTAGAGAATCTGTTTGTTCATGCTTGTTTAGGCTTGTATGCATTGTTTAGATGTTAAGTAATCAGTTTGGTTAGGATTTAGAAGCTTTTGCTTTGTTAATTTTAGTTTTCTGAAATTAAAGGGGTGTTTGGGTCTGTTTATTAAGTTAAGTAGTATTCATTTATTTGGTTTAAAAACGGCTTCAACACACTCAACAAGGTAGTGTTAGGTTGTTTTGTTAGTTTAGCTCAAGTTTTGTAGGATATAAATCAGTTTGCATGATATCATTTTGTTAGTAATATCATAAATTCAGCAAAGCTCTTTTTCTGTCTTAGATTCATAGTAATTTTGCCCATCAATCTTGTTTAGCTGTTAGAATATAGGGTCATATAGGGTTGTTAATCATTTATTTGTGATTTGGTAATCAATTTTGCAAGTGTGATAGCTTTGAAACCCACCCTAGTGCAAAGTAGATCAGCAACTGCCCCCACAACACCCTATTTCAATACAGTAACTGATATTTGATCCTTTGTGTGTGATTTTTGCATTGTGCCTGTGTGTTTTTGTGTTTAAACTGACTCCCCACACTTCCATGAGTGTGGGGGTGCCTTTGTTTCCCAACAAAACTCAAAAACAAGCAAGTTAAGCCACAAATAGTGCTCAGACCCGTTTATTTTCATTAACAGTGGGAACTCCTTTCCCACTGCCTTTGCTTTTGTTTCCACTGCTTCACAAAAAGACAGAAACAAGAAAAAGTGTCACTATCACATCTTACTTTTTTGTCTTTAGTGGTAAAAATTAGGATTTAGACTTTGAAACTTTTTGCATTATTTTTCTTTTTTAATTTATGATTTTTCAGTATAATTTAATTTTAAGTTATTGTTCATTAAGTATTTTTTAGGTTTTATTGCCATTTTTAATTACTTTTATTTATTCTGATTTTGTCATTTAGTGTAAAAAAGTCATATTTTTCAGTTTTAAATTTTTTCTTAGATTTAGAAAATTAATTTAAGATTTTTAGTTTAAAAGTTATTTACTGTTCACTTTTTAATTATTTTTTATAATTAAATTAGTTTAATTAGGGTTTAATTAATAAACTGTTTTGTCTTTTAGTGAAAAAATTTTCATTTTTCAAACTTTTTTAATTTTCTACTGTTCAATAAGATAATTTAGGATTTTTAAAATTGTCAAATTAATTTTGGCATTATTTTATTATTTTCTAGGATTATTTTAATTTAAAAATAGTTTTTAGTGTTTAAAAAATAGAAAAATAGTTTTTAAAATTTAGGAAAAATACTTTTTAGCCTTTAAATAATATAAGTAATTTATTAGTTCAATAAATTAATATTTTGGGCATTTTGTTAATTATATTAAATATTTGGGTTTAATTAGCATTAAAAATTGAATATTTAATTAATAAAAGGTTTTAAAATATATTTGTTGGGTTTTTATTCTTATTTATATTATTTAAGACTTAGTTTAATATTTTAATTAATTTTTAGGTTTAATTTTTAATTTCGTCACGTTTTACGTATTTACGTTCGCGTTTTACGTTAATTCGTCGTAGTTTTAATCGTAGTCGTAGCTTGTCTTTTATTTTTCTATCTTTAAACCAAAAACGTCACTAATCCAAACATTGTTATTTTATATATTGGCACATTAATACATACACCTCCTTCGAGAACGAACCCACATTTATTCGATTCTTCGGTTTTCCTAAATCGTCGAGTTTAATACTTGCCGCATTTATACGTTCTTTTTCCTAAAAGACGTGTTTCTACACCTATCATTAGGACTGTCTTGGCCTGCATCTAAGCGAGTACCAATAGTCCCAGCCTTATCCATAGCACCAACCACACTTGTGGTGGTGGTTCTGTCTGCAACATGGCTATGACAACTAGAGGAGAACACTCCAGTAGTCCTTGAGCGTTTAATCAACCTATATTTAGGGGGTGTAGAAGATGATGTGGATTGGGTGGTAGTTTGAAGGTTAAGGGGTGTTTGGGTCTGTGAAGGAAAGGTGTCAACGTTTGGATTACTTGTGTCAACGCCAAAATTTAATGTGTTAGCGTTGAAGGATTCTTGGTCAATTTCCATGTGTTGAGGTGAAGGCAAAGGTTCTGGTATTGCGTCAAGTTGTGGTTGTGGGTCTGGTTGGGGTTGTGCTGCCTCAATAACAGCAAGCATAGCTTGGGTGAGGGGTAATTCACGGTGAGGAGGTGAGTTCATCTTACTAAAAATAACTTTCTTTTGCACAGGGATCTCATAAAAATCATCATGATCCCTTGTACAATACCCTTGGTCGTCAAAAATCATTTGTAAAAATCTGGGATAAGCCAAAGTCATCTTAGTCCCCTTGTTTTTACACATGCCATCAAAAATTAGTTTTGAAAAATTATACTTTTGCCCATTTGTAATGCACACAATTGCACTAGCAATGGATCTGTTAATTTCATTATATGTAGTACATTTGGGACTCAAACCCTGAAGGATGACATGTATGAGCTACTTCCAAGCTGGGGGAAATTCTTGTTTATGATATTTATTTAAAGTACCCTCATCAGGGAAAGGATACCCCAAAGCCGAAGTCCTTGTTCTATTTCATTAATGGGGAGAGTGGTTATACCATCTGCATCATTAAGATGCAAAGTCTGGCGAACCAAGGCTTCAATAACCACCCAAGTACGCCCATGAACAATAGCTGTTAATGTAGTCACATTATTAAGTGTTGAGGAACTAACAGTGTTCCAAAACTGTTTAATATGAGTGACAGGGATGAGAGGAGCAAGTAGAAGAGCATACCTAAGAGGAGATGCATTCAAATACGCCACCATCTGAGTGTATTGTGGAAACAAAGTGTCATCAGCCGCCAAATAAGCAATCATATTGTGCTGACTCCTGAATCCCAATACCAAGTCACTTGGTTTAAACTTTGGTGCCATTGTTGAAGAAAGCTGTTTGTTAAAGATTGATGAAAGATTAATTATAGGAGAAAAAGTGTTAGACAAGAATATGATAGTATCCTGTTTAAAAATAGGAGCCAAATATATAGGAGAGATAGGCACATATGATTGGTCAAAAATAAGGCAAGTATTTTCAAAATATAATGATGAAAATATTGAAAAGAAAATAAGTTATCTTGTGCATTAATTAAAAGTTATCTACTCCCAAAATTACGGCCCCAAAATTCGTCAAAAATAACAACTGGGTAGGTCCCAATGAGTGTCAACGGTAAAAAATAACCCATCAACGCCCAATGGCTATATTCTTGTCAACGTTTGCAAAAGCCATGTCAGCGTCTAAATTGGTCACAACAACGCTTGAAAAAATATTTGTTAGCGTCCAAAAATAAAAGTAATAAAAATGAAAAAGGACCTTAACAAAGTAATTTATCCTAGTGAAGATAACCTATAAACTGAAAATTATTATAGGGTGGCAAGCACTGTCCAGTTATGCACACTTGCTTATGCAAGATAGACATAACAGTCCTCTAGTGTCCCTTGCTAACCAAAATTCTTAACAATTAAGTTATCTGATAAAATTCCTTGTAACTCCCAGGTAAACCCATTATAAATCATTCCCATGTCTCCCAACAGACCACACCCAAGTCTAGGCAAAAAAGGTCTTGGCATCATGCATAGTATGTCAACTTTGCATGCCATAGTGCCTCATGATTTAGTAAACTAACTCATACTCACCAGTGGACACAATCTAGAATTGTGATAAGAGTATTATAAGAATACCCAAAAGTCCTAAAGGTTCCTAAAACCTCCCCTTAAACTGTGATACACAAGTTGCCAAATAATATGCATATAAATAAAAATTTATGTCAAGATAGGAATATAAATATTCCAACCATCATCCATAAATTGAAACATGCTCCAATGATTCTCCAAGGATCCATAAGCAACTCTGTATCCAATGGTACAATGCTAACACCACCTGCACACTTAGATCAAAAACCACAAAACTAACATGTTGCTTACAACATCACGATAACACTTATCAGCGTTAGGATAACCTTTGTCAGCGTTAGACAAATATAGTGGAAAATCTAACTTCTCAAAAAGACCAATAACAATGCATATCCTTTACATAATTTTATAATGAGACCCCAAAACACATATTAAGTGAGATTGATCATTCCAATACTTGTTACCAATTATTGAAACCTTCCAGTATCAAAAGGTTTAGTTAATAAATCAGACACATTTTCTTCTGTGTCAATCGTATCTGGTTATATTAAACCTTTTTCAAAACAATCTCTTATAAAATGATGTCTAATTTCTATGTGTTTTGTTTTAGAATGATGTACATGATTTTTAATAATGCATAAAGTACTGTTATTGTCTACAAAAATCTTGGTATGCATGAAATTATACCCATAATCCAACAGCTGGTTCTGAATCCACAAGACTTGTCCACAACAAGCAGCTGCTGCAACATACTCTACTTCAGTTGTAGAATTGGCCACCACTGTTTGTTTTTTGCATTGCCAAGATATCAACCTACTCCCAAGAAACTGACATCCACCAGTTGTGGAGTTTCTATCAAATTTGTCACCACCATAGTCACTATCTGAATATGCAATAAGCTCAGATGGTGAATCTTTTGGATACCATAATCCCAGGTCTGGATAACATCTAAGGTACCTAAAGATTCTCTTGACAGCATGAAGGTGACACTCTTTGGGAGTCACTTGATGGCGTGCACATGCACAAGCAGCAAACATAATGTCAGGTCTTGAGGCTGTGAGATACATCAATGAACCAATCATTGATCTATAGTGCCTGACATCCACATCTTTTCCATCTCCAACATTTCCCCACGGGTGTTCTCTATCCATAGGAGTACTAGCCCTTTTTTCATGTGGAGAAAAGCCAAACTTCTTCAAGATTTCTGCTACATATTTATCCTGAGAGATGAAGATACCATCTTCTTTCTGCTGAACTTGTAACCCTAGAAAGAAGTTCATCTCCCCCATTGCACTCATCTTGAACTTGTTTGTCATAAGCTTGGAAAAGTCTTCACTCATCTTTAGGTTTGATGATCCAAAGATGATATCATCCACATAAACCTGAACAAGTAAGACATCCTTACCAGTCTTCTTTGTAAATAAGGTCTGGTCTATGGTGCCCCTTTTGAATCCATTTTCCACTAAATAGGTGGACAATGTGCCATACCATGCTCTTGGGGCTTGATGAAGTCCATACATAGCTTTCTTGACTCTATACACCTTGTCTGGATGCTCTGGATCTTCAAAACCAGGAGGCTGCATTACATAAACCTCCTCTACAATTGTTCCATAAAGAAAAGCACTCTTCACATCCATTTGATAGACAGTAAAGACCATGTAGGAAACATAGGCTAGAAATATCCTTATAGCCTCAATCCTTGCAACTAGTTCAAAGACATCCTCATAGTCTATCCGTTCCTCTTGTGTATATCCTTGAGCCACTAAACGTGCCTTGTTTCTGACCACAATGCCTCTTTCATCTTTCTTGTTTCTAAGAACCCATCTTGTCCCAATAGGTCTGACATATCTAGGATAATCAACTAACTCCAAAACATCCTGAATAGCACATTGGTGAAGCTCATCCTGCATTGCTTCCACCCAACTTGGTTCTTTGAGAGCATCAAAAATCTTCTTGGGTTCCTGTTGTGACAGAAAACAGGCAAACAAACATGCTTAAACAAGAGGGGTATCAACCTTCTTGTGTATATTGGCAATAAATCCTCCAAGATTCTGATGAGATCTTCTAGTTTGAACAGGAGACATCACATAACCAATAATGAGAGAAGAGGGGTGATCCTTCATTGTAGAAGTAAGAACTCCTCCCTCAAAAAGTCTGTTGTCTTCAATCTCATCTTCTATGTTACCAATATCTTCTTCAGACTCTCTTTCATCAATATCTGTATGAACCTCTCCATTTCTGCTTGAAGGTTCACCTTGTTCAAAATTGTAAGAGAAAATATGGTCAAAAGAGTTGTCAACGCCTGAACCAAGGTTGTCAGCGTTGGAGCCATCAACGCCTGAAATAGTGTTGTCAATGTTTGAGCCATCAACGCCTGAATTTGTCTTGTCAGCGCCAGATTTTCCTTTGTCAGCGCCTGAAAGACCATGTGTTGTTAACTGGTGATACTTTGGGACCACCATTTTCTTTTCCAACAGCAGTAGCAGCAAAAGAATCTGTCCATATGGGAATAGTGACATACTCAAGTATGGGTGATGACTTGTCTACTTGTGATCCAACCTCTTCATGAACCTGTGTACCTGAAAAATCAACAACTGGTTCTTCCACAACACTTGAAGTTACCTTCACAATGTTTGGATTAGTAACAAGCACATAATTCAAAGTCCTAGATAGAGGTTCCAAGTCAAATAACCAATTTGGACCACTTTCAGGATCACTAGGTTTACTTTCTAAAAACCTAACATGTACTTTTTTAATTATACGTTTTTCCTTCTTAATGTAAATCCTATATCCTTTACTCTGCACTGAATAAACCATGAAGTAGCCTTCATCACCTTTAGCACTAAATTTACCTAAGGCATCACTAGTGTCCAGCACTACATGACAACCAAAAGGTTTAAGAAAACCATTATTAGGTTTCCTTCCCCAAAGTAACTCATAAGGTGTTTTGTTATGTATCTTGTTGACTAATTCTCTATTCTAGACATAACAAGCTGTATTCACAGCCTCAACCCAAAAAGCAATGGGAAAGTGAGCATCAGCCAACATAGTCCTGGCTGCTTCAATGAGGGTTCTATTCTTTCTCTCAACAACCCCATTTTGCTGTGGGGTTCTGGCTACACTAAACTGTCTAGTAATCCCTTTCTTGGCACAAAAATCATCCAATATCTTATTTCTAAACTCACCACCATTATCACTTCTAAGCATCTTAACTTTATTACCAGTTTTCTTCTCAATTTGGTTAAAAAAGTTAATTAAAGTATCAGCAGTGTCACTTTTCAAAGCTAAAAAGAAAGTCCAAGTAAACCTAGAAAAATCATTAGTAATGACAAAGCAGTAAGATTTACCTGTTGGAAACTCACTTTATGTGACGACATTAAAGAATTCCCATTAGTTATCATAGTCACACACGCTTAGACTAGACTAGGTTCAATGTATAGTTTAAGGTACGTGTGTGACTATATATACCCCTCCTTAGCTTCCAAGGAGGGGTGTTGCTTGTGTTTCTTTTTCACTTTCTATTACATTTTCTTTCTTTCATCTAAAACACACAACCTCTCTTCTCTCTCTCTTTCAACAATGGCTTCCACCACCATATTCCACCATGTTAGACCACCGGATCATATTTAGCAAATCCTCAATTGGCATCAGAGCCTTGGTTCATTCCTTGGATCATGTTTTTTGTTTCGATTTGGTGGTCAAAATTTTTTTTTTGGGTCTCGTTCTATAGATTGGTCACGTCTTGTTCTTATGTTGTCCAACCGGTCAATGTTTTGTCACAGTTTCTTTTTTCACGTTATTTTATCTGCATCTATATCACTGTCCATATACTTTATTCTATGTCACAATTTTTTTATTAATTTTTGTGTCATTGGATATCATGTTAAGGTCAAAAGTCAAACCTGTTTAAATCCATGGTTGTAAGTCCATACTAATGATTCTGTGACTGGATTTTGTGTGCTATCACCTTCTGGGAATTTTTTTTCTGGTAATCTTTTGAAGATGAAGATGAAGATACCCATAAAAATATTCAGATTCACATCTCCAGATTTTCAGGAAAAAGGACAGATTTGGAGAAGATTTGTCATTGCGATGGGTTTGCGATACAAGCATTGCGATGGCTTTGCGATGCAAGCATTTCGATGGCTTTGCGATGCAAGCATTGTGATGGCTTGGTAAAGACATTGCGATGGACTTACTCAAATTAGTAGACATTACGATGGACTGATTTAAGAAAACATTGCGATGCAAATCTTTGCGATGGGTTTCAATCTTTGCGATGGATTTTTTTAAGAAAAACATTGCGATGAAAAACTGTCTAAACATTGCAACAAGTTTTAAACAACACACCGCATGTCTGTTTGAACAAGATTGGACCTCAACCAAAACAAAAACCATCTCAACCGAGTCAACTCGGTATTTACCGAGTTGACTCAGTTAACTCACTGAGTCGACTCAACAGCCAACCTTATACCTCCACAACACCATAACTATCCTATCCCATCGTCTCCTAATCCCCCATCCAATCTAGACTCGGACTAAAAACAACTAATTTAGACTCGGACAAATTAACTTGATCTCAGATCAGATTCGTGTGACAACATGCATGCCAAGATCTACATAGGTCTCACGAATTTCTATCCTCATCGATCAATATATATGGTATCAACCATCATTTAATTTTCGATCATAAAGGATTCCGTATAACAACTATGTTATCCGTCTCCTTTTATTCGACTGACTCTCAAACATCCAATCATTATATACCTACCTTTAGCAAGATCTTCAAGATGTATGTCTTTGAATTTCTTTATGGTTATTGAATCAACAACATCGAAACATGTTGTTTGATTCGATTCCTGTGAACAATGGCTTGGATGAGGGATTCGTTTGATGTTTGATGATTACAAGATGAGTGATGAGATTGATTTTGGTGGCTGTTTTTATTTAGTTGATGGGAGAAGATGGTGATTTGGTGGGGCGATGTTATCTTTGTGATGTTGGTTTTAGATAGGAGAGAAAAGGGGGACGAATTTCACGAGGTTGGGGATGAGAATGGTGTTTGGTGAGGGGGCGGATGTATCTATGTGAAGATTAAGGTTAACTGTGAGTGAAATTAGGGTTGGGGTGTGAGTTATAACCCTTGATGTACCGGGTACAAAACATTGCAAATTGGGCCATGACACACATTTGTTTAACAAGATTTGGGCCTTGGACTCGAAGTTTTTAAACATTGCTATGGGCCGTAAATTGTGCTATATACACACAAGTTTTAACATCAATTTGTATTTTTGTATAAACTTTGTGTGTATTAAGTTATACTTCGGTCATCATCGGGATGAGACAACAAGTGACGTGAAAACGTGACGAGACAAATGTGACGAGAATTTATTTGAGACGAGACCAAGTAAAAATTGGGCGATTTTTTAGTGGCTACAGATTTCGTTTGATCGGGTATTAATTACGTGACGTTGAAGACGGATTTTTTTTTGAAGGCGTGTACTTATTTTATCTTTCATAGATACTTGCTCGTGCCTCATATTAGAATGAAGACTTGGTTATCTGGTTTCCGGGTACGGGGTGGTTGGTTGATGACTCGGATAACTATTACTTAAAGGGGTTACATTGTTGTACTCAGTGTCACGCGCTTAGTCGACGTGGATAATTTCAAGAGGTGTTGTGCTTATAGACTTCTTCAGTGATGCATTGAGTACTTAGAGATTTCTCCACCGTTCTTCATTCAACAATAGTGCAAGCTTAAGTCACAAGATCGAAGGATTTTTATTCAGTTTCACGTTTGATGTATCCGGTTCATTCTTTCAGTGGTCACTTCAAATTGCTTTCACGTGGGTTGGTAAAGGTGGCCATGGAGAGTTTATGAGAAGAGATTTTCGATCAACAGCTGATTCTCACACAAATATATAATTCTGCTTATTTATTATTCTCACGAGATTTCAGGTTCATGTACGTACGATTTGTTGATGGTTCCGAGTTTCGAAACCATCAAGGGGGAAGAAGAAGACACATTGAACGCACAACGAGTACACGTGATGAACTTCATACCTTCTTTTGATTTGAAGACATTCCGGGATGACATTTGTCATAGCCGCAGAGAAAATCAATGTTTTAACTCGTGGCGTTATCAATCTCTAAACGGTACACTACTGATTCGAGGTTTAATTGTTTGATTGTTGCAATTAAACATCATCATTATACTATATGCATTCCCGGGACTTAATTAACTCTAGTGCATCTCCGGAAGAAGATATGTGCATTTCCGGGACTTAATTGACTCTGGTGTTACGATGTCAACTTCATGAATGGGATAAAGTGTCCACTTCAGTATTTGAGCTTCATAATTGGGATTGATTTACTTTCTTCAACTATGTGGGGGAAGAAATGTCTTGATTCTTTCTGGTATGCATAACTTAAACTCTCAGGGGGAAGAAAAATTCAGAAGAATTATTTCAAGCGTGAGAAGAGAAGTTGTTGATCTACTTGGTGTGCCCCATACTTTCAATCCCTCTTAGCAACGTTATCATGTTATATGATGGGATTTGCTTGTTAGATTCCGTTGTGCGCTTAATCATTCTAAGCTTTATTGAAAGCTTTGAAGTTGCTTACGAGGATTGTCGATTTAGGGGGAAGCTATTTAAAAGCTTCTACATCAAGTTTATGTGGCATGAATTAGGGGGAAGCTAATTCAGAAGCTTCTCCTTAACCTGAAGTGTATGGGTTACTTAGCTCGTGCCGTTACAGTATTTCTTCTACAAGTTACTTTAAAGATGAGTCGTTTTGAAGACGAAGGCCTCAGAAGACATCATCAGCATTGGACGCTTCATGAAAGCTCTTGTTCTTAATCATTATGTACTTGTTAGGAAGAATATTGTAAGGAATTCTACACGTCGTCCCATGGGGGAAGATTGTTGGAAACTCACTTTATGTGACAACATTTAAGAATTCCCATTAGTTATCATAGTCACACACGCTTAGACTAGACTAGGTTCAATGTATAGTTTAAGGTGCGTGTATGACTATATATACCCCTCCTTAGCTTCCAAGGAGGGGTGTTGCTTGTGTTTCTTTTTCACTTTCTATTACATTTTCTTTCTTTCATCTAAAACACACAACCTCTCTTCTCTCTCTCTTTCAACAATGGCTTCCACCACCATATTCCACCATGTTAGACCACCGGATCATATTTAGAAAATCCTCACTATTCACGACACATTTCACGTATCAAATCTGAAGAAGAGTTTGGCGGATAAGGAATTGGTGATTCGTTTGGACGAGATTCAGCTAGACGATAAAATGCATTTCGTGGAAGAACCCGTGGAAATTATGGACCGAGAGGTCAAGAGGCTGAAGCATAGTAGAATCCCCATTGTGAAGGTTCGATGGAATTCTAGGCGTGGACCGGACTACACTTGGGAACGTGAGGAATTTTTCAAGGAGAGGTATCCTCATCTGTTCCAGCGGCACGAAATGTGAGTATAAGAAGAGGCGAGCGCCGGGACGTCGCTCTCTTTAAGGAGGGGTGGATGTGATACCCATAACCGAGGTCACTTATCTTACCCTAAATTACGCTTATTTTTGAAATTTTTAAGAAATTTTATTAACTATATATTCTATCGTTTTGGTTGAAACCAATATTTGAGGTCGTAATCTTGACGATTGACGATTTAAGAAGAACGATGACGACTATGATCCCGATGGATGCCCAAATTTCTATGTTTATTGTCGTTTTATCGATATTATAATTTCTCGAGGATTTTACTTTCGGTTCGTGTTAAGTTGAGTCAGGTGCGTTTTATTGCTTTCCGGGTACATTTAAATTGTCCTAAAAGTATTTTGGAGTGTTCGGGATGACCCCCGACTCCCACAAAATTTTCCAAGTCGACTAGTGAGTCATTCCTGCAAGCATATGAGGTCGTTTTCATTCAAGGCCAAAAGAATGCCTAAATTGCACTCAAGGGCCTCCAATTTTTACAAAGTGGAAACATAACACACACCCAACATAAAACACACTAAAAATTTTCTTTACTCTCTCTCTTCTCTCTTTAGGCCGACGGCCAAACACCACCATACCACCACCATATTTTTTTCTAGCTTGTTTTAATTAAAACCAAGGTTAGACCACATCTAGTTTAATCATTCCAAGTGTTTTGATATGCTTTAATCCAACATGCATTCATAAAAAATTTCTAGAATCAAATGGGTTTTTCAAAAATTTGTTTTGATGTTAATTGAGTTCATGCATGTTTAATTGGGGTATAGTAGATGGATAATCACCCAACAAACCAACCAAAATCAATTTGGTTGGGGTGTTTTGATCACCCACACCCCACGGCCAAATGGGGGTGTTTGGTGGATCATGGTGTTTGATGTTTTACTTATGGGTTTTGTGTTTAATTCATGTTTTTAGATGTTTTAGAATGGGTAAACCTCATTGCATGTTTGATTTGGTGAATGGGTTTTAGGATGGATTTGGTTTTTGAGGGGTTAGGGACTGATTAGGATGGTTAGTCATGATTAGGAGTGATTAAGTTGAGGTTAGGTGTCGATAAAATGGTTTGGAAACGAGTGTTGGGTTGATTTTGAGATGGATAAATTTAGGCAGATTGTTTAGGCTTGTTTTCATAAATTTGATTTTGTAAACAGGTCATGAGACTAGGATATAATTGTAGAGCGTCTTCTTAATTTCGATTTGGTATAAGATAGAGCTTACGACTCCTAACGAGTCAAAAGTTATGATGTTTTGAAAATACGTGTACCGGGAGATGAGAACCTACATAATCCGAAATTATGTTTGGTTTTGGGTCAAATCCCGGGGACCATAGATATAGTTTGGTAATTGATTAAAGATTGATTTTTGGTCTCAAACCTGCATTTGTGAGTCTATTATTAGACTTATGTGTCAAATGGGTCAATGGTATATTTTAAATGGGTCAAATAAGTCCAACATGGTCAATGTGCAAAATCAGTCCGAAAAACGTAGGTTTAGTAATGTGTTGAGTAACGGGTCGTAAAAGTGAGAAATTTTAATGGGATTAAAAATGGGTTTTCTACAGGTCTTAAGGTATTTTTGAGAATTTTCCAAAATTTTATAAAAGGGTTTATGTCTAGGAAAAGAGCCCATACTTTTAGTAATTATCGGCGAAAAACGTAAAAAGGGTAATAACGTTAATAACGTAGATGAATAGTATAAAACTAGTAACAATTATTCGTTTGGTTTTGGCGTGAGTTTGTAATTATCACAATTGACTAATATGTATGTAATATACAGTACTTAAAGTTTATAAATGAGATTTACTCATTACGCGTTATTGTTTGTTAGGTGTTGAAAACCCCGGGCATCCTCATCATCGTCAGTGGTCGTCATTCGAAATTGTCGACTACTCTATATACATAAGGTGTGAATTTGTAGCCTCGCTTATTACTATTTTAAATTGTTTTTACCCGCGAGGGATATGCATGCTAGTTTTCTAAAATGAACATATGTCATGAATGATTATTGGACCCGAATGTTGCCTTAAAATTGTGTTGAGTACCTAGTTGCAAAAGACCCTATATTGATGAACTATTAACTATTATTTAATCCTAGTGTGGATTGAAAATAGCCGCTTATACAATTGATAGTACTATGGGGTTGACGAACCTATCCGAGACGAGGGCTAGTACGTTGAGTACCCCCTGCGGACGGATAACTTGTGATAAGAGATAAGGTATAATTGCAACTGATGCCTTTAGAAGGGGCAATTGTTTCATCTTAATCACGCTGGTAATTATTACGCGGGTGATTGAGTTAACGGATTAGTGTCATGAGCTTAAACACAATTGTCATAACCTTGAAAATAGATTGTTTGATCCACAAGTCTATGAATGATCGTGAATGATTTTTATAACACATATGTTCAAAATGAGATTATAAAACCTATGAATTCCACTCGACATTATTTGTTGACCCAATTTAGCATGTGTTTCAGGTAACCGATGAAGTATAGCATGGAGCATGCATTGGATGGGAGTTTTTTTTTTGGTAATGGGAGTTACCCGGTAAATATATTAACCAAAAAACCATATAAAGTTCACATGGAATGCGGCTGAAGTACCGCATTAACCTCAAGCCAAAAGCTTGATAAACTAGTGTTCATGACAGACCATAAACACCTCATAACCTAGTTACAAACAAATCTATAACTAGAATAGAAAACAACATTCAGATAAAACACCTATCCCGCACCACTCATGGAAGAAGATCCTCCATCAGTATCAAGAAGATTAACTGTTTCATCATAAATATTTTCAACATCCTCATCATCCGCGTCACCATCATTAGCTAAAGCTGCAAATGGATTAGGCATAGCCACATTACCGTCCAATGAATAAGAAACCACTTCCTTCCCTTTAGGAGAAGGAGCTTTACCTGTAGATTTACCACCATTCGTGGGAACACTAGGGGTTGCTTTAGGCTGAAACTTCACAGTCGGGAGAACCGTAGGACCAGTATACTTATTAGACTTGGGCTTCTTGTTCCTTCTCTTATTGCCAACTGTTTGAAAACCATCCTTAGATGTTTCAACAGGCGCCGTAGCAGGAGTAGAACTAGAAGCAGTCACAACCTTTTTTGGGCACACATCACTATCATGACCAAAAATCTTACAAGCATCACACCGAGGAGGTTTCCATTCATATTCAACCCTGATTGTTTCTTTAGTGTACTCATCACTACAAAGTGATGGGACACCAATAGTAAGAACCTCAACTAAATCAACATCAGATTGAACTTCAATAAGACATCTAGCAAAGCTACTCCTCCCCCATGAGTCTTTACACATAGAGTTTGTAAAAGAGTAAAACATAATAGGCCTACCCAGAAAAGAAGCATCAAATTAATTCCTTCCTCTTCAAACACCTATAAGGGGACATCATGCAGCTTTACCCAAATTGGAATTCGAGTCAACTCTTCTTTACAAATACGAGTACCCAAAGACCATGTCTTCAAAATAATAGGGTTTTTACGAATCAACCAAGGGCCGCCTTCCAAGACAACATCTAAACCAGTTTGCGTCTCAAATTTAAAGAAGAAATAACCTTTATTGTTCATCATAATACGCTTTAAACCATGCTTACCCCAATTGCTCCTAGCAAAGTACTCAACAACTGGGTACGCCAATCTCGGACCAAGGAAATAACAATAAAGAGTAAACTCAAAACGAGAACCAACCTTTGGACAACTCTTCTAGGAACATACACATTAACTCCCTCAAAGACAGGATCAGCAACACTAGAAGCCTCAGGGTGAACATCAACAGACTCAACAACAGGCTCCACAATAGCCTGTTGCTCAAGGAACCGCACATGTTGCTCAATGATCTTTATGATCCCACTACGAGTATCTTGATTCAAACTGAGCCACTTCAGATGAGAACTAGCCTTGACCTCCTTAAAAGAATGTCAATCTCCTCTAGAGAGTCAAGTGAAGTACGTAGGAACTTAGCCACATCACCAATATCTTTAATACAAACCTTATTCTTAGGAGAAGAGTTCGTAAATTCAGCATGTTTTTTACAAATAATATCAACAAGAAACCAAACTTGTTCCTGAGGCAATGACTCAGAGAATCGAAACTTACCCTCTTGCATTCCACGGATAAAAACATTAAGTTCTGGTAAAGAGGCAAGAGGAACATCAAACAATTTTGCAATACAATCAATATTATGGATGTGAGTAATATCAATAGCACCATCATGACTAGGAGTTTGTGAGCCCGTCACACTAGCAACCGCCATGGCTGCCGTGTTATTCCCATCATGTGAATCGCTCCTAGTCCCAGACTTATTCAGGATAAGGAATTCTGATTCGTATGAAGCATCCAAGCCAATTACACTCTCACCATTACCACCTTGGTTATGCATAGCATCCTTAGATGGCCTACGAACAACAGGAGCATCAATACCGCCACCACTCCTAGTAGAAACCATCGAGCCCTAATCGCAACACCAGATCACACCACCAATTTAACCCTAAAACACAAATAACGAACCACAGAAATCCCTAACTCTCGAAACCCTAATACACCACAATCGCTGCAAACCCTAAACGACACAAGTTCCACGTCTAACAAACACGAGATACGAATGAACGAACGAATATAACGAAAAAACAAAGATCCCTTAACCGACTATCATAATGAAAGTCGATTAGGAATAAGATAACAATCTGCGAAAAAACATCCTAAAAAACGAATTAAGACAGTCCAATTAATCTAGCAACCTGATAAAGAGCATGTTAAATTGTAATAATCAAAGATTAAACAATAGAACACAAACGTTATTAGGTATTTGGATCAAGAAGAAAGCAAAAAACAAGTCAGAAAGGACGAATTTTTGGCAGCCATTAGAGAGTTTTTAGAGTTTTTAGGGTTTTAGGGTTTTTTTTGCATTGGATGGGAGTTGTGTGTGGCTTGGCGTCTACTTGTTTTTCCACCCATATTTAACTTGAACATTTTAAATTTTATGTCATGTTAACAAAATTGTATCTTTTGGGGTTGAGATTCGTGGGGACCAAAACGCTAACTCTGTGTTGTATCATCTTGGGTTTGGAAAACCGTAGACATGTATGTTTTTAACAATGCTTAAATTATGTTAAAACTTTTACGTCTCTTTGAGTCATTTGATATATCTTGTGTGTGATGATAACTGCCTAGCACCCAAATATTGTAGTTCCGCTGCGCATAGCATTTGTGGGGGTGTTAGAGATTGGTAATCAGAGCCATGAGTTATAGAGAACTAGGTCGTTTTGAAAATTCCTAAACTATAACTTTTGGTGTCGTAAGAAATTGTCCAAGCACACGACTATCCTGCATGGCTCCGGTAAGGTTTATTTAGTATTGACGGTATAGATGCATACCTTTGAGTTGAAGTAATATATGTGGGTATTTATTACGTAGATATTGAACTACTATATGTAAACATTGAAATTGTGCGTGGAGTACTCGATACCGTAATTCTTGTATTACATATGCATGCGCATCATATTATCACATTTTGGGCATGTGTACCACCTTTGCATTGCATTTGCATGCATGTATTTATAAATATTGAATAGTAATCTTACATACCCTCCAAAATTCTCTGTTATTGCAGGAATGGCCGAGGTACCACCTAACGAAAATGGAGACGAATACGTCGTAGGACACGAAGGGGGACCGTTTCCTCCGAACCCGCCAAATGGTGAAAATGGATGGATAGCTCCAGAATAAGCGATAGAGCCGGAAAATGACAGTGATGAAAGTGATGTGGACAACTTCAGCGTTAGTGACGATGGTGGAGAGGATTCCGAGCAAGAGGATCCAGTGGATGATGGAATTCCAGCAAATGTCGTCGGTCAGACCGAGCCCGAATTAGTTCAATCTCCAAATTCACCGAAGGGATATGAAGTGCCTCCGACAGGCTGATATGATCGGCAACCCGTTCGTCCCCCGATGGACAATTGTAAGGATTACCTGAGGACGGTGCCGGGGTCTACTGGAGCGAGTAATGAGTTTGGTGTGGAATCCAGCAATGCATCTAGATCGCGTTCTATTCATGAAAATGTGGCGAAGGTCTATTTTTCGAGGCCAAGAAACTATTGGGACCCTGAGAATCGTTTGAGAAGAATGGATAGATTGATGTACGAGCGGTACGTGGTGGAAACTAGGGTAATCAAAAGGTTCGACGAGAATGAGAGGGCACATCAGAGGTTGTTGGCAAGAACTGCAAGGATTGAATTTGATGGAGTGGCAAATAAGAGTGATATTAATAGTTTGAGGATCAGGCGAGGTTGACTAGGATGCAAAGTTGGGAGCATCGTGTTAGAGCATCCCTGCCACAAGATTGGAGATTTGTAGATGACTCAGAAATGGAGGCTAATGATTTTATGGTCCAACCACCTGCCAGAGGTGTGTGTATCACTTTAGGGAATCAGGTAGCAGTGGAGTGTGGATCTACTTCTAGGACGAAGAAGGCAACTGAGTGTGGGCCGAATGATAAGGGAAAGAGGAAGATGGATGAGGACGATGAACACAGTGATGAAGAGCCCGAGGAGGATGAAGAAGAACCACCATCCAAGAGGTCGTGTGGATCACCACGTGACTAGTTGCTTGTATTTCATTTTATCTTTGATCGTTGTAATAGAACTATTTTAGACTCCTGTATGATGGTATTGTGATGAAAAACTTGATGACTTAAGTTTGATGGTGTATGGTTGTAGTGGCATTACTTGTCACAAATTTTGGTTGAATTATCAATGCAATCCATGTTTACCTTTCATAATCTATGATATGTCTTTAATTTGCTCTTTTGTGATGTGAATTGTTTAATATTAGTAACCTTGTAGTGATGTGTTGTTGAACTTATATTATGTCTTGAAAGAGAAATCCATCTTAATCTTGATGTGTATACTTACTTTGTTTTTCTATTTTCCCTGTCTTTGCAGAGAGGTGTACTTGAGAATTCACCATGCCTCCAAAGCTAACAGCTAACCGTGTGAACACAATGATTCAAGAAGCAATTGCAAATGCACTCAAAGCGGATCGTGCAAACCGAAACCCAGATCAAGGTGGAAATGCAGGAAGACAGCAAGCCCCAAGGGAGTGTACTTATGCTGGTTTTATGAAATGCGGTCCCACGCAGTTTCGTGGAACTGGCGGAGCCCTAGAACTCCGAAGGTGGTTGGAGAAGATCGAAAGTACTTTTGGGATTAGCGGATGTTCAGAGGCAAATAAAGTCAAGTTTGCAGCTGCCACTTTTCTTGATGACGCCTTAAGTTGGTGGAACAATCAAGTAGCCACTGTCGGATTAGCGGTAGCAAATGCGAGGACTTGGACTGCTACCAAGGCTCTCTTGACCAAAAAGTTTTGTCCCGAAGAAGAGTTGGGTCAACTAGGAGATGAGTTAAGGCATTTGTCTTTGAGGAACAATGACATTACCGCGTATACAAGGAGGTTTAATGAATTGAGCCTTTTGTGTCCCGATGCCTTTGCTGATGATCACAAGAAAATGAAGCAGTACATCAAGGGTTTGTCAAGCAATATCAAGGGTGAGACAACTTCATCTAAGCCTGGGTCATTCGATGAAGCAGTCCAAATGGCTCACGCGCTAATGGATGTCAAACTACAAGATAAGAAGGACTACATTGCCGAAGGGAACAAGAGGAAGTGGGAGGCAGCTCAGGGTAATCAATCCCAAGGTCAAAATCGTGGAGGAAACCGTAACAACCAAGGTCAGAACCGCAACCAGCAGTTCAACCAGAGAAGAAATGATGGGATGAGGGCTGTCACTAACCCCAGAGAAGCGAAGATGAATCCCCATTGTGGTCGATGTAATTTGTACCATATAGGGAATTGCCCACCTACGTGTGGCAAGTGCGGAAAAGCGGGTCATAGACTTGTTTCATCTTAATCACGCCGGTAATTATTACGTGGGTGATTGAGTTAACGGATTAGTGTCATGAGCTTAAACACAACTGTCATAACCTTGAAACTAGATTGTTTGATCGACAAGTCTATGAATGATCGTGAATGATTTTTATAACACATATGTTCAAAATGAGATTATAAAACCTATGAATTCCACTCAACATTATTTGTTGACCCAATTTAGCATGTGTTTCAGGTAACCGATGAAGTATAGCATGGAGCATGCATTGGATGGGAGTTGTGTGTGGCTTGGCGTCTACTTGTTTTTCCACCCATATTTAACTTGAACATTTTAAATTTTCTGTCATGTTAACAAAATTGTATCTATTGGGGTTGAGATTCGTGGGGACCAAAATGCTAAGTCTGTGTTGTATCATCTTGGGCTTGGAAAACCGTAGACATGTATGTTTTTAACAATGCTTAAATTATGTTAAAACTTTTACGTCTCTTTGAGTCGTTTGATATATCTTGTGTGCGATGATAACTGCCTAGCACCCAAATGTTGTGGTTCCGCTGCGCATAGCATTTGTGAGGGTGTTAGATCCACAAACCATGCTTGAAGAACCCAGAAAAATGTTTGAGAAGCCGCAAGCTGTGGAGATCTACGATTTAGTGGATGCTTTGCACAGCTGCAAACAAGCCCTAGGAAAATCCGTGAGTGCTCACTATTTGGAAATGAAAGGTTTCATGGACCAACTACATGCACTTGGGTAATCCTACGACAATGATATGGCGATTAATTTAATCAACAGGTCCCTTAACAAGGACTTTGGCGATTTTGTTAAGAATTTCAATATGCATTGCGCGGGGAAGACAGTGAGTGATTTGCACGCAATGCTCATTGACTTTGACAATGGTTTAAAGGACAAGGTAATGAGGCACTGACCTCTACTCCTCAAGTAATTAACATACAAAAGAGCAGAGTGAGTAAGCCAAAACCGCAATCGAAGAAAAAGATGAAAGGCGAAGGCAAAGGTGATAAAAGCAAGCAAGTTGTGGCTTATCAAAAGCCTAAGCAAAATCTTTCTAAGAAGAATAAATTTCAAAAGGATGAGAATTGTCACCACTGCAGCGCTAGTGGTCACTGGAAGAGGAACTGCCCTATGTATCTCGAAGAGTTGCGAGAAAGTAAGAACAAGAAGTCTGAGCACAGTGCTGCAGCTTCAAGTAACTTATTTATGATTGAATTATTTAATTTAACATACAAATTAAATTACTGCGTATATGATACGAGATGCGGTATTAACATTTGTAATACGCTTCAGGGATTTAAGATGGAAACGAAGCTATCCTATGGAGAGTAATATCTGCAAGTGGGCAATAGAGCACAAGCAGTTGTTGGAGCCATAGGAGTGTTTAATTTAGTTTTACCTTCGAGTTTATTACTGATATTAAAAAATTTTCATTATGCACCTTCTATTGTTAGAGGTTTCATTTCTTTTTCGTGTTTGTTGGATCTTGGATTTGTTCACACTATTGATAGTAATGGAATTTCTGTTTTCAAAAATGGTATTTTCTATTTAAATGCAATTGCTGTGAATGGTGTGTTTGAAATTGACATGCATGATAATGTTTCCAAGTATAATAATAATTCTGTCTTTAGCATGAATAAAAAGAGAAAGTTAGACTTGAAATCTTCTTATCTTTAGTATTGCAGACTTGCCCATATTAGGAAGACACGCATATAAAAGCTTCAACGTGAAGGTCTTTTGAAAAATATCAATGATGAATCATTTGATAAATTTGAGTCTTGTATCTCTGGAAAGATGACCAAGAAACCTTTTAATAGTAATATTGAAAGAGCTATAGATCTACTTGGTTTAATACATACAGATATGTGTGGACCACTTAGACACGTGTCAAAAAAGGTGCTAGCTACTTCTTAACATTTACGGATGATTTCAGCCGTTATGGTTATGTTTATTTACTTAAACATAAACATGAGGTATTTGATACATTCAAAGTGTTTAAAGCTGAAGTAGAAGTGCAACTAGGAAAGAAGATTAAAGCTCTTCGTTCTGATAGAGGTGCGAGTACTTAAGCCAAGAGTTCAAAGACGATCTAAGTGAGAATGGAATTGTTCATAATCTTACTTCTCCTTATACTCCACAACAAAATGGTGTATCTGAAAAAGGAGAAATCCTAGATTATTAGATATGGTATGATCTATGTTTAATCTTACAACTTTACCATTATCCTTTTGGGACTATGGCTTAGAATCTGTTATTCGTATTCTAAATATGGTTCCCACAAAGAAGGTAAATAAGACACCATATGAAACATGGCATGGAAAATCGTCTAACTTGTCTTATTTAAAGGTCCGGGGTTGTGAGGCGTATGTGAAACGTGACTCAACTAATAAACTCTATCAACGATCTGTGAAATGTATCTTTGTAGGATACCATAAGGAAACTATGGGTTACTACTTTTATTTTCAACCTAGAAACAAAGTAATTGTTGTAAGGTATGGATATTTTCATGAAAGAGATCTCATATCTCAAGAATTCAGTGGGAGAAATTATGATCTTGAAGAGGATCATATAGATACATTACCTTCTGAAAACACTAGCGAAATTCCTATAGAACTAGAAGTATGGGAGTTCCATCGAAATTAGTTCCTGTCCGTAGATCCGAAAGGACTATACGTGTACCCAGCCGTCTATGTCTTAACATAGAGGATGAAGATGAAGAAGTAGGGGATCTTGGTGAACCTGCTAATTATAAGTCCACCATGCTTGATCCTGAAAAGGTTAAGTGGACTAGTGCAATGGATGAGGAAATGAACTCCATGAATGTAAATGAAGTTTAGATTCTTGTAGATCCACCTCAAAATTCTAAAGTAGTGAAAGAAAAGTGGATATTCAAGAAGAAAAATGACATGGATGGCAAAATACAATCCTATAAAGCTCGTTTTGTAGCTAAAGATTTTACTCAAAATTTTGGCATTGACTACGAGGAGACGTTTTCTCTAATAGCAGACATAAGAGCTATTAAGATTCTTGGAGCTATAGCAGCATACTATGATTATGAGATATGGAAAAATGGATGTTAAAACTGCCTTCTTGAATGGTCGCTTAGATGAAGATATCTATATGCAGCAACCTGAAGGGTATGCTAATCATAAGTATCCAAAACGTGTATGCAAACTTCAAAGATATATTTATGGTTTGAAGCAAGCATCACGTCAATGGAATAAGCGATTTGATGAAGAAATCAAAAAGTTTGGATTTATTCAATTTTGTGATGAGCAATGTGTATATTCCAAAGCTAGTGGGAGTGATGTAGTGTTCCTAATCTTATATGTCAATGACATATTAATCATGGGAAGTAACATTCCAAGACTTAAAGAAGTTAAGGATTATCTTGGCAAATGTTTTTTTATGGAGGATTTAGGAGAAGCTGCATACATTCTGGGAATTAAAATCTATATAGATAGGAGTAAGTGGTTAATTGGTCTTAGTCAAAGTACTTATCTTGACAAGATATTAAAGAAGTTTAATATGCATAACTCTAAGAAAGGTTTTCAACCTATGGATGTTAAGCATGAGTTAAGTCATGAGATGGATGCATCAACACCTAAAGAGGTGGAATACATGAATAAAGTGCCTTATGATTCGGCTGTAGGATCTATCATGTATGCTGTAAGATGCCAAAGGCACGATGTGGCGTTTTCTCAGAACTTAGTCAGTCGTTACCAACAGAATCAAAGGAAGCTCCACCGGGTTGTTGTTAAACATATTCTAAAGTAATTGAGGAGTACTAAAGATATGTTTTGGTGTTCGGAGGGAAACCAGACACAAAACTGAATGTTACAGGTTTCTGCGATGCGTCCTGTCAATGTGATAAAGATGATACGAAGTCTTAGACGGGTTACGTGTTTTGTTGGAAATACATTTTTACGTATTTAAGAAGGATCGGTCACTCCAACGATTTATACGTAGTATGGGCTCGTGATCCAATATGTAAACAATATAGCCCATCAAGCCCACATGTAGGGTGGGCTATATATACCCCCATCCTAGCATGTTAGGAGGGGTTGTTGTTAGTTGTTCATTCACATTTCACTTAATCATTCATCCTTTCTCTCATTCTCTCATTTCTCTCTCTAACTTTTCCTCTCTAGTTTTTTCCCTCTCCCTCTATTTAGATCATAACAACACTTTAACAATCATAAGAAATAGTAGACCTACAATTGGTATCAAGAGCTATGGTTGAATATTTGAATTGGAGTGTTTTTATCTATTTATTTGGTGGTCAAATTTTTTTTCTTTTGGTTCCGATTCTGGTATAACTTTGTGACTGGGCAAACAGATTTTATCTTCTCAAATCTGGTATAACTTTTATTGATTTTGTCAGTCATAAGATTGAAATTGATACAAGTTTATCCTACTATTTTTATCCTACTGTTTTTGTCCAAACATTTTTTTTATTCTACTGTTTTTGTCTTTATCAATTTTTGTCTCAAAAGTATCAGTTTTTTAATAGTTTTTTTATCAACTTTTGTCTCATTTTATGTATCTGTTTTATAGTTTTGTTTCTGTCGAAAAGGGTTTTAACATTCCGATACATTTTCCGACACTTTTTCCGATAGTTACTTATTCTGATGCATCTTCTTTCTATGACATTCCGATAGACAATTTTTTTGTCTTATTCCGATACATTTTCAGCTCATATTCCGACAGTTACACATTCCGACACTCATTCCGATACTTATTCAGTTATACATACCGATGGTTTCAATATTCCGATGGTTTTGACATTCGGATGGTTTTCACATTCCGATGGTTTGATATTATGATAGAACATTCATATTATTGCCATGGATACTTAAACCAAAACTTTCTCGACTCCAACTGACTCAACATTAATCACTCATATAAACGAAGACTCACTCCTCACTAACTCTCGACTCGACTCAACCAACTGACCAAACCAACAGACTCGAACACCACTGCCTCGACTGGACTCATTAACAACACTCGACACAGTCGCAACACCTAGACTCATCAGCCCAAAACCTTAACAAAGACTCAATCGAATTCCCTTTGTCTTATTTTACAAACAAATCCTAACTCGCATCATCGAGTCTAGACTCGAACACTCAAAAAATATTCCAAGTAAAATCTCAGATTCATCAAACTTTGAAAAGATCTTTTAGATCTTGTAAGTTCGAGTTTACCCATCATAGATCTATTTATGTATGGTTTCACCCATATCTTTTAATATTCGAAATCATGATTTGATTTATAACATGATTGTTATAATCAATTTGTTTGATTTCGGTATCAACTCCAAACGAATACTATCACATATGCAATTAATTCGAGCCTACCTGAGACCACTCATGATCTTGAAGTCAATTTTTGTGCTTTAATTTGTCACCATAATATCAATGAATTTAGGCCTTGAATAATTGATTTTATTTGAAAGATTAGTTGTGTTACTGGCTGCGTATGAGAGGGGATTATATTTGTCAAAGTTTGGTGGCTGTGTGATTATGTGAATGATTTGAGGGGCGGAGGTAACAAGACACAAGTTACCAGATTTATTTATTTTTTTGATTAAGGAGAGAGAAAGATAAAAGGGGAGGAGAAAACTAAGGATTAGGTTTAGGTTAAAATGTGAGATACGTTAGGGTTGTGGCTAATTATAGCTCAAGTTTGGACCGGGTAGCTTTTGTTAGGTGTGGTCTTGGGCCGGCTATATCTTTGGACCAATGATAGCCACTCTTGGGCCGACTATAGTTTCAATTAGACCGAGTATTGACTATTGTCACACGTTTAACAAATTGTTACTTGTTTAACCAATTTGACGTGGGTTTAATATTTAGTAAAAAGTGGTAACATCGAATTTTCCTGTTACTTGTTTAAGATTCTTCTAATGGTTTTCGACTAAATGGTTGACGGACCGATCACTACTTTTATCGAAGATATATAGTGGACCGATTATTTTTGCAATTTAATTGGGGATGACCGACTAAATATCCGAATGTTGTAAAATTATTCTTGTTGGATAAATTTTTTTACGGACTTTATTTTTGGAGTGAGCCGAGTTTGAATTGGACTCCGGTTTGTTTTATCAACGTTTGAGCTAATCACGAAATTATTGAACCGAGAAAAAGATATTTTACCAAACAAGGATCCAAGAACTTTTCATCGAACTTTCAATGGATTCGTTGAATTCGATATCTCAAGAGGGTGACTTGCATCCAATGCAAGACAAAGTTAGAGACAATGGCATCACTTCATTTCGACTACTTCAGTCTCATCTTGTGACTCTTTCATGGATTCCAGGAGGGAGCGACTTTGTGATGCTCTTTGGTCAAGATCGTCACATATTCATGGAATCAATGTTCATCATCTTGAACCAACTATCAGAGCAACTCCACAATAAAGAATTTAATCACTCTGCATCGGTACTTGCATATAAGGCTCTTGTGACACACCTCACGCCTTTCCTCCAATTCAATATCGTCAAGTCTGAAAGTTCATTGATTTGCCAGTCATTTCTTCGAGATACACATACCGAGCTTCGAGATTTTCGTGGTACAATATTGAATCTCATGACATCGGTCTTGTCTTCGATTTATGAAAGATCCCGACTTCAGCAAGCGTATGGTAATGGAGTGCAAGAATCTACGATGCAAGAGGAAAATGGTCATACGCTTGAAGAGTTGGAGGCTGCTAAAGATTGCAAGGACATGCAATCAACAGTTAAGCATGACATCAACAACACGTCAGGGAATGTTACAGACATCTCTTATGATGGCACCATACCCGTTTATGACGAAGAGCCTACAAATATGGTACAATGTAATGTTGTATATGATGTCTATGCCGATGAACTACCGCATGTTGAGCATTCCGAACCTATTTATGACAAACATGGGATGGAAATGGGTGATAGTTTTAACACTTCAGATTCATCCGATTTGTGTCATAATGGGGGAGAGATTGTTCAGAATGTTATAGTAAACCATGATAAATGCCTTATGACTGCTTCATTAAGTGCTTCTGATTTCAAGGTTAAAGAGCTTGAAACGATCGTAGCTCAGCAATAAAAAGATCTTGAGGATGCCAAACTTGAATTTTCAAAGAAAACGAACAAATTTGAAACATATTTTGAAAAACTTGAAAAGTCAAACGTTGCTCTTGAACGAAAATTAGATCAAAAAGTCCTAGATTCTAAAGCTGAAAAGGATAATTTTTTGAAACAAATTAAGTTGCTAGAATCTAAATTGGCATCCCAAGATAGATTGCTCAAAGAAAATGAGATTTTAAAGGCTCAAGTATAGAAAAAGGTCTTTGCTATAGCTGCGTTAAAAAACGAATTTAGGAAAACTAAAGGAACTAGTGTGGACACTATGATTGAAAAACCATCAATCTTGGGTAAACCGCCTACAAATCAGTCCGTTAGACAACCGACTACATTTAGATCCGAGCGACCACAATCCTCAAGACCGCGGTTTTCCTCCTAAGTTGATATGGTTCATATTTTTTCTAGAACAGTTACTCCACCAGTTAGGCCTAATGTGACTAAATCAGCTTTAGCAAGACCTAATCACATGATTGCCTCTAGTTTCTCTACGAATACAAAGAACACGTCTAGAACTAGTTTAAATGACGTGCGCCATAAATTTGGTATGAGGGAAGCTATGCAAAAGACACAAGTAAGAGATAGGAATTTTAAACCTAGTCAGATGCCTTCTAGATTACCCAATACTGCTAACCGTAGCATGTCATATCCTAGGAGCATCAATCAATCATCTAAGAATTCTAGATCTTACTCGGACATTAAATATGCTACATGTAAAACATGTATGAAATGTGTCTTTAAAGCCAATCATGATTCTTGTGTTAAGAAATTACTTAATGAGGTGATCTCTCGTGCTAGACTTAAATCCCAGTGGTTAGCTAAAATCAAACCCATTGGTAAAGTTTGGCGACCCACGGGTAGAACTTTCACTGTTGTAGGAAACGAGTGCCCTTTAACTAGGATAGTCTCCGATTCTACTAAGACTATTAGGGAGGAAATTGAAAAGGATGATACATCACTTAAACCTGAACTTAAGGTTTTCTATAAAAGGAAACGTTTGCCAGCTAAGACAAGTGAATCATCTCCTCAGGTCACCTCTGGCACAAGAAAAGAAAACTGTGAATGCCCACATGGTTCTAAGATAGATATTGCTAACCCACATAAAATCATACAAACTCCTAATGAGAATGCAGGTACCAAAGTCCACGTTCAACAAGAACACATCGGTCCAATCTTTGTATACCGTACAACTAAGGACACTCTCAGAGTTTGGTTGCTGAAGAAGTTGATATCTAAGAAACAAGTGTCTCAGGGGATTTGTTGTTAAGCTAGTGTACATGGCTCATAAACAAATCACAGTCTGTGACCGGCTCTTCAAATAAAGGAAAGTTTATCGCCAATGATAAACTTATCCTCACAAACGAGAAATTAAGTTTTCTCGGACACGAGCTTACACTAAAACCATTCAAAGGTTTTAAGCTCGTGTATATGGTTCATCGTTAAATATCAGACGATGACCCGTTCTTCAAATCAAGGAAAGTTTATCGCCGATGATAAACTTATCCTCAAAAACGAGAAATTAAATTTTCTCTGACACGAGCTATTATTAAAACAATTCAAAAGTTTTAAGCTCGTGTACATGGCTCACAGTCATATTACAGTCTGTGACCCGAACTTCAAAGAAAGGGAAGTTTATCTTGTCAAAGATAACTGATAAGTGTGAAAACACTCATCAATTATGATCCAAAAACCACATAAAACACAGCCAAATACATTATATTTAACTGAAAATTATCAGAATTACATGGGTATTTGTGTTTTTGTGCTTTCAGGTAAACAAGATGAATTTTGGAACAAAGACGCATTTTCAAGTGATTTATATTATAAAAGACGAAGAAAAAGACGTAAGAGCTTTCAAGGACCAATCATGCCAGAATTACCAAGAAGGAGGACTAAAGTTGTAATTTTTATAATACAAAGGATGAAATGGAAATTTGCTAAGAAAATCTTTGACACTTTCAATAAAAGAAAAAAAATGAAAGGACCAAAAGGAAACGTGAAAAGTTACTTAACTTTCATATACACTTGGTCAAAGACCTGGTCAAGTCTCCACACACAAACACGTTTATCTTCCTCATCAAATAAAGAGAGAAAGAAACGAATTCATCTCTTTATTCACCAAAACCTGCAAATCAATTTCGAGGATGATACATGAAGATCCAGGCAAAGATCAAAACTACAAAAGTACTCATCATCATCTCTTCTACAAGGAGATACCATTTAATTAGATCAAGAGTGAACAAAGAAGAAATGCCCAAATCGGATGAAGAACCCTAACAAATTCATCCTCGTATTTTCCACGTGGCACAACCTGATTAGAGGATACACGTCATCTCCTCCTCTTCAACGGCTATAAATACTAAGAGAAGACCTCACTTCAGAGTTGGTTAGCATTAGGAGTAGATAACACATAGTTAGTTAGATAGGATTAGTTAGTTTGATTTTCTTTCAAAGCTTTATTATTTTTTGTTAATCATTCAGTGAGATGTTGTTATGATTCTGTTAACCAGTTGAGTTTTGTAACCGATTACTCATTTTTCCCCATTAATGAAAGCTTTGAGTTTCTTTAATATCTTCTCTTCTGTTTTCGATACTATATTCAGTTTCAAGTTTTGTAGTTGTAAAATCAGTTTCAACCTCTAAATCTTTGGTATATTCAGTTTCAAGTTTTCTTTTATTGTCTGTTTGGAAGTGAGTTAAATCATTGTTCACTATAGTTCAAAACTTGTCAGGTTTACTTCAGAATTGATAGGTTAGTCAAGTGTTTAAGATTTGATAGTTTTAGGTTTGATCGATAAGCTGATGAAGGTTTTATGTCGAAGCTTTCAATTTAGTTTTCTATGATATAATCCTGTTAAGCTGTAATATAGACAACATCTATGTGGTCTCTTGTGTTGGTTTAATTTGGCAGGTGTTTGGATTCGCGGGAGATAAAGTAGCAGATCATAAGTCAATTCCAATAGTTGTATTTTATTTTCGAAGGTGGTGTTTGTTTCAAGCCGGTTCAGCGCCACGCTTCGACTCAACGGACTTACTTCGGAAGTATTGGTCAAGCTAATTTTCATTTCCTGCATTTTTGTTTTTGTATGATCTGCTATCTCAGTGTTGTGCTGTAACACCACCAAATTTATACAATTCAATACAGCGGAAGACTCGTTGGTGTTACGGGATAGCACATTACTCACATAATAGACAACGCTTAAAAATCACGTCGTTTAATAATAAAGCATTTCCATTCATAAATATCAAATTTACATAGGTCCTAAGTCATTGTATTTCATATAGGTTTTACAAAGCATTTGAATGGAAATTATTATTTAAGTGCGGGCCATGAATTCTTGTCGTCTTCCCGAGAATTACCTTCAAGTACCTGAGATAAGACATGTTAAAAGAAAAGGTCAGCGATAACGCCGAGTGAATTCATAGAGTTTAATAAAATCCATCAATATAATATCAGTATGAAATTATTACCGAAAATCATTTTGTACAAATCTTTGTAATACGCCATAAAATAGCCAAAGTCATTTCATACAAATCCTTATCAAAAATCATAATATAGGCATTTGCCTTAAAAATCATTATACAAACCATTGTCGTAAAAACATCATGCAATACGTTTTATAACGTTGTATAGATTAAATAAAAGCCGTTATATGAATATGGTTATGTAAAACCAAAACACGAACATAATATCAATAATATGACCCTGTATTGCTAGTCAGGCAATATATCGTAATTCGGTGCGTATAGCAGTATTTCGTTAATTGGATTATTATAGGCCGCATGACATTGTTACCTTACTATAATAAACAACGGGTAGCTAGCCCGACAATCATTTGCCCATCTAAATTAGCGTGTCGTCACAATAATCATGCTTGTGTTAATCTTCTCATACATAAATTCTCTTACCAATCAATGTGGCATGACGGGGATCAACCGTCAAGGCGCGAACTGGGGTGATCGTCCCCAAATAGTACTATTATATGCATAAGCGTCTACCAAATCCTGGTAGTTCACAATTCATGATAATAGGACTTTTAGTGACATAACCTAACTTTAATAATCCATTTCATTTCATCTATCGGGTCATTTAATCATTCATTAGGTCATACAATCATTCGGGTCCAAATCAATAAACAGACAATCGGGAACAACTAGTGTCTTATTTTATAAAAACTAACATGTTATCTCCCTCGCGGGTTTATAAAACATTTCATAAAAACATTTAAAAGAGTGCGAGGCTATGAACTCACGTTGATGTGGGAAAGCGGGTTATCGGCAATTCGGATGTACGGTACGTGCTTCAATCACGGAAACCTAGACAAATAATACTCGTCTTAGACTCATGTCCAATGACTTTATAAAAATAACAATTATGTATACATATGATGATTTTATATATATGATGATCAAGTGGGTTTATATATTCTCATTTACTTATTTTAGTGTTATGTGTTGGAAATTTTCAAGACTAGTTATACTAGTTCAATCTTGTTTACATTTTGAAGCCAATGGGCCTATTACAAGCCCAATACTATTCATTAGCCCAATTATACTTTTATTATCAGTATTATACTTTACATGTTGGGCCTAAATGGGTTAAGCCCAATAAATAAGTTTATATGTGTTTTACTAACTAGTCGGGTTTATAGTCTAATAAGGCTACTTTGGCCCGTTAATGTCTATATGTTGTAAGGTTCGGGTTTATCGGTTTTTACTTGTTATATATGTTTATACATCAGTATGTGAGTTTATAAAAGTATACATTAGACGGGTCCGACCGTCTAAGTTTTATTTGATAAAAACGTTAATCTTTCGGTACAAGCCGAAAAGACGTAAAAATCATGTTTATAGTTGTATAACTTGGAAAATATTTTATACTTGTAATTTATAAAAATGTCTTATTTTATATCATAATATATGAAATTCTTATTTATAATTACTATTAATTGTTAGTGGGTTTCCATGTGTATATATTTTATAAATATATAAGTGAGTGCTTATATTATATAAGTTTTTATTATACAAATCTGATTTTAAATTTCATGTTCACCAAAACAGCCATATCTAGAGTTCTATATGGAGATAGAAGCCCAAATCTTTATGGCATAAACTACATAATATGTGCTCCATTTAAATCTTCTATGGCTACTGTTGAATCGGCCTCTAAGTATTTTATAAAAATCGTCCAAAACAGTCTATGTAGATTTGTACGCTAATATTGTTTTGATCATATCTCACTCATCCTAATGATTCCATTGCATGGCCAACTCTTACATGTGTATAACACCTAATACTTACTGTATATTGATTCCATTTTACCATTTTATCAGTTTAACATTTGGTTACTTAATGTTTTTATACAGCCATCATATTTAGCAAGATTTTAACCTTGTTACTTATGGTTTTCCATCTTTTTAACCATATTTCTCAACACCAAATCCCCACACAATACTTTTATCATCATATATTTATCATATACATATACAATAGGAAAGAAAATACATGATTACATAATCAAAATAACAAGAAGGATGGGAAGAATTATCCTTATACAACCATTGTGATAAAAATGTGAGGTTGATGAACAAGGCTTAGATTTGGATGGCAAAACTTGTGATATACCAATATCAACTTCAAGATCACCTATCTTCATGAACATCTTGTGGAAAATCAGCCCCAAGACACCAACAAAACTTCTCCTTGGATGTTAAAATGACCACCAATCAATAGAGCTTCAAGAGTCCTTCATCATATGTGTAGATAACACATAGTTTATGGCTAGAAATGATCAAAATTTGATCAAAATGGTATTTTAGAGAGAGAGTGGACGAATATGGGGAGAGAAGGAGAGAGTGGTTTGCATGTATGAGTTTTGGAGAAGTGGTTTTGGATGTGTAGTTTTGAGGTGGAGTAGCTAACTTGATTAAGTTAGCTTAGACATGTGTTAAGCTTCTTTATGAAGCTTTTGACACCTAAGGTGTGTGTTGGAGCATTTGTAGCCATCCCATGTGTGGGGGTGGGACAAGTTTATCTTGTCTCATCCCCATTTAATTACGGGTACTCCTCGATTCTAGTTTTCTCGATTTGCGTGCCCTCGGGTCGTTTTACGAAAAACGTTTTTATAAATTATGAATCAACGGCACAAAACGAATCTAATAAAAATTGTCTCATAAAAAACGGAGTCCAAAAACGTAAATACGTAATCCTAAGGTTTCCGGTTTAATCGTAAAGGACGTTAAATTATAATCGTAAGTCCTAATTTCTTCTCGTAAATTTGTGAGTTTATGAACCGACACAAATTTAAAATCTCAAAATAATATTCACGGTTAAATTTATTTCCTGAAATGTCGGACTGTCACTAAAGACGGTGTATGTAAACGTGAGCACGTAACGTAGAATCCTCCGGTTTAGACGTAGTCGATGCTACTTCAAGACGTAAATCCAAGTTTCTTCCCAAAAATAATTTAGTTCATATTATAACATTAAAATAATGTTTTCAAATAAATATTGAGAATAAAATATCGACCATAAATTGACGGATTGTCGCAGCATTTACCCCTAAACAGGATCTTTGTCCTCAATGATCATCTTACTACTCGCTTCTTATTGAGTTAAAGCCATGTGGGCATTTCCTCCACATTCGGTCTTTTCTCTCAAGTGTAATCATTACAATACGCGAGTTTCATCAAACATAACTACGGGAATAAGATCAGGCTTAATGTTGACTTACTTTCTCTATCCATGACGTTCACGGGTTTTTGATGAATGCAACTTTTCGCCGATCTAAACTTCATCAAGAAGTAATCAGATTTTCACTTGATAGATATTTATCAAGTTCGATATATGAAACATAATTCACGCAGTCCTTGAAGTCCTAGGGTAGATCCAGCTTATATGCCTTTCAAACCAACTCTTTATATTATCTCAATGGTCCCATACAGCGAGGACTTATATCCCATGATCTTTCAGATCATCAATTCATTTTTCCATGGTTAAAATTTTTGGCATAACTTCGCTACCCATCTGGCACTCCAAGATCTACATTTCATATTCACATAACCTCTTGCCCACTACCGGCAGTCAATAATCATATCCTAATTTCAACAATTATTTCAGGTCTCGCGGGTCGAGTATTTTGAAAGGTTAGGTTCACCATCATAGAAAACCTTAAACCTAAAAGACATGTCCAACTCACAATGGGTGTATGTCGGGTGTCTTCATCCCAACTCCTGCTTACGGATGCTCTAATATAGATCCTAAAAGATTCGATCTTGATCCTAATACGATAATTATCAATGATAATCTCTCCAAAGGAAAACGATTTTACAGTTTATTACCAAAGGTCAATCATTCAAATATAAAGCAGCACTTATAGTATTTTGTATCGTTACTTTACCTCGTCCCTTCGATTGAGGTGGTACACAGTACTCTCATCAAGATTCGTTCTCAATAACTTCTGAGCAAATCTCTAGAAATTTGATGCGGAGCGAGGATCTTGATAGAGATGATCTATACAAGCACACCATGTTTACACAACTCCTTTAGATACAAAAGAGTCAATTTCTTCATCAAGAATCTATCATTAACAAGAATAATATTAGCATATTTGATCAGTCTGTCGACGATGACCCAAATCGAATTAAATTCAGATGATGATCTTTGCAATAGTTAGACGTTTACTAATGTATGAGGCGATGTCTGCCTTCATAATTTGCCATTAGTACAACTTCTTCAGATAAAAATACATTAAATCATAAATGTCATGAATAAAATACTTATACTTACAAGATTTCAATATGACTAAATCTCAAAATCCTCTATATTCAGGCAACCACAAGCAGCCTTTTAAACATGTAACGTCATCGACTTCTTAATTCTAATGGTTCACATTAGCCGCGAACCCATTTTTACAAACATCGTTTATTTTTATATTGTTCGGCAATTTATTTTGCACAGTCATTATTAAGAAACACATCCTAATTGATTCTTTATCCTTTCTATATAACGTGTCAGTAATTACATTCACATTCCCTGATGAAACAATTATCATGACCGTATTCATTCAAAATTTCTTTCTTCATATTTTCTATGTTTTAGTTTCGTCTCAACTATCATTTTTATCAGTTTTTCTCAATCCGACGTTTAAAGCGTCGATGATTATTACAAGTAATTAAATAATGAATATTTAATTTTTATGAAACGTAAACGTAAAATTTTTAAATTTCTTAATTCTACCAATTATATAAAAATGTTCAAAAATAAATTTGAATTTAAATAACACATTTTTTGTTGATTTATCGGAAATAATTAGTAAGATCCGTAAATGTTCGAAAAACCTTCGTTTATTCTTTGGTAAAAATTTTCTTAGTTGAAAAGCAAAAATTGTCGTTTCAAATTTTAATTCATGGTTTAACGGTTTCCTCAATCCCTCTTAGGTTGTCTAGCAGTACACACAAACATTTACCCCTAAACAGGAGTTTAGTTAAATGTTCTGGGTATAAGGGAATAATCCCTCAAAAGTTCTTTTGATAAAACATTTGTCAAAATATTTTTGCACTTTCTTTTTGGTAAAACCCAAAGTTTCAAATGGCTCAAATTTTTAAAGAGTCAATATATTCCATTATCTATTAATCACACGGTCAATTAATATAAAGGATTAAGTCTTAAGTCACTTATTAATTATTCAAGGTACAGGTTTTCATTGTTCGGCCAATTCAGGGCAGTTTATAAATAATTATTAACTTATTCTTATTCTTATAAACAAACAGATGGTCCTTAATGATCACAAGCATAAATTTATCAAATTACAGCCTACACACGTGATTCACCAAATTTATGAATGCTACATGTGTATTAGTCAATCCAAACGACATCACGTGAAACTTATAATGTTCATTACAAGTTCTGGATGTAGAGATTAGAATAGATAATCTTCTTCGCGGACCCGAAGTTGATGATAACCATGTCGTGGATCAGATCTTTAGAACATACGCTAGAACCTTGTAAATGATCGAACACATCTATCATCTTGGGTAGTGGATATAGATTTTTTATCGTCAATATACCTAGTTCACGGTAATCAATAAATATAAGAAATAATAACACCACAGCTCTTCATGATGACGAGCTTGGTAAAATAAAAGCTTTCTCCTACATCTCTCTCAGTTGTACGATAATTCTTTTAATTCAGACGGTGCTGAAGTATAGTGCATATGCTACAGGTACAGCACCGATGAATTTAATCAATTCCAAATTCAACTTGCCTTAATGGCAAAAGTCTAGGTAATTCACCTATAAATACCTTCTAAAGTTTCAGATAACGGAAACGTCTTTTAGTACATTTACTTTAAGTTCTTTCTAGATTATAATATCTATGACTAATTCACAACCATTCACGGTATAATTTCAAGTCTAAATGCAGGATATGGTCATCCATCAAAAATTATTTAGATCACTTTTGATAATCAACATCTTATCATTTAGGGGGAATTCTACTCGAGTTCCCATCAATTAAGACAATGTCGTCATGTCATAATCAATCAATCCATTTTACTGGCACTATCAACTTTCCAGTTTCATTACTATTGATAAGATGTGAACTTCTCAAAAGACTAATAATAACTCATAATCCTTCACAAGTTCAAGGATATATGGAGACACAACTAACCTTAAAAGAGTAAGGTCAATGCATAATCTACGGGAGAGAATTTCAAATCAGATACAGACGAAAACATTTAACGAATATGAATATATCCCATGTTTTCATAATTTGAGTACGCATTATAAAGATCCTCGGATCGTTACCCAGGTCATTCAAATGAAATCTAATCAAAAGAAATGATAGGAACATCGATACATCCAGTCGGGTATCAACACTCGGTAATCAGATACTTTTCCTAAGAATCTCACTACGGGAGAATTGGACAAGAAAGAATTGTCAATTGTCAAATAAGACAATTTCCATAGATGAGTTAATTTGACTCAGAAGAATAAATGGTATGGGAACATATGTAGGTGTCCCTAACAATATGTCCCTAATTTGCACTTCTAGCAGATCTCATATAATTTAATCTTTGGCAACTTCAAAGAAAATATAATGTTTATTAACAATTTCATGGTGACTAGTAATCAGCCTTGCATGGTCCCTTCAAGATTAACGATGCAATACTCAGTTCGTCAAAATTGTATCATCATGTTTATAATAAAAACATTTTCATGCTTAATTCTTAAATAATAATCAAAAATAAATTTACAAAGATTTTCTTTGTTATGAAAACAATTAAGTTTTCTAAGGTGTTTTATAAACAACCTCATTTCGATAACGACTATTTATAAGTCTCACTTTAAATAATCCATATGGTGATGAAAACACAATTTTTCTCAAGTGATACTGTTTTAACTTATAAAAACAATTAGTGATCTGCAAAGGAGTGATGAAAAGTTGTTCACTAAGAACTAACTACAATATGCTAGGAAATGAATTTAGCCAATTAATCATGAGGTTCATGACCTCGATGGCACTCAGGAATACAAAGAGAAGAATTTGCAACTCAAACCGAGATGAGTGCTTGTTCAATGGTTGCATCACTAACGCGAACATTAGGATGAAACAAGAAAAGATAGATAACATCGATACATGTAGGACTTAGCAATCAAAGGTAGTCTTTTCATTAATCACAAACAAGTCAAAATTGTACCGTAACACATTATGTGTCACTATGTCATACAATTCCAAAAACTCATCCAACCAACTGATGTCTCAGTTAAGTTAGGGATTTTTTTTAAAAAGATACCACAATGAATACTAATCTACAAGAGTCATTAGGTGTTCCACATGTCCCGAAATATCCATCGGTCCCAATTTCAGAAGAAGATTTCTTCAATTTATTTCTTGGACACTGGGCATCCTCGTCAGTGGACAATGGCCTAGGAACAACACTTAACACTAATCCACAATCAATTAAAACCTTATAATTCAATCACATGACATAACGACTTCCTCTTGAAAATCTTATATTCCATACAAGTTAAATTTTACTTTATTCAAGTTTTCAACCAACTTATACTCAATGCAGTATCCTACTTCATTCTCCAATACTTTCAATCTTTATTCTTAGACCTTAAAAGGGCAAGAAAAGCTTGATATGATCAACACCTAATTTCCAATCCTATAGCTCTTACAACAATAGTTATCAAATGAGTCACTAGTATGAAATGACTCAATCATTCAATTAGACTTCTCGGAAAGGTACTAGTGGCATGAGGCTTTTGGGTAATGGTTCCAATGACAGCCTCAAGTGCAACATTCACCGTTTCGATTTCAATTTAAGAATTGGATGACAACAAATCAGATGACATCTTTCTACGTGGTAACGTTTTGTCAAACTCCACTCTATAAGGAAAGATCGTCATGACATCGATATCATATTTAATCTCGCCAATTATTTTTCAATATCACAATCAACCAATATATACATTTCTTCGAATATCAACCATTTGTTGGGATCATAAATATCCACAACTTGGTTTAGATCTAGGATAGCTAGAATTCCTACGAGAATAGCTTCGATTAATTTACTAGGGGATTAGGTTCCTTGTGACAATCTACGTCGTATAAATACCTCGTATAAATATCAAAATAATCATCAAACAATCATGTAATCAAATTACATCATATATATAATCTAAGTTATCTATATATATTAAAATAACACTTCTCAGTCTGGCCTTGTCGGTAACTCGGGAATTCTTCGGCACCGTTATAGTCAAAAGATTTTTAGACATTTTTAGAAAAATGTTTATAGTTAAAAGATTTTGAAATGTTTTATTCAAAACCTTGGTTTTAAAAATCTTTCGTTCTCTATAACGAGAGCTCTGGTACCAAACTGTAACACCCCCAAATTTATACAATTCAATACAGTGGAAGACTCGTTGGTGTTACGGGATAGCACATTACTCACATCATAGACAACGCTTAAAAATCACGTCGTTTAATAATAAAGCATTTCCATTCATAAATATCAAATTTACATAGGTCCCAAGTCATTGTATTTCATACAGGTTTTACAAAGCATTTAATGGAAATTATTATTTAAGTGCGGGCCATGAATTCTTGTCGTCTTCCCGAGAATTACCTTCAAGTACCTGAGATAAGACATGTTAAAAGAAAAGGTCAGCGATAACGCCGAGTGAATTCATAGAGTTTAATAAAATCCATCAATATAACATCGGTATGAAATTATTACCGAAAATCATTTTGTACAAATCTTTGTAATTGGCCATAAAATATCCAAAGTCATTTCATACAAATCCTTATCAAAAAGCATAATATAGGCATTTGCCTTAAAAATCATTATACGAACCATTGTCGTAAAAACATCATACAATACGTTTTATAACGTTGTATAGATTAAATAAAATCCGTTATATGAATATGGTTATGTAAAACCAAAACACGAACATAATATCAATAATAAGACCCTGTATTGCTAGTCAGGCAATATATCGTAATTCGGTGCGTATAGCACTATTTCGTTAATTGGATTATTATAGGCCCCATGACATTGTTACCTTACTATAATAAACAACGGGTAGCTAGCCCGACAATCATTTGCCCATCTAAATTAGCGTGTCGTCACAATAATCACGCTTGTGTAAATCTTCTCATACATAAAATCGCTTACCAATCAATGTGGCACGACGGGGATTAACCGTCAAGGCGCGAACTGGGGTGATCGTCCCCAAATAGTACTATTATATGCATAAGCGTCTACCAAATCCCGGTAGTTCACAATTCATGCTAATAGGACTTTTAGTGACATAACCTAACTTTAATAATCCATTTCATTTCATCTATCGGGTCATTTAATCATTCATCAGGTCATACAATCATTCAGGTCCAAATCAATAAACAGACAATCGGGACAACTAGTGTCTTATTTTATAAAAACTAACATGTTATCTCCCTCGCGGGTTTATAAAACATTTCATACAAACATTTAAAAGAGTGTGAGGCTATGAACTCACGTTGATGTGGGAAAGCGGGTTATCGGCAATTCGGATGTACGGTACATGCTTCAATCACGGAAACCTAGACAAATAATACTCGTCTTAGACTCATGTCCAATGACTTTATAAAAATAACAATTATGTATACATATGATGATTTTATATATATGATGATCAAGTGGGTTTATATATTCTCATTTACTTATTTTAGTGTTATGTGTTGGAAGTTTTCAAGACTAGTTATACTAGTTCAATCTTGTTTACATTTTGAAGCCCAATGGGCCTATTACAAGCCCAATACTATTCATTAGCCCAATTATACTTTTATTATCAATATTATACTTTACATGTTGGGCCCAAATGGGTTAAGCCCAATAAATAAGTTTATATGTGTTTTAGTAACTAGTCGGGTTTATAGTCCAATAAGGCTACTTTGGCCCGTTAATGTCTATATGTTGTAAGGTTCGGGTTTGTCGGTTTTTACTTGTTATATATGGTTATACATCAGTATGTGAGTTTATAAAAGTTTACATTAGACGGGTCCGACCGTCTAAGTTTTATTTGATAAAAACGTTAATCTTTCGGTACTAGCCGAAAAGACGTAAAAATCATGTTTATAGTTGTATAACTTGGAAAATATTTTATACTTGTAATTTATAAAAATGTCTTATTTTATATCATAATATATGAAATTCTTATTTATAATTACTATTAATTGTTAGTGGGTTTTCATGTGTATATATTTTATAAATATATAAGTGAGTGCTTATATTATATAAGTTTTTATTATACAAATCTGATTTTAAATTTAATGTTCACCAAAACAGCCATATCTAGAGTTCTATATGGAGATAGAAGCCCAAATTTTTATGGCATAAACTACATAATATGTGCTCCATTTAACTCTACTATGGCTACTGTTGAATTGTTGGGAATTAATTTGATGAGACAAATCAAGAATAATGAAACAAGAAGGACTTATATGCAATTATCAAGATTTACAAGAATATGGAGCCCTTTCATACAACAAGGAGGACTTATTAGCAAAAGATGGAGGGACTCCTAGTAGAATTAGATTTCTTGTAAAGAGGGTTATGTGTAGTATATAAACGCACGCCCTGCATAGGTTTAAGCATATCAATTCATTCACAATGTAAACCTAAAAGTGTGTGTGCACTAGACGTAGGATTCAATGTATACACGTCTAGTGGATGTTTGTTATTAATATAATGAACATCCCTTTTGTTTTAAGTCATGTTATTTGTGCCTAAACACCTTGTTAATGTGTCGTGTTCTAATTCCGCTTTGATTGTATAATCATATGAACATGATGCATTCCTAGTTGCTTAAAAGATCCGGAAACCAAGGTCTCCACAATTGGTATCAGAGCCTCGTGGCTCATGATGCTAGGACCAACAAGGTGTTCGTGTATGGTGAAAAGAAGAAAAATCCGTCTAGGGTTTTTCTGGACGTTTTTCTGTGCGCAACAGTATTCAGAAGGTCATAACTTTCGATTGAACCGTTGGATCGTCACGAAATTTTATATGTGTGTTCTACATACATATATCTAAACATCCACCAGAGGGATTGTCGAGTTTTATCCCCAATAAAAATTTATTAAGCGTCGAAGTTAGCTGTAGAGGTGATTTTCAGATTTTCAGCTTTTACATAAAATCATGATTAGGGTTTTTACAAACCCTCAATCAACTTAAGGTTGAAAAACTGGAGGATTGTGGCTGTTATGATTCAAGATCTAAGGTTTATTTACAAACCCTAATTAGGGTTTCGGTGCTCAAATTCTAAACCCTAGATCGACTCTAAAAATAGAAAAGAAGTGCTTGTTCATGTTTATAAGATGCTGTGAAGATGATCGAAGCTGTAAATTGCAATGTTCGTTTTTAGGGTTTACTTGAAAACACTAGATCTGTAAAGAATAAACAGCAGGCATGATTCTGTGAATGGCAAAAGCTGTTGTTGGGACTTTTTGAAGCAATAAGTGTCACGTGCTGGATCAACAAGCTTTATAGTAGTATTGTTCAAGTAATTGTACAAAGTTATATACGTTTGGTTTTGTGCAAGGTTCATGTGTTTGATCCAGTAGGTCGAGAAAGAGATACAGTTCACGTGAGTCAAGGCAGCAAGGCGCAGTTTGCATTATTATTCTTGTTTTATTCAAGAATGGTAAAGAGCAATTTTAGTCCAAAACGTGAATCAAGATGAAGTAAAAATTGTGTGCACGTGAGTTTGAAGAAAAAGAGTGATGGTGACATGTTGATAAAAGTCTCACGCATAATTGGTGGAGAATATTAGCATTCACACGGTACAAGCTTTCTTATTGGTTGATTATTGTGTTTATACGAAGTTGTGATGGTGTGTTCACACGGTGACTGGATGTTAATTGGTTAATATTCATTATTGAATAGTTACTAGAAGGACAAGAGTATGTTGCACATATCAAGCTTGACGTTGATATATTTCGACGCTGATATGCATACTTTAAAACGCTGACAGAATTTGACGCTGACAAGGAATGGTTTGACGCTGACAGGAAATAAGTGAACGCTGATAGAAATAGGCGTTGACATGAGTTGTCCGAGAAGTGATTTGTCCCAATGTTGATAAGTGTGTCCGATATGTGACAATACATATGACAGATTTCTTGGATAAAGGCGTTTCTCGGATGACAAAAGAATTGCTGCTGTTGAGAAAATTAGTACGTTTTGAGCACACAAAAAGGAGGATTATACACACGAAGGTACATGGAATCTCCGTTTTAATTTAGAATATCATGTTGATATTTATGGCTCGGATATTTTTAAAAGGAATTAATGATCTTAAAGCGAGTTAGCAACTATTCATGAGAATTCGATGGATATTTTAAACTATGTAATAGCCTTGAGAAGTGGCTTTTACATATGGTATGAAGATGTTATTCCATTAAATTCATCATGAAGAGGTGTTAGCTTAAGGGGAAGAATTCTTATGGTAAGTTTGATGATTGAAGAAGATTTTCGCGAGTTTGTGTTCTATCATATCTTAAAAAGTCATGTTTGGTCAACATTACTTTTGAAGATAACTTGTTCGTGCTTACTTGGTTGGTGACGAAGACTTGTCATAACACTTGAAGGAGTTACATTATCGTGCTCAGTGTCTCACAAAGGATGAGAATATTGACAAGGGATCGAGGTCTACTTATACTTAGTACCATGAGTATAAGTTCTTAGTCACATGGATAGTACAAGACATGGAACACAAGGTGGGGTTATTCTACTTCTACATCAAAAATAGTATATTAATTGTTCTTCAAGATCATTACATAGAGCTACATTTGGAGAATCTTCAACATTGCATACATTATTTACTTTCTTGTTGATGTGACAAAAAGGGGAAGAAATACATGCTACACTTGAGGGGAAGCAATTTGAAGATCATGTACAACTTACAAGAGATACACATAGAGTTTTGCCACTATCAACTAGGAGAAGACTGTTGGGTCAAAAAGTCGATGTGGCAGAAACTCAAAAACGAAGAAAACATGAAGATATCGTCTAAGCGTTGTCAAGAGCAATTTAGGCGTTGACAAGAGCAAATCTAGCGTTGTTGGCTCAAGAGTTATCATGTGCAATCCAAGCATTGTCACATGCAATTCAAGCATTGACAAAACGTAGACAAAGAAGCTTATGGAAGCTTCTATTTAGATAAACATGCAAGATTTATTCTGCATAAATTTATTTAAATAGAAGATGTACTTGTTTATTCATTATTATCTCTTGTAAACCCTAATCCTTACACTATAAAAGGAACCAAGGGTCTTAGGTTTTATTCATACTTTCATTCACAATGTAAACCTAAAGCGTGTGTGCACTAGACGTGGGATTCAATGTATACACGTCTAGTGGATGTTTGTTATTAATATAATGAACATCCCTTTTGTTTTAATTCATGTTATTCGTGCCTAAACACCTTGTTAATGTGTCGTGTTCTAATTCCGCTTTGATTGTATAATCATATGAACATGGTGCATTCCTAGTTGATTAAAAGATCCGGAAACCAAGGTTTCCACAATTGGGAGATATGTCTTTACAAATAGGTTATATTTGTTTTTCTTCATTCGTAATCTACAATTAGAGTCTACATGGTTCGTGATTCATTTACATGCACCACTTATGGGGAAGCGTTTATTAGTTGTTTATCTTTAAAAGACCCCTATTGGATGAGACAAAAAGGGGAAGAAGATTCAAAGATCAAGGTATGCAACTTATTATTATGTGGTGATATGTCTTTACAAGAAATCTTACTTTAAGGGGAAGCTTGTTTCATTCGTGAAAGATCAAGATTTGAAGATTGGTTTTGTCATCATCAAATAGGGGAAGATTGTTGGGAATTAATTTGATGAGACAAATCAAGAATAATGAAACAATAAGGACTTATATGCAATTATCAAGATTTACAAGAGTATGGAGCCGTTTCATACAACAAGGAGGACTTATTAGCAAAAGATGGAGGGACTCCTAGTATAATTAGATTTCTTGTAAAGAGGGTTATGTGTAGTATATAAACGCACACCCTGCATAGGTTTAAGCATATCAATTCATTCACAATGTAAACCTAAAAGTGTGTGTGCACTAGACGTGGGATTCAATGTATACACGTATAGTGGATGTTTGTTATTAATATAATGAACATCCCTTTTGTTTTTGTGACAATCCGTCAAATTTATGGTTGATATTTTATTCTCAATATTTATTTGAAAATATTATTATATGAACTCACATAATTTGGGGAAGAAATTTGGATTTACGTCTTGAAGTAGCATCGACTACGCTTAAACCGGAGGATTCTACGTTACGTGCTTACGTTTACATACACCGTCTTTGGTGACAGTCCGACATTCCAGAAAATAAATTTGTCCATGAATATTATTTTGGAGTTTTAAATTTGAGTTAGTTCATAAACTCACAAATTTACGAGAAGAGATTAGGACTTACGACTTTATTTTAACGTCCTTTACGACTAAACCGGAAACCCTATGATTACGTATTTACGTTTTCGAACTCCGTTTTTGATGAGACAATTTTTATTAGATTCGTTTTGTGCCGTTGATTCATAATTTATAAAAACGTTTTTCGTAAAACGACCCGAGGGCACGCAAATCGAGGAAACTAGAATCGAGGAATACCCGTAAATTAGTGGGATGGGACAAGTTTTACACTTGCCCACCCCACTAAGTGTGGCATCCAACATTAATCCACCTCACCCCATGAGGTGTCCAAGCTTAACTAATAAGCTTCAACACATGTACTAGCCTAACATCTAAGCTAAAGTTACCTCAAAACCATCCAACACTAAACCATTATCTCACAAAACACACATGCAATACCACTCTCATTTCTCTCCTCCCTCTCTCTAAAATTCGTCCCAAAACCATCATCAAACACCCCTATTTGATCTATTTTAGCCATAAAATCATGTGTTATTCATACACATGATGATGCTCCTTTGAAGCCTTGAAGATTGGAGGTGATTCTAACATCCAAGGAGGTGATTTGGTGATGTCCAAGGGCTGATTTCTCAAGGAGTTTCTATGGAGTATTAGGGCTGATTTTCCACAAGGTGTTCATGAAGATTGGTGGTCTTGAAGATGGTCTTGGCTATGCACAAGTTTCTCCATCAAAATCTATGTTTTGATCACAACCTACATCATCATGGTGGTATAAAGATTGTTCTCCTCATCTTCTTGTTATTTTGATTATGTAATCATGTATTTTATTTCCTATTGTATATGTATATGATGATTATATGATGATAAAAATGTTATGTGGAGATTTGGTGTTGATAAATATGATTAAAAAGGTTAATAACTATAAGAAATGAGGCTAAAATCATGATTATTTAGTTGGCTGTATAAAACAGTATATAACTAAAACTTGAACTGATAAACTTGCATGGTATGATCCATTTACAGTAAGTACAAGATGTTATAGACATGTGAGAGTTGGCCATGCAATAGAATCAATATAATGAGTGAGATATGATCAAAACAAGTTAGGTGTTCTAATCTGAATAAGCAGTTTTGTAGGGACTGTTAAGGCAAGATGAACTCAAAATGGGCAGTAGCTATAACTAAGTTAAATGTAGCACATAATATGAATAACATGTCACCCAAAAATGAGCTTCTAATTCATTATAGAACTCTAGATATGGTAAAAATGGTGAACATGAAGATAAAAATCAGATTTTTGGAATTAATGTTTATTATTATTATATAAGCACTCACATTTTAATGTATAAAATGTAAAATAAAAACCCACTAACTTATAAAACTTATTTATATAAATATATAAAAGGTTAATTAAATGGATAAATTATATAAATGGTGGTGAAATAATATTTATAAGTAATAAAAACTATAAAATTGATTTTTACGACTTTTTCGGCTATCGCCGTAAAATTAACGTTTTTCGCCAAATAAAACTTAGACGACCAAACCTGTCTAATGTAAAGTTTATAAAAGTCATATACTGATATATAAGTATCTAATACAAGTAAAAACCGATAAAACCCGAACTATAAGAAACACGGACATTTACGAGCTAATTAAGCATATTGGACTAATAATTGGACTAAATAAGATAAAAACTTGTAAACTTATTTATTGGGCTTAACCTATTTAGGCCCAACTTGTAAAGTGTAGATACTGATAATATAATTATAACATGGATTGATACAAGTTAAAGAACTTATAATAAGTTTATTGGACTTAAAACGCGTAAATAGGTAAAACTAGTAAACTAGTAAAAAGATACCAATACGTAAACACTAAAACGTGTTAATGAGAATATGTAAACCCACTTGATCATCATATAAAAATAATCATCATATGTATACATAATTGTTATTTTTATAAAGTCATTGGACATGAGTCTAAGACGAGTATTACTTGTCTAGGTTTCCGTGATTGAAGCACGTACCGTACGTCCGAGTTGCCGATAACCCGCCTTCCCACATCAACGTGAGTTCATAGCCTCACACTCTTTTAAATGTTTTTATAAATGTTTTATAAACCCGCGAGGGAGATTACATGTTAGTTTTTATAAAATAGGACACAATTTGTCCCGATTGTTTGTTTATTGATTTTGGACCCGAATGATTGAATGACCCGATTGTATGACCCTATGAATGATTAAAGGACCCGATAGATGAAATAAAAATGGATTATTAAAGTTAGGTTATGTCACTATAAGTCCCATTAGCATGAATTGTGAACTACCGGGATTTGGTAGACGCTTATGCATTTAATAGTACTATTTGGGGACGATCACCCCAGTTCGCGCCTTGACGGTTGATCCCCGTCGTGCCACATTGATTGGTAAGCGAATTTATGTATGAGAAGATTTCCATAGCGTGACCTTTGTGACGACACGCTACTTTAGATGGGCAAATTTGGTATCGGGTTAGCTACCCGTTTTGGTTTAGTAAGGTAACAATGTCATGCGGCTTGTAATAATCCAAAATTAACGAAATACTAATAGACGCTCCGAATTACGATGTATTGCCTGACTAGCAATACAGGGTCATACTATTGATATTATATTCATGTTTTGGTTTTTATAACCATATTCATATAACGGTTTTTATTTAATCTATACAACGTTGCAAAACGTATTGTATGGTGTTTTTAACGACAATGGTTCGTATAATGATTTTTAAGGCAAATGCCTATATTATGATTTTCGATAAGGATTTATATAAAATGACTTTGGCTATTTTATGGCCTATTACAAAGATTTGTATAAAATGATTTTGGCTATTTTACGGCCTATTACAATGATTTGTACGAATTGATTTTTGGTACTAATTTTATACCAAAGTTATATTGATGGAATTTATTAAACTCTATGAATTCACTCGGCGTTATCGCTGACCTTTTCTTTTAACATGTTTTATCTCAGGTACTTGAAGGTAATTCTCGGGAAGACGACAAGAATTTATGGCCCGCACTTAAACAATATTTTCCATTCAAAATGCTTTGTAAAACTTTGTATGAAATATAATGACTTGGGACCGATGTAAATTTGATATTTATGAATGGAAATGATTTATTATTAAACGACGCGATTTTTATGCGTTGTCTATGATGTGAGTAATGTGCTATCCCGTAACACCAACTAGTCTTCCGCTGTATTGAGTTGTATAAATTTGGGGGTGTTACAGTTTGGTACCAGAGCTCTCGTTATAGAGAACGAAAGATTTTTTTTAAACCAAGGTTTCGAATAAAATATTTCAAAATCTTTTAACTATAAACATTTTTCTAAAAATGTCTAAAAATCTTTTGACTATAACGGTGCCGAAGAATTCCCGAGTTACCGACAAGGCCAGACTGAGAAGTGTTATTTTAATATATATATATAACTTGGATTATATATATATATATATATATATATATATATATATATATATATATATATATATATATATATATATATATATATATATATATATATATATATATATGATGTAATTTGAATACATGATTGTTTGATGATTATTTTGATATTTATACGAGGTATTTATACGACGTAGATTGTCACAAGTAACCCTAAATCCCCTAGTAAATTAATTGAAGCTATTCTCGTAGAAATTCTAGCTATCCTAGATCTAAACCAAGTTGTGGATATTTATGATCCCAACAAAATGGTTGATATTCGTAGAAATGTAGATATTAGTTGATTGTGATATTGAAGAAGAATTGGCGAGATTAAATATGATATCGATGTCATGACGATCTTTCCTTATAGAGTGGAGTTTGACAAAACGTTACCACCTAGAAAGATGTCATATGATTCGTTGTCATCCAATTCTTAAATTGAAATCGAAAGGGTGAATGTTGCACTTGAGGCTGTCAATGGAACCATTACCCAAAAGCCTCATGCCACTAGTACCTTTCCGAGAAGTCTAGTTGAATGATCAAGTCATTTCATATTAATGACTCATTTGATAATTGTTGTTGTAAGAGCTAATAGGATTGGAAATTAAGTGTTGATTTATATTGAGATTGTATTGCCTTTACAAGGCCAAAGAATAAGATTGAAAGTATTGGAGATTGAGGTAGGATATCGAATTGAGTATAAAATTGGTTGAAACTTGAATAAATAAAAGTAAAACTTAACCTATATGGAATATGAGATTGTTAAGAGGAAGTCGTTAAGTTTTGTGAATGAATTATAAGGTTTTAATTGATTGTAGGTTTGTGTTAAGGGTTGTTCCTAGGCCATTGTCCACTAATGAGGATGCCCAATGTCCAAGAAATTAATTGAAGAAATCTTCTTCTGAATTGAGACCGATGGATCTTCAGGGACATGTGGAACACCTAATGACTCTTGTAGATTAGTATTCATTGTGGTATCTTTTAAATATCCCTAACTTAACTGAGATATCAGTTGGTAGGATGAGTTCTGAGAATTGTATGACATAGTGACACGTAATGTGTTACGGTACAATTTTGACTTGTTTGTGATTAATGAAAAGACTACCTTTGATTGCTAAATTCTACATGTATCGATGTTATCTATCTTTTCTTGCTTCATCCTAATGTTCGCATTAGTAATGTAACCATTGAACAAGTACTCATCTTGATTTGAGTTATGTTGTGAATTATTCTTCGTGAGTGCCATCGAGGTCATGAATTTCATGATTATTCGGCTAAGCTCATTTCCTATCATATTGTAGTTAAGCTCTTGGTAAACAACTCTTCATCACTCTTTTGCAGATCACACATTATTTTTATAAAGTTAAAACGGTATCCTTTGAGAAAATTTAATTTTCATCACAATAAGGATTATTCCAAGTGAGATTTATAAGTGATTGATATCAAAATGAAGATGTCTATGAAAAGCTTTGGAAACTTAATTATTTCCATAAACAAAGAAAATCTTTGTAAATTTATTCTTGATTCTTATTTAAGAATTAAGCATGAAAATGTTTTTATTATAAACATGATGATAAAGTTTTGACGAACTGAGTATTGCATCACTAATCTTGAAATTGTATATAGTTGCGCGCCTACATACAATTTGGAATGGACCATGCAAGACTGATTAGTAGTCACCATAAAACTAATGAATAAACACTACATTTTCTTTGAAGATTGTGAACGATTAGATTTTATGAGATCTGCAAGAAGTGAAAAACAAGGACATAATGTTAGGGACACCTACATATGTGCCTGTAGCATCTATTCTTCTGAGTCGAATTTACTCATTTGTGGAAATTGTCTTATTTGACAATTGACAATTCTTCCTTGTCCAATTCTTCCGTAGTGAGATTCTTAGGAAAAGTATTTGATTACCGAGTGTTGATACCCGGCGGGATGTATTGACGTTCTTATCATTCTTATGATTTGATTTCATTTGAATGACCTGGGTAACGATCCGAGGAGCTTTCGAATGCGTACTCAAATTATGAAAACATGGGATATATTCATATTCATTAAATGTTTTCGTCTGTATCTGATTTGAAATTCTCTCGCATAGATTATGCGTTGACCTTACTCTTTTAATAGTAGTTGTGTATCCTAATATCCCTGAATTTGTGAAGGATTATGAGTTATTATTAGTCTTTTGAGAATTTCACATCTTATCAACGGCAATGAAACTGGAAAGTTGATAGTGCCAGTAGAATAGATTGATTGATTATGACATGACGACATTGTCTTAATTGATGGGAACTCGAGTAGAATTCCTCTAAATGATAAGATGTTGATTATCAAAAGTGATCTAAATCATTCTTGATGGATGACCATATCCTGCATTTAGACTTAAAATTATACCGTGAATGGTTATGAACTAGTCATAGATATTATAATCTAGAAGAACCTAGTATGAATTTATTAAAAGATGTTTTCGTTATCTGAAATTTTAGGAAATAATTGCTGGTGAATTACCTAGACTTTCGCCATTAAGGCAAGTTAAATTTGGTATTGATTATATAACCGGTGCTGCACCCGGGGCATGTGCACGGTACGTCAGCACCATCTGAATTTAAGGAATTACCGTACAACTGAGAGAGTTGTCGGAGAAAGATTTTAATATACCAAGCCTGTCATCATGAAGAGCTATGGTGTTATCATTCCTTATATTTATAGATTACTGTGAACTGAGTAAATTGACAATCGAAAACGATATCCATAACTCGAAATGGAAGATTTGTTCGATCATTTACAAGGTTCTAGCGTTTGTTTATAAGATTTAATCCACAGCATGTTTATCATCAACTTCGCATCTGCGGAAAAGATTATGTATTCCAATCACTACATCCAGTACTTGTAATGAACATTATGAGTTTCACGTGATGTCGTTTGGATTGACCAATGCACATGTAGCATTCATAAATTTGGTGAATCACGTGTGTAGGCTGTATTTTGATAAATTCATGCTCGTTATCATTAAGGACTATTTGTTTGTTTATAAGAGTAAGAATGAAGTTAATAATTAATTATAGATTGCCCTGAATTGGGTGAACAATGAAAACCTATACCTTAAATATTTAACATGTGATTAAGGACTTAATCTTTTATATTATTTGATCGTGTGATTAATAGATAATGGAATATAAATTGACTCTTTAAAATTTAGAAGTCATTTAAGACTTGAGTTATACTAAAAATAAAGTGCAAATATATTTTGACAAATGTTTTAACAAAGGATTTTTAAGGGATTATTCCCTTATACACAAACCATTTAACTAAACTTCTGTTTAGGGGTAAATGTTTGTGTATACCTTAAGACAACATAAGAAGAACTGAGGAAACTATATAAACCATGACTTAAAACTTGAAACGACAATTTTTGCTTTTCAAACTAAGAAAACTTTGACCAAAGTATAAACAAAGGTTTTTCGAACATTTACGAATCCTATTAATTGTTTTCGATAAATCAACAAAAATCGTGTTAATTAAATTCAAATTTATTTTTGAACATTTTATATAATTGGTCGAACTAAGAAATTTAAAACTTTTACGCTTCATAAAAATTAACTAATAATTATTTAATTATAATAATTATCGACGCTTTAGACGTCAGATTGAGTAAAACGGATAAAAATAATAGTAAAGACGAAACTAAAACATAGAAGATATGAAGAAAGAATTTTGAATAAATACGGTTGTGATATTTATTTCATCAGGAAGGTGACCTTAATTACTGACGCATAATATAGAAAGAATATCTGAGTGAATTGTGGACATGATAATTATATCATCATGAGAAGTGAATATAGATACCGACGCATTATGTAGAGAAGATAAAGAACCAGTTAGGACATGTTCCTTGATAATGAAGGTGCAAAATAAATTGCCGAACGATATAAAAATAAACAATGTTTGTAAAAAGGATAATATAAATAATAAAAAGTGGTTCGCGGCTAATGTGAACCACTAAAATAGAGAAGCCAATAGCGTTAAATGTTTTAAAGGCCACTTGTGGTTGTCTAAACATGGAGAATTGTGAGATATAGTTATGTTGGAATTTGTAAGTATAAGTATTCTATTTATGTCATTTATGACTAAAAGTATCTTTGTCTGAAGAAGTTGTACTAATGGCAAATTATGAAGGCAGACATCGCCTCATACATTAGTAAACGTCTAGCTATTGCAAAGGTCATCATCTGAATTTGATTCGATTTGGGTCATCGTCGACAGACTGACCAAATCTGCTAATATCATTCCCGTTTATGATAAATGCAAAAGATTTATGTAAACATAGTGTGCCTGTATCGAACATCTTTATCAAGATCCTCGCTTCGCATCGAATTTCTAGAGATTTGCACAGAAATCAATGAGAACGAACCTTGATGAGAGTACTATGTACCACCCCAAATCGAAGGGACGAGGTAAAGTAACGATACAAAGTAATATAAGTGTTATTTTATGTTTGAATGATTGACCTTTGGTAATAGACCGTATAATCGTTTTCCTTTGGAGGATTATCATTGATAATCATCGTATTAGGATTGAGATCGAATCTTGTTAGGATTTAGAAATTAGAGCATCTGTAAGCAGGAGTTGAGATAAAGACACCCGACATACACCCACTGTGAGTTGGACATTTCTTTTAGGCTTAAAGTTTCCTATGATGGCGAACCTATCCTTGCAAAATACCCGGCCCGCGAGATCTAAAATGATTGTTGAAATTAGGATCTGATTATTGACAGCCGGTAGTGGGCAAGAGGTTATGTGAAAGTGAAATGTAGATCTTGAAGTGCCAAATGGGTAGCGAAGTTATGCCACAATTTTTAAACTTGGGAAAAATGAATTCATGATCTGACAAATCATGGGATATAAGTCCCCGTTGTTTGGGACCATTGAGATGATGTAAAAGTTGGGATTGAAAGGCATATAAGCTGGATCTACCCTAGGACTTCAAAGACTGCGTGAATTATGTTTCGTATATCGAACTTGATGGAATATCTATCAAGTGAAAATCTGAATTCTTCTTAATAAAGCTTAGATCGGCGAAAAGTTGCATTCATCAGAAACCCGTGAACATCATGGATAGAGAAACTAAGTCAACATTAAGCCTGATCTTATTCCCGTAGTTATGTTTGATGAAACTCGCGTATTGTAATGAATTACACTTGTGAGAAAAGACCGAATGTGGAGGAAATACCCACATGGCTTTAACTCTATAAGAAGCGAGTAGTAAAGTAAGATGATCTTTGAGGACAAAGATCCTGTTTAGGGGTAAATGCTGTGACAATCCGTCAAATTTATGGTTGATATTTTATTCTCAATATTTATTTGAAAATATTATTATATGAACTCACATAATTTGGGGAAGAAATTTGGATTTACGTCTTGAAGTAGCATCGACTACGCTTAAACCGGAGGATTCTACGTTACGTGCTTACGTTTACATACACCGTCTTTGGTGACAGTCCGACATTCCAGAAAATAAATTTGTCCATGAATATTATTTTGGAGTTTTAAATTTGAGTTAGTTCATAAACTCACAAATTTACGAGAAGAGATTAGGACTTACGACTTTATTTTAACGTCCTTTACGACTAAACCGGAAACCCTATGATTACGTATTTACGTTTTCGAACTCCGTTTTTGATGAGACAATTTTTATTAGATTCGTTTTGTGCCGTTGATTCATAATTTATAAAAACGTTTTTCGTAAAACGACCCGAGGGCACGCAAATCAAGGAAACTAGAATCGAGGAATACCCGTAAATTAGTGGGATGGGACAAGTTTTACACTTGCCCACCCCACTAAGTGTGGCATCCAACATTAAGCCACCTCACCCCATGAGGTGTCCAAGCTTAACTAATAAGCTTCAACACATGTACTAGCCTAACATCTAAGCTAAAGTTACCTCAAAACCATCCAACACTAAACCATTGTCTCACAAAACACACATGCAATACCACTCTCATTTCTCTCCTCCCTCTCTCTAAAATTCGTCCCAAAACCATCATCAAACACCCCTATTTGATCTATTTTAGCCATAAAATCATGTGTTATTCATACACATGATGATGCTCCTTTGAAGCCTTGAAGATTGGAGGTGATTCTAACATCCAAGGAGGTGATTTGGTGATGTCCAAGGGCTGATTTCTCAAGGAGTTTCTATGGAGTATTAGGGCTGATTTTCCACAAGGTGTTCATGAAGATTGGTGGTCTTGAAGATGGTCTTGGCTATGCACAAGTTTCTCCATCAAAATCTATGTTTTGATCACAACCTACATCATCATGGTGGTATAAAGATTGTTCTCCTCATCTTCTTGTTATTTTGATTATGTAATCATGTATTTTATTTCCTATTGTATATGTATATGATGATTATATGATGATAAAAATGTTATGTGGGGATTTGGTGTTGATAAATATGATTAAAAAGGTTAATAACTATAAGAAATGAGGCTAAAATCATGATTATTTAGTTGGCTGTATAAAAACAGTATATAACTAAAACTTGAACTGATAAACTTGCATGGTATGATCCATTTACAGTAAGTACAAGATGTTATAGACATGTGAGAGTTGGCCATGCAATAGAATCAATATAATGAGTGAGATATGATCAAAACAAGTTAGGTGTTCTAATCTGAATAAGCAGTTTTGTAGGGACTGTTAAGGCAAGATGAACTCAAAATGGGCAGTAGCTATAACTAAGTTAAATGTAGCACATAATATGAATAACATGTCACCCAAAAATGAGCTTCTAATTCATTATAGAACTCTAGATATGGTAAAAATGGTGAACATGAAGATAAAAATCAGATTTTTGGAATTAATGTTTATTATTATTATATAAGCACTCACATTTTAATGTATAAAATGTAAAATAAAAACCCACTAACTTATAAAACTTATTTATATAAATATATAAAAGGTTAATTAAATGGATAAATTATATAAATGGTGGTGAAATAATATTTATAAGTAATAAAAACTATAAAATTGATTTTTACGATTTTTTCGGCTATCGCCGTAAAATTAACGTTTTTCGCCAAATAAAACTTAGACGACCAAACCTGTCTAATGTAAAGTTTATAAAAGTCATATACTGATATATAAGTATCTAATACAAGAAAAACCGATAAAACCCGAACTATAAGAAACACGGACATTTACGAGCTAATTAAGCATATTGGACTAATAATTGGACTAAATAAGATAAAAACTTGTAAACTTATTTATTGGGCTTAACCTATTTAGGCCCAACTTGTAAAGTGTAGATACTGATAATATAATTATAACATGGATTGATACAAGTTAAAGAACTTATAATAAGTTTATTGGACTTAAAACGCGTAAATAGGTAAAACTAGTAAACTAGTAAAAAGATACCAATACGTAAACACTAAAACGTTTTAATGAGAATATGTAAACCCACTTGATCATCATATAAAAATAATCATCATATGTATACATAATTGTTATTTTTATAAAGTCATTGGACATGAGTCTAAGACGAGTATTACTTGTCTAGGTTTCCGTGATTGAAGCACGTACCGTACGTCCGAGTTGCCGATAACCCGCCTTCCCACATCAACGTGAGTTCATAGCCTCGCACTCTTTTAAATGTTTTTATAAATGTTTTATAAACCCGCGAGGGAGATTACATGTTAGTTTTTATAAAATAGGACACCATTTGTCCCGATTGTTTGTTTATTGATTTTGGACCCGAATGATTGAATGACCCGATTGTATGACCCTATGAATGATTAAAGGACCCGATAGATGAAATAAAAATGGATTATTAAAGTTAGGTTATGTCACTATAAGTCCCATTAGCATGAATTGTGAACTACCGGGATTTGGTAGACGCTTATGCATTTAATAGTACTATTTGGGGACGATCACCCCAGTTCGCGCCTTGACGGTTGATCCCCGTCGTGCCACATTGATTGGTAAGAGAATTTATGTATGAGAAGATTTCCATAGCGTGACCTTTGTGACGACACGCTACTTTAGATGGGCAAATTTGGTATCGGGTTAGCTACCCGTTTTGGTTTAGTAAGGTAACAATGTCATGCGGCTTGTAATAATCCAAAATTAACGAAATACTAATAGACGCTCCGAATTACGATGTATTGCCTGACTAGCAATACAGGGTCATACTATTGATATTATATTCATGTTTTGGTTTTTATAACCATATTCATATAACGGTTTTTATTTAATCTATACAACGTTGCAAAACGTATTGTATGGTGTTTTTAACGACAATGGTTCGTATAATGATTTTTAAGGCAAATGCCTATATTATGATTTTCGATAAGGATTTATATAAAATGACTTTGGCTATTTTATGGCCTATTACAAAGATTTGTATAAAATGATTTTGGCTATTTTACGGCCTATTACAATGATTTGTACGAATTGATTTTTGGTACTAATTTTATACCAAAGTTATATTGATGGAATTTATTAAACTCTATGAATTCACTCGGCGTTATCGCTGACCTTTTCTTTTAACATGTTTTATCTCAGGTACTTGAAGGTAATTCTCGGGAAGACGACAAGAATTTATGGCCCGCACTTAAACAATATTTTCCATTCAAAATGCTTTGTAAAACTTTGTATGAAATATAATGACTTAGGACCGATGTAACTTTGATATTTATGAATGGAAATGATTTATTATTAAACGACGCGATTTTTATGCGTTGTCTATGATGTGAGTAATGTGCTATCCCGTAACACCAACTAGTCTTCCGCTGTATTGAGTTGTATAAATTTGGGGGTGTTACAGTTTTAATTCATGTTATTCGTGCCTAAACACCTTGTAAATGTGTCGTGTTTCTAATTCCGCTTTGATTGTATAATCATATGAACATGATGCATTCCTAGTTGCTTAAAAGATCCGGAAACCAAGGTTTCCACATGAATCAACCTCTAAGTAGTTTATAAAAATCGTCCAAAACAGTCTATGCAGATTTGTACTCTAATATTGTTTTGATCATATCTCACTCATCCTAATGATTCCATTGCATGGCCAACTCTCACATGTGTATAACACCTAATAATTACTGTATATTGATTCCATTTTACCATTTTATCAGTTTAACATTTGGTTACTTACTGTTTTTATACAGCCATCATATTTAGCAAGATTTTAACCTTGTTACTTATGGTTTTCCATCTTTTTAACCATATTTCTCAACACCAAATCCCCACACAATACTTTTATCATCATATATTCATCATATACATATACAATAGGAAAGAAAATACATGATTACATAATCAAAATAAAAAGAAGGATGGGAAGAATGATCCTTATACCACCATAGTGATGAAAATGTGAGGTTGATGAACAAGGCTTGGATTTGGATGGCAAAACTTGTGATATACCAATATCAACTTCAAGATCACCTATCTTCATGAACATCTTGTGGAAAATCAGCCCCAAGACACCAACAAAACTTCTCCTTGGATGTTAAAATGACCACCAATCAATAGAGCTTCAAGAGTCCTTCATCATATGTGTAGATAACACATAGTTTATGGCTAGAAATGATCAAAATTTGATCAAAATGGTATTTTAGAGAGAGAGTGGACGAAATTATGGAGAGAAGGAGAGAGTGGTTTGCATGTATGAGTTTTGGAGAAGTGGTTTCGGATGTGTAGTTTTGAGGTGGAGTAGCTAACTTGATTAAGTTAGCTTAGACATGTGTTAAGCTTCTTTGTGAAGCTTTTGACACCTAAGGTGTGTGTTGGAGCATTTGTAGCCATCCCATGTGTAGGGGTGGGACAAGTTTATCTTGTCTCATCCCCATTTAATTACGGGTACTCCTCGATTCTAGTTTTGTCGATTTGCGTGCCCTCGGGTCGTTTTACGAAAAACGTTTTTATAAATTATGAATCAACGGCACAAAACGAATCTAATAAAAATTGTCTCATTAAAAACGAAGTTCAAAAACGTAAATACGTAATCCTAAGGTTTCCAGTTTAATCGTAAAGGACGTTAAATTATAATTGTAAGTCCTAATTTCTTCTCGTAAATTTGTGAGTTTATGAACCGACACAAATTTAAAATCTCAAAATAATATTCACGGTTAAATTTATTTCCTGAAATGACGGACTGTCACCAAAGACGGTGTATGTAAACGTGAGCACGTAACGTAGAATCCTCCGATTTAGACGTAGTCGATGCTACTTCAAGACGTAAATCGAAGTTTCTTCCCAAAAATAAGTGTGTTCATATTATAACATTAAAATAATGTTTTCAAATAAATATTGAGAATAAAATATCGACCATAAATTGACGGATTGTCGCATGTGCTATATCAGTTTGTTTGTTGCACGTTTCGTACATGTTTCATTCAGTTCATGGATTTGAGTTCTTGTTCGTTAGATGATAAATTTTAGCTTTCTGTTTTAACTCTTGTTTAGGTAGTCTGCTGGAATAGTGGTAGTTAAATTTCCGCTCTTTTCAATAGCAGATTCAAGATTTTGTATGTCTTCATCAGTGTTTGGCATAGTAGGTATTGGAGTAAATTTTGTGAGATTTAGTTAAAGATGAGGAAGTATAGATAAATGGAATTTGCTTATTCATTAGGAAGGTTCATTTGTTTTCGATCAGTGAGGCTCATCGCTTAATTCATTAGTATAAATTCTAGTTGAAAATGTTGCATTCCCACTTATTTTATGAGCATAAGTGTTGTAGACTGATATCGATGTTATAAGATGTAAGCTAGGTAATGAGTGAGTTAGAACATTTAATTAATCTGTTGAGGTATTAATAATTTTTTTTGATAGAATTTGTTCTAAAGAGCTAGTAGAGTAAAATGACTAATAATAATCTTTGAACAACAACTTGCTCTCTGTTCCCAATTTGTTTCAGAATTTAAGTTTGGTAATTTTACAGTTTTCATCCTTCATTGTGTTATAGGTCTCGACAGTTACAGTCCATTTTCGTTAAGTAGTTAGGACGTTATCTCCTAGTAGTTAGATTTGTCACAACTTAGGTCCATGTCTTTAACTGTTATAAAAATTTGTTAAATTTAGTCTTTCTGGGCCATTACCGTTGTTGGGCTATTCCATTTGCTCATTTAATTTGCATTTCAAATGGTTATATTACGGTAACAGTATTTCATCATTTCATATTACTATATTAGTGTAGTTCATTAGAGTTTATATTAGAATAGTTGATTTTCATGCTAATTACAATTTTTGAGTTGTAAAGTTGTAATTTCTGTTTTAGTAGTTTACTTTTATATTTTGTATTTGATGTTTTTACTTTGTAGAATAAAATTGGTATTTTACTTTTCCCAATTTGTGCATTTAAAAGTGGTAATCGCAATGTGTTTTGTAGAATAGTACGTATTACATATCTAGATAATCTTTTTCAATTTGCATACATATCTTGATATTTTACATTTTAAATTTGTAGTTTCAATTTGCGTTTTATATTTCTTATATTTCGTGCATTTTAATTGTAGTAAGTGCAATATGTTGTAGTATAGTATGTATTATGTAGTAATAGATATTATTTTCATTTTTTTACATGCTTTGTGTGCAAGCAGCTTAAAAACCAAACAAGATTTTATAACCAAAAACAATAAAGTCAAACTTGAGATTGTTATATCAATTCGATTAGATACCGAGACAAAACGATACGAAAAACGAGTTATATTAAATGGCGCCGCTGCCGTTTCTTTTCGTGAAGATTAACGGTTTCGAGTGAGACGTAATGGATTTTAGGATCCGTTCACTTTGTGAACGTTATTTTTACGTATTATAAATCAAAAACATAAAAAAAAATCAAAAAGATAAAAATATAAGAACTAAAAAACCACAAAATCAATTCTTTTCCTAAAGAATTGAACCAAAAAAATAAAAAATCCAAAAAGTAATATTTTTCCTAAAAGATTACACCCAAAAATATATATTATATCGGTTTTCATCGTTTTTACATACATATAGTATTTTTCTTAAAAAACCCAATAAATACAAAAATATTTTCTTTATATTATTATATGTAGATACATATACGTAGATACGAACAACCACTACATCTATTTCCATAAGTATTGCCGAGGCAATACACCGTGTTCGGGAGCGTTCCGGTCCTTGACACGTGTATCGATCAAATTTAATTAAGACATAATAGATAAATACCATAATCTTCTTGATCTTGAGAAAGAGGCCACTGTGCCACCCAATTATTATTTACATATATTATATTTTCTTTTGGATATTAATTATCGAACCTCGAGGGAGATAATCTATTCTCTCTCAAAAGTCGACCGAGAGCTCATCTCTCACTCCTCGGGTTTACTTACACGTGTACTCGCACGCATGTAACCATACCATCTTTAGTGTATTACTTCCTTCCCCGAGGAAGCTTTTAAACGTCATTTCAATTTTATATACATTCGGCCACCTTGCTACACATGGATACTCGTTCCATGTTGGAGATTTTGCAACAACGATCCGCCAACGCTAATTATTCGCCTTGTTCGAATTGTGGTGGTCCACACGATACTTATATATGTGATCAAAACAATGGCTATTATGGGGAGAGATATGCTTATAACGGAACCGAGAACCCTAATTTTCAACCTAACCTTCAAATGGACTATAATTGTAATGACTATATGGGATATTCCAGTTTTTCATCACAAAATCCACCATCATTTCATGATCAACCCTTTGATGAGCCATACCAAAACCAAGGATTTTCAAACAATGAAGGTTTTCAAAATAATGATAATTTTCAAAGCTATAATCAAGAAACCTTTCAAAACCAAGGATTTTCAAACAATGAAGGTTTTGAATGTAATGATAATTTTCAAAGCTATAATCAAGAAACCTTTCAAAACCAAGGATTTTCAAACAATGAAGGTTTTCAAAATAATGATAATTTTCAAGGCTATAATCAAGAAACCTTTCAAAACCAAGGATTTTCCAATTATTGAAGTTTTCAAATGATGATAATTTTCAAGGCTATAATCAAGAAACCTTTCAAAATCATGGATTTTCACATTATGGGTGTTTTCAAAATGAAGGAAATTTTCAAGGTTACAATCCTGAGAACTTTCATAATCATGACTTTTTTCAAACCTATAATCCACCTAATTATGGAAATCCACCTCCACCCTATTCTTCGACTTACATGTGCGAGTTTTGTGGAAAAGAACCACATTATGGTTATGATTGTCGACCAAAGGATCCGCTTCTTATGCTCTTAATGATCTCAATGAGTTTTATTATGTAGTCGAGCAACAAGGAAGAGGAAATGAATATATTTTAAAGGCTTTTAAACGTACGAAAGAGATGAGCGTCGAGGAAATGAAAGAAGAGTCTCGGTGGTTAAGGGAGGAAATTAAGTCTCTTGAGGATGATGTAAGGAACAAGCGGTTTAATAACAAGAAAATTGGTGATAGATATAGTGAATCGATGAACAATTCCTCTCGGTTCCTCAAGAAAAATTTAGATGATTTACTCATTAAGATTTCTATAATCGAGGAAGAAGAACAATTTTTTGCTACTCGTGCTCATTTGTTTAATCAATGCTTATATGACGATGATGAGGGACCTCCGATTTGTATGACACTTAATGATGACACACCTTCATCACCTTTACCTCACATGGAACCCAACAACTCTTTAACCATGGGGGACGAGCCTCTTAGCACTAATACAAACACCGATTTAGATGAATTAACCGCCTCTAGTGTTGAGAACCTTATCCTAATCCAAAGAGAGCTTGAGGGTGTTTCCAATGAACCATGTGACGAGCTTTGTTTTGATACCTCTTCTCCTCATGATCACATTGAGATTTCATCACATGTTGCCCTTCATTCTACTAGTGATTTTGGTGATTTCGATCTTGATGAATTGTTTAAAGAAAAGGATAATGAGATTGAGGAAGAGTTTATGCAAGATTTGCCACAAATAGAGGATGATGATTGTGATTCTAGTGAGGCATCTTATGATATATTATCCGAGGACTTTTCATGTCAAGATGACCTTCCTAATTTGGATGAAGATGTTGCTCCTATAGAAGAAGTAGAAGATGTTCATATTCGTGAGGTTTTATCAAACGTTTATAATCTTATCTCCTCGATTGAAGCATTGAACACACACCATAACGATGATTCCATAGAAGAAGAACCTTTCATTGATATTTCTTTACCGGTTTTTGAGATTGCACCTATTGACTTTCATGATTATATCATCCCTTTGAGTGATTCTCTCATTAATACACCTTCTTTTGAGCCTTCTATTCCCACCATCCCACCCTTGAAGTTGGTTATTGATGAAGATCCTATACTCTTAGAGATTGATCCTTTTTCACCTATGGCACCTTTAGAACCCAAAACCTTTGATATGGATTCTCATATGGATATTGATGCCACCATAGAGGCTTATCTTGATAATATTGATATTGAGGTTGATGATAGTGATTCTAATTGGGAAGAGGATATTCGTCTTAGTGAGAACTTGCTTTTTGGGACCACATAGTTTACACCTCCTTCACAAGACACTATTACTATTGATCCTCCTTTCACTATGCCTTCTATGGAAGATTACCCACATTTTGATGATGATGAGGGGCACCACATGGATATACTAGTTATGAATGTTTTGATACCTACACCTTCATTGTCTCATGATTCTTTGATGTCTAAGGGGGAATCTTATATGGTTGATACGAGTTCATATTCTTATTTTCCCATGAAGGGAAAGGTTTTTGATCCTGGCATACGCATGTTTGAGCCACCTTGGTTTTTGTTGGAGCATAATTTGGCTGGGCCGGTTCGACGACTCTCCTGGGCCGTTCGTCGCCTCCCCGGGCGATGAGTAATGCTGCATACAATAAAGAACCGGTTAGACGTAGACCCGAGGCCGGATCCCCGGGGTCCACCTCCGAGGGTCAAGTTAGTATTTGATCGATATATTGTATAAGAGTTGTGGTTAAGAGAGAGAACCTATCGTAGAATGAGACCCCTACCCTTGTATTTATAGGACTAGGGTTTCTTGAAGGGTAAGTTAGGTATGTGTGGGCTACGTGCCTGTAAGGCCGGGCCGACTCCAGACTATACGTCGACATGTCCCCCAGTCTAGTATGATATGGTCCATGATCATGTTATGCTAGACTTATTCATGTATCACGCTTAATAAACAACCGCGTGCGGCTTGCTGCTAGGACATCCTCGTGGGTCGTCCGTAACATATGGCTCTACTCGTGGTGGGCTACCTTTAGCAAAAATATGATGGGTTGGGATTGAGAATAGTGAGCGTAGCCACTATACGCCATCAGGTCCCCCCAGTCTAGTATGCGAGGTTGTCACCGAGGTTACTAGACTTCACACCATATCCGCTACCTGTAAGCATATCTACATCGAAAGAAATGGGAAAATATGTATACGTAAGACGGGTGATTGTGCTCAAATTCTTGGTTTCTTGTTACTTGACGGTAAAGACCCCGTAATAAGAAAATGTGTTCTATAGCCGGGGTAACACTGGCATTTGGCAAGGTTTAATTCTTGTTCATCACTAACGTGAGGATGACAAGAAGGTTTTATGAAGGTGGAAGTCGAACCCGTATGTTGCATTGTGAATATTTTGAAGGCGTACTTCTTGTACCCACTGATGATAAAACATAATGCGAATATAGCATTCGTCTAAAGGCCAACAGAATTCGCACTTCTGTGGCAAAGTGATGCGGATATTACATCCGTCTTATGGCCACGATATTTGATGACGACTTCTAGAATTTGTCACGGTTTTTCCTGGATTAAACGTAGTTGATCAGGCTCCATCTAACTAAGTATAAACGATTTAAATTTTGGAAATTCACTCTTAGCCGGGCCAAGTAATCCGTCGCGGAAGACGTACTTCTACAACAAAGAAATGTGCCAACGGAAGACGTACTTCCACGGCGAATATAATGAGTGCGCGGAAGAATTACTTCCGCGACCAAGGTAACGAGTGCGCGGAAGAATTACTTCCGCGACCATGTGGAAGAGATACTTCCACGGCGAAGATAATAAGCACGTGGAAGAGATACTTCCACAGCGAAAATAATGAGCACGTGGAAGAGATACTTCCAGGGAGAAAATAATGAGCATGTGAAAGAGATACTTCCACGACGAAGATAATAAGCACATGGAAGAGATACTTCCACGGCGAACATAATGAGCACGTGGAAGAGATACTTCCACGGAGAAAATAATGAGCACGTGGAAGAGATACTTCCACGAAGAAGATAATAAGCACCTAGAAGAGATACTTCCACGGCGAAAATAATGAGCACGTGGAAGAGATACTTCCACGGCGAAAATAATGAGCACGTGGAAGAGATACTTCCACGACGAAGATAATAAGCACGTGGAAGAGATACTTCCACGACGAAAATAATGAGCACGTGGAAGAGATACTTCCACGATGAAAATAATGAGCACGTGGAAGAGATACTTCCACGGCGAAGATAATAAGAACATGGAAGAGATACTTCCACGGAGAAAATAATGAGCACGTGGAAGAGATACCTCTACGGCGAAGATAATAAGCACGTGGAAGAGATACTTCCACGGCGAAAATAATGAGCACGTGGAAGAGATACTTCCACGACGAAAATAATGAGCACGTGGAAGAGATACTTCCACGACGAAGATAGTAAGCACGTGGAAGAGATACTTCCACGGCGAAAATAATGAGCACGTGGAAGAGATACTTCCATGGCGAAAATAATGAGCACGTGGAAGAGATACTTCCACGGCGAAGATAATAAGCACGTGGAAGAGATACTTCCACGGCGAAAATAATGAGCACGTGGAAGAGATACTTCCACGGCGAAAATAATAAGTACGTGGAAGAGAGACTTCCACGGCGAAGATAATAAGCACGTGGAAGAGATACTTCCACGGCGAAAATAATGAGCCCGTGGAAGAGATACTTCCACGACAAATGATAATGAGCACGTGGAAGAGAGACTTCCACGGCGAAAAAGTAAGCACGTGGAAGAGATACTTCCACGGCGAAAATAATGAGCACGTGGAAGAGATACTTCCACGGCGAAAATAATGAGCACGTGGAAGAGATACTTCCACGACGAAGATAATAAGCACGTAGAAGAACAGCTTTAAATCCGATTTTTGATCCAAAACCACAAAAAGTTTTATGATTTTTGCCAAAATAAGCTAAACCCAATCCTTATCAATCAATCCCAATAACAAAAACACCAAAAACAAACAGATTCAAGATTGATTTTTTCTAAAGATCACTAATAGATTCAAAAACTAAAAAAGCAACACAATCCTTACCTTAAATCACCCCATAGCTCTGATACCAAATGTAGAATATTGATAACCTAAGAATCTATGAAGTGGGTTGATGTTTTCTAGTGAGAGAAACTAGAGAGAGAAAGTGAGAGAAAATGTGTGTGATTTTATTAATATGAAAGCATGAAATGAACAACAACCAACACCTTTCCATGGTGGAAAGGGGTATTTATACTCCAAGCATAACATTGGGCTTGGGCCGGTCCATGACAAGCCCATGGACCGGTTCTTACTTAACTTAATAAGTAACATTTAACTAATTGTTAACTACGAGCTATTACAACATAAATCATATTGTGGAGTGACCGATACTTCTAATATACGTTAAAACGTATTTCTAACAATCTCCCCCTAAGGGAGGTCACTCCACGTTACAAAGTTCTAAACCTAGCATACTATACTAAGTATTCGTTCTTTAGCTCGTAGTCTTTTCTTCTTTTCTTTCTTTTGTTGTGAATATGTTGGTTTGATCTTTTTGGCTTTGACTTGAGAGCATTGTTCTTTGGCCTTTCACGTGCGATCTTTGCCTTTCTTGTGAATTTTGCCTCCTCGTGACTTCATGTTCCACACACTTACGTCTTTTTGTTGAATTCTCGAAAGCTTCAGAGTTTGGTACAGCGGAAGACTTCATCTTGTACTTTCTTGAATTTTTGCTGAACTTTGTTGCAAAAGACATAAGCATGTGGGAACGACTTTTACAGGTACACCGCAACACCACCGTCTTCACTGGTACACAGCAACGCCACCGTCTTCAACAGGTACACAGCAACGCCACCGTCTTTAACAGGTACACAGCAACGACACGAATAAAAAGGCTTTGAACATTTTATTCTAATTCGGTAGCATTTTACCTCCGGTCGGTGAAGACCGTTGGACGATATTAGATATCGTACCCGTGACGGATAGTTTCAATTAAGTAACTTCCTGACAGGATTTCGCGGGTAAACCCGTTCTCTTTATTCGACCGTCCACAGCTGACTGCGAACATAAAGAGTGAATCACTTGGATAAATTATCCTTGTGATTTGAAGCCGTCAATTCATGAAACCTGGAACAAGTGAATTTCAATTAAGATTTTCACCATCGTTGCTTTCCAGTTGTCACGAGCTCAATTCATAAAGAATCTTGCACGTCACCTACCAAGTGCTGTTTGATGTTAACACTAGAAGGATTTCCACTCGTCACCGTGGTCAATAAAGAGTCACTCTGAGTGTTCTGGCAAGATCATATGATAATGCGAAGAGGCCTGGAACGAGTTTAAGTTCAATTAAGAATTAAACCACTGTTACCTTCCAGTTTTTCACAAGATTGGTTCTAAAAGAACCGCACGTGTAACCTACCATGAGCTTGTTTGATGTTGGCTCAAGCAGGATTTCCATCTTCATTGTAATACTTGCGTATTACTCGGATGTTCTGGCAATATTACAGGAATACTGCGTAGGACTCATGAAAATCTCTTACTTTTCACAGTGTGTGAGAAAGCAAGGAATAAATGGTAAGTGTCCTAATGAGACTTTTGATGATCTCTTGGCTCTAGACTCGATTGTGCGTTTTGATTTAGTGAGCGATGGCTGGAGAGGAGTGCCACCTTTTCAATACCAGTCTATTCGGAGTGAATAAACCAATAGATAACGTGTTGATCTCCGTGTGATTAAAACAAATACCTTTTGAGAGATATTTGAGTTAGCTGGGAAGGGTTGTGCATTGCATCACTGGGTCCATGATGTCTTTCTTCAATACCGAGAATCATTAGCAAAAATGACCTCAATAGCATATGTATTGACCTGGTTTCTGCCTAAAGTTGTAAGGAGGGCTTCTTTCTTTACACCCTTTATCTTTACAATTCTTTTTCATTCTTCAACCCCTTCAATGCTTACCAATACGTCATCACTAGCACCTTGTTGTGATTGTTCCAGTGCTAGCTTAAGTACTTGGTCGGCATTCAGCTACGTTCACATTCTTTCTCCATCTTTCCTAGGACTTCTAATTCTATCTAGGGAATTGTCCTTGGGAAGATTCCATCGGCTCTGATGAATCATTGGACTAAACCTATTCCTACCACCCTTTTGTCACCACATCCGTCGTGAATTAGGCGGCTTCTGAAGGATTGGATGATTTGATCATCAAGTTGTCAGCAGCAAGTGTTTCAACTCATCACGCAGTTTAGGCATTAGGGATTCAACGGAGTCTTTCACTCTCTGCTCAATAGAAGCTTCAAGAGCTTCTTTTTGCTCTTTAAGGTCATCCTTAATAGCTTTAAGTCTCGTAATTCGTGCTTGATGCCTATCAGCTTCAGCCTTTTTAACCCGAGCAAGTTCTTCTGCATGAGCTTTACGTGTAAATTCCATATCTGCAGCGAACTTAGCAATCAACTCTTCTTGAGCTTTCTTAGATGCTTCTTCACTTTGAGCTCGTCTAAGTAACTCTTGGCGAAGTTCATCCATTTCTCTCTTGTGATTATCCACATGTTTATCCAACATTTCGGCCATCACCAATGCAGCCAATGCAGACGTTGTAGAGCTGCTCTGGGTTGATGGAATAGGCTCGGTTGTAACTGCGGTACTAAGGATGGGGTTTATTGGTGGTGGAGGAAATGGTGTTGAAACCGGTCTGGTTGGTAAGGGTTGAGTTGGTTGAAGTTGAGTTGCCAAGGGTTGAGTAGACTCTTTTTCAGTACTGGCTGAAACAGGGGGGTGGATGTCTCCTTCGAAGTAGAATACTTTTCAGGTGATCCAAACTCAAACACATCATCTGGTTCCACGTACTCTTCTTCAACATGTACCCGTGCACCCGAACCACTACCTCCAGTATCTTTCCTACTCCTTTCCATAGCTATCTTCATAGCTTTTCTCTCAGCCTTGTTAAGAGCAGGATCATCAATATCTTCTTCATCGTGGAGAACTAACTCATCAGCCGTACCCTTTCCCTTCTTAACTGCAATCTTCTTCTTTTTGGCTTTGGGTTCAGGTAAATCTGTTTGCTTCCGTTTACCTTTGCTCTTAACCGTGGTAGATGAGTCTTCACCTGCTAGAATACTTGCTCGTTGATTCTCAATTTCTGTTAGCAAGTTCTTGTAATCATCAGACGCGATAATCTCATCGGTCAGAAGATGACTGGGAATGGGACCAGGAATAACCGTATTCGAATGAGTCTCTTGCCTTAAGTCTACCAAATCATCATCATCCATCGTGTGGTGACGACTACCTGCACGCTTGTTAATAGATGCATCGTTTTCCATAAAGTAATGTATGATCAACTTAATAAACCTAGGGTACTGGTAACTTTTAACCTTACCCTTTGTGTTTGTGAAGAGTTGAAAAGTAAACTCCTCCCACAGCAGTGATGCATAATCAATACCCATACCTTTAAACATACCATAAAACATCTTGATGATTGGTGGACGAATAGCATCAAACCCAGTTGTTTTGGGTGTTAAACATCGGCTTAGAATCCCAAAAATAGCTTTCCATGGTTGACCAACTTTGGCAGTAGTAAACTCAGACGGGGTTCGTATGTCAAGACATCCAATGGCGGTGAACATCTCCATGATCTGGTCCTTAGTCGGGTTGGCTGAGTATGATAGACCTTTGAGTGTCGGTCGAAATCCAAAGATCTTCCTGAAGTCTGACGCAGTAAGCGTCTGCTGCTTGTTGTCCAAGGAAAAAGTGATTTTGTTCGACGTCCTCTCTTTGGTAGCCCAGAACTCGTAAAGGTATTCATAGGGCACTGAAGCACTTCTCCTTAGCGCATGCTTGAAATGAGATTTATCAAGCATTGCTGTACCTACCTTAAATCCATTATGGGTAGAGTGAGATACCTCCTTCAAACGGAAGTTGTTTGGAATAAACTTTAGAGTCTTGGCTTCAGCAATGGCGGCGGCTTTGGTGTCTTGTATATGTTGTACTGTAGGGTTAGTCATCGTCTCTGCTTAAGATAAAACACAAAGGTTGAAACATACAAACATGAATATCAATATGACTTTAAACCTAAGCATTGAACATATGACCTAATCCCTTAAGCTTTGAACCATTCAAACATCTTCTATACGGAATAAACATTCAATTCGGAATACTTGGTCTATACTGAATATAAACCCTATGCGGAATGATAGGTCTATTCGGAACATAAGGCCTATGCGGAATAAAAAGTCTATTCGGAACATTAGGCCTATGCGGAATAAATACTCTATTCGGAAAGAACAGTCTATGCGGAATAAACAAACCTATTCGGAAAGAACTGTCTACGCGGAATAAATTCTCTATTCGGAAAGAACTGTCTATGCGGAATAAATTCCCTATTCGGAACATTGGGCCTATGCGGAATAAATTCCCTATTCGGAACATTGGGCCTATGCGGAATAAATTCCCTATTCGGAACATTGGGTCTATGCGGAATAAAATCCTATTCGGAACATTGGGCCTATGCGGAATAAATTCCCTATTCGGAACATTGGGCCTATGCGGAATAAAATCCTATTCGGAAAACTTTTGTCTATGCGGAAAAACCTTTCTATTCTGAATAAATGGTCCTATGCGGAATTTTCTTTCTTATTCGGAAAACATTCCTTATTCGGAAAAAATCATACTACTCTGAAAATTCAATCAGTGACGATTTTTCTAATTTAGGCACTAGTTCGTTTAATTCAAGAGTTCTAAAGGCCAAATTAGTTCAATTCTCTCTATTCCGAATAAAACCCAGGCAAAACCCCCAATTTAATTAACCCTAATTGAAGCAGAAACTTATTTCGATGGTTTTCAATTAAAAAGAGATAATTAACTTGAATTGAATGAATGTTTAAGCCGATTAGATACCTTTTTGAAGATCTTGAACTTAGAAATTGAATGATTTTGAGATGTTTGTTTGATTTCGTGAGAGTTTGTGTGCTAGGATGTTAATGGCGACAAAGATAAACAAGTAACAGTGAAATAATAGAAGAGACGGGGGTGGGAAATTTTGACTAGGTCAAATTTTTCACAAGTTAGACATGTTGTCAACTTTACCCCCTCAATTTTTCTTTTTGCTTCAATCAACATTCTTTTGTTTACCAAGTTTTAATACTTGCCATTTTGACCCTATCTTATGTTAACTACCCGAGCCTTAGTGATTAACTTATCTTAACACAAGCACAAAACTATCCATGACAAACTTATAAGCAACAACAAGACAAATGCCAAAGCAAACCAACCATTAACCATTAAGCTTTTTGAGTTTCCTTGAAAACTTTTGAAGATCTTTTTGATGTGAAAGATGATGTAACATTTTCTCCCCCTTAAACGATGACCCGTTTTCTATTTAAAGAGCTGTAGTCATTGTTTAACGAGGCACATGATGATGAAAAACATTTCCCAATTGATATCTTGAAAAAGTTTGATTCGTGGTGTCAATAAGATTTCTCTTATTTTAACAAATTAATGCACTGAGACGTACACTAATTCGTGTTAGACCAAGTTGTAAAGTAAACTTGATCCCTTTGCATGATTTGGCTTGTAAATCACGCCCGAGAAAATTAATTCCCGTTGTGAGCCAACGTTTTCCAAGGAAATACGTGACTTTAATATGAAAACCGGGTTGCAGTCAGAAATAACTACAAGCCATAATGGGCATGTTTTAAAAATGTGAACTTTTATACGGACTCTATTTATGGCACCGTGTCAATATTGATCGACATTTCTAAGGCCGTAAATATTACCGTACTAAAAGACATGCCCGTTTTAAAACGAAAAATATTTTTGGTTTTTCTTGATTTTATAATTTTTATGGTTTTTCTAGGTTTTATATTTTTTATGGTTTTTCTTGGTTTTATATTTTTGTATTTTTCTTTTGTGGTTTATATATTTACTATAATGTACATGATCACGAACAAAGGATACTCTGGATAGTTTACCACGACTATTCATCTGATTCTTCTGCCAACTCTTTGAGAGTCGCTGGAGTGAATGATTTCATGCCAAGCTTGTCGATCAAAAACTCGATTCGTCCTCGATCTAAGGCTTTGGTGAACATATCCGCCAGCTGGTACTCAGTAGTGACAAAATACAGCTCGATCACTCCGTTCTCCACCTGCTCCTTAATGAAATGGTAGCGAATGTCTATGTGCTTGGCCCGGGAGTGTTGAACATAGTTGCAGCAAAGGGCAATGGCGCTCTTGTTGTCACAATACATCGGGATTTTGTTGAATCCCAAACCGTAGTCAGTTAATTGTGATCTCATCCAAAGGACTTGAGCACAACAACCGGACATGGCGATGTATTCAGCCTCCGTGCTTGATATTGCAACGCTTTTCTGCCTTTTTGAAGACCAACTGATCAATCTATCTCCAAGGAGTTGCACAGATCCAGAAGTGCTACGCCTCGTGTCTTGACATCCAGCATGATCGGCATCTGCGTATGATATTAAAGCAATCGAGGAATCTTTCGGATACCATAGACCACGATGAAGTGTTCCTTTTAGATACCGAAAGATCCTTTTCACAACATGTAGGTGCTTTTCGGTAGGCCGAGCCTGATACCGGGCACACATGCATACAGCAAATTGCAAATCAGGCCTGCTAGCAGTCAGATATAGAAGGGTGCCGATCATCCCACGGTAAAGTTTTGGATCGACAATAGTCCCATTCCTATCTTCATCTAACTTGGATTTCTCCACCATTGGAGTGTCCACGGGGTCACAATTCTCAAAGTTATATTTCTTAAGAGATTCTAGAGCATATTTGGATTGATTAATAAAGATGCCTCTGGGATTTTGAGAAATCTGTAATCCTAAGAAAAATGAAATTTTTCCCATCATCGACATCTGAAAGCGTGTGGACATTATCTTCTCAAAACGATTTGACAATTCTATGTTAGTGGCAGCAAATATTATATCATCAACATAAATTTGTACCAGAATCATGTCGTTGCCTTCCTTGAGAGTGAATAAAGTAGTTTCCACCTTGCCTTTGGAGAAGCCTTCCGAAATGAGATATGTCGACAGGAGATCATACCACGCGCGTGGAGCTTGTTTCAACCCATAGAGAGCCTTCTTAAGCTTGTACACATGATTAGGAAACTCCGTACTGACGAACCCATCCGGCTGACTAACATAAACTTCTTCCCTTAGTTCACCGTTCAAAAATGCCGTCTTCACATCCATTTGATAGACGATCATGTTCATATGAGCAGCAAACGCAAGGAATAGTCTAATCGCCTCCAATCTAGCCACAGGAGCAAAAGATTCCTCAAAGTCTATACCCAAGGCTTGTTTATATCCTCTAGCGACCAATCTAGCCTTATTCTTCAATACCGCACCCATCTCATCAAGTTTAACCTTATAAACCCATAACAAGGTAAGGATGTTAACCTTGTCAGGGAGAGGAACCAATTCCCATACTTCAAGTCGTTGGAATTCATTTAGTTCCTCCTGCATAGCTTCAATCCAAGATGATTGGGTCATAGCCTGCTGCCAATTTTTGGGTTCAACTTCAGAGAGAAATGCATCAAAGTAACAATAGAGTGCACTCTCTTGTAATTGATGGCGTGTAGAGACTGGTCGATCTAGATCTCCAATGACATTCCTAATTGGGTGATCTTTTGTCCATTTAGTGCTATGGTTTTCAATCCTAGGTGGTCTGGAGTGAACAATAGAAGGAGCTTCTTCTGAGGTAGACGCGGCTGAAGGGTTTTCAGGGATCGCTACACCAAAGAAAGGAAGCTCTTGCAAGTGAGCATATTCCAAGTCGTGATCAGTAGAATCCTCTTCCACATCATTAGGCACAAGTAGGGGTGATGATTCAGGTGTAGTTTGAGAATCACTTGGTGAAGGTGCATCCGGTTCAATGTGAATTGTAGATGCATTAGATAAAGGTTCATTAGCTTGAGCAACCACTTCAGGTATTGGAGAAATTACTACAGGTGCTGGAACTTCATCAGTCGGGGGATCGAAGAATTCATCAAACAACGGTTGAAACAGTTTATCCCACTCGGGCCTTGATGGTGGTAAAAATGATGTAGAAGTAGGATTATTGGGAACTAATCCGGAACTAATAGCACCGGTTCCCATCTCATGAAGCGCGGGTTCAGAGCTGTGTTGCTCAGAAGCCATCGCTGTCAGCTCATCGAAATCTGCGTCCATAGTTTCTACAATCTTGCCAAGACGACGGTTATAGATTCGGTATGCTCTCTTGGACGGTGAGTAACCAATGAAAATACCTATATCGGCTTTCGGTTGAAGCTTACCCAAGTTCTCACTATTGATGTTTGGATAGCAAAGAGCACCAAACACATGAAAAAATGAAACATCGGGTTTACGGTCATGTAGAAGCTCATAAAGTGTTTTTCCATGGCGTTTCCGAATGATAGAACGGTTTTGGGTGAAACATGCAGTAGATATAGCCTCTGCCCACAAGAACAATGGAGCGTTCGTGTAAATAAGCATGGTCCTAGCAGCTTCCATAAGTGTACGATTCCGTCTTTCAACGACACCGTTTTGTTGTGGAGTGCGTGCAGCGGATGTTTCATGTGAGATACCAACTCCTTCATAATAATCACGAAGAGTCTGGTTGATGAACTCTGTACCATTGTCTGTACGAATACGGCGGACAGTAGTATTCAAACGTACCTGAATGAATTTCAGAAAAGTGATGATAGCCTTCGGTGCTTCATCCTTTGTACGTAGAAATCTAACCCATGTAAACCTGGAGAAATCATCCACAATGACGAGAATGAATTTCTTACCGCTCACACTTTCAGTTCTCATTGGTCCACAAAGATCCATATGCAAAAGATGAAGTTTTTCTTGATTGGTGTCTTCAGCTTTGGGCTTGTAAGATTTCTTGGTGCTTTTCCCCCTTGAACACGCGGAACATAAATGGTCCTTGTGAAATTTAAGCTTTGGAAGACCACGAACTAATTCGTTTTTAGCCAGATGATTAATAGCATCAAAGTTAAGATGAGATAATCTGCGATGCCATAACCATGACTTGGTCTTAGAAGCTTTAGAGAGAAGACATACTGGAGAAGCGGCCATCATGTCTTGTAAGGACAAGGTATAAAGATTTGCACCACGAGATCCCTTCAACAAATCTTTTCCTTCCAAGTTGCGGATGAAACAAGTGTGTTGTCGAAAAGCAACCTCAAGGTTGGAATCACAAAACTGTCCTACTGAGAATAAATTATGACCAAGAACTTCTACATAGTATACCCTTGAAATCGTCACGTTTCCAATCTGATATTCACCATACCCCATAATCTTTGCTATATGATCATTCCCGAATTTAACTGTACCAAGAAACTTGCTGACGAAATTTCGGAGCATCGAGCGATTTCCGGTCATATGTTTTGAACAACCGGAGTCCAAATACCACAGGATGATTTGGACCACCTGAAAATATCACCACACGAAGACAATGTAGAGGTATCGGAATCTGAGTGTTCCTTGTTATTAGCAGGTACAGATTTAATAATCTTAGATTTGCTAACTCTAGGTTTCTTAGATTTCCTAGCCTTTTTCTTCCTAATTGGTGGTGTAGATTCTAGTTGGCTTAAATCCTGAGGTATTTCTTCACTGATAGGCACTATAGTGGGGGCTGACCTAATTAAAGGGCGCTGTTTCCATACTTGAGTGCGAGTGTTCCTAACTAAAGGACGCTCAGACCTAACCTCAATGGATGCATTCCTAGTTAAAGGGCACATTTTTCCATCTAATGTAAAGGTCCTACCAGTGGGACGCCATTGCCAGCCAACTTGGGCACGAGTTCTACCCGTTGGCTTCCATTCAAGACCATTCTTAATAGCATTCATTTCATTCACGTGATCAATCAGACACAAATCATGACGCTGGGAAAACATACATTCATTACAATTCCAACAATTCAAATCAGAATTCACGAATGGTTTAGGCTGCTGCACAGGCGCAGAGCTTTTCAGTCTTAACATGATTCTTTTTATTTAAAACTGAACTAGCATTCCTATTGTGAACTACTACTTTCTTCTTTTTGGCACTACTAGTGGAGGGCTTGATCTTATCTTTCTTGAGTGGCGATCCTTTAGCCTTAGTAGTCTCTTTTAATCCTGTAGAAGGCAAAGTGGGAATATTAGCAACAGATTTTAAAGGTGCCTTACTTGATTGTGCCAATGACGGTTTTGCTCCTGGAGTCTTATTAAATGGAGTTACAGCAATGGGCCTATTATTAAGTAGTGCAGAACCTGGTGTACCTATGTATTGCAAATATGCCAAGCAATATTGAACTCGCTTAATATATTCATGAGCCGAATAATAGTCGCTACTTGAGGGATCTAAGGCATAAAGATCGTCTAAAATATCCCTAAGAAGATCGACATGCTTAATGGCATTCCTCATATAATCATCATAGGTAACTGGGTTTCTCTTATGAAGCGGGTTCTTATGAAGCACTACTGACTTGGTTGTTGGAGCACTAGTGGACGGTGCAGAGTCGGTAGCTAAGTTATCAACAACTTCTTGTCGGGTGAGAAGAAGTGTCTCCTTTAACTCAGCCAAAACCATATTTTTGTCAATGAGCAGGATGTTCAAATCAGAGATTTCCTCGCACTTTTGGTTCAGTTGTTCAACATAAGATTGTTGCTGTGCCGCATTAAAAGCGAAGCGTTCTTCTAGTGAACCACAAAGAGCGGATAGTCCCTGTCTTGTCCGATCCATCTCCCCTAGAACAGACGAAAGTCTAATTTCTAAGACCTGGTTTTTGGACTCTGCAGCCTCTAGTTCCATTTTGAGTGTTTCATTTGATGACATATCTCTCTTCAATCTCATTATCTCTTCCTCTAATGTCTTAACAATTGCAATCATCTTGTCACTCGTCTCAACACCGTTTTCACAAACATTTGATATCAAAAGATTCTCATTTTGAGTTTGTTGTTTTAATTCTAAAGATATACAATGTTGTTCTAGTTGATTAAAGCGTTTTGAAAGTAAATTGTAAGAATCTTGTAGCTTTAAAAACTCAGCGTTAGATTCGTGACAAGAATGATTATCTACCTCATTCACAGTATCAGCAACATTTACAGAAAGATCACAAACATCATCACAAATATCATTACAAATATTCACAGCATCACAATTAATCATAGCGGATGTAAGCTCATTCGAATAATTAACATTTACAGTAGTAAGCACATCACACGAGATTACTGCAGACAAGAATCGGTCATATTCGGTTAAAATCTTTTCTTTTTCAACTAGTTGTAGTTCGTAAGCGGTGTCCATTTCATAAAACACTTTTTGAACTTCACCAATTTCAAACACAAGATTTTCCTTAAGAGATGCAAAAATTCCTTTTAGACTTTCGACAAACGGATTGATCTCATTTTTAAACACCTCGTTCATATGTTCGAAAGCCCATTCTCCGGCGTTTAGGCCATTTGAAGTCGTACGTTCCAAAATGACCTTGTCAAAATTAGTAAAGTATTGATTAATCTCTTGCAAGTTTAACCATACAGTGCTAACAGGTGGAAGATCCTTTGGAATTTCCTTAGGACCTTCCATATTGACAAGTGTAGGAAAAGTACTAGGGTTTTCTTCATCTAATATGTAGGTTGGTGCTGTTATGAGATCTTTGTCCATATGGAAGCGAATTCTAAAATCCGTTTTTGCAAGCTCCTTATTCAATTTAAAATAATCACACTCGGGATATTTTGCAGAATTGTATGACCGATCCTCATCAACTAGTTCCTTACTTGTTCGATCACCAGGAAAAACAATCGGTTCTAAGGCCAATCCTAATTGAGTTGCATTATAAAGTCTAGGACTATGTCTTAAAGCTTGTTTTGCATACCGTGGATTAGGGGGAAGGCCTTTTTGACGTGATAAGTTAAATTCTCTAAATGAAGCATCAAATAAGTGAACTAGTTGAGAAGCAGCGTATTGTCTTAAAAGCAAGTAATCTAGACTTCTAATCTTATTAGTAGCATTAATCTCCATTTCATTCTTCTTAGACTCGAGTGACTCAAAATCCGTTTGAAGTTTTTGAAAATTAGTGACCACTAACTCTTTTTCTTTGAGTTCATTAGACAAATTTGCTCTTAAGTTTTCAATTTCTTGCAAGTGACCCATTTGTTTGTTTCTAAAATGATCATATTCGAGATTAGTTAGAACACTAGACGAGGGCACTAATTCCAAGGTTTGAACTTTCTCGTTGCTTAAGGTAAGCTCATCAGACAAATTCTTATTCTTAGCTAAGGTTTCTAAGAGTGCAGCATTCATTTGGCTAAGTAATGTAGCAGGAACCATGACCAAATCTTGTTGAGCAGGAGTAGGCATTTGCGAAATGGGTCCCGGTTGTGACTCACTCAAAGTCTGGGGACTCACATTAATATTGCTATCATTGTTTGTCTCCTCATTTGAAAGACTCACCACCGAAGATTCATTCGAATCAGCACTCTCTTGCACAACTTGATGTGGTTGAATACTAGCATCAGTGGTATTAATAAGTACCTCAGATCTCTTTTCTGGCCCTAAGCTGGAGATAGTTGCCATGAGAGCAGCCTTTGCAGATTGGAAGTCATCACAGTCTGAGTCATACGCATCAAGATCATCAGCTTGGTATGCTGCATTCTGTGTGGTGACGACGTCTTGTTCAGCAATCCCTGGATCAGCAAGAAATGCAAGCTCCTCTTCATCAAGTTCCCTTCCTTGTGCCTGAGCATTTACCAGATAGATCTTTTCTGCAAACCATTGTCCATCCCTTCTCCTCTTGGGTTTCTTACAATCCCTGGACATGTGACCCTCTTCCTTGCAGTTGTAACATGTAATCATTCTCAACTTGCCCGTGGAATTAGCCCGTGGAGCAGGATTGGCCATTGGTGCCTGATTGACCGTGCGAGCATTGGTGGTTGATGTGGTAGGTCTCCCCTGATATGGTTGAATAGGCTGAACCATGACCCTGCCATTCTCAATAGTAGCTTGTTGACGAGAATTAGATGAATTCCTCAACTGATTGTTGGTTGGAGCTGATCCTCTGTATCCTCGTTTTCTTAAAGTCCTTGTGAGATAAGCAGACATAGTGGTTAGCACTTCAACTGGGTCAGCTCCTTGTTGGAATACAGGAACGGGGACTTCCTCATCATCACAATACATTGCTTGATCTGGATGAGCTGCATAATCACTAGAAGGAATACTCATTTGATCAGGGTAGCTTGTTGGATATGCTGCATTCTCTTGATAAGAAGAATATGAAGGCTGAGCATAAGGTGCAATGTTTGCTGGTTGAAGTTGTGATGCATACTGTGGTGAAGGTGCATTAAACCGATATTGTTGCTAATGTGAGGTGGGTGGTTGCGGTAGAATAGAGTATTGGGGGAAGGTTGGTGTCATGTAAGGTGATGGATGATAGGCTTGATGTCCCAAGATATAAGGTGTGTTGTTGTGTGACAAGCTTGGTTGATTCGCCATCAAAGCTAAGGAATCTGGGTACATACCGCGAGGAGAACGGTGCATAATCACATGTTTCTCATGCTACTGAAGAAAAGCATAGATTTGATCTAAGTTGCACTTATGCAAATCCCGGGTTAACTTCACATCGGTAATATACTCACCCCATTCAGCTTGAGGTAAAGTATTCAAGAACTTGGTGTTAACCTGGAATGGAGCAATCACGAGATTGTATACATTCAGATCATTCATTAGAGTGGTGAATCTGAAGTAATAGTCGTGTAGCATTTCCCCTGGGCTGTACGTGAATCTATCAAACAGATCATACAGCTGACACTCCCTTTCCTGTTTGGTGAGAGACGTACCTTGTAGCAACACCTTTAGACGTTCCCATAAATCTTTAGCAACCGTATATTGACTAACCATACGATAAATATCATGCGGAAGAGCTTGGAGAAGAGTCTGTAAAGCCTTCTCATCAGCATCAGCAATGAGTTGTTGTGCCGGTGTGAGTTCTTCATAATCTCTTGGTCGAGACACGTTATTTGCCACAATGGTACCATAGTCGAGTGGACCATTCAAAATCGATTTGACCATAAGCCTTCCGTATGTTGGTTTGCCTTTCAAGTATTGCATCATACGGCCCTGCCATGCCTCAAACACCTCTTTAATAAGCATCGGTGGACGACTATCAGTCCCCGTTATGATCGAGATATCCGTAAGAGATGTCATCTGAGGCATTAATGAACTTGGATTCATTGTGATCACTTAAAAGACTCAAAGATTATCGGTTGATCGAGCAGTGAAGAAAGGTTGAGAATTTGTGTTGTGTTGGTTGTAATCAAGATTAAATCCACTAAAGATCGTCGAAAAAACTCAAATACCCCTTGAACTTGCTTATACGGAATAACCCAAACTCAGAATAAACCCTATTCGGAATAATACCTATTCAGAATAATCCTATGCTGAAAACCCTTATACTGAATAACCCTATGCGGAATAACCCTATTCTGAAAATTCCTTATTCGGAATAACCCCTATGCTGAATAACCCTTATGCGGAATATTTCTTCAATTCGGAATATCTGGCTATTTGGCTTATTCGGAAAACCTGCTATTCGGAATGATGGGCAATTCGGAAAGCTATTCGGAATATTTCTCCTATTCGGAAAAATTTTGGCTATTCGGAAAAATATTGGCTATTCGGAAAAATATTGGCTATTCGGAAAGTTTTTGGCTATTCGGAAAATATTGGCTATTCGGAAAGAATTGCTATTCGGAAAAATTCTGCTATTCGGAAAAATTGCTGCTATTCGGAAAAACCCTTCTATCCGGAAAGTCTATGCGGAAAATTCTGCTATTCTGAATATTGCTCCTATTCGGAATACCTATTCGGAATATTCTGGAAATATGTTTCCGAGACTTAGAAAAACAGCTTTAAATCCGATTTTTGATCCAAAACCACAAAAAGTTTTATGATTTTTGCCAAAATAAGCTAAACCCAATCCTTATCAATCAATCCCAATAACAAAAACACCAAAAACAACAAGATTCAAGATTGATTTTTTCTAAAGATCACTAATAGATTCAAAAACTAAAAAAGCAACACAATCCTTACCTTAAATCACCCCATAGCTCTGATACCAAATGTAGAATATTGATAACCTAAGAATCTATGAAGTGGGTTGATGTTTTCTAGTGAGAGAAACTAGAGAGAGAAAGTGAGAGAAAATGTGTGTGATTTTATTAATATGAAAGCATGAAATGAACAACAACCAACCCCTTTCCATGGTGGAAAGGGGTATTTATACTCCAAGCATAACATTGGGCTTGGGCCGGTCCATGACAAGCCCATGGACCGGTTCTTACTTAACTTAATAAGTAACATTTAACTAATTGTTAACTACGAGCTATTACAACATAAATCATATTGTGGAGTGACCGATACTTCTAATATACGTTAAAACGTATTTCTAACATACTTCCACGGCGAAAATAATGAGCACGTGGAAGAGATACTTCCACGGCGAAGATAATAAGCACGTGGAAGAGATACTTCCATGGCGAAAATAATGAGCACGTGGAAGAGATACCTCCACGACGAAAATAATAAGCACATGGAAGAGATACTTCCACGGATAAAATAATGAGCACGTGGAAGAGATACTTCCACGGTGAAAATAATGAGCACGTGGAAGAGATACTTCCATGACGAAGATAATACGCACGTGGAAGAGATACTTCCACAGCAAAAATAATGAGCACATGGAAGAGATACTTCCACGGCGAAAATAATGAGCACGTGGAAGAGATACTTCCATGACGAAGATAATAAGCAAGTGGAAGAGATACTTCTACGGCAAAAATAACGAGTACGTGGAAGAGAGACTTCCACGACGAAGATAATGAGCACGTGGAAGAGATACTTCCACGGTGAAAATAATGAGCACGTGGAAGAGATACTTCCACGGAAAATGATGATGAGCACGTGGAAGAGAGACTTCCACGGCGAAGATAATAAGCACGTGGAAGAGATACTTCCACAGCGAAAATAATGAGAACGTGGAAGAGACACTTCCACGGCATATGATAATGAGCACGTGGAAGAATACTTCCACGATGAAAGATAACGAGCACGTAGAAGAATACTTCCACGTCGCATGAATAGGCCAACGGAAGAGATACTTCCGTGGCGCAGAAACAAGCGCGTGGAAGGAGTACTTCCGCGTTGAAGGAATAAGCCTTGTAAGACTAAATCTCACGACTAATCAAACACAAATAACATGATGATGATTAAACTAAAAATGAAAGATTAGATTAAGATGAAGAGATGAAAAGAAATACAAAGTTGGTGTTTTCCCAGTGAGAGAAACAAACACACCTTTCTCTCTCTAAAACTATGAAATGGGAAAAGCCCACACACACAAATAAGGATTAGGAGACCTTTTATACTAACTAAGAAATGTTTAGGAGTCCTTCCTCATTTATGTGTTCGGGACTGAATCCCGTTACATAAACAATAATAACTAAAACTCTCGACATCATTAAATAACATTTTTCACGAGCTTCACAACGATATATTATATGACCATCACTTTAATTAATACTAACAATATCCCCCTAAGGGGTGGTCATGTAATATGTGACTTCACTTCTTTGTTGTTGCAGACTTTGAAGCTCGATGTCTTGAGAGTTTCTTCATAGTTCCTTTCATGACTTGTGATCTTGGATCTTTGATCCTTGCCTTGCCTTGATCTTGAAACTTTGTCAGCTTGTGTTCTTGTGTCTTTCCCCACATACTCATGTTTTGTGTTGACTTAAAAGCTTGTTAACAATCTCCCTTGATCATCAGAGTAGCGAAAGTCTTTGTATTTAGATATTATTGAGCTTTCTTTATTTATATGAGCATGTGGTCTTGAATTACAACTTCTTGAAGTTACGCCACCGTTTGCATTCCTCCGGTTTCCTGTTATACAGTAAGAATACTGTACCTTCGATTAGGTAAGTTCAAAGAACTTCCTTGACAGGGTTTCCGGCTGTGGTAGCCGTTCTCAATACTTGAATTTATCGAAAGATAATTCATAGTAAGGAGTGAATCATACAGTTCCATTCTGCTTATTAAGTCGTCAATTCAATTTCCTAGAAAAAGTTTGCATCAATTAATAATCAAACCATCGTTGCTTTCCAGTTGACACAAGTTTGATTCATATAGAATCGCACAAGTTACCTACCGCAGTGCTGTTTGATGATGACACTGGTAGGATTCCCATTCGTCACTGTAAATACTGAAAAGTATTACTCTGAATGTTCTGGCAAGATCATAAAGATATTGCGTCGAGACCTGGAACGAGTTTGAATCAATTAAGAATCAAACCACTGTTGCTTTCCAGTTAGCATATGTTTAATTTAAGCTGAATCGTACATATGACCTACCGCAGTGCTCTTTGATGTTAACACTGAAAGGATTTCCATTCATCACTGTGAATACTAAAGAGTATCACTCTGAATGTTCTAGCAATACCACAAGGATAGAGCGTAGGACTCTGTAAATTATTGCTTGTGTTCTAAAGATGAACAACAATTGATATATGAAATAAGTGTCCTAATGAGATTTTTTATGAATCTCGTTGGCTCTAGACTCTATAAGTCCACGTTTATTTGGTGATCGGAGGCTGGAGCAGACTGCCACCTATTCAATATCTACTATCTCAGAGTGAGAAAGTCGATAGAAATGAGTTGAACTCCGTGACAATAAAACAAACTTCTTTTGAGAGAAGCTTGAGTAGGCTGGGAGGGGTTGTGCATTGCATCACTGGGTCCATGATGCTTGGTCTTCAATACCAGAAATCATCAACGTGATTATGATAGTAGATGTATTGACCCGGTTTCTGCCTAAGTTGTATGGAGGGCTTCTTTCTTTACACCCTTTATCCTTACATTTCTTTTTCATTCTTCAACCCCTTCAATGCTTACCAAGACGTCATAACTAGCACCTTGTTGTGATTGTTCCAGTGCTAGCTTAAGTCATTAGTCAACATTATTCCCGTACACTCAACTACTCCACATTTCCTAAGGACTTATAAGTTCTAATGGATTGTCCCTGGGAAGATCCCTCCGGTTCTGATTGGATCATAGGACGAAAATCTAACCACCTTTTGACACCAATATTGTCGTGAATAATTGTGTTGAAGGTATAGATATCGTAACCAGAAACCCTTTCTAAATCTCCAAAAACGCTCCCCCTACATATGTGCATCATAAAAGGAAGGTTTTTGCACATATTAGTAAGAGAAAAACACTTGTATCAAAGATCTTATCCAAAAATAAAGCAATTTTGATCACATTTTAATCACTATTCTCCCCCTCAAAAATTGCATGAAATTGAAATTTTTGTGAAACTAGTGATAAAACATGGAGAGAATAATATGTCATGAAACTTTGGAACAAATGTTTATGAAATCATTATACTCCCCCTCGAAAATAGATTCTATTTAAATAGGGGAGTATATGAGCACATTGTTTTGAAATACTTTGAAAAATTGTGCTCAATAGTCCGAGAAAAAATGTGTTCATGAGCTTAAAACTTTGAATGTTTTGATATAAGCTCATGACCGAGAAAAACGAATTTCTCGTTGTTGAGGATAAGTCAATAACTTTCCTTTATTTAGGGACCGGGTTATAGTCTGACATGTGACTATAAGCCATTATAAGAAGAAAAATAGAAAAGACATGTTTTGAAAACATTTGAACTCTCATTCGAACTTTATGTACGTACCCGTGTCGTTATTGAACAACATTTCTAAGTACGTCCATATTATCGATGCTGAGAGACATGTCGAAGAAGAATATTTTTGTATTTTGAAAGATTTTCTCATTTTTTATTTTGTTTTTATAGGTTTTATATTTTTGTATTTTGATTTTTTGATAGATATATACAAGGTAACTGCGAATGTGCAAGACGTTCAAGTTCATCAGGAGTGAAACTACGCATACCAAGTCGACAAACCAAGAATTCAAATCTGTCTTGAGAAAGAGCTTTGGTGAAGATGTTGGCTAGTTGGTAGTCCGTCTTGACAAAATAGAGTTCGATCGTTCCTCTTTCCACATGCTCCTTTATGAAATGGAATCGGACAGCAATGTGCTTGGTCTTGGAGTGTTGGACCGGGTTGCAGGATATGGCTATGGCTGATTGTGAGTCACAATAGATAGGCACTTTGTTAAAGTGAAAGCCATAATCCGTGAGTTGTGTTCTCATCCAAAGGACTTGAGCACTACAAACGGATAGAGACACATATTCTGCTTCCGCGGTGGACAATGCCGTACAGTCTTGTTTTCTTGATGACCAGCTCACTAGCTTCTCACCTAAGAATTATGCTCCACCGGAAGTGCTCTTGAATGAATCATGACATCCTACATGGTCGACATCTGAAAAACCAGTGAGATTAAAACCAGAATCCTTCGTATACCAGAGACCCATGTGAATGGTTCCCCGGAGATAACGAAAGATCCTTTTAACCTCCTTGAGGTGCTTCTCGGTTGGCTTAGCCTGGTACCGAGCACATAAACATGTAGCATGCACAATGTCCGGTCTACTTGAGGTTAAGTACATAAGGGACCCGATCATAATTTGGTATTTTGTAGCATCTACAAATGTCCCTTTCTTATCCAAATCAAGCTTGTGTTTAGTGTCCATTGGAGTACCAATAGGATCATAGTTTTCCATTCCAAATTTCTTTAGAATTTCAAGCACATATTTGGCCTGATATATGAAAATGCCACGGGAGGATTGGTGAACTTGGAGACCAAGAAAAAACGTCATTTCCCCATCATGGACATTTCAAATCGACTTTTCATAAGGTCGACAAATAATATGGAATATTTTGGGTTAGTAGAACCAAATATAATATCATCTACATAGACCTGAGCCACCAATATGTCGTTGCCGTAGTGCTTGATAAACAACGTTGGATCAATGGTTCCTTTGCTGAAGTGATTTTGTAGAAGAAATGATGCTAATTAGTCGTACCATGCCCTTGGTGCTTGTTTCAAACCATAAATTGCCTTTTTCAACTTGTAGACATGGCTTGGATGTTCGGTGTTTATGAAACCTTCAGGTTGACATACATACACATCTTCTTTTAACGGTCCATGCAAGAAAGCCGTCTTCACGTCCATTTGATACACAGTGAACGATTTGTGTGCAGCGTGTGCCAAGAAATTCCTAATAGCTTCCATTCGAGCAACTGGGGCGATGGATTCAGCGAAATCAATTCCCTCTTGTTGTTTATAACCTCTCACAACTAACCGAGTCTTGTTCCTAATGACCGTTTGCTCCTCATCCATCTTGTTTTTTAATAACCATTTTTGAGTAAGGGGATCGATATTGTCCGGTCGAGGTACTAACTCCCATACATCAAGCCGGATGAACTGATTGAGTTCTTCTTGCATACACTCAATCCATGATGCATCGGTCATTGTTTCTTTCACACTAGCTGGTTCCATTGTGCTGACTGATAGTGCATAGATACACATATCACCGTCGTTATGCAGCTGATTTCGTGTTGAGACTGGTCGTGAGAGATTGCCAATCACTTGAACCAAAGGATGATTCTTAGTCCATTTGTGTTCATGTGGAAGAGTATGAGAAACTTGATGCGAGCTTGACGGATCCACATATGATGTTGAAGGCTGAGTAGAACTTGTGGAAGCCGCAAATGGATTAACAAACTCGTATTCGTTGAGCATCGCATTATTTGCTTTTTCAGCAACTATTTCATTCTAAAGATGAACATGAGTAGGAATTTTCTGAGAATGTTGTTGAGTTGTGTCAGCAGTCGGAGACGTGGTTGGAATGTTTGGGGTCAATATGGTTGAGGTTGACGTAGATGGTGCAAAAACGGATGCCGTTGGTGTAGATGCAGTTGGTGGTTCTGGAACAACCGCAGCTGGTGCAGCCGGCACATTTTGAGGAACACCAAATGACGAAGGACCCTTCATATATTCATCATAGATTGGCCCAAATAAAACTTCCAAGTCACGTTCCGAAGGTTGTAATGATGAGATTGCTGACGGTGCAAATTGAAGCGCGAGTCCTGAACTTACGTGTCCAGAAGTCTGACCTTGAAGCTCGGGATGTGAACTTCTATGTTGAGAGGCCATACCCGAGAGTTCATGAAAAGTAACATTCATAGTCTCCATTACCTTTCTTGTCCTTCGATTATAAACCTTGTAAGCACAAGCAGTTGAAGAATAACCAATGAAAAAACCAATATCACCTTTAGGTTCAAGTTTACCGATATCTTCACGATCATTCTTCCGATAACATAAAGCCCCAAAGACATGTAAAAATGAAATATCCGGTTTTCTTCCATTAATGATCTCATAAGGTGTTTTGTGGAAGCGTGTGTGAATAATGGAGCGGTTTTGAGTATAACATGCAGTTGCTATAGCATCAGCCCAAAGGAATAACGGTGCACTGGAGGAGAGAAGCATCGTCCGAGCAGCTTCAACTAACGTACGATTCCTCCGTTCCACAACTCCATTCTGCTCTGGAGTTCTTACAACCGAAGTTTGATGAGAAATCCCAACTTCGTCAAAATAACCTTTCAGTTTCTGGTTGGTAAATTCTGTACCGTTATCCGTTCTTACAATGATAACATGGGCTTGAAGTAGCACTGATGTTTTCTTCAAGAAATTGATAATTACATCCGGGGCTTCATCTTTCGAAGCAAGAAAATGAACCCATGTGTAACGAGAATAATCATCCACAATCACAAGGACATACCGCTTTCCATTAATACTTTTGATTCTCATTGGGCCACACAAATCCATATGAAGGAGATGCAACCTATTCATCGAATTTGGAACAGTTTTGGGTTTGTGAGGCTTCTTCTTGCTTTTACCTTGCTCACATGATGGACAAAGATGGTCTTTAGTATATTTGAACTTTGGAAGACCGGTAACGAGATCATCTTTTACAAGTTGGGTGATGGCATCGAAATTGAGATGAGATAACCTTTGATGCCATAATCATGACTTTGTTGAAGTGGCTCGGGCCATGAGATAAATTGGAGATGCAACAGATATTTGAAAAAGATCAATGGTGTAAAGGTTTTTTGTGCGATTTCCTTTCAACAGATCAATTCCTTCAAGATCCCTAACAAAGCATGTATGACTTCTGAAGGCAACCTCCAAATCTGAATCACAAAATTGCCTAACCGAGAACAAATTGTGTCCCAAGCCATCGACAAAAGATACTCTGGTGATGATAATATTTCCCCAATGAAGGTCACCATAGCCTAGAATTGCAGCAACATGATCATTTCCAAATTGAACAGTTCCCATAGAACGCCATACAAAGTTCTTGAGAAGACTTCGATTCCCAGTCATATGTTTGGAACAGCCCGAGTCCACGCACCAGAGACAAATTTCAACAGCCTGCCAATGATAAGAGAATAGAAAATTTGGCAATCTAAGAAATAGGTTCCTGTATGGTTAGGTAATAATCAAGCCGTATCACATACCGACATTTCCCTGTCAGTATGAGATCTACTAGAATTAATAACATGACCATTAGAGGCAAAATATCTTCTAGTAGGAAACCACTTAGAGGTAACTCTAGGACTTTTAGGCGTAGCAAGACTTTCAGTGGACCATACCTGCTTAGTTTTCGGAACATACACTTTAGCCTTAGGAGTGCTATGTGTTTTGCTGATAGAAAGCTTGTCAAGTCGAGTGTAACCACCATAGTTCAAACCATTCATAGTCAAACCACAAACATCATGACTAAAAGTAAAGAAACATTTATTAAATTTAGCACAAATAACTTCAGATTTTTCATTCCGAATAGCAAGTTTAAAGTCATTACATTCAGAAGAATTAAGTTTCTGATTATGAATAAAAAACGGTAAATTCCTACGATGTTCTTCTACTTCTACATTATTAGCCTTGGGACGACTACTTCTAGAGGCAAAAGGGACCCTATCATTCCTTGTATTGCTCGTAGGCTGTAGCCTTATGCTCTTAGTGTAGTTGTTCATTCTTGTAGAAAAAGACACACACTTGTTAGAATTAGCATTTTTTAAATCAATGACTTGTGGTTGTGCGATAGTGGTCGGTTTTGTCCTAACGCTTGCTTTACGTTGGTTGCTAGGCACAGAGATATCTACCCTAGTTTGAGATGAAGGTCTAACGCGAAACATTCCTGGGGCTATAACAACAGCTTTCATTCCAACAGCCTAGGGAAATGGTGTTACAGCAATACGAGTGGGTCCCGAGGTTGATGGTTTCTGGATCATCGTATACTCAATCGAGCTAGGCTCAGAAGTCTTATCTTTTAACAAGGCCTTTAATTTATAGTTCTCACAGATTTTATCAATAAGTTTCTAATAGACAGACTTGCTTTGTTCAACAGCCCGCTTATATGAAACGACAACAGATTTTAAATCTGCAATCTTAGCTTTAAGCTTCTGAACATTACCATCACTAGCACTCTCTAACCCTGAAGAGGCCAAATTCGGTTCCTTAACCCCTCCTAACTGAGCCTGCAACCGAGCGATAGTTTGTTGCATTTCATTGTAATTTTTTCATACGAAATCTTGTCATATTTGCATTCATCACATTTTTTGACAAATTTATTCCAAAGACCGGTGAATTCTTCATCTTTTTTAATGACATAAGATTCCATTTTCTCTTTCATAAGATCAAGCTCAGTTTGAAGGTTTTCATTATGCGACACGGAGGTACTTAACTCAACAGGACTACTATCACTACAATCACGAGCTTTAGAGAGGCGTTCAAGATCATTTTCCAAAACTTTGATTTTATCAAGAGATTCATCAGCTTCCTTCGCCAAAGATTTAAAGTCTTCAACAAAGTTGGCAAATTCTTTTAGAAAAGCGTTTTCCAAATTGCCTAATCGGATTAATATCGTTTTGAAGAATTTTCTAGACCTCAATCTGAACAGGTGATGTAAAATTTCCTCCAGTTATTTTGGAATCAATAACACGTTTAAGGATGACAAAGTTATCTTTAAGCTCGTTTAGAAATCGGCATGTGATACTCGGTTTAGGAGGGTCATCAGACAATTCGTCACTTGGTAGCAAAAGCATTTCAGTACTCATTTTAGACCGAACAAAAACAGTTGGAGGATTAATTTTCGGATAATAAACGGGTGTCACTTCTTTATCAAGCTTTTTCATTCTTAAACGAGTCTGTACAGCAAGTTCAGTAGTTTCCTCGGAATCATGCACACTAGGAGGATCATGCTCATCAGACAATAGCACACTACCGTTATATAAAGTTTCATTAGTGGCCTGAACTTTCTTAAGGTATCCGGGATTGGGGGGGAAGAGGACAACCTAAAGCCAATTTGTATCGAGTGTAATTTATCTCATTCACTTTTGGTGCGAGCATATTTATCGTCTGCATAGTTTGGCCACGTTTAACTAAAAGGTTGTCTAATTCTCTAATCCTATCCTGAGCTTTGCAAAAATCCTCAAGAAGCCCATCTTCTCGAATTTTGAAATCATGTTTCAGCTGTTTTTGTTCTTCTTTTAACTCCAAAATAGTATATTTTTCAGTTGAAAGCTGTTTATTCAGAGACGTGATTTCATCATTCAATTCGCTTATCTTTTTAGCACTACTTAAGTGTAAGGCATTTAATTTCTTAGTTGTGCATTTCTCTTGATAAACCGATGTAGCATGAGCTTGTTCAAGTTCTTTAATTTTAGCCTGATGAATTTCAAAACATTTCTCCCGTTCCTTATATCCCGCAAGCTCAGTGGTCAATTTGGCATTAGATTCTCTAAACTTATTATTAACCACCGTAGCATGATCTACATCCTTAGCAAGCTTATCAAATAGAGATTTATAATACGCATGTGTCTCATCAGGAAGGGTTGTAGGCTGAGCAACTTGATCCACACTAAGGTCCACACAGGGCTCCTTCGAAATAATATTACTATTATTCGTTTGGTCCCCGTGTGTCTCAATGTAGGGCTCAAGCATCTAAGTATACTCTTCCTCCTGATTAGACATACTATATATATCATTATCATCAAAACTTGGGTGTACCTCAGAGGGACCGTTTGAATCATAGACGGGAGCTCTGTCATCATGCATTCCCGAGGTTGATGCTTGCTGTAAGTTTGCCATCAAGATGTAGTTGGCATTCACCTCTTCTTCCTCGTCATATTCTGCAGCAGAAGCCATAAGATCACATTCCTCAGCTTGAAGTGGAATCCCTGCCTCTTCTTTTTGTGCTATGAGAAGCTGAGTCTGAAGATAAGCAGCATCCCTCTTCTTTTTGGCTGTGCAATCTCGAGCATAATGACCAAATCTCCTGCAGTTGTAGCACGGAACCTGACGATTGTTGTTTCCGTTTCCATTTCCTGTACCAGTATTCTCAGCCCTTGCCGCCACAATGTTTCCCATCTGATTACCAACCACTGACACAACTATTAACCCATTCTGATTACCCATATTTGGGATATTCGGATTCTGACCACGGATTTGTCCATACTGATTTCCTGCATTCCCAACATTCTGACCATATTGTGTCCCAAAAGCTACCAATTGACCATCTTGATTCACATTCATGAAAGGTTGAGCAGTCTGCCTATTTCTAGTGTTCGAGGAGATTCTCTGATTGTTGTTGGTGGGGTTAATGGTAATTTTGAATGCCTTTGCGAGAAGTGTAAGACCAGTATTAATCGCATGAGTAGGATCAGTGATGTCATCAAAACAAGCAATGGGTTGTTGTGGGTAGTTCACAGCAGCAGGAGGTTGATATCCATAAGGGGTGAGTTGTTGTTGTTGTGGAATGAAGTTACTTGATGAGGGTTGATGGTAAGGTACCATAGGATATGACATAGATGGTGGAGAGTTTGCCATGAAAGCCAATGGATCTTGTGTCTTGGCACGTCTTTCAGCCCTAACTTCGTTAGCTTCATCTTGATTCATCTTCAAATAATCATATACTTGAGTGTAGTCCACGACATGAAGATCCTTGGTTTGATTGACAAGAGTGACATATCGTGACCATTCAGAAGGAAGATTATCAAGAAATTTGATGTTTGCAGCAATTTGTGCAGGTTCATGTTTGTTTCTTCAAAGATGATTCATGAGGGTTGAAAACCGATGATAGTAAGGTTCAATTTGTTCCCCTTCAGTAGACGTAATTTTCTCCCATTCACGAAGCAACTTAGTTTCCTTTTCTTGTAAACCGATTTTACTCCCCTTCATCATTTTCTGAATCCTAAGCCACATCTCGTGTGCGGTTTCACAACTGTCGACAACAGCATAAACATCTTCGGGAAGTCCCATGAGGATGACTTGAATTGCTTGATCATCGGCGTCGAGTTGTTTAGATTCAACTTCAGTTAATTATTCATCCGTTTGCTCATGACTAGAGTCAGCCACTGGGTTAGCATTCGTAGGGTCCCCAGGCACAATGATTGTTCTTCTAACATACAGACCTTTTTGAATCGAGTTGACAATCAATTTTCCCAAAGGTTTACATTTTGCATAACGAAGGAGACGACTAGCCCATGTAGTGTAGTTCTCCTTGGTGAGCATGGGAGGACGATTCTCAGTATCCGCAGCGTAAATATCTTGTTGAGACGTCATCGTAGAAGTTGTGTGAAAAACAGGATCTCAGTTCGTAGAAAGCAGAATGTTGAAGGTAAAGTCCCCTAAAGATGATTAAATCCCCTAAAAACGAGATCTCCTGAAACAAAAAGTTCCAAGGCCAAAAAAACACACGATTAGTTAAAATTTTTCAAAAACACTAATTTGGAAAATATTTTCGGAATAATTAAAGATTTCAGAGAAATAGCCAATCTTCGGAATAATGGGGTTTTTCAGAGAACCAAAGAATCTTCAGAATAATAAGCTTTTTCAGAGAAATTACACATCTTCGGAATAATGGGGGTTTTCAGAAAAATAAATTTTTTCAGAATAAAGAAGTTTTTAAGGAAAAATCACTTTTTCGGGATAAAGAAGTTTTCAGAGAAATGAACTTTTTCGGAAAAAGGAATTTTCGGAATAATGATGTTTTCAGAGAAAAAGATGGATTTTCAGAGAAGTTGAACTTTTTCGGAAAAACAGATGTTTTCAGAGAAAAAGGACTTTTCAGAATAATGATGTTTTCAGAGGAAAAAGGACTTTTTCGGAATAATGATGTTTTCAGAGAAAAGTACTTTTTCGGAAAAATTATATTTTCAGAGAAATGGGCTTTTTCGAAATAATTATATTTTCAGAGAAATGGGCTTTTTCGGAATAAAGTGGATTTTCAGAGAAAATCTTCGGAAAAATGGGTTTTTTCAGAGAAATATTTTCAGAAAAAAGAAATGATTAAACTAAAAAAGAAAGATTAGATTAAGATGAAGAGAAGAAAAGAAATAAAAAGTTGGTGTTTTCCTAGTGAGAGAAACAAACACACCTTTCTCTCTCTAAAACTATGAAATGGGAAAAGCACACAAATAAATGAGGATTAGGAGACCTTTTATACTAACTAAGAAATGTTTAGGAGGCCTTCCTCATTTGTGTGTTCGGGACTAAATCCAGTTACATAAACAATAATAACTAAAAACTCTCGACATCATTAAATAACATTTTTCACGTGCTTCGCAAAGATATATTATATGACCATCACATTAATTACTTCTAACAAAGCCAATGGAAGAGATACTTCCATTGCGCAGAAATAAATGCGCGGAAGGAGTACTTTCGCGGCGAAAGAATAAGCCAATGGAAGTGATACTTCCATTGCGCAGAAATAAACGCGCGAAAGGAGTACTTCCGCGGCGAAGGAATATGCCAATGGAAGAGATACTTCCATGGCGCAGAAACAAGCGCGCGGAAGGAGTACTTCCGCGTTGAAGGAATAAGCCAATGGAAGAGATACTTCCATTGCGCAGAAATAAACGCGCGGAAGGAGTACTTCCGCGGCGAAGGAATAAGCCAATGGAAGAGATACTTCCATTGCGCAGAAATAAACGCGCGGAAGGAGTACTTCCGCGGCGAAGGAATAAGCAAATGGAAGAGATACTTCCATGGCGCAGAAACAAGCGCATGGAAGGAGTACTTCCATGGCAAAGGAATAAGCCAATGAAAGAGATACTTCCATGGCAAAGGAATAAACCGGAAGAAGGCGGACTTCTACGGCAAAGGAATATATCCAAATATATTTGTGTGACGTGCACAATAGTGGTATTTATACCCTAGTAGCCCCCCAAGTTTAATGGTGCTACACTCGATTAGTAGTATTTAAACTTAATCAAGTATTCAAAAAGTTACGATTACGTAGACCAGCACGAATGGACGTACCATTGCCGCGTATGAAAGATAGAAATTGGGTTCGAACGTGCGAACCAACGCGGATAGGCGTGCCATAACCGCGAATTGTCATATAGTATAAGACGTATCTTAACTAACTTATGGGATGAGTTATGCCATTAGCGTGCGGTGTACCGCCACTACCATAAGGACGGTCAAAGTTTTGACAAAATGTTGTTAGACGTGCACAGTGTGTCTTTTGAAAGTCCATCATGAGTCATGTGGTTTGCGTAACTTACTACAACGTCTTGATAGCAAGGTGTCTAACAAGGATACATGATCCGTGGTCGTTGGATTTGCAACCCTCTTACACGAAAAGTTGAATTATTAGGTTCACTCAATCCTCTTATTCTGCTTGGTAACGATAAGTACATGTACGCCCGTAGGCTAAAGATGTTCGAAACGTGCATACAAGTGCGGATGGACGTACCATGACCCGCAGATGACAAAATAAAATATATTATCTAAAGAAAATATATGTAATATATCTCACCGATTTAAAAGATATACAGAATATCTTTTATAAACAAACAATATCGGAATATATCATAACCAAATTAAAAAGATAAATAATATCTCATAATAATTTAATTTGTATGTGTAATATCCTTTATTAATATAAACAATATACCCGAACATGCGGATTAATTGCGGAAGACACGGTTCATGCCGCAGTAAAAAATAAAATAAAATATATCTGATCGTGCGGACGAGCGCGGCTAGGCATGCCAAAACCGCGGATAAAAAATAAAATAATTACTGAATGTGTAGATGAGTGCGGATGGACGAGCCATGACCGCGAATTACGATATTACTTCGTAGGGTCACGACATATACGAAAAATATATATAATCGAATCAAAAGATATATGTAATATCTCCTGCTAATTTAGAAGATATACGTAACATCTTTCATGAATCATAAAATACCAATTATAATAATTTTTTTAGAAGATATATGTAATATCTTTTATCAATTCAAAAAATATGGGTACTATATTGTTACCTATTTTAAAAGATATATTACCTTTTATCACTTGAAAGAATTTTGAATATTTTTGGATATTAAAACATTTTACAAAGATATCACATCATATATTGTTTCATCTATAAATTATGAGCTTTATGCGAATTCTATTGCATCACGTGATCTCTAAAAAAAAATTGCATGTAAAAGCATATTTTACATATTGACCCGTGGATAACTATGTACTAGTATATTTTATAGATGATAAAAAGAAAATATTCAAATAGGTAAACTATATTCTTATCATAACGTTGCTACATGGATTTCGCAAAAAACACTCATATCTTTTTTTTGCTTGAAGAAAATATTTACTTGAATTAGCGTAAAGCTAGCCATTAATTTAGCTATGCAGGTCACTGCATTTATAATGTACACCGGCACATTGCTCGATAATTATCGTCGCATGAATAATAAGAGCTGATCTACATCATAATGCACGTAGCAACAGTAATAGGTGATATATATATATATATATATATATATATATATATATATATATATATATATATATATATATATATATATATATATATATATATATATATATATATATATATATATATATATATATATATATATATATATATATATATATATATATATATATATATATATATATATATATATATAGATATATATATATATATATATATATATATATATATATATATATATATATATATATATATATATATATATATATATATATATATATATATATATATATATATATATATATATATATATATATATATATATATATATATATATATATATATATATATATATATATATATATATATATATATATATATATATATATATATATATATATATATATAGATATATATATATATATATATATATTTTAAATCATGCTGACCACCATGTTGCAAGTTGCGTCTTACCCAAATACATACATAATGTATAGATTTTACTAGGTTGAAAAATTCGTTCTCAGAATCTCTTCTCGAATTGATTTCCGGTTCAATGTGCGACTCAGTTGTTCTTGGTGAATCGAAAGAAAGGGTGTCGTTGTCTACACTAATTAAAAATAAAGACTTGAAACAAATAAAAATAAAGTAAAGACGGTAAAAAGAAATACTGAAAGATTAAAACTTGACGAAAAGTAAATGACGAGAAATTAAAAGGGAAATAAAGTAAATGACACAAACTTAAACTTAAACTAAAAGGAAAGCAAATAAAAATGCAAATAAGGAAAAAGGCGTGAAAAGTAAAGCTTAAGAATTAAAAATATAAAACTACAAAAAAAATCATTCAGAATATCACCCTCATCCGGAATAACAAAGCTCATCCGGAATATGACACTTATCCGGAATAAACCAGTTTATCTGGAATAAGGCTTTGATCCGGAATAAAAAAGGGAAAAGAGGTTGATTCGGAATAAGGAGTTTGATCCGAAATATTTGAACATTCCGAATGTAACACTCTCTCCGGAATAAACTAACATTCCGAATGAAGGACTCTATCCGGAATAATCAATATTCCGGATGAAAGACTTGATCCGGAATAATAAAGTATTCCGAATAAAGAAGCTTGATCCGGAATATTACGCTCAAACGATTGATTCAGAATAAAAGACTTTGATCCGGAATCTGGGCACATAGACAGTAAGATGAACACGAAGAACAGGGGATGAAGAACAGGGACGAATTTAATCAAATCTAACCAAAACAAACCAAAAGATTAAACCAAAACAACCAATAAACATCCACTAACAATAACCAATCAAAACAAATCAACAAAACTAACAATCATAACCAAAATAATCAAAACCCACTTAATCAAAACCATAAAAACATCAAGAACACAACCACAAAGATTAAACACAAACAAGAAAGGTAGATAGGAGATTAACAAGAAAAGATAAAGATTCAATAACATTAAAAGTAAACTTACTTGAATTAAAGAGTGCAATACAAGAAATTAAAATGCAAGAATTAAGGTGCAAGTAAATGAAAATGATGGAAGAGGTGGTTTGTCAAGCCACCCAACAACAATGAAATGAAAACATAATGAACTATTTATAGGGGAGATTAGGGAGGTGCTTAGGAAGCTTCCTCCCTTCTTTCTTCTTTCCTTAATTGCACATTTAAGTCCTTAATCTTCTTAATCTTTTGACTTTAATGACTTTGTCTCGGGATCTCTTCAAACTCGTCTTGTAATTCTTTAATAAATTAGACTTGAGTTCTTCGGCTTTTAGTAAACTTCCGTCTTTTGACTTTTTCTTCGATAAATCTTTAGAATTGGTCTTGGACTTCCGTTCTTTTTGCACTCTTGATTTCTTGACTTCGTCTTTCGTCTTTTTCTTCGATAAAAGCCCGTGAATGCCCGTGTTTTCTCCACTTTTCACCTTTTCGTCCTAAATCACAACAAAAACACAAACCACGCATAATTCCGACATAAATTACATAAAATACACGTTTTGGCTCGGTTATTATTGTAATTAAGTGGTAAAAAGGATGGGTGTTTACACACCTATCAATACACGTAATATTACGGCTAAATTTTGACGCGACAATACTATGCATGACATAATGCGAGGAATGAAAAGCAGACATATAATTATTAGAGTTACTGATTTTTGGCATTAATTCTTGCTTTTCGATAGTTTGAGAACATGAAACATAGTTTTTTTTGTGTCCCACGGATGGCGCCAACTTGTTGGAGCATAGTTTGGCTGGGCCGGTTCGACTACTCTCCTGGGCCGTTCGTCGCCTCCCCGGGCGCTGAGTAACGCCGCAAACAATAAAGAACCGGTTAGACATGGACCCGCGGCCGGAGCCCCGGGGTCCACCTCTGACGGTCAAGTTAGTATTTGATCGATATATTGTATAAGAGGTGTGGTTAAGAGAGAGAACCTGTCGTAGAATGAGACCCTTACCCTTGTATTTATAGGACTAGGGTTTCTTGAAGGGTAAGTTAGGTATGTGTGGGCCACGGGCCTGTCGGGCCGGGCCGACTCCAGACTATACGTCGACAGTTTTCATCTACTTCACTTAAGAGTGTGATTTCGATTGATATGGACTTCTTCTATGAGCTTACTTTGTTGATGCTACCTACTTTGGAGTTGTTCACGTGTAGAGATGGAAACTATGTATTTGATCCTGGGGTGCTTCCTATTTGAGATATTTCGTATGTTGGACAAACTCGAGACACGTTGGACCGTTCTATTTATCGAGGCGGATATTGTAAATCTTATAGTAATTGGCAACGTGCTAATTTTGAGTGTATCATGTAAGATGTGCTTCAAAGTGGATATCCTTTATTCTCCATGATGGTTTCCCCAAGGACAACCTAATTCGGGGCCGAGTCGAGCTAGAGACTTAGGGTTAAAAAAACACTCAAGCATTGAATAACTAGGTTAGAAAATGTAGAGTAGATCTAAATAGGTTAGGTTTTTTTATTTAAAAAAGGGGTCTTATAGTAGAGTTGAAGTGGAGGGGTGGTTTTTCTTCGTCTTTTGGTGTTTGTTTCAAGGGTTGCTCTCTCTCATTTCATGCTTGACGCTTATGGAGGAGGCCCGTGTATCTAGTTCACTTCGATTAGTTTTTGCTATTGTGATATTCAAAACACTTGTGCTTAAAATGAATACCCTTAGTTGTCTCTTTCTTAGCTTGAGTTAAGCAAAGTTATCAATGTAATAAGTGTAGGAGAGTTTACTCCAATACTCTTAAACATTGAGGACAATGTTTATCTTAAGTGTAGGGGGGTATTCTATCAAAGTGACCTTACCTAGACTTTGTCATTGACCTTCATGATAACTTGGAAATTATTTTTTCAACATTTTTTAAATTTTTGATCTATTTTGGCCACCAAAAATATGCATTCATAATTTTTGCATTAATCATTTTTCATTTGCATAACACATTTGCATTTTATATATTCTTCTTTTATTTTTCATCAAAAATATATAAAAAGGAAAAAATATAATAAAGGATATGGTTTAACGAATTTAGACTTCTTTGACATATTAGGCCCGCCATGGATACTTTGAATCAACCCGAGTTTGTTTATCTAAGCATTCTCTAGCTAGTAGCCTTAACCATATAGACCTTTATTGGTTTATTATGCTAAGCATCCACTAGTCTCATTATTTGAGATTTTAAACTATGGATAACAAGAGATGATAGAGTTTGAAGTAAGTGTAAAGGGCTAGACAAACCTCATATTAATTAATTGTGGCTTTTATATCCCCTTTCGTAACCTTTACTTTCTTGCCAACGCATGTATATATGTTAATAAATAATCAAGAACAGATTTAATTGGTTTGTAGTCTCTTATGCATTTTTGACTAATCATTCGTGGTTGGTATAAGTACGTCTTAAGTTTCTAAGTTAGAACGTTTTATGTGTACTAGACTTATGTCATGCTTAATACTTAACGGGTGTTTTTCCTTTTATTTTTTTCAACTTTCTTTGTGAGGAATAAAGAAAAAATAAGAGCGGCTTATGAAAAAAAATGAGTGGCTAGAAAAAAAAAGAAAAAAAGGAAGAAAAGAGAAAAATAAATAATTATACAAGACTCCCAAGAGGGGCAGTGAAGTGTTAATTATAGTAGCTATTGAATTCCAATATTACTCTCACAAGGGTTGCGAGGATTTAATAGTTGCTCCAATCCAATATTACCTTGACGGGTTGCGGGATTGAAGATCCAAGGTCTCAAAAAGGTGGCGGATGTAAATTATTGCGTGAGTGTTAGGACCTCTGGAATAGATATTTCTAATAGCTAAGCTAGGAGGTATGTAGTTCCTCCTGGTCCTAGTAGTAGTAGGAGCAATACGTGCTCCTGGTCTAGTATAAAGTCAAACATTATTATTCTTAGTAGTTTGTTAGGATATGCATGAGATATGTTAGGAAAGGATATGCATATATGAAGTTACACGTTTTGGTTTAATGTAGTATTAGGGTTTCCTTGTAGTATAAAAGGAACCCATTAGCAGAAGGGTTAGACACACTGATACGTGTCTAAACACCAATCCTTTTACCACTTAATTATAATAATAACCAAGCCAAAACGTGTATTTAATGTCGTAAAAGTCGGAATTATGCGTGGTTTGTGCTTTTATTGTGTTTTAGGACCAAAAGATGAAAAAGGAAGAAAACACGGGCTTTCACGGGCTTTTATCGAAGAAAAAGACAAAAGACGAAGTCAAAAGATCAAGAGTGCCAAAAAGAACGGAAGTCCAAGGCCTATTCTGAAGATTTATCGAAGAAAAAGTCTAAAGAAGGAAGTTTAACGAAGTCGAAGAACCAAATCTAATAAAAGAAGAAAATTAGAAGACGAGTTCATTTGATATCGACAAATCCCGAGACAACGTTGAGAAAGATGAAGAATTTAAAAGACGTAAAGACGAGAAGAAAGAAGAAAGCATCAACACATTTTCCTCCTCCTATATATAGTCCTTAAACACTTCATTAAGGGGTGGTAGTTAATTTCTAGATAGATTTAATTCAATGTTTTAGGAGTAGATCACATTTACTTTCTCTCTCTAGATTTAATTTCCTGATTTTAAGCTTTTACATTAATCTTGTATTTTGAATATTGTTCATCTTTAATCCAAGCTTTTTAGATAGTCATTCTCATTCTTCCTTTCTTATTATTAATCTATTGTCTTGATTTGGAAATCATGTAGTTAGCTTAATCTTTATGCTTATTGCTTTATTGCTGTGTTTGATTGATTATGCTTATTGGTTTTTATGTGTTTGAGTCTTATAGCTTATTGTGTTTGTTGCTTATTATTTGATTTTATTTAGTTTTGATTAAGTGTTTTAATAGCTTAATTTTATAAAAAGTTGATTTTTAATTTTTAGATTAATTAGTGTTTTTCAAGTTTTTAATTTGTGGCTTAATTAGTTTTTCTTAAAATTTGTTTGTATTAAGTTTTGGTTAAATGTTTGTTTGGTTTTAGCTTATCCGTGGCTTATTTCCTGATTTTTAGATATTCTGTTACTGTTTCTCTGGTTCAAAACATTCTTCGCAAAAGGGTTTATAAATCCGAAGATTCCCCTTTTTCCGAATTAATATTCCGAAAATTTACCTTTTTCCGAATTAATATTCCAAAAATTTACCTTTTATCCGAAATAGTTTTATCCAAAATTTTACTTTCTTTTCTTTATATTCCGAAAATTACAGTTTTTCTAAAATTGTGTGTTTATTCCGAAATTTCTGTTATTCCAAAGAAGTATGATTATTCCCGAGAAAATGTTCTTTATCCGAATTCAGCTTGTTTATCCGAAATTCTTGATTTTATCCGAAAATCACTGTTTTTCCGAAAATAGTTCTATTTTCCGAAGATATTGTTTTTTCCGAAATAGTATTGTTATTCCGAGAATAGGTCATTTTTCCGAATTATCCTATTATTCCGAAGATTATGCCTTTATTCGAATTAGGGTAGTTTTTCCGAATATCTTTATTATTCCGAATTTTTTGTTTTTTCGAAAATGTTTCATTTATCCGAAATACTTTGTTTGTCTGAGATAATTATGTTTACTGTTTAATTTTTAATTTTGTTTTAGGTTTTATTTATATTAAAGTTTTAACTTTTACTCATTTACTTAACTGTCTTTAAAATCTTATTTTTAATTTAATCTTTTCGAACTTTTATCTTTATTTCGTTTAAGTCTTTTATTTAAGTTTTAATTAGTTTATCATTTTTATTATTTTGTCATTTTTGTTAAAGCTTGCATTTTTAATAGTTACCCAACGACAACCTTTTCTTTTATTCACCAAGAACAACTGAGTCGCACTTCAACGGTAATCAATTCGATTAGACCGTGAACAACGAACTTTTTCACTTAGTAAAATTGAGTTATCAAATGGCGCCGCTGCCGGCTCTTTTCGTGAAGATTAACGGTTTTCTTTGAGAAACGCGTTGGATTTTGGGATCCATTCACTCTTGAACGTTATTTTTCCGGCTCAAAATTTTTCAAAAAATCCATAAAAATTTAAAAAAATTTCAAATAATCCAAAAACATTTAAAAAATCATAAAAAGCATTTCTTTTTCAAAGTTTTGCACCAAAAATATTTTCTTTTCACGTTAACTTTATTTTTTCTATTTCTTTGCTTTTCTTTTCTTGTGTAGGTGTATGCGTACTCGGTCACGCAAAAGGAAATCCATTCAAGCCAGTACTATTGATCCTCCTGTTGTAGAGCCTCATGTTGTCAACACAATGGAGAACCGTCCAATGATCGAGCTCTTGCAATCACACGTCGAAGGCAACGATGATGCGATTGTGGTGCCGGCTATTGACGCCAACAACTTCGAGCTCAAATCCGGTTTCATTCAAATGGTTTCCGCAACACCTTTCTTAGGTCGCACTCATGATGATCCACACGATCACATTAAAAGGTTTGTACACTTATCCAATACTGTTAAATACAATGGGGTTTCACCAGAAGCAATTCGTTTGTTCCTCTTTCCTTTCTCCCTCGAGGGACAAGCACGGACTTGGCTTGATTAGGAACCACCCCAGAGTATTGTCACATGGACGGACCTTGAGACCAACTTTATCAATTACTTTTTACCACCCTCACGTACTACCGCTTTGTGGAATTACATTATCAACTTTGAACAAAAGTACGTTGAGACATTTAGTAAATCTTGGGATCGTTTTAAGGAACTTTTAAGAAAGTGTCCACAACACGGTTTTACAAAGGTACATCAAATTAATACTTTTTATAATGGATTCACTTTAAGTGACCAAGATTAACTAAATAGTGCCTCGGGGGGTAATATTCTTGTCAAGACTATGAATGAGGCTTAGGCTATCATTGAGAACAAGGCCAAAGTCGAAACCAAGAGTGTTAGGGCTACTATGGCTAGTGCCAGTGAGAATGAGACAGCTAATCAACTTAAGGAACTTACCTCTGCAATAAAACAACTTGTTTTAAGAGATAACCCTCCTATTCAACATGCCCATGCTCTTAATATATCTTGTGAAACTTGTGGTGGACCACACTCTTATGCTAATTGTGATAAAGCTTATGATCAATCTCACGGGGAAGTATATGCTTACAACAACACCGAGAGAGTTCATTTCAAGCCTAATGTCGATGTTAATCACTTGTCTTACAACTCGACCAATTATTTGGCTCCACCCGGTTTTCAACAAAGACCTCACACACCCACCCATAACAACCAAGGGCCACCTAGAGCAAATGTTCAGCAAAATGCAAATGTGAGGGGCTACAATGCAAATCAAGGAGCTTATCCAATGCAAAACCAAGGCTTTCAAAACCAAGGTTTCAATCCTCAAAGTTTTCAACCATATAACCAATACCAAAACCAAGGTTTTCAACAACAAGGGTTCAATTTACCTCATCCGCACATGGACTTGATTCTACAAAAATTAACCGATCATGAGAAAACCATGAAGGAAATGCAAGATTCCATGGATAGGAAATTCGTTCAAATGTTTCAAACCCTTCGTCCCCAAGGTGCTCTTCCTTCTACAACCGAAACAAACCCTAGAGAGAATGTAAGTGCTATTACTACACGCCGTGGAGCAACTCTAGTAGGACCATCTATCCCTCCCCAAGTTACTCCATCTACAACTCCTCCACCCCATTTATTCCACCTACTTCCACGCCTAGTACTAGTTCTACATTACCGTCTCCACCTCATACGGAAGAAGTACCCAAGGAAAAACCTTTATCATCCCCACCTTCCACCTCTAAACCTTCACCCTCTCAACCATCAACATCTCAACCTTCACCTTCTACACCTACACCACCTAAACCCAATATTCCTTATCCTACAAGGTTAGACAAGTGAAAATTACTCACTAAAGAAGATGCTCAAGTTAATTCTTTTTTGAAGATGATCTCCCAAATGAATTTCAACATTAGCCTTGTTGAAGCACTTGTACAATGCCAAAAATTGTCAAAGAATTCAAGGAATTTCTTAATAAGAAGGAAATGATGACTGAGTTTGTCAACACACGCTTAAATGAAAACTGTTCTGCAGTTCTTCTTAAAGAACTTCCGTAAGAACTTGGAGATCCCGGTCGTTTTGTGTTACCTTGCCTTTTTAATAAAGTTGAAGAATTTACTGCCTTAGCCGATGTGGGGGCAAGTATAAATTTGATGCCATTAAGTGTTTGGAAAAAGTTATCATTACCTGACCTTACACCAACAAAGATGACTCTTGAGTTATCAAATCGAACTCTCTCTTACCCCGTTGGTATTGCCGAAGATGTTTTCGTTAAAGTTTGTACCTTCACTTTACCGGTCGATTTTGTTGTTGTTGATTATGAAATGGACCCTCGTATTCCGTTAATACTTGGACGGCCATTCTTGAGAACCGGAAAAGCTTTAGTCGATGTTGCCAAAGGTGAATTAATCTTAAGGGTCGGGAATGATGCACAAGTCTTTAAGATGGGGAAGATTACAAGTAAATCAAATGGAAAAGAATCAGTGAAAATGATTGATGTGCTTCAAGAAGAGCTTACTACTACTTTGGAAAGTATAAATCTTGATGATTTTGTTGTATATGACAATCCTATTTTCGAGTCTTGCTATGATAATCCACTTTTTCAAGACCATGTAGATGATTTTGATGATTCTCTCTCCAATTTAGACCCCCCACCATATTATGATTCTCCACCGATCTATGATGATTATGATGATGATTCTAGTTCCGATGTGGATGATTATGATGATTTTGCTTCAGAGTATAAAGACATGCCAACTTATGATGACTTTGATGATGTTGATACTCTTTCGAGTGATTCTTCAAATGATGACCTTGCTCCTACTTTTGATGAAGATCCTCCACCAACAATGCTTGATCCTACTTTGGATGATTACTCATTTGAGGAAGATTTTGCTACTTTTCTCAATACATACTTCCCCATTGAGCATGATTCTCCTACTTTGGACTTTGATTTTGGTCTTTATCCTCCTTCGGATATTAAGAAACTCGTTCAAAGGAGAAGGAACCGGACGACACCAATATCCGTAGTACATATGTCTTAACACCTCTCTATCCACCTTCTTCGGATGAGATTGTGCGGATTATGGGCGAATCTTCAAGGTCTACTGAGTCTAAGTCTTATTTTCCCCTAAAGGAAAAGGTGTTCGATCCGGGTATCACAATTTTTAAGCCATCTCAGTATCCATCTGATGAAATAAATGGAACGACTTTTGGAAACAATGGATCTATGCTTACACTTCATCCTACTTTCTACCACCGTGCTCAACAACTGCTTAAGGGAACCTCACCTACTCTTCTTTGGCTTGTCTTGTTCACCTTATGCTTGTGCTATTTGTTGGCGAAAACCATGTATTTGATCCCGGTGGATGTTTTTCAAGCTTCTTACCATACTAATCAAGGTCGAGTCAGGCTCACGACTCGGTGAACAAAAACAATCGCTTCTAGGGAGGCAACCTGAGTATCTATCCTTTTTATCCGTTTTATAATAAGTGTAGGGGGAGACCCTAGTATGTTTTTGTAGTTTTCTTTCTTATGATGTGTAGGGATTCGAGCTTTCAAAGATCCATTCTTGATGAATTTTGACGACCCGTGATTCCGTGTTCCCGTCTTCCCGGTTCTATCCTAAACTATTTTGATTCTCTATTTTATATTCTTTTATATTAAAATAGGAATCAATTTAGTTGTCTCTTCCTTAACAAGATTTAAATAACGTGCACAATGTCCTAAGTGTAGGGGAGTTTATTCCCACATGCTTAAACATTAAGGACAATGTTTATCATAAGTGTAGGGGGACTTCTATCGAAGTTAAGTGGGCTTTTCCATGAATTTGTCCTCATTTTAACCGAAAAATTGATTTTTCGACATTTTTCAAAATTTTTGATCTATTTTGGCCTATTCGTATTTTCCTTTGTTATCGTTAATTTTCTTTCATTAGAATAAATTTTAATAAAATGGTTTTGATAAATTTAGATGTCTTTAATATATTAGGCCCGTTATGAATCTTTTGACTCAACCCGAGTTTACTTATTCCAGTCTACTCTATCTAGTATCCTTAACGTTTTTAAGTCGAGTTTTGCTAGTCTTTTATATAGGGAACTTTAAAACGCGAAATTCTTAACTCTTACGGGTTAAGAAAAAGAACTTTTCGCAAGTTCCTATAATTGATCCTAGAAAGTCGTTTATCAAGGGAACTTTAAAATGCGAATTCTAAACTTGAAAAAGTCTAAGAAGTTGCAAGATCCTATAGATGACTTGAAAACCTAAAACTTTGATTTAATAGGCTAAGCATCCACGAGTCTCATTCATTGAGATTTTAAATTGTGGAGAACGAGAGATGATAGAGTCAATTATAAGTTTGGTATTCTTTCATGAATTTATGTGACTTAATTATTAACTTTTTCTCCCATCGCTTGTTAATAATTTTAATTGCAATAAGTAAGGTTGTACGATTTGAAAAGTTACTTAGCTTCTAGCCCAAGATCGTTTAAAAGTTGCTCGGTATTAATTAGAGTTCATAGCCAAGGCATAACATATTGAAGCGAGATGCGAAGATTGGCGAGTCCGAAAAGGCCCTAACAAGGCATGAGGGCTACGATTTGTTGCTAAAGATCCAAAGTGATGTGAAGAATCATTTATCAAAAATCAATATGAAGGATCGAGACACACGACGAAAAGAAAATACTCCCCTAAAGATCATGGAGAAGTCTATCCGAAAAAACCCTAGCAAGGTATGAGGATAAATATATCCAAGTCCTATAAGGAGGCGGATCGTTGCATATCAAAATCCCAAATAAAGATTGGAGAAAAATGAAGAAGTCGTGGTCCAAGTATGAAGAATCTCTCAAAAACTTCAAGTGAAGAAATTCCTATTATGAAGAGAAGACCATTATTTCAAGATCGTCTCTCAAGATTTGAAGTATGAAGTAACTGCCAAATATCGATCCGAGAAAGATCTCAAATCGTGAAACGAGTTATGCCAAGATATGAACTTTATGAGGTCCCGAGAAGCAGTTTTAAAAGATTTTGTCCTTTAGCTAACTATTGATTAAATCGTCCTACTTTATTTTCAGCCTTAAATAAACTATCGAAATAAGTCAACAATGCATCCTCGTGATCATTCAAGAGAACAATAAAATATAAGAGATACACCTAGGAATAAGGGAGTCTAAGTGAATAATTGAGCCACATGAGTTTATGTTAGTTTGCTAACTTATAATAACAATGATCTCGTTTTTAAGCTTGGTGTGGGGAACGTACAACTTGAGGGTGATAAACATTCATGACAACCCAAAGCCCTAATGTAAGTCTTTGATTTCTTTATTTGTTTTATTCCTTCAAATATTATGTTATCTACTATCTTTTTAAGTTTCCTTAATGTCTTGTGTTTAATAAAGGCCAATGTGGGTTAATTATGATGGAAAATGTAAATTTTGCTTTGTAAAATGCATTGCATGAGGGAATTTCAATGGTCAAGTGTAGGGGATTGGATAGGTGTGTAAACACCCATCCTTTTACCACTTAATTATAATAATAACCAAGCCAAAACATGTATTTAATGTCGTAAAAGTCGGAATTATGCGTGGTTTGTGTTTTTATTGTGTTTTAGGACCAAAAGATGAAAAATGAAGAAAACACGGGCTTTCACGGGCTTTTATCGAAGAAAAAGACAAAAGACGAAGTCAAAAGATCAAGAGTGCAAAAAAGAACGGAAGTCCAAGGCCTATTCTGCAGATTTATCGAAGAAAAAGTCTAAAGAAGGAAGTTTAACGAATTCGAAGAACCAAATCTAATAAAAGAAGAAAATTAGAAGACGAGTTCATTTCATATCGACAAATCCCGAGACAACGTCGAGAAAGACGAAGAATTTAAAAGACGAAAAGACGAGAAGAAAGAAGTGTTGGGTCCACTAGATATGATCTTGCAGCCTGTTAAGGATGGTGAACGACTTCTGTAATCACAAGTCTATTCACAGAGAGACTCTAGATGAATTACACAGTATAAGTGCGGAATACAAATACTATGAACAAGAAGAAACATAATAACTATAACTACTTGATCCTTACTAAGGATTTCTAATATAAATATAAACTAGAATAATGTTTGATGAAGGTGTGTTTAACCCTTCTGCCTAAGGTTCCTTTTATACTACAAGGAAACCCTAATACATCATTAAGCCAAAACATGTAATTCTGATATGCATATCTTTTCCTAACATATCTCATGCATATCCAAACAAACTACTCAAAATAATAAAGTTTGACTTTCTAAAGACCAGGAGCACGTATTGCTCCTACTACTACTAGGACCAGGAGTACATACCTCCTAGTATACCTATTAAAAATGACTATTCCAAAGGTCTTAACAATCCTCCCCTAAACTTGAATTTGACTTGTTGAGTTCAAGTTTCCTGGTAGATCTTGCAAAACAACGTGAGGATTGGAACAACAAAACAAACGGCAACATCATAACCATCAGCATGAACAACATAAAGACTGCTGCAACAAGTAACACCTAAAAGCTTATTGAAAGCTTAAAACAAATCTGCACCTTGTTGAATCTCCACAGCAACATGAGCAGATTTTATGAGACTTTACCAAGTATCTGCTCGCTCTTGGGCTAGCCAGTCTTTATGGTGGAATAAGCATCACACTGGGAGACCAGAACCCAACCCAACTCTTAGAACGTGAATCAATGGTGAATGGGGGTACCCTGATGATTTTGGGCAAATCATCACAACCGTCAACGGATTTGATATGTCTTTACCAGAAGCCGTACTCTTCCGGACTCGCCAACTCTTAGCAATGAAGCACCGGTGAGCTGAAAACCCTATAGCTTTGAGCAAGCTATTACAACTATCAACGGATTTGATATAGATCTTTACCAAGAGCGGTACCCCCTTGGACTATCCACTTTTCAGTCTAGGACCAAGGCAAGTGAAAACCATCCAGTTTTGGGTAACCTGGCAACCATCAACGGATTTGATAATCACATCAGAGTCGTACCCTCATGGTGAATCAACTCTTTCTTGTCAGTGAAACATGGTGAGTTGAGCACCATTTGTTGTGTGGACAAGGTCCAACACCAGAAGTAACTCTCAGAAACAGCCCAAGTGTGAAACAGTCAAGTGAAAAACAATGTCATGATGGAAAAGTATAAGCAGATATTATATTATGTACAAATTTGAAATTCCATCATATGTTTAAAGTATAAGTAGATATTATATAAAAAGTTTTTTTTTGTTTTTTTAACTATAATGTGAGTCACCAACCACTGTATAGGTTGGTGAAAATAATGTTAGTAGAACACATGAATAAAAGAACCATACCAATCACATACCAGAAGCTACAACTTTGTCCGCATGCAACCGGGCTTGAATACCTTCCACCAAGGTAGTAGCCATGGCAGACTCATTCCCAGATAGAGCATTAGATATCAGCAAATGACAATCCAGCATAGCCTCCATAGTAGCAATCGCCAATGGATACTCCATATCCGTAAGCATAAACACCACAGCACCAGTCTCAAGCTCCAACACATGAACCCCACAACCAGCATACAACTTCCACCTCTTGATCACCCAGCGAGGTTGATCTTTCCATACACCAGAATGAGGAGCATCATGAGGGGAATCTAACATCAACTTCAAATCACCCCAGATAGTCAATCCAGGCAAGTTGGGCAACTCACTCGGAGATTAAGGAATCTCAACATCCACCAAGCCATATAACAACATAAGATCACGACGCTCCACCCATGTCAAAATGTTTTGCAGTCCCGAGACATAGCGAGCATAACCATTATTGGTCGTAATCTTATGAGTGAATGTACCATGAACAATAGGGGATGGCCTAACCTCCCAAGCGACAATCCAACCCTTACCCATGTGTAACTCTGTCTCACTATCCGAAGCAGCATCAATGAGATTTGCAGGATCTCGCTTCTCAAACGGAACAGACTTACCACGTCGAGCCTTCTTCTTTCTAATAGAGAGACGAGGTGAAGGGACACTAGAAGAAGATTCAACCTTGACCTTTCTAGCAGCAGTAGCATCAGCAGTAGTAGACTCAAAGTCTTTACCAACCATAGGATCAGATTTTGCTTCACCAGCGGATGAGGTAGGTAGTGGTTCAGTCACCGGTGTTGATGTTTGCTCCACAACAGGAGTAGCAGGGGTGGGATGAGTAGCAGGAGTGGTAGTAGCATCATTAGTGGTGGTAGTATGAACCTGAAAGTGAGTGGGATGAACATCCGAAGTTGTGGTAGCAGGAACAGCAGTAGAAGTAGCACCAACATATCGAACACTAGATGTATCCTTGGGAACACCAGACGAATAAGTGTGAGCAGCAGCAGGCTGAGAAGTGTGAACAACACTTGGAGGAGGGCGATAAATAAAGCGTTCAGGGACCGGTGTGTTTTGACGCTTGATCATCTTCGTGTACAGATCTTTAAGCTCATAAAAGGACAGCCCCCTAACCCGTTCCCAAGTCTAACCAGCGTGAAAGTAAGCAGCCGACTGATTCTTAACATATTGCTGCATCAACTTCATCTCCTCTGTTCTTGACACAGGTCTGTTACGGCGCTGTTCACGAAGCTGAGCAGCAAGAGACAACTGTTGTTTTCTCACCAAAGCCATTGCCCGTGGAATATAATTATGCTGATTGACATCAGCTCCCAAAATATATGTGAAATGCAAGTAATCAGAAGTAAGAATGGTAAGCACTCTCATCCAGTCATTGCCATCCCAATGCATGGCATCATGCCACAACTGCTCACGCCTCTGCTGTTGAAGGGCTTCATCCTCAACCCTAGCTTTTTGATCAATCTCCTCTTGCAGTCGCTGTGTAGCCACTTGCCCCAACCTTTCTTCCTCAATTTATCTGCGAGTACGCTTCCTTGGAGGAGAGGGTGCATCTGTCATAGGCGCTTTGCCCTTGAGATCATGAGACGGACCAGCAGAAGGACCAGTAGAAGCATCCATTGGCTTGGGATCAGCAAGCTTAGGAATTGATGAAGGACTAGGAGGAGCAGGCAAATCATCATTCGTCTTATCAGCAAAAGCAACCCTAGCCAACATAGTAAGCCCATCCTCCTCAATATCCTCATTAGAATCAGAAAGCACAATTTTCTTCTTTTGGCGCTTCTGTTGTGACTCCAATGCTTTAATCATGTTCGCCAATAGAAGGGCAAAGTCCCGGGTGAGCTTGCGGTGTTGATTTAGATCATCTTCCAAAGAAACAATCCTCGCGTAATACCTGTGCATAAGAGCTAGCAAAGAAGTTAGTGTAACAGGTTCTTCAGGTTCCCTACCAAGAGGACTTGGTTTGGGAGAAGCATCATTGGGACCAGAAGCAACAAATGGGTCATCAACATGAGCATGAGAGCTAGATGGCTTCTCAACAGAATGCGGAACTGGACTAGAAGGGGGAGTATCAACAAATGGGGACTTATGTGGCAGATAAGAGGGGGCAGCCTTTGAGGTGGATGGCATTTCTACCACCACCTCTCTAGCTGGCTCCTCCACTTCCACCAGAGGCACACCAGTAGCATGATGCTCATCCTCCATATGATCATCCTCCAATGAAAGTTCCTCCTCGGCTTCATCAGCCAGAGGAATCACATTAGGATCCTGATGTGATCGAGATATGTATAGTGATAATGTGATACGTTATAGGGTAAACTAGAAAATTACCTTTAGGAAAAAGTAATAGACTAATATTACCAAAGACGAATTCAATTAAGCACGTGATGAACCAAGTTCGTTGTACACGAAGATCTTATGATTTGAGACGTTTTGATTCGATTTGGACAATTGATTTAAATTGGTTTTTGGTTTTTAAACTAAAATTAAAGTCTACAAATTTAAAACTTATTTTAATCCTAAAGTGCATGAATCGTAAACCCCCAATTTATTTAAATCTAAAACAATTAATTACTTAAAAATTAAAAACTATTTAAAAATTAATCTATTTAAAAATTTATAAAAATTAATCTATTTAATAAAAATAACTTTTACACTCTTTTAGAAATCTAATTAAACTATTTTAACTAATTAACTTTATTAAAAATTTACTTATACCAAATCTATTTAATAAAATCTATTTTTTTAAAACCAACAATCTAATATTTTAAAACTAATTTAACTTTTAAAATTAATTAAAAACATTTTTTTTATATATTTTATTTTTATTACTTATAAAAATAAATTTTAATCTACTTATATTACATAAACAATTGAAAACTATGTATTAAAGTAAAAGAAATAGCTGACAGCTAAAACAGTTGCACCTTATTAGTTACATAAAAGGAATTAAAACTAAAACGTGGGTCTAGCCCAGATGGTAGAGGCGTTGGCTTGTTGAGGTGCAAGTCTCGAGTTCGAGACCTGCTATGGACAAATTTTGGTTTTATTTATTTTTTTGGAAAATAGAGATATTAAGGATCACAGGAATGATCAAAATGAGAAGCTTATTTTATTTAAGCTGTTAGGAACCAGCTTATGGGCTTATCAGATCAGTTGGATCTCGATAAGCATAACTCAACAAAGTAAAAATGATAACAAGCCAAACAAGTAAATAAAAACAAGAATCACTTACGAATTAACCAAACAAAGCCAAACAACAAAAAAAAAACACAGTTAGACTCCATTCGCAAAACGAATATCAAATAATCATGAATCTCACCAGTAAAAATTACCCAGATATCAAATAATTTACTCTGAACTATGAATAAGCAAGTAATCTATAAAATCATTTCCAAAATAAGATCAGCAATACAGGAACTAACAAGGCTTATAACAGCTAAAATATTATCAGTTTACTACATTTATTAGCAATCCTAATAGCAGTTAACTCAACTTACAAACAAATCTATATAAGCTACTAAATAACAGATCTCAAGTCTAGCTGATTTTAACAGAACCCAGACTAAAACATCACCTTAATCTAATTTATCAGCTTATCAAAGTAGTCAGACGAGATAGCAGCTATAAGCTAAACAGGCTTATTTAAAAAAAGCAAACTTATACAATTCATAACAAAACAAAAATCAGTATTAATTGAGCAATCTAGATCATATAACAAATTTCCTTATTTATCCCATTCATCAAATCACAAATCCATTAATTCATTTAGACATTTATAGTCAAATAATAACCAATAACAAGTTGATCAGTTTCCAAATTAACAACACAATTAAATCAATCTAAGCAAACATATGGCAGTAACATAAAACAGAAATAAAAAAAACTCATAACCTTTTGAAGTTATCCATTGGGAAGAAGGATAGCGCTGAGCTACCTTAATGAACCGGAACAATAACACCACCATTCACCATTGAATCCATTTTTCGAACCACCATTAAAATCATCATACGAGAATACTAACTCGAACCAAACACCTTCTTCTTATTTTTTTTATGATTATCCAGTGAGATTCTTATTTTTTTATGATTATCCAGTGAGATAAAAATGTATTTCCCTTATTCACTCTAAATCATTCACATAAACTACTAATTAAGTTTATATGACCGATTTGTTTTCGATTATAATATCAATTGAATATTCAGAAAATGCAGATTAATAATATCAATAAGAATAAAACGAGAAATTAAAGAGAGATAAATGAACAGAATGTAGCATTTATTAATTCAAAACTTCATTACATCATTTTAAAAGAAAAATTACAAATTCTAAACTTAATCTAACATTATAACTTTAAGAATAAAAAAGGGATAAATGAATTACAGAAACTAGGGGGTTTTTATAGCCATCCCAAGGCTGTTGAAGAAGAATATTCGCATCTTCGAGAGCATATTCCATCTTCGATTTTGGCCTTTAGATCTTCTCTCTCTCATGGTTGTTTTGATCGGAGGGTTGATAAGCCACAACTAGCACACGGGTTGCCAACGTGGCATCCGTTTGTGCTAGTTGTGTTTCTTAGATGATGAGGTGTCCACTTTTGATTGGAGATTGGGGAATGGTGAGGTGTTTCCTCCAGTAAGAAACTGCCACGTAACCAAGCTTTTCCATCTCTCCTCTTCCTTAAACCTTGGGGATTATTTACCCACACGCTTGAATCAAACGTGGGATGAAAAAGCCCCAAATTATTATGATGATTTATTTTATTTAGGGTTTTTGGAACAGTGCTAGGGTTAAAATATGTCACTGGTTATTTGGGAGTGGGGAAGAGAGAATAGATGGCATAGGTAGTATCGAAACTATTATTATTTTTTATGTGTGAGAAAGAAAACGTGTGGTGGTATGTGTGAGGGATAATGCGTTTGTAGTAAATAAGGGTTTGACAAAAATGAAACGTGTGTGACTGAAAAGTTTATATAAATTCTTATCGTTCATCAATGTTCATAACCCTAGTGGGCTTTTAGCCAAAACAAACATATCCTCCACTGTTTAAAATGATTATACCTCTTGGGCCTTGACAAACTTTCGGACCCAAAACTTAATAACATTCCCCATCTGTTTCTTTTGTTTTGTCATAGGATTTGTAAATGGGCTCTTGATCCAAATAGTAAACTTAACTTTCAAAATTGAACTTCCAGGCCCAGTAAGAACATGTGGGACCCACTTGGCCCATTTAACTTCATAAACTTGAATCCTTGAATAAAACGAACTCGTCTTTTGGCTTTGATGATCTTTCTCTTCAAACTCGTGTCGTTTTTGCCAGTTTCTGGAACTTGGTACCTACACACACGAAACAAACAAAACATGCATATACAAGGTCTTTTCATATAATTTATGCATTTATTGATTGTTTTAAGATACAAATTATATGAGTAATTTAACTCATATCAAATTCGCCCTTGCTAAGCAATTTCCGTGTCCTCACGCAATGATAAAATAAAACACTAACTACACTTTTATTCAACTTTTGACTTTTTATTTTGCAAAGACATAATGTATTGCTTTCATTATTTGAAAAATAACTTTAAGGATCATAAAACTCAAATAGATTCATCGTCCCCGACTTTTCACTTTTCCATGCCAAGTGCAAAAACAAGATCATTGTCAATCATAAGCCCCAATATTAAACCAACTCATACAAGTAATTTGTGTTAAACTCAATCTCCTATTATTCCTAATTGTATCTCTAGATTTTATTTGTCATTCACCCAAAGTCTCATTTGACTCTATTTTGATATTTATTAATCCAAAAATGAAGGTAAGAACGGTGTAAACTCAACACTCATAACCTAACCTCGACTTCAAAAACCGTTGTCACTAAAGAAAGCACACATCAAGGATAACTTAACACGATTTAGGGATAAATCCCGGACCCGAAATTTGGCTAATATGGCTACTTAAAAGCAAAAATAAAAACCTCCAAAGTCAGTTATGACCTTATTAATGGAGTTAGGAACAACTACATCATAACACCTTGTGGCTCTTTAAGATGCAATTGTGCTCCTTATTTAAAATCCACACCCTAAGGCTCCTTGGACAAAAATAAGGGAATTGACTTCACCATCCCACCTTACGGATCATGATGATGAAGCAATTTTTATTCAACACGCCCCTTGACATACACCCTAAGGCTCTAATGACAAGGTTAGTGCTACATGACTCCCACCCGAAGGCTCCTAGAGAACATGTTTTTATTTATTCTTCTTTATTAATATGATATTTATAGTAAGCCAAATTTCCGCAATCCCATGATCAATAGTCCATGACGCTGACACCCTTAATGTGTTCTCACTTAAATTACAAGGGAAGAAAAAGAAGGAGTTACGAGTTAAGATATCAAGCCTAAACCGCTAAAAACTTCATTTATTAAGAAATTATTATTCAAGTGTGGAAAGTAAATATGAGGAGATTAAATAAAACACAAAAATACTTGCACAAAGAAGAATTAATTTTAGAAACTTATGATTGAACTATATCAACTCTTGTTCTCCATATTGTAAAATTTCAAAAATGTGAAATCAATGGATACTTAGCCTATTAAATCAAAGTTTTGGGTTTTCAAGTCATCTATAGGATCTTGCATCTTCTTATACTTTTTCAAGTTTTAGAATTTGCGGTTTAAAGTTCCCTTGATAAACGACTTTCTAGGATCAATTATAGGAACTTGCGAAAAGTTCTTGTTCTTAACTCGTATGAATTAAGACTTTCGCGTTTTAAAGCTCCCTATATAAAAGCCTAGCAAAACTTAATTCAAATACGTTAAGGAAAAGCTAAGGTTAAAAACCGAGTCGAGTCAAAAACTATTTTTATTTTCACCAACGGAAAGCCTACATTCGTGTCAAAAGCACTTATTTTCTTTATTAAAACTTAAAAATAACACTAAAAATTTAAAATTTTATTGAAAAATGAGAAAAACAATTACGTTTAGACACGACAAAAGCAATAGCAAGCGATTATATCGATTGAATCCCCCATGCTAAAACCAAACATTGTCCTCAATGTTTCTTAGCTCAAGAGTAACACCCCTTGCTAAAACACGAAGAGTCTAATGCAAAATCCTAGCATGGAAAGAGCACGTAAATCTATAAGCCGTTTATTAATTATGCCTCAAGATAAAACGTTAGTCGATAAAAATCAAAGGATAAAAAGTGTGCCCATTTTTGGCATTCAAAGAATGGAAGATCAAGTGGACCGGCAAAAACCGAACACGAGAGTCTTCAAAAATTAGGGTCATACCTAAGATTCACAACACAACAAAACACGAGCACGAGCTTGAAAGATCAAGCCTTATTAGTGTTAGAAAATAGATAGAAGATAGAATGTATGGGACTCCCCCACAACGCACCTCGTTTTTGTTCACCGAGTCATGAGCTCGACTCGATCCCCGCATTCATTGGTCCTTAGGGAAAAAGATGAAAACCGGCATAATGGAATAAAATCCATAATAAATCACGATGCCAGGATCAAAGATCTCATCCTCGTTGTCGGATGACAAACGAAAGGATAAAACTCCAACACGAATCTCTAACAAGAGATGGTAGTCACAAATCATTAAATGGATAAAGCATGCTCCCCGAGATAAACTCGCACCAAGATGATTAAAAAGTCTTTCAATTATTGCATCGGTGAAAGGCCGAGATTTCCCGAAATCAACGATTCCGGGGTCGAATACCTCGTCCTCGGTGTAGAAAGGAATAGACAACACGGTGTCGTCCCCCATGCTAATCCTAAATCATATGAAGCACATGGTAATGGTGTGGTAAAAGTCTCAACCATAGTCGTTTCAACTTGCATGACTTTGTTGACCTTATCACTCTTATGGATGTGAACAAAGGGGTCATGGTACTCAAAATGAGTCGCATGAAAAACCCGCACATTAAGATCAAAGCGAGTGGGAAGGATAATAGGAGCAAAAGTAATTTCTCCCTCTGGGTCAACATTGTCATCATCATAAATCGGGTGATCAAGCCAAGAATCTTCATCACCGTCATTAGACTCTTCCTCAAATTCCAAAGGAATGTCTATATAAAGAAACTCATCAACCTCCTTCATAAGAAGATCATCATCACAAAGGTTGTGAGATGTAGGAGGTATGATGCTCTCAAAATCCTCTTGAAACAATGGATTATTGTTCAATGAAGCTTCAAAGAGAGGATTTGAGTAAGTCACAAAAGTGTCATCAATCTTGTCATCACAAGAAATATCCGACAAAGTATCGAGTGTATCACACTCGGATACAAGATCATCATTCTCATTAGAAGGAAATTCATCGGCGAATTCCTCGAGAATGGTAGGTAAAACACGAGAATCACGCTCGATCTCGAGATCGGAAACGTCTTCACTTCCCCGTGGAAGTGGATCAATGATAGCAAAAAGTTCATCGATGAACTTATCACATGGATAGTCACTAACCTCACTCGATGTGAATTTAGGAATCAAAGGCTCTTCAATTGAAGATTGTGCCTTAGGAACATCAATTTGATCCTTAGAAGAGACTGAAAATGAGTCCATTTTCAAAGATTGTTCAATTAAAGCAATATCACTCTCGGGATCAAAATTCTCATTATTAAACTCACTAGCATCAAATGGCTCACTTAAGTAATCATCAATTCGTTTTTCAATCTTAGAACTATCATCCTCGTGTGGAGTGAGTGGAAATGAGGAAAGGTTACAACATGTTTCAACAAAGCAAGCTTCTTCATTTGAATTTAACTTTTTACTTTCACAAAATGGAGTTTCCAAAATTGGAAAAACATCTTTATCAAAAAGAGCTTTCTTGTTACTTTCAATTGTCTCAACAAGTTTAACACTTTCAACTTTCTTAGAAGCAAATCTTGGAATCTTTTCCGGTTTAAAAACAATGCTTTTATCTCCATAAAACAATTTAATTTCCTCTTTCCTCATATCAACTTGAATTTGAGCCGTGCACAAAAATGGTCGTCCTAAAATAATAGGCACACGAGGATTGGTCTCATAATCAACTATAGCAAAATCGGCTAAGTACAAGAAATTTCCCACTTTCATAATGACATTTTCCGCTATACCAACCGGTCGAGTGGTGGTACCATTAGCAAGCTCAAAGATCATTCGAGTGGTACTAAGTGGTGCATAGTCAATAGTTTTCCAAATGGCTAGGGGCATTAAGTTAATGCTAGATCCTAGATCGGCTAGGCCTTTGCAAACCCCAAGCTCATTGAAAACACAAGGTATCAAGAATTGACCCGGATCTTTATATTTCTCGGGAAAGAAATCAAAGAAAACCGAGGTACTAATCACATTCAAAGTAGCCTTGGTGACATCAATAAAAGTTTCCTTAGGTGGATGATTAAATTCAATCACTTCAACTTCATCCAAATTCTCACAATCATCATAAACGGTAATGGCCTTAAGCTCTCCCTTCGGGTTTGGAATAGTGTTACTAGGTAAGCAACCCGAAGAAGTAGATGGTTTAGACATAAATCCCTCAAACATCGAAAGCAATTTATTTTGACCTTGTTCTAAACTTTGTTGCATACGATTGTGACTTTGCTCTAATCTTTGCTCAAAACGATTTTGGTTTTGTTCAACTCTTTGTTGATTAAGCTCAATCTTATTATTTTGCCCTTTAATCGTATTTTGAAACTCATTTTTTCAAAGTTGCCATTTGTCCTTGAATGTTATTTTGAAAAGCCTTCAAATTTGCCTCATTTGACTTGATATAGCTTGACAAATCATTCTGGTTATTGCTTTGAAAACCTTGATTGTTTTGATTAGCATTGAACCCATTTCCTTGGTTAAAATTCCCTTGGTTACCACGGCTAAAATTATTCCCATTGTTTTCATTGTTGTACCTATTTTGAACCGGTGGAAAACCCGGTGGAGCAACATGATTTTGACAAGGAACTTGACCGTTGGAGCCATAAGTTCCCATCGTGGCAAAAGCACTTGCTTGATCAAACCCCATGGTTGAACAAGCATAATTAGGATGTGCTCCACCACATGATACACAAACATTCTCAACCATATTAATCGATCCATGAGGATTCTTCCTAATCTCATTTAACAAAGTCGCGAATCCAGTATCAATCTTAGAGTCCAATCTAGCAATCTTGGGATTTAATGAATTCACATTGGAAACACTCGGTGTGTTTCGTGAATATTGTGCTCTAGACTTATCCTCAATTATTCTCCACGCGTCTCTCGGAGTTTTTCTTAAAAGATTACCACCCGCGGCGGCATTTAAAGAATCTTGTTCAATCATATTAAGCCCATTATAAAAAGTATTTATTTGATGCAATTCTGAAAACCGTGGTGTGGACATTGTCTTAACAAACCTTTAAATCTTTCCCAAGAAACCCCAAACGATTCATGCACTTTTTGTTCAAATTTAGTGATCTCATTCTTAAAGTGTGTTGTCTTTGATGGTGGAAAGAAGTAATCCATAAACTTCGACACTAAATCATCCCATGTTTAGATCGAACCCGGTGGTTCTTTCTCATACCAAAGCTTAGCATTACCCTCGAGCGAGTACGGAAAAAGCATGAGCCTAATCGCGTCATTCGGCACATCTCTAAACTTGAGAGTCGAGGTAATTCGAAGAAAATTCCGAATGTGAGAATGCGGGCTATCGGTCTCATTGCCATGAAATTGGTCGGCACGAATGAGCGATAAAAGACCCGTCTTGATCTCAAAATGATCCGCTAAAATAGCCGGCAGAACGATTGCTTCCCCATACCCTTCGGTAGGTGCACGGAGCAATTCCTCCATTGTTTGGTTATCGGCCATCTCTACAACAATAAGTGGAAGCTCGGGTTCCACTATTCGTTGTTGACGATTTCTATTTCTACGAGGAATATTTTCAATCCTATTAAAACCAATCACAAGACGAGAAGAACGTAATTGCATACACTACAAAGATGAGAATTTAGAGGATTGAAGAAAAGAAATTAGACAAGAAGAAGATTATTTTTGGTATTTTATTTGGTATTGCTCAATCAATAATGATCGATAAAAAAAGGAATAAGGATAACTACTATGGAAGTAAATTACCATCGGTCGACTTTGAAACGATAGGTGAAAACCTAAACGTCTCGAGGTTCAATAAGTAAACTACAAAAATAAGATTTATTACTACTTGAGTCGGCAAACCAATAATAAGTCGTCCCTCTCAATATACACACAAGCAAGCGGGGAAACGAGGTGGCACAAAGCACTTAAAAACCTTTTTCTTTAGACGGCTTTTTATAGCACGTCGCCTTATACCCACCTTATAGTTTGTATAAATCGAGTTTAAACTTCTTATTAGTAGTTATCTATTTTGCCTATATTTTTGTTTTGGATTCGACTACAATAGCTAGGTGACGAAATCCCAACTAAGACCGTATTTGAAAAGTATGTAAATTTATTGTTCTACGTAATACAATATATTATTCACAAAAAACGAGAAAAACGATACATACTATATAATAGAAAAATAACAAACTTTCCGACGACGGAAAGGGTCTTCAAATCAACGATCAACAAATCTCAACGAAAACGAATCGTACACAAGATCCCCGGCAGCGGCGCCAAAACTTTTGATGTGATCGAGATATGTATAGTGATAATTTGATACGTTATAGGGTAAACTAGAAAATTACCTTTAGGAAAAAGTAATAGACTAATATTACCAAAGATGAATTCAATTAAGCACGTGATGAACCAAGTTCGTTGTACACGAAGATCTTATGAATTTGAGACGTTTTGATTCGATTTGGACAATTGATTTAAATTGGTTTTCGGTTTTTAAACTAAAATTAAAGTCTACAAATTTAAAACTTATTTTAATCCTAAAGTGCATGAATCGTAAACCCCCAATTTATTTAAATCTAAAACAATTAATTACTTAAAATTAAAAACTATTTAAAAATTAATCTGTTTAAAAATTTATAAAAATTAATCGATTTAATAAAAATAACTTTTACACTCTTTTAGAAATCTAATTAATCTATTTAAACTAACTAACTTTATTAAAAATTTGCTTATACCAAATCTATTTAATAAAATCTATTTTTTTAAAACAACAATCTAATATTTTAAAACTAATTTAACTTTTAAAATTAAATAAAAACATTTTTTTTATATTTTATTTTTATTACTTATAAAAATAAATTTTAATCTACTTATATTACATAAACAATTGAAAAATATGTATTAAAGTAAAAGAAATAGCTGACAGCTAAAACAGTTGCACCTTATTAGTTACATAAAAGGAATTAAAACTAAAACGTGGGTCTAGCCCAGATGGTAGAGGCGTTGGCCTGTTGAGGTGCAGGTCTCGAGTTCGAGACCTGCTATGGACAAAATTTTGGTTTTATTTATATTTTTGGAAAACAGAGATATTAAGGATCACAGGAATGATCAAAATGAGAAGCTTATTTTATTTAAGCTGCTAGGAACCAGCTTATGGGCTTATCAGATCAGTTGGATCTCGATAAGCATAACTAAACAAAGTAAAAATGATAACAAGCCAAACAAGTAAATAAAAACAAGAATCACATACGAATTAACCAAACAAAGCCAAACAACAAATAAAAAAACACAGTTACACTCCATTCGCAAAACAGATATCAAATAATCATGAACCTCACAAGTAAAAATTACCCAGATATCAAATAATTTACTCGGAACTATGAATAAGCAAGTAATCTATAAAATCCTTACCAAAATAAGATCAGCAATACAATAACTAACAAGGCTTATAACAGCTAAAATATTATCAGTTTACTACATTTATCAGCAATCCTAATAGCAGTTAACTCAACTTACAAACAAATCTATATCAGCTACTAAATAACATATCTCAAGTCTAGCTGATTTTAACATAACTCAGATTAAAACATCACCTTAATCTAATTTATCAGCTTATCAAAATAATCAGACGAGATAGCAGCTATAAGCTAAACAGGCTTATTTAAAACAAAGCAAACTTATACAATTCATAACAAAACAAAAATCAGTATTATCTAAGCAATCAATATCATATAGCAAATTTCCTTATTTATCCCATTCATCAAATCACAAATCCATTTATTCATTTAAACAGTTACCGTCAAATAATAACCAATAACAAATTGACCAGTTTCCAAATTAACAACACAATTAAATCAATCTAAGCAAACATATTACAGTAACATAAAACAGAAATAAAAAAAAAAACTCATTACCTTTTGAAGTTATCCATTGGGAAGAAGGATAGCGCTGAGCTACCTTAATGAACCAGAACAATAACACCACCATTCACCATTGAATCCATCTTTCGAACCACAATTAAAGTCATCATACGAGAATACTAACTCGAACCAAACAGCTTCTTCTTATTTTTTTATGATTATCCAGTGAGATTCTTATTTTTTTATGATTATCCAGTGAGATAAAAATGTATTTCCCTTATTCACTCTAAATCATTCACATAAACTACTAATTAAGTTTATATGATTGCTTTTTTTCGATTATAATATCAATTGAATATTTAGAAAATGCATATTAATAATATCAATAAGAATAAAACGAGAAATTAAAGAGAGATAAATGAACAGAAAGTAGCTTTTATTAATTCAAAACTTCATTACATCATTTTAAAAGAAAAATTACAAATTCTAAACATAATCTAACATTATAACTTTAAGAATAAAAAAGGGATAAATGAATTACAGAAACTAGGGGGTTTTTATAGCCATCCCAAGGCTGTTGAAGAAGAATATTCGCATCTTCGAGAGCATATTCCATCTTCGATTTTGGCCTTTAGATCTTCTCTCTCTCATGGTTGTTTTGATCGGAGGGTTGATAAGACACAACTAGCACACGGATTGCCAACGTGGCATCCGTTTGTGCTAATTGTGTTTCTTAGATGATGAGGTGTCCACTTTTGATTGGAGATTGGGGAATGGTGAGGTGTTTCCTCCAGTATGAAACTGCCACGTAACCAAGCCTTTCCATCTCTTCTCTTCCTTAAACCTTGGGGATTATTTACCCACACACTTGAATCAAACGTGGGATGAAAAAGCCCCAAATTATTATGATGATTTATTTGATTTAGGGTTTTTGGAATAGTGCTAGGGTTAAAATATGTCACTGGTTATTTAGGAGTGGGGAAGAGAATAGATGGCATAGGTAGTATCGAAACTATTATTATTTTTTTATGTGTGAGAAAGAAAACGTGTGGTGGTATGTGTGAGGGATAATGCGTTTGTAGTAAATAAGGGTTTGACAAAAATGAAACGTGCGTGACTGAAAAGTTTATATAAATTCTTATCGTTCATCAATGTTCATAACCCTAGTGGGCTTTTGTCCAAAACGAACATATCCTCCACTGTTTAAAATGATTATACCTCTTGGGCCTTGACAAACTTTCGGACCCAAAACTTAATAACATTCCCCATCCGTTTCTTTTGTTTTGTCATAGGATTTGTAAATAGGCTCTTGATCCAAATAGTAAACTTAACTTTCACAATAGAACTTTCAGGCCCAATAAGAACATGTGGGACCCACTTGGCCCATTTAACTTCATAAACTTAAATCCTTGAATAAAACGAACTCGTCTTTTGGCTTTGATGATCTTTCTCTTCAAACTCGTATCGTTTTCGCCGGTTTCTTGAACTTGGTACCTACACACACGAAACAAACAAAACATGCATATACAAGGTCTTTTCATATAATTTATGCATTTATTGATTGTTTTAAGATACAAATGATATGAGTAATTTAACTCATATCAGATCCCTTTAGGCAAGGCCCAACATATCATCAGAAAGAGGCCTCCAAACACCCTTAAAACCAAGTGCCATATTCGAATACACCTTTGAACTAAGCTTTGGGGTCTCATATTCCTCCCTATTTCTAGGTAGGCACATAAGAACCTGCTGCAAGAACCTAGGGTACATCAAGAACTTATTCCTAGAGCCAGTACTACTAAGGTAACAAATCATTCCATCAAACAAGTAACGAGAAAAGTTAAACACATGACCCTGTGCAATACAAATCAAACTAGTAGCAAGGGGGATGGGAAAAGCATCCCAACTCCCAGACTTTGGACTCAAGCAATGAATCAAGAAGTGAACTAGAAGCTTCCATTGGGGGGAAAACCTATTTTTCTGGAAGTTAAACTTCCCCCCATGATTATAACTAAGAGAAGCCATCCCATCCAATACCTCCGAATTGGGGATAGACACAATGCCACCTTTATCCTGAAGATGAAGGGAAGACCTAATAGAAGCTTGAGACACCACATATGAGCGTCCATCTATGGTAGCATGAAGCTCAAGTGGGCGTCCTAAAACATCAACTAGATGGACAGTTTCCCAGAACTGACGAATAACACTATCATACACAGTAGGGCAAACCGTAAAAGCATACCTTAGATTGGAAGCCTCAGTGTATTCGAGGATGTCTGTGAACTCTTCTCGTTTAGGACCTTCACCAAGATAGGCCACCTTGTTATGATCGCTTTGTACTGGAGAGCAGCCATTGTTGATGATTGAAGTAATGGAAGATGATTGATTGAAGAGGGAAAGAGTAGGAGCGTATGTGTGTGTTTATGGTTGAGATGAATGAGTCAATTGAGGGATTTGACCATAAATAATGGTCATGAAACTGTTCATTGACCCCTAATTATGTGGGCTGCCCTTTCAAAATTAAGTAATTAATGCAAGAGTAACCACTTGCCCCTTAACCATTATTTGCAAATCCCAGTTACCAAAGTTAAATAAAAAGGTATATACTAGAAGTAACTTGCGTTGACTAAAAGTCAAACCGGTAAGGGTCAACACTAGGACCACAAAGTGGTCAATGAAAGTCAACGAAGTGAACAGTGACGCAAACCAATACTAGAAGCCATCCAGAATTAAATTGAAGGGTTTGTACCCACTAGGAGCTGAATACAACCACTAGGAGTAACCAAAAAATTCCACTAGAAGTAGCACACACCGCAAATACCCATGAAAACTATTGTTATAATCTACCAAAAGTTAGACTGTGCAATGAAATATGTACACTAAGCCTTCCCTTAGGCTTAGCATCCCCTCAATCCTAGACCTCAAGGATTGACCATTCCAATGTGAACCACCAAGTGGTTGAACCGCGGACCATCAAAGGCTTTTGTCAATAAATCAGCAACATTATCATCCGTATGTACTTTAAGAACTTGTATCAGCTTCTTCTTATGGCATCCCTTATAAAGTGGTGCCTAATCTCAATATGTTTGGTTTGTTGATGAAAAACAGGATTCTTCACAATACAGATAGTGCTTTGATTATCGATGAAAATTTTGGTGTTCATAAAGTTGAACCCATAATCCAGCATCTGATTTTGTATCCTCAAGACTTTTCCACAACAACTAGCAGCAACTACGTCTTCAGCTTCTGTCGAAGAAGTAGCTACTATTGTCTGCTTCTTACATTGCCATGAGATAAGTCTTCGACCCAAAAACTGACAACCACCAGTAGTAGACTTCCTGTCATTATTAGCACCTGCATAGTCACTATCACTATAGGCTTCAAGAACAAAAGGTGATTCCCTAGGATACCACAAGCCTAGCTTGGGTTGAGCCTTGATATACTTGAAAATTTTCTTGACTGCATTCAAGTTTGATACGGTTGGAGCCACCTGATGTCTAGAGCAAGCACTTACTGCAAACATAATATCCGGACGTGATGCAGTCAAATACATGAGTGAGCCAATCATTGACCTGTACATGTGAACATTTACCGGAGGATCTGGCTCATTCTTGAGTTTGACTTTAGTGACTTCATAAGGTGTTGCTGCTGGTCTAAGAGGTTCCACATCAAACTTCTGAAGAATATCATGAACATACTTGTCTTGACTTATGAAGATTTCATCCGACTGTTTCTTGACTTGAAGACCAAGGAAAAATGAAAGTTCTCCTATGGCACTCATCTGGAATTTGCCTTTCATTAGTTGTTCAAACTCATCACACCATTCCTTCTTAGTAGAATCAAAGATAATATCGTCCACATACACTTGAACTAGGATGATGTCCTTGGTGTTCCTATTAATAAATAACGTTTTGTCAATAGTGCCTCTTCTGTAGCCGTGTTTCAACAAGAAAGTGGAGAGACGCTCATACCAAGCTCTAGGAGCCTGATGAAGGCCATATAGAGCTTTGACTACCTTGTAAAATTTCTTGGGATGAAGTGGATCCGCAAAGCCCTTAGGTTGAGTGACATAAACTTCCTCATCAATCTTGACATAGAGAAATGAACTCTTGACATCCATCTGAAAAACCGTAAAACCAACATAAGAAGCAAAAGCCAAAAACAAACGAATGGCCTCAATCCTAGCAACAGGAGCAAAGACTTTCGTATAGTCAATTCCTTCAAGTTGTGTGTGACCTTGCGCAACAACCTAGCCTTATTTCTCACCACAATACCCCTCGCATCTTTCTTGTTTTTGAGAATCCATTTGGTACCAATTTCTGTCTTTCCATCTGGCAAGTCAACTAGGATCCAAACATTCTGAAACAAGAACTGTTGCATCTCCTCCTACATAGCCTCCACCCAACTAGGATCCTCAAGAGCATTCTACATGTGAAAGAAAACAAGCGAACAAACAGTGAAGAAAGTCCGTGTGATTATTACGCTGTTGGTCCTCAATATAGCTCACAAGAGCATGATGATAAGACGTTGCTTTCTTATGCATTCGACGAGTCTTGACAGTAGAACTAGGATCTCCAATGATTTGAGTAGTAGGATGGTCTTTATGCATCTACTGAACAGGATTAGGAGCTACATCCACTTCTGGTTCCAAGTTATTAAGATCCCCAACAATGTCATCATCATATGAAGTAGAGTTGAAAATGCCATCTATTGGTTGCTTATGAACATCATCCATCTTAGTAGAAGTCTTCTTTTGATAGTTTCCCAGGTCAGAAGGACCAGAGAATCTAGCTGTGGAAGTAGGATCACTAACCGGACTACCAATAGGTGTCAAACTTGCACTAGAAGTAACATTAGGAGCACTAGGAGTGATTAGGACAACATGGGTACTCAAGAGAAACTCAAAGCCCCCTTGAGCAACTGCTGTAGTAGCATCTTGTTGTTGCTTGAGCAATGTGTCAAGAGCTCCTTGTGAGTCTATAATGTTTGATGGAGAAGTATCACTAGGAGTAGCATTGGTATTTGGAGAGACTATGGTGGAATAGGATGGAACAACAAAAATATCATCCTCCTCATCTGAGTCCAAAAAACTAGAATGAGTGTTAGGACCATTGGAATAGTTATTTGTAATAGGTAGACTAGGAGGTATGTAGTTCCTCCTGGTCATAGTAGTAGTAGGAGCAAGTCGTGCTCCTGGTCTTATAGAAAGTCAAACTTTATTATTTAGTTATTATTCTGTTAGGATATGCATGAGATATGTTAGGAAAGGATATGCATATCAGTTTTACACGTTTTGGTTTATGACGTATTAGGGTTTCCTTGTAGTATAAAAGGAACCTTAGGCAGAAGGGTTACAGAGACTTTCATCAAATATAATTCTAGTTCTTATTAATATTAGAAATCCTTAGAAAAGGATCAAGTCGTTATAATTATTATGTTCTTCTTATTCATAGTATTTGTATTCCGCTCTTATACTGTGTGATTTGTATAGAGTCTCTCTGTGAATAGACTTGTGATTACAGAAGTCGTTCACCGTTCCTGACAGGCTGCAAGATCCACATCTAGTGGACCCAACAAGTGGTATCAGAGCCTGGGAGAGTCTCTGTACAAGAAGAATCAAATTTTCTCAGTACTAACATCTTTGTTTAATCATGTCTGCCTCAAGTTCTACTCAAACAGGGGAAGATAGTACTCCTAGAACTCAGCAACCTCGGCAAATCATTGCTACGGTTTCCAACACAAATGGTAAGTTTCCTCTTTTGAAAAAGGACGAGTATGATAGCTGGGCAATGAAGATGAAATGTTGGATCACCAACACTGGTCAAGACCTTTGGAAGATCATTCTGAATGGAAACAACAGAAAGTTGATTGGAAGAGACAAGAATGGTAATATTACTCTTCTTAACCCTAAAACTCATGAAGAAATCACAGCTGTTCAGAAGGAGATCAAAACAAAAACTATTTTGCTTTAGTCTCTTCCTGATGATCACATGGGTGACTTCTATCATTTGGATGATGCTAGAGAGATCTGGAAAGGAATAAAAGCAAGGTTTGGTGGGAATGAGGAGTCAAATAAAATGCGAAGATCCATGCTGAGAGATGAATTCACAGAATTCAAGATCTCAGAAACTGAAGGTATCCATCAAGGGTATGACAGGTTCCAAAAGATACTGAGCCAGTTGAATCAACTTCGGTCGAAACCTGACGATGGTGATATCAATGCAAGGTTTCTTAGAGCCTTACCCTACTCATGGAATCAGGTGGTAATCTCTCTCAAAGCAAAAGGTAGGCTTGACTATCTTAATTTTGAGTTTTTATTTCATAAGCTCGAAACCTTTGAGCCTCATGTGAGGCGATACTCAAGTGATTCTTTTCCCACTCCTGCTAACTCTGCCTTTGTGAGTTCAATGGGATCCAGTCCCATGTCTTATGCTAGTAGCCCAAGCAACACTGTGTCTTCTTAACATACTTTTCAGCATACTTCTACTCCTGAACCAAAAGCTAAGTCTGGTAGCATGGTAGAAGTTGTTCTTCACTCTTTTGTTGCTGACGTTGATGCTCAACAGCAACTTGCTTTTGATGACTTCAAACAGGTTGATAAACTTGACCTGGATGAAATGTATCTCAAATGGCAGATGGCCATGCTCACTCTTAGGGTTCACAAGTTTGAGAAGAAAGCCGGTCGAAAATTTAATTACAACCCAAGAGAGCCAGCAAGGTTTGACAGAAGCAAGGTTCGATGCTATAACTGCCAGCAGCAAGGTCACTTTGCAAGGGAATGCCCTAACAAGCATGACCAGGAGAAGAGCAGATATTCAGCTTTTAAGATTTAGGAGGTAAAGGATGACAAGAAGGCGTTGGTGTCTGTTGACTCTATGGTCAACTGGAATGATCATCAGAATGCTACCCTAGAAACAGCTGAGCCTTCTACTGATGTGTTTGCAATGATTGCTGGGAATCTATCTAATGCCGAGGAAGCAGAAGAGTTTGCTCTTATGGGCATCTCACCTCAGGTACAACATTGTCCTCTTGGTTGCCATGATAAATATTCAGAATTGTTGTCCCAATATAATGACTTAAATGATCAGAATGATAAGTATTTTTTAGAGGTTCAAGCCTATAAGGCTTCTTTAAAAACATTGGAACAACAAAAGAGGTGTCTTCAAGATACTCAACGTGAGTATGAGGATAAAATTAGGATACTGAACATTGATTTAGAAAACACAACAAATATGCTTAAATACACAGAAAAGGTAAAAGATGACAGTATTAAAGAAAAACAAGAAATGAAGGAAAAATTAGATGCTACACTTCTGAGATTTGAAAAATGGCAAAAGGCACCTAAGAATCTTTCAAAATTAATTGATAGTAGCATGTCTGGTAGGACTAAAAGAGGGTTAGGATTTGATAAATATATTAATTCAGAAGATGTGTTTGATTTATCTTTTTCAAGTATCTTTGATCCTGACAAGGAGGAAGAGGGAACACCTAGCTACAATAGGTTTAAACCAGCAGCAGAAATGCATGTTGTCCCTCCACCTCTTACAGGAACTTTCATGCCCACTACTAGGCATACTGACTTGGATGGATCACAGATGCATGAGTCCCCAAAAAGTTTTACTAATACTAATGACTTTGTCTCGTGTACTTTCAGTGACAAAGCCAGTGACTCTGCATCATGTGGTTCAAGTGAAGAGTCGAGACCTACATGCTCCAAGTCAAATGACCATGCTGCTACTAGTGCTAGGAAGTGTGAAGAGAGAGTTGCTTTTACTTCAACAGTGTCTATTCCTAGTTTATTGAGTCCTAGGAAGAATGTTTCTCCTAGAATTGTGTGTAATAAATTTAACAGTATGAAACAATGTCATTCTAATAAAAGGTCATTTAAAACATGTTTTGTTTGTGGGAGTGAATTTCATTTGATTAAAGATTGTGATTTTTATGACAAACATTCTTCTGTACATCAAGCATTTCCTGCTCCTGGTCCACCAGGAGTTGTTCCATATTCTTCTAGAAGACTAAACCCAAGTGCTCAATCTTTTCCCTCTTCTAGAAGGACCTCTCCATTAGCTTCTGATCATTTGAGAAACACTGGATTAATATCAAATAGACCAACCAGTAACTATTTTCAGAATTTTAATCCAAATTATGCATATAATTTTGACCACATGTATTTTGGGTTGGGCAATCTGGGAACTGCTGTTAAGCCCTCAGCAGGTTGTTCTTGGTCAAACAATAACACCCATATGATGAATAGGCAACCAAAGAACAACGGTGGATCTCATCAATCTTCTTGGCTATCCTCTAAAGATCCACAAGGCAGGCTCAAACCTGAAAAGGTTTGGGTCCCCTTAAGGAACTAACTGTTGAATCTTTCTTATCTTGTTGTTGTAGGTTACTCCATACCAAGATCCTACTCTAGGAATTGTTGATAGTGGATGCTCTAGGAGCATGACAGGAAATAAAAGTCTTCTATCTAACTTTGTACCATTTCAAGGCGGAAAGGTCTATTTTGGAGGAGGTGAAGGCAGGATCACTGGCAAAGGAACGATTCAGACGCCTAATCTTAATTTTGAACAGGTCTACTATGTGGAAGCACTTCAACACTTCAACTTGATATCTGTCTCTCATATTTGTGACAAGAAGCAGTTTGTCCTCTTTACGGATACTGATGCACTAGTGTTATCCAAAGACTTTAAACTTCCGGATGACTCACAGGTTCTACTCAAAATCCCTAGAAGACACAACCTCTATAGTATCAAGCTGAATGAAGTCAATCCTACTGGTCAATTAGCATGTTTGGTTGCTAAAGCCTCAGAAGATGAAGCCACTCAATGGCACCGAAGGATGGGACATGTGAACTTCAAGACCATTCACAAACTAGCAAATCTGAATCTGGTCTCTGGTTTACCTCCCAAGTCATTCAGAAATGATATTAATTGTCTTGCATGCAACAAAGGCAAACAACATAAAGCATCTTTCAAGGCCATTACTGCTCTCAGCCTTATAACTGAACCATTGCAGCTACTACACATGGATTTATTTGGTCCTACCTCTATTAGGAGCATTGACCACAAACAATTCTGCCTTTTGGTAACTGATGGGTATAGCAGGTTCACGTGGGTTTTCTTCATGGCTGCCAAGAGTGAGACCTACTCAATTCTCAAGGATTTTATTACACTTATAGATAATCAGTTGTCCGAGAAGGTTAAAGGTATTCGATGTGATAATGGAACAGAATTCAAAAATGCAGAACTCATAGCACTTTGTAATTCTAAAGGCATCAAAAGAGATTATAGTGCAGCAAGAACTCCTCAACAGAATGGCATGGCAGAAAGAAAGAACAGGACTCTAATAGAAGCTGCAAGAACAATGCTTGCCAATTCCAAGCTTCCAACTATGTTCTGGACAGAAGCTGTCAATACTGCAAGTTATGTTTTGAATAGAGTTTCTATTACAAATCCTCACAAGAAGACTCCCTATGAGCTACTAACATCCAAAGTACAAAACATTGCTCATTTGAAGCTATTTGGGTGTCATGTCACCATTCTGAATACTAGTGACTATCTGGGGAAATTTGATGGCAAGGCAGATGAAGGATACATTGTGGGATATTCAACTCACTCTCGGGCTTATCGTGTCTACAATCTCCTAGCCAAGCGAGTCATTGAAACTATAAATCTCAAGTATTTTGAGGAGAAGTCAAACATCCAAGGAAAGGGTCCTGAATGGTACTTTGATCTTGATTATCTTAGTGATTCATTAGGATATTTTCGTTTCAAAACTAACCATGATGCAGGTCCACAAGTGTTTGCAACTTCTAGTGCAGGTGCTCTTTCTAGTCTTTCAGACTCAGATGACGAGGATGATATTTTTGTTGTTCCATCCTATTCCACCACAGTCTCTCATACTACTCCTAGTGATGCAACTCCATCAGATATATTGGACTCACAAGAATCTCTTGACACATTACTCAAGCAACAACTAGAAGCTACTACAGCAGCTGCTCAAGGTGGCTTTGAGTTTCCCTTGAATACGTCTGCTGACAAAGTTGCTCCTAGTACTCCAATTGTTACTCCTAGTGCTAGTTTAACACCTATTGGTAGTCCGGTTGGTGCTTCCATTTCTTCTACTAGATTTTCAAGTCCTTCTGACCTGGGAAACTATCAAAAGAAGTCTTCTACCAAGCTGGATGATATTCATAAGCAACCAATAGATGGAATTTTCGACTCTGCTTCATATGATGATGACTTTGTTGGGGATCTTAATAACTTGGCACGAGAAGTGGAGGTAGCTTCCAATCCAGTGTTGCCGTCACATAAAGACCGTCCTACTACTCAAATCATTGGAGATCCTGGTTCTACTATCAAGACTCGCAGAATGCATAAGAAGGCCATGTCTGATCATCATGCTCTTGTGAGCTACATTGAGGATCAAAAGCGTAATAATCATACGGACTTTCAACATTTTTTGTTTGCTTGTTTTCTTTCACAGGTGGAACCTAGATCAGTCTCTCATGCTCTTGAGGATCAAAATTGGGTGGAGGCTATGCAGGAGGAGATGCAACAGTTCTTGTATCAGAATGTTTGGATCCTAGTTGACTTGCCTAATGGAAAGACAGCAATTGGTACCAAATGGATTCTCAAAAACAAGAAAGATGCAAGGGGTATTGTGGTGAGAAATAAGGCTAGGATTGAGGCCATTCGTCTGTTTTTGGCTTTTTCTTCTTATATGGGCTTTACAGTTTTTCAAATGGATGTCAAGAGTGCATTTCTCTATGGCAAGATTGATGAGGAAGTTTATGTCACTCAACCTAAGGGCTTTGTAGATCCACTTCATCCAAAGAAAGTTTACAAGGTGGTCAAAGCTCTATATGGACTTCATCAGGCTCCTAGAGCTTGGTATGAGCGTCTTTCAACTTTCTTGTTGAAACATGGCTATAGAAGAGGCACAATTGATAAAACACTATTTCTTAAGAGGAATACCAAGGACATTATCCTTGTTCAGGTTTATGTGGACGACATTATCTTTGGTTCTACTAAAAAGGAATGGTGTGATGAGTTTGAACAACTGATGAAGGGCGAATTTTAGATGAGTGCTATGGGAGAGCTTACATTTTTCGTTGGTCTTCAAGTCAAGCAACAGTCGGATGGAATCTTCATAAGTCAAGATAAGTATGTTCATGAGATCCTTCAGAAGTTTGATATGGATCCTCTTCGCCCAACAACAACACCTTATGAAGTTGCTAAAGTCAAACTCAAGAATGAGCCAGACCCTCCGGTAAATGTTCACATGTACAGGTCCATGATTGGCTCACTCATGTATTTGACTGCATCACGTCTGGATATTATGTTTGCAGTAAGTGCTTGTTCTAGACATCAGGTGGCTTCAACGGTTTCTAACTTGAATGCAGTCAAGAAGATTTTCAAGTACATCAAGGCTCAACCCAAGCTAGGCTTGTGGTATCCTAGAGAATCACCTTTTGTTCTTGAAGCATATAGTGATAGTGACTATGCAGGTGCTAATAATGACAGAAAATCTACTACTGGTGGTTGTCAGTTTTTGGGTCGAAGACTTATCTCATGGCAACGCAAGAAACAGACGATAGTAGCTACTTCTTCAACAGAAGCTGAATACGTAGCTGCTGCTAGTTGTTGTGGACAAGTTTTGTGGATCCAAATAAGATGCTGGATTATGGGTTCAACTTTATGAACACCAAAATTTTCATTGACAACCAAATCACTATCTGCATTGTGAAGAATCCTGTTTTTCATCAACGTACAAAACATATTGAAATTCGGCACCATTTTATTCGGGATGCCAATAAGAAGAAGTTGATACAGGTTCTTAAGGTTCATACGGATGATAATGTTGCTGATCTGTTGACTAAAGCCTTTGATGGTCCTAGGTTCAACCACTTGGTGGTTCACATTGGAATGATCAATCCTTGAGACCTAGGATTGAGGGGAGGCTAAGCCTAAGGGGAGGCTTAGTGTAAATATTCACTTACACAGACTAACATATTGGTAGTTTTTAACAACAGATTGTATGGGTTTTTGCGGTGTGTGCTACTTCTAGTGGAGGATTTTGCTCACTTCTGGTGGTAGTCTTCATTATTGGTTGGCTTCTAGTCATTAGTGGTTGGCTTATAATGGATAAAAATCCTTCCCAATCAAGAAATGGTTGGCTTCTAGTCTTGCTTTGGGTCACTGTTCACTTCGTTGACTTCTGTTGACCACATTGTGCTTCTAGTGTTGACCCTTATGCGTTTTGACTTTTAGTCAACGCAAGCTAATTCTGGTATATATCATATTATTTAACTTTGGTAAACTGGGATTTGCAAATAATGTTATAAGGGACAAGTGGTTACTTTGCATTAACTGCCTAATTTGAAAGGGCAACCCACATTATTAGGGGTCAATGAACAGTTACATGACCATTATTTATGGTCAATTACCCCCTTGACTCATTCATCACAATCATAACACACACACACACGCTCCTACTCTCTCAAACCCTAAAAAAAATCAACTTCCATCACTTCTAATCAACATCAATGGCTGCTTTGGTCTACCAACCCGCACACAATAAGGTCACATATCTAGGAGATGGTCCTAAACGTGATGAATTTATAGACATCTTAGAGTTTATTGAGGCTTCTAACCTCAGGTATGCTTTTACTGTTTGCCCAATTGTTTATGATAGTGTGATTCGCCAGTTTTGGGATACTGCTGAACTTGTGGCTGTTTTGGGTCGCCCACTTGAACTCCATGCTACCATAGATGGACGTCCTTATGTGGTTACTGAAGCTACTATTAGGAGTTCCCTTCATCTTCAAGATGAAGGTGGTGTTGTTTCCATCCCCAATGCTGAGGTTTTAGAGGGGATGGCTGCTATTGGGTATAACCATGGGGGGAAGTTTAACTTCCAAAAGAATAGGTTTTCCCCTCAGTGGAAGCTTCTAGTGCACTTTTTGATTCACTGCTTAAGCCCCAAGTCTGGGAGTTGGGATGCCTTTCCCATTCCTTTGGCTACTGGTTTGATATGCATAGCGCAAGGTAGGGTGTTTAATTTTTCTCGCTATTTGTTTAATGGGATGGTTAGCAATTTGACTAGTACTGGATCTAGGAAGAAATTTTTAATGTATCCTAGGTTTTTGCAGCAGATACTTGTGTGTTTACCTCGTGATAGGGAGGAGTATGAGACCCCTAAGCTTACTGCTAAAGTTTACTACAATATGGCTCTTGGGTTTAAAGGGGATTGGAGGCCCCTTACTGATGTAATGCTGGCCCTTGCCCAAGGTCCTCCTGATGTTGTTCCTCCGGCTGTTGAAGCCGAGGAGGAACTTCCATTAGGTGATGATCCTATGGAGGAGGAGCATCCTGCTGGTGGTGCACCTAATGAGGCTGTGGAAGAGCCAGTTGAGGAAGTGGTGGTTGAAATGCCATCCACTTCCAAGGCTGCCCCCTCTTCTTTGCCACATTCGTCTCCATTTGTGGATACTCCCCCTCCTAGTCCATTCATTCACTCTTCTGATAAGCCCTCTGGTTCTTGTGCTCATAATGATGACCCCTTTATTGCTTCTGGTTCCAATGAAGCCTTCCCAGACCCAAGTCCTCTTGGTGGGAAAGCGGAGGAGCCTACTACACTGACTTCTTTACTTGATCTCATGCACAAGTACCATGAAAGGATTCTTTCTTTGGAGGCGGATTTGAATCAACATCGTAAGCTTACCAGGGAATTTTTTCTTCCATTGGCTGACCGGATTAAAGCTTTGGAAACACAGCAGAGGATGAGGAAGAAGCATGTGGTACCGTCTGATTCTGATGAGGAGGTTGAGGATATTGTGGAGGATGGCTTGAATTTGTTGGCAAAGGCTGCTTTTGCTGATAAGCCATATGCTGATCTGCCGATTCCTCCTACTTCATCAAGCATCCCTCCTACTGCTGCTACCCCTACACCAAAGGAAGATATTACTGGTACTACTGCTGGTCCAACTGTTGGACCATCTCATGATCCTAAGGGGAAAGCCCCTATGACTGATGCTCCCTCACCCCCTCGCAAGCGTACTCGCAGACAACTTGAGGAGGACAGGTTGGGTGAGGAGGCTGCACAAAGAATGCAAGAGGAGCTTGACCAAGCTGCTAGGGCTGAGGAGGAAGCTCTTCAGAAGCAAAGACGTGAACAGTTGCTGCATGATGTTATGCATTGGGATGATAACGATTGGATGCGGGTGCTCACTATTCTTACCTCGGATTATTCGCAGTTTACTGATCTCTTGGGTTCTGATGTGAATGAGCGGAATTGCATTCCTCGAGCTATGGCGTTAATGTGTAAGCAACAATTATCGCTTGCTGCTCAACTGCGTGAAAAGCGTAAGAACAGGCCTTTGACAAGAACCGAGGAGCGAAAGTTAATGCAGAGGTATGTCAAATATCAGTCGGGTGCTCACTTTACTGTTGGTTGGACATGGGAACAAGTTCGGGCATTGTCTTTTGACGAGATTAAGGATCTATATGAAAGAATGATCAAGCGTCAGAAAACACCGATTCCAGAGCGTTTCATCTATCGTCCTCCTCCACGAGTGGTTCCTACTTCTCAACCTGCTGTTGCTCCTGGTTCTTCATCTGATGTTCCTCTTGGTTGTACTGGTATCCCATCTGTTGTTGATGTTTCTACTTCTGGTACCACCCCTACACCTTCGGTTGCTCATCCTGTTTCATGTTCGGGTCCTACTACCACCACCACCACCTATGCTACCACTACCACCACCACTGCTACTCCTGATATGGCACAACCCTCAGCACCCGTGACTGGCTCTCAACCTACTCCTTCTCCTGGTGCAGCTACCGTTGATCCTTTGGTTGGACAAGGTGTTGATTCTACTTCTGCTGCTCCTATTCCTGCTGCGAAGGTAAAGGTTGAACCCTCGTCTGGTGTTCCAACTCCTCGTCGTTCCATCCGCAAGAAGATGGCTAGACGTGGCAAGTCTGTTCCTTATGAGAAGCCTGCTCCAGAGAACCTTAATGATGCAACTTCCGATAGTGACTCAGAATTGCCAATGGGTACGGGGTTTATTACTGCTTGGACGGTTAAGCCATCCACCACTATTCCTGGTACTTTCACCTATAGGATTTCCATCAGTGATGGTTATGTTCGTTATGCTTCGGGTTTGCAAGGTGTTTTGACTTGGGTAGATCGTAGGGATCTTATGTCGTTGTATGTGTTTGTTGATGCTGGTATGCCTACTCATCCTAGTGAGGTGCCCTCCTGGCCTGGTCTGACAATGTGGGCAGATTTGAAGATGATGCTTGATTCCCCTCCACATGCTCCACATTCTGGTGTCTGGAAGGACCAGCCACTCTGGGTAATCAAGAGATGGAAGTTGTATGCTGGCTGTGGAGTGCATGTCTTGGAATTGGAGTCTGGTGCCATGGTATTCATTAATACAAGCCTTTTGCCCGTATAAAAATTATGTTCGTTGTGTTGGTCTAATCGAATTGATCCTGGTTAAGTATGCGACTCAGTCGTTCTTTGGTGGAAACAATAAAGTTGTCGTTGTAGTAAAGGGAAATGTGCAAAACTTAAAACTAAATGGCGGGTAATTAAATATGTGACGAAAAGTAAATGGCAATTAAAGTGAATAACGCAAACTTAAATCTATCTAAGTCAAACTTAAAACGCAACTAAAACTAAAACTTAAACTAAGGCAAGGCTAAAACAAATCTAAGGCAAGTAATCTTAAAGTGCAACTAGGAAAAAAGGCGGGAAAAGTAAAGCTTGAAAATTAAAAATTAAAAACAGAAACTAAAATAACCTAAACACAGCTTATCCGGAATAATCCTTCGTTCGTAATAATCACTCATCCGGAATGTCACTTTCGTTCGGAATGATTCTTCTTCACTCGGAATATTTACCAAAACCCTTGATCCAGAATAAATCCTTTATCCGGAATATGTCACTTATCCGGAATAAAGTCTTGATTCAGAATACTGGTCCTTGATCCGGAATGTTGTGCTTGATCCGGAATGTTTGGTTGATCCGGAATATCTTCCTTGATCCGGAATGTGAAATATTCCAGATGAAGACCTTGATCCGGAATAATTAATTATTCCGAATAAAACTCCTTGATCCGGAATATTTGGTACTCCGAATGAAAGGTTTGATCCATAATGTTAAATTATTCCGAATAAACAAGACTTATCCGGAATGTCTCCTTGATCCGGAATGTTGGATATTCCAGATGAACATTTGGCAAACCTTTGATTCGGAATATTTGGTTGATTCGGAATGAGAGGCTGATCCGGAATATGTCACTTATTCCGGATGAACGACCTTGATCCGGAACTTTTTCAACAAACACCTTCACTCGGAATAACCGGGCTTGATCCAGAATGATCCTGGGAAACAGAAATCAGCGAAGAACACGCAAGAAAGGAAAAAGCACGAATCTAAACAAAAACTAATCAAATCAACCACAAGATTAAATCAAACTAACCAAATAACATCTACTAATGATAATCAAACAATCCAAATCAATCAAACTAACAAAACTAATCAAAATAATCAAAACCCACTTAAATAAATCAATAAAAATAAAAAACATGAACATAAACAATAACGCATGAAGATTAAGATCAAATAAAGAAAGGTAGATAGGAGATTGACAATAAAAATAAAGATTGACAAGAATTAAAAGGAAACTTACTTGAAATTAAATGAATTTAAGGAGCGAGACAAGTATTTAAATGGACATGAAATTAAATGACAAGGTAATTAAATGTGCAAGGTAATTAAAATGGAAGAAATAGTTTGTCAAGCTATCCAACAAGAATGAAATGTAAATCCTAATGACTATTTATAGGGGAGGATTAGGGAGTGCTTAGGAAGCTTCCTCCCCTCTTTCTTCTTTCCTTAATTGCACACTTAAGTCCTTAAGCCTTTTAATCTTCTTAAATCTTGGACTTTAATGACTTTGTCTCGGGATTGCTTTAAACTCGTCTTTTAATTCTTCAATAAATAAGACTTGAGTTCTTCGGCTTTAAGTAAACTTCCGTCTTTTGACTTTTTCTTCGATAAATCTTCAGAATTGGTCTTGGACTTCCGTTCTTTTTACACTCTTGACTTCTTGACTTTGTCTTTCGTCTTTTTCTTCGATAAAAGCCCGTGAATGCCCGTGTTTTCACTCTTTTCGTCCTAAATCACAACAAAAACACAAACCACGCATAATTCCGACATAAATGACATAAAATACACGTTTTGGCTCGGTTATTATTGTAATTAAGTGGTAAAAAGGATGGGTGTTTACACACCTATCAAATCCCCTACACTTGACCATTGCAATGTCCTCATGCAATGCATTAGTTACAAAGCACGTTTACATTTTTCATCATAATCAATCCATATTGTCCTTTATTAAAGAGATAGAAAATTATAAACATTCAAAGTAAAGAGATCAAGAACATACCTTGGGTTTTAGAAATGTCATGAATGATCATCATCCTCAAGTTTTCACTTTCTCCAAACCAAGCTTAAAAACGAGATCATTGTTATTATAAGTTAGCAAACTAACACGAACTCATGTGGGCCAATTATTCACTTACTCCCTTATTCCTAGGTGTATCTCTTATATTTTATTATTTTCTTGAATGATCACGAGGATGCATTGTTGACTTATTTCGATAGTTTATTAGGCCGAAAATAAAGTGAACGATTTAATCAATAGTTAGCTAAAGGACATAATCTTTTAAAACTGCTTCTCGGGACCTCATAAAGTTCATATCTTGGCATAACTCGCTTCGCGATTTGAGACCTTTCTCGGACCGATATTTGGCAGCGACTTCATACTTCAAACCTTGAGAGACGTTCATGAAATAATGGTCTTCTCTTCATATAGGAATTTCTTCACTTGAAGTTTTGAGAGATTCATACTTGGACCACGACTTCTTCATTTTTCTCCAATCTTTATTTGGGATTTTGATATACAACGATCCGCCTCCTTTTTGGACTTGGATCTATTCATCCTCATACCTTGTTAGGGCCTTTCCGGATAGACTTCTCCATGACTTTTGGGGAGTTTTTGCTTTTCGTCGTATGTCTCGATCCTTCATATTGATCTTTGATAAATGATTCTTCACATCACTTGGGATCTTTAGCAACAAAATATAGCCCTCATGCCTTGTTAGGACCTTTTTGGACTCGCCAATCTTCGCATCCCGCTTCAATAAGTTATGTCTTGGCTATGAACTCTAATCCATACCGAGCAACTTTTAAACGATCTTGGGCTAGAAGCTAAGTAACTTTTCAAATCGTACAACCTTATTTATTGCAGATAAATTTATTAGCAAGCGATGGGAGAATAGGCTATAATTAACTCACATAAATTCACGAAAGAATACCAAACTTATAATTGACTCTATCATCTCTCGTTCTCCATAGTTTAAAATCTCAAGGAATGAGACTCGTGGATGCTTAGCCTATTAAATAAAAGTTTTGGGTTTTTGAGTCATCTATAGGATCTTGCAAACTCTTAGACTTTTTCATGTTTAGAAATCGCGTTTTAAAGTTCCCGTGATAAACAACTCTCTAGGATCAATTATAGGAACTTGCGAAAAGTTCTTGTTCTTAACCCGTGAGAGTTAAGACTTTCGCGTTTTATAGCTCCCTATATAAAAGCCTAGCAAAAGTTGACTTAAACACGTTAAGGATACTAGCTAGAGTAAACTTAGATAAGTAAACTCGGGTTGAGTCAAAAGATTCACAACGTTTGAAATTTAAAACCATTTTATTAAAATTTATTCTAATAAGGAAATAAAATAACTATACAAAGGGAAAAACTAATAGGCCAAAATAGATCAAAAATTTTGAAAAATGTCGAAAAATTGATTTTCCGGTTAAAATGAGGACAAATACAAAGAAAAGGCCACTTAACTTCGATACAAGTCCCCCTACACTTAATATAAACATTGTCCTCAATGTTTAAGCATGTGGGAGTAAACTCCCCTACACTTAGGACATTGTGCACTTTGTTTAAATCTTGCTAAGGAAAAGACAACTAACGAGATTCCTATTTTAATATTGTAAAATATAAAATAGTGAATCGAAAATAGAACCGGGAAGAAGGGAACACGGAATCACGGGTCGTCAAAAATCATCAAGAGTGGATCATTCAGCGCTCGAATCCCTGAATAGTAGATGAGAGGAAATAACAAACACCAATGGGTCTCCCCTACACTTATGGTAAAAACAAAGAAAAAGCTAGATAGATAGTCGGGTTGCCTCCCGAGAAGCGCTTATTTTTGTTAACCAAGTCACGAGCCTGACTCGTCCCCGAATTAAATGGTCCATGGGGAAGCCTCGAATGTAATACCGGGATCAAATACCTTGTCCTCGTTCCCGGAGGAATATAATAAAGGAGAGGCAGGAGGATAAGTCTTGAATGGTAGGAAGGTCCTTTCAACATACGAGAAGTATGTGAAATCTTGATCTACGGGAGGTGGGGTGGGTAAAGGGATTACATTGTCATCCTCCAAAGACAATGGATGCTGACCAATCGGTAAAGCCGTGAGGTTATCAATCATAGAATGGTCATTGTCACCTCCCGGGTCAAAGCACTCATCCTCATTTCCCGGAGAGTGAAATTGGTACAGCACCCGCTTGGGCGTGCATTTAGTAGGATGAGGTGGCAATATAATATGAGAAGTAAGAGAAGAATTACCTTCCACCTGCGGTACCTTTCCAGTAGAGTCAGATCTTTCCACCTCTGCGATAGAAGGGGGCATGGCTAACAAAGTATGCTCATCAATAGCAAGAGAAGCAGAGCTATCAGTGTCCTCAATCCCTTCGTCAAAATGAGGATTCATCTCACTAGATATGTAATCGTCATTAAAATCAAATAAAGGGTTCGAATAAAATTTGAAAGTTTCCTTCGGAACGTCTTCATCAGATAGTGACTCGTCATCACTAGAAGTAAAATCATCATCTTGATCAAAAAGAGGAGTAGAGAAAGCCAAAGAATCCTCTTGCGAAGTGTTGGTGTAAGGAACATCATCAGAAGAAAGTGCATCATACTCATCGTCACTGTCGGATGTCAACTCATATTCACTTGGAATTGGGACAAGGTTATCAACACTAGACTTTATGAATTCGTCGGATTCCTTTGCATGAATTGTGCTAATATCCTCATCCCTTAGGATGGTTGAATCTTTAGGCTCTAGAGCCGGCAAGTCGGGAGAAGGAATATAATTCTCATCGTTCTAAGAAATAGGACTCTCATCGTCATCACTGCCATAATAATATGGAGGCACAAGAGGAGGAGTATAAGCATTAAGGTTAGATACCTGTTCTTGTTGCTGATCCGCTTGACATTTCTCCATGATCTTGTTGCAAGCTTCTTGAACTTTTTGAAAGGTGTCAAAAAGTGTGGCCATTTGCTCAGGAGGAAGTGCACAAAAGGGTTGATGATTGACGGTGTGACGTGGGGGCTCTAAGTTATACACACTGGGATGATAGCACGTAACTTTCTCAAACACCTTCGACGGATCACAAGAAGAAGCATCGTGAGGGCCTCCATAAATATAGCACCACGGGTATGGAGAAAAACCCGGTGCATCTTGAGGATAAGGATTGTCATAGACGGGAGAAGGTGAGAAAGTATTGTAAAAGGAGAAGTATGAATTTGTTGAATTGCAAAATGGATAAAATCCAAATTGTGTATCGTCGATATCAAAACCACACCGCTCACAAGTACACCATTGGCATGTTTGAAAACCATGCCATGGTCTCCCACACCGTACATAAGACGAATCCATGATGAATTATAAATAAGAAGGGTAAAGAAAAGAATTAAACATAATAGAGGATAAAAAGGAATATTTTTGGTGCAAAAATTTGAAAAAGAAATGCTTTTTATGATTTTTCAAATGTTTTTGGGATTTTTGGAAAATTTTTGACATGAAAAATAACGTTCACGAGTGAACGGATCCCAAAAAGCAACGCGTATCTCACAGAAAACCGTTAATCTTTACGAAAAGAGCCGGCAACGGCGCCATTTAATACACGATTTTTACCTAATTAAAAAGATTCGTTGTCGTGGTCTAATCGAATTCATCCTGGTTAACTATGCGACTCAGTCGTTCTTTGGTGAAATAAAAGTTGTGTCGTTGTAGTAATTAAAATGTGCAAAACTTAAATGTAAATGACGTAAATTTAAATCTATCTAAGGCAAACTTAAAACGCAACTAAAACTAAAACTTAAACTAAGGAAAGGCTAAAACAAATCTAAGGCAAGTAATCTCAAAGTGCAACTAGGGAAAAAGGCGGGAAAAGTAAAGCTTGAAAATTAAAAATTAAAAACAGAAACTAAAATAACCTGAACACAGCTTATCCAGAATAATCCTTCGTTCGGAATAATCACTCATCCGGAATGTCACTTTCGTTCGGAATGATTCTTCTTCACTCGGAATATTTACCAAAACCCTTGATCCGGAATAAATCCTTTATCCGGAATATGTCACTTATCCGGAATAAGGTCTTGATTCGGAACACTGGTCCTTGATCCGAAATGTTGTGCTTGATCCGGAATGTTTGGTTGATCCGGAATATCTTCCTTGATCCGGAATGTGAAATATTCCGGATGAAGACCTTGATCCGGAATAATTAATTATTCCGAATAAAACTCCTTGATCCGGAATATTTGGTACTCCGAAGGAAAGGTTTGATCCGGAATGTTAAATTATTCCGAATAAACAAGACTGATGCGGAATGTCTCCTTGATCCGGAATGTTGGATATTCCGGATGAACACTTTGGCTAAACCTTTGATTCAGAATATTTGGTTGATTCGGAATGAGAGGCTGATCTGGAATATGTCACTTATTCCGGATGAACGACCTTGATCCGGAACTTTTTCAACAAACACCTTCACTCGGAATAACTGGGCTTGATCCGGAATGATCATGGGAAACAGAAAACAGCGAAGAACACGCAAGAAAGGAAAAAGCACGAATCTAAACAAAAACTAATCAAATCAACCACAAGATTAAATCAGACTAACCAAATAACATCTACTAATGATAATCAAACAATCCAAATCAATGAAACTAACAAAACTAATCAAAATAATCAAAACCCACTTAAATAAATCAATAAAAATAAAAAACATGAACATAAACAATAAAGCATGAAGATTAAGATCAAATAAAGAAAGGTAGATAGGAGATTGACAATAAAAATAAAGATTGACAAGAATTAAAAGGAAACTTACTTGAAATTAAATGAATTTAAGGTGCGAGACAAGTATTTAAATGGACATGAAATTAAATGACAAGGTAATTAAATGTGCAAGGTAATTAAAATGGAAGAAATAGTTTGTCAAGCTATCCAACAAGAATGAAATGTAAATCCTAATGACTATTTATAGGGGAGGATTAGGGAGTGCTTAGGAAGCTTCCTCCCCTCTTTCTTCTTTCCTTAATTGCACACTTAAGTCCTTAAGTCTTTTAATCTTCTTAAATCTTTGACTTTAATGACTTTGTCTTGGGATTTCTTTAAACTCGTCTTTTGATTCTTCAATAAATAAGACTTGAGTTCTTCGGCTTTAAGTAAACTTCCGTCTTTTGACTTTTTCTTCGATAAATCTTCAGAATTGGTCTTGGACTTCCGTTCTTTTTGCACTCTTGACTTCTTGACTTCGTCATTCGTCTTTTTCTTCGATAAAAGCCCGTGAATGCCCGTGTTTTCTCCACTTTTCACCTTTTCGTCCTAAATCACAACAAAAACACAAACCACACATAATTCAGACATAAATGACATAAAATACACGTTTTGGCTCGGTTATTATTGTAATTAAGTGGTAAAAAGGATGGGTGTTTACACACCTATCATTCAAGCTTGCGGATCTTGATTATCCGTTAACTATTGCTAGTATGGAGGCCATGCTTGCTTGTCACTTGCAGATTTCCAATGCCCCTTCCGGGAATGAGACTTCTATGGCTACTACTCTGGTGGAAGGGATCCAAGCATGGTTGCAAGCTGAGAAGGTGGCTGCGTCTGGTATGTGATGGGTTTGTTTGTAAGTTTTTATGTTTTGTGTTTTATGTTCATCTGTTTATACTGCATTTCGTTTTACCAATATGTACAGTGATTGGTGACTTACATTTTAGATAGTTAAAAAAAACATACTTTTTATATAATATCTGCTTACACTTTAAACAAATCATGGATTTTACACTTGTGAATAATATACCATCTGCTTATACTTTTTCAAAACATTGGGTTACTTTTGACTGTTTCACACTTGTGCAGGTTTGGAGTTTCATCTGGTGTTGGACCTGGTCCACACAACAAATGGTGCTCAACTCACCATGTCTCACAGACAAGAAAGAGTTGATTCACCTTGAGGGTACGACTCCTGGTGTGATTCTCAAATCCGTTGATGGTTGCCAGGTTACCCAAAACTGGATGGTTTTCACTTGCCATGGTCCTAGACTGAAAAGTGGCTAATCTAAGGGGGTACGGCTCTTGGTAAAGATCTTCTCTAATCCATTGATAGCTATAATAGCTTGCTCAAAGCTATAGGGTTTTCAACTCACCGATGCTTCATTGCTAAGAGTTGGCGAGTCCAGAAGGGTACGGCTTCTGGTAAAGACATATCAAATCCGTTGACGGCTGTGATGGTTTACCTAAAATCATCAGGGTACCCCCACTCACTATTGATTCATGTTCTAAGAGTTGGGCTGGGTTCTGGTCTCCCAGGGTGATGCTTATTCCACCAGAAAGACTGGTTAGCCCAAGACCGAGCAACTACTTGGTAAAGGCTCATCAAATCTGCTCATGTTGCTGTGAAGATTCAACACGATGCTGATTTGTTTCAAGCTTTGGAGAAGCTTCTAGTGTTCCTTGTTGTAGTGGTTCTTATGTTCCTTAGATTGCTGTTTCTTTTGCTGTTCCAATCCTCAAGCTTTGTTGCACGATTTACCAAGAAACTTAAACTCAACATGTCAAATTCAAGTTTAGGGGAGGATTGTTAGGACCATTGGAATAGTTATTTGTAATAGGTAGACTAGGAGGTATGTAGTTCCTCCTGGTCATAGTACTAGTAGAAGCAAGTCGTGCTCCTGGTCTTATAGAAAGTCAAACTTTATTATTTAGTTATTATTCTGTTAGGATATGCATGAGATATGTTAGGAAAAGATATGCATATCAGTTTTACCTGTTTTGGTTAATGATGTATTAGGGTTTCCTTGTAGTATAAAAGGAACCTTAGGCAGAAGGGTTACAGAGACCTTCATCAAATATAATTCTAGTTCTTATTAATATTAGAAATCCTTAGAAAAGGATCAAGTCGTTATAGTTATTCTGTTCTTCTTATTCATAGTATTTGTATTCCGCTCTTATACTGTGTGATTTATATAGAGTCTCTCTGTGAATAGACTTGTGATTACAGAAGTCGTTCATCGTTCCTGACAGGCTGCAAGATCCACATCTAGTGGACCCAACAATGAGCACATGCACTAGAAGTAGCAAATACTTGTGGACCTGCATCTTGGTTAGTTTTGAAACGAAAATATCCAAATGAGTCACTAAGATAATCAAGATCAAAATATCATTCAGGACCTTTGCCTTGGATGTTTGTCTTCTCCTCAAAGTACCTGAGATTAATAGTTTCTATGATACGCTTGGCATGGAGATTATAGACACGATAGGCACGAGAGTGAGCTGAATATCCCACTAGGTATCCTTCATCTGCCTTGCCATCAAATTTCTCCAAATAGTCACTAGTATTCAGAATGGTGATAGGACAACCAAATGGCTTCAAATGAGCAATGCTAGGTACTTTAGCTATGAGTAGCTCATAGGGAGTCTTCTTGTGTGGATCGGTAATTGAAACCCTATTCAACACATAACTTGCAGTATTGACAGCTTCTGTCCAAAACATAGTAGGAAGCTTGGAGTCTGCAAGCATGGTTCTCGCAGCTTCTATTAGTGTCCTGTTCTTCCTTTCTGCAACACCATTCTGTTGAGGAGTCCTTGCAGTACTATAATCTCGTTTGATACATTTGAAATTGCAAAGTGCTATGAGGTCTGCATTTTTGAATTCTGTTCCATTGTCACATCGGATACCTTTCACCTTCTTGGACAGTTGATTCTCAATGAGTGTAATGAAATCTTTGAGAATTGAGTAGGTCTCATTTTTGGCAGCCAGGAAGAAAACCCACGTGAACCTTCTATACCCATCAGTTACCACAAGACAGTATTGTTTGTGGTCTATGCTCCTAATGGATGTAGGACCAAATAAATCCATGTATAGTAGCTACAATGGTTCAGTTATAAGACCGAGAGCAGTAATGGCCTTGAAGGATGCTTTGTGTTGTTTGCCTTTGCTGCACGCAAGGCAATTTATGTCATTTCTGAAAGTTTTGGGAGGTAAACCAAAGACCAAGTTCATATTTGCTAATTTGTGAATGGTCTTGAAGTTTACATGTCCCATCCTTTTGTGCCATTTAGTGGCTTCATCTTCTGAGGCTTTAGCAACCAAACAAGCTAGTTGACCATTAGGATTAACTTCATTCAGCTTGATACTATAGAGATTGTGTCTTCTAGGGATTCTGAGTAGAATCCATAAAGAGGACAAACTGCTTCTTATCATAAATTTGGGATACAGAGATCAAGTTGAAGTGTTGAAGTGCTTCCACATAGTAGACCTGCTCAAAATTAAGGTTAGGTGTCTGTATCGTTCCTTTGCTAGAGATCCTTCCTTCACCACCTCCAAAGTAGACTTTTCCGCCTTGAAATGGTACAAAGTTAGATAAAAGTCCATTATTCCCTGTCATGCTTCTATAGCATCCACTATCAACTATTCCTAGAGTAGGATCTTGGTATGGAGTAACCTACAACAACAAGAAAAGATATATACAAAAGTTAGTGTCTTAAGGGTACCCAGACCTTTTCAGGTTTGAGTCTGCCTTGTGGACCTTTTGTAGATAGCCAAGAAGATTGATGAGATCCACTGTTGTTCTTAGGTTGCCTATTCATCATATGGGTGTTATTGTTTGACCAAGAACAACCTGTTGAGGGCTTAACAACAGTACCCAAATTTCCCAACCCAAAATACATTTGGTCTGAATTAAAAGCATAATTCTGATTAAAGTTCTGAAAATAGTTGCTGGTTGGTCTATGATGGGTGAAACCATTGTTTCTCCAAAGATCAGAAACTAAAGGAGAGGTCCTTCTAGAAGAAGAATAAGATTGGGCACATGGGTTTAATCTTCTAGAAGAATATGGAGCAACTCCTGGTGGACCAGGAGCAGGATAAGCTTGATAACCAGAAGGAGGTTGATCATAAAAATCACAATCTTTAATCAAATGAAATTTACTTCCACAAACAAAGCATGTTTTAAGCGACCTTTTATTCAAATGACATTGCTTCATACTGTTAAATTTATTACACACAACTCTAGGAAATTCAACATTCCTAGGACTCAATAAAGTAGAACTAGATACAATTAAAGTAGAAGCAACTCTCTCTTCACTCTTCCTAGCACTAGTAGCAGCATGGTCATTTGTCTTGGAGCTTGTAGGTCTTGACTCTTCACTTGAACCACAGGATGCAGAGTCACTGGCTTTGTCACTGAAAGTACAAGAGACAAAGTCATTAGTATTAGTAGAGCTTTTTGGAGACTCATGCATCTGTGATCCATCCAAGTCAGTATGCCTAGACATGGCCATAAAAGTTCCTGTAAGAGGTGGAGGGACAGCATGCATTGCTACAGCTAGTTGAAACCTATTGTAGCTAGGTTTTCCTTCCTCCTCCTTGTCAGGATCAAAGACACTTGAAAAAGATAAATCAAACACATCTTCTGAATCAATATATTTATCAAATCCTAAACCTCTCTTAGTCCTACCATACATGCTACTATCAATTAACCTTGAAAGATTCTTAGGTGCATTTTGCCATTTTTCAAATCTTAAAAGTGTAGCATCCAATTTTTCTTGCATGTCTTGCTTATCCTTGATACTGTCATCTTTTAGTTTTTCAGTGTATTTAAGCATATTGGTGGTGTTTTCTAAATCAATGTTCAGAATTCTAATTTTATCCTCATATTCACGTTGAGTATCTTGAAGCCACCTCTTTTGTTGTTCTAATGTTTTTAAAGAACTCTTATAATCTTGAACATCTAAAAAATACTTATCATTTTGTTCATTTAATTCATTGTACTGAGACAACAGTTCTGAATATTTATCATGACAACCAAGAGGGCAATTTTGTACCTGAGGTCAGATACCCATAAGAGCAAATTCTTCTACTTCCTTGGCATCAGATAGATTCCCAACAATCATTGCAAACACATGAGTAGAAGGTTCAGCTGTTTCCAAGGTGGCATTCTGATGATCACTCCAGTTAACCATAGAGTCAACAGACACCAAAGCTTTCTTGTCATCCTTGAGCCCCTGAACCTTAAAGGCTGAATACCTGTTCTTCTCCTGGTCATTTTTGTTAGGGCGTTCCCTAGGAAAGTGACCTTGCTGCTGGCAGTTATAGCATCAAACCTTGCTTCTATCAAACCTTGCTGGCTCTCTTAGGTTGTAGTTAAACTTTCGACCGGCTTTCTTCTCAAACTTGTGAACCCGGAGAGTGCGCATGGCCATCTGCCACTTGAGATCCATTTCATCCAGGTCAAGTTTATCAACCTATTTGAAGTCATCAAAAGCAAGCCGCTGTTGTGGATCAACATCAGCAACAAAAGAGTGAAGAACAGCTTCTACCATGCTACCAGACTTGGCTTTTGGTTCAGGAGTAGAAGTATGTTGAGAAGACACAATATAGCTTGGGCTACTAGCATAAGACATGGGACTAGATCCCATGGAACTCACAAAAGCATAGTTAGCAGGAGTAGGAAAGGAGTCACTTGAGTATCCTCTCACATGAGGCTCAAAGGTTTTGAGCTTATAAAACAGATCATCAAAATTAAGATAGTCAAGGCCACCTTTTGCTTTGAGAGAGATTACTACCTGATTCCATGAGTGAGGTAAAGCTCTAAGAAACCTGGCATTGATATCTCCATTTTCAGGTTTAGACCTGAGTTGATTCAACTGGCTAAGTATCTTTTGGAACCTATCATACCCTTGATGAATACCTTCGGTTTCAGAGATCTTGAATTCTGTGAATTCATCTCTCAGCATGGATCTGTGCATTTTCTTTGATTCCTCATTCCCTCCAAACCTTACGTTTACTCCATTCCAAATCTCTCTAGCATCATCCAAGTGATAAAAATCACCTATGTGATCATCAGGAAGGGACTGAAGCAAAATAGTTTTTGCTTTGATCTCCTTCTGGACAACTGTGATTTCTTCATGAGTTTTAGGATCAAGAAGGATGACATTACCATTCTTGTCTCTTCCAGTAAGCTTCTTACTATTGCCATTCTGAACAATTTTCCAAAGATCTAGATTAGTGTTGGTGATCCAGCATTCCATCTTCATTGCCCAGCTATCATACTCATCTTTCTTCAAAAGAGGAAATTTTCCATTTGTATTGGAAACTATAGCAACGAATGGCTGAGGTTGTTGTGTTTTAGGGGTGCTGTCTTCTCCCGTTTGAGTGGAACTAGAGGCAGATAGGATTAAACAAAGATGTTAGTAATAAGAAAAATTGATTCTTCTTGCGCAGAGGCTCTCCCAGACTCTGATACCACTTGTTGGGTCCACTAGATATGGATCTTGCAGCCTGTTAAGGATGGTGAACGACTTCTGTAATCACAAGTCTATTCACAGAGAGACTCTAAATGAATCACACAGTATAAGTGCGGAATACAAATACTATGAACAAGAAGTAACATAATAACTATAATTACTTGATCCTTACTAAGGATTTCTAATATAAATATAAACTAGAATAATGTTTGATGAAGGTGTGTTTAACCCTTCTTCCTAAGGTTCCTTTTATACTATAAGAAACCCTAATACATCATTAAGCCAAAACGTGTAATTCTGATATGCATATCCTTTCCTAACATATCTCATGCATATCCTAACAAACTACTCAAAATAATAAAGTTTGACTTTCTAAAGACCAGGAGCACGTATTGCTCCTACTAATACTAGGACTAGGAGGAACTACATACCTCCTAGTATACCTATTACAGATGACTACTCCAAAGGTCCTAACAAGAAGAAAGCATCAACACATTATCCTCCTCCTATATATAGTCCTTAAACACTTCCTTAAGGGGTGGTAGTTAATTTCTAGATAGATTTAATTTCATGTTTTAGGAGTAGATCACATTTACTTTGTCTCTCTAGATTTAATTTCATGATTTCAAGCTTTTACATTAATCTTGTATTTTGATTCTTGTTCATCTTTAATCCAAGCTTTTTAGATAATCATTCTCATTCTTCCTTTCTTATTATTAATCTGTTGTCTTGATTTGGTAAATCATGTAGTTAGCTTAATCTTTATGCTTATTGCTTTATTGATGTGTTTGATTGATTATGCGTATTGGTTTTTATGTGTTTGAGTCTTATAGCTTATTGTGTTTGGTGCTTATTATTTGATTTTTTTTAGTTTTGATTAAGTGTTTTAATAACTTAATTTTATAAAACGTTGAGTTTTTTATTTTCTAATTAGCGTTTTTCAAGCTTTTAATTTGTGGCTTAATTACTTTTTCTTAAACTATGTTTAGATTAAGTTTTGGTTAAATGCTTATTTGGTTTTAGCTTATCCGTGGCTTATTTCCTGATTTTTAGATATATCTGTTACTGTTTCTCTGGTTCAAAACATTCTTCGCAAAAGGGTTTATAAATCCGAAGATTCCCCTTTTTCCAAATTAATATTCTGAAAATTTACCTTTTATCCGAAATAGTTTTATCCGAAATTTTACTTTGTTTTTTTTATATTCCGAAAATTACAGTTTTTCTGAAATTGTGTGTTTATTCCGAAATTTCTGTTATTCCGAAGAAGTATGATTATTCCGAAAAAATGTTCTTTATCCGAATTTAGCTTGTTTATCCGAAATTCTTGATTTTATCCGAAAATCACTGTTTTTCCGAAAATAGTTCTATTTTCCGAAGATATTGTTTTTTCCGAAATAGTATTGTTATTACGAGAATAGGTCATTTTTCCGAATTATCCTATTATTCCGAAGATTATGCCTTTATTCGAATTAGGTAGTTTTTCCGAATATCTTTATTATTCCGAATTTTTTGTTTATTCCGAAAATGTTTCATTTATCCGAAATACTTTGTTTGTCTGAGATAATTAAGTTTAGTGTTTAATTTTTTATTTTGTTTTTGGTTTTATTTTTATTAGTTTAATCTTTTCGAACTTTTATCTTTATTTCGTTTAAGTCTTTTATTTAAGTTTTAATTAGTTTAGCATTTCTATTATTTTGTCATTTTCGTTAAAGCTTGCATTTTTAATAGTTACCCAACGACAACCTTTTCTTTTATTCACCAAGAACAACTGAGTCGCACTTCAACTGTAATCAATTCGATTAGACCGTGAACAACGAACTTTTTAATTGAGTAAAATTGAGTTATCACACACCTTTCATCATCATTATTCATTTCATATTAATAGTAGAAATCCTTAGTAAGGATCAAGTTATTTAGTTATTCTGTTTCTTCTTGTTCATAGTATTTGTATTCCGCACTTATACTGTGTGTTACATTAAGAGTCTCTCGGTGAATAGACTTGTGATTACATAAGTCGTTCACCATCCTTAACAGGCTGCAAGATCCACATCTAGTGGACCCAACAAGTGGTATCAGAGCCTGGGAGAGTCTCTGCTCAAGAAGAACCATTTTTTTTTCTTACTAACATCTTTGTTTAATCATTTTTGCTTCTAGTTCTACTGAAACAGGAGAACCAAGCACCACCACCACACAACAAATCGTTGCTACGGTTTCTAATACTAATGGAAACTCCTACTCTTGAAGAAGGAAGAATATGATAGCTGGGCCATGAAATGGAGTGCTGGATCACCAATACTGATATGGAATTTTGGAAAATTGTCCAGAATGGCAACAGCAAGAAGAAGACTGGTAGAGACAATAATGGTCAGATCATCATTCTAGACATTAAATCTAATGAAGAAATCACTACTGTTCAGAAGGAAATCAAAGCAAAAACTAGTTTGCTTCCGTCTATTCCTGATGATCATATGGGTTATTTTTATCACTTGGATAATGCTAGGGAGATTTGGAATGGGATAAAGGAAAGATTTGGAGGGAATGAGGAATCCAAGAAGATGCGCAGATCATTGCTGAGAGATGAATTCACATAATTCAAGATTTCTGAAACAGAAGATCTTCGTCAAGGGTATGACAGGTTTCAAAAGATTCTTAGCCAATTGAATCAACTCAGGTCCAAACCTGAAAATGAAGACATCAATGCCAGGTTCCTTAGAGCCCTGCCTCATTCATGGAATCAGGTAGTCATATCTCTAAAGGCAAAAGGAGGCCTTGAATATCTTTCTTTTGATGACTTGTTTCACAAACTCAAAACCTTTGAGTCGCACGTGAGAGGATACTAAAGTGATTCCTTTTCTACTCCTGCTAACTCTTCTTTTGTGAGTTCCATGGGATCTAGTACAATGTCTTATGCTAGTAGCCCAATATATACTGTGTCATCTCAACATACTTCTTCTCCTGAATCAAAAGCCAAGACTAGTAGCATGGTAGAAGCTGTTCTTCACTCTTTTGTTGTTGATGTTGATCCACAACAGCAGCTTGCTTTTGATGATTTCAAACAGGTTGATAAACTTGACTTGGATGAAACGGATCTAAAATGGCAGATGGCTATGCTCACTCTCTGGGTTCATAAGTTTGAAAAGAAAGCCGGTCGAAAATTCAGCTACAACCCAAGAGAGCCAGCCAGATTTGATAGAAGCATGGTCAGATGCTATAACTGTCAGCAGCAAGGACATTTTGATAGGGAATGCCCTAACAAAAATGATAAGGAGAAGAACAGGTATTCAGCCTTCAAGGTTCAAGAGCTCAAGGATGAAAAGAAAGATTTGGTGTTCGTTGACTCCATGGTTAACTGGAATGATCATTATACTGCTACCTTGGAATCAGCTTAAGCTTCTACTGATGTATTTGCTATGATAGCTGGGCACTTATCTGATGCAGAGGAAGCAGAAGAATTTTCTCTTATGGGAATTTCGCCTCAGGTACAAAATTGCCCTCTTGGTTGTCATGATAAATATTCAGAACTCTTAACTCAATACAGTGAACTAAATGAACTAAATGATAAACATTTCTTAGAGGTTCAATCTTATAAGAGTTCTCTAAAAACTTTAGAGTAACAAAAAAAGTGGCTTCTAAATACTCAACGTGAGTATGAGGATAAGATTAGAGTTCTAAGCATTGGTTTAGAAAACACCACTAACATGCTTACATATACTAAAAATCTTAAAAATTAAATTATTAAGGCCAAGCAAGAAATGCAAGAAAAATTGGATGCTACACTTTTACGATTTGAAAAATGGCAAAAAGCACCCAAAAATCTTTCAAAATTAATAGACAGTAGCATGTCTAGTAGGACTAAGAGAGGGTTAGGGTTTGATAAATATATTGATTCAGAAGATGTTTTTGATTTATCTTTTTCAAGTGTCTTTGATCCTGACAAGGAGGAGGAGGGAAAACCTAGTTACAATATGTTTAAACCAGCCGCAACAATGCGTGCTGTTCCTCCACCTCTTACAGGAACATTTATGCCCATACCTAGGCATACTGACTTGGATAGATCACAGATGTATGAGTCTCCAAAAAGCTCTACTAATACTAATGACTTTGTCTCTTGTACTTTTAGTGACAAGGCCAGTGACTATGCATCATTTGGTTCAAGTGAAGAGTCAAGACCTTCAAGCCCCAAGACAAATGACCTTGCTACTACTAGTGCTAGGATGAGTGATCAGAGAGTTGCTTCTGTTTCTACTTCCACTGTTTCTAGTTCTAGTCTGTTGAGTTATAAGAATGTTGTTTCTCCTAGAATTTGTAATAAGAATAGCAATGTGAAACAATGTCATTTGAATAAAAGGTCTTTTAAAACATGCTTTGTTTGTGGTAGTAAATTTCATTTGATTAAGGATTGTGATTTTTATGATCAAAAGCCTTCTGGTTATCAAGCTTATCCTGCTCCTGGTCCACCAGGAGTTGCTACTTTTCCTTCTAGAAGATTAAATCCATGTGCCCAATCTTATCCTTCTACTAGAAGGACCTCTCCTTCAGCTTCTACTCTTTGGAGAAGCGATGTTTATGCCTATAATAGACCAACCAGCAACTATTTTTAGAACTTTAATCAGAATTATGCTATTAATTCAGACCAAATGCATTTTGGGTTGGGACATTTGGGTTCTGCTGTTAAGCCCTCAACAGGTTGTTCTTTGTCACAAAATAACACCCATATGATGAACATGCAACATAAGAACAACAGTGGATCTCATCAATCTTCTTGGCTATCTACTAAAGATCCACAAGGCAGACTCAAGCCTGAAAAGGTCTGGGTCCCCTTAAGACACTAACTTTTGTATATGACTTTTCTGTTGTTATAGATTACTCCATACCAAGATCCATCGCTTGGAATAGTAGATAGTGGATGCTCTAGGAGCATGACAGAAAATAAAGGACTTTTGACTAACTTTGTACCATTTCAAGGCGTAAAGTTGTACTTCGGAGGTGGTGAAGGAAGGATCTCTGGCAAAGGAACAATTCAAACACCTAACCAAAATTTTGAGCAGGTTTACTATGTTGAAGCACTTCAATACTTCAACTTGATATCTGTCTCTCAAATTTGTGACAAGAATCAGTCTGTCCTCTTTACGGATACTGAAGCAGTGGTGTTGTCCAAAGACTTTAAACTACTGGATGACTCCCAAGTTCTACTCAAAATCCCTAGAAGACATAACCTCTATAGCATCAAGCTGAATGGAGTTAATCCTACTGGTCAACTAGCGTGTTTGGTTGCCAAAGCATCAAAAGATGAAACCACCAAATGGCATAGAAGGATGGGACATTTAAACTTCAAGACCATTCACAAAGTGGCGAATATGAACTTGGTCTCTGGTTTACCTCCCAAAACTTTCAAAAATGACATCAATTGCCTTGCGTGTAGCAAAGGCAAACAACATAAAGCATCCTTCAAGGCCATTACTTCTCTCAGCCTCATAACTGAACCATTGCAGCTACTACATATGGATTTGTTTGGTCCTACCTCCATTAGGAGCATTGACCATAAACACTACTGTCTTGTGGTAACTGATGGATATAGCAGGTTCACGTGGGTTTTCTTTCTGGCTGCCAAAAGTGAGACCTACTCCATTCTCAAAGACTTCATTACACGCATTGAGAATAAACTGTCAAAGAAGGTGAAAGGTATCCGATGTGACAATGGAACCGAATTAAAAAATGCAGACTTCATAGAACTTTGCAATTCCAAAGGTATCAAAAGAGATTATGTTGCTGTCAGGACTCCTCAACAGAATGTTGTTGCAGAAAGGAAGAACAAGACTCTTATAGAAGCTACAAGAACCATGCTTGCAGATTCCAAGCTTCCAACTATGTTTTGGACAGAAGCTGTCAACACTGCAAGTTATGTGTTGAATAGGGTCTCCATTACAAATCCCCATAAGAAGACTTCCTATGAGCTACTCACATCCAAAGTCCTAAGTATTACTCATTTAAAGCCATTTGGCTGTCCTGTCACCATTTTGAATACTAGTGACTATTTGGGGAAATTTGGTGGCAAGGCAGATGAAGGCTACATTGTGGGATATTCAGCTCACTCAAGAGCTTACCGCGTTAATAATCTCCATCCCAAGCGTGTCATTGAAACTATAAATATCAGGTACTTTGAGGAGAAGAAAAACATCCAAGGCAAAGGTCCTGAATGGTATTTTGATCTTGATTATCTTAGTGACTCATTGGGATATTTTCGTTTCAAAACTAACCAAGATGCAGGTCCACAAGTGTTTGCAACTTCTAGTGCAGGTGCTACTACTAGCTCTTCGGACTCAGATGAGGATGATGACATTTTTGTTGTACCATCCTATTCCACCACAGTCGCTGCCAACACCAATGCTACTCCTATTGATGCTTCTTCATCAGACATTGTGGATTCACAAGGAGCTCTTGACACACTGCTCAAGCAACAACAAGATGCTACTACAACAGCTACTTAAGGAGGCTTTGAGTTACCCTTGAGTATTCCTGTTGTACCAGTTACTCCTAGTGATCCTAGTGTTACTCCTAGTGGAAGTTTAACACCTATTGGTACTCCAGTTAGTGATCTACTTCCACAACTAGGTTCCCTGGTCCTTCTGACTTGGGAAACTATCAAAAGAAGACTTATACTAAGCTGGATGATATTATAAGCAACCAATAGATGGCATTTTCGACTCTGCTTCATATGATGATGACATTTTGGGGATCTTAATAACTTGGCACCAGAAGTGGATGTAGGTCCTACTCCTATTCAACAGATCAATAAAGACCATCCTACTACTAAAATCATAGGAGATCCTGGTTCTACTGTCAAGACTCGCCGCATACATAAGAAAGAAACGTCTGGTCATCATGATCTTGTGAGCTACATTGAAGACCAAAAGCGTAATAATCATATAGATTTTCTTTACTGTTTGTTTGCTTGTTTTCTTTCATAGGTGGAACCTAGGTCAGTCTCACATGCTCTTGAGGATCAAAGTTAGGTTGAGGCTATGCAGGAGGATATGTAGCAGTTCTTGTTTCAGAATGTTTGGATCCTAGTTGACTTACCAGATGGAAAGATGATAGGTGTGTAAACACCCATCCTTTTTACCACTTAATTACAATAATAACCAGGGCAAAACGTTTATTTTATGTCTTTTATGTCGGAATTATGCGTGGTTTGTGTTTTTGTTGTAATTTAGGACGAAAAGGTGAAAAGTGGAGAAAACACGGGCATTCACGGGCTTTTATTGAAGAAAAAGATGAAAGACGAAGTCAAGAAGTCAAGAGTGAAAAAACAACGGAAGTCCAAGACCAATTCTGAAGATTTATCGAAGAAAAAGTCAAAAGACGGAAGTTTACTAAAAGCCGAAGAACTCAAGTCTTAATTATTGAAGAATTAAAAGACGAGTCCAAAGAAATCCCGAGCCAAAAGTCATTAAAGTCCAAGATTTAAGAAGATTAAAAGGCTTAAGGACTAAATGGTGCAATTAACAAAAGATTAAGAAGAGAAGGACTAAGCATGCAATTAAGGAGAAATGAAAGAGGGGAGGAAGCTTCCTAAGCACTCCTTAACCTCCCCTATATATAGATTAGATGAGATTAGCATTTTTCTTTGTTGGCTAATAGTGACAATTAGTTCTTCCATTTATTTACCTTGCACCTTTAAATTCATGTCAATTTAATTACTTGTCAAATTTATATACCTTGTCTTGCACCTTAAATTCCTTTAATTTCAAGTAAGTTTCCATTTAATTCTTGTCAATCTTTACTTTATATTGTTAATCTCCTATCTACCTTTCTTAATCTTTGATTTGTATGTTTATGTTCATGTTCATGTTCTTATTTTGATTTAAGTGGGTTTTGATTATTTTGGTTATATTTGTTAGTTTGATTGTTTTGGATTGTTTGATTATCATTAGTAGATGTTTTGTGATTAGTTTGATTTAATCTTTTGTTTGATTTGGTTAAATTGAGATTAGATTCGTGTGTTCCTGTGTTTCCTTGTTCTTCGGTTTGTTGCTGTTATTGATCTTTTCCCAGGTAAGTTCCGGATCAAGACAAAGTATTCATGATTAACACCTTTATTCGGAACATAGAAAGTTCCGAATGAAGGCTTGTTCAGTCGGAACTTTTTCTGAACCAGTGAGTTCCGAGCCAAGAAAGTTCCGAACCAGGGAGTTTAATTCGGAAGATTTCATTATTATGGATCACGCTTTCATTCGGAACATTCTAAGTTCCGAATCAAGATAGCTCATTTGGAAGAGTTCTGAACCAGTGGAAGAAGTGATTTATTCGGAACATTCAAAAGTTCCGAACCAGCAAGTTCCGAATCTGAAAGTTCCGAACCAAGGCTTCCGAATCAAAAGTTCCGAATCAAAAGTTCCGAACCAGAATGTTGCGAACCAAGGCTTCCGAATCAAGAATCAAGGCTTGGGTTTAGGAAGTTCCGAATCAATTAAAGTTCCGAATCAGCAAAAGTTCCGAACGAAGGATTTATTCCGGATAAGTGACATATTCCGAATAGAGAATTTGTTCTGGATCAAGGATTTTGGTAATATTCCGAGCGAAGAAGAATCATTCTGAACGAAGGTGACATTCCGGATGAGTGATTGTTCCGGACGAAGGATTGTTCCGAATGAGCTGTTTTCAGGTTCTTTTTAGTTTTTGTCTTTGATTTTTAATTTCAAGCTTTAATTTTCCCGCCTTTTCCTTAGTCGCACTTTAAGTTCATTTTGCCTTAGATTTATTTTAGCCTTGCCTTAGTTTTAAGTTTTAATTGCGTTTTAAGTTTGCCTTAAATTTGCGTCATTTACTTTAGTGCCTTTTAATTTTTGTCACGCTTTTAAATACTCGCCATTTAATTTTAAAATAGAGTTAGATTTACTTTAAAGTCATTTTACATTAATTGTTTTGCACTTTTAAATACTACAAAGACACAACTATTTGTTTCCACCAAAGAACGACTGAGTCGCATAGTGATGAGACTATATTTATACATAGTCTCATCGTCCAAATCGGGCTTAAAACGCTTAAAATATCATCAAAATACCCAAAATATGCCTGTGTTTGTTCATTGTGTATTTCAGGTACGGATATCGTGAATTCACCAAAAGATTACAAGAATAGAGCAAAAACGAACACGGGAAACGAAGCCGCACAAAGAACCGGACCCGGATCATGATTTTCCTATCAAGTCCTTGAAGTTTGAAGATTTGGCAAAAATGGTCCCTCAAGAATTGAAGACTTGTCATATTATACCCTTGCAAAACTCAATTATTGCATTAGGGTCCCTAATATTTCAAGATATTGCATTAAAGGTCCTTGAAGAATATCAAAATTACAAGAGAAGTCCTTAAATCAACTTTGAAAAAACCTTGGTGCCAAAAATGACAAGCTGTTCAAAGTTATAACAAAGGAAATTGGACTTGTTGGCTATTAATTACAATGTGAAGAAACCATGAGACATGGGGGACTAAAAGTGGGCAGACAACACAATTTATCCTAACCAATCGTTTCACCACATCACCCTCCACAACCAATCAAACAAATCCACCTCACTTCACACACCACGTCACCCCTCCACTACCATTAAACCTGTTTAATTAATATTATTTTTAAACTAATATTTATCAAACTTTTTCCCACTAAACCATTACTGTAGAAATTAACCCCCAAATTTCCCCAGGTATGAACCCTTAGAACCCTAATTGGGGTTTTCTTAATCCTTCCATAATTAAACCCCATCTCTTCCAAAATACTGATTAGCCACCTTTAAAACCCATCCCCACCCACAAAACCTTGCCAGCTCACCAATGGTCCCCAAACCCCACTCCCCTGCTCACGTCTCTTTCCCTCAACTTCAAAAAGGAGACAAGATATACGGCCAAGATGATAATGCGTGCTCCCTAAGCTCAAATGAATGGCCAAGATCAAAAATCCAAGTTGTCACTCACATGCTCCCTGCAAAGTCACAAGATGCCTCTTTTGACCCATTTGGATTTTCAAACCAGCAAGGGTATTGATGGAAATTCGTTCATTTAGGGTTTAGCTTTTTCTTTTTCTTCTAGAATGATTGTAGTCCCTATATAAGGACACATAGGTTTAGTTTCAAGTTTGTTCCAGATTTTTGTAACTTTTTTTTCAAGTGAATGAATAGTTAAAGTATCCCTTTTAAATCTTGCAAATAATCTGTGTTCCATTATTTATTTACTGTTTTAGTATAATTTGTTAGTATAAAAGTGTTTTTCATCCAACTGGTTTCCAAAAGAGGTTGAGTCAAGGATACTTGCTCATCTTCCTTTTGAAGCCTGTTTAGGTTATAGAAGCATATAAAGCTGCTTGGTTGACACCCAAGCAGTTTTGTTAAGCTTGTATAAGCTAATATTGTTTTTTTCCTTTTAGTCTCAAGCTTGTTTTTCAAAGGTTTCAAATTCTTGTGAAATTTCAGAAAATTCGCTTTTTTTATATAAGCAAAATTCTTGGAGATAGCTCTCTTCTAGGCTTGAATCACTCAACAAGTTGAAGTGATAGTGGAGATTTGTTGAAGTGTTTTCAAGTTTATGTGGGTACTAGTTTTCATTTTAATATTGTTTCAAAGAAAGGTTTGCCAAATTCAGTTTTTTTTATATAAGCTATAAGCCATAAGCCAGCTTAACCAATAAGCTCAGCTTATTGCTCATAGCTCTTGTTATCAGGTTACTTTACTTGTTTGTGCAGGAACAAAGAAGAACTTCATCCATTTCATTGCATTTCATCCTTTTAGAAGATATAAGGGGGTGTTTGGGACTGCTGTAGTCCCCACCTTGCCATTTCTCTACATCAACACACTTCTCATAAGCTCACACAAGCCCTCAAACCAATTCCAGTAGAAGGCATCAGCTGGTTAGTAGCTTAGAACCCTATTGGACCCTTTTTTTTTAGTTTCATGTGAAAATTATGTGATGTTGTGTGATTGTGTTCATATGATTGTTTTATGGTTGGATTCTGCTTATTAGATGATTATTTGCATATTAGAGTAATTATTGTTCAGTTTAAGTTGATTTGCAAGCTTTTTGTTTGTTAAATTTCATTTTCTGAAAATATAAGGTGTGTTTGGATTTAGGATTTAAGGTAATATTGTTGGAGGATTTTGGCTTAAAAATGTTTGAACACACCAAGTTCAGTAGTCTCATGTGTTATTAGTCTTTAGTTGTTAGTTTGGTAAAGTTTTATTGGGTTTTGTATGCTAATAGTTTGTTAAAAATCAGTAATATCAATCAGTTGCCCTTAACTGCTTGTTTTTGGTGTTTTTGACCTCCAACTTTTGTAGATTGCTAAGGTTGGGTAGTACCTAGGGTTTAGTCCTGGTTGGTGGAGTATTTTTGAGAAGATTGGGTGAGATTTTGTGAGCCAAAACTCATCCAAATGACCAATTAGATCAGCAAGGATCATCAGACCCCTATAGTATATTACAGTAACTGATTTGTGCCCCATTGAGTGTGATTTTGTGTTGTTTGTTGTGGTTTTTCTTGTTTGCATAGACTCCCTACACTCCACTGAGTGTAGGGGTGCCCCTTTGTCCAAGAAAAAATCAAAGCAACAGCTTTCCTAAGCTGAAAACCTACCAGACACGTTTTCTTTGTTCAGTCAGTGGGAACAAGGTTCCCACTGCTAGTATAATTGTTTCCCCTGCTGTGCAAAAGGACAAACAGCCCACATGTCACTTTCATTCTTCTTGTTTTTTTTGTCTTTTGTGAACTTAATTAGGTTTTAAGTCTTCATTCTTTTTTCATTATTTTTCTTCTTCAATTCTTGATTTTTCAGTATAATTCAAGTTTCTGTTACTGTTCATTAAATAATTTTTAGATTATTTAGCTAATTTAATTACTTTTTAATATATCTGTTTTTGTCTTTTAGTGTGAAAAATCAATTTTTTAGTTTTAAAATTTTTTCTTAGATTTATAATATTAATTTAAGATTTTTAGTTAAAAAATATTTCACTGTTCATGTTTTAATTATTTTTTATAATTAAATTAGGTTAATTAGGGTTTAAATATTAATCTGTTTTGTCTTTTAGTGCAAATTTTTACATTTTTCAAACTTTTTCAATTTTCCACTGTTCATTAGGGTAATTTAGGATTTTTAAAATTGTCAAATTAATTTTGGCATTATTTTATTAATTTTTATGATTATTTTAGTTTAAAAATAGTTTTTAGTCATTTAAAAATAGAAAAATAGTTTTGAAAATTTAGTAAAAATAGTTTTTAGTCTTTAAATAATATAAGTTAGTTATTAGTTCAATAAATTAATATTTTGGGAATTTTGTTAATTATATTTAATTTTTGGGCTTTAATTAGCATTAAAAATTGAATATTTAATTAATAAAAGGTTTTAAAATATATTTGTTGGATTTTAATTCTTATTTATATTATTTTAGACTTAGTTTAATCATTCAATTAATTTTTAGGTTTTATTTTTATTTTTGTCACGTTTTACGTATTTACGTTCGCGTTTTACGTCAACGTCGTAGTTTAATCGTAGTCGTAGCTCGTCTTTTATTTTTCTCTCTTGAAACTAAAAACGTCACTAATCCAAACATTGTTATTTTATATATTGGCACATTAATACACACACCTCCTTCGAGAACGAACTTGGAATTTATTCGGTTTTACGTTTTTCCTAAAGCGTATAACTTAATACTTGCCACTCATACGCATTTTTCCTAAAACGTGTACGATTTACTACACATCATTTTGGCGCCGCTGCCGGGGAGGTGTTTTGTGTGCCATTATTATTAGTATCGTGTTTGTGTGAGTAGTGTGTTTTTGCTTTTCAATTTTTGGAAAGCGTACATAAACGTACATACTCATTTTTGTTATTTTTTATCTATTATATTATAATATCCAAATAAATCGTGTTTAATTTTCCTAAGTTAAACACACAACAATCTTTTACTATATTGTAGATATATTGGTTTTCGTTTTTTTGTGAATATATTATTACTATATTGTACTACGTAAGAACAATAAATATACAAGTAGTCCAAAAGCGTGAAAACGCAACCTTGATTCGGGATTTCATCACTCGATTATTGTATTCGAATCCAAAGCAAAAGTTTAAAGGCAAAATAGATAAATACTTTCGTGAGGCTTAATTTCGATTAACACAAACTATAAGGTGGGTATAAGGCGGTTGTATTTCACGACCTAAAGGAAAAAGGCTCTTAAGTGCTTCGCGCCGCCTCGTTTCCTCCGCTTGCTTGTGCGTGTTTTGAGAAAGAGGGCTAATCGAGGGTTTGCCGCCCAAGTATTATCTACGTATATTATATTTGCTTGTGTTTTCAAGATTAAACCCTCTTGAACGTTTTGGTGTTCCACCAACGTTCTAAAGTCATCGAGAACGTTCACTCCACGTGATCGTTTTCATTCTTTGAGGCTCCTTTAATCGAGAAGATCGATTCGAGGGGAGATTTGTAGATTTGTGTCTACGTAATACATTCAAAAATCCAAAAAAATTAAAAAACCAATCAAAAACCAAAAAAATTGAAAAAATCGAAAAACCGCAAAAAGAATCTTCTTTGCTACCACCCATTCTACGCTTAGTGCATGCGCACTCGATCGAAGGACTATTCCAATTCTAGCGAAGCTTCAAATTGACGCAATCGTAATCGAAGGAATCGACGACGTAGACGAGAATTAGAAACCGACGTTCCTAATATCGTTGTTGAAGAGACTTTAGACGAGATGGCCGACAATCGTTCGATGATGGAATTGCTCCAAGCACCCACCGAGGGTTATGGAGACGCGATCGTAATTCCCGCTATCGAAGCGGAGAATTTTGAGATAAAGAGCGGAATGCTTTCGTTGATTCAAGCTAAGAAGTTTCGAGGTCGTGAAGCCGATAATCCTCACGACCATATTCGGAATTTTGATCGTCTTTTGGCCACGAGCAAGTTTAAGAACGTCGACACCGATGTCGTCAAGCTTATGCTTTTTCCGTACTCGCTCGATGGTGCCGCCAAGGATTGGTACGAGAAAGAGCCACCTAATTCGATAGTTACGTGGAAGGATCTCGTTTCCAAGTTCGTTAATTATTTTTTCCCACCGTCTAAGACAACGTTTTTCAAAAACGAGATTACGAAATTTGAGCAAAAACCGAATGAATCTTTTAGAGACGCGTGGGATCGCTTTAAGGAATTTCTTAGGCAATGTCCTCACCATGGTTTTTCCGAGTTGCACCAAATCGATACTTACAACGGTCTTAATTTTCACGAACAAGACTCGTTGAATTCCGCCGCCGGTGGCAACTTTTTGTGTAAGACTCCGAAAGATGCATTGATAATTATCGAAAACCGAACCAAGGTTTACCAACTCCGCAACGCACCGAGTGTTGCCAATGTCGCCAATGTTAGTAGTTCTAATCGCGACATTGAGAGGGTTGATGCAAAAGTCGACAAGTTGACGAATGTTTTCACGTCTTTTCTCGTTGAGATGCAAAAGAAAGACGCTCCCGCTACGGTGAAAGCGGTTGAGGTTTCGTGTACGTTTTATGGTGGACCTCATAATTATTACGAGTGTGCGGCTACGGATGGCCAAACGTCGAATGTGAGTGCGTTAAACAACAATTTTTCTAATCAAAATCAAAATAACGCCGGTCCATCACAACAAGGCAATTATAACCAAGGCAACAATTTTCAAAACCGAAACAATTTTCAAGGAAATAATCAACAAGGAAATTTTTCGAATCAAAATCAAGGATGTTATAATCAAGGTCGTAATATAACTTGGCAAAATCGAGACAATAACCAAAACTCGAATTTTTCAAACAACAACAATCAAGGGAACAATTTTTCAAGTGGTAATCAAGGAAATTTTCAAAGAAATAATCAAAACCAAGGGAACTTTAATTCAAATCAAAATAGTTCGTCAAACGATTTTCAAAATTACATGAAAACGAATGAGGCTAATATGAGACGATTAGAGGGAGAAATTGGTACTTTGAAAAATGACTTTTCTAATACATTGAAATTTCAAAACACGAAGATTGAGAAAGGGCAAATTGATATTAAAAAGATGTTTTCGGCCATAATGAACAAAGCCTCGGGTTCGTCATCAAGTTCGTTAGCTAGTGACACCGTTGCTAATCCGTAAGAACAATGTAAAGCCGCCTCGTCTCGTGAGAAAGGTCGTGTGATTACCCCTAACCTTGAAGGATTCCGTGTTGTTTATCCCTCTCAACCCTCGACCTCTAAGACGTATTCTTGTTCTGAAGTCGATGGGGTGAACGTGGCGACCAAGGAAAAGAGTGCACACCCTCGTGTACCTCAAATTCCATCCACGGTTCAAAAAGAGAGCTTTGTCGACCTTACCAAAGTAACCCTTGAAGAATCTTGTGCTTCGATCCTTCTTAAAAAACCCAAAAGGCGTATGCCGAGAAAGGAAAAGGATCCGGGCCAATTTCTACTACCTTGTGATTTTTCCGAGATTGAGGGATGTTTAGCCCTTGCCGATTTAGGTGCTAGCATCAATCTTATGCCTCATTCTCTTTGGAAATTGATGAGATTGCCTTCGCTTACCCCCACAAACATGACAATCGAGCTTGCGAATTGTACACCGTTAATACCAATTGGAATAGCCGAGGATGTCTATATTAGGATTGAAAAGTTTGTTTTTCCCGCGGATTTCGTTATATCCGATTACGAGTGTGACCCTAAATGTCCCATTATTTTAGGCCGACCATTCTTATCGACGGCCCGAACCGTAATCGACGTTCACGAGGGGAGACTTACTATGAGATATGGGGATGAGAAAATAGACTTTTTCGCTAGAAAATCCCAAGGATTTTATGAGAATGAAAAAACCGAGGTTTCAAAACCTAATGATTCAAATCCTAATGATTTCAAAATGTTCACTTTACGGAAAGAATGAAGCTTGATGCATGTTTTGAAAGAATTAAGAAAAACGGTTTTAAAGATGATGATTTTAATGATAAAGAATACGTTTACCTAATTCAAAAGGGTATGTGTAAATTTATGAATGAAAACTCACTTTGGGATGTTTTTAGCGAAACAAGTGAACCACCAATTCCGAAGGGCGACGTTAGTGCCATCACGACAATGACCACAATGGGCTCGTCTTCACCACCTTCGAAGGACCATGACTTTGAGGCCCATACTTCTAAACCCATTGAAGTGCCTCCCACTCCTAGCCCCAAATCCATTAAGGCTAAGGAAGTGGCCCAAACCAATGCAATCTCACCCATCATAGAAATGTCACCTAAGCATAGTCATTCAACTTGTAAGTCCATGGTTGTGACTCTCGAGAAATCCACTCGAGAACTTGCTCACATCGACACTTTCTTTGATGACGATGGTGATTTTGTCGAGATCGAGCATATACTTGCTAATCCGCCATCCATCTTCGAGGATTTACCCTTTGATAAATCTTCAAATGAAGAGGACGATCTCATGTCGGAAATTTCTTATGATGATGAGAATGACGACACTTTCACAACGTACTCGAATTCCATATACGAACCTATTTTTCATCATAATCCCATTTTTGATGATGAAATCGAGAACATTGATGACCATATCATCGATCCTCCTTCGTTTCACAGTTGTGATGATGAAGAATTCTTTAAGGAGGTCGATGATTTTCTTGCTATAGACAGAAGTCCCATTCTCGAGGAGTTACCTTATAAACACTCCTCATTTGAGAATGACGTTTACCACATTCGTGAGGATCTAACTTATCAACGATCCCCACAAAAGAATGATGGTTTCGTGCTTGATCGTGATCTATTCGAGAGAGTTTCTAAAATCATCAAAGAAGGGAATGCCAAACCATGGTTTGACAAGCCTATCTATGACTAAGAAATCGATGAGATCGACGTTCATGAAGATGACGAGTATGTAGACCCCGAGGGGGCGGTGTTCTTTATTGATCGACGTTTTGAGAATTTATATAATCCACCACCCCCTAACCACGACTTAAATGTGAGGATTTTTAGCGCGACTAATTTTGAATTTGACACGGCAAATATTTTCGACATTATTCAATCGGGTTTTCATAAAGAGTTAAAAAACGATGAAAAAGGAAAAGATTTTGAAAATGTTTTAAAAGATTTTTCTACATGTTTAACTCCGTCATCACATCGTTCTATGAGTGCTACTACCTCGTCTACTCCTTTTGACGATGGTTGGTGTGGTCTTAGTATGGGGGAAGCCCCAAATGTTCCCTCACACTTTACCACCGAGGACGAGATTTACGATCCCGGAATTGCTTGTAAAGGGAAATATCGGTCTTCCATGGATGCAATAAATGGAAATAGTATCTATTTGCTTGGTGTGAGTCTACCTCGAGTAGCTCATGATTTTGACTTACCCATTGCCCCACCTTTCTACTTCTCATATATTTTCTTCTACCCCATTGGGGTTTGTGTTGGAGTGGCGTTGTTTCGTCTTTCATCCGAAAACGAGGACGCTATCTTTGACCCCGGTATTCGTTTATCGGGTTTTTAAAGTACTCCACGTACTTTTGGGCCTTGTTTATCATGTAAGCCCCACCAAAAATGACCATACCAAGATTATCCCTAAATGATCACATTTATGGGGATTCGAGTCGAGCTTTTGACTCGGTTATCAAAAACAAGGTGCCTCGTGGGGGATTCTCATGCTTATCCTTGTACATATTATTGCTTTCTTAGTTTAATGTAACGAGGGGACTTGTGCTCTTCCAACCTTTGTTCCGTGGTTGTTTGTGATTGTGATTTATTAGGTCCATCGTCATCATTGAAGCCTCTCGTGTTCGTTTTATGGATCACTCGAGCTTCGATTGTTGCCTTTGGAGATTCCGATATCCGATGATATCCTTTTATGTTCTAACGTTTATCTTATTAGCATAATTCATAAACGGCTTTTAGGTTATTCGTTTTACCCTTTCCATGCTCGAGATTAAGCATTCGACTTCGTCTCTAGTATGGGGGTGTTTACACCCCTAGACTCGAAACATTGAGGACAATGTTTAGTTTTAGTATGGGGGGGGGGGGGAGTAGATACTTCACCTTGCTTACGTCACCACGCAATCCAATATTCATCTTTTTGTTATCGTTTTTATGCAAAATAAGGCTAATAATGGCCAAATTTTATAATTTTTCTAGTTTTTCATAAGTGTTTAAGACACGAATGTAGGTTTTCCGATGGTGAGAACGAGAGTAATTTTTGACTCGACCGTGCGTGTTGAGCACTTAGCTTCGATTCCTTAACTTTTTAGGCTAAGTCTCTTAAATGAGGACGAGAAATGATAGAGTTATTTATAAGTCTCGTAATCGTCACGATCTTATGTGTAGTAATTATTAGCTTATTCTCCCAACGCTTTTGCTTAATAAATTGTTAATAAATATTGATTTAGCGGTTTAGTCACTATTGTTAGGTTTCTAATTTGTTTTGGTAGCTTCCATGTAATTAAATTGGGAAAACATTAAGGTATCGCCAGCGTCACGGTTTTGAAGTATTGGCACCCGAATAATCGAAAGCTTCACCTAATAATAAGATTTCAAGTGCTCACCTAAATTAAGCAAAAATTTGAAGCTCACAAGGCCGAAAAATCTATGCCAAAATTGAAAGTGAATCAAGCCTTAATCTTCGAAGCTTTAAAGATCCAAAATTCGCTTTAGCATGAGGATATACGTCTTTGGCTAATAAAACCACCGATGAGGCGGATAATAAAAGGCAAGGCAAGACCGAAGTCATAATAAAAGCTTCATGGCGAAGTTGAATAAAAGATGGAGGTAAACCAAAGATAATAAGGCCCTTCCGTTAGGGGGCGTATAAAAGTCTTGGTAATAAGTCTCATGTTCAAAACCGTTATAAAACCGTGTTTATCGATCCTTCTTGTTGACTTAATTTTTTGACATCGTTGTCTATTGGGATGAATTATTGATTTAATGATTTTGGTTACACCGTTAAGTTTCTATTTTTAGACTTAATCTCTATTCACGCATAAGTCAATAATGTATCCTCGTGATCATTAAGACATAATAAAATATAAGAGATACCAAGTAGGAATAAGGGAGTTTAGGTTCGTAATTAACACTCATGCGATATGATTGTGTTGCTAACTTATAATAACAATGATCTCGTTACACGCTTAGCATGGAATTGGGTGAAAATCGAGGATGACGAAATTATTTCTAACGAAGCATTCACGTGTTCTTGTTCTATGATCACAAAAGTCACTTACTCGTGATGAAAACAATACATTATGTCTAAAACACGTGTAGTAGTTTATTTAAATTTATGTCTTCAATAAAAGTCATCATAAAATGAATTTTGGAAGTGCTATGATACTTAATTCTAGCATTGCGTGGGGACACGGCAATGGTTTAGTATGGGGGAGTGATGAGACTGTATTTATACATAGTCTCATCGTCCAAATCGGGCTTAAAACGCTTAAAATATCATCAAAATACCCAAAATATGCCTGTGTTTGTTCATTTTGTATTTCAGGTACGGATATCGTGAATTCACCAAAAGATTACAAGAATAGAGCAAAAACGAACACGGGAAACGAAGCCGCATAAAGAACCGGACCCGAATCATGATTTTCCTATCAAGTCCTTGAAGTTTGAAGATTTGGCAAAAATGGTCCCTCAAGAATTGAAGACTTGTCGTATTATACCCTTGCAAAACTCAATTATTGCATTAGGGTCCCTAATATTTCAAGATATTGCATTAAAGGTCCTTGAAGAATATCAAAATTACAAGAGAAGTCCTTAAATCAACTTTGAAAAAACCTTGGTGCCAAAAATGACAAGCTGTTCAAAGTTATAACAAAGGAAATTGGACGTGTTGGCTATTAATTACAATGTGAAGAAACCATGAGACATGGGGGACTAAAAGTGGGCAGACAACACAATTTATCCTAACCAATCGTTTCACCACATCACCCTCCACCACCAATCAAACAACTCCACCTCACTTCACACACCACGTCACCCCTCCACTACCATTAAACATGTTTAATTAATATTATTTTTAAACTAATATTTATTAAACTTTTTCCCACTAAACCATTATTATAGAAATTAACCCCCAAATTTCCCCAGGTATGAACCCTTAGAACCCTAATTGGGGTTTTCTTAATCCTTCCATAATTAAACCCCATCTCTTCCAGAATACTGATTAACCACCTTTAAAACCCATCCCCACCCACAAAACCTTGCCAGCTCACCAATGGTCCCCAAACCCCACTCCCCTGCTCACGTCTCTTTCCCTCAACTTCAAAAAGGAGACAAGATATACGGCCAAGATGATAATGCGTGCTCCCTAAGCTCAAATGAATGGCCAAGATCAAAAATCCAAGCTGTCACTCACATGCTCCCTGCAAAGTCACAAGATGCCTCTTTTGACCCATTTGGATTTTCAAACCAGCAAGGGTATTGATGGAAATTCGTTCATTTAGGGTTTAGCTTTTTCTTTTTCTTCTAGAATGATTGTAGTCCCTATATAAGGACACATAGGTTTAGTTTCAAGTTTGTTCCAGATTTTTGTAACTTTTTTTTCAAGTGAATGAATAGTTAAAGTATCCCTTTTAAATCTTGCAAATAATCTGTGTTCCATTATTTATTTACTGTTTTAGTATAATTTGTTAGTATAAAAGTGTTTTTCATCCAACTGGTTTCCAAAAGAGGTTGAGTCAAGGATACTTGCTCATCTTCCTTTTGAAGCCTGTTTAGGTTATAGAAGCATATAAAGCTGCTTGGTTGACACCCAAGCAGTTTTGTTAAGCTTGTATAAGCTAATATTGTTTTTTTCCTTTTAGTCTCAAGCTTGTTTTTCAAAGGTTTCAAATTCTTGTGAAATTTCAGAAAATTCGTTTTTTTATATAAGCAAAATTCTTGGAGATAACTCTCTTCTAGGCTTGAATCACTCAACAAGTTGAAGTGATAGTGGAGATTTGTTGAAGTGTTTTCAAGTTTATGTGGGTACTAGTTTTCATTTTAATATTGTTTCAAAGAAAGGTTTGCCAAATTCAGTTTTTTTTATATAAGCTATAAGCCATAAGCCAGCTTAACCAATAAGCTCAGCTTATTGCTCATAGCTCTTGTTATCAGGTTACTTTACTTGTTTGTGCAGGAACAAAGAAGAACTTCATCCATTTCATTGCATTTCATCCTCTTAGAAGATATAAGGGGGTGTTTGGGACTGCTGTAGTCCCCACCTTGCCATTTCTCTACATCAACACACTTCTCATAAGCTCACACAAGCCCTCAAACCAATTCCAGTAGAAGGCATCAGCTGGTTAGTAGCTTAGAACCCTATTGGACCCTTTTTTTTTTAGTTTCATGTGAAAATTATGTGATGTTGTGTGATTGTGTTCATATGATTGTTTTATGGTTGGATTCTGCTTATTAGATGATTATTTGCATATTAGAGTAATTATTGTTCAGTTTAAGTTGATTTGCAAGCTTTTTGTTTGTTAAATTTCATTTTCTGAAAATATAAGGTGTGTTTGGATTTAGGATTTAAGGTAATATTGTTGGAGGATTTTGGCTTAAAAATGTTTGAACACACCAAGTTCAGTAGTCTCATGTGTTATTAGTCTTTAGTTGTTAGTTTGGTAAAGTTTTATTGGGTTTTGTATGCTAATAGTTTGTTAAAAATCAGTAATATCAATCAGTTGCCCTTAACTGCTTGTTTTTGGTGTTTTTGACCTCCAACTTTTGTAGATTGCTAAGGTTGGGTAGTACCTAGGGTTTAGTCCTGGTTGGTGGAGTATTTTTAAGAAGATTGGGTGAGATTTTGTGAGCCAAAACTCACCCAAATGACCAATTAGATCAGCAAGGATCATCAGACCCCTATAGTATATTACAGTAACTGATTTGTGCCCCATTGAGTGTGATTTTGTGTTGTTTGTTGTGGTTTTTCTTGTTTGCATAGACTCCCTACACTCCACTGAGTGTAGGGGTGCCCCTTTGTCCAAGAAAAAATCAAAGCAACAGCTTTCCTAAGCTGAAAACCTACCAGACACGTTTTCTTTGTTCAGTCAGTGGGAACAAGGTTCCCACTGCTAGTATAATTGTTTCCCCTGCTGTGCAAAAGGACAAACAGCCCACATGTCACTTTCATTCTTCTTGTTTTTTTTGTCTTTTGTGAACTTAATTAGGTTTTAAGTCTTCATTCTTTTTTCATTATTTTTCTTTTTCAATTCTTGATTTTTCAGTATAATTCAAGTTTCTGTTACTGTTCATTAAATAATTTTTAGATTATTTAGCTTATTTAATTACTTTTTAATATATCTGTTTTTGTCTTTTAGTGTGAAAAATCAATTTTTTAGTTTTAAAATTTTTTCTTAGATTTATAATATTAATTTAAGATTTTTAGTTAAAAAATATTTCACTGTTCATGTTTTAATTATTTTTTATAATTAAATTAGGTTAATTAGGGTTTAAATATTAATCTGTTTTGTCTTTTAGTGCAAATTTTTACATTTTTCAAACTTTTTCAATTTTCCACTGTTCATTAGGGTAATTTAGGATTTTTAAAATTGTCAAATTAATTTTGGCATTATTTTATTAATTTTTATGATTATTTTAGTTTAAAAATAGTTTTTAGTCATTTAAAAATAGAAAAATAGTTTTGAAAATTTAGTAAAAATAGTTTTTAGTCTTTAAATAATATAAGTTAGTTATTAGTTCAATAAATTAATATTTTGGGAATTTTGTTAATTATATTTAATTTTTGGGCTTTAATTAACATTAAAAATTGAATATTTAATTAATAAAAGGTTTTAAAATATATTTGTTGGATTTTTATTCTTATTTATATTATTTTAGACTTAGTTTAATCATTTAATTAATTTTTAGGTTTTATTTTTATTTTTGTCACGTTTTACGTATTTACGTTCGCGTTTTACGTCAACGTCGTAGTTTAATCGTAGTCGTAGCTCGTCTTTTATTTTTCTCTCTTGAAACTAAAAACGTCACTAACCCAAACATTGTTATTTTATATATTGGCACATTAATACACACACCTCCTTCGAGAACGAACTTGGAATTTATTCGGTTTTACGTTTTTCCTAAAGCGTATAACTTAATACTTGCCACTCATACGCATTTTTCCTAAAACGTGTACGATTTACTACACATCATTTTGGCGCCGCTGCCGGGGAGATGTTTTGTGTGCCATTATTATTAGTATCGTGTTTGTGTGAGTAGTGTGTTTTTGCTTTTCAATTTTTGGAAAGCGTACATAAACGTACATACTCATTTTTGTTATTTTTTATCTATTATATTATAATATCCAAATAAATCGTGTTTAATTTTCCTAAGTTAAACACACAACAATCTTTTACTATATTGTAGATATATTGGTTTTCGTTTTTTTGTGAATATATTATTACTATATTGTACTACGTAAGAACAATAAATATACAAGTACTCCAAAAGCGTGAAAACGCAACCTTGATTCGGGATTTCATCACTCGATTATTGTATTCGAATCCAAAGCAAAAGTTTAAAGGCAAAATAGATAAATACTTTCGTGAGGCTTAATTTCGATTAACACAAACTATAAGGTGGGTATAAGGCGGTTGTATTTCACGACCTAAAGGAAAAAGGCTCTTAAGTGCTTCGCGCCGCCTCGTTTCCTCCGCTTGCTTGTGCGTGTTTTGAGAAAGAGGGCTAATCGAGGGTTTGCCGCCCAAGTATTATCTACGTATATTATATTTGCTTGTGTTTTCAAAATTAAACCCTCTTGAACGTTTTGGTGTTCCACCAACGTTCTAAAGTCATCGAGAACGTTCACTCCACGTGATCGTTTTCATTCTTTGAGGCTCCTTTAATCGAGAAGATCGATTCGAGGGGAGATTTGTAGATTTGTGTCTACGTAATACATTCAAAAATCCAAAAAAATTAAAAAACCAATCAAAAACCAAAAAAATTGAAAAAATCAAAAAACCGCAAAAAGAATCTTCTTTGCTACCACCCATTCTACGCTTAGTGCATGCACACTCGATCGAAGGACTATTCCAATTCTAGCGAAGCTTCAAATCGACGCAATCGTAATCGAAGGAATCGACGACGTAGACGAGAATTAGAAACCGACGTTCCTAATATCGTTGTTGAAGAGACCTTAGACGAGATGGCCGACAATCGTTCGATGATGGAATTGCTCCAAGCACCCACCGAGGGTTATGGAGACGCGATCGTAATTCCCGCTATCGAAGCGGAGAATTTTGAGATAAAGAGCGGAATGCTTTCGTTGATTCAAGCTACGAAGTTTCGAGGTCGTGAAGCCGATAATCCTCACGACCATATTCGGAATTTTGATCGTCTTTTGGCCACGAGCAAGTTTAAGAACGTCGACACCGATGTCGTCAAGCTTATGCTTTTTCCGTACTCGCTCGATGGTGCCGCCAAGGATTGGTACGAGAAAGAGCCACCTAATTCGATAGTTACGTGGAAGGATCTCGTTTCCAAGTTCGTTAATTATTTTTTCCCACCGTCTAAGACAACGTTTTTCAAAAACGAGATTACGAAATTTGAGCAAAAACCGAATGAATCTTTTAGAGACGCGTGGGATCGCTTTAAGGAATTGCTTAGGCAATGTCCTCACCATGGTTTTTCCGAGTTGCACCAAATCGATACGTTTTACAACGGTCTTAATTTTCACGAACAAGACTCGTTGAATTCCGCCGCCGGTGGCAACTTTTTGTGTAAGACTCCGAAAGATGCATTGATAATTATCGAAAACCGAACCAAGGTTTACCAACTCCGCAACGCATCGAGTGTTGCCAATGTCGCCAATGTTAGTAGTTCTAATCGCGACATTGAGAGGATTGATGCAAAAGTCGACAAGTTGACGAATGTTTTCACGTCTTTTCTCGTTGAGATGCAAAAGAAAGACGCTCCCGCTACGGTGAAAGCGGTTGAGGTTTCGTGTACGTTTTATGGTGGACCTCATAGTTATTACGAGTGTGCGGCTACGGATGGCCAAACGTCGAATGTGAGTGCGTTAAACAACAATTTTTCTAATCAAAATCAAAATAACGCCGGTCCATCACAACAAGGCAATTATAACCAAGGCAACAATTTTCAAAACCGAAACAATTTTCAAGGAAATAATCAACAAGGAAATTTTTCGAATCAAAATCAAGGAGGTTATAATCAAGGTCGTAATATAACTTGGCAAAATCGAGACAATAACCAAAATTCGAATTTTTCAAACAACAACAATCAAGGGAACAATTTTTCAAGTGGTAATCAAGGAAATTTTCAAAGAAATAATCAAAACCAAGGGAACTTTAATTCAAATCAAAATAGTTCGTCAAACGATTTTCAAAATTACATGAAAACAAATGAGGCTAATATGAGACGATTAGAGGGAGAAATTGGTACTTTGAAAAATGACTTTTCTAATACATTGAAATTTCAAAACACGAAGATTGAGAAAGGGCAAATTGATATTAAAAAGATGTTTTCGGCCATAATGAACAAAGCCTCGGGTGAGTCATCATGTTCGTTAGCTAGTGACACCGTTGCTAATCCGTAAGATTTTTAGTTAAAAAATATTTCGCTGTTCATGTTTTAATTATTTTTTATAATTAAATTAGGTTAATTAGGGTTTAAATATTAATCTGTTTTGTCTTTTAGTGAAAATTTTTACATTTTTCAAACTTTTTCAATTTTCCACTGTTCATTAGGGTAATTTAGGATTTTTAAAATTGTCAAATTAATTTTGGCATTATTTTATTAATTTTTATGATTATTTTAGTTTAAAAATAGTTTTTAGTCATTTAAAAATAGAAAAATAGTTTTGAAAATTTAGGAAAAATAGTTTTTAGTCTTTAAATAATATAAGTTAGTTATTAGTTCAATAAATTAATATTTTGGGCATTTTGTTAATTATATTTAATTTTTGGGATTTAATTAGCATTAAAAATTTAATATTTAATTAATAAAAGGTTTTAAAATATATTTGTTGGATTTTTATTCTAATTTATATTATTTTAGACTTAGTTTAATCATTTAATTAATTTTTAGGTTTTATTTTTATTTTTGTCACGTTTTACGTATTTACGTTTGCGTTTTACGTCAACGTCGTAGTTTAATCGTAGTCGTAGCTCGTCTTTTATTTTTCTCTCTTGAAACCAAAAACGTCACTAATCCAAACATTGTTATTTTATATATTGGCACATTAATACACACACCTCCTTCGAGAACGAACTTGGAATTTATTCGGTTTTACGTTTTTCCTAAAGCGTATAACTTAATACTTGCCACTCATACGCGTTTTTCCTAAAACGTGTATGATTTACTACACATCACATAGTTAAACCAGATCAATTCGATTAGACACACGACAAAGAATCTTTTTAATTAGGCAAAAACCTAGTTATCAAATGGCGCCGTTGCCGGCTCTTTTCGTAAAGATTAACGGTTTTCTATGAAAGACGCGTTGCTTTTTGGGATCCGTTCACTTGTGAGCGTTATTTTTCTTGCATAAAAATTTCAAAAAAAAAAATTTAAAATTAATAAAAATCCATAAAAAATAAAATTTTCAAAAATCCAAAAAGATTTTATTTTTATTGTGTATATATTCTCTTTGCGTTTGGTATTGTTTTCTTTTGCCTTTGTAGGTGTATGCGTACTAGATCTTCTACTTATCAAGAGCCCGAGACTCGAGAAGATTTAAGTATGGCAGGTGTTAACAACAACAATAATCCACCGCACCTCAACAATAATAACAACAATGTTCTTCCACAACCCGATCTTCGGACAATGGAGGAGCTTTGTCAACCTACCATGTTTGGACGCGGAGGACCGATTGCGCCGATGCAAATCACGGCTCCGGAGTTTTCGTTGAAGCACCACATGATTCAGCAAGTGCAAACAAATCCTTTTAGAGGAGTGCCTGATGATGATGCCAACAAACACCTCGATAAGTTCATTACAATCACTCAAAGCATGAAGTTGCCCGGTGCCACAATGGATGTTCTACGCCTACAACTCTTCCCACATACTTTATCACATCACGCCGAGAAATGGTTTGATCGTCTCCCGAAGAATTCAATTCACACTTGGGATGACATGACTCAACGCTTTTTGTCGCGCTACTTTCCACCATCCATGGTCACGAGCCTTCGCAATCAAATCAGCGGTTTCATGCAAGAACCCGATGAATCTCTTTTTGATGCTTGGGAAAGATATAATGTCTTGATTGATCGTTGTCCAAACCACAACATGCTCCCTGTCACATTGATTGATACTTTCTACAATGGTTTGACTTTTCGTGATCGTGATACGATTAATGCAGCCGCCGGTGGCACATTTATGAAAAGGAGACCCGAGGAGTGTAGAGAGCTTATTGAAAACATGACTACTCATCACAAAAAATGGGATTCCTCCGCTTCTTCAAGGAACAACCCGAGAGTCAATGTTTCCTCTACTTCAGCAAGCCCCGACATGACCGAATTCACCCGCATGATGACCAAAATGAACAAAAGTATCTTGCTTCTCGCTTCAAACCAACAACAACAAGTTAAAGCGGTTGCACCTTCTTGTGAAACATGCGGCGGTCCTCACTCATACACCGATTGTCCTTCTACATAAGGAAATCCGGAAAACGTGTATGCAGCTTATGGTAATTATTCACCGGAAAATTACCAAGCTCGACAACAAGGGGATAGAAATTTGCTGAGTTATCGGTCCAACAACTACCTTTCACCCGGTTTTTCTCCTCAAAACCAAAATCCCACCAACAACTACAATAGAAGAAACCAAATCCCACCAAGAGCTTCTAATCCTTATCACCCACCCGCTCAACCAACCCCACCCATTAACCCCGATGTTAAAGCCATAATGAGAACCCAAGGTGAGCAAATCAAGAATCTGCAAAGTCAAATTATCAATCTGAAAGGAGATATCACCAAGCAAGGGAATGACATAAGATCCGAGCTTCGAGATAATATCCAATCCTCCTTCAGCAATCAAACGAATGATTTGAAGAATATGCTTGCTAGTTTCTTGCCCGCCGTTCAACCTTCTTCTTCGAGTTCTCTACCTTCAAAACCGTCACCAATCCGCGAGCAAATGTGAGTGCTATTACTACCCGTAGTGGAGTTACCATCGTAGGACCACCTATTCCGCCCCCATCATCTACACCTCCTCCACCACCATTTATCCCTACTCCTCCTACACCTAGTATTAGTTTACCATTACCGTCTCCGCCTCGTCATGATGATGTACCTAGGAAGGACCCTTCAACATCTCAACCTTTACCTACACCTACACCTTCACCACCCAAACCCAATATCCCTTATCCTTCACGTTTAGGCAAGACCAAAATGCTAACCAAGGATGACTCTCAAGTGACGAGCTATGTGAAGATGCTCTCTCAAATGAACATCAACATTAGCCTTGTTGAAGCACTTGTCCACATGCCGAAATTTGTCAAAGCATTCAAGGAATTGCTTAGCAAGAAGGAGAAGTTGATTGAGCTCGCCAACACACGCTTAAATGAAAACTGTTCTGCAGTTATTCTTAAAGAACTTCCAGAAAAGCTTGGAGATCCCGGTCGTTTTGTGTTGCCTTGCATCTTCAATAAAACTGAAGAATTTACTGCCCTAGCTGATCTCGAGGCCAGTATTAATCTGATGCCATTGAGTGTTTGGAAAACACTATCATTACCCGACCTCACTCCAACAAAGATGACTCTTGAACTTGCAAATCGCACTCTCGCTTACCCCGTTGGTATTGCCGAAGATGTGTTTATTAAAGTTGGCACATTTACTTTCCCGGTCGACTTTGTCGTTGTTGATTATGAAATGGACCCTCGTATTCCTTTAATACTTGGTCGGCCATTCTTGAGAACCGGACGAGCTCTAGTTGATGTTGCCGAAGGTGAGTTAATCTTAAGAGTCGGGAATGATTCACATGTTTTCAAAATGGGGAAGCTTACAAGCAAATACTTTGGACGAGAATCTGTGAATATGATTAATGTGCTTGATGATTTTGTCGTCTACAACAATCCTCTATTCGATTACTGCATTGAAATCAACTTTTTCAAGATGATGTGGATGATTCTCTATCCAATTTGGACCCTTCACCCATTTATGATTCTCCACCGATCTTCGATGCTTATGATGATGATTCTAGCTCAAATTCGGATGATTATGATGACCTTACTTCTGAGTATCCCGATCTGCCCACATATGATGATTTTGATGACGCCGATACTCTTTCGAGTGATTCTTCACATGATGAAGATCCTCCGTCATCCATGCTTAATCCTACTTTGGATGATTACACTTTTGAGGAAGAATTCTCTACGTTTCTCAACACTTACTTCCCTCATGAGAGTGATGCTCCTCCTATAGATTTTGAAGATTATCGTCTTGATCCTACTTTGGATTTGAAGATCATTCTTTCAAAGGAGAAGAAACCGGTCGACACCAATATCCGCAGCACATATGATTTAACCCCTCTTTGTCCCCCTTCTGAGGACGAGGTTGTGCATTTTCAGCGCGGATCCTCTTCACACTATGCTGAGCCTGAGTGCTATTTTCCCTTAAAGGAAAAGGTGTTCGACCCCGGTATCGATATTCTGCAGCCATCTCAGTATCCACCTGATGAAATAAAAGGAAAATTTTTTGGAACTTATGGAAATCTGCTTGCACCACTTCACCCTTGCTTCCACCGTGCTCCATCGCTGCTTAAGGGAACCTTGCCTACTCTTCTTTGGCTTGCCTTGTTCGCCTTAAGCTTGTGCTACTTGATGGACGAAAACTATGTCTTTGATCCTGGTGGATATGTTTCATGCTTCTTCCTATGATGATCAAGGTCGAGTCAGGCTCACGACTCGGTAACCAAAAATCAAGCGCTTCTTGGGAGGCAACCCATGCATCTATCTTTTAGCTTTCTTTCTCCTAAGTGTAGGGGAGACCCGTTGGTGTTTGCTATTTCCTCTCCTCTATTAATCAGGGATTCGAGCTCAATGATCCACCCTTGATAATTCGGACGACCCGTGATTCCGTTGTTCCCATTTTCCCTGTTATATCCTAAACTATTTTCGATTCTCTATTTTATATTTCTCAATATTCAAATAGGAATCTCGTTAGTTGTCTTTTCCTTAGCAAGTTTTAAACAACGTGCACAATGTCCTAAGTGTAGGGGAGTTTACTCCCACATGCTTAAACATTGAGGACAATGTTTATATTAAGTGTAGGGGGGACTTCTATCGAAGTTAAGTGGTCTTTTCCTTGTATTTGTCCTCATTTTAACCGGAAAATCAATTTTTCGACATTTTTCAAAATTTTTGATCTATTTTGGCCCATTAGTTTTTCCCTTTGTATAGTTATTTCTTTCTTTATTAGAATAAATTTTGAATAAAGTGGTTGTAATTTTCAAACGTCGGGAATCTTTTGACTCAACCCGAGTTTACTTATCTAAGTTTACTCTAGCTAGTATCCTTAACGTGTTTAAGTCAAGTTTTGCTAGGCTTTTATATAGGGAGCTTTAAAACGCGAAAGTCTTAACTCTCACGGGTTAAGAACAAGAACTTTTCGCAAGTTCCTATAATTGATCCTAGAGAGTCGTTTATCAAGGGAACTTTAAAATGCGATTTCTAAACTTGAAAAAGTCTAAGAATTTACAAGATCCTATACACGACTCAAAAACCCAAAACTTTGGTTTAATAGGCTAAGCATTCACGAGTCTCATTCCTTGAGATTTTAAACTGTGGAGAACGAGAGATGATAGAGTCAATTATAAGTTTGGTATTCTTTCGTGAATTTATGTGCGTTAATTATAAGCCTATTCTCCCATCGCTTGCTAATAAATTTATCTGCAATAAATAAGTTTGTACGATTTGAAAAGTTACTTAGCTTCTAGCCCAAGATCGTTTAAAAGTTGCTCGGTATGGATTAGAGTTCATAGCCAAGGCATAACTTATTGAAGCGGGATGCGAAGATTGGCGAGTCCAAAAAGGTCCTAACAAGGCATGAGGGCTATATTTTGTTGCTAAATATCCAAGTGATGTGAAGAATCATTTCTCAAAGATCAATATGAAGGATCGAGACACACGACGAAAAGCAAAAATTCCCAAAAAGTCATGGAGAAGTGTATCCGAAAATACCCTAGCAAGGTATGAGGATAAATAGATCCAAGTCATAAAAGGAGGTGGATCGTTGTATATCAAATTCCAAAATAAAGATTGGAGAAAAATGAAGAAGTCGTGGTCCAAGTATGAAGAATCTCTCAAAACGTCAAGTGAAGAAATCCCTATATGAAGAGAAGACCATTATTTCATGAACGTCTCTCAAGATTTGAAGTATGAAGTCGCTGCCAAATATCGGTCCGAGAAAGGTCTCAAATCGCGAAGCGAGTTATGCCAAGATATGAACTTTATGAGGTCCCGAGAAGCAGTTTTAAAAGATTTTGTCCTTTAGCTAACTATTGATTAAATCGTTCACTTTATTTTCGGCCTAATAAACTATCGAAATAAGTCAACAATGCATCCTCGCGATCATTCAAGACAAAAATAAAATATAAGAGATACACCTAGGAATAAGGGAGTCTAAGTGAATAATTGGCCCACATGAGTTCATGTTAGTTTGCTAACTTATAATAACAATGATCTCGTTTTGAAGCTTGGTTTGGAGAAAGTGAAAACTTGAGGATGATGATTATTCATGACATTTCCAAAACCCAAGGTATGCTTTTGATTTCTTTACTTTGAATGTTTATAATTTTCTATCTCTTTAATAAAGGCCAACGTGGATTGATTATGATGAAAAATGTAAAGGTGCTTTGTAACTAATGCATTGCATGAGGACATTGCAATGGTCAAGTGTAGGGGATTTGATAGGTGTGTAATCACCCATCCTTTTTACCACTTAATTACAATAATAACCAGGCCAAAACGTGTATTTTATGTCTTTTATGTCGGAATTATGCGTGGTTTGTGTTTTTGTTGTGATTTAGGACGAAAAGGTGAAAAGTGGAGAAAACACGGGCATTCACGGGCTTTTATTGAAGAAAAAGATGAAAGACGAAGTCAAGAAGTCAACAGTACAAAAAGAACGGAAGTCCAAGACCAATTCTGAAGATTTATCGAAGAAAAAGTCAAAAGACGGAAGTTTACTAAAAGCCGAAGAACTCAAGTCTTAATTATTGAAGAATTAAAAGACGAGTCCAAAGAAATCCCGAGCCAAAAGTCATTAAAGTCCAAGATTTAAGAAGATTAAAAGGCTTAAGGACTAAATGGTGCAATTAACAAAAGATTAAGAAGAGAAGGACTAAGCATGCAATTAAGGAGAAAGGAAAGAGGGGAGGAAGCTTCCTAAGCACTCCTTAACCTCCCCTATATATAGATTAAATGAGATTAGCATTTTTCTTTGTTGGCTAATAGTGACAATTAGTTCTTCCATTTATTTACCTTGCACCTTTAAATTCATGTCAATTTAATTACTTGTCAAATTTAATTACCTTGTCTTGCACCTTAAATTCCTTTAATTTCAAGTAAGTTTCCATTTAATTCTTGTCAATCTTTACTTTATCTTGTTAATCTCCTATCTACCTTTCTTAATCTTTGATTTTTATGTTTATGTTCATGTTCATGTTCTTATTTTGATTTAAGTGGGTTTTGATTATTTTGGTTATATTTGTTAGTTTGATTGTTTTGGATTGTTTGATTATCATTAGTAGATGTTTTGTGATTAGTTTGATTTAATCTTTTGTTTGATTTGGTTAAATTGAGATTAGATTCGTGTGTTTCCTTGTTCTTCGGTTTGTTGCTGTTACTGATCTTTTCCCAGGTAAGTTCCGGATCAAGACAAAGTATTCAGGATTAACACCTTTATTCGGAACATAGAAAGTTCCGAATCAAGGCTTGTTCGGTCGGAACTTTTTCCGAACCAGTGAGTTCCGAACCAAGAAAGTTCCGAACTAGGGAGTTTAATTCGGAAGATTTCATTATTCTGGATCACGCTTTCATTCGGAACATTCTAAGTTCCGATTCAAGATAGCTCATTCGGAAGAGTTCCGAACCAGTGGAAGAAGTGATTTATTCGGAACATTCAAAAGTTCCGAACCAGCAAGTTCCGAATCTGAAAGTTCCGAACCAAGGCTTCCGAATCAAAAGTTCCGAATCAAAAGTTCCGAACCAGAAAGTTCCGAACCAAGGCTTCCGAATCAAGAATCAAGGCTTGGGTTTAGGAAGTTCCGAATCAATTAAAGTTCCGAATCAGCAAAAGTTCCGAACGAAGGATTTATTCCGGATAAGTGACATATTCCGAATAGAGAATTTGTTCCGGATCAAGGATTTTGGTAATATTTCGAGCGAAGAAGAATCATTCTGAACGAAGGTGACATTCCGGATGAGTGATTGTTCCAGACGAAGGATTGTTCCGAATGAGCTGTTTTCAGGTTCTTTTTAGTTTTTGTCTTTGATTTTTAATTTCAAGCTTTAATTTTCCCGCCTTTTCCTTAGTCGCACTTTAAGTTCATTTTGCCTTATATTTATTTTAGCCTTGCCTTAGTTTTAAGTTTTAGTTGCGTTTTAAGTTTTCCTTAAGTTTGCGTCATTTACTTTAGTGCCTTTTAATTTTTGTCACGCTTTTAAATACTCGCCATTTATTTTTAAAATAGAGTTAGATTTACTTTAAAGTCATTTTACTTTAATTGTTTTGTACTTTTAAATACTACAACGACACAACTATTTGTTTCCACCAAAGAACGACTGAGTCGCATAGTTAAACCAGATCAATTCGATTAGACACACGACAAAGAATCTTTTTAATTAGGCAAAAACCTAGTTATCAAAAGACATCAATTGGTACCAAATGGATTCTCAAAAACAAGAAAGATGCAAGGGGTATTCTGGTGAGAAACAAGGCTAGGCTGGTCGCACAAGGTCACACACAACTAGAAGGAATTAACTATGTTGAAGTCTTTGCTCCTGTTGCTAGGATTGAGGCCATTCGTCTGTTTTTGGCTTTTGCTTCGTATGTTGGCTTTACGTTTTTTTCAGATGGATGTCAAGAGTGCGTTTCTCTATGGCAAGATTGACAAGGAAGTTTATGTCACACAACCTAAGAGCTTTGTGGATCCACTTCATCCCAATAAAGTCTACAAGGTGGTCAAAGCTCTTTATGGACTTCATCAGGCTCCTAGAGCTTGGTATGAGCGTCTGTCCACTTACTTGTTGAAACACGGCTATAGAAGAGGCACTATTGAAAAAACACTGTTCCTTAAAAGGAATGCTAAAGACATCATCCTGGTTCAAGTATATGTGTATGATATTATCTTCGATTCTACTAGGAAGGAATGGTGTGATGAGTTTGAACAGGTAATGAAAGGCGAATTTCAGATGAGTGCCATGGGAGAACGCACATTTTTCCTTGGTCTTCAAGTAAAGCAGCAGTCGAATGGTATCTTCATTAGTCAAGACAAGTATGTTCATGAAATCATTCAAAAGTTTTATGTGGAACCTCTTAGACCAGCAACAACACCTTATGAAGTCACTAAAGTAAAACTCAAGAATGAGCCAGATCCTCCGGTCAATGTTCAAATGTACAGGTCCATAATTGGCTCAATCATGTATTTGACTGCATCACGCCCAGACATTATGTTTGCAATAAGTGCTTGTTCTAGACATCAGGTTGCTCCAACCGTGTCTAACTTGAATGCAGTTAAGAAAATCTTCAAGTATATCAAGGCACAACCCAAGCTAGGCTTGTGGTATCCAAGGAAATCAACTTTTGTTCTTGAAGCCTATTGTGATAGTGATTATGCAGGTGCTAATAATGATAGGAAGTCTACTAGTAGTGGATGTCAGTTTTTTGGTCGAAGACTTATATCATGGAAATGTAAGAAACATACAATAGTATCTACCTCCTCAACAGAAGATGAATATGTAGCTGCTGCTAGTTGTTGTGGACAAGTCTTGTGGATACAAAATCAAATGCTGGATTATGGGTTCAACTTCATGAACACCAAAATTTTCATCGACAATCAAAGCACTATCTGCATTGTGAAGAATCCGATGTTTCATCAACGAACCAAGCATATCGAGATTCGACACCATTTTATACGGGATGCCAATGAGAAGAAGCTGATACAGGTTCTTAAGGTACATACGGATGATAATGTTGCTGATTTGTTGACTAAAGCGTTTGATGGTCCAAGGTTCAACCACTTGGTGGTTCAAATTTGTATGGTCAATCCTTGAGATCTAAGCCTAAGGGGAGCCTTATTGTCCATATTTACTTGTACATTCTTACATATGGTAGCTTCTAACAACATTTTTCATGGGTATTCGCGGTGTGTGCAACTTCTAGTGGAAGATTTTGGTTACTCCTAGTGGCAGTCTTCTGCTCCTAGCGGGTTCAAACCCTTATTTTTTACTTGTGGTTGGCTTCTAGTATCGTTTTTGGGTTACTGTTCATTAAGTTGACTTTCATTGACCACTCGCTGCTCCTAGTGTTCACCTTTACGCGTTTTAACTTTCAGTCAACGCGAGTTACTTCTGGTGCACATAATTGTTTATCTTTGGTAACTAGGATTTGCTAATAATGGTATAAAGGGAAAGTGGTTACTCAAGCATTAATGACTTAATTTGGAAAGGGCAACCCCTATAATTAGGGGTCAATAAACAGTTTTTGTGACCATTATTAATGGTCAAAAGGATCATTTGACTCAATTATCAAAACATAATCACACACACATACGCTCCTACCCTTCACCCTCTTCAATCAATCATCTTCCATTCAAATCATCATCAATGACATCCCTCCAGTTCAAGCCCGATCACATCAAGGTGGCCTATCTTGGAGAAGGTCCTAAAAGAGACGAGTTCCTTGACATCCTAGAATACATTGAAGCTTCAAATCTAAGGTATGCTCTTACTGTTTGCCCCACTGTATATGATACTGTCATTCGTCAGTTTTGGGCAACTACCAACACCAATGCTATTTTGGGTCGCCCATTAGAGCTCCATGCTATTATAGATGGTCGCTTTTATTTGGTGATTGAGGCATCCATTAGGTCTGCCCTTCATCTCCAAGATGAAGATGGCATTATTTCTCTTACCAATGCAGAGGTGTTGGATGGTATGGCTGCTATAGGTTATAATCATGAGGGAAGTTTAACTTCCAGAAAAATAGATTTGCCCCTCAATGGAAGTTGCTTGTTCACTTTTTGAGTCCCAAGTCTGGGAGTTAGGATGCGTTTCCCATCCCTCTTGCTACTAGTTTGATATGTATTGCTCAGGGTCGCACTTTTAACTTTTCTCGTTATCTGTTTGATGGTATGCTTAGTAATCTTAGTGACACTGGTTCTTATGTGCTTACCTAGGAATCGAAAGGAATATGTGCCTCCTAAGCTTACTCAGAAAGTTTATGCGAATATGGCACTTGGTTATAATGGTCCTTTGAGGCCCCTCACTGATGCTATGCTGGGCCTTGCCCAAGGGGGTCCCAATGTGGTTCCTCCGGTTGGACAAGCCGAGGAGGAACCTCAATTGGTGTAAGATCCTATGGAGGAGGAGAACCCTGCTACTAGTGTGCCCCATGTGGAGGTTGAGGAGCAAGTTCGAGAGGTGGTGGTAGAAATGCCATCTACCTCAAAGGCCGCCCCTTCTTCTCGCCCACATGAGTCCCCATTTACTGATTCTCCTTCTCCTAGCCCAGCTCCACATTCTGTTGAGAAGCCTTCTAGTTCTCATGCCCATATGGATGACCCATCATTTGCTTCTGGTCCTAATGACGCATCCCCCAAACCAAGTCCTCTTGGTGGGGTAGCTGAGGAACCTGTTACTTTGACTTCTTTGCTTGATCTTATGCACAGATACTATGCCAAGGTTGTTTCATTAGAGGATGAGCTCAACCGACACCGCAAGCTCACACCGGATTTCATGCTTCCATTGGCGAACAGGGTCAAATCCTTGGAGAAGCAGCTCAAGTGCCACAAGAAGAAGGTGGTGCTATCTGATTTTGATGAAGACGAAGAAGAGGATGGGTTGACTATTTTGGCTAGGACTGCTTTTGCTGCCAAGCTAAGTGATGACCTGCCTGCTCCTCCTAGTCCTTCATGCATTCCATCTGCTACTGCTGGCCCCATGCCAATCGATGATGATTCTGCTGGTCCTTCATCTCCCACTCATGGTCCATCTCATGATCCCAAGGGTAAAGCCCCTATGACTGATGCACCCTCTCCTCCCAAAAAGCGAACTCACAGAGAACTAGAGGAAGAAAGATTGGGCGAGGAGGCTGCTCAGAAATTACAAGAAGAGTTTGACCATCAAGCTGTGGCTTCCTCAACGGCTGTGGCTGAGGATGAAGCCCTGCAACAACAGAGACGTGAGCAGCTGAGGCACAATGCCATGCATTAGGATAATAATGACTGGATGAATGTGATTACCATCCTCACATCTGACTACTCTCAATTCTCTGATTTGTTGGGTGCGAATGTGAATCAAGGTAACTGTGTTCAACGGGCAATGTCATTGATGCAAAAACAAAGGGAAGATTTTGCTGCTCAGCTTCACGAGCAACGTCGCAACCGACCTCTGTCTCGTGCTGAGGAAAGACGGTTGATGCAGCAGTATGTGAAGAATCAATCGGCTGCTTATTATCAGACTCGTTGGACATGGAAAAAGGTGAGGAGGCTATCTTTTGATGAGCTTAAGGAACTATACACCAAGATGATCAGGCGAAGGGATACACCTATTCCTGATCATGATATCTATCCCCTCCTCCTCGTGTTGTCCACACTTCAAGGCCTGCTGCTGCTTCCACTTCATCGACGGTTGTTCAAGAAGGTACTTCTGGGGTTCCATCCACTAGTGCACCTGCTACTGCTATTCCCACCACCACCTCTTCAAAGATTGATCCCAGTCATTCTACCGTTGATACTACCACCACTGATGAAGCTACTACCACTCCTTCTGTTACTACCACACCTGTTACTCCTGCTGTTGATCCCACACCTACACCGGTTCCTCCACCACTCCCTACTTCATCTACAGCTGCAGCCACTAATGAACCTATGGTTGTTGATGACTTTGTTTCTACTGCGTCTGCTCCTACCAATGTCAAGTAAAGGAGGAATCCTCTTCTGGTGTCCCCACCCCTCGCCGTTCTATTCGGAAGAAGAAGGCTCGTCGTGGTAAGATTGTCCCATTTGATAAGAGGGATCCTGCTAATCTGATAGATGCCGCTTCTGATAGCGAGAATGAGTTACCCCTTGGCAAAGGCTGGATTGTCGCTTGTGAGGTTAAGACATCCCCCATTTCTGTTATTACCTATACTTATATGATCACGACTAGTGATGGCTACACTCGGTATGTCTCTGGCCTGCAAAGCATTTTGTCGTGGGTGGAGCGTCGTGATCTTATGCTGTTGTATGGGTTGGTTGATGTTGAGATTCCTAATTCTCCTAGTCAGCTTCCTAATTGACATGGGTTGACTATCTGGGGAGACTTGAAGCTAATGTTGGATTGCCCTCCTGATTCTCCTCGTGCTGGTGTATGGAAGGAACAACCTCGCTGGGTGGTAAGGAGGTGGAAGTTGTATGCTGGGTGTGCTGTACATGTGTTGGAACTTGAGTCTGGTGCTACTGTGTTTATGCTTGTTGATGTGGAGTATCCTTTGACCATTGCTACCATGGAAGCTATGCTGGAGAGCCACCTGGTGGTGTCCAATGCTCCTTTGGGCAATGAGTCTGCTATGGCCACCTCTTTGATTGAAAGAATTCAAGCTCGGCTGCTGGCGGACAAGGTTGCTGCTTCTGGTATGTAATTGGTATGTGTTGGTTTGTTTCTTCTCTATTTTTGATACTTTCTACATTCTTTTCACCAATATGTACATTGATTGGTGACTAACATTTTACTTTATTTAGTTTAAAAAATAAAATAAAAATAAAAATAAAATATACTTTTATATAATATCTGCTTATACTTTTAACATGTGAGGGAATTTCAAAACATGTAAATCATATAATATTTGCTTATACTTTTCCATCATGAAACTGTTTTCCACTTGGATTTTTCACACTTGGGCTGTCATGAGATGTACTAGTGGTGTTGGATCTAGTCCACACAACAAATGGTGCTCAACTCACCATGTCTTGCAGACAAGAAAGAGTTGATTCACCATGAGGGTACGGCTCTGGTGTGATTATCAAATCCGTTGATGGTTGCCAGTTTACCCAAAATTGGATGGTTTTCACTTGCCTTGGTCCTAGACTGAAAAGTGGCTAGTCCACGGGGGTACGGCTCTTGGTAAAGACTCATATCAAATCCGTTGATAGCTGTAATAACTTGCTCAAAGATATACGGTTTTCAGCTCACCGATGCTTTATTGGTAAGAGTTGTCTCGTCCGGAAGGGTACGGCTTCTGGTAAAGAGCAAAATCAAATGCGTTGACGGCTGTGATGATTTGCCAAAAATCATTAGGGTACCCCCACTTACCATTGATTTACGTTCTAAGAGTTTTGGCTGGGTTCTGGTCTCCTAGGGTGATGCTTATTCCACCACAAAGACTAGCTATCCCAAGAGCGAGCAGCTACTTGGTAAAGACTCATCAAATCTGCTCATGTTGCTATGAAGATTCAACAAGTGCAAATATGTTCCAAGCTTTCAAAAAGCTTCTCGATGTTTAATAAGTGTGAAAACACTTATCCTTTTACCACTTAATTATAATAATAACCAAGCCAAAACGTGTATTTAGTGTCGTAAATGTCGGAATTATGCGTGGTTTGTGTTTTTGTTGTGATTTAGGACCAAAATGTGAAAAGGGAAGAAAACACGGGCTTTCACGGGCTTTTATCGAAGAAAAAGACAAAAGACGAAGTCAAAAGATCAAGAGTGCAAAAAGAACGGAAGTCCAAGGCCTATTCTGCAGATTTATCAAAGAAAAAGTCTAAAGACGGAAGTTTAATAAAGTCGAAGAACTCAAGTCTAATACATGAAGAAATTATAAGACGAGTTCAATTTATCCCGAAACAAAGTCGAGAAAGTCGAAGAATTTGTGAAGACGAAAAGACGTGAAGAAGAAGAAAGGAACAACACATGCTAATCTCCCTATAAATAGAATCCTTAACCTCATTTGTGAGGTGTTAGCTAAATTGACAACTTAGTCTTTCCAATTTATTTTCCAAGCACTTTCATATTGTCATCTTAGTTTCTTGTCTTTAATTTCAAGTAAGTTTTAATTTTGTGTTGTTGAATCTTTAATTTTAATCAAGTATTTCATTAATATCTCATTCTATATTTCTTATTTTTGTTAATCTTTATGCTTATTTGATTGTTTGTTATGCTTTTATGTTTTTTATTGTGTTAGCTTATTGATTTTATAGCTTATTGTGTGTTTGATTTGATTTTAGTTAAGTGTTTTAAATAGTTTAATTTTATTAAAAGTTGATTTTTATTATTTAGATTAATTAGTGTTTTTAAAGTTTTTGATTTGTGGTTGAATTAGTTTTTCTTAAAAGTGTTTTAGATTAAGTTTTGCTAGATTTCTTATTTGATTTTAGCTTATTCGTGGCTTATTCCCTGTTTTTAGCTAATACTGTTTCTGTCCATCTGATCTTTAGCATCTTCGGAAAAGGGTTTTGACATTCCGAAATAATACCCTTTTTCCGAAGATTGTGTATTCCGAAAATTTCCTTTCATCCCTTATTCCGAATTTATTTGTCCGAAATACCTTTTTATCCGAAGATTTGTTATTCCGAATATTTGCCTTATATTTCATTTTTCCGAAAAAGATTATGTTTATCCGAAATAGTTTATTATTCCGAAGATGATGATTATTCTGAAATAAGTTTAATATTCCGAAGAAAGGTTGTTTTTCCGAATTCAGTTCTTTTCTTCCGAAGAAGTTAATTTTTTCGAATTAAGCCTTTTATCCGAAAATCTACTTTACCCAAAATTATTAGATATTCCGAAAATATATAATTTTTCCACAAATTGGTGTTTTTTCTGAATTAGCCCTGTTATTCCGAAATAGGGTTATTTTTCTGAAGATTATGTGTTTATCCGAATTAGTGATTTATTCCGAAGATTTTAGTTTTTCTGAAGATATTTGTTTTTCCGAAAAAGTTTATTTTTAGTTTTATTTTATTTTATTTTATTTCTAGTTTTATTTTTATTAAGTTTTCAAATTTACTTTTCGTCAAGCTTTCATTTCCCGTCATTTAATTAATTTACTTTAAAGTTTTAAGTTTTCACCATTTACGTTTTAATCATTTTTAGCTTTATTTACCGTGCCATTTACTTTAAAGTTTTGCAATTTCATTTTAAACAACGATAAATCTTTCTTTTCACCAAAATACGACTGTGTCGCACGTTAACCAGTAAACATTAATCAATTCGATTAGACATAATTCAAAGAATGAAAATTCAGTTATTAAAATGGCGCCGCTGCCGGCTCTTTTCGTAAAGATTAACGGTTTTCTGTGACAGACGCGTTGAATTTTGGGATCCGTTCACTCGTGAACGTTATTTTTCTTGCTCAAAATTTTTCAAAAATCCATAAAAATTAAAAAATTTCAAAAATACAAAAACATTAAAAAAATCATAAAAAACATTTATTTTTCAAAGTTTTGCACCAAAAAGATTTTATTTTTACAAGTACATATATATTCTCTATTTCTTTGGTATCTTTTTCTTTTTCTTTTGCAGGTGTATGCGTACTAGATCTTCGTCTTATTCTGAGCCCGAGACTCTTGAAGACTTAGATATGGCTGGTGTGCACAACAATAATAATCCACCTCACCCCAACATGACGCACGATGGAGCTTTGTCAACCAACCATGAACGGACGAGGAGGACCGATTGCGCCGATGCAAATCACGGCTCCTGAATTTTCGTTGAAGCATCACATGATCCAACAAGTTCAAAATACTTGTCCACTTTGCGGATTACCAGATGATGATGCCAACAAACACCTCGACAAATTCATTACCTTTACACAAAGCATGAAGTTACCAGGTGTTACTATGGATTTTCTTCGCCTTCATCTATTTCCACAAACTTCAACCCACCATGCCGAAAAATGGTTTGATCGTCTTCCGAATAATTCAATTCATACTTGGGACGAGATGACTCAACGATTTTTGTTGCGCTACTTTCCACCATTCATGGTCACGAGCCTTCGTAATCAAATCAGTGGTTTCACAAAGAACCTGATGAATCACTTTTCGATGCTTGGGAACGTTATAATGTTTTGATCGATAGATGTCCTAACAACAATATGCTCCCCGTCACCTTAATTGATACTTTCTACAACGGTTTAACTTTTCGTGATCGTGATACGATTAATGCAGCCGCCGGTGGCACATTTATGAAAAGAAGAACCGAGGAGTGTAGAGAGCTTATAGAGAACATGACTACTCATCACAAAAATTGGGATTCATCCACATCTTCAAGGAATAACCCGAGAGTCAATGTTTCTTCTACTTCATCAAACCCCGAGATGACCGAATTCACCCGCATGATGGCCGAAATGAACAAAAATATTCTACTCATAGCTACGAATCAACAACAACAAGTTAAAGGTGTAGCACTTTCTTGTGAGATTTGCGGCGGTCCTCATTCATTCACCGATTGTCCTTCTACTCATTACAATCCGGAAAACGTGTATGCGGCTCACGGTAACTATTCAACGGAAAGCTACCAAGCCTGACCTCAAGGTGATCGTAACTTGCTAAGTTACCGTTCTAAAAACTTTCTTTCACCCGGTTTTTCTCCTCAAAACAACAACCTCAATAACTACAATAGAAGCAATCCAAACCCACCTCGAGCTTCTAATCCATATCACCCACCCGCTCAACAAGCACCACCCATCACTCCACCCATAACTTCTAACCATGATGTTGAAGCTTTCATGGGACCCAAGGAGAGGTAGTTAAGAATCTTCAGAGCCAAATCATCAACTTGAAAGGAGATATCACTAAGAAAGGGAATGATATTAGAACCGAGCTTCGACATGATATGCAAACCTCTTTATGTAATCAAACGAATGATTTGAAGCATATGATGGCTAGTTTCTTTCAAAGTACTCAACTCTCTACTTCGGGCTCTCTTCCTTCTAATACCCTCACTAACCCAAGAGCTAATGTGAGTGCTATTCCTACACGCAGTGGAGCAACTCTAGCAGGACCTTCTATCCCTCCCCAAGTTACTTCATCTACACCTCCTCCACCTCCATTGATTCCTCCTACTTCCACGCCTAGTACTAGTTCTCCATTACCATCTCCACCTCGTAATGAAGAAGTACCCAAGAAAAACCCTTCACCATCCCTACCTTCCACCTTTAAACCTTCAACATCTCAACCTTCACATTTTACACCTACACCTCCTAAGCCTAATATGCCCTATCAATCTCGGTTAGACAAGTGCAAATTGCTCACCAAGGATGACATTCAAGTGTCAAACTTTTTGAAGAAGATTTCGGGAGTGACCATCACCATTAGCCTTGTTGAAGCTCTTGCCCAAATGCCAACATTTGTTAAGATGTTTAAGGAATTGCTTAATAAGAAGGAGAAGATGGCCGAGTGAAAACTGTTCTGCAGTCCTTCTTAAAGAACTTCCAGAAAAATTTGGAGATCCCGGTTGTTTTGTGCTACTATGTACTTTTAACCAAACAGAAGAATTTACTGCCTTAGCCGATCTCGGGGAAAGTATAAATTTGATGCCTTTAAGTGTTTGGAAAAATTTATCATGACCCGATCTTACACCAACAAAGATTACTCTTGATCTAGCAAAACGAACTCTCGCTAACCCCGTTGGTATTGCCGAAGATGTGTTTGTTAAAGTTAGTACCTTCACTTTTCCGGTCGATTTTGTTGTTGTTGATTATGAAATGGACCCTCGTATTCCATTAATACTTGGACGACCATTCTTGAGAACCGGAAAAGCTTTAGTCGATGTTGCCGAAGGTGAACTCATCTTAAGAGTCGGGAATGATGCACAAGTGTTTTAAATGGGGAAGATCACAAACAAATTCAATGGAAGAGAATCAGCGAATATGATTAATGTGATTCAAGACGAGCTTGATACAACTACTTGTGAAAGTACAAAGCTTGATGATTTTGTCGTCTATAACAATCCTCTTTTCGAATCTTGCTATGATAATCCAGTTTTCCAAGATGATGTGGATGATTCTCTCTCCAATTTGGACCTCCACAAATTTATGAGTCTCCACCAATCTATGATGACTGTGATGATGATTCTAGTTCTGATATGGATGATTATGATAATTTTGCTTCAGAGTATAAAGACATGCCAACATATGATGATTTTGATGATGTTGATACTCTTTCGAGTGATTCTTCACATGATAACCTTGTGCCTACTTTTGATGAAGATCCACACCAACAATGCTTGATCCTACTTTGGATGACTACTCATTTGAGGAAGATTTTGCTACTTTTCTCAATACCTACTTCCCCAATGAGAATGATTCTCCTCCTTTGGACTTCGATTATGGTCTTTATCCTCCTTCGGATATTAAGAAACCCGTTTCCAAGGAGAAGAAGCCGGAAGACACCGATATCCGTAGTACCTATGTCTTGACACCTCTTTATCCACCTTCTGAGGATGAGATTGTGAGATTTATGAGCGGATCTTCTTCAAGGTCTACTGAGCCTGAGTCTTATTTTCCCCTAAAGGAAAAGGTGTTCGATCCTGGTATTGCAATTTTTAAGCCATCTCAGTATCCATCTGATGAAATAAATGGAAAGATGTTTGGAAACAATGGAGATATGCTTGCACTTCATCATACTTTCTACCACTGTGCTCAACAAAGGCTTAAAGGAACCTTGCCTACTCTTCTTTGGCTTACCTTGTTCACTTTAAGCTTGTGCTATTTGATGGATGAAAACCATGTATTTGATCCCGGTGGATGTTCTTCAAGCTTCTTACCATTAAAAATCAAGGTCGAGTCAGGCTCACGACTCGGTTAACAAAAACAAGCGCTTCTCGGGAGGCAACCCGCAATATAAATCATTGTTCTTTGTTTTTATAATAACTGTAGGGGGAGAGCCTAGTATGTGTTTGTTGTTTTCTTTCTTATCACGTGAAGGGATTCGAGCTTTCAAAGATCCATTCTTGATGACTTTTGACGACCCGTGATTCCGTGTACCCCTCTTATCGGTTCTATCCTAAACTCTTTTGATTCACTATTTTATATTCTTCAATTTTAAAATAGGAATCACTTTAGTTGTCCTTTCCTTAGCAAGATTTAAACAAAGTGCACAATGTCCTAAGTGTAGGGGAGTTTACTCCCACATGCTTAAACATTGAGGACAATGTTTATATTAAGTGTAGGGGGACTTCTATCGAAGTTAAGTGGGCTTTTCCTTGTATATGTCCTCATTTTAACCGGAAAATTGATTTTTCGACATTTTTCAAATTTTTTTTATCTATTTTGGCCTTGTTGTATTTCCTTTGTTATCGTTATTTTCTTTCGTTGTTAGAATAAAATTTAATAAATGGTTTTAATAAGTTTAGATGTCTGTGATATATTAGGCCCGTTATGAATCTTTTGACTCAACCCGAGTTTACTTATCCAAGTTTACTCTAGCTAGTATCCTTAACGTGTTTAAGTCAAGTTTCGCTAGGCTTTTATATAGGGAACTTTAAAACGCGAAAGTCTGAACTCTTACGGGTTAAGAACAAGAACTTTCCGCAAGTTCCTATAATTGATCCTAGAAATTCGTTTATCAAGGGAACTTTAAAATGAAAATTCTAAACTTGAAAAAGTCTAAGAAGATGCAAGATCCTATAGATGACTTGAAAACCCAAAACTTTGATTTAATTGGCTAAGCATCCACGAGTCTCATTCCTTGAGATTTTAAATTGTGGAGAACGAGAGATGATAGAGTCTATTATAAGTTTTGTATTCTTTCATGAATTTATGTGAGTTAATTATGAGATTTTTCTCCCATCGCTTGTTTATAAATTTAATTGCAATAAATAAGGTCGTACGATTTGAAAAGTTACTAAGCTTCTAGCACAAGATCGTTTAAAAGTTGCTCGGTATTAATTAGAGTTCATAGCCAAGGCATAACTTATTGAAGCGGGATGCGAAGATTGGCGAGTCCGAAAAGGCCCTAACAAGGCATGAGGGCTACATTTTGTTGCAAAAGATCCAAAATGATGTGAAGAATCATTTATCAAAAATCAATATGCAGGATCGAGACACACGACGAAAAGCAAATACTCCCCTAAAGATCATGGAGAAGTCTATCCAAAAAGGCCCTAACAAGGTATGAGGATAAATAGATCCAAGTCCTAAAAGGAGGCGGATCATTGTATATCAAAATCCTAAATAAATATTGGAGAAAAATGAAGAAGTCGTGGTCCAAGTATTAGGAATCTCTCAAAAATTTCAAGTGATGAAATTCCTATTATGAAGAGAAGACCATTATTTCATGAACGTCTCTCAAGATTTGAAGTATGAAGTCAATGCCACATATCGATCCGAGAAAGGTCTCAATTCGTGAAGCGAGTTATGCCAAGATATGAACTTTATGAGGTCTCGAGAAGCAGTTTTAAAAGATTTTGTCCTTTAGCTAACTGTTGATTAAATCGTCCTACTTTATTTTCGGCCTAAATAACTATCAAAATAAGTCAACAATGCATCCTCGTGATCATTCAAGACTTCAATAAAATATAAGAGATACACCTAGGAATAAGGGAGTCTAAGTGAATAATTGGGCCACATGAATTTGTGTTAGTTTCCTAACTTATAATAACAATGATCTCGTTTTTAAGCTTGGTTCGGGGAACGTGAAACTTGAGGATGATAAACATTCATGACAAACCAAAGTCCTAATGTAAGTCTTTGATCTCTTTACTTGTTTTCTTCCTTCAAATATTTTGTAATTCCCTATCTCTTTAAGTTTCCTTAATGTCTTTTGTTTAATAAAGTCCAAGGTGGGTTAATTATGATGGTAAATATAAATCTTGCTTTGTAACTAATGTATTGCATGAGGGCATTGCAATGGTCAAGTGTAGGGGATTTAATAAGTGTGAAAACCCTTATCCTTTTACCACTTAATTATAATAATAACAAAGCGAAAACGTGTATTTAATGTCGTAAATGTCAGAATTATGCGTGGTTTGTGTTTTTGTTGTGATTTAGGACCAAAATGTGAAAAGGGAAGAAAACACGGGCTTTCACGGGCTTTTATCGAAGAAAAAGACAAAAGACGAAGTCAAAAGATCAAGAGTGCAAAAAGAACGGAAGTCCAAGGCCTATTCTGAAGATTTATCGAAGAAAAAGTCTACAGACGGAAGTTTAATGAAGTCGAAGAACATCAAGTCTAATAAATGAAGAAATTATAAGACGAGTTCAATTTATCCCGAGACAAAGTCGAGAAAGTCGAAGAATTTGTGAAGACGAAAAGACGTGAAGAAGAAGAAAGGAACAACACATGCTAATCTCCCTATAAATAGAATCCTTAACCTCATTTGTGAGGTGTTAGCTAAATTGACAACTTAGTCTTTCAAATTTATTTTCCAAGCACTTTCATATTGTCATCTTAATTTCTTGTCTTTAATTTCATGTAGGTTTTAATTTTGTGTTGTTGAATCATTACTTTTAATCAAGTATTTCATTAATCTCTCATTCTACCTTTCTTATTTTTGTCACTCTTTATGCTTATTTGCTTATTGTCATGCTTATTTGATTGTTTGTTATGCTTTTATGTTTTTGATTGTGTTAGCTTATTGATTTTAAAGCTTATTGTGTGTTTGATTTGATTTTAGTTAAGTGTTTTTAATAGTTTCATTTTATTAAAAGTTGATTTTTATTATTTAGATTAATTAGTGTTTTTAAAGTTTTTGATTTGTGGTTAAATTAGTTTTTCTTAAAAGTGTTTTAGATTAAGTTTTGGTAGATTGCTTATTTGATTTTATCTTATTCGTGGCTTATTCCCTGTTTTTAGCTAATACTGTTTATGTCCATCTAATCTTTAGCATCTTCGGAAAAGGGTTTTGACATTCCGAAATAATACCCTTTTTCCGAAGATTGTGTATTCCGAAAGTTTCCTTTCATCCCTTATTCCGAATTTATTTGTCCGAAATACCTTTTTATCTAAAGATTTGTTATTCCGAATATTTGCCTTATATTTCATTATTCCGAAAAAGATTATGTTTATCCGAAATAGTTTATTATTCCGAAGATGATGATTATTCTGAAATAAGTTTATTATTTCAAAGAAAGGTTGTTTTTCCGAATTCAGTTATTTTTAAGTTAATTTTTCCGAATTAATCCTTTTATCCGAAAATCTACTTTATCCGAAATTATTAGATATTCCAAAAATATATAGTTTTTACGAAAATTGGTGTTTTTTCTGAATTAGCCCTGTTATTCCGAAATAGGGTTATTTTTCAGAAGATTATGTGTTTATCCGAATTAGTGATTTATTCCGAAGATTTTAGTTTTTCTGAACATATTTGTTTTTCCGAAAAAATTTATTTTTAGTTTTATTTTATTTTATTTTATTTCTAGTTTTATTTTTATTAAGTTTTCAAATTTACTTTTCGTCAAGCTTTAATTTCCCGTCATTTAATTAATTTACTTTAAAATTTTAAGTTTTCACCATTTACGTTTTAATCATTTTTAGCTTTATTTACCGTGCCATTTACTTTAAAGTTTTACAATTTCATTTTAAACAACGACAAATCTTTCTTTTCACCAATAGACGACTTAGTCGCACGTTAACCAGTAATCAATTCGATTAGACATAATTCAAAGAATGAAAATTCAGTTATTAAAATGACGCCGCTGCCGGCTCTTTTCGTAAAGATTAACAGTTTTCTCTGACAGACGCGTTGAATTTTGGGATCCGTTCACTCGTGAACGTTATTTTTCTTGCTCAAAAATTTTCAAAAATCCATAAAAATTAAAAATTATCAAAAATACAAAAACATTAAAAAAATCATACAAAGCTTTTCTTTTTCAAAGTTTTGCACCAAAAAGATTTTATTTTTACAAGTACATATATATTCTCTATTTATTTGGTATCTTTTTCTTTTTCTTTTGCAGGTGTATGCGTACTAGATCTTCGTCTTATTCTGAGCCCGAGACTCTTGAAGACTTAGATATGGCTGGTGTGCACAACAATAATAATCCACCTCACCCCAACATGAATAATAACAACCATGGCCCTCAACCCGACCTTCGCACGATGTAAGAGCTTTGTCAACCAACCATGAACGGACGAGGAGGACCGATTGCGCCGATGCAAATCACGGCTCCTGAATTTTCGTTGAAGCATCACATGATCCAACAAGTTCAAAATACTTGTCCATTTCGCGGATTACCAGATGATGATGCCAACAAACACCTCGACAAATTCATTACCGTTACTCAAAGCATGAAGTTGCCCGGTGTTACTATGGATTTTCTTCTCCTTCATCTATTTCCACACACTTTATCCCACCATGCCGAAAAATGGTTTGATCGTCTTCCGAAGAATTCAATTCATACTTGGGACGAGATGACTCAACGATTTTTGTCGCGCTACTTTCCACCATCCATGGTCACGAGCATTTGTAATCAAATCAGTGGTTTCACACAAGAACCTGATGAATCACTTTTTGATGCTTGGGAACGTTATAATGTTTTGATCGATCGATGACCTAACCACAATATTCTCCCCGTCACCTTAATTGATACTTTCTACAATGGTTTAACTTTTCGTGATCGTGATACAATTAATGCAGCCGCCGGTGGCACCTTTATGAAAAGAAGACACGAGGAGTGTAGAGAGCTTATAGAGAACATGACTACTCATCACAAAAATTGGGATTCATCCGCATCTTCAAGGAATAACCCGAGAGTCAATGTTTCATCTACTTCATCAAACCCCGAGATGACCGAATTCACCCGCATGATGGCCGAAATGAAAAAAAAAATATTCTACTCATAGCTACGAATCAACAACAACAAGTTAAAGCTGTAGCACTTTCTTGTGAGATTTGCGGCGGTCCTCATTCATACACCGATTGTCCTTCTACTCATGACAATTCGGAAAACGTGTATGCGGCTCACGGTAACTATTCAACGGAAAGCTACCAAGCCCGACCTCAAGGTGATCGTAAATTGCTAAGTTACCGTGCTAATAACTTTCTTTCACCCGGTTTTTCTCCTCAAAACCACAACCCCAACAACTACAATAGAAGCAATCCAAACCTACCTCGAGCTTCTAATCCTTATCACCCACCCGCTCAACAAGCACCACCCATCACTCCACCCACAACTTATAACCATGATGTTGAAGCTTTCATGAGGACCCAAGGAGAGGTAGTTAAGAATCTTCAGAGCCAAATCATCAACTTGAAAGGAGATATCACTAAGCAAGGGAATGATATTAGAACCAAGCTTCGACATGATATGCAAACCTCTTTAAGTAATCAAACGAATGATTTGAAGAATATGATGGCTAGTTTCTTTCAAAGTACTCAACCCTCTACTTCGAGCTCTCTTCCTTCTAATACCGTCACCAACCCAAGAGCTAATGTGAGTGCTATTACTACACGCAGTGGAGCATCTCTAGTAGGACCTTCTATCCCTCCCCAAGTTACTCCATCTACACCTCCTCCACCTCCATTGATTCCTCCTACTTCCACACCTTGTACTAGTTCTCCATTACCGTCTCCACCACATAATGAATAAGTACCTGTGACACCCTAGAATCGAGGTCATTAACGTTACCCTAAATTACGCTAATTTTTGAAATTTTTATTTAATTATAATTTCTATACTTATAAGTATTTTGGTTAAAGCCGATGTTCGAGGTTATAATTTTTTACGGTTGACATTTTAAGAAGGACGATGACGATTACGATCCCGAGGGATGCCCAATTTTATATAATTTTTGACGATTTGTCGATAATGTAATTTTTCGAGAATTTTATTTACGGTTCGTGTTAAGTTGAGTCGGGTGAGTTTTATAGCCTTCCAAGTACATTTAAAGTATCCCAAAAATATTTTGGAGCATTCGGGAAGATTTCCGACTCCCGTAAAATTTTCAAAATTGACAAATGAGTCAAACCCGCAAAGTTTTGAGGTCGTTTTCTATTTAAGGACAAAAGAAGCCCAATATTGCATTTAGGTCCCTCCTAACCCATCAAAAGGGCCAAAAAGGACAAACACACAAACACACACAAAATTTACAAAAAAAAAATCAAACACTCTCCCTCTCTTCTCTCTCAAACCCACGGTCACACCCCAAACCCACAAAAATCCACCAAAAACCATTTTCCACTTGATTTTTCAAAAATCTAAGGTTAGACCACACTTAGTTTGGTCATTCCCCACATATTCATGTACTCAAATCCAACATGCATTGATAAAAATTTTTCAAGATTTTTCATATGATCCAAATTTATTTTTGAGGCTAAAAGAGCTAATGCATGTTGATAATTTAGTGTTATGGAAGTATAAACACCATGAAAACCCACCAAAATTAATTTGGTTGTGGTGATTGGGTCACCCAAACCCCACGGCAAAGGGGGTGTTTGGGGAGCCATGGTGGTTGTTGATTTTGCATGTTATATTTGTGTTTGGTTTGTTGTTTTAGGAAGATTCATATAGGTTTTATTACTTGCATGTTTATTTTCTTTGATTCTTGATATTGGGATTGGTTGATCAATAGGGGTAGGATGGAAGTTTGATGTTAGGATATGTTTGGGAAAGCTTAGGATGATGTTTAGTGTTGGTTAGAAGTCTTGGAATCGAGTCTAAGCATGTTTTTGGTATGGTCATTTTTAGGCAGAAACATTTGGTCTATTTTAGAAAAATGATTTTTGTTCCAGGTCTTGAAAACTAAATATAGTGATAGAGGGTTTTTCTAGCTTTAATTTGGTATAAGGTAGAGCCCGTGACTCAAAACGAGCTAAAAGTTATGACATTTTAAAGATCGGGTACCGGGAGACGAGGACTTTCACAATCCGAATTTGTGCAAAGTTTTAGTCAAATCCCGAGGGTCACAAGTATAATTTGGTAAATGGTCAAGGGTCAAAATTTGGTCCCTAACCTGTGTAAATGGGTCTATATGTTGACTTAGGTGTCAAGGAAGTCAAAGGTATTTTTCATATAGGTCAAAGAGGTCAAAATTGGTCGAAGCGCAATTTCAGCCCGTAAAATGTAGTCGTGGAAATGAGTTGCGTAACGGGTCGTAAAAGTGAAAACTTTTATTGGGTTTAAAAACATGTTATCTACAGGTCATATAGGATTTTTGGAAATTTTGTCAAATTTTATAAGCATGGTTTAATAAGGTAAAACAGCCCGTACTTTAGTCAAGTACCGGCGAGGATGGGTAAAAATGGATAACGTAGGTTATAAGAACAAATGGAATAGAATGAATGATACTTGTTGTTTTTGTTTTTGGCGTGAGTTATATTTGTCTTAAGTGACTTTTATATATGTATTTTATACAGTACCGTAAGTATTTAAATGAGATTACTCATTACGCGTTATTTGTGATAGGTGTTGATTTACCCGGGCATCCGTAACATCGTCAGTGATCACTCCTCGAACTACCGACTACTTAATATCTAAGGTGTGAATTTATAGCCTCGCTTATATTATTTCAAATTGTTTTACCCGCGAGGGAAATGCATGCTAGTTTTTAAAAGGAACATATATCATGAATGATTGTTAGACCCGAAAGTTGCCTTAGAAATTGTGTTGAGTACCAAAGTTGCAAAAGTCCCTAAATTCATGAACTATTAACTATTGTCTTGCCCTCGAGTAGGGGGAAATAGCCGCTTATGCAATTTGTAGTACTACGGGGTTAACGACCCAATGCTAGCCGAGAAGCTGTACTTATAGTAAGTTCTGCGGTAGATTATTTTGTATGAGAAATAAGGTATAATTGCAACTGATGCCTTTAGAAGGGGCACTGGTTTCATCTGAATCATGCCGGTATATTTACGCGGGTGATTGAGTTAACGGATTAGTGTCATGAGCTTAAACACAATTGTCAGTATCCTGATTATAGTTTGTTTGATCGACAAGACTATAAATGATCACGAATGGTTTTTATTATATATACGTTCAAATGGATTGTAAAACCTATGAATTCCACTCAACGTTTTCGTTGACCAAATTTTTGGCATGTGTTTCAGGTAACCGCTGAGCAATAGAATGGAGCATGCATGGGATGGATGTTGTGTGTACGGCTTGGTGTCCGCTTGTTTTTCCCTCCTTTTCTACTTAAACAATTTTTATGTTTAATGTCATGTGGTTGTAAATTGAAGTTTTTGGGGTTGAGATTCATGGGGACCGAAAACGCTAAACTCTGTGCACTATTTGGGGTTGGAAAAGCTGTGGACATGTATTATCTAACAATTTTAAATGTCGAATTTTTAAGACGACGTATTTTTAGCGTCATTTGATATATCTTGTGTGCAATGAATACTGTGTAGCACCCATTGTTGTAGTTCCGCTGCGCATACCAAATGTGGGGGTGTTACAGATTGGTAATCAGAGCCACGAGTTATAGAGAACTAGGTCGTTTTTGAAAATCCTAAACTATAACTTTTGGTGTCGTAAGAAAAGGGTCCAAGCGCACACAACTATCCTGCATGGCTCCGGTAAGATTTATTGTTGTATTTATGGCATTTGACGTATACTTTTGAGTAAAGTATATATGTGGGTAATTATTATATAAGTATGGAATTACTATATGTAGACGTTGAATTTTTACGTGAAATATCCGACATCGTAATTTTCATATTAATCATGCATGAGCATCATATTATTACATTTCGGGCATATGTACCACCTTTGCATTGCATTTGCATGCATATATTTATAATTATCGTATAATTACTTATGTACCCTCCGAACTTCGCTGTTATTGCAGGAATGGCCGAGGTACCGCCCAACGATAACGGAAACGATTACGTCGTAGGTCACGAAGGGGGACCGTTTCCTCCGAACCCGCCGGACAATAATAATGGGTGGATCGCTCCAGAAGACGAAATAGGGCCGGAAAACGACAATGGCGAAAGTGAGGTGGATAATTTCAGCATGAGTAGTGACGACAATGATGATTCCGAAGAAGAGCCCGAGGAGCTATTGGATGATGGCATTCCCGAGGATGCCGTGGGCCAGACCGAACCCGATTTGTTTCAATCTCCGAATTCGCCGAAGGGTTATGAGGTACCACCGACCGGTCGTTATGAGCAGCAACCTTTTGATCGCCCGATGGACAATAGTAATGGGAGCAGTGGAGAGTCATCCAAGTCGCCATCGATTCATGAGAATATTGCAAGGGTCTATTTTCCGAGACCGAGTCACTACTGGGATCCCGCAGGTCGTTTGGGGAGGATGGAAAGGTTGATGTATGAACGGTTTGTAGTTGAGACTAGAGTGATTAAGAAGTTTGATAAGACTGAGAGGGAACATCAAAGATTGTTGGAAAGGACTTCAAGAATTGCGTATGATGGGATGATGAACACAAGTGCCATCAACAGTTTGAAATCAATGGTTGCGAATTTAAGTGCTAGTCTTGACCGTGTGAGGGAAGATCAGATGAGGTTGTCGAGGATGCAGAGTTGGGAGCATCGTGTGAGGGATTCATTGCCCCCGGATTGGAGATTCGTGGACGATGTGGAGATGGAGGCAAATGACTTCATGGTTCAGCCGCCTACTGGAGGTGCTTGTATTTCGGTGGGAAATCAGGTAGCGATTGAGTGTGGATCCACATCAGGGATGAGAAAGGAAACAGAATGTGGGCCGGATGAGAAAGGAAAGGGAAAAGTGGATGAGGTGGATGAGGACGTGAGTGATGAGGAAACCGAGGAAGACGACGACGAGCCGCCATCCAAGAGGCAGTGTGGATCACCACATGCCTAGTTACTTGTTTTGTATTTTTCTTTGATCATTGTAATAGAACTATTTTAGACCTTTGTATGATGGTATTATGACGAGAAACTCAAGTACTTGATGTTTTGTGGTGAACGATTGTAGTGGCATTACTTGTCGCGATTTTGGTTAACTATCAATACAATCTATGTTACCTTTCATGATCTGTGATATGTCTTAAATTTGATCTTTTGTGGTGTGAATTGATGAATATTAGTAACTCCGTAGTGATGTGTCGTTGTATGTATTTTATGTCTGGGAAACTTGATATGAATACTTACATTGTTTTTCTATTTTTCCTGTCTTGCAGAAAGAGATATTCGATAAAACAATGCCTCCAAAGTTGACTGCCGATCGTGTTAACAACATGATTCAGGAAGCAATAGCTAATGCGTTGGAAGCGGACCGAGCTGGGAGAAATCAGGATCCAGGAAGGAACGCGGGGAGACAACCAGCCCCGAGAGTGTGTACCTATTCTAGCTTTATGAAGTGCGGTCCCACGCAGTTCCGTGGAACGGGTGGAGCCCTAGAACTTAGGCGATGGTTGGAAAAAGTTGAAAGTACGTTTGAAATCAGTGGTTGTGCAGAGGCGGATAAGGTAAAGTTTGCAGCGGCTACGTTTCTGGATGATGCGTTAAGTTGGTGGAATACCCAGGTAGCTACGGTGGGATTGGCTGTGGCAAATGCAAGAACGTGGAATGCGACCAAAGCTTTGTTGACCAAGAAGTTTTGCCCAGAGGAGGAATTGGGGCAATTGGAGGACGAATTGAGACATTTGACCTTAAAGAACAACGATATAGCTGCTTACACCAGGAGATTCAATGAGTTAAGTCTTTTGTGTCCGGACATATTTGCCAATGATGCCAAGAAAATGAAGCAGTATATTAAGGGTTTATCTAACAACATCAAAGGTGAAACAACTTCGTCGAAACCTGGAACGTTTGACGAAGCGGTTCAAATGGCACACGCTTTGATGGACGTTAAGCTTCAGGACAAGCAGAACTACATTGCTGAAGGCAACAAAAGGAAATGGGAGGCAGCACAAAGTAATCAATCCCAAGGCCAGAACCGAGGAGGAAATCGAAACAACCATGGGCCGAACCGTAATCAGCAGTTTAATCAGAGAAGGAACGAAGGGATGAGGGCAGTGACGAACCCTAGAGGTGTGAAAGTGAACCCCCATTGTGGAAAGTGCAATTTGTATCATGTTGGAAATTGCCCGCCGGCATGCGGCAAGTGTGGAAAGGCAGGTCATAGGACTGCTAGTTGTCGAACGGGAGGAGTAGCCACTGGGGCTAATGCTATCAGGATGAGAGGATGTTATAGCTGTGGAGAAAGAGGGCATGTGCAAGCAAATTGCCCGAAGGCAGGGAACAGACGGGGAGGAAATAATGCGGCTTCTGTGTATCAAGTGGGAACTGCTGATAAACCACAAGGTCCCAATGTGGTTACCGGTACGTTTTTGCTAGACGCTTGTTATGCTAGTATTTTATTTGATTCTGGCTCTGACAAGAGTTTTGTAGACGTTAGATTTAGTCGTAATATCGATAGAGAACCGGTGTTGTTAACGACTAGTTATAATGTTGAATTGGCCGATGGAAAAATTGTTAGTACGAATTCTATACTGAAAGGGTGTACCTTGAAGTTAGGAAACTACGCTTTTAAAATCGACTTGATGCCTATAGAGCTAGGATCGTTTGACGTGATTGTGGGAATGGATTGGCTAATGGCGCATAGTGCTACGATCGTCTGTGGTGAGAGATTGGTGCAGATTCCGCTGAGGAATAGGGTTTTAACGGTAAAGGGAGACGAATGCACTTCTCGTTTGAAGGTGATTTCGTGTTTGAAGATGATGAAGTACGTAGAGAGCGGATGCGATGTGTTTTTGGCACAGGTTTCGAGCGATGGTGATGTAGAGGCGAGGATCGAAGGGGTACCAGTTATTCGCGAGTATCCGGACGTTTTTCCAGACGAGTTGCCAGGTTTACCGCCTACCCGTGAGGTCGAGTTTCGAATTGATTTAGTGCCAGGAGCTGCGCCGGTTGCACGAGCACCTTATCGTTTAGCACCATCTGAGTTAAAGGAGTTAGCGGATCAGTTGAAGGAGTTGATGGACAAAGGATTTATTAGGCCGAGCTCATCACCTTGGGGAGCGCCAGTGTTGTTCGTAAAGAAGAAGGATGGTTCGTTTAGGATGTGTATCGACTATAGAGAACTCAATAAGCTGACGGTTAAGAATCGGTACCCATTACCGAGGATTGATGATTTGTTCGATCAATTACAAGGTTCCAGTGTGTACTCTAAGATCGATTTAAGATCAGGGTATCATCAACTGCGTGTAAGAGAGGAGGATATTCCTGTAACCGCCTTTCGTACGCGGTATGGACACTTTGAATTTCGAGTGATGCCGTTTGGGTTGACAAACGCGCCTGCTGTATTCATGGATCTTATGAATCGCGTGTGCAAGCCGTATCTAGATAAGTTTGTTATTGTTTTCATCGACGACATACTTATTTACTCTAAGAGTAAGGAGGAGCACGGGAAGCACCTGAGGAAGATTTTGGAGTTGTTAAGGAAGGAGAAGCTGTATGCAAAATTCTCTAAGTGTGAGTTTTGGTTGGAATCAGTGCAGTTTCTAGGTCATGTGATTGATAGTGAGGGAGTTCGTGTAGATCCTGCTAAGATCGTAGCGATCAGGGAATGGTCAGCACCGACGACGCCGACTGAAGTTCGACAATTTTTGGGTTTAGCTGGGTATTATAGAAGGTTTATTGAAGGATTTTCGTTGATTGCGAAACCATTGACGCGGCTTACCGAGAAGAATAGGGTGTATGAATGGGGAATTGAGGAAGAGCTTGCTTTTGAAACGCTCAAGGATAAGTTATGTTCCGCACCGATTTTATCATTGCCTGAAGGAACCGAAGATTTCGTAGTGTATTGTGATGCGTCTCGTAAGGGTTACGGAGCAGTGTTAATGCAACGTGAAAAGGTGATAGCTTACGCGTCGAGGCAATTAAGGAAGAACGAGGAGAACTACACGACGCACGATTTGGAATTAGGAGCGGTGGTTTTTGCGTTGAAGTTGTGGAGACACTATCTGTATGGGACAAAGTGTGTTGTATTCACTGATCACAAGAGTTTGCAGCACATTTTAGATCAAAAGGAGTTGAATATGCGACAAAGACGATGGGTTGAACTATTGAGTGATTATGACTGCGAAATTCGCTACCACCCTGGGAAGGCGAATGTTGTAGCGGATGCATTAAGTAGGAAGGAACGGGAGAAACCTTTGAGGGTTAGAGCTTTAGTGATGAGTGAGAGCGTTGACTTAACCGAAACTATACTGAAGGCTCAGGAGAGAGGATTGATGAAAGGGAATGTTGAAGCCGAGAACTTGGGACGAATGTTGAAACCTCTTTTCGTGATTAGGTCAGACGGACTGAGATATTTTGAGAATCGAATTTGGTTACCATTGTGTTCATCTGAGGAAGGAAAGCCTGGAGTTCGAGAATTGGTTATGAATGAGTCGCATAAGTCGAAGTATTCGATACATCCCGGATCGGATAAGATGTACCACGACCTGAAGAAAGTTTATTGGTGGCCGAATATGAAGGCAGATATTGCTCGATACGTCAGTAAGTGTTTGACTTGTGCAAAGGTTCAGGCAGAACATAAGAAACCATCTGGATTGTTGGTACAACCGGAAATCCCAGAATGGAAATGGGAGAAAATCGCAATGGATTTTGTGACGGGTTTACCTAGGACTCCTAGTGGAAGCGATATGATATGGGTAATTATGGACAGGTTGACGAAATCTGCTCATTTCTTACCTATGAAGAAGACGGACAGCATGGAAAGACTCGCCAGCGTGTACGTGAAAGAAATCGTCTGTAGACATGGAGTGCCGTTATCGATCATTTCGGATCGCGACAGTAGATTTACGTCGGAATTTTGGAGATCGCTTCAACGTGCGATGGGCACTGAACTGAGTTTAAGCACGGCTTATCACCCGGAAACTGACGGCCAGAGTGAACGAACGATTCAAACGATGGAGGACATGCTCCGAGCATGCGTGATCGATTTTGGAGGAAGTTGGGAACGCCACTTGCCTCTAGTGGAATTTTCATACAATAATAGTTATCATGCGAGTATCAAAGCGGCACCGTTCGAAGCATTGTATGGAAGGAAGTGTAGATCGCCCGTGTGTTGGAGTGAAGTAGGGGAAAGTCAATTGACTGGACCCGAAATGGTTTTAGAAACGACAGAGAAGATCGTGCAGATCAAGAACCGACTACTTGCTGCGAGAAGCCGACAGAAGAGTTATGCCGATAACCGAAGGAAACCGTTGGAGTTTGAAGTTGGAGATATGGTTATGCTCAAGGTATCGCCATGGAAGGGTGTAATTCGTTTTGGAAAGAAAGGAAAGTTGAGTCCGAGGTATATTGGACCGTTTAAGATCGTTGAACGAATTGGGCCAGTAGCGTACAAATTAGAATTGCCGACCGAGCTTAGTGCTATTCATGACACGTTTCACGTATCGAACCTGAAGAAGAGTTTGGCGGACAAGGAATTGGTGATTCCTTTGGACGAGATTCGACTAGACGACAAAATGCACTTTGTGGAAGAACCTGTGGAAATAATGGACCGGGAGGTCAAGCGGTTGAAGCATAGTAGGATTCCTATTGTGAAGGTCCGATGGAATTCTAAGCGTGGACCGGAATACACCTGGGAACGTGAGGACTTTTTCAAGGAAAGGTATCCTCATCTGTTCCAGTAAGACGAAATGTGAGTACAAGAAGAGGCGAGCGCCGGGACGTTGCTCTCTTTAAGGAGGGGTGGATGTGACACCCTAGAATCGAGGTCATTAACGTTACCCTAAATTACGCTAATTTTTGAAATTTTTATTTAATTATAATTTCTATACTTATAAGTATTTTGGTTAAAGCCGATGTTCGAGGTTATAATTTTTTACGGTTGACATTTTAAGAAGGACGATGACGATTACGATCCCGAGGGATGCCCAATTTTATATAATTTTTGACGATTTGTCGATAATGTAATTTTTCGAGAATTTTATTTACGGTTCGTGTTAAGTTGAGTCGGGTGAGTTTTATAGCCTTCCAAGTACATTTAAAGTATCCCAAAAATATTTTGGAGCATTCGGGAAGATTTCCGACTCCCGTAAAATTTTCAAAATTGACAAATGAGTCAAACCCGCAAAGTTTTGAGGTCGTTTTCTATTTAAGGACAAAAGAAGCCCAATATTGCATTTAGGTCCCTCCTAACCCATCAAAAGGGCCAAAAAGGACAAACACACAAACACACACAAAATTTACAAAAAAAAAAAATCAAACACTCTCCCTCTCTTCTCTCTCAAACCCACGGTCACACCCCAAACCCACAAAAATCCACCAAAAACCATTTTCCACTTGATTTTTCAAAAATCTAAGGTTAGACCACACTTAGTTTGGTCATTCCCCACATATTCATGTACTCAAATCTAACATGCATTGATAAAAATTTTTCAAGATTTTTCATATGATCCAAATTTATTTTTGAGGCTAAAAGAGCTAATGCATGTTGATAATTTAGTGTTATGGAAGTATAAACACCATGAAAACCCACCAAAATTAATTTGGTTGTGGTGATTGGGTCACCCAAACCCCACGGCAAAGGGGGTGTTTGGGGAGCCATGGTGGTTGTTGATTTTGCATGTTATATTTGTGTTTGGTTTGTTGTTTTAGGAAGATTCATATAGGTTTTATTACTTGCATGTTTATTTTCTTTGATTCTTGATATTGGGATTGGTTGATCAATAGGGGTAGGATGGAAGTTTGATGTTAGGATATGTTTGGGAAGGCTTAGGATGATGTTTAGTGTTGGTTAGAAGTCTTGGAATCGAGTCTAAGCATGTTTTTGGTATGGTCATTTTTAGGCAGAAACATTTGGTCTATTTTAGAAAAATGATTTTTGTTCCAGGTCTTGAAAACTAAATATAGTGATAGAGGGTTTTTCTAGCTTTAATTTGGTATAAGGTAGAGCCCGTGACTCAAAACGAGCTAAAAGTTATGACATTTTAAAGATCGGGTACCGGGAGACGAGGACTTTCACAATCCGAATTTGTGCAAAGTTTTAGTCAAATCCCGAGGGTCACAAGTATAATTTGGTAAATGGTCAAGGGTCAAAATTTGGTCCCTAACCTGTGTAAATGGGTCTATATGTTGACTTAGGTGTCAAGGAAGTCAAAGGTATTTTTCATATAGGTCAAAGAGGTCAAAATTGGTCGAAGCGCAATTTCAGCCCGTAAAATGTAGTCGTGGAAATGAGTTGCGTAACGGGTCGTAAAAGTGAAAAATTTTATTGGGTTTAAAAACATGTTATCTACAGGTCATATAGGATTTTTGGAAATTTTGTCAAATTTTATAAGCATGGTTTAATAAGGTAAAAAAGCCCGTACTTTAGTCAAGTACCGGCGAGGATGGGTAAAAATGGATAACGTAGGTTATAAGAACAAATGGAATAGAATGAATGATACTTGTTGTTTTTGTTTTTGGCGTGAGTTATATTTGTCTTAAGTGACTTGTATATATGTATTTTATACAGTACCGTAAGTATTTAAATGAGATTACTCATTACGCGTTATTTGTGATAGGTGTTGATTTACCCGGGCATCCGTAACATCGTCAGTGATCACTCCTCGAACTACCGACTACTTAATATCTAAGGTGTGAATTTATAGCCTCGCTTATATTATTTCAAATTGTTTTACCCGCGAGGAAAATGCATGCTAGTTTTTAAAAGGAACGTATATCATGAATGATTGTTAGACCCGAAAGTTGCCTTAGAAATTGTGTTGAGTACCAAAGTTGCAAAAGTCCCTAAATTCATGAACTATTAACTATTGTCTTGCCCTCGAGTAGGGGGAAATAGCCGCTTATGCAATTTGTAGTACTACGGGGTTAACGACCCAATGCTAGCCGAGAAGCTGTACTTATAGTAAGTTCTGCGGTAGATTATTTTGTATGAGAAATAAGGTATAATTGCAACTGATGCCTTTAGAAGGGGCACTCGTTTCATCTGAATCATGCCGGTATATTTACGCGGGTGATTGAGTTAACGGATTAGTGTCATGAGCTTAAACACAATTGTCAGTATCCTGATTATAGTTTGTTTGATCGACAAGACTATAAATGATCACGAATGGTTTTTATTATATATACGTTCAAATGGATTGTAAAACCTATGAATTCCACTCAACGTTTTCGTTGACCAAATTTTTGGCATGTGTTTCAGGTAACCGCTGAGCAATAGAATGGAGCATGCATGGGATGGATGTTGTGTGTACGGCTTGGTGTCCGCTTGTTTTTCCCTCCTTTTCTACTTAAACAATTTTTATGTTTAATGTCATGTGGTTGTAAACTGAAGTTTTTGGGGTTGAGATTCATGGGGACCGAAAACGCTAAAATCTGTGCACTATTTGGGGTTGGAAAAGCTGTGGACATGTATTATCTAACAATTTTAAATGTCGAATTTTTAAGACGACGTATTTTTAGCGTCATTTGATATATCTTGTGTGCAATGAATACTGTGTAGCACCCATTGTTGTAGTTCCGCTGCGCATACCAAATGTGGGGGTGTTACAGTACCCAAGAAAAACCCTTCACCATCCCCACCTTCCACCTTTAAACCTTCAACATCTCAACCTTCATCTTCTACACCTACACCTCCTAAGCCCAATATTCCCTATCCAGCTCGGTTAGACAAGTGCAAATTGCTCACCAAGGATGACATTAAAGTGTCAAACTTTTTGAAGAAGATTTCGGGAGTGACCATCACCATTAGACTTGTTGAAGCTCTTGCCCAAATGCCAACGTTCGTTAAGATGTTTAAGGAATTGCTTAATAAGAAGGAGAAGATGGCCGAGTTTGTTAATACTCGATTGAATGAAAACTGTTCTGCAGTCCTTCTTAAAGAACTTCCAGAAAAACTTGGAGATCCCGGTCATTTTGTGCTACCATGTACTTTTAACTAAACCGAAGAATTTACTCCCTTAGCCGATCTCGAGGCAAGTATAAATTTGATGCCTTTAAGTGTTTGGAAAAAGTTATCCTTACCCGATCTTACACCAACAAAGATGACTCTTGAGCTAGCAAATCGAACTCTCGCTTACCCCGTTAGTATTGCCGAAGATGTGTTTGTTAAAGTTGGTACCTTCACTTTTCCGGTCGATTTTGTGTTGTTGATTATGAAATGGACCCTCGTATTTCGTTAATATTTGGACGACCATTCTTGAGAACCGGAAAAGCTTTAGTCGATGTTGCCGAAGGTGAACTCATCATAAGAGTCGGAATGATGCACAAGTGTTTAAAATGGGGAAATCACAAACAAATTCAATGGAAGAGAATCGACGAATATGATTAATGTGCTTCAAGACGAGCTTGATACAACTACTTATGAAAGTTTAAAGCTTGATGATTTTGTCGTCTACAACAATCCTCTTTTCCATTCTTGCTATGATAATCCAGTTTTCCAAGATGATGTGGATGATTCCCTCTCCAATTTTGATCCTCCACCAGTTTATGAGTTTCCACCAATCTATGATCACTGTGATGATGATTCTAGTTCTGATATGGATGATTATGATAATTTTGCTTCAGAGTATAAAGACATGCCAACATATGATGATTTTGATGATGTTGATACTCTTTCGAGTGATTCTTCACATGATAACCTTATGCCTACTTTTGATGAAGATCCTCCACCAACAATGCTTGATCCTACTTTGGATGACTACTCATTTGAGGAAGATTTTGCTACTTTTCTCAATACCTACTTCCCCAATGAGAATGATTCTCCTCCTTTGGACTTTGCTTATGGTCTTTATCCTCCTTCGGATATTAATAAACCCGTTTCCAAGGATAAGAAGCCGGAAGACACCGATATTCGTAGTACCTATGTATTGACACCTCTTTATCCACCCTATGAGGATGAGATTGTGAGATTTATGAGCGGATCTTCTTCAAGGTCTACTGAGCCTGAGTCTTATTTTCCTCTAAAAGAAAAGGTGTTTGATCCTGGTATTGCAATTTTTAAGCCATCTCAGTATCCATCTGATGAAATAAAAGGAAAGATTTTTGGAAATAATGGAGATCCTGGCTTGCACTTCATCATACTTTCTACCACCGTGCTCAACAATGGTTTAAGGGAACATTGCCTACTCTTCTTTGGCTTGCCTTGTTCACCTTAAGCTTGTGCTACTTGATGAATGAAAACCATGTATTTGATCCCGGTGGATGTTCTTCAAGCTTCTTACCATTGTAATCAAGGTCGAGTCAGGCTCACGACTCGGTTAACAAAAACAAGCGCTTCTCGGGAGGTAACCCGCAATATCTATCCTTTTTCTTTGTTTTTATAATAAGTGTTGGGGGAGACCCTAGTATGTGTTTGTCGTTTTCTTTCTTATCATGTGCAGGGATTCGAGCTTTCAAAGATCCATTCTTGATGACTTTTGACGACCCGTGATTCCGTGTACCCGTCTTCTCGGTTCTATCCTAAAGTCTTTTGATTCACTATTTTATATTCTTCAGTATTAAAATAGGAATCACTTTAGTTGTCCTTTCCTTAGCAAAATTTAAACAAAGTGCACAATGTCCTAAGTTTTGGGGAGTTTACTCCCTCATGCTTAAACATTGAGGACAATGTTTATATTAAGTGTAGGGGGACTTCTATCGAAGTTAAGTGGGCTTTTCCTTGTATATGTCCTCATTTTAACCGGAAAATTGATTTTTCGACATTTTTCAAAATTTTTTATCTATTTTGGCCTTGTTGTATTTCCTTTGTTATTGTTATTTTCTTTCGTTGTTAGAATAAATTTTAATAAATGGTTCTAATAAGTTTAGATGTATTTGATATATTAGGACCGTTATGAATCTTTCGACTCAACCCGAGTTTACTTATCCAAGTTTACTCTAGCTAGTATCCTTAACGTGTTTAAGTCAAGTTTTGTTAGGCTTTTATATAGGGAACTTTAAAACGCAAAAGTCTTAACTCGTACGGGTTAAGAACAAGAACTTTTCGCTAGTTCCTATAATTGATCCTAGAAAGTCGTTTATCAGGGGAACTTTAAAATGCAAATTCTAAACTTGAAAAAGTCTAAGAAGATGCAAGATCTTATAGATGACTTGAAAACCCAACACTTTGATTTAATTGGCTAAGCATCCACGAGTCTCATTCCTTGAGATTTTAAATTGTGGATAACAAGAGATGATAGAGTCTATTATAAGTATGATATTCTTTCATGATTTTATGTGAGTTAATTATGAGCTTTTTCTCCCATCGCTTATTAATAAATTTAATTGCAATAAATAAGGTCGTACGATTTGAAAAGTTTATTAGCTTCTAGCAAAAGATCGTTTAAAAGTTGCTCGATATTAACTAGAGTTCATAGCCAAGGCATAACTTGTTGAAGCGGGATGCGAAAATTGGTGAGTCTGAAAAGGCCCTAACAAGGAATGAGGGCTACATTTTGTTGCAATAGATCCAAAGTGATGTGAAGAATCATTTATCAAAAATCAATATGAAGGATCGAGACACACGACAAAAAGCAAATACTCCCCTAAAGATCATGGAGAAGTCTATCCAAAAAGGCCCTAACAAGGTATGAGGATAAACAGATCCACGTCCTAAAAGGAGGCGGATCATTGTATATCAAAATCCCAAATAAAGATTAGAGAAAAATGAGAAGTCGTGGTCCAAGTATGAAGAATCTCTCAAAATTTTCAAGTGAAGAAATTCCTATTATGAAGAGAAGACCATTATTTCATGAACGTCTCTCAAGATTTGAAGTATGAAGTCAATGCCAAATATCGATCCGAGAAAGGTCTCAAATCGTGAAGCGAGTTATGCCAAGATATGAACTTTATGAGGTCTCGAGAAGCAGTTTTAAAAGATTTTATCCTTTAGCTAACTATTGATTAAATCGTCCTACTTTATTTTCGGCCTAAATAACATCGAAATAAGTCAACAATGCATCCTCGTGATCATTCAAGACATTAATAAAATATAAGAGATACACCTAGTAATAAGGGAGTCTAAGTGAATAACTGGGCCACATGAATTTGTGTTAGTTTGCTAACTTATAATAACAATGATCTCGTTTTTAAGATTGGTTTGGGGAACGTGAAACTTGAGGATGATAAACATTCATGACAAACCAAAGCCCTAATGTAAGTCTTTGATCTCTTTACATGTTTTCTTCCTTCAAATATTTTGTAACTCTCTATCTCTTAAAGTTTCCTTAATGTCTTTTGTTTAATAAAGGCCAAGGTGGGTTAATTATGATGGAAAATGTAAATCTTTCTTTGTAACTAATGCTTTGCATGAGGGCATTGCAATGGTCAAGTGTAGAGGATTTAATAAGTGTGAAAACACTTATCCTTTTACCACTTAATTATAATAATAACCAAGCTAAAACGTGTATTTAGTGTCGTAAATATCGGAATTATGCGTGTTTTGTGTTTTTGTTGTGATTTAGGACCAAAATGTGAAAAGGGAAGAAAACACGGGCTTTCACGGGCTTTTATCGAATAAAAAGACAAAAGACGAAGTCAAAAGATCAAGAGTGCAAGAAGAATGGATGTCCAAGGCCTATTCTGAAGATTTATCGAAGAAAAAGTCTAAAGACGGAAGTTTAATGAAGTCTAAGAACTCAAGTCTAATAAATGAAAAAATTATAAGACGAGTTCAATTTATCCCGAAACAAAGTCGGGAAAGTCGAAAAATTTGTGAAGACTAAAAGACGTGAAGAAGAAGAAAGGAACAACACATGCTAATCTCCCTATGAATAGAATCCTTAACCTCATTTGTGAGGTGTTAGCTAAATTGACAACTTAGTCTTTCCAATTTATTTTCCAAGCACTTTCATATTGTCATCTTAATTTCTTGTCTTTAATTTCAAGTAAGTTTTAATTTTGTGTTGTTGAATCTTTAATTTTAATCAAGTATTTCATTAATCTCTCATTCTACCTTTCTTATTTTTGTTAATCTTTATGCTTATTTGATTGTTTGTTATGCTTTTATGTTTTTGATTGTGTTAGCTTATTGATTTTATAGCTTATTGTGTGTTTGATTTGATTTTAGTTAAGTGTTTTAATAGTTTAATTTTATTAAAAGTTGATTTTTATTATTTAGATTAATTAGTGTTTTTAAAGTTTTTGATTTGTGGTTGAATTAGTTTTTCTTAAAAGTGTTTTAGATAAAGTTTTGGTAGCTTGCTTATTTTATTTTAGCTTATTCGTGGCTTATTCCCTGTTTTTAGCTAATACTGTTTCTGTCCATCTGATCTTTAGCATCTTCGAAAAAGGGTTTTGACATTCCGAAATAATACCCTTTTCCCGAAGATTGTGTATTTCGAAAATTTTCTTTCATTCCTTATTCCGAATTTATTTGTCCGAAATACCTTTTTATCCGAAGATTTGTTATTCCGAATATTTGCCTTATATTTCATTTTTCCGAAAAAGATTATGTTTATCCGAAATAGTTTAGTATTCCGAAGATGATGATTATTGTGAAATAAGTTTATTATTCCGAAGAAAGGTTGTTTTTCCGAATTCAGTTCTTTTTTCCGAAGAAGTTAATTTTTCCGAATTAAGCCTTTTATCCCAAAATCTACTTTATCCGAAATTATTAGATATTCCGAAAATATATAGTTTTTCCGAAATAGGGTTATTTTTCCGAAGATTATGTGTTTATCCGAATTAGTGATTTATTCCGATGATTTTAGTTTTTCTGAAGATATTTGTTTCTCCGAAAAAGCTTATTTTTAGTTTTATTTTATTTTATTTTATTTCTAGTTTTATTTTTATTAAGTTTTCAAATTTACTTTTCGTCAAGCTTTAATTTCCCGTCATTTAATTAACTTACTTTAAAGTTTTAAGTTTTCACCATTTACGTTTTAATCATTTTTAGCTTTATTTACCGTGCCATTTACTTTAAAGTTTTGCAATGTCATTTTAAACAACGACAAATCTTTCTTTTAACCAAAAGACGACTGAGTCGCACGTTAACCAGTAATCAATTCGATTAGACATAATTCAAATAATGAAAATTCAGTTATTAACTTTACTAGTTGCGGCTGTCTTTGTGTTTTCAATGCTGATGGTTATATTGTTACTAGTTGCAGCAGTCTTTGTGTTTTCAATGTTGATGGTTATATGCTGTTTTGCAAGATCTACCAAGAAACATGAACTCTACCAGTCAAATTCAAGTTTAGGGGAGGATTGTTAGGACCTCTGGAATAGATATTTGAAATAGCTAAGCTAGGAGGTATGTATTTCCTCCTGGTCCTAGTAGTAGTAGGAGCAATACGTGCTCCTGGTCTAGTATAAAGTCAAACATTATTATTTTTAGTAGTTTGTTAGGATATGCATGAGATATGTTAGGAAAGGATATACATATCAGAAGTTACACGTTTTGGGTTAATGTAGTATTAGGGTTTCCTTGTAGTATAAAAGGAACACATTGGCAGAAGGATTAGACACACCTTTCATCATCATTATTCATTTCATATTAATAGTAGAAATCCTTAGTAAGGATCAAGTTATTTAGTTATTCTGTTTCTTCTTGTTCATAGTATTTGTATTCCGCACTTATACTATGTGTTACATTAAGAGTCTCTCTGTGAATAGACTTGTGATTACAGAAGTCGTTCACCATCCTTAACAGGCTGCAAGATCCACATCTAGTGGACCCAACAGTAAGTTTTATTTTTCTTTACTTAGCGAGTGTGTAGCTACTTATTAATGCATGACATAAGGATCTTACACATAAGGCGAATGACTTATTATTCTTGAGTCAGACTTATATTAATTGTTGGCGGTTTTTCGAGTAATGGATGAGAGGATTACTTAGGATTAAAACCGTGCTTCCTTATTTTGAGATTTTACATTTCTTATATTTCACGCTTTAAATAATGACAAATTTGCCCTCAAGAAATTTGCTCAAATAATAACCGGTCTTAGAGGCATAATAAGTGGGGGTATAAGAGTAACACAGTTAATCTATATGAATAAGTTGACGCACTTTCACTTGTGGATAACAATGATCTTGTTTTTAAGCTTGGTATGGGGAAAGTGACACTTGAGGGTGATAAGTGTTCATGGTACCAAAAGCCCTAATCTAAGTCACTGATTTCTTTATGAGTTATTTCCATCAAAACCATTTCAAGAAAACCCAAAAATATATAAATAAGATTGCTTTCTTTGCATTGCATTGTAAATATTCAAAATCATTTATCATGTAGTATAGCATAGTTTATTAAATCATAAAATGGCCAAGGTGGATTAATTATGAGAGAAGTGTACTCTAGAGTTTTGAAATATTGCATTGCATAAGGCCATGACAATGGTCAAGTGGAGGGGAGTTGATAAGTGTGAAAACACTCGTCAATTATGATTCAAAAACCACATAAAACACAGCCAAATATACTAAATTTAACAGAAAATTATCAGAATTACGTGGGTATTTGTGTTTTTGTGTTTTCAGGTAAACAAGATGAATTTTGGAACAAAGACGCATTTTCAAGGGATTTATATGATAAAAGACGAAGAAAAAGACGTAAGAGCTTTCAAGGACCAATCATGCCAGAATTACCAAGAAGGAGGACTAAAGTTGTAATTTTTGTAATACAAAGGATGAAATGGAAATTTGCTAAGAAAATCTTTAACACTTTTAATAAAACAAAAAAAATGAAAGGACCAAAAGGAAAAGTGAAAAGTTACTTAACTTTCATATACACTTGGTCAAAAACCTGGTCAAGTCTCCACACACAGACACGTTTGTCTTCCTCATCAAATAAAGAGAGAAAGTAACGACTTCATCTCTTTATTCACCGAGACCTGCAAATCAATTTCGAGGATGATACATGAAGATCCAGTCAAAGATCAAAACTACAAAAGTACTCATCATCATCTTTTCTACAAGGAGATACCATTTAGTTAGATCAAGAGTGAACAAGGAAGAAATGCCCAAATCGGATGAAGAACCCTAACAAATTCATCCTCATATTTTCCACGTGGCACAACCTTATTAGAGGATACACGTCATCTCCTCCTCTTCAACGACTATAAATACCAAGAGAAGACCTCACTTTAGAGTTGGTTAGCATTAGGAGTAGATAACACATAGTTAGTTAGATAGGATTAGTTAGTTTGATTTTCTTTCAAAGCTTTATGATTTTCTGTTAATCATTCAGTGAGATGTTGTTATGATTCTGTTAACCAGTTGAGTTTTGTAACCGATTACTCATTTTTCCCCATTAATGAAAGCTTTGAGTTTCTTTAATATCTTCTCTTCTGTTTTCGATACTATATTGAGTTTCAAGTTTTGTAGTTGTAAAATCAGTTTCAACCTCTAAATCTTTGGTATATTCAGTTTCAAGTTTTCTTTTATTGTCTGTTAGGAAGTGAGTTAAATCATTGTTCACTATAGTTCAAAACTTGTCAGTTTTACTTCAGAATTGATAGGTTAGTCAAGTGTTTGAGATTTGATAGTTTTAGGTTTGATCGATAAGCTGATAAAGGTTTTCTGTCGAAGCTTTCAATTCAATTTTCTTTGATATAATCCTGTTAAGCTGTAATATAGATAGCATCTATGTGGTCTCTTGTGTTGGTTTAGTTTGGCAGGTGTTTAAATTCGAGGGAGATAAAGTAGCAGATCATAAGTCAATTCCAATAGTTGTGTTCGATTTTCGAAGGTGGTGTTTGTTTCAACCCGGTTCAGCGCCACACTTTGACTCAATGAACTTACTTCAGAAGTATTGGTCAAGCTAATTTTCATTTCCTGCATTTTGTTTTTGTATGATCTGCTATCTCAGTGTTGTGCTATATCAGTTTGTTTGTTTCACGTTTCGTACATGTTTCATTCAGTTCATGGATTTGAGTTCTTGTTCGTTAGATGACAAATTTTAGCATTCTGTTTTTACTCTTGTTTAGGTAGTCTGCTGGAATAGTGGTAGTTAAATTTCCGCTCTTTTCAATAGCAGATTCAAGATTTTGTATGTCTTCATCAGTGTTTGGCATAGTAGGTATTGGAGTAAATTTTGTGAGATTTAGTTAAAGATTAGGAAGTATAGATAAATGGAATTTGCTTATTCATTAGGAAAGTTCATTTGTTTTCGATCAGTGAGGCTCATCGCTTAATTCATTAGTATAAATTCTAGTTGAAAATGTTGCCTTCCCACTTAGTTTATGAGCATAAGTGTTGTAGACTGATATTGATTTTATAAGATGTAAGCTAGGTAATGAGTGAGTTAGAACATTCAATTAATCTGTTGAGGTATTAATAATTTTTTTTTGATAGAATTTATTCAAAAGAGCTATTAGAGTAAAATGACTAATAATAATCTTCAAACAACAACTTTCTCTATGTTCCCAATTTGTTTCAGAATTTAAGTTTGGTAATTTTACAGTTTTCGTCCTTCATTGTGTTATAGGTCTCGACGGTTACAGTTCATTTTTGTTAAGTAGTTAGGACGTTATCCCCTAGTAGTTGGATTTGTCACAACTTAGGTCCATGTCTTTAACTGTTATAAAAATTTGTTAAATTTAGTCTTACTCGGCCATTACCGTTGTTGGGCTATTCCATTTGCTCATTTGATTTGCATTTCAAATGGTTATATTATGGTAACAGTATTTCATCATTTCATATTACTATATTAGTGTAGTTCATTAGAGTTTATATTAGAATAGTTGATTTTCATGCTAATTACAATTTTTGAGTAGTAAAGTTGTAATTTTTGTTTTAATAGTTTACTTTTATATTTTGTATTTGGTATTTTTACTTTGTAGAATAAAATTGGTATTTTACTTTTCCCAATTAGTGCATTTAAAAGTGGTAATTGCGATGTGTTTTGTAGAATAGTACGTATTACATATCTAGATAATATTTATCAATTTGCATACATATCTTGATATTTTATATTTTAAATTTGTAGTTTCAATTTGCGTTTTATATTTCTTATATTTCGTGCATTTTAATTGTAGTAAGTGCAATATGTTGTAGTATAGTACGTATTATGTAGTAATAGATATTATTTTCATTTTTTACATGCTGTGTGTGCAAGTAGCTTAAAAACCAAACAAGCTTTTATAACCAAAAACAATAAAGTCAAACTTGAGATGGTTATATCAATTCGATTAGATACCGAGACAAAACGATACGAACAACGAATTATATTAATAACTTACCCTCACAACGAGAAATTAATTTTTATCGGGCATGAGCTTATGTTTAAAACATTCAAAGTTTTTAAGCTCATGCACAACGGTTTGCAGTCATATGTCAGATTGTAACCCGCGCTTCAAAGGAAGGAAAGTTTATCGCCGATGATAAACTTATACTCATTAACGAGAAAATAAATTTTCCCAGACACGAGCTTACATTAAAACCATTCAAAGGTTTTAAGCTCATGTATATGGTTCATTGTTATTTGTCCGACAATGACCCCGACTTCAAATAAAGGGAAGTTTATCTTGTCAACGATTAACTTATCCTCATTAACGAGAAATTAAATTTTCTCGGACACGAGCTTACATAAAAACTATTCAAAGGTTATTAAGTTCGTGTAAATGGTGTATAATTATATTTCAGATTAAGCCCCAGACTTCAAATAACGGAAAGTTTATCGCCGATGATAAACTTATTCTCACAACGAGAAATTCATTTTTTCTCGGGCATGAGCTAATATTAAAAACATTTGAAGTTTTTAAGCTCATGCACAATGACTTATAGTTAAATATCAGACTGTAACTTGGACTTCAATTTTAGGGAAGCTTATCCTTAATGATAACTTATCCTCGTAACGAGAAATTCATTTTTCTCGGTCATGAGCTTGTATTAAAACATTCCAAGTTTTAAGTTCAGAAAGGAAAGTGTATCTTTTAAATAAGAGAACTTTTAATCATAAAGAAAAATTCATCTTTCTCGGTCATGAGCTTTAATACAAAGATTTTGTATATAAAAAGTTATCGTCTCGTCTCGATTCGAATTGAAAAAGGTTAACGTGCGACTCAGTCGCCTTTGGTGAATAAAAGAAAAGGTTGTCGTTGTTTATAACTAATTAAAGATAAAAATTCTAAAGTAAATGACAAAATAATAAAAGCGATAAATGATTAAAACTTAAATGAAGACTTAAACGGAATAAAGATAAAAGCTTGAAAAGATTAAACAAAAAATAAGGCTTTAAAAGAAAATTAAGTAAACGACGAAAGATTAAATCTTGATAAAAAGTAAATAATGAAAACTTAAAACTTTATAAAAAATGTAAACTTTAAAATTAAACTAAGACAAAGCAATTAAAAATAACACTGAATAGAATGGCGGGAAAAATAAAGTTTAAAAACAATAAAAAAAAAAACTTATTCAGAATGTTGTTTTTCTCTTTGTTATCTTGAATGTTGACTTTGGGGTCTTATCTTGAATGTTGACTTTGGGGTCTTATCGTGAATGTTGACTTTGGGGTCTTATCCTGAATAATGAGTTCTACTTCTTATCCTGAATATGAGTTCTACTTCTTATCCTGAATATGAGTTTCACTTCTTATCCTGAATATGAGTTCTACTTCTTATCCTGAATATGAGTTTCACTTCTTATCCTGAATATGAGTTATACTTCTTATCCTGAATATGAGTTTCACTTCTTATCCTGAATATGAGTTCTACTTCTTATCCTAAATATGAGTTCTACTTATTATCCTGAATATGGGTTTCACTTCTTATCCTGAATATGAGTTTCACTTCTTATCCTGAATATGAGTTATACTTCTTATCCTGAATATGAGTTCAACTGCTTATCATGAATATGAATTTCACTTCTTATCCTGAATATGAAAAATGGTGCTAGTTCGGAATACAAGGGTTTTTGGAAAACCCGGGTAAGAACGAAATTGAGCTAAATCAAAATAAGCTAAAATCTAATAAGCACTTAACCAAAAATCTAACCAATCTAATTTTAAGAAAAACTAAATAAGCCACGAATTTAGAAACTTTTAAAAACACTAAATAATTAAAATATTTAAAATCAACTTTTTTATAAAATAACTTTTAAAAACACTTAATTAAAATTAAGAAAAGCACACAATAATCTATAAGATCAATAAGCTAACACAATCAAACACATAAAAACACAACAAACAATCAAATAAGCATAACAATAAGCACATAAGCATAAAGATTAAGCAAATCAAGAAAGGTAGAATGAGAGATTAATTAAAAACTTGATAAAAGATAAAGATTCAATAACACAATTTAAAAACTTACTTGGAAATTACTTGAAATTAAAGACAATAAAGTAAATTGACAATATGAAAGTGCATGAAATAAAGTGGAAAGACTAATGTGTCAAATTAGCTAACACCTCCTAATGACACATTAGGAGGGTATTTATAGGAGGAGTAAATGTGTTGATGCTTTCTTCCTCTTCTCGTCTTTTCGTCTTACAAATTCTTCGTATTTCTCGACTTTGTCTTGGGATTTGTCGATGGATAAATTGAACTCGTCTTATAATTTCTTCATTTATTAGACTTGAGTTCTTTGACTTCCTTAAACTTCCGTCTTTAGACTTTTTCTTCGATAAATCTTTCGAATAGACCTTGGACTTCCGTTCTTTTTGCACTCTTGATCTTTTGACTTCGCCTTTTGTCTTTTTCTTCGATAAAAGCCTGTGAAAGCCCGTGTTTTCTTCCCTTTTCACATTTTGGTCCTAAATCATAACAAAAACACAAACCACGCATAATTCCGACATTTACGACATTAAATACACATTTTGGCTTGGTTATTATTACAATTAAGTGGTAAAAGGATAAGTGTTTTCACACTTATTAAATCCCCTACACTTGACCATTGCAATGCTCTCATGCAATGCATTAATTACAAAGCAAGATTAACATTTTCCATCATAATTAACCCACCTTGGCCTTTATTAAACATAAGACATTAAGGAAATTTAAAGAGATAGAAAATTAGAAATTATTTGAAGGAAGAAAACAAGTAAAGAAATTGAAGACTTACATTAGGGCTTTGGTTATCATGAATGTTTATCACCCTCAAGTTTCACGTTCCCCAAACCAAGCTTAAAAACGAGATCATTGCTATTATAAGTTAGTAAGCTAACACGCACTCATGTGGCCCAATTAGTCACTTAGATTCCCTTATTCCTAGGTGTATCTCTTATATTTTATTGTTGTCTTGAATGATCACGAGGATGCATTGTTGACTTATTTCGATAGTTTATTTAGGCCGAAAATAAATAAGACGATTTAATCAATAGTTAGCTAAAGGACAAAATCTTTTAAAACTGCTTCTCGGGACCTCATAAAGTTCATATCTTGGCATAAATCGCTTCACGATTTGAGACCTTTCTCGGATCGATATTTGGCATTGACTTCATACTTCAAATCTTTAGAGACGTTCTTGAAATAATGGTATTCTCTTCATAATAGGAATTTCTTCACTTGAAGTTTTTAAGAGATTCTTCATACTTGGACCACGACTTCTTCATTTTTCTCCAATCTTTATTTGGGATTTTGATATACAACGATCCGCCAACTTTTAGGACTTGAATCTATTTATCCTCATACCTTGCTAGGGTCTTTTCGGATAGATTTCTCCATGATCTTTAGGGGAGTTTTTGCTTTTCGTCGTGTGTCTCGATCCTTCATATTGGTTTTTGATAAATGATTCTTCACATCACTTTGGATCTTTAGCAACACAATGTAGCCCTCATGCCTTGTTAGGGCCTTTTCAGACTCGCCAATCTTCGCACCCGCTTCAATAAGTTATGCCTTGGCTATGAACTCTAATTAATACCGAGTAACTTTTCGAATCGTACAACCTTACTTATTGAAATTAAATTTATTAACAAGCGATGAAAGAAAAAGCTCATAATCAACTCACATAAATTCATGAAAGAATACCAAACTCATAATTGACTCTATCATCTCTCGTTATCCATAATTTAAAATCTCAAGGAATGAGACTCGTGGATGCTTAGCCTATTAAATCAAAGTTTTGGGTATTCAAGGCATCTATAGGACCTTGCAACTTCTTAGACTTTTTCAAGTTTAGAATTCGCATTTTAAAGTTCCCTTGATAAAAGACTTTCTAGGATCAATTATAGGAACTTGCGAAAAATTCTGGTTCGTAACTCCTATAAAACTTTCGCGTTTTAAATTTCCCTATATAAAAGCCTAGCAAAAATTGACTTAAACACATTAAGGATACTAGCTAGAGTAAACTTAGATAAGTAAACTCGGGTTGAGTCAAAGATTCATGATGGGCCTAATATATCAAGGACATCTAAACTTAATAAAACCATTTTATTAAAAATTTATTCTAGCAATGAAAGAAAATAACAAAAACAAAGGAAAATACTAGGCCAAAATAGATTAAAAATTTTGAAAAATGTCAAAAAATCACTTTTCCGGTCAAAATGAGGACAAATACAAGGAAAAGCCCACTTAACTTTGATAGAAGTCCCCCCTACACTTAATATAAACATTGTCCTTAATGTTTAAGCATGTGGAAGTAACCTCCCCTACACTTAGGACATTGTGCACTTTGTTTAAATCTTGCCAAGGAAGAGACAACTAAAGTGATTCCTTTTTTAATATTGATGAATATAAAATAGAGAATCAAAAGAGTATAGGATAGAACCGGGAAGACGGGTACACGAAATCACGGGTCGTCAAAAGTCATCAAGAATGGATCTTTGAAAGATCGAATCCCTGCACATGAGAAGAAAGAAAACAACAAACACATACTAGGGTATCCCCTTACACTTATTGTAAAAAACAGATAAAAAAGGATAGATACTGCGGGTTGCCTCCCGAGAAGCGCTTGTTTTTGTTCACCGAGTCGTGAGCCTGACTCGACCTTGATTAGCATGGTAAGAAGCGTGAAGAACATCCACCTGGATCAAATACATGGTTTTTGTCCATCAAATAGCACAAGCTTAAGGCGAACAAGGCAAGCCAAAGAAGAGTAGGCAAGGTTCCCTTAAGCAGTTGTTGAGCACGGTGGTAGAAATTATGATGAAGTGCAAGCATATCTCCATTGTTTCCAAAAATCTTTCCTTTTATTTCATCAGATGGATACTGAGATGGCTTAAAAATTGCAATACCGGGATCGAACACCTTTTCCTTTAGGGGAAAATAAGACTCAGGCTCAGTAGACCTTGAAGAAGATCCGCTCATAAATCGCACAATCTCATCCTCAGAAGGTGGATAGAGAGGTGTCAAAACATAAGTACTACGGATATTGGTGTCTTCCAGCTTCTTCTCCTTTGAAACGGGTTTCTTAATATCCGAAGGAGGATAAAGACCATAATCAAAGTCCAAAGGAGGAGAATCATTCTCATTGGGTAAGTAAGAATTAAGAAAAGTAGCAAAATCTTCCTCAAATGAGTAGTCATTCAAAGTATCAAGAGTGTTAGGTGGAGGATCTTCATCAAAAGTAGGTGCAAGGTCATCATGTGAAAAATCACTCGAAAGAGTATCAACATCATCAAAATCATCATATGTTGGCATGTCTTTATACTCTGAAGTAAAATCATCATAAGCATCCACATCAGAACTAAAATCATCATAGATTGGTGGAGCATTATATATATTGGTGGGGAATCATATATTGGTGGAGTATCTAAATTGGAGAGAGAATCATCCACATCATCTTGGAAAAATAGATTATTATAGCAAGAATCTAAAAGAGGATTGTTGTAGACGACAAAACCATCAATCTTTGTACTTTCATAAGTAGTTGTATCAAGCTCATCTTGAAGCACATTAATCATATTTGCGGATTCTTTTCCATTGGATTTATTTGTGATCTTCCCCATTTTAAACATTTGTGCATCATTCCCGACTCTTAAGATTAATTTACCTTCGGCAACATCGACTAAGGCTTTTTCGGTTCTCAAGAATGGCTGTCCTAGTATTAACATAATACGAGGGTCCATTTCATAATCAACAACAACAAAGTCGACCGAAAAAGTGAAGGTACCAACTTTAGCAAACACATCTTCGGCAATACCAACGGGGTAAGGGAGAGTTCGATTTGCTAGCTCAAGAGTCATCTTTGTTGGTGTAAGATCGGGTAATGGTAACTTTTTCCAAACACTTAAAGGCATCAAATTAATACTTTCCCCGAGATCGGCTAAGGCAGTAAATTCTTCGGTTTGGTTAAAAGTACATGGTAGCACAAAACGACCGGGATCTCTAAGTTTTTCCGGATGTTCTTTAAGAAGGACTGCAGAACAATTCTCATTCAATCGAGTATTAATAAACTCGACCATCTTCTCCTTCTTACTAAGCAATTCCTTGAATGCTTTCACAAATTTCGGCATTTGGACAAGTGCTTCAACGAGGCTAATGTTAAAGTTCATTTGGGAGATCATCTTCATAAAAGAAGTAACTTGAGCATCCTCTTTAGTAAGCAATTTGCACTTGTCTAACCGAGAAGGATAAGGGATGTTGGGTTTAGGTGGTGTAGGTGTAGTAGGTAAAGGTTGAGATGTTGAATGTTTAGAAGTAGCATGTTTAGAGGTGGAAGGTGGGGTTGGTGAAAGGTGTTTCTTGGGTACTTCGTCATGAAGAGGTGGAGACGATAACGGAGAACTAATACTATGCGAAGAAGTAGGCGGGATAAATGGTGGTGGAGGAGTTGTAGATGGAGTAACTGGGGGAGGGGTAGAAGGTCCTACTAGCATTGCTCCACTGCGTGTAGTAATAGCACTCACATTCGCTCTTGGGTTGGTGACGGTATTCGAGGGAAGAGAGCCCGAAGTAGAGGGTTGAGTGGTTTGGAAGAAACTAGCCATCATATTCTTCAAATCATTTGTTTGATTGCTTAAAGAGGTTTGCATATCATGTCTAAGCTCGGTTCGAATATTATTCTCTTGCTTAGTGATATCTCCTTTCAAGTTGATGATTTGGCTTTGAAGATTCTTAACCACCTCTCCTTGGGTCCTCATGAAATTTTCCACATCTTGGTTATGTGTTGTGGGTGAAGTGATGGGTGGAGCGGGTGGGTGATATGGTGTAGAAGCTCGAAGTGGGTTTGGATTGCTTCTATTAAAGTTGTTGGGATTGTGGTTTTGAGGAGAAAAACTGGGTGAAAGAAAGTTGTTAGAACGATAACTTAGCAAGTTACGATCACCTTGAGGTCGGGCTTGATAGCTTTCCGTTGAATAGTTACCATGAGCCGCATACACGTTTTCCGGATTGTCATGAGTAGAAGGACAATCAGTATATGAATGAGGACCGCCGCAAGTCTTACAAGAAAGTGCTACAACTTTAACTTGTTATTGTTGATTCGTAGCTATGAGTAGGATATTTTTGTTCATTTCGGCCATCATGCGGGTAAATTCGGTCATCTCGGTGTGTGATAAAGTAGAAGAAACATTGACTCTCGGGTTAGTCCTTGAAAATGCGGATGAATCCCAATTTTTGTGATGAGTAGTCATATTTTCTATAAGCTCTCTACACTCCTCGGATCTTCTTTTCATAAATGTGCCACCGACGGCTGCAATAATTGTATCACGATCACGAAAAGTTAAACCGTTGTAGAAAGTATCAATTAAGGTGACGGGGATCATGTTGTGGTTAGAACATCGAGCGATCAAAACATTTTAACGTTACCAAGCATCGAAAAGTGATTCATCAGGTTCTTGTGTTAAACCACTGATTTGATTACGAAGGCTCATTACCATGGATGGTGGAAAGTAGCGAGACAAAAATCGTTTAGTCATCTCGTCCCATGTATGAATTGAATTCTTAGGAAGTCGGTCAAACCATTTTTCGGCATGGTGGGATAAAGTGTGTGGAAATATATGAAGGCGAAGAAAATCCATGGTAAGACCGGGCAATTTCATGCTTTAATTTAGGGTAATGAATTTGTCGAGGTGTTTGTTGGCATCATCATCCGGCAATCCGCGAAATGGACAAGTGTTTTGAACTTGTTGGATCATGTGATGCTTCAACGAAAAATCTGGAGCCGTGATTTGCATTGGCGCAATCGGTCCTCCACGTCCATTCATTGTTGGTTGACAAAGCTCCTCCATCGTACGAAGGTCTGGTTGAGGGTCATTGTTGTTATTATTCATATTTTGGTGAGGTGGATTATTATTGTTTTGTACACCGGTCATGTCTAAGTCTTCAAGAGTCTCGGGCTCAGAATAAGACGATGAGCGAGTACGCATACACCTGCAAAAGAAAAAGATAACAAAGAAATAGAGGAAATATATTTACTTTAAAAATAAAATCTTTTTGGTGTAAAACTTTTGAAAAAGAATTACTTTTTATGAGTTTTTTAATGTTTTTGGATTTTTAAAATTTTTTTATTTTTAGGATTTTTGAAAATTTATGACACGAAAAATAACGTTCACGAGTGAACGGATCCCAAAATCCAACGCGTCTCTCACAAAAAACCGTTAATCTTCACGAAAAGAGCCGGCAGCGGCGCAATTTTAATACAAAGATTTTGTATATAAAAAGTTATCGTCTCGTCTCGATTCGAATTGAAAAAGGTTAACGTGCGACTCAGTCATCTTTGGTGAATAAAAGAAAAGGTTGTCGTTGTTTATAACTAATTAAAGATAAAAATTCTAAAGTAAATGACAAAATAATAAAAGCGATAAATGATTAAAACTTAAATGAAGACTTAAACGGAATAAAGATAAAAGCTTGAAAAGATTAAACTAAAAATAAGGCTTTAAAAGAAAATTAAGTAAATGATGAAAGATTGAAACTTGATAAAAAGTAAATGACGAAAACTTAAAACTTTATAAAAAATGTAAACTTTAAAATTAAACTAAGACAAATCAATTAAAAATAACACTGAATCGAATGGCGGAAAAAATAAAGTTTAAAACCAATAAAAAAACACTTTTTCGGAATGTTGTTTTTTCTTTGTTATCCTAAATGTTGACTTTGGGGTCTTATCCTGAATGTTGACTTTGGGGTCTTATCCTAAATGTTGACTTTGGTGTCTTATCCTGAATGTTGACTTTGGGGTCTTATCCTGAATAATGAGTTCTACTTCTTATCCTGAATATGAGTTCTACTTCTTATCCTGAATATGAGTTTCACTTCTTATCCTGAATGAGTTTCACTTCATATCCTGAATATGAGTTCTACTTCTTATCCTGAATTTGAGTTTCACTTCTTATTTTGAATATGAGTTATACTTCTTATCCTGAATATGAGTTCTACTTCTTATCCTGAATATAAGTTCTACTTCTTATCCTGAATATGAGTTTCACTTCTTATCCTGAATATGATTTCTACTTCTTATCCTGAATATGAGTTCTACTTCTTATCCTGAATATGAGTTTCACTTCTTATCCTGAATATGAGTTTCACTTCTTATCCTCAATATGAGTTATACTTCTTATCCTGAATATGAGTTCTACTGCTTATCCTGAATATGAGTTTCACTTCTTATCCTGAATATGAAAAATGGTGCTAGTTCGGAATACAAGGGTTTTGGAAAACCCGGGTAAGAACGAAATTGAGCTAAATCAAAATAAGCTAAAATCTAATAAGCACTTAACCAAAAATCTAACCAATCTAATTTTAAGAAAAACTAAATAAGCCACGAATTTAGAAACTTTTAAAAAACCTAAATAATTAAAATATTTAAAATCAACTTTTTTATAAAATAACTTTTAAAAACACTTAATTAAAATTAAGAAAAGCACACAATAAGCTATATGATGAATAAGCTAACACAATCAAACACATAAAACATAACAAACAATCAAATAAGCATAACAATAAGCATATAAGCATAAAGATTAAGCAAATCAAGAAAGGTACAATGAGAGATTAATTAAAACTTTGATTAAAGATAAAGATTCAATAACACAAATTAAAAACTTACATGGAAATTACTTGAAATTAAAGACAATAAAGTAAATTGACAATATTAAAGTGCATGAAATAAAGTGGAAAGACTAATGTGTCAAATTAGCTAACACCTCCTAATGACACATTAGGAGGGTATTTATAGGAAGAGTAAATGTGTTGATGCTTTCTTCCTTTTCTCGTCTTTTCGTCTTATAAATTCTTCGTCTTTCTCGACTTTGTCTCGGGATTTGTCGATGGATAAATTGAACTCGTCTTATAATTTCTTCATTTATTAGACTTGAGTTCTTCGACTTCCTTAAACTTCCGTCTTTAGACTTTTTCTTCGATAAATATTCCGAATAGGCCTTGGACTTCCGTTCTTTTTACACTCTTGATCTTTCGACTTCGTCTTTTGTCTTTTTCTTCGATAAAAGCCCGTGAAAGCCCGTGTTTTCTTCCCTTTTCACATTTTGGTCCTAAATCACAACAAAAACACAAACCACGCATAATTCCGACATTTACGACATTAAATACACGTTTTGGCTTGGTTATTATTATAATTAAATGGTAAAAGGATAAGTGTTTTCACACTTATTAAGCTTTACGTTAAAACATTCAAAAGGTTTTCAAGCTCATGAAAACGACTTCTAAGTAAATGTCAGCTTAGAACTCGCTCTTTAGTTAAAAGGAAAGTTTATCGTCGATGGTAACTTATCCTTAACAACAAGAAGTTTACAACTTCTCGGACTTGAGCTCGTGTCGTAAGATATTCAAAATCTTAAGCTCAAGTGATTGGTTTCAAAACGTTGAACACAATTTTTCAAGAATTATTCAAAAGGTTTTTCTAAATCTTTCAAAATTGTGTGTTCAACAATGTTTTGATAAAAAGTGCATGTCTTCTGGAATCGATAATATTTACGATCCTAGAAATGTCATTCAATAATGACACGTGATTATAAATAAAGTTCGAGCAGAAGCTCAAATGTTTTAAAACATGCTCAATTATGGCTTGTATTTATTTGTTAAAACAAAAGAAATCTTGTTTTTATGAAGTTATCATCTCCACCAACCGTAGAAATTTACAATTGATATCTACATACTCGACGATGCGACTAATCAAACGGAGACTACAACTCTTTCGATAGAACACGGGTCAACAATTAAGGGGGAGAAATTGTTCATCATTCAGAATCTTTGATGCCGAAAGTGCCAAGTTCACAAATTGGTGTCAAGGCAAAGATATCAATTGTACACATGATGTCAAGAGATAACTTCAGACGTGACGAGGTGACCAACATTCGTGAACAAGAACCATGTGATTCTATCATATGATGTTCTCCATCATTCAAGTCCAACCTCGTAAATTGCTAATCTTGTGAATACATTATCATATATGATCTTTGCACGTGATAAGTACCTTACACTTGTGTTTAAAAGGTATTTAAATTACGTTTCAAGTACACCCTCATTAATTTGAGGGGGAGCTTGTGAAAATCATGAAGATAATTGGATTTGCATTTTTCTTCCCAAATTTTCTTAAAATGCTATTAAATCAGTTGATATTAAAAACATCGATTGGGTTAATATTTTTAATAAGGAGGAGAAAATGTGATTTAATATGGGAAATTATTAATTACAAATGGTTTGAATTAACGTGATAGCTCATCCCGACATGTGCGAAATGTTTTCAGATATCGTGGCATATGTTAAGGGGGAGCAAAATGGATTTGGATATCAAAATGGATTTCAAGGTGACATACACTTACCCAAAACATCTCTATTCACGACGGTGAAGATTGTGGTGACATAAGGATGATAGGATAGGTTAAAGTCCAATGATTCCTCTAGAACCGGAGGAATCTTCCCAAGGACATTCCTTAGCTAGAAATAGTAGTCCTTAGGAAAGATGGAGAAAGATTGTGAATGTAGCTGAATGCCGACCAGGTACTTAAGTTAGCACTGGAACAATCACAACAAGGTGCTAGTTATGAAGTATTGGTAAGCATTGAAGGGATTGAAGAATGAAAAAGAATTGTAAAGATAAAGGGTGTAAAGAAAGTAGCCCTCCTTACAACCTTAGGCAGAAACCGGGTCAATACATATGCTATTGAGATCATTTTTAATGATGCTTGATTTTGATGATAGACATCCTGGACCCAGTGATGCAATCATCCCAGCTAACTCAGATATCTCTCAAAAGATATTTGTTTTAATCACACGGAGACAATGCATTATCTATTGATTTATTCACTCCGAATAAATTGGTATTGAAATGGTGGCACTCCTCTCCAGCCTCCGATCACTAAAATCCAAAATGCGCGATCGAGTCTAGAGCCATTTGAGAACATCAACTATCTCATTAGGACACACTTCCATAATTCCTTTCTTCTTCACACACTGTGAAAAGTAAGAAAGATCTTAAGAGTCCTACGCAAAATCTTCATGATCTTGCCTGAACATCTGAGTAATACGAAAGTATTTACAACGAAGATGGAAATCCTTCTTGAGAGAATATCAAAAACCTCATGGTAGGTGATTTGTGCGATTCTTTATGAATCAAGCTTGTGATAACTTGAAAGCAACAGTGGTTTAATTCGTAATTGAACTTAAACACGTTCCAGTCCTCTACGCAATATCTTTGTGATCTTGCCAGAACACTCAGAGTGACACTCTATATTGTTCACAATGATGAGTGTAAATCCTTCTAGTTTTAACATCAAACAGCACTTGGTAGGTAACTTGCAAGATTCTATATGAATCAAGCTCGTGACAACTGGAAAGCAATGATGGTGCGATTCTTTAATGAATCAAACTTGTTCCAGGAATCGGATTTGACGGCTTCAAATCATGCAGATATTATTATCCAAATGCTTCACTATTTATGTTCGCAGTCAGCTTTGGACGGTCGAATAAAGAGAACGGGTTTACCCGTGAAATATTGTCAAGGAGGTTCTTAATTGAAACTACCTGCCACAAGTATGATATTTTATATCGTCCAACGGTCTTCACCGGACAGAGGTAAAATGCTACCGAATTAGAATGAAATGTTCAAGCCATTTCATCCGTGTATATGTTTTGTTGCTAATTGTCTTACGTAGCGTAACAAGAAGGTGGCATTGTGGTGTACTATCCGAAAATAAGTCGTCCTCGCATGCTTATACTTTATGAACTTAAGACTTCAACAAATTCAAGAAAGCCTAAAAGTCAAGTCTTCCGCTGTATCAAACTCTATAGCTTTCAAGAATTATAAAGGTATAAGTATGTGGAACATGAAGTCACGAGGAGGCAAATTTCACAAGTAATGAATGCACAAGGTCAAGGCAAGGAAACATGCTCAAGACTAAAGTGAGAGATCACATCAGCATATTCACAAGAACAAGATCAATGACTTAAGCATATTATGCTAGGTTTAAATTTTGTAAAATGGTGTGACCTCCCTTAGGGGGAGATTGTTGGAAATACGTTTTTCTAAAGAAAGTCTCGGTCACATCATTGTTAGCATAGATCACGAGCTATAGCCTATTTAGGAAATTGTAACTTGGAGTGACTTCCCTTAGGGGGAGATTGTTGGAAATACGTTTTTACGTATTTAGGAGGATCGGTTACCCCAAAGATTTATAAGTAGTATGGGCTCGTGATCTAATATGTAAACAATATATCCCACAATCCCACATGTAGGGTGGGCTATATATACCCCCCTCCTAGCATGTTAGGAGGGGTTGTTGTTAGTTGTTCATTTACATTTCACTTAATCATTCATCCTTTCTCTCATTCTCTCCTTTCTCTCTCTAACTTTACCTCTCTAGTCTTTTTATCCCTCTCCCTCTATTTAGATCATAACAACACTTTAACAATAATAAGAAATAGTGGACCTACATGTTTGTCATTAATGGAGGAGTAGTTGACTGGAAGAGGAAAAAACAGACAACGATTGCAATGCATGCTACTCAATCTGAGTACATGGCTGCTTCAAAAGCTACAACGAAAGCTGTTTGGATTATGAAGTTTGTTGAAGATCTTGGAGTGATGCCTTCGATCAAAGAACCTATTAATATGTATTGTGACAATTCTACCGCAATCATATTCTCCAATGATCCTGGAGTCATGAAGGGCGCTAGACACTTAAAACGTAGATATCACTATGTTCGAGAACAAGTCAAGGCTGGTGAAATAAGATTAATAAAAGTTCACACAAATAATAACTTAGCTGATCCTTTTACTAAGGCTTTTCCTCGAGGAAAGATCATTGAACATGCCAATTGAAATGGGCTTCATTTAGCTAGTGATTTCATGCAAATATGTGATTAATATTTGGATGAAGGATGTTAGACATTATTATTTAATGAAATTAAGTATTTGTTATGTTTATTCTTGTTATTTAATTTTGTCCTATTTTACATGTTTTAATCCATGAATATTAAATTATTCTAAATGTCCATTGTCGATTAATAATATGGGAGTATTATTAAATTAAGACAAATCTAAATTGTGACATATTATACTTGAAAGTATATTGATGTGTTTACATATCAAATTTAGATGATATTCAATGAATTGAATATATGACTTATCCCAACTATATGGTTATACTTTATGGATCTTTATCATCAACTGAATCATAAATAGTTATCCTCAGACCTAAGATACCAGAAAACTGACGTGGATCTAGTGCATTTTCTATGAAATAATCTAAAGTTATACGTAACTGGTAGGCATAAGGGTTATTTTCACAAGTGTTGCAAAATTCATAAGTTTTGCTTATAGTCAATATGGGATTTGTTTCTTCAAAATTAATTTTGGAGTTTAATACAGTTGGGCCCCTCGTAGGATTAGTAAGATGTTTGTGTGACCGTACCCAAAGTCATTCTGAACTGTCTTCAAATGTTTTGGTAATCTTGCTTAATCAGGTATACGAGAAACATACTAGTTAATTAAGGAATGACTAAGATCCATATCCTTATTAACATTGTTTTAGAAATGAAAGGATAATAATAATGGTGAATCGTTAATAAGGTTTTATCCAGGAGACCTTACTCGAGTTGTACTAGAGGCATCGACGTGTAACTAGATGCTAACCGATGTGATCACACTATTAAAATATTTCTAAGTGGGAGTTGTAAGTTTATGGACTTAAATTAATAGTCGTGTGTTAGGATCAAACTCGAGATTACGGAATTGCACACAATACGTAAAGAGTTAATAAATGTATTTTATATATTTATTAATTAAAACGAGCTTTAAACATTTAACGGTCGTTAAGTTTTAAACGTTAAGGACTAACAATTAAATGTGGATAAATAATAAAAGAGAAAAGAAGCTTCAGGAATCCCTTTAGAGGGTGTTTTCCGATCAGCTAGAAAAGGGGAGGAAAAAGGAAAGTTTGTTTCCTAATAGGATTGCTAAACTTGAGGCCTAAGTTTTATACCATATAAATTCCCATGGGATTTCTCATAGTTTTCATCCCGCACATCTCTCTTCATCTCTTCTCTTTGCGGTCGGCTAAACAACCCTCAAAGGGTTTTCGATTTGATTTTTCCACTTTGCATATTGCTCGTTTACGAACTAGTTTTACGGTTAATTCGTTATTATACGTGTGTACAAGAACGTAATATAATCTCATCATAGATTATATCTTTAATCGATTAACAAAACGGTAAGGGGTTAATCAGTGATCTTCATAAACCCTAAATTGGTGATTTGTTCTTGTTCGTGGGAATTGCATTGCAAAAGGTACGTAACCCTAATCGATTAATTATGAATATGTTATTATATGATATTGTTTAAACCGCTTCTGCTATTACGTGCTTTGATCTTTAATTATGTTTTTATAATTGTTATGAACTTCATAAACCATCAAATACTACTGATGCTTGAGAAGGTTAATGGAGGAGAGGTTAGGGTGTTGATTAGTTTTTTTATTTTACTTACTTAGGATGAATAAAGGTGGCGAAATGGGGTCTTTTGGAACAAAGTTACATTGGTAGAAGGTTCTTTTATGAGAAAAAAATGACTGTTGGAAATACGTTTTTAACGTATATTAGAAGTATCGATCACTCCAACAATATTATTAAATGTAATTAGCTCGTAGTTAGTTCATTGTCTTAAACTAAGTAACTTACCAACCCATGGGCTTGTCCATGGGTTGTAGGCCCAAGCCCACCTAGGCTTGGGTATATAAACCCCTTTCCTTCATGGAAAGGGGTTGGTAGTTCATTTTTCATTATTCATAATAAACATAGTTTCTCTCACTTTCTCTCTCCAGAAACAACAACCCTTGTTAGGATCATAGATTATCACTATTCTACAATTGGTATCAAGAGCCATGGGATGAAATAAGGTTTTGTGTTATGTTAGTTTCACATGATTGTGCTATTTTAATCAAGATTTATCCATGGTTTAATATTTTTTCGTGTTTTTCACCTTCAATCTTTCTTACAAATTTCCTACATAGTTGTGGTAGGGATTTGTGATATTCATATTGGTGATTTTCACGTAAAAATGGGAAGTTTTGGCTTGATTATTGGGTAAAAACACGAACAACAAGTTTTTTGATAGTCTTTAGTTTAAATTCGGAATATACAAGATATTCCAGATTTCATTTATTTCGGAATCTAGTAAGGAAACAATTTCAGAATCTGGTAAGATAAAGACTTAGGAATTTAGCAATTTGTTATTCCGAAATCTAGTCAGGTGAACATTTCGGAATCCAGTGTTGTCATTATTCCGAATTTTAGTTCGTTATTCCGAATTCTGCTAAAGGTTAATTTTCCTAATTTTGGAAAATTTTGTATTCCGGAATTCTAAAAGATTAGACATTCCGAATTCTTCACACGTTATAGATTCCGAATTTAAGTTTGGGAATACAGAAATTTATTTCGAATTCGGCTGAAGGTATATATTCCGAATTTTGTTCTACTCAAGGTATATATTCCGAATTTTGTTCTACTCAAGAAATTATTCCGAATTCTTCCTAAGATAAGTATTCCGAATTTTTTTCAAGATAATTTTTCCGAATTTAATACTTTGTGGATATTCAAGATTTGAACTTGGTAATTTTTGAAGAATTCTACATTAACACACAACAAATTTCACAACTTTATTTCATTGGTCGATCAAAAGATAATCTTTTTTCTTCAAGTGATAAAAAATGAATCCTCATTCATTTATGCCGGCGATGACATCGCTTACTGACCTTTCTATCATATCGGGGACCGATACTCGTCCACCGTTGCTTATCAAAGAGCAATTTGAAGCATGGCAGGATCGCATGATGTAAAACCCGCATGCTTTTACCATGAATAGTACCCTTAAGATCGTACGTACATGATTAGAACTTTCCTTTTATAGCACGTTTACGTTTCACGTACAAGAATTCCAAGTATTAGGTACGTATTATAACACGATAAGTATTTATTACGTATGAACACACGATAATTATTCCAATAATAATTATAACCACAAACATACGAACATGAAATCATGAACGTAAATTAATCACGAACTGATATTATGTATGTATATATATTTATTACGAACACGAATAAATATATTAAGTCACGATCGATAACTAATTAGAACACGTAAATTACGAACACGAGAACACACGAGAACACACAAATATTTGAGACACGGAAAACATTCGGGTTACCCCATGTGGGCCCCATTACCCACGGCTAGAAGCAAAGAAAAGGGCCAAGCCCATTGGTTTTTACTAAACAAGGGGTTAAGGGAAAAACATGTTTCATATTTACAAAATCTAGAAAATAATTAAAACCCTAAAAGTTTTCCTCCTCCTCCTTTGTCCTTTTTGGCCGCCACTTATATCACCATAGAGGGGTGATTCGGTTTGATTTTGATCTTGGAAATTGTGCAAGGATTCATGTGTGTTCATCCTTATTTGATCCACGTATTCGGTATAACTTTTTAACCCTTTTCTTTTATGTTTTGATTTAACTAATCACATAAAATCATGATGTTTTTAATTAACTAATTAAAAACAATTATTTAAACGGCCAAATGGCATAAAAAGGTACTCAAGTTAGGATCTTTTCCAATGAAGGTATTTAACTTATGTTTTTTCAAATTAAGGTATCTAACTTTTCTTTCTAGCGGATTTAGGTTTTTGTATTGATTCGCGTTAAAAAAAGTAACGACCGTTTTGGTATTTTTCCAAATACATATTTTATGAATTTTGAGGGGCAGTTTTTAACATTAATTCACAAAATCCAAATGGGCTACAGGGAAAAAATACGACAAATACTTCATCTTCAAATAAGGGAAACATTCAATTGATGAAAAACTATGCTAAATTAATCAAAATATTGGAATTGAAGAAATGGTGATGGGAAGAAACAATTTGATCAATCGTGTTCGGGTCTATGTGGACATCTTAGACTGATACTAACCCTTGCCGAAGGTTGTTGGGAAACTATAAGGTATATTTTTCTAATTTCTTGGTATGTGGTTCTATAAAATTTCCTTGTTTTGATTTTCTTGTTTTTTTGTTTAAATTAAGGAAGAAAGAAATGTTGCAGCTGAGCATTATACACCTACAAAAAAGAATAAAGAAAGAAGATGTTGATTTTGAGTTGGATAAAAAGTTCTTGAAAAGATCAGGTTACAATGTTGAAGTCAAAAGTTTAAGTGATTCTGATTATGTTTGTTAAAGCTTTGTAGTAGAAGTTAGTTTGTTCAATGAATGTTAAATGTAAAACCTTTGCAGTTTGTTGAATGAAAAGAAATGTGTTTTGGCATTTGGATATGTGTTTTGAAATTTGGTAATGTTTTAGCACTCTGCAAATACGCACTCTACAAATATGCATTCGAAACTAATAAGAATATATGCAATTAGATGTGTTTATACTTGAACATGAGTTTATTGCTGTTATGGTGTCTAATATATATACTAGATTGATTATTACGCCGCATATTGTATTGCTATATAAATTGAGACACTATAATAAGAAAATAGATTTATTATTATGCAGCATATTGTATTTCTATATTGTCGGGTTGGTGATGCGAGTTAATCGTGTTGTTTTTTCTAGCTGAGCATTTAGATGAAAAAATACAAACTAACATGGACAGCTAAAAATATTGTCTAACCAACCTTAAAAATAGATAAAACAACTGATTGCAATGTGAACACATGATTAGGATAAACATCCAAAAAAAAAGTGCGACTATGGAAAAAATACACAACTCGAATGATCACAGTAAGCAATGAAAACATTAGTAGACTAACATATAACTAACCATATCAATATTTTACACATTTCTTTCTTTAAAACTCAAATGTGTTTTTGTCTCGGTTCTGCTTGTGAAAACAACCTAATGGCACCACCACAAAATTCTAGCCACACCAGCACCCTTATCGCTGGCTTTCTATGCTGTCGCGTATGGATTTTTATAGGTTTTACAGCCTTTAAATGCTATTTGGACGGTTTAAATGCTGTTTTTTACACTTCCTATATGATGTTTGGACAACACAAAACATGGCTGTTTGGACAGCACAAAACATGGTTGTTTGGACAGGTTTGTTGTTTTTTACACTTCCTATATGTTGTTTCGACAACATAAAACATGGCTGTTTGGACAGGTTTAAATGCTGTTTTTTACAATTCCTATATGTTGTTTGGACATCATAAAACATGGCTGTTTGGACAGGTTTAAATGCTGTTTTTTATAGCTTTGATGTGCTCTTTGGACATCAGAAATTTAAGCACATGTTTCATCACAGAAGCATTAGATGGTATGGTAGTAACATAAAGATAATAAAGTATAATGAAAAAAGTTGGCATGTGGCAAAGATTAACAAGGAAGCACACTTTTGTCTGTATATGATTTATGTCTTATGTATGATCTTGGCAAGGTTCCTACCCGGATCCCATGTAGGCCCATGCCTGTGCAACCTGATAACCCAATTTACCCGACCTGACAATACATATCAGCAGCCATATAAATTGCAGCAACCAAACAATATATATTGTGTATACATTCTTCGTTTTTCCTTCACCTTAGTTTATTGTTTCGGCAATGTTATTCGATGGAAAATCACTGGATGGGTCAACGAACTTTGACCAATAAATGTACTGGTTTTCTTTTCGTTTTTGGATAATGTTATAGTTTCAGTTTGACTAATGTCATTGAGTCAGTTTGTGTTCTTCTGGTTTTTTACTAATGTTATTGATTCAGTTTGTGTTCTTGTGGATTTCATTTTTGGAAGTATGGAGTTGTTCATAATAGGTGCGTGCAGGAGAGGAAGAGGCGGCGTTGTTCAGAATCAAGCAAACAAAAACTTACTTGTTTGCTTTTCGTCTTTTGTTAAAGAAGCTACACCGGAATTAGTTTTAAAGCTACTGGGAATTCAAGGCCTTACTATATATCACTTGAAGAATAGTAATCTCCAGGTAAAACCACATGTCAACCGCTATATTTTCTTATAAACTAGCACTACTGCACCTAAGGGGGTGTTTGGTTTACCTTTAATTCACGACATGGCCATGAGATGATGTCATTTGGTGAACCAATATCCAGCAGATGCACCACCAAACCTGTTCGGATCACTTTATAAAAATATAAAAAATAAAAAATAAATAAAAAATAAGATAAAATAAAATAAAAATATAATATAATAAAAATATATAAATAAAATATAAATAAAATATAAATAAAATATAAATAAACAAAAATAAATAAATAACTCTAAGAGCTTAAACTAACCAGTTGTTGCAAGAAGAAAGAATTTTCAAGCATTCAAACACACACGAGAACAATAAGAGTTGGTGTCTTAAACCTCAAAACACTTGTATGTATCAAATGATTACCAAATTCCAGAATAATAAAGAAAATAGAAGGCTTTGAAAAGTACACGCTAACAAGAGAACACAAATGCAAAACTTGTTTGACAAACACCTTCCCAAACACGCCCTTATTCTTTAAAATGCTCTTCTAGGCTTCTTGGACCCTTCCTTGTATTGAGATTCCCAAAATTCTTTATAGTTCCTATTAACCCTATCAACCTCGTCCTCATTTTCATATTGTTCAGCAGTAGAAGCTACATCTATATTTTTATCGGCAGCTTGTAGCTACATTTTCGCCTCTTGTAAGAACTTCTTCCTCAACTTGTACATCAACCAAGTCTTCATCATTAATGAGTAAGTATTTTTCAACCTGTATATTGTGTGAATTAATAAAAAAATATATAATAATAATATAAAATAATATAAAATAATAATAAATAAAGAATAAAAAATGAAAAAACAAAGTTTTAAACAATTAAAGAAAATACAAAGACATAGTTTGAACACTTACCACTGGTAACACTTTATTTGATCCATTAGCTCTTCCTCTTCCTCTTCCCCTACCCCTCCCCCTTCCCCTGCCCCTGCCCCTGTTAGAACTGCTAGCATTTCCCCTTCCATTGTTAGAACCACTACCACTCCCCCTTCCCATGTTTGAAGAACCGGTACTCGTTCCTCCCATCCATATACCACCTCTAGCAGTCACAAATTTATCCATACTTCGACCAGGAACTCTAGCATACACGGGGTCGTTAACCATAGGTTTGCCCTTCTTTTTAGGTGGATTAGCTTGTTGACTATGTGGAGTTTCTTTCTCATTAGGTAGGATATCGTGTTCACTAGGGACCTTAGGTTTTTCACAACCGTTTTTGTTATGACCCTTTTCACCACAATTTTTACATGTCATTGATCTTGGAGGCCTTGCTACATGTTTTTAGTTTTTCATTTTAGATTTATCCTTTTTCCTATTGACAGGGGGTCTACCTGGCATCCTTCTTTCTAAAGGTGGTTTACATGGCACATGTGTTATTTTCCTCCACATGTCCATACCACCGACCGCTAAAATATTGAATGCGTAAATACTTCTGTATGTGCTAACCTTAAATGAGTCACTAACATAATCTTCAGGCTTCTTATTAGTGAAATACATGGCTGTGATTGAATGAGGGCATGGTAAGCCAGTTAACTTCCACTGTCTACAACTGCATTCTCTCTTTTCCAAGTCCACACAAAATGCTTCTCGACCATTCCCTTGCCTTACTTCAAACTGATGCCATCCACTTGGACTTAAAGTCCATTTCCTGTCAATAAAATGCAAGTACACAGTTATATATATATATATATATACATATATATATATATATATATACATATATATATATATATATATATATATATATATATATATATATATATATATATATATATATATATATATATATATATATATATATATATATATATATATATATATATATATATATATATATATATATATATATATATATATATATATATATATATATATATATATATATATATATATATATATATATATATATATATATATATATATATATATATATTTGATACTACAGTTATAAAGAACATACCTTTGTATTTTCTTATGCAACTCCAAAACCTTCTTGATGTTAGGGCAAATCTCACTTTTCCAATCTTCACATTCCTTCCTTAGCGTGTAATTCCTCGTCATGACATATGATTGGATGTCTTCAAGCATTCCAATTATTGGTTTTCTTCTAGCATTCTTTATATGAGAATTAAAGGATTCACTAAGTCCATTTTCAACTGCATCATAATCCATTCCCTCTTTGAAGTATGCTCTTGACCATGTCCATGGCTCTTTATCTACCAAATACTGATAAGCTTCTGCACTTGCATTTTTAATTTCTTCCATTGTATTTTTTAATTTCTGTTGATTAGATGCCTTGGATGCTTGCCAAAACAAGTTTCTAAATAGAACACCAGGGTATAACTTGTTAAAGTTTGCGTAAATACGCCTAGCACATAACCTATGTTCTACCCTTGGCACCACTCTCTTAACTGCTTGTATAAGTCCTTTATGACCATCAGATATAAATGTGATCCCAAGGCCATCTCCTAAACCAAGATCTTTTGTTAAATGTTTAATAAACCATTCCCAACTTTCTGTGCTCTCAACTTGTACAACAGCCCATGCAATTGGGTAGATTTGATTGTTTCCATCCCGTCCAATAGCAGCTAACAGTTCACCTTGACACACCCCTTTTAAAAAACACCCATCCAAACCTATAAACTTTCTACAACCTACTTTCCAACCCTCTTTTAAATTGTGAAAGCAAACATAAAAACTATTAAACATGTGTGTACCATCTACAAGAGGATCAATGGCTATCTCCACCGTCGTACCAGGGTTTGTTTTTCTTAACTCAGCGTGATAATCAACTAACCTGTCATATTGACTTCCAAAATTCTGGTTTAGATTATAAAGTGCAATCCTTTTAGCTCTACTACACTGATTGTTGATGTATTCACACTATATTTTTTCATAACTATTTCTGGCAGATTAACCACTTTTAAATCAGGATTCATTCTTATTTTATCTTCATATTGTCTGGCAATCCATTTAGAAGTTACTAATGACCCAAGATAGTATTGTCTAGAGCAAGTGTGCTCATCAACTAGGGTTCTTATATGCCAAGAGTTTCCTTCGTGCATCTTCACAGCTCGTAACCAAAAAGGACAACAAGGTCTATTGGGATCTCTTGAAAGTTTTTTCTTTCTTCTTTCTTTTTCATCAAACCCACACTTAGCCAGCAATTTTTCACTGTCACTTTTTTCATACCAAAGTTGGTATCCATTGGCAACTGAATAAAACGTCAAACAGTCTTTAATGTGATCCAATACATACAATTCACCTAATATTGGTTTTTTTAACTTCCAGTGGATGTTTGGGTCATGAATAGGGTAATCTCTTTTATTCGGGTCATACTCAATTTCCTCCTTATCCATCATAGGCATATCCTCATCTGAGTTATATTCTGGTTCTACATGAACTTTTTCTTTTTGACTGTCATCATCTAATTTTGAAACTAAAGGATCTACTTCATTTTCATTATCATCACTTTCCTCATGCAACACTAGCCTACTTTCATCCTATGCATCTTCATTTGATTTGTTTTTTTCCTCTTCGCTTTTTATTTTTTTAATCCTAACTTGCCTTAACTCTTCTTCACCCTCAGATAAATGATCAAGTGATGCAACATCACTAAATTCATCATCTTCGTAATCTAAATCATAACCAGGTTTTAACTCAACAAGTATATGATCACCCAAATCTTTACCTATATAATCGCCTAAATATGCATTCTTATGATCTACATATAATTGTACCATTCTATCTTCGTTCCTTTGCCACTTTTCAACAAATATAGTAAAATCAGCATCACACTTTATATTGTTTAAACCATTATTAAAGTAGTACAACCCAGTCATTACGGAATGTGTGTTGGTTTCAACATATTCTTTCATATCCTCAAATTTGAAACCAGTTACATCAATATTTATTGTGTCCATCTCACTATCGACATAGCCTAAAGGTTTAAGCTTGAAATACCCGTTGTAATAAAGATCTAATGTAAATGGAGGCGTTGAGGGTGAAGCAGAAGCATCCATCCTGCTAAACAACAAAGTTCATCAATAGTATAATTGTAGGTGCTAAAGGCAACGAATGATTATAGGAAAGCCCTTTTGTTGATCACGCATTCAATTTAAAGTATTAGTCGATAGAAAATCATTAAAAATACACACATACAAATTTACTTTTTGGAATCTTGTTACACTTACAAGCGATTAAATGGCCAATAAATTAATTTCAAAAAAACTAGAATCCATAAAAATACCATAAAATATATAAGATGGAGTGTGTACCTGGATATGCAAAGAGCTTTGTTATTCTATGCAGTCGTTTGTTTTATCACGTACAAAATTAGGTTTTTTTTCATTCGGTAACATGGATTACATACAAGGGTTTTTGTTATCACGTAACTAATTAGAGGATTTAGGGAAATCATCAAAAGTGGTTCAGAATAATTAAAATAGTGACAAAGACCCCTCAATTTTATAAAAGATTCATTTAAGGAAGTAAGAAAAAATGGTTGTTAGTTTTTTTAACAGAAAATTAAAAAAAAACCCAAATTAGCTAAAAAATAAAGTTGGCATCCTTTATTTGCCAAAAAAAGTAGAGTACCTTTTTATGCCATTTTCCCTTATTTAAACATGTTAATGATCATGGGGTAAATCAAACAAGGGTTTTAGGGGTGTTTTGTGTCTAGCCGACGCCTAACCGAGCCCTTAAGGGGTTTCAACTTGGCTTATTACACACCACTGAGACCATATGGTCTCGGTATGGTGGTGATGATGTCACGGAAACAACAAGCAAGGGGGAACCCCGACCTTGGTCGGGGTATGGTGATGGTTACGGGTCCAGTTCATGGTTTTTAGTCACGGGTCCGGTTCATGAATGATTTTCAAGGTTTATGATTTTCACTAGTTATGTTTTAGACTTAAATTAAATTAATAAAAACATTCCATGATTAATTTAATGTACATGACTTAGGTTATAAATTTAATTGTTAGTTCATGAATTTTAACCTAAGTATTTATATTTAATTAGACTTTATAATTAATTAATTATTTAAAACCATGACTATAAATAATTAATTAACATGACTTAGGTTATATTATTAATAGTTAATAATACATGTTTTAACCTAAGTATTTTACCTTTATTTGATTAAAATCATGTTATATCTAATTAAATACTTTTAACCTATAGTTTATTTAATTTACATGTAATAATTAATAAACTATACTTTTATAATCACATGACTTAGAATAATAATCAGAAAACACTTAAGCTTATATAATTAGCTTATTTAACCAGCTTATATATATTTATGGAAACTTTCTATTTTAGAAACTTATTTAATTAAGGCAGCTAATCTATTTATGGAAACTTTCTATTTTTAGAAACTTATCTATTTTAAGTAGTAATTCTATTTTTGGAAACTTTCTATTTTTGGAAACTTTCTATTTTTGGAAACTTTCTATTTTTGTTAACTTTCTATTTTTGGAAACTTTCTATTTTAGGAAACCTGCTATTTTTAGAAAGTTACTTATTATTACACAACAAGTATAATAATACATGAAATACAAGTAATACTTAATCAAAATAGACAGAATATAAGATAAACACAGTATAAAGCTTAAAACAGTAAAACATGACATGAACATATAAAACAAGCTAAGACATGATATAAAACCAGTTACGTATTCAGATACTTATGCACGTATGTATTTATGTAGCATTAGTGATACCGAAGTAGGACTTTCTTCCGTTCGTCTTCTTCGTTCACTGGACATAAGGTACAGATTCCCGTCCTTTCAGTATGGACATTCTTTCCTTATTTGGATTCCCCGTATGCAGCCAACTGTTTTCAAATAGTATAAGTTTATATGTTTGATTGCTTACGTTTAATTAGAATACCTAAAGCCATATACATGCATGACCAGTTTCACCTAGTTATGGAGGTACCATAACCATAAAACTAGAGGCACTGATGTTATGACTTCCCCACGGCGGAGTGATTGCTCGTGGCGTCCCTACAGCTTTTGGCCATATTATTATATTTATCAGTGTGAATGTTGTGTGTGCCTTGCATCCTTCACAAGGAGCTGATCCCTCCTACCCAAAACTAGCATATTAAAATTAGAGGCAACCCCTCTAATTTGCATGACGAGGTCACCCCTCCAAGTATTCATGCACGTTGATATTTCATGACCTATATTGGCTAATGGTAAAATATGTTAAACAGTTTTTCCAAGATAAATATAAGGCTTTTCAAACTATAAAACCAGTTTTACTAAGATATAACCAGGTTATCCAGGACTTTGTTTCTTCCACTGTTTCATGCTTATATGCTTACATTATTCATGCTTTACTTGTATATCCGTGCACTGAGCGTTATGCTCGGCCGTTACTTTCCTTTCCATGTCCTAAAACGGCAGGTACCCAAGGACAGACTCGAGCATTTGGAGGACGTGCATAGGATGGAAGCTGCCATAGACTTCTTTTCCTTTTTGCCTTCATAGATTTATGCTTGTGTAGTCTTTGTTCGTTTCATTTACTTTATTTATGTTTTGGGCTTATGTTTAGGAACCGGTGTTTGATTCCGGTTTTTCCTATGGTCATGTATGTTTTAGTACATATTACCTTGCATGCTTTGATGACACGCCATAATCACGCGTGACATTCCATATATCAAAATGGGGTGTTACACATGAAGTCATATATTATTGGAAGACCCAGTGGGAGGCTTATGATCAAATCCATTGAACAAGGCCCACTTGATTGTGTTGAACCATAATTTTCCTTGTCTCATTCATTAACCAAGTAACCATATATATAGTACATAAGAATAATCTAGAATATGGGCTTAGGCCATATTCAGCTTCAGCACTAGAACGTGAGAGTGTGTGTTGTCGTTTGGAAGACCACGATAAAATATTGTTACCCAAAAATACACAATACCGGATGTAGATAGACGCGTAGCAGGGCAACCAGCCCAATCAGCGTCTGAGTAAGCCACAAGAGAAGATCCTGATGATACGTATAACTGTAAACCAAAATCCAAAGTACCCTGAACATAACGAATAATTCTCTTGAGATCAGCTAAGTGAGGCTCCCGAGGATCATGCATATATAAACAAATCTATTGCACAGCATAAGACAAATATGGACGAGTGAAGGTAATATATTGTAAGCCACCTGCAAGACAAATATGGACGAGTGAAGGTAATATATTGTCAGCAGAAGTCCGAGTAGGATTACAGTTAAGCATATGTGCTCGCTCAAGCAACTCCAAAGCATACCTCTTCTGAGAGAGAAACATCCCTGTACTATCACGTGTAACAGATATTCCTAAGAAATAATTAAGGGCACCAAGATCTGTCATGTCAAACTCCCTGTGTAAAGACAAAATTATCTACTGAAGCAAAGCTGTAGAAGATGCCGTGAGAACAATATCATCCACATAAATCAATAAAAATTCTATGCCAGTACCAGATCTGTATATAAATAAAGAAGAGTCACATCTACTAGGAGAAAATCCAACCCGGGTAGCATAAGCTGCAAATCGATGAAACCAGGCCCGAGGGGCCTGTTTTAACCCATATAAAGATCTTTGAAGGCGACACACATGATTGGGATATCGGGGATACACAAAACCTGGAGGTTGATGCATATATACAGTCTCAGACAAATCACCATTAAGAAAAGAATTTTTAACATCCAACTGATGAACAAGCCAATTTCTTGTCAATACAAGGCTAAGTACAGTACGAATGGTGGACGGCTTGACAACCGGGCTGAAAGTCTCATCATAGTCAATGCCAAGCTGCTGATTACTTCCATTGGCAACCAATCGGGCTTTATACCGAGTCAAGGAGCCATCAGCATTATATTTATGCCGAAACAACCAAAAATACCACACAATGTTGGCATCATAAGGTCTTGGAACAAGAACCCAAGTACCATTTTTAACTAATGCATTATACTCATCAAACATAGCATCCCACCAATGTGGATCAGATAAAGCATTACAAGGGGATTTAGGAATAGGCGAGATTTGAGAAACATGAAGATTAAGACGTTGAGTGGTCTTACGTGTTCCATCTTGATTTCGAGTGATCATTGGGTGATTTCGGGTTGATGGGTTACTAGTGATGTCTTGAGAGGTGGTGGTTGTGGTTTGAACAGGGGCCGTAGGTTGAGCCTGTGTTTGGGTAAACGGAGGGGAAGAAAAACCAGGAGGTGGGCCATTAGATAGTCGTGGGCTACTAGAGTGGTTAGGGTTTGGAATATCGTGGTTATGGTTAGGCGTTTGCAATGTTGGTAGTGATGGATTAGGTAAAGGATTGTGTAGCACATGACGAGTAATTAGTAATGGGGATGTGTCAAGTAAGTCGTATGAGGATGATGTGGAAGGTGTAATAGATCCATAAGGAAACTGACGTTCATCAAAGGTTACATGTATCGAGAGAATGATTTTGTTTGTGGTTAGATCAAGACACCGATAACCTTGGTGATAGGCTGGGTAACCTAAAAATATACATGGTGTGGCTCGTGGAGCAAGTTTGTGTGACGAAAATAAATGAGGATAACATAAGCATCCGAAAGTGCGATGTTTAGAATAGTTTGGTTGTTTATTGAACAATTTGGTAAGGGGTATTTCATTTTGAATGGCTATCGCGGGAAGGAGGTTTAGAAGGTATGCGGCCATGTGAAGTGCCTCGACCAAAAGGTAGGTGGAAGGTAGGCTTGAAAAAGTAACGTGCGAATCATATTATTTATAGTACGAATCATACGTTCTGATTTTCCATTTTGTTGGGAAGTTTTAGGGCATGAAAATCTCATTTGAATTCCATGAGTATAGAAAAGGTTAAGAAGTTGGGTGTTACCAAACTCACCACCATGATCACACTAGAAACTTCGAATGTCACATTTAAACTGATTTTGAACATAAGAACAAAAATGAACAAACTTGGTAAAGACTTATGATTTAGTATGAAGAGGATAAATCCAAAGATAATGAGAAAAATAATCGAGAAAAAGTACATCATACTTAAAACCACTCGTACTAGCAATTGGAGATGTCTAAATATCTGAATGAACAATTTCAAAACAACTGGAAAAGGTAGATGAAGAACTAGAGAACGGAAGTTTCACATGTTTGCCAAGCTGACAAGCATGGCAAACATGATGAGACTTGCCCTTATTACAAGAAATGAAATTACGAGAAACAAGAGAGTGTAACACTTCGTTCCCCAGGTGACCGAGGCGTTGATGCCACGTAGAAGGATTGAGAGACACCAAGGCACTTGGAAGAGACGAAGGTTTGGTTACGGGATAGAGATCACCTGAACTATCACATCTTAAGAGGATATGACGAGTCAAGAAATCCTTCACAGAAAACCCAAAAGCGACAAATTCGATAGTGCAATTGTTATCCCTAGTAAACTGACACACCGATATAATATTTTTAATAATATTAGGTGTGACAAGAACATTATGAAGATGTAAAGGACGATGAAGAGTAGGAAGGATTCTATGGCCCGTGTTTGTGACAGGCATATTTTTACCGTCACCAACACAAACAGACGGATACAAGCGAGAATTAAAAACAGTACTTAAATTACTTGAATCAGAATTAAGATGAGAAGAGGCACCTGTGTCCATATTCCACGACGCGTCTTGCACAATCGATGAAGCACTGCTAGGGACAAATGAAGTAGACATAACATGCTGGGCTGAATTGCCTCGAAAAAACTGAGTACCAGGATGAGCATAACTAATTTGCCGAACCATATTTTGCAAACTTTGCTATCAAACTGCCAACAATTGATTTGATAATGAAACAATATTCTATTAAACAAATGCTATCCCCAATTACAATAAAGAAAGCACCAGTAATATATTCAACCAACACTAGTCACGTGAGGTGGGATCAAGAGTTAAGGAATCTTATATTTCTTCAATTGAACAATAATTAATGTGTAGTAATACACATGAACATTCGTAAGAATGATGAATTCTTGAATGGGTGGTGAAAAGAAAATTATAAGGTTAACTACGGAGGCTGTATAAAAAGATTAAGGGTTTGGCCGTGATACCATGTTGAACCGTAATTTTCCTTGTCTCATTCATTAACCAAGTAACCATATATAGTACATAAGAATAATATAGAATATGGGCTTAGGCTTGGGCCATAATACACAAACAATAACCTATGAGACAATAACTAATACAAATAATATCGTCTAACAGATTGGGGTAAATTTATTGCAGATAATGTGACTCGGCCAAGGGAATTTCATGAGTTAACGCCTGCCAACCAACTAATTGCCGATTCGGATGAAAAGGCTGTTCAGACTATTCTTCAAGCTCGTCCACCCGATATTTATCGTATGGTAAGTCAACACAAGATATCAAAGTATGGGATCATTTGACGGTTTGCTACAAGGGACTTCATTATCTAAGCAGGAGAGAGAGAGTGTCAACTTTATGATTTGTTTGATAGGTTCACATACACTCCAGGGGAAACTCTTCATGACTACTATTGGAGATTCACTACATTGATGAATGATTTGAACACTTATAATCTAACGGTTGCTCAGTTTCAGATCAATACCAAGTTTTTAAATACGTTGCCTCCAGAGTGGAGCCACTACGTCACCGATGTTAAACTGGTAACGGATTTTCACAAGTCAAATCTAGATCAACTTTATGCTTTCTTGCAACAACACGAGAAGCATGTGCTCAAGACACATATGTCTCAAGGATCTTATCATGAACCATTGGCATTAATGGCAAATCATCCAATGTTGTCATATCATAACATCTCTCATGCTATGGGACAACAATCTTCTTATCAACCCCTGTATCAAACCCCAAGTTATCCATAGTAATCGATGTTACCACAACCATCTACTTCACATCAACAATATCGGCTACCAGCACCATCATCACAAAGAGACTCACATCTATCACCATATGCTCAACAACTATACTCTCCTTATCAACCACCTACAAATCCTGCTATCACATACCAGCAACCAGAAGTTCTTCAACCCAACTATTCACAACATGTCAGTACTCCCTCAATTGTTTATGCAGCTCCACCAGCACCAGTTCTTTATTGTGATGATGAGGTTCCAATTCCCGAATTCAAACAAGGGGATAATCCTACTGATGTGCTAGCTGCCATGTCTGCCTATATCACTCAACGTTGAACAAACGAGGTTATAGAGGAACATCCCCAAAAAATAATCAGTTGAGAAATTCTTCTAACTCTCGTCAGCAAGATACAATTCAAGACGGTAGGTTCATGGTTCAACCACTTCAGGGGAGACCAAGTTCATCAAATACCAGTGTACGCCCATATAACACTGCTCCAAGGGGAAATACTACTGGGAAGGTGAAGATGAAAATATGCTACAACTGCAAGGGGGAGGGACATATGGCCAGGGAGTGTAAGCAACCCAAAAGGAGAAGGGATGCTTCGTAGTTTGAGGAGAAGGTCATGTTGGCCAAAGCTCAAGCAAATGTCCGTGAGTTAGATGAAGAAGAAGTTATCATTTCTTGCAGATCTAGGAGTTGCGGACAATGAGGGACTCACAACTGCTTTCACTCAAAATACAGCGTATCAAGCAGATGATCTCGATGCATATGACTCAGACTGTAATGACTTCAACACCGCCAAGGTAGCTCTTATGGCAAATCTCTCGCATTATGGGTCTGACAAAATCTCTGAGGTACCAAGTTCTACCAATGATACTAGTATTATACCTTATCAAGTTGGGCAAGCGTCTCAGTATCCAGAAGAGACTCTGGTGGTTAATAATTCAAATGAGGAGACAAACAATGATAGAAATATCAATGTAAGTCCCCAGACTTTGGGTGAAATACAACCGGGAGCTATTACGAATACGAATTCTCCTGCTCAACAAGATTTTTTAATGGTTTCGACATCTATGCTTGGCCAAATGAATACTGCGGTCCTTGAAACCCTAAGTGTTAATCAGACCTTATCTGCCGAGCTTGCTTTGTACAAAGAAAAGGTTTAAACTTTGGAATTAACTCCTTCGACAAATACCTTAACTAATCTCGAATTTGATGGGTTTAGAAAAGTTCAAATGGATCATTTACTTGTGATTGAATATTTAAGGGCAAATCTTTCAAAAGAAATTAAAGAAAAAGAATCAGTCGTCACTAATTTTCAAAAACTTAAAACGGATTTCAAAATTATCGAGTCTAAAAAGGTTGAAATGGAAATTAATGCGTCTAATCAAATTAAAAAGTTGATAAATTGCTTTTGAAACAATACTCTGCGTCTCACTTAGTGCATTTGTTTGATTCATCTTTTAAGGAATTTAACTTATCACGTCTAACAGACCCACCTAACCCAGGTTATGCAAAGCAAGCTTTTATAAGCAACCCAAGACTTTATGATGCAACCAAATTAGGATTGGTCTTAGATCTGATTGTTATTCTGGATGACCCCGAGTATATGTCACTAGTTGAAGAGAAATGGTCACAAATGCTTTTGAAATATCCTAAGTTTGATTATGATAAACTTAACCATGAGTTTGCAAGAACGGATTTTAGAACTCGTTTTAATATACAAATGGAATTTACCAAATCACCAACTTTCGTGTCTACTAAAGAGAGCCTTAGTACATTTCCTACACTTGTTAACACGGATGAACCTACAGAAATTCAAAAGGTTCTTCCACCTGTAAGTACAGTATTGTTAAGCTTGAAAGAGATTTAATAATACTTTACCAGGGTTGACAAGGTCATTAAGGAATGTACGACTCCAACGGCTCAAACTGACGGAGAATGGGCTTTCAAACTCATGAAAGCGGTGTTTAAGGCAGAGATCGTTCCGTTTGTAGACAATCTTAAAAACGGTTTTTTATCTATTGGTGAGAATCTTAATTTTGAAATGAAAGAAGTTCAAAAAGTTTTTCATGAAATGGATGATGATTATGAGCAACATTTAATTGAGAAAGAAAAGATTTTGTCCGAATATGACCAATTCTTGGAACAAGTGGTGTCTCTCGATGTGATGAATGTTGTGACTATTAATTGTGCTAGTGAAATTACCTCTGCTGTGAATAAATGTGATGATGTGCATTATCTTTCTGTGAATATTGTTGAGACTGTAAACGATGTAGATAATCATTCTTGTCACGAATCTAACACTGAATTTTTAAATCTTCAAGATTCTTATAAATCACTTTCAAAACGTTTTGACGAGCTTCAACAACATTGTATATCTCTTGAAATCGAACAACAATCTTAAAATAAAACTCTTTTAATAACAAATGATTGTGAGAACAACGTTGAGACAAGTGACAAGATGATTCAGGTGGTTCAGGCATTAGAGGAAGAAATTATGAGACTTAAGAGAGAGTTATCAGTAGAGAAAATGGAACTAGAGGCTGCAGAGGATAAAAACCATGCCTTAGAAAATAGAATCATCTCTATGCTAAGGGAGTTTGAACGAGTAAAGCAAGGTTTTTTACAACTTTATGGTTCACTAGAAGAACGCTTCGCTTTTAATGCGGCAGAGCACAAGTCACTTGTTGACCAACTGAACCAAAAGTGTGAAAAATCTCTGACTTAAATATTCAACTCATAGACAAAAACATGGTTATAGCTGAGTTAAAGGAAACACTTCAACTCAAAGGACAAGAAGTTATTGATAATGCAGCTACAATCTCTTCCCCGACCTCTAGTGCTCCAAAATCCAAAGAAGTGGTGATTTATAAGAACTCGTACCATAAGAATAATCCATTATCATATATGGATTATATGAAAAATGCGGTTAGGCATGTACTTCTTACAAGGGACATCTTAGATGACTTATATGAATCTGATCTCACAAGCAACGGTTATAACGCTTCCCATTTATATATTAAGCGGGTTCAATGTTGCTTAGAACATCTGAATTTCATCGGTCAACCGGGTTTTGCACCACTCAAACAACAACCCACTACCATTGCCATTACTCAATTCAACAAAACCCCAGGAGCTAAACCCTCTTTAGGTACACTCAACAAGGATAAATCAAAATCTGTCACAAATGTTTTTGTACCTTCTACAGGAGTAATTGTTTCTACTAAGGCTAAAGGATATCAAGACAAGAAAGATAGGATCAAGCCTTCCACTAGTAGGACTACGAAGAAGAAAGTAGAAGTTCACCCTTGGAATGTTATTTCTGATTTGAATAAAAAGAATCATGTAGCTAAGACAAAACGCTCTGCGATTGTGCAACAGCCTAAGAAAAATGTGAATTATAATTTGAGATGTTGGAATTGTAATGAATGCTTGTTTTCTCAGCGTCATGATTTATGCCTTGTTGATCATGTTAATGAAATGTATGCCATTAGGAACAATCTTGAACGGAAGCCAACGGAGAAGAAATTCACCCAAGTTGGATAGCAATGGCAACCCACTGGTAGGACCTTCACTGCAAATGGAACTAAGTGCCCTTTTAACTAGGATCACATCCACTGAAGTTAGGTCTCAGCGTCCTTTAAATAGGAACACTAGCACTAAAAAATGGAAAAAGCGCCCTTTAACTAGGTCTGCCTCCACTATTCTGCCTACTAGTGAAGAAGTACCTAAGGATCTTAGACAACTAGAATCTAAGCTGACAATTAGGAAGAAAATTTGGAAATCTAAGAAACCTTATGCTAGCAAATCTAAGATAATTGTATCTGTACCTGCTAACATAGAGGAACAATTAGATTTTGATACATCGTCTTTGTCTGGTGATATTTTCAGGTGGTCCAAATCATCCTCTGGTACTTGGACTCTGGGTGCTCCAAGCACATGACCGGAGACCGCTCGATGCTCAAAAATTTTGTCAGCAAGTTTCTAGGCACGGTTAAATTTGGTAATGACCATATTGCAAAGATTATGGGATATGGTGAATATCAAATTGGGAATGTCACGATTTCAAGGGTGTATTATGTGGAAGGACTCGGTCATAATTTATTCTCAGTGGGACAATTTTGTGATTCGAACCTTGAGGTTTCTTTTTGACAACATACTTGCTTCATTCGTGATCTAGCAGGAAACGATTTGTTAAACAGCTATCGAGGGGATAATCTCTACACGTTGTCTATTCAAAACATGATGGTCGCTTCTCCTGTATGTCTTCTCTCCAAAGCATCTAAGAACAAGTCATGGTTGTGGCATCGACAGTTATCTCATCTTAATTTTTATGCTATTAACCATTTGGCTAAAAACGAACTTGTTCGTGTCTTCCAAAGCTTAAATTTCACAAGTATCATTTATGCTCTGCGTGTTCTTTGGGGAAAGAACCAAGAAAACCTACAAGCCTAAAGCTGAAGACACCAACCAGGAACCACTGCATCTTTTGCACATGGATCTTTGCGGGCCAATGCGGACGGCAAGTGTGAGTGGTAGAAAATACATCCTCGTCATGGTGGATGATTATTCAAGGTTTACATAGGTTAAGTTCTTAGCAACCAAGGATTAAGCACCCACATATATTATTACATTTCTTAAGATGATCCAGGTGCGTCTTAATGCTACTGTATACCGCATTCGAACTAATAATGAAACTGAGTTTGTTAATCAGACTCTGCGGGACTACTATGAAGAGGTCGGCATTTCACCTGAAACATGAGTTGGTCGCACTCCACAACAAAACGGTGTCGTGGAAATAAGTAATCGTACACTTATGGAGGCAGCTAGAACTATGTTAATTTATGTGAATGCTCCTTTATTCTTATGGGCTGAAGCAGTGGCAACCGCATGTTATACCCAAAACCTCTCTATCATTCGTAAGCGCCATAGAGAAACTCCATATGAGCTTATTCATGGACACAAACCAAATATCTCCTTTCTTCATGTGTTTGGTACACTTTGTTATCCAAATACTAATAGTGAGAATTTGGGCAAACTTCAACCGAATGCTGATATAGGAATTTTCATTAGTTACTCACCCGCAAAGAAAGCTTACCAGATTTATAACAGTCGTCTTGGCAAGATAATAGAAACCTTGGATGTCGATTTGATGATCTGACAATGATGGCTTCTGAGCAACGCAGCTCTGAACTCGCGCTTCATGAGATGGGAACCAGTACTATTAGTTCCGGATTAGCTGCCAACAATCCCACTTCTCCATCATTTACACCACCTACAAGGCCTGAGTGGGATGAGTTATTTCAAACTATGTTTGATGAATTCTTTGATCCTCCAAGTGATGATGTTCTCGCCCCTGTAGTAGTAGCTCCGATTCCCGAAGTTGCCGCTCAAGATAATGAAAATCAATCTGATGCATCTACAGTCACTACTGAACCAGATGCACCATCCCCCAACAATTCTCAAACTACACCCGAATCAACACCCCCACTCATTCCTGATGATGTTGAAGAGGATTACAATGATCACAACTTGGAATTTGCTCACTTACTAGAGCTTCCATTCTTTGGTCTACCTATACCGAAAAACCCTAACGGTACGTCTACCTCAGAGGAAGCTCCTGCAACCGTTTACTCAAGACCCCACATGATTGAAAATCACAACACATAGTGGACAAAGGATCACCCAATTCGAAATATTATTGGTGACATCTATCGACCAGTCTTAACACGCCATCAACTACAATAACACGCATTATATTGTTACTTTGATGCGTTTGTCTCTAAGAAGGAACCAAAAACATGGCAACAAGCGATGACACAATCGTCGTGGATTGAAGCCATGCAAGAGGAATTTAATGAATTCCAACGACTTGAAATATGGGAATTAGTTCCTTTACCCGACAATGTTAATATTATTACTTTGTTGTGGGTATATAATGTCAAACTCGATGAGATAGGCGGAGTTTTAAAGAACAAGGCTAGATTGGTTGCTCGAGGTTACAAACAAGCATTGGGTATTGACTTTGAAGAATCATTTGCTCATGTTGCAATATTGGAGGCAATTAGACTATTCCTTGCTTATGTTGCTCACATGAACATGATCGTCTACCAAATGGATGTTAAGAGGACATTTCTCAATGGTGAATCAAGGGAAGAAGTCTATGTTAGTCAGCCGAATGGATTTGTCAACTCAGAGTATCCTAATCATGTATACAAGCTCAAGAAGGCTCTTTATGGGTTGAAACAACCTCCACGCGCGTGGTACGATCTCCTATTGTCATATCTCATCTCGGAAGGCTTCTCCAAAGGCAAAGTGGACCCGACATTGTTCATTCTCAAGGAAGGCAACGACATGATACTGGTACATATTTCTGTTCACGATATAATATTTGCTGCCACTACTTAAAAATTGACTGACCATTTTAAGAAAATCATGTCCACACGTTTTAAGATGTCGATGATGGGAAAATATCATTTTTCTTAGGGTTACAAATTTCTCAAAATCCTAGAGGAATCTTCGTTAAACAATCCAAATATGCTCTTGAATATTTGAAAAAGTATCATTTTGAAAACTGTGACCCCGTGGATACTCCAATGGTGGAGAGATCCAAGTTAGATGAGTAAAGGGATGGGATTGCTGTCGATCCTAAACTTTACCGTGAGATGATCGGCACCCTTCTCCATCTGACTGCTAGTCGGCCTGATTTGCAATTTGCTATATGCATGTGTGCCCGGTATCAGGATCGACCTACAGAAAAGCACTTACATGTTGTGAAAAGGATCTTTCGGTACCTTAAAAGAACACTTTATCGTAGCCTATGGTATCCAAAGGACTCCTTTATTGCTCTAATATCATATGAAGATGCGGATCACGCTAGGTGTCAAGACACTAGACGTAGCACATCTGGAAGTGTGCAACTACTTGGAGATAGATTGATAAGTTGGGCATCCAAAAGGTTGAAAAGCGCTGCAATATCAAGTACAGAGGCTGAATACATTGCCATGTCCAGTTGTTGTGCTCAAGTTCTAATGATGAGATCACAATTGACTGACTACGGTATTGGATTCAACAAAATTCCGATGTACTGCGATAACAAAAGCGCCATTGCCCTCTGCTGCAACTATGTTCAACACTCTAGGGCGAAGCATTTTGACATACGCTACCATTTCATCCAAGAGCAAGTGGAAAATAGAGTAATCGAGCTGTATTTTGTCAACTCTGAGTATCAGCTGGCTGATGTGTTCACAAAGGCTTTAGATCGAGGTCATATCGAGTTTTTGATCGACAAGCTTGGTATGAAATCATTCTCATCAGCGACTCTTCAGGAGTTAACAGAAGAATCTACAGAATAGTGGTGGTAAACTATTCTCGAGTATCTTTTTATCGTGATCATGTATACCAAAAAGAAAAATACAAACATATAAAACCTACAAAAACCATAAAAAATATAAAACCAATAAAATCCAAAAATATTTTCTATTTAAAAAACGGGCATGTCTTTTAGTAAGATAATGTTTACGGCCTTAGAAATGTCAATTAAAATTAACACGACATCATAAATAGAGTTCGTATAAAAGTTGTACATATTTTAAAACATGCCCATATGGCTTGTAGTTATTTCAGACTGCAACCCGCTTTTCGCATTAAAGTCACGTATTTCTTTGGAAAACATTGGCTCACAACGGGAATTAATTTTCCCGGGTATGGTTTACTTTAAAATCATATAAGGGATCAGTGCAACACCCCATTTTGGTAAATGGTATATCACAGGTAATATGGCGTGTCATCAAAGCATGCAAGGTAAATGTCTAAAAACATTAAATGACCATGAATGGAAATACCTGAAACAAACATCGGTAATCCAAGTATAAGCTCAACACACATGAATATAAGTACTTAAATGGAAAAGGACTAAACAATGTCCAAAGAAATAAAGTAGCATAATGTATGTAAAATGCATAAAGTAATGAAGGCTAGATAGCTTAAAATTCGTATGCACATACTCTTAAAGTCTACGAGCGCCCTTGAGTACCTGCCGTTTGATAACATGAAAGGAAAACGGATGAGCATAACGCCTAGTGAACAGATATACAAGTATAGCATGAAATGACATAAGCATAAAGGACTAATAGTAGCGCAAATGTATAGGTCCTAGATAACCTTGAACATGTTCATAAAACTGGTTTTATAGTTTGAAAAGACTTACGTTTTTATATGAAAACTGTATTAATTAGCCAATAGTCCATATAGGTCATGAGGTTCCATCGTGCATGAATTCTTGGAGGGGAGACCTCATCATGTAATTAGAGGGGTTTCCTTTAATTAATTATCCTGGGTAGGAGGGATCAACTCCTTGTGAAGGATGCAAGGCACACATCACATTCACCATGAAAATCCTGTAAAATATGTAACTAGAATGCACCTATACGCCCCACATGATAATATAAATATATGGCCAAAACTGAAAAGGGACGCCACGAGCAATCACTCCGCCGTGGGGAAGTCATAACACTGGTGCCTCCAGTGTTATGGTTATGGTACCTCCATAACTAGGTGACACTGGTCATGCATGTATATGGCATAGGCATTTAAACTAACATAAGTAATCAAACATATAAAACATATACTTGAGAAAATAGTTGGTTGCAAACGGGAAATCCTAATATGGAAAGAATGTCCATACTGAAGGACGGAATATCCGTACCTTGTGTCCAATGAACAAGGAAAGACGAAAGGATGAATAGTCCTACTCCGACCTCACTAATGCTACATAAATAAGGGACATGTGTCTGATTACTGAGTATGTTATTGGGTATAACATGTTCTTAGCTTGTTTTATATGTTCTTGTCTTGTTTTACTGTTTTAAATGATATGATGTATTAATCATGTATTTCATGAATTTCTGATTAAGTTTTATCTAGTATTCTTTTATTATTGTACCTGTTGTGTAATAATAAGTAACTTTCTAAAAATAACAGGTTTCCAAAAATAGAAAGTTTCCAAAAATAGAAAGTTTCCAAAAATAGAAAGTTTCCAAAAATAGATCAGTTTTTAAAAATAGATCAGTTTCTAAAAATAGAAAGTTTCCAAAAATAGTAAGTTTCCTGAAATAGAAAGTTTCCATATTTAGAAATAAGCTGGATTAATAAGCGAATAATATAAGCTAATGTTTACTGGTTAAAAATCATAAGTCATGTAATAATAGTATAGTTTATTAATTAAATGTCATGGTGATTAAATAAACTATAGGTCATATGATTTAATTAAATAAAGGCATGATTTAATTAAATTAAGACATATAATATACTTAGGTTAATCATGTATTAATAATTTATTATTTATAACGTAAGTCATGATTTATTAATTATAGTTCATGTTTTAATAATTAATTAATAACTATAGTCTAAATTAAATAGCAAAATACTTAAGTTCAAACATGTATTATTTATTAAAAATAAATATAACCTAATTCCATGATTAAATTAAATTAATAATTAGTCACGTTTTAATTAATTTAATTTTCTTGAAAATAATATAACTCGTAAAATTGTATAACTTGTAAAAATTATCCCGTGCCTGTGTCTTAAAACAAGCCGAACCAAACAACCCTTGGTAGTGGCTACCCGGCCTAGCCGTTGGTTCCCCCTGCTCAACCCAAAACAACCACCGACTGATGCCAGTGGTGTTTTTGTTGCTGCGCCGAGACCCAAACAAACCAAACACCACCCTCGACGCGAGTCGGGGTCCTTTGTTCCCTTCGGCTGACCGAAACCCAACCACATCGAGACCTTGTGTCTCGGCTGTTGGTGATTGCAAGACCAAGCCGAGAGCCTGGGGCTCTCGGTTGTGCGTGTCGGCCAAACAAACCCCACCAAAAACCCAATATTCATGTTTTCTTGATTTGATCTACATGTTTTTAATTATGTTTTTATTATAAAACATGCATCATAATTAAAAGGAAAATAAAATAAATAGATGAAGTTTTTTGATGATACCGAACACGTAACTCGAAAATAACTATGAACACGATCCACCCAAATTCAAAGATCAAAATCAAACAACACCCTCTTTGGTGTCCTTGTTGTTGGCGGCAAGAGAGAAAAGAAAAGCTAGGGTTTTTAGTTTTTTGTTAAAATCCTGCAGAATGAAAGTTTTGTGTTTTACTTTTGTTTAGTTAACCAAAAACAAATGGGCTTGGGCCCCCCTCTTGCTTCCTTGTCCGCAGCTAGATAAGGCCCAAAGGGTCTTACCGGGCCTTGTTCGTGTTTAACTATTTACGTGTTCGTTCGTGTTATTAAATATTCGTATTGGTTCGTGTTTTAATATTCGTGATCCTATGCTCGTGATTATAATTATTATAATTAATAATGATCGTGTATTACCACGTACTTAATAATTATCGTGCACTAACACGTACGTAGTTTCTGAATTTCATATTCTTGACACGTGTTCATGACATAAAAAGAAAGTTTTAATTAGTTCGTATGTTTACTTAGTGTACTGTTCATGGCATTTAGATGCGGGTTTTACATCAAGTTTACTTTATAACTTGGTCTAACACAAATTTGTGTACGCTTCACTGCACTTATTTTGTTTAAATAAGAGAAATCTTATTGCCACAAGAATCTTTCCTTCAAAACATTAAACGGAAAATGCTTTCATCGGTATTTGACTCTTTAAACAACGACTACAGCTCTTTAAATAGAAAACGGATCATTGTTTATGGGGGAGAAAATGTCAAACCGTCTTTGTCATCAAAATTCGTCTTCAAATGTCTTTTTCAAGAAATTAAACGGTTAAATGTTCTATGTCGTGTATGGTTTGTGCTAGTGGATATTGGACATGTTGTAGACCGTCTCGTGCATTTAATTTGGCTTTAGAGATTATTGGGTTTTAGGCAGATGCGATTAAGTGCGTTACTTGGGTGTGTTGGAAAATAGTTAAGATACCGCTTAAGTGTTGACGGATGTTAAATTTTATTAACGGTCGTTAAATTAATCTTGATTATCTTGCTTAAATTAGAATGTAATTAGAAAGAATTTTAGGGGGTCTAAGTTGTAAATACTTGGACAACTGTTTTGACCTAAGTAAAAAACAACACCCTCCCGTCCCTTTCTCTTTTTCTGTTTCGATTCAAAACACACACACACATCACCTTCTTGCCGCCATAGACAACTCACCTCGAATCCTTGGTAGTTAATCATTTTTCTGATTAAATCATATAAGGTACTCAATTTATTCTTATCCACTTCATTCTATCATTCCCAAGTTTGTTTAATTCATAGCCAAGATCCCTAATCACTATTTTAGGATTTATGAGATTTGTTTTAGTGAATAGACAAATTAATGTGTGGGTTTTGCTTGGAATAGGATTTAGAGCATTGGGTAGTCCTTAGTTTGCCTTAAAACAACTTTGAATTTGATCTAAGAATTATGAATACTGCGTTTGGATAAAACAGAGTAGATGAAACGGATTCCAAAATCCTTAGATGATAACAGATTCTGACATTTTAATTTGTTGGGAATAAATTAAGGCCAGATCACCTGAGCGCTGACAAGAACAATTCAAGCGTTGATATGAACAAAGCAAGCGCTGATAGCTCAAGCGTTGACAAGTTAAAGTCAAGCGTTGACACATTGAAGACAAGCACTGATGGAAGATATAATCTACACGTTTATTATATTCTAGAATACTTCTAGTAAGGATAGAAACGACAATGTATTTTCTATATTTATCTTTACCTAGAATATCTGATACGTAGATTATTGTACAAGGCTTCTTAAGTCTATAAAAGAAGGCCTTTAGGTTAATGTTCGATATCAAGTTTTATATAAGTTTTCATTCGTAAACATCTTTCATTGTAAGCAACTTCGACATTCATAATCAAAGTGAAAGTTTGTTTACATCTTGTGTGTTCTTGTTTAAGTGTTAAATTCCGCATAACACTTAGATTCATAAAGCATATACAAAGGTTTCTCTACGTGTATTACTTGATCTAATCTCGTATACACAAAGCTAATCGATCTAAGTTTGGGATCAACAAGTGGTATCAGAGCTTGTTGAGGAACTTTTGATCTTTAAATAACACCATACACGAACACCAGAACCCTAAAAACACCAAAACCCTAATTTTCTCAGAAACCCTAACAACATCATGTCTGAAGCAATAACCTCCTCCTCCTCACCCTTACCAAACATCAAGATTCCCATGCTTGATGCAACCAACTTTGACTTATGGAAGTTCAACTTTGAACAATATCTGGGGATCTATGACTACACACTCTGGGAGATTATTGAATATGGAAACTCATAATAAGGCTCAAAAGATTCTTGATGCCATTGGTCAAAGAACAGCTGTTGAAGGATGCCCTGAAGAGGATAAGAAAGAAAAACCTGGAGATGGTAGAGCTGTAGCTGCTGAAGATATTGCAAAGAAAAGGGTTGACATGAAAGCCCTAAATATTTTGAAAGTCTCTTTGGGACAAGAAAACCAACATAAATATAGAGGCTATGAATCTGCTAAGGATATTTGGGAAGCTCTTGAAGTTGCATATGGTGGCAATGCAGACACTAAAGAAGAAAAGAAAAAGCAACTTCTGCATGATTATGCTGTCTTCAAAGCTCAACCCAATGAGAAACTGAGTAGCGTGAGAAGCAGATTGCTTGACATCACAAGCAAGTTGTCCTTCATGGGGACACAAGTTGGTGATGTTGACACCAATGCTACCTTTCTTAAAAGTCTTGGTGAGGCATGGAAGATTGAGGCAAGATCTATTCTTGCCAATAATACTTACAAGAGCTCCTCGTTTGATGACATCTACAACAAACTAAGACTGTTGGAAGATGAAACTCTTTCAGAGCATGGAAGCAAATATACCACCAGCAACATGGCCTTCTTCTCTCATAGTGAAGGTCAATTCAATCAGAAGGACTCTTATATGCATCCAGTTAATGGATCATCATATGTCAGCGCTGGAACAAGTCCTGTCAACGTCTCTTTTTCAGACGCTGACACATTCAAGAATGACTCCCCAAGAGTTAAACCTGCTGGTTTGGATTTGGATAATGTTTGAGCTTACATTGCTTCTTTGCCCAATGGTTCAGTGATTACATATGAGGACCTTGAGCAGATAAGTGATGAGCACTTGGAAGAGATGGACATCAAGTGGAACATGGCTCTTGCTAGTATAAGAGTAAATAGGTGGAACAGAAGGTTTAAAAAGAAGATGACCTTCAATGCTAAAGACACAGCTGGATTTGATAAATCCAAAGTTGAATGCTACAACTGTCATCGTATGGGGCACTTCATGAGGGAATGCAGATCTCCTAGAAGATCTGATGCTGGTAAACCCTCAAGTCAGGTTGTTAAAGCTCAGGATTCCAAAGCCATGGTTGCAGTTCAAGGAATTGATGGTATAGGATGGGATTGGAGCTATCTGGCTAAGAATGCTAAAGAGGATAAAGCTTTGGTTGCTGATATTGAAGAAGAAGAGCATGTTGAATATGCTCTCATGGCACACTCCTCCTCTTCATCTGATAATGAGGTATATGATGATGCTTTTTGTAGCAAAGGTTGTAGGTTAAACACTGAAAGACTTAACAAAGAGGTGTTAAAACTAAAAGATGACATGAGTACTGAAAGGTGTAAATTGTCTAATTACCAACTAGCTCTTACTGAAACTGAGAAAACCGTTTCTGAATACAAGAAAATGGAATTTGACTTAAAAGATAAGATCAATATCTTAAAACATGAGCTAGAGGGTAGTATGGATGTTAGAAACATCATGAAAAAGGTTAATAGTGAATTACAGGCTAAGTTAGATGAGGCCATTAAGAATAAAGATAATGTTGACCTCAAAATTCAAAGATTTGATAGAGCCACCCAAACCCTAGGAGACTGTGTAGCTAAACAAAGGGACCCTAAGGACATGACTGGGTTTGGGATGAATGATTACTCTCTGGTCCCACCACTAGCTGGTGACTTCTATGGTGTCCTTAGAAAGGACTTGTCTTGGACTAGTATACCAGAATGCCAAGAAGAGGAATTCATTCCTCCACCAAGAGTTGTCACTCCAGTGGAAGAGTATCAACAAAAATTGACTGACCTAAATGAGTGGAAGAAAGCTAACCCTACTTTATTTGTTAATGGAGGTTTGCTATGTGAAAGTCCTAATGAATCACCACCCATTAAGGTTACTCACCCAATCACTGGTAAACCTGTTGACCTAGGCTCAAACACTGTTAGAAGACCTACCATTAAATATGCAGAGATGTATAGGAATAATAAGTCACCCAAGAGCCAAGTTAGCAATCAAGGGACAGGTTTCTTCTCTTCTAGACCTAAGGTTGTGTCTAAGAAAGCCTGTTACACTTGTGGTAGCTTTTCACATTTGGCATACAAGTGTGTCAACGCTCCCAAAGCCAGCGCTGACAGGAACAATTTCAGCGCTGACAGGAAGAAAGTCAACGTTGTTAGAAAGTCAAACGTTGTCAGACCCAAACCTTGTGTGCAGCAAAGTCCACAAGTGATTAGACCTGCCCCATTCTTTACTAGAAGGTCTAACACTCATGGACAAAGACCTTTTCAAAAGACAAACACCTGGTCAAATAGGTAATGGGTTTCTGTAGCAAACCCTAGGTTCAACGCTGACAAGGGTAATTTTAGCGTTGACAGGACAAATTCTAACGCTGACAGAAACGTGACCAAACCTAAATATTTGCAGCCACAAGGTAAGAGGTATAAAGCTTCTTCAAGCATAACATGGAGACCCAAGAAAGATCAAAACCCTAATGAAAATGGGATTTCAATGACTTGCAATAGATTTAATTACATTTCAAAGGTCATTACAAAACCTATTGGGGTTAACTGGGTATTTTATCCTAAAAAGGATGAGAATGGGGTTGTTGTGAGAACTAAGTCTGTTCTTATTGAACAACCAGATGATCCAAGTCTTTTGAGACTTGGGTTCCCAAAGAAAACTAATTTGTTTTCTTTATGTGCAGGGCATTCAAAGACAGATCAATGATTATGGATATTGGGATAGTAGATGCTCAAGGCACATGACAGGGAAGGAAGACTATCTGACGAATTTCACCCCTATTAAAGATGGTGACAAGGTATACTTTGGAGGTGGTTATGGAACAATCACAGGCAAAGGAACCCTTCTCACCAATAATCTGCGTTTTGAGAACGTCTTCCTGGTAAAAGAACTTGATTATAATCTGTTTAGTGTATCACAAGTTTGTGATAACAAAAATAAAGTTCTTTTCACTGATACTGAGTGTTTGGTGTTAAGTAAGGATTTTAAGATCCCTGATGAGAAATATATTGAGTATAGAACACCTAGGCATAAGGACATATATAATGTGAATTTAAATGGGATTAAAATGAATACCAATATGTCTTGTTTTTATGCTAAGGCCTCAGTAGATGAGAGTAATTTGTGGCACAGGAGACTAGGGCACATAAATTTTAAAAATATAAATACACTTGTGAGGCTTGGTTTAGTTGATGGTTTGCCTGAGAAGGCCTTCCACAATGACCACTCTTGTGTTGCATGTCTTAAAGGCAAGCAGCAAAAGGTCTCATTCAAGTCCAAATAGGTGCATACTAGTTCCAGACCTCTTCATATGCTTCACATGGACCTCTTTGGTCCAACAAATATAGAAAGTTTGAATGGTAAGTCATATTGCTTTGTTGTCACGGATGACTTCTCTAGATTTACTTGGACATTCTTTCTAGCTATGAAGAGTGACACAGCTGATATTCTTATTGCTTTTATCACTCAGATTGAGAAAAGGTCTGGCAATGAGGTTAAAATGCTTAGGAGTGATAATGGTGGAGAATTTAGGAACAAGAAGCTAGATGATTTCTGTGCCAGGAAAGGAATTACTAGGCAATTTAGTATTGCTAGAACCCCACAACAAAATGGGGTTGCTGAGAGGAAAAATAGAACCCTAATTGAAGCAGCCAGAACAATGTTGGCTGATGCTCACTTTCCAATAGCCTTTTGGGCTGAGGCTGTTAATACAGCATGCTATGTGCAAAATAGAGCATTGGTTAACAAAATTCAAAACAAAACACCTTATGAGTTACTTTGGGGTAGAAAACCTAATATTGGTTTTCTCAGACCTTTTGGTTGTCATGTAGTAGTATTAGATACTAGTGATGCCTTAGGGAAATTTAGTGCAAATGGTGATGAGGGCTATTTCATGGGGTATTCAGTCCAGAGCAAGGGTTATAGGGTTTATCTTAAAGAGGACAAACGTATAGTTGAGAGAGTACATGTAAGGTTCTTAGAGAATAAACCTAGTAATCCTGAAAGTGGTCCAAATTGGTTGTTTGATTTGGAACCCTTATCTAGAACTTTAAATTATATGCCTGTCACTAATCCAGACATTGTGAAGGTAACTTCAAATGTTGTGGAGGAACAAGTTGTTAATGTTTCAGGTACACAGGTTTATGAGAAGGTTGGATCACAAGCAGAAAAGGCATCTCCTACATTTGAATATGTCACAATTCCCATTTGGACAGATGCTTTTGCTGCTGCTGCTGCTGGACAAGATAATGGTGGTTTCCAAATACCACCAGATACAAACATGCATGGTTCTTCAGGCGCTGACAAAGGCAAATCTAGCGCTGACAAGACCAATTCAGACGTTGATGGCTCAAACGTTGACAACAACATTTCAAGCGTTGTTAGCCCAAGCGCTGACAAACAAGGTTCAGACGTTGACAACACCTTTGCACATCTTTTCTCTTCCACTTTTGAACAAGGTGAACCTTCCAATTCTTATGAAGAAGGTCATCCTTATGTTTATATAAGAGAGTCTGATGAAGAAGATATTGACAACATGGAGCGTGAGGTTGAGGACACCAGACTTTTTGAAAGAGGGGTTCTCACTTCCACAATGAAGAATCACCCCACATCTCAGATCATTGGTGATATTATGACTCCAGTTCAGACTAGAAGATCTCATCAAGGTCTTGGTGGGATTACTGCCAATATACACAAGAAGGTTGATACCCCTCTTGTGCAAGCATGTTTGTTTGTATGTTTTCTGTCATAAGAAGAACCCAAGAAAATATTTGATGCTCTCAAAGAACCAAGTTGGGTGGAAGCAATGCAGGATGAGCTTCACCAATTTGCAATTCAGGATGTTTGGGAGCTGGTTGATTGTCCTAGATATGTCAGACCTATAGGGACAAGATGGGTTCTAAGGAACAAAAGAGATGAAAGAGGCATTGTGGTTAGAAACAAGGCAAGGTTAGTGTCTCAAGGTTATACACAAGAGGAGGGGATAGACTATGAGGAGGTCTTTGCACCAGTTGCAAGGATTGAAGCTATTAGGATTTTTCTAGCCTATGCCTCTTGCATGAGCTTCACAGTCTATCAGATGGATGTTAAGAGTGCTTTTCTCTATGGCACCATTGTTGAGGAAGTCTATGTAATGCAACCTCCTGGTTTTGAGGATCCAGAGCATCCAGATAATGTATATAGAGTCAAAAAGGCTATGTATGGCCTTCATCAAGCTCCTAGAGCATGGTATGGTACTTTGTCTACCTATTTGGTGGACAATGGATTCAAGAGGGGCACCATAGATCAGACACTATTTACAAAGAAAAAAGGCAAGGATGTGTTTCTTGTGCAGGTCTATGTTGATGATATCATTTTTGGGTCACCTGATCCAAAGATGAGTGAGGATTTCTCCAAGCTTATGACAGACAAATTCAAGATGAGTGCTATGGGGGAGATGAACTTCTTTCTTTGTTTACAAGTTCAGCAAAAAGAAGATGGTATCTTCATCTCCCAGGACAAATATGTTGCTGAGATCTTGAAGAAGTTTGGCTTTTCTCCACATGAAAAGAGGGCTACTACTCCTATGGATAGAGAACACCCTTGGGGAAAGATTGGAGATGGGAAAGATGATGATGTCAGGCATTATAGATCCATGATTGGATCCTTGATGTATCTTACTGCTTCCAGACCTGATATCATGTTTGTTGTGTGTGCTTGTGCACGCCATCAAGTGACTCCCAAAGAATGTCACCTTTATGCTATGAAGAGGATCTTTAGGTACCTAAGATGCTACCCTAGTCTTGGTTTGTGGTACCCAAAGGATTCACCATTGGAGCTGATTGCATATTCAGATAGTGACTATGGAGGTGATAAGTTTGATAGGAAATCCACAACTGGTGGATGTCAGTTTCTTGGGAGCAGGTTAATATCTTGGCAATGCAAGAAACAAACAGTGGTGGCTAATTCTACAACTGAAGCAGAGTATGTGGCTGCAGCTGCATGTTGTGGTCAAGTGTTGTGGATTCAGAACCAGTTGTTGGACTATGGGTATAATTTCATGCATACTAAGATATTTGTTGACAATAATAGTACTTTATGCATCATTAAGAATCCTGTACATCATTTTAAAACTAAACACATAGAAATTAGACACCATTTTATAAGAGATTGCTTTGAGAAAGGTTTAATACAACAAGATAGGGTTGACACTGAGGAAAATGTGTCAGATTTATTAACTAAACCTTTTGATGCTGGGAGATTTCAATTCTTGGTAACAAGTATTGGAATGGTTAATCTCACTTAATATGTGTTTTGGATTCTTTTTGTAAAAGTATGTACAGGATGATGCATTATTATTATTGGTCTTATTATTGATTTAGATTTTCCACTATATTTTTCTAACACTGATAAAGGTTGCTTGAACGCTGATAAGTGTTTTTGCAACGTTGTCAGCAATATAATTGTCTAACGCTGACAAAGCTTCCCTCAACGCTGTCATGTGTTATCGGGGCGTTGTCAGCAACAATGTTAGTTTTGTGGTTTTCAATCTAAATGTGCAGATGGTGTTAGCAGTATACCATTAGATACAGAGTTGCTTATGGATCAATGGAGAAGCATTTGGACAAGTTTTTTTTTATGGATGATGGTTGGAATGTTTCATTCCTATCTTGACATAAATTTTTATGTTCATGCATGATTTTAGCAAACTTTTTGTATCATAGTTTAAGGGGAGGTTTTAGGAACCTTTAGGATGTTTGGGTATCCATATGATACTCTTATCACAATTCTAGATTGTGTCCACAGGTGAGTATGAGTTAGTTTTACTAAATCATGAGGCACTGTAGCATGCATAGTATATCAACTTTGCATGCTGCCAAGACATTTTTTGGCCTAGAATTGGTTGTGGTCTGTTGGGAGACTTGGGAATGATTTTGATATGGGATTTACCTGGGAGTAACAAGGATTTTATAAGGTAACTTTGTTGTTAAGAGTTTTGGTTAGCAAGGGACACTAGAGGACTGTTATGTCTATCTTGCTTATGCAAGTGTGCATAACTGGACAGTGCTTGCCGCCCTATGATAATTATCAGCTTTTGGTTATCTTCTCTAGGATAAATTACTTGTTAAGGTCATTTTTCACTTTTTAAAATATTTTTATTTTTGGACGCTGACAAGAAATTTCCAAGCGTTGTTGTGACCAAATTGGACGCTGACATGGCTTTAGGAAAACGTTGACAAGATTATAGCCGTTGGGCGTTGATGGGTTATTTTTGACCGTTGACACTCAATGGGACCTACCCAGTTGTTACTTTTTGACATATTTTCAAGCCGTAATTTTAGGAGTTGTTAATTTCATTTAATGCATGAGATAACTTATAACTTTTTCAATATTTTCATGATTGATTTTTGAAAATCTTTGCCTATTTTTGGGCCAATCACATGCATTCTTTCTCTCCTATAAATTTGGCTCCTATTTTAAACAGGGTATCTATAATTCTTGTCTAACACTTTTCTCTTATCAACTTCATCTTCTACACTTAAAATTAACAGCTTTCATCAATGGCACCAAAGTTTAACTCAGCAGAATTGGCATTGGGGTTCAGATCACAACACTACATGATTGCTTATCTTGAAGCTGATGATGCTCTGTTTCCCCAATACACACAAATGGTGGCGTATTTGAACGCATCCCCATTAAGGTATGCTCTTTCTCATGCACCACTTATTCCAGTCACACACATTAAGCAGTTTTGGAACACTGTCAGTTCCTCAACAGTTAATGGAGTGACCACATTGACTTCTATTGTTCATGGGAGATCTTGGGTGGTTACTGAGGCTTTGGTATGCCAAGCCTTGCATCTTGATGATGCTGATGGTATAGCCACCCTTCCCATAAATGAAATAGAACAAGGGCTTAGGGCTTTGGGATATCCCTTTCCTGATGAAGGTACTCTTAATAAGTATCATAAGCAGGAATTTCCCCCAGCCTGGAAGTACCTCATACATGTCCTTCTTCAATGTTTGAGTCCCAAATGTACTGCACACAATGAGATCAATAGATCCATTGCAAGTGCTATTGTGTGCATTGTAACAGGGCAAAAATACAACTATTCTAAAATGATTTTTGAAGGGATGTGTAAAAACAAGGGGACAAAAATGACTTTAGCTTATCCCTGTTTTCTGCAAATGGTTTTTGATGATCAAGGTTACTTCTCAAGGGATCACAATGATTTTTATAAGATCCCTGAGCAAAAGAAAGCTATTTTTATGAAGATGGATTCACCACCCCATAGAGACTTACCTTTAACCCCAGCCATGCTTGCTGTTATTGCAGCAGCACAACCCCAACCAGACCCCCAACCTCAAATTGACCCTCAACCACAACTTGAACCCATTCATGAACCTTTACCTTCACCTGAACACATGCAACTTGACCAAGAAGCTTTTGACGCTGACACATCAAATGTTGGCGTTGATGTGCCTATTTCCAACGCTGACACACAACCTTCACAATCCCAAACACCCCTTAACCAACCCACATCTACCCATTCTTCCACACCATCTTCCACACCCCCTGATATAGGTTGATGAAACGCCAAAGGACTACTGGAGTGTTCTCCTCTGGTGGTCCTAGCCATGAAGCAAAGAGAACCACCACCACAAGTGTGGCTGGTGACCTGGATGAGGCTGGGACTATTGGTTCTGGCTTAGATGCTGGCCAAGGCAGTCCCACCATAATTAAGTCCTCATCCATGCCCAATGAATCTGACTTGGGAGGTCAAATCCCCATTTTAGAAGAGGGCAGACTGGAACCAATGACTCTTATGGAATTGACGGCAGTCTGCATTAGCTTGCAAAAGCAAAATGCAGACTTAGTACAAATAGTCAGCTCACAAGGCCTTGAACTCAAGCAATTGAGGGAGAGGATTGTTGTTTTCGAAAGTGATCGTGTTAGAAGGGGTATGGAGGAGTCTTCCAAAGGGGAGGAAGATCAAATAAATCTGAGTGATAAGGGCAGCCAGGATGGTCAATCAATGGATGTTGCTGAAGCCCTTACAACTTTGAAGAAACAAACAGGTTTTGATACGTCCTTAGTCTCTCCCACCAATTTAAATTTATCATTTACAGCTATGTTGAGAGAGGTTACACAAGGCGCTGAGGGAAAATATTTGAGCGTTGACAAGGCAAATTTGGACGCTGATAGAAGTATTTTGGGCGCTGAGAGGATAAATTTGGGCGTTGACAGACCTGCACATGAAGGTGATGTATCCCAGTCATCATCTATCATCAAGGAGGTTTCTACTCAGGTATTACCATCTACCTTACCAACCATTGAACCATCAGATAAGGGTAAGGGTAAAATGGTAGAAGAGTTTGTTCCAAAAGATGCAGCCCAAGTTGAATTTGATAGAAGATTGGCTGAACAAATGATGGAACAAGATGAAAAGGAGAAGTCACCATTTGTTGGGACTTCAGAAGAAGAAAGTGATGGAGCTAGCTCAGACTCAAGTGTAATGATTATAGAACTTGAAAGGCTTGAGTATGGAGATGAGTTGGCCAAAGAGAAGCTGAGAGACTTGAAATTGCAGGTTGAATTGGACATGCCAGAGGTGGTTCAAATGTACAATGCTTGGGAAGAAAGCTGCATGGATAATCCAGACTTGACCATTTCAGATCAAATATGGGGTTTGGAGCTTCTTCTTAGAGTTCAGAAGGATTGTAAGGTAATTTTGAAACACAAGGCAAGCAATATTCTCTCAGGGTTGAAAAGGGATAGAAGGGAGCTCTACTTTATGTTGCTCAGATGTCATGGAGTTGGATGGACATATCAGAAGTTGAAGGCTTTGACACTTGATGAGTTGGAAAACAGGGCTTATCCCATTTGGGTGAGAGTGCAGGAAGCAAACACTCTCAGACTTCTTTCAGATGAAAGAAAGGAGCAACTTGCAGAACAAATGGAAATCAAGAAAGCTATGATGGTTCCCAGGCCAGTGAAGAAGGGATTTAAATTTGAGTTTCCAAAAGATATGGATCCACTATATCCAAGTGAAGCAGTTATAAGAAAGAGCCTCAAGCTCTCCCCATTAGAAGCTTCAGATATGGTGCAAGTGTTACCATTAGATTCTAGGAACCCAATTGTGAGCTATGAAGAAGATGAATGTGGGTTCTGGAAGATTGGCAGATTTGGAAAGGAGGTACACACTTTTACCACTCTCATATCTTTATTTGCAAGTTGTGATAGAGAAGACTTGGTGGACCTTTGGAGGTTACTGGAGACCAAGTATGAGGCTGAAGCACCAACTTCAGCTAATGGAATAAAACTTTGGACCACATTCAAAAGAATGTGTGGGCCAAAAGATGAAGATCCTGCAATATGGAAGGATCTTGAAGATGACCTCAGTGGTCTTCAATGGAGGTTATATTCAGCTGCTGGTGTATACCATTTGAGTTCTACAAAGTTTGCTGAGTATCTACTTGTGGATGCTCAGTATTTCATATCCAAGGCTGTTTTGGAAAAGATGAAGGACACTCATCTGGAAATAGATTATTCAAGTGACGTGGCAAAAGATTTGATCAGATTTATTCATTACCAATATGAGAAGGTTTGTCAGACTCCTCCTAGTCCTTAATGCTTATTCAGAAACTTGATCATAAGAGTGGATATCAAGTTTAGGGGAGGATTGTTGGGAATAAATTAAGGCCAGATCACTTGAGCGCTGACAAGAACAATTCAAGCGATGATAAGAACAAAGCAAGCGCTGATAGCTCAAGCGTTGACAAGTTAAAGTCAAGCGTTGACACATTGAAGACAAGCACTGATGGAAGATATAATCTACACGTTTATTATATTCTAGAATACTTCTAGTAAGGATAGAAACGACAATGTATTTTCTATATTTATCTTTACCTAGAATAGCTGATACGTAGATTATTGTACAAGGCTTCTTAAGTCTATAAAAGAAGGCCTTTAGGTTAATGTTCGATATCAAGTTTTATATAAGTTTTCATTCGTAAACATCTTTCATTGTAAGCAAGTTCGACATTCATAATCAAAGTGAAAGTTTGTTTACATCTTGTGTGTTCTTGTTTAAGTGTTAAATTCCGCATAACACTTAGATTCATAAAGCATATACAAAGGTTTCTCTACGTGTATTACTTGATCTAATCTCGTATACACAAAGCTAATCATCTAAGTTTGGGATCAACATAATTATGTGAGGATTCCGAATTTTTAAAGGAATACATATTCCGAAATCTCTACACATGTGTGCATTCCGAATTCCTTGCAAAAAATAGATTCCAAAATTTTTAAAAGGCAAACATTCTGAAATCTTGTACAAACAAGTATTCAGAAATATTAAAAGGCAAACATTCCGAAATCTAGTACAAACAAGTATTCCGAAATCTGAAAAGCCAAACATTCTGAATTCTAAAAAGATAAGTGGTTCTGAATTCCAAAAAGTATAAGTTATTCTGAATTCTAAATGATAACGGATTCCGAATTATTTTAACGATAAGGATTCCAAATTCTGTTTATGTGTTTAGATTCCGAATTCTGTTTATCTATTTAGATTTCGAATTCTTTCACTGAGTATGGATTCCAAATTTCTGTATGCATTTTTTAACATCCCCAATTTACATTGCGCAGCGAAAAATACACAATTGGGTGTTATTCACAAACCTCATTTCACAACTCTTTAAATGACCCAAAAACTGTATATTTAAGAATAAATATGGAAATAATTTAAATCAATGTCTAAAATCTTCAATCCCAAGCAAAATCAGTTAAAAATATATATCAGAGTAGCGTACAGGTTCCCCTAGGATCTTAATTAAAACAACAAACCTTTTACCAAAATATTTGACCATTTACTATATGTTTTAGACAATAGGGAAAGAATTCTGTTTTAGACCAAATTACTACAAAAGCAATTCAACACTTCAAGTACCTGAAATACATGCTTAAAATCATCAACACAAAGGTTGAGCAAGTCTATAGGTTTTACAAAATCATAATTGAACACATCGTAAAAATCATTCACAATTGTTTAATAGAATTGTGGCCATATAATCTATTAATCAGGTATATCATATTATAGCAGTAGCTATCGAATTGAATTAAGCTCATGACACCGACCCCTTAACTTAGTCACCCACGCCAAATGCCAGCATGACTAGAAAAATACCAGTGCCCCTACTAGGGTATTAATTGCAAGAATACCAATTCTCATTCACGTAAAACTATCCTTCCCAGCGGGTTACTCAGCGTAAAGCCCTGGTCTCAGATAGGGTTGTCAGCCCAATAGTACTATTATTAGAATAAGCGGCTATCCCCAACTCGCAACATCAAGTTAGAAGATAGTTAACGGCTCATGAATTTAGGGTCTTTTGCAATTAGGTACTTATACAATTCATTTCATCAAATGCAACAAAGGCAACGTCGGGTCCAACAATTACTCATGACATGTGTTCATTTTACTTCAAATAGCATGTATCCCCCTCACGGGTTTTAAAATCATTAAAACAAGTAGAAAGCGAGGTTATAGACTCACTTGAAGTAATAGGAGTAGTAAGACGATCTTCGACGATAGTTGATGCCCGGTAAACACAAAAACCGCAACCTATCAAATAAGGCGCGTTCATCAATAATAACTCGAGTAAAATCCATACTTAGTAATATCAAATCAAAATCATAAAATCACAAATAATCCAAAATAAAAATAATACAAGTGCCCTTTTATTTCATTCTATATATTTATTTTATTAGTTAATTCCTTCGATAAAAATCTGCCGGTATACACCAAATGTACAAGCTCATTTACCCCACTTAAACACATCAAATTTTTATGATACTAATCAGAAACTTCACTTACTATATATAGAAAGGCCTGTTAAAAACTCATCAAAATATTTTACATTTAAAGTTCCCTGCCCGACACATCTTTGAACTACAAAAACCGGACAGTTTTAAGTCAACATTTCATATAGTCTTTTAACACATTTATTTTTCTTCGTTAATGAAACCGACACTCAACTTTGAAAATAACTCGACATCCTCATACTTAAAATTCAAAATCAGTCCATGAAATATTTAAAAATCCATTTTATAGTCCCCGAGATTCGATCCAAATATCGACAACAATTATATATTGTGACGATACTCGTCTCCCGGTACACGAAATAATCAAACTAACGTAACTTTTCGCTCGTTTGGAGCTAGAAGTCGTACCTTATACCAAAACGAAGCTAAAAAGATCCTCTACAACAATATATAATTCGTTCATCTCAAACTCAAACTCATATTTTCAGAAAATTAACTTTAATAATCTGTTATAAAATATATATTTTAAATATCCTTCAAAATTAATTTTTCACCACATTTTAACCCCATTTTTACCACTATAATCATTCTTACACTACTAATTTATATCATAACACACTAAATCATCCTAGATGATTAATTCATAAAAACCCAACTCAAAAATATAAACATGCAATCATCAAATCTAATGTATAAACATATAAACACCTACATACAACAACAATTTAAGATCAAACAACAAGATTTTTTATCCAAAAATGGGTTTTTCAAAAATGTCAATGCATGTGTAAGATTTTCATACCAATGGATATAGATTGATGAAACTAAGATGGGTCTTTGATTAGAATTAAGAGAATCAAGCTAGATTTTTGTTGATGGTAATTTTTGTGGTGGTGTAGGGTGACGGAAATAATGGGGAGGGAGAGAGGTAAGAGAAATTTTTAGTGGTGTTGTGTTTGTGTGTTTATTTGTGTTTTATTTTTCCTTTTATATGAGAAAAGTTTAGGGTAGTTTTTGCCAATTGTGATTCTTGTGGACCAAAATGCAAATACTTTGTTAAAAAGCGGGAAATGACTATTAGTCACTTTTGAAAATATTTACGGCTCTCAGGTTTCATAAAAATGCTTCTCAAAACTTAAAACGCACACAAAATATGATATTATATAATCCCGGCACGACTTAATACGACATTAACATAAAAATGTCAAAATATTAAACATCGACATGTTTAAAATAAAATGTAAAATTTCTCGGTGATCCGTCGATATCGTCATCACTAATAATCCTCGCAACTCGTCAAAACGTAAAAATAAAATTTCAACATCATCCAAATCAAATTACCAATCGTCATAATAATCAACCTCGTCAAAAATTTCAAAAATATACGTAAAAATATAATTACATAATGACCACGGTTTTGGGTTGTTACATCCTACCCTCCTAAAAGAGAGGGACGTCCCGACGCTCAACCCGCCTTACACTCGCACTTCCTCACTTCAAGAGTCAACGTGACCTCTTATCCTCAAGAGATACTCACGTCTTTAACACCAGTCCAACTCAATTCTTATGATATCACCATATCCACAATTATTACTACACTTCAACTTTCAATTTCACCTTCTATTATGCTAATATTCCTTCATCATTCATACTTCTTATGCGTCACTTTCTCGGTTTCATTCTTGCCCCAATACTCTGACAACATACCCCACAACTATGTATGTTCTCAAATTACACCTCTTAACTACTGATATGACGATTATCATCGCATAAGGATCCCATCTTCACTAGTTTCCATTAGTCCTCATAGTGAAATATTAAGATATCATCATCCCAAGTTTCTATTATATGTTGATGTGATCGATACCAAATTCAATTACCATCGTTCAATTCATACTTTCACTCTGTCCATTTCTTTTCGAAAATACGCAATATTCCTTCTTAACTCAATTCTTCACACTTTCTGTAGAAATCTCTAATATTCAAAAGTCAATCTCAATCTCTGGTTCACATATAATATGTTCAAACCCTAATCAATACTCATACTTTATCACAGCGATTTCCAATATTCAAAAATTACTCTGCCTCTATGTCCTGAGGTTGTACTCAAACTAAATACAATGAGTTATCGATAATTCTAACCAGTCACTTAAATACTTTCCATACTCATTTTCTACTTTCATTAATTCTAACAACCTCTATGTCCCAAGTGTAGTGCTTGCTAGATCACTGATTTACAGTACCTTCCATAGTACATTATTACATCTTCCTCGTATCATATACTGTTTAAATAACTCCGTTAGCCTCATATAATCAAATCTGAAATGTATAATGGTCAGATCACTTCAAGATATCGTAGTACATTTTATTCCAACCATTCTGTATTAATACTTCAGTTTGTAAAATCCCTTCAATACTACATGCGACACTCTCAGCACTCTAAGAATAATTAAATTCTCTTTTTAATCTGAACAATTCATTCACCACTGGTCCTTGCATTCTTAACACACTCTCTGATCTAATAGGAGAAAAATTAAATAATCACAATAACCATTTTTGTCCCACAAAAACATGCATCTCAACTCTCTCATTTCTATTACCATTCTATTTCAAAATTTCCAACAATCTGTTGATCTTCTTTCTTTAATATTCCTTTTCCATTAGTTTATCAATTCAACTCTGAGGTTCTTTCCATTCTATCCATTCTGCTTGTTGTTACCAATATTCCAATTATCTCAAAACTCAAGAGTCAATTCTCAATTACTTCAGAAACTTTATAAGCCCTTTTTCCTTCTCCTCCTTACTAAATACTCACTAGTTGATAGTGAAAGTATCCACACTTATCCTTCATAATCTGAAACATACTTCGTAGTACAGAACTATAACATATCCCGTCTAAAATTTACCGATTATTATTTCCCCGTCATCACTAAGTAATCCTTAATTCCTCTTCCTTTAAAATCCCCGAATGGCATTTATACACAAGTCCTTCTTATTCTTATTTTCTTCATACTTGATTCCATACAAGTAATACTTTTCAATCCCAAAACAAATACCACAATGTCCAATCTCATGATCATATAAACTCCGTTACAATTCTTTATTCATGTCAACACACTACTATTGCTTTCCTTTCCACTTGATATTATCCAAATATCATCATCGCAGCTCTATAATTCCTTCAGATTCCTTCAATACTAACTATACAATCATAGAACTTCAATCTATCCTCAGCGTTCATACACAACTTCCTCAACTACAAAATCAGATCTCACAACCACAACTTAAATATATGAATGAATTTCACACATTTAGTTCTTCTTTGTCAGCTTTATCAATGGTTCAACAATCAGTGAAAACCTCTCGATAAACCTACGATAATACCCAGCTTACACAAAGGAATTGACAAGCTTCAGTCGGTTTCGTCGGTATCGACAAAGCCTCAATCGTTTCAATCTAGTCAGATTTTCATGATCACTTCAGCCATAAATCTCACATTCTAAAACATCTATAATACGCCAACTAAAATTCTTATCCAAAGAATTTTATACACCATTCATTTTTAATAACAATTTTCCAATTGTTAGGGAATATTTTTCTTTCCTTCAATCATCTATTCATTACACTAAACATTCACAATCAATAATGGATACCGATTTCTGGTGCTCAGTTTGTTCAACCTCACAACAATCATCTTATTCACAGAAGATCCAGCTTCTTTACTTCCTTCCGTTATTACTTCTCTGACGACTTACCCTTCTAGTCAAAACAGATTATCCTTATTGTCTCATCTGCCAATCCTTACAATCAAACATATTACCATCCTCAACTTCCTGACAATGCCATATAATAAAATATACAATCAGATTGCATAACTCCTATCACCAAGCTAACACAAAGCTTCCTTTTTCCCATGACGATAGTGAACTCTACGATTCCGTAGAACAATCACATAGTATCCTCAAGTACTAACTCATCTTCTCATTCTTTTCCGACTACTACTAGTAAAGCGCACAGAAAATTTGATCTATTATAGTTTCCTACTACATACCTTCTCCTTATTGACCAATAAAATCGTCAAATAGAAATTCCACTGATTACTTCCTGAAATCAGTACTCAATGCTCAACAACATTCCAATTTAATTCTTTCCACCTTTATTATCATATTCTATGATATTCACCCTTATCCTGGTTAACTTTCTCACAACTCTAGTTCAGTTGATTGCGCTAAACTTCTTAATTCCATATGCTCAGAACCAGACCCGAGCTTAAACCTTGCTAATGGCATATTCTAACTTTTTAATAAAATTTCGAATTAAAATAATTTTAATTAAAAAAATGAATTTTCAAAATTATTACCATATAAAAATGAAAAATACATTAAAAAACACAAAATCCAAATTTCAAAAAAACGATTTACATATATATATATATATATATATATATATATATATATATATATATATATATATATATATATATATATATATATATATATATATATATATATATATATATATATATATTATTCTTCCATCGATTAATTTCTACTTTCAACCAATCGCAATTTCTCGTTGATTTCTTGTCCTCAGGTCAGCTAAAATCTAACATCTTCAAATCTCAATATATCCTCAATAACACCTTCAGAATTTAATACACCATCAATGACACCTTCAGTATTTCAATAAAATTCTAACTCAATGATTACCAGATAAGAATATACAAATTACTATATCTAAATCTCAAGTCTTATCAGCATTTCCAAAATATAAGCTGTAATAGCAGCAACATTCCCTTCATATTGATTTTCCATTATCTGAATAATTCCTTTATTCAATCTCCTTCACCGAAATGAAAACATTTCATTATCATAGAAATACCAATTTTTATACCACCTTCCTTGTTATTCCTTCAGCAGCTCGACCTTCAGCTAGTCCATACTTACATCAAGTAAATGGATAATTACTTAAGTGGTATAAAATATATGTGATCTACACATCATACTTCCTCCTGCTTACCCCATTCATAGTAACTTCTTGAATAGCGTCTCTTCTTATCTTAGATTATTAAATTCCAAGTTTACCTTATATTAGAGGAAATAAATTCCTATTCCTTATTGTCGTTCGCAACAATACCGTTCCTTTACCCTTTTCTGCCACACTTAATTTCGAATGAGGATCAATCTTTAAATTACTATCTCTTTTCGTCGTGTTGAACATTCCCAAATGACTATTGATATATCAAACATCCATCAGTTACTCGAACTTATCCATATAGTTGCACCTTTCCAATTACCATCAATAGTCGTAAAGCACTCTTCACCGCATCTCTTCTAATTCATAAGAATCCAATACACAGACATCCTTTTAAAATCTTCTAGAATAACAGCAACATCTCTAACTGGAACAAAAACATCTTCAATCTCAATAGCATCTTCAGTCTCAGCAGCATCTTCAACTGAAACAGCAGGATTTTCAATCTCAGCAGCATCTCGTCTCCTCTCAGCACTATCAGCTTCAAACAATCTAACAACTATTCCCACAATCATATAATCTACCCTAATGGTTGGCAACCTTTGGAGACATATTTCAAGATACTCAGTCACACACAGGAATCCCTACTAATGACAGAAACATATCTCACTCAACTCTTTCCATGTGATAACAGTAGAAAGAAACTTAATAAGTATACACATCGAGATAGAAAGAATAGGATCTTTTCATCAAGATATAACATGAATACTGCATACGCCAACAACACAATGCTACCTAAATTCCACAATCACCTTACAAAAGAGAAGATAACAAAGACATAGCAAAATACTAAAGGGTAATAGTAGATTTCATCCATAAATCTGAGAAAATCGCAACAAAACCTTGTCACAATGTCACTTACCCTTACCATCCTAAACAACAACAACAATAATAATCCATCACAATACTACCCCACAACATCTAGATAATCCAAATACAACACAATAATACATAAACTGAAATACAACAAAGATCCATCACTACATCACTCCATAGGATGTGGTCCATCACTTTCTCCAACTTGGCTCGTTCCTGCTTCATCTTCATCTGGTCTTAACTTGCAGCACCTCCCTTTTGGTTCTAAACACAGTGGGTTCCTAAATCCATACTTCAAAAGCCCTCCTTGACACGGCGGATCTATCATATAATGAGAATTAGCATACACCTCACTATCCTGAAACTTCCAATGTGGCTCAAGATACGGCCCAAGATGAGCTACATATTAACTTAACATGCGAAGCCTATCTATATCTTTCTGATACTTCTCAAAATCAGTCCCATAACTTCTCACTTCAGTTCTAACCTCAGTTCTTCCAACCTCACTCTCAGTCATATAATTATCACTATCAGATTCTACAACATTTTTCTTATCATTCGTATCATCCTCGTAATCTAACCATCCACCTGAAATCTTATGATCACCTACATGCTGATTCTGCAAACTCCATTGACCTACAGCAAATCCCCCATTCTTGACGTAATATGGTATGTCAGACATTTTCTGAAATCACAGAAATTTCAAAAGTACATAAGGTCATTATTCAAAAATATATATGCAATACATAGTCATGCAAATGCAAATGAATTACGTATTCAAAATATATATGTATGCGCTGCAATGCAATGCAATGCAATGCAAATGATAATTAAACAATATTCATAAAAATAAAATTATGATGAAATTATGATGAAAGCACTCCACGTCCTTTCATTAATACCAATACCTCATTGCAGTATTTACTTAATAAATACTCAAGTATTCACAACAATTATAAGGGATATATCTATAATAACAAAGCATAAAAAAATAAATAATCTTACTGGAGCCTTGCAGAGAAGTTGCGTTTTTTTTATAAAATACTTTCGACACCAAAGTTATGGTTTAGGACATTTTTCAAAAATCGACCTAATTCGCTATAACTAAAAAGCTCTGGTTACCAATCTTTAACACCCCCAATTTACACTGCGCAGCAGAAAATACACAATTGGGTGTTATTCACAAACCTCATTTTACAACTCTTTAAATGACCCAAAAACAATATATTTAAGAATAAATATGGAAATAATTAAAATCAATGTCTAAAACCTTCAATCCCAAGTAAAATAAGTTAAAAATATATCAGAGTAGCGTATAGGTTCCCCTAGAATCTTAATCAAAACAACAAACCTTTTACCAAAATATTTGACCATTTACTATATGTTTTTTACAATAGGGAAAGAATTCTGTTTCAGACCAAACTACTACAAAAGCAATTCTGCAATCCTTCTCTAGCAAGCTCTGCAATTCAACACTTCAAGTACCTGAAATACATGCTTAAAATCATCAACACAAAGGTTGAGCAAGTTTATAGGTTTTACAAAATCATAATTAAACACATCGTAAAAATCATTCACAATTGTTTAATAGAATTGTGGCCATACAATCTATTAATCAGGTATATCATATTATAGCAGTAGCTATCGAATTGTATTAAGCTCATGACACCGACCCCTGAACTTAGTCACCCACGCCAAATGCCAGCATGACTAGAAAATTACCAGTTCCCCTACTAGGGTATTAATTGCAAGAATACCAATTCTCATTCACGTAAAATTATCCTTCCCAGCGAGTTACTCAGCGTAAAGCCCTGGTCTCAGATAGGGTTGTCAGCCCAATAGTACTTTTATTAGAATAAGCAGCTATTCCCAACTCGCAACATCAAGTCAGAAGATAGTTAACGGCTCATGAATTTAGGGTCTTTTGCAATTATGTACTTATACAATTCATTTCATCAAATGCAACAAAGGCAACGTCGGGTCCAACAATTACTCATGACATGTGTTCATTTTACTTCAAATAGCATGTATCCCCCTCGCGGGTTTTAAAATCATTAAAACAAGTAGAAAGCAAGGCTATAGACTCACTTGAAGTAATAGCAGTAGTAAGACGATCTTCGACGATAGTTGATGCCCGGTAAACACAAAAACCGCAACCTATCAAATAAGGCGCGTTCATCAATAATAACTCGACTAAAATCCATACTTAGTAATATCAAATCAAAATCATAAAATCACAATCAATCCAAAATAAAAATAATACAAGTGCCCTTTTATTTCATTCTATATATTTATTTTATTAGTTAATTCCTTCAATAAAAATCTGCCGGTACACACCAAATGTACAAGCTCATTTACCCCACTTAAACACGTCAATTTTTTATGATACTAATCAGAAACATCACTTACTATATATAGAAAGGCCTGTTAAAAACTCATCAAAATATTTTACATTTAAAGTTCCCTGCCCGACACATCTTTGAACTACAAAAAACCGGACAGTTTTACGTCAACATTTCATATAGTCTTTTAACACATTTATTTTTCTTCGTTTATGAAACCGACACTCAACTTTGAAAATAACTCGACATCTTGATACTTAACATTCAAAATCATTCCATGACATATTTAAAAATCCATTTTATAGTCCCCTAGATTCGATCCAAATATCGACAACAATTATATATTGTGACGATACTCGTCTCCCGGTACACGAAATAATCAAACTAACGTAACTTTTCGCTCGTTTGGAGCTAGAAGTCGTATCTTATACCAAAACGAAGCTAAAAACATCCTCTACAACAATATATAATTAGTTCATCTCAAACTCAAACTCATATTTTCAGAAAATCAACTTTAATAATCTGTTATAAAATATATATTTAAATATCCTTCAAAATTAATTTTTCACCATATTTTAACCCTATTTTTACCACTATAATCATTCTTACACTACTAGTTTATATCATAACACACTAAGTCATCCTAGATGATTAATTCATAAAAACCCAACTCAAAAATATAAACATGCAATCATCAAAACTAATGTATAAACATATAAACACCTACATACAACAACAATTTAAGATCAAACAACAAGATTTACATCCAAAAATGATTTTTCAAAAATGTCAATGCATGTGTAAGATTTTCAAACCAATGGATAGAGATTGATGAAACTAAGATGGGTCTTTGATTAGAATTAAGAGAATCAAGCTAGATTTTTGTTGATGGTGATTTTTGTGGTGGTGTAGGGTGACGGAAACAAGGGGAGGGGAGAGAGGGAAGATAAATTTTTAGTGGTCTTGTGTTTGTGTGTTTATTTGTGTTTTATTCTTCCTTTTATATGGGAAAAGTTTAGGGTAGTTTTTGCCAGTTGTGATTCTTGTGGACCAAAATGCAAATACTTTGTTAAAAAGCGGGAAATAACTATTAGTCACTTTTGAAAATATTTACGGGTCTCGGGTTTCATAAAAATGTTTCTCAAAACTTAAAACGCACACAAAATATGATATTATATAGTCCCGGCACGACTTAATACGACATTAAAATAAAAATGTCAAAATATTAAACATCGACATGTTTAAAATAAAATGTAAAATTTCTCGGGCATCCGTCGATATCGTCATCACTAATAATCCTCGCAACTCATCAAAACATAAAAATAAAATTTTAACATCATCCAAATCAAATTACCAATCGTCATAATAATCAACCTCGTCAAAAATTACAAAAATATACGAAAAAATATAATTAAATAATGACCACGGTTTTGGGTTGTTACATCCTACCCTCCTAAAAGAGAGCGACGTCCCGGCGCTCAACCCGCCTCACACTCGCACTTCCTCACTTCAAGAGTCAATGTTTTGGGTTGTTACACATTTAGATTCCGAATTCTGTTTAAGTGTATGGATTCCGAATTCTTCAATAAATATATATTCCGAATTCTTTTTAAGTGTATGGATTCTGAATTCTTCAATAAATATGACCACGGTTTTGGGTTGTTACACATTTAGATTCTGAATTCTTCAATAAATATATATTCCGAATTCTGTTTAAGTGTATGGATTCCGAATTTTTTATTCTTTTAGATTCAAAATTCTGTTTATGTGTTTAGATTCCGAATTTCTGAATGCTTATTATTCCGAATTATTTTTGACATACATTCCGAATTTGGTTACTTGTGATATTTTGGGATATGATTGTTTTGCATTATGAGATGTTTAGTGCTAGTTGATTTGCTCTATGTAATATTGTAAGTGTTACAATATGTTATGTCATGCTTTAAGGTTTATATATATTGTTGATACAAAAGTTGGATGGACCGAGCTTGACCCGAATCAGGCTTAATTCGGGGTCTTGTGGACTCCGGCTCTTGCACCAAGTGAAACTTGCTTTGAGGACCCTGCGCACTAAACAGACACCGTTAGGCTTACCGTGGGTTTGTGACCCACGATTAGACTCCAGCGTGAGAGTAAGTAATCGATTTGAGTGTATAGAGTTTTGGGTATTGTGTGTCGTACCTTTGTGGAACCATGTGGGTTCCTTTTATACCCGAGAGAGTCCAGGCTAGGCTCCCTGTTCTTGCGGCCTAAGAAGAAATAATGACTCAAAATAGCTTAATCCTTATCGCATAACTAAGGTAAGTGTATATCTCTTTCCCTTAGGTGAATATAACTATAATATAGGTTATATATTGTTTGATCCTGTCGGATTGCAACGAGGAACTGGTTAAGCAATTAACCATCATGCGACAACGGCTTACCGAGCCTCCTAGGCTGTGCGCGCATCGCATAAGTATCAATCTATTCCTGATGGATGCGGGTAGTACCCATGAGTCGGACTATCCAGCCCGACTAGGGACTATACGTTATCATGTCCCCCCCAGAATAGTGGTCGCAGGTGCTAACCGCGACTACTAGACTACAATCGTCCAAGTGCTCGAAAAACCAAGACGCGCATAAACCTCACATGAGTAATTTTAATTCAAACACTCCCGCAAAGAAGACATTCATCCCCCCTTTCATCTAACCTCCTCGAAACCCGGGAAAAGCGTCTTCCACGTCGTAGTTACCTCTTCACATTACACCATTGGATTTAGCAAGTGGGTAACACGTGGCAAACATCTAGGCGGGGAACATTAACTTAAGAGGGCTATATATATACCCTCTATGCCTCCTTTTGAATATTATAATATAATAGAGAAAAATAACAAAAATGAGTATGTACGTTATTTACGCTTTCCAAAAAATGAAAAGCAAAAACGCACTACTCACACAAACACGATATATATAAGGCACACAAAAACACCTCCCCGGCAGCGGCGCCAAAATTATTGCGGCGAAAATACGCTTTTAGGAAAAGACGTATAATGGGCAAGTATTAATTGATACGGTTTAGTAAAACCGTAAAGACGAAAAGTCCTAGTTCGTTCTCGAAGGAGGGGTAGTTGTGTATGCCAATACGTATAAACAAGTTTGGATTAGTGTCGTTTTTGAATGAGAAGAGAAAGAAAATAAAGACTGTTAATGCTAAAAATTGCTCTACGAAGTAAATAACGCGAAATCGTAAAATCGACAAAAAATAAAAGTACACTAAAATTCACAAAAATATTAATTTAAGCTAAGAAAACTATCATTAAAACAAAAATGAAAATAAAAATTTCCAAAACCTTTTTGATAATTTTACTTTAAATTTTTATGTTTAATTCAAAACTCAAAATTAAATAAAAATCATAAAAAGTGAAAATGAAAATCTTTTGTTATGTAAACCTGGATTAAACTAATTTAAGACTAAAAAATATTTTTCTAAAAATTTAAATCACTTTTTTTCTATTTTTAATCTACTTTATAAAACTTAAATTGAAAATAATGGTAAAAATTAATTAATAAAAGGAAAAATCTGATTCTACTTTTGAAAAATCTTAAACTACTAAATGAACAAAAGAAAATGGAAGAGCTGAAAATCAGGAACCCAATAAGCTTGAAACAGCTTATTAATACTCGAATGTAATTATATAAGCTAAAAGCAAACTCCCCTTAACACTAGCCCTAGGGAAACTTTAATCATTAAAGTCCCTAGGGCGCAATGGTAGAGTATGTGTGTTGTGGTCGTTGTGGCGCAGGTTCGAGTCCTGGCCAGACCAAATTTTTTAAAACCTTTTTTTTTAATTTTCTATTTATACTAACTGACTAGATACAATATTCTAACTAACAAAACACAAACCGAATCTTATAAAAATGTTCTTACCTACAAATTTCAATCAAAAATCCACCAGACTTGATTTTTTCACTTGTTCTATTTTTTCTTTTTTCTATGTTCTTATTGTTGTAAGTTACTATACTGTTGGATGGGATTATGGAACTCAGGATAGGGATGTTGGTCGCTTGGGCCACAAATGGCACCCCACAAGCAATTTTGCTTGTGGGAGTCAAAGACAAACACAAGAAATACAAGCACAATCACAAAGACCAAAGAAAACCAACATAATCTTAAACAAATAAAGGCAAAAATGAAGTCTATTGAGACTTACTGTTGGCAGGGGGCTGTGGGGTTCTATGGGCCAACATCGGGTCTTGCGGCTATGCAATCCTACCGAATGTTACCCGAACTCTTGGATTAGCTAAATGACACTTAAATCTAACCTTAAATGTGATGTGTAACTAATTTTCAAACTTCAAAACCACAAACCAAGCCACGCACACCTGCTGGTTTGTTTGGACAGAAAGTGGGGGTGATGATCACTACACTATAGCTGTCTCATATCTTTGCAACAACTTAAACCCCTAAGTGATCTTTGAACTTGTTTATCAAGCAACTCCAAACACCTCAAAAATATTTTACCTTACTGATCTATTAGTGGCTGTTGGTGCAATTTCAATAAGAGCTTTGGTCAAAGTGACCCAGTTTATGAACTCAAAATGGTGTGATTGTCCAAGACTAATCCTCACACATGTTTTCAAATGAGCCTACTGTTATGAGAAAAAAATGAGAAACAACTTGACTTTGATAAGTGATGAAATTTAATAACTCACAGCACAAACTAACTATGTATGGCCGCTTAACCTTGTTACAAACAAACTTAATCCCAAGTTCTAAACCTATGGCAGAATCACTACTTAAACCGAAAACTAGATTAAATGTGTAAACACCAAATTTCAGAGAACAACCCAAAAACCAAACCAAGAATAATCCTAATCTAGCATGAACATAAAAAAACAAATTTCTAAAGAACTTCTACTAAAAACCACCAATCTAAATCTTCACAAATTACTTTCCTAAACAACAAAAACCAAAACGATAGGGGGTTCGAAGCCTTACCTGATTTGATTTTGCTCAAATCAATCACACTGGCTGATGCCTTCCCTAAGGTTATGGTTCGAATAAAAAATGAGTAAATTGCAATGAGATCGTAGAGAGGACAAAAACTGTCCACCCAAGTGACTACAATAGTTACTTGGGTATGTCTTGGAGACCTGCTGGTATCAATTCAACACAAACCAAAGAAAAAGATTACAAGCTCAAAAGCTATTCCCAAAAGCTATTTGTCAGATAGCGTTTGGGATGAACTTATGAACAGTAAGTAGCAACAAGGATGATAATTAAAAAAAACTTTAGAAGGACTTTTCTTTTGAAGCCAACCTTTTGAAAACTTCCCGAATAAAACCAGTTTTGAAAAGTAACAGCTTACAGAAGCTGTTAGGGTTGTTTGGCGTCAATCAAACACTCCTAACAATTGAATATTCCGGATCTAAAACCTAGCTTATGCCAAAAAAAAAGTTTTGAACAAAGAACCACAATTTGATGAACCTAAATTAATCTTGTAAGAAAATGTAAATATTAATCTAAAAAACAGTAAGATGGAACTCAGGCTTGTAGTTTAATTTAAGAAATACTGTAAATATTTATTTAATAAAAAAAATGTTTACAAGCTGGAACAAAGGGCTATTGCACAAATCGCATGCTCCTTTTATACTGATCTATAGAAGTATCTAGAATAATTAAAAAAAGTAGAAACAAACCCTAATTGCTGAATTGCCAATGTTGCCCCCAGCATATGCTTGAAGCATATACGAAGTTTGAATCTGGTCCAAGCCTTCATGTAATGTACAGCTGGATAAGAAATGATCTTGATCCTTGATTTAGTTGTGGGGAACACGTTTTGAGCCTTATTCGTTGATTTGGTCTTTGAATCTCTGCACACGATGGTGACCTGAGCTGGTCTCTTGGTTTCTTGTGTTGAGTAAACAGACACCAACACATAGGGTTGGTTTCTCTTGGGGTGAATTATGATTGGGTGTGCTTAATTTCAAAAAACCCTTTGATTTGGTTAAGTTATGATCTGGTTTAAAAATAGGGTTTTTGTTGAGAAGAAGTTGTTTTAGATTAGGATTAGGAGTGAGGGAGTGGTTAACCGGGGTTTTGTTTTAATAATATTTTTTTTCAAAACATTATTAATAAAACAGAAAACGGGTTTGGGTGTCATATGGATATAAAGTTGAATTTGGGTGACGTGGTGGTGGAAGGTGAGGTGGCAGCAATTGAGTGGTGGGGTTTGTTTGTTTGTCTGGGCAAAAACAACCCCTCATGTTCCATTTCTTTGTCATACAGAGTTTTTCAGCATTTAACACTTTTTTTCCTTTATACAACTAAGGACCTTTTGCAATTTTGGCACACCCATCATGCATACTTTCACCAAGGACCAAAAGCGCAATTTGACCATACTCCAAGGACCATTCTTGTACATACTTGATATTTTAGGGACCCTGATAGGTGTGAAAACACCCATCCTTTTACCACTTATTTCTTGCTAAAACAAGACCAAAACACCTATTTAATATCATTTGTTTGGAATTATGCGTGGTTTGTGTGCTTGTTGTGTTTTCAGAGCTAACCGGATAGATATTGAAGAAAACATGAGATTTCACGGGTTTTATCGAAGAAAAAGACTCAAGACGAAGTCTATTGTCCAAGAGATGCGAAAGATTTGAAGTCATTATGCCTATTTGAAGATTTATCGAAGAAAATGGCCAAAGATGGAAGATTCATATATGTCGAAGAACTCGAGTCTATTAAACAAAAGATTATAAGACGAGTTGGAATTATTCACCGACACTTCTCAAAAAAATCCAAAGTCGGAAACGTTTATTTAGAGAAACGTAAAGACTAAAGAAGAAAGAAGAAGAGAAGACCATTTACAAGACCACAAGCAACCACTATAAATAGGCCGTCTCCTTACAATTTAGGGGGTTAGCTAGTTTTAGTTTTTTCATTCTTCTTTCTAGTTTTAGAGAGAGAAAGTTCCCAACTTTCTCTCACTAAATTTTTCATCTTTTCTTTCTTTTAATTTTGCAAGTTTAAGCTTTGTGTATTTGAATTTCCATTAATCAAGTTAAAGTTTAAGCTTTATGTTCTTAAATCTCCTTCTACATTTCTTGATCTTGCTTAATTTTTGATCCGAACCCTTAATCTTGATCCGAATCCTTCATGATCCGTGATTGAATTTGAGGTTGCGTGTTTAGAAAGTTCATTTCTTACTTGTTCCTACATAAGCTTTCATTGGGTTTAAGCCATAAGCTCTCTATGCTTATTGGCTTACTCCTTGTTTTAGCTTATTGGTTTTCGGATTTATTAAAGGTTCTAGTCATTTTAACGTTCATTTCATATAGTTTATGATCTTTTATGTTTTGCAAGTTGTCTAATTTAAGCTTTTTGAGTTGTTTAAGATCGGTAAAATAGCTTATTGTAACAGCTTATTGAGTTTCCGGCTTGCCCCCAAATTTTGGATTAATATTGCATTTCATCGTAATATTGGGTATTTGTATATTCCGACGATTGTGTGTTTACATCGCAATAACCCATTTAGGGTTCTACTTTGCGATACTTGGTAACTTACCCCTTATTCCGATCTGGGATTGCGATTGCTCATTGCGATCGCATATTCCGACGGGACTAAGGTCTTTGTTAAGACGAAACTCTGCCCATTTTTAGTTTACAACTTTCCGATCTGGACATTGCGACAAAGGTAATTGGATTATTCCGATCTGACTTTTCGATCTAGGATATTCCGATTGTGATCATTGCGATTGACCATATTCCGACGGAATTGTATCTGACATTCAGATGGACCTTCACTTGGATTATTCCGATGATTTGTTTTAGTTGTATTCCGATGGTCATAACTTTGGTGCATTCCGATAGAAATAATTTGCAATATTCCGATAGAACATGTTTTTAAGTTTTAAGTTTTAAAGTTTTACATAAAGTTTTTTCTAAATAGCTTTTAGTTTTGTTATTTAAACGCTTTAATTTTGCTCAACAACATTTTCATACTTGCTTGTAATTTAAAATATATAATAAACCAAACCCCCTATTTGTCACCAAGAACAATCATTCCACTTTGAGTTGTGATCAATTCGAGAAGATTCCGAGATAAAATACTGAACCCCCAATGAAAACCATCGTATCAAATGGCGCCGCTGCCGGCTCTTCTCGTTAAGATTAACAGTATTTTGTGAGAACTTGGATTTTGGGATCCGTTCGCCGTGAACGTTACTTTTTCATAAAAAATTTCAAAAATTCTAAAAAAAATATAAAATTTTCAAAAATACAAAAAAAATTAAAAAACCATAAAAACCAAAAAAATATTTCTTGTTTGCTTTGTTAGTTCTTTTGCAGGTGCATGCATACACGATCAACGTCTTATCAAGAGACCGAGCCTCTCGAAGACTTAGACATGGTCGGTGTACACAACAACAACAATAACCCACCTCAAAACAATAACAACAATAACAACCCACCTCTCAACAACAATAATAACAACAACAACGAACCACTACCGGACAATCGCCCTATGATTGAACTGTTACAAGCACATGTGGAGGGCGACAATGATCCAATTTTCATACCCGCGATTGCAGCCAACAACTTTGAGCTCAAATCCGGCTTTATTCAGATGGTCTCTGCTCAACCATTCTTGGGGCGTACCATTGATGATCCTCATGACCACATCAAAAGGTTCTTGCAACTCACGAATACGGTCAAATTCAATGGTGTTCCACATGAGGTAATCGCCACAAAGTATTCTTACGTGGACGGATTTGGAGACCAAGTTTATAAACTACTTTTTCCCACCCTCTCGTACTACCGCTTTGCGGAATGAAATCATTAATTTTGAACAAAAGTACGATGAGTCTTTTAGTGAATCTTGGGACCGTTTTAAAGACCTTTTAAGAAAGTGCCCACAACATGGTTTTACCAAAGTGCACCAAATTAATACTTTTTATAATGGTTTAAGCATGAATGACCAAGATTCACTAAATAGTGCCTCGGGGGGTAATATTTTGGTTAAGACTTCCAATGCCGCGTGGGATATTATTGAAAATAAGTCTCGTGTGCAAACCAAGAGTGTTCGGACCAATGCCGCTAGTGCTAGTACTAGTGACAACGACAAGCGACTTGACAAAATTACTACGCTTCTTGAATCGCTTGTTACCCACACCGCTAACAATACCAACAACATCAACGCTCAAGACGCTCAAGTCAATGCTGTTACCCAACCATGTGAAATATGCGGGGGTCCTCACTCTTACACCACTTGTACCGCCACCCAAGACTACCCTTCTGAGAATGTTAATGCAGCATACGGTACCTATCCTCCGGCCGCTTATCAAGCTCGTCCTCAAGGTGACCGCAACTTGCTTAGCTACCGCTCAAACAACTTTCTTTCCCCGCCCGATTTTCCTCCTAACAACCCAAACCAACAACAAAACCTTAATCGCCCTCCTCAACAACAACCTCGTGCACCATACCAACCACCTCACAAACAACCATATCCACCTCAAAGAAACAACCAAGTTTACCAACAACCTGCTTATCAACCACCCACCTACAATGCTCCTCCCAACCAACCCACCGCATTACACCAAAATATTGGAACCTACATGAGGATTAATGATGTGATCGTGGACAATCTCCAACGGGAAGTGCTGAACTTGAAAGCAGACATGGTGAAACAAGGGAACGATCTGCGAGCTGATATGAGAAACACTTTTTGCAAGTCAAACGAATGACTTAAGGAACATGATGGCTAGTTTCTTCCAAGGTAATCCACCCTCTTCTTCGGGTACTCTTCTGAGTAACACAGTTGCGAATCCAAGAGGGGAGATGAAAGCAATCATCACTCACAGTGGCAAAGGTACCAAGGAACCCGAGCTTCCTATACCTCCACCGGTGATTGTGACTAAGGAAAACGAATCACCTGCTCCTATTCCTCATCCTTCTACTTCCCCAATTTCTCCACCTCTTACTTCTACCCCTCCTCCACCCAAGGATGTGAGTGATCCTATTCTCCCAAAGACTTCCTCTTCTTCCGAGATACCTTATCCATCAAGGTTGAGGAAAGAGAAGCTCAAAAGCAAGGACGATATTCAGGTTTCGAACTTTCTCAAAATGTTTAAACAATTGAATTTTAACATCTCCTTCGCTGAGGCTCTCGCTAACATGCCTAAATACGCAAAAATGTTCAAAGATCTTCTTAGCGACAAGGAAAAGCTTATTGATATTGCTAACACCCAACTTAATGAGAATTGCTCGGCAGTGCTCTTAAAGAAATTGCCAACCAAGCTTGGTGATCCAGGTCGCTTCTTAATCCCTTGCAACTTCCCGGGAGTAGAGAATTGCATGGCACTAGACGATCTAGGTGCTAGTATTAATTTAATGCCTCTAAGCGTTTGGAAGCAATTATCTCTCCCCGAGCTAGTCCCCACCAAAATGACTTTGGAATTAGCTAACCGTATGGTTGCTTATCCAGTGGGGATAGCCGAATACGTCTTTGTAGGAGTCGATAAATTCACTTTTCCTGCCGATTTCGTCGTCGTCGACTACGATATGGACCCTCGTGTGCCATTAATTGTTGGTCGTCCATTCTTGAGGACTGGTCACACTCTCATCGATGTTGAAGCGGGTGAGCTTATCATGAGACTGGGTGATGATAAAATCGTCTTCAACATGGGAAAGCTTTCTAAACAGCCTTATTCATACGAGAGTGTTAATTGTATTGACGTTCTTGATGAGGCTTGTGAAGAACACTTCAAAGATGCTTGTAAAAGTATTCCTACCTCTCTTCCCAATGTTGAGACCGTTTCCTCTATTGACTCATCACTATCTCTATTTGGAGAAAGTGATTTCCTTTGGAAAGATTTGGAAGCCACCATGGGAGATGTGAACTTAGAACATGACGATTCTCCCACCGATTGGGATGAAGATCTTCGCCTCATTGTGAACCTTCTTAAAGAAGACAGTATTTCTCCACCATCTCCCAAGGATATTGCTATCGATGCACCGACTTTGAATACGCCTCCCATCAAAAATCCTCCGGATTTAGAACTTAAGGAGTTGCCGCCCCATCTCGAGTGCGTGTTCCTTGAAGAAAAGAAGAAGTCGCCCGTCATCATTGCTAAGGACTTGAAAGAAGAAGAGAAATCTCGTCTCATCGCCGTGCTTAAAGCTCATAAGAAGGAAATTGCTTGGAAAATTTCTGATATCCGCGGAATTGATCCGAACTTTTGTACTCACAAGATTCTCATGAAAGATGACTTTAAACCCGCAATCCAGAGCCAAAGAAGGGTTAATCCTCGCATTCACGACGTCATCAAACAAGAGGTTATCAAACTTCTTGATGCCGACTTGATTTACCCTATCTCGGATTCGCCTTGGGTAAGTCCCGTCCATTGTGTGCCCAAAAAGGGCGGAATAACCGTTGTTCCCAATGAACACAACGAGTTGATTCCCACTCGTCTCGTTACTGGGTGGAGAGTTTGTATCGACTATCACAAACTCAATGATGCCACGAGAAAAGATCACTTTCCTCTTCCTTTCATGGATCAAATGCTCGAGCGTCTAGCTGGTAATGACTATTAATGCTTCTTAGACGGTTTCTCCGGGTATTTTCAATTTCCCATCGATCCCAAAGACCAATAAAAGACCACATTCACTTGTCCCTACGGAAAATTTGCTTACAAACGTATGCATTTCGGTTTATGCAATGCTCCTGGGACGTTCCAAAGGTGTATGATGGCTATCTTCCATGACATGGTTGAAGAAACTATGGAAGTCTTCATGGATGATTTCTCGATTTATGGCGACTCTTTCTCTGCTTGCCTTGCCAATTTAGAACGTATGCTTAAGCGGTGTGAAGACACTCGCCTTGTTCTTAATTGGGAAAAATACCATTTCATGGTAAAAGAGGGCATCGTGCTAGGACACAAGATCTCCAAAGCCAATCTTGAAGTGGACCGTGCTAAAGTCGATGTTATTGCTAAATTACCTCCACCTTCAACCGTGAAGGGTGTGAGAAGTTTCCTTGGTCATGCGGGCTTCTACCGTCGTTTCATCAAAGATTTTTCTAAAATCGCTCGCCCGATGACCCACCTCTTGGAAAAAGATACTCCTTTTATCTTTTCCAACGAGTGTATCGAAGCCTTCAACCTTCTTAAGGATAAGCTAACTAAGGCACCGGTCTTGGTTACCCCTATTTGGGAGCTGCCTTTTGAGTTGATGTGCGATGCTAGCGACTTTGCTATTGGAGCGGTTTTGGGCCAAAGAGTGAACAAACACTTCCAACCGATCCATTACGCTAGCAAGACAATGACAGGGGCTCAATTGCATTACACGACAACCGAAAAAGAGCTTTTAACTGTTGTCTATGCTTTTGAAAAGTTCCGCCCCTATCTTGTCCTTTCTACCACCATCGTATATACCGATCATTCCGCGTTGAAGTACTTGTTGACTAAGAAAGATTCCAAACCAAGACTTCTTCGTTGGGTTTTGCTACTCCAAGAATTTAAAATCGAAATTCGTGATAAGAAAGGAGCTAAAAACCTAGCCGCGGATCATCTCAGTAGACTTGAGGATCCTTATCAAGGGGATCATCCGAACAAAGAGATCAATGACTCTTTTTCCCTGGAGACCTTAATGTCTATCAACTTGACTTCTGATGAAACCCCATGGTTTGCGGACATTGCAAACTACTTGGCGGGTGGAATTCTCATCAACAGGTTAACATCCCAGCAAAAGAAAAAGTTCTTCAAAGACATTAAGACTTACTTTTGGGATGACCCATATCTATTCAAACAATGTGCTGATTTGATTATTCGCCGATGTGTTGATGGACCGGCAGCTTTAGACATTCTCGAAGCTTGCCACAAAGGACCCACCGGTGGTCACTTTGGTCCCAACTACACCGCCAAAAAAGTGTTTGACTCGGGATTTTATTGGCCCACCATTTATCGTGATGCTCACGAGATGCTTAAACATTGTGATGCTTGCCAAAAACAAGGCAAGATCACACATAAAGATGAGATGCCTCAGAATTTCATTCAAGAATGTGAAATCTTTGACGTTTGGGGTATCGACTTTATGGGACCATTCCCTTCCTCTAAAGGAAACAAATACATCCTTGTAGCCGTTGACTACGTTTCTAAATGGGTTGAAGCCAAAGCTTTACCCACTAATGACGCAAGGGTGGTTTGTAACTTTTTGAAATCGCTGTTCGCTAGATTCGGTGTGCCTCGTGCCATTATTAGTGATCGCGGGACTCATTTTTGCAATGATCAATTTGCAAGAGTCATGGCTACGTATGGTGTAAATCATCGTCTTTCCACCGCATACCACCCACAAACTAATGGCCAGGCTGAAATATCCAACCGAGGATTAAAGCGAATTCTTGAAAGAACCGTGGGAGAGCATCATGCCTCATGGGCCGATAAACTTGATGATGCTCTGTGGGTTTTTCGTACCGCATACAAGACTCCGATTGGTTGTACACCATATAGTCTTGTGTACGGGAAAGCATGCCACCTCCCTATTGAGTTGGATCACAAGGCTTACTGGGCCTTGAAGTGGGCTAATTTTGATATCAACAAAGCCGGTGACCTACGCAAGATCCAACTCAATGAGCTGAATGAACTCCGGAATGAGGCTTATGAAAATTCTTTGATCTATAAGGAAAGGACTAAGCTCATTCATGACTCTAAGATTAAAAACCGAGAGTTCCAAGTTGGAGACAAAGTTTTACTCTTCAACTCTCGGTTAAAAATCTTCGGGCAAGCTGAAATCTCGTTGGTCCGGCCCATTCACCATTGCCCAAATTTTTCCATATGGTACTCTCGAGCTCGCTCAACCTAATGGACCTAAATTTAAGGTGAATGGCCAACGAGTGAAGTTGTACTTTGGTGAGGACATCTCTCATGAGATGATTCCATCCCTTACCACGTTCCCCATGAACTAATTTTGGGTCGAGTCAGGCTCGTGACTCGGTTATCAAAAACAAGCGCTCCTCGGGAGGCAGCCCGAGTATCTATCCTTTTACGTTTTAACCTCCTAAGTGTAGGGTGACCTATATAGGTTGTTTGCGTTTGTGTGGTGATGTGGTTACAGGGATGAATGCACTTTTGGAACCTTTGAAGAACCGTGCTCCCGTGTTATCCGAAATCCGGTTCTATCTCTCAACTATCGTTATTCAATTTTCTTCATACTCACATTTGAAATTGATCACTTTAGTCGTCTCTTCCTTAGCTTGATTTAACCAACATGCACAATGTCATAAGTGTAGGGGAGACTTTTCCCACATGCTTAAACATTGAGGACAATGTTTATCTTAAGTGTAGGGGGACTTCTATCGAAGTTTTAAGTGTACTTTTCCATGGAAATGCCTTCATTTAACCGGAAAATCATCTTTTTCAGCATTTTTCAAATTTTTAATTAACTTTGGCCATGTATTCGTAATTTTTAAATTTTTATCATTGCTTTCATATGTATATATCCCGCAATAAAGTCAAAAATATTAATAAAGTGGTGTAGCTAGTTTAGAAGTCTTTGACATATTAGGCCCGTGCGATTATTTTGACTCAACCCGAATAGACTTATCCAAGTTTATTCTAGCTAGTATCCTTAACCATGTAGACCTTAATTGGTTTATTAGGCTAAGCATCCACGAGTCTCATTACTTGAGATTTTAAATTGTGGAGAACGAGAAATGATGGAGTCAATTATAAGTCGGTATTCTTGCACAAGCCCACTTGGTGTAATTATTTGCCTATTCTCCCATCACTTGCTAATAATTTATCTGCAATAAGTAAGGTCGTACGATTTTAAAAGTTACTTAGCTTCTAGCCCAAGATCGTTTAAAAGTTGCTCGGTAATGATAATAGTTCATAGCCAAGGCATAACTTATGAAGCGGGGCGCGAAGATTGGCGAGTCCGAAAAGGCCCTAACAAGGCATGAGGATTCCATTTTATTGCTAAAGATCCAAGGTGATGTGAAAAGCATTATTCCCAAAGTCAATATGAAGGATCAAGACTCAGGACGAAAAGCAATCAACTCCCATAAAGATCATGGAGAAGTCTATCCGAAAAGACCCTAACAAGGTATGAGGATAAATAAATCCAAGTCCGAAAAGGAGGCGGATCGTTGTATCTCAAAATCCCAATTAGCGATTGAAGAAATAATCATGAAGTCGTGGTCAACAAAGTTGGAGTACCCCTCAAAAGTCTCCAAGTGAAGAAACTCTATTAACGAAGAGAAGACCATTATCTCAAGAACGTCTCTCGAAGATATGAACTATGAAGTACATGCCAAATATCGGCCCGAGAAAGGTCTCAAATCGTGAAGCGATTTATGCCAAGATATGAACTTTTTGATATCCCGAGAAGCAGTTTTAAGAGATTTTGTCCTTTAGCTAACTATTGATCAAATCGTCCTACTTTGCTTTCAGCCTAAATAAACTATCGCAATAAGTCCAAAAATGCATCTTCATGATCATTCTAAGACAAAAGTAAAATATAAGAGATACACCTAGGAATAAGGGAGTTTAAGCATATAATTAAGCCATGTGTGTAAGTGTTTGTTTTACTAACTTATAATAACAATGACCTCGTTTTTAAGCTTAGTTTGGGGAACGTGAAACTTGAGGGTGATAAATCTTCGCAGCACCAAAGCCCTAATGTAAGTCCTTGATCTCTTTGCAAGTTATTTCCATTGAAAATGGTTTTCTAACCTTTTGTTTCCTTTAAAGTTTTAATTTCTCTTAGTACTTTAATTTTTGTTTTAGTAGTATGTTAATAAGGCCAAGGTTGATTGATTATGAGAAAAGTGTAAAATTGCTTTATCACTAAGCATTGCATGAGGGCATGGCAATGGTTAAGTGTAGGGGATTTGATAGGTGTGAAAACACCCATCCTTTTACCACTTATTTCTTGCTAAAACAAGACAAAAACGCGTATTTAATATCATTTGTTTGGAATTATGCGTGGTTTGTGTGCTTGTTGTGTTTTCAGAGCTAACCGGATAGATATTGAAGAAAACATGGGATTGCACGGGTTTTATCGAAGAAAAAGACTCAAGACGAAGTCTATTGTCCAAGAGATGCGAAAAATTTGAAGTCATTATGCCTATTTGAATATTTATCGAAGAAAATGGCCAAAGATGGAAGATTCATATATGTCAAAGAACTCGAGTCTATTAAACAAAAGATTATAAGACGAGTTGGAATTATTCACCGACACTTCTCAAAAAAATCCAAAGTCGGAAACGTTTATTTAGAGAAACGTAAAGACTAAAGAAGAAAGAAGAAGAGAAGCCCATTTACAAGCCCACAAGCAACACCTATAAATAAGCCATCTCCTTACAATTTAGGGGGTTAGCTAGTTTTAGTTTTTTCATTCTTCTTTCTAGTTTTAGAGAGAGAAAGTTCCCAACTTTCTCTCACTAAATTTTTCATCTTTTCTTTCTTTTAATTTTGCAAGTTTAAGCTTTGTGTATTTGAATTTCCATTAATCAAGTTAAAGTTTAAGCTTTATCTTCTTAAATCTCCTTCTACATTTCTTGATCTTGCTTAATTTTTGATCTGAACCCTTATCTTGATCCGAATCCTTCATGATCCGTGATTGAATTTGAGGTTGCGTGTTTAGAAAGTTCATTTCTTACTTGTTCCTATATAAGCTTTCAATCGGTTTAAGCCATAAGCTCTCTATGCTTATTGGCTTACTCCTTGTTTTAGCTTATTGGTTTTCGGATTTATTAAAGGTTCTAGTCATTTTAACATTCATTTCATATAGTTTATGATCTTTTATGTTTTGCAAGTTGTCGAATTTAAGCTTTTTGAGTTGTTTAAGATCGGTAAAATAGCTTATTGTAACAGCTTATTGAGTTTCTGGCTTGCCCCGAAATTTCGGAATAATATTGCATTTCATCGCAATATTGGGTATTTGTATATTCTGACGGTTGTGTGTTTACATCGCAATAACCCATTTAGGGTTCTACTTTGCGATACTTGGTAACTTCCCCCTTATTCCGAACTGGGATTGCGATCGCTCATTGCGATCGCATATTCCGACGGGACTAAGGTCTTTGTTAAGACGAAACTCTGCCCATTTTTAGTTTACAACTTTCCGATGTGGACATTGCGACAAAGGTAATTGGATTATTCCGATCTGACTTTCCGATCTAGGATATTCCGATTGTGATCATTGCGATTGACCATATTCCGACAGAATTGTATCTGACATTCCGATGGACCTTCACTTGGATTATTCCGATGATTTGTTTTAGTTGTATTCCGATGGTCATGACTTTGGTGCATTCCGATAGAAATGATTTGCAATATTCCGATAGAACATGTTTTTAAGTATTAAGTTTTAAAGTTTTACATAAAGTTTTTTCTAAATAGCTTTTAGTTTAATATTTAAACGCTTTAATTTGGCTCAACAACATTTTCATACTTGCTTGTAATTTAAAATAGATAATAAACCAAACCCCCTATTTGTCACCAAGAACAATCATTCCACTTTGAGTTGTGATCAATTCGAGAATATTCCGAGATAAAATACTGAACCCCCAATGAAAACCATCGTATCAGACCCATATTTAATTTTGTTTTACAAGGGTATAAAATGACAAGTCTTTGATTCTTGAGGGACCAATCTTGTAAAATCTTCAAACTTCAAGGACTTCAATGTAAAATCATTGTTCGGGTCCGGTTCTTTGTGCGACTTCATTTCCCGTGTTCGTTTTTGCTTGATTCTTGTGATCTTTTGTTGATTTCACGATATCCGTACCTAAAATACACAGTGAACAAACACAAGCATATTTTGGGGTATTTTAATGATATTTTATGCGTTTCAAGCCCGATATGGACGATGAGACTATGTATAATTGAAGTCTCATCAGTCTCCCAATTGCATTGTATACGGGCGGCCAAAATTTTGAATTTCGAAATCAATTTCCGTTCCCTAGATATAGAGCCCACCGTAGACCTATTTCGTGTCTTCTACCAAAGGCAACTAGCCAACGGTTGGGTTTCCTTCGCTAAGCGAAAGGGTGGGATGCAATGCTATGATGGAAAGATAGACTCCCTAAAGGACTGGAATGATAGGTTCTTTTGGGTTAACGAAGCCGCCTTTCCTTTCTACTTCCCCTTTTTGACCCCTGGAACGGTGAGGAAGGACCCAATTCCTAGCCCAGATACCTACAACTCTGAGGACGCGGAGACCTTGAACAACAACCGCATCCCCGTGCAACCTTATCCTTAGACGATGTTGGTAATCCTTGGTCTGAGTCGCGCAGTTATCTGCGGCGCACACCAAGTACCATACTTCCGCACCGAGAGTGACCAGGGTTGGTGGTTCTTCCCGTGTTATTCGTATCATTCTGTAAGTACCATCTTGTGTCAAAAAACTAAAATACATTCTCTTGTTTGTCTGTTTGTTTCCTGCGCATCTCTGGATATTCTCTACCACGTTCTCGGTGCCTTCCCTGAAGATCTGATAGTTTACTCTCACACTGAGATGGAGAATGAGGAGTCGATCCAGGAAGGTGTGCAGAAGAACACCATGGGTTTGGAAGTTGGGGAGGCTTCCGCCGCACAAGAGCATGAGCATACTGGCGCAGACCAGCCACCACCACCACCAGTACAACAACTACAACAACAACCACCAGCACAACAGCAGCCACCGCCCTTTCTCAGCTCTTCACTGTCGTTGGATAATCTTACTAGAACGCTGAGAAAGCCGCGAAAGAGTTTGAAGAAGAGGAGAACTCCGCATTGGGGAAGAGGCAAAGGAGCCCCCCAGCATCGTCGCGTAAAGCCGCTCCGACGGGGGCCGGCCCCTCATGGATAGAGGCGCGCGCGACCGAGGAAGAATTTAAGGAGAATCTTGCGAGGACTCATCCCCGTACTCCTTCTGCCACCATCAATATAAGGTGAACACTTTTTTCTTGTACTTTGGCTATCATCCATACGCCCCCTTATATCTACCTAACTACTTGTTTCATGTATTAGTGATGACCAGGAGAAGTCCTCTCCGATGGCTGATACTACGCTTTCCCCCATAAGGAGACTTCAACGACGGGGAGAAGCGGGTTTCCCCAAGACCCTGTCTTCGCATCTGATTAGGAGTTGCCTGTGTCTTCAGATTTGACTGAGGCGTTCGACTGCTCTATCTTTTTTGACAACATCGTGCCGCCTGGCCGAGTTGTGATTTTAGAGGGGATGAGCGATGCGGTTCTAGCAGACGAGGTCAGTTATTTTTCGTCACAGGACGTGACATTGATGTCGCGCATCAAAAAGAGGTTTTTGGACCTGGCCACCCAAGTTCAGACCACTGAAGAGAAACTTGGGAAAATTATTGAAGAGAATGCTCTCACCCTAGGGGAAATGCAAGAGAAAATCACCCAAGAGGTCGAGAGAGGCCGACAAGACGCTTCCCTCATCCACTCCTTGACAGAAGAGAAAAACAAGCTAGCCTTTGCACTAGAAGAAGAGCGTGCTCAGCTGAACCATCTGAAGGCCTCCAACCAAGTTGCAATGGGGGCCTTTGAGGATGCAAAGGATAAATTTGTGGCGGATGTGGATGCGCTGGGCGCAAGGGTTAAATTGAGATGTATGAAGACCTATACCCGCGCTTGATGAAGGAGGTGGGCGAGAAGCGATGGCTGGTGCGCTATGGTTTGCGCCTAGATGCGATGGGTTCTTTGGAAGACCCAACCTTACGGGCCACCTTTGCCCAGTCGATCATAGCTGCGGTTAATGAGGGTACATCCAAGGGTTTGGTGAAGGCGCACAAGGCTGATCTATTGAAGAAAGAGTTGACAGAGGTGCCTTTCTATGACCCTACTGCCGAGGCAAAACTCACAGCCGCCCTGAAGGACATGAGCGCCCGTCCCTTTCCATATTTCGGTCTAGGTGACAAGGACCATGAGGTGCCTATTGAGGTCGTAATGGAAGGCCTAACTATGGTGCGCCATAAGATAGAGGGCACAAAAACACAAGCAAACTTCCATTTGAAGCCCTCCCTCGAGCAGCTTACCGTACCAATATTTTCCCATCCTAGGGATGTATTTGACCCCTTTAGGGTTGAGATGGATGTGCCTTTGTCCGAGGTGCTTGCGGTGCACGATAGGCGTGCTGCTGCCAAGAAGGTTGTGCTTACCATAGAGGCTGCGACGTCTGTTGGTGTAACCCATTTTTCTCCTTCCATCCCAGTTCTGCCTTTGCCACTGCTAGAGAGGGATGCACGCGTACTAGATTTAATGGAGAAGGAAATGAAAGAGCACTGTGCCGCAGCATATTACCCTCCCCTGCTGAAGTTGAAAAGATCCTCTTCTGACACCAACTTACTTTCCAATAATCTAGCTGATTTGTAAATATTGTATGTACTTTGTGTGCGTGAACGTTCTATGTATACTTGTAATGAACACTTCCCATCTTTTGTGTTTGTTTACGAGAAATATGTTACGACGCTTTAATGTTTATAGTGCAGAGTTTGTTTTTATGAATTAATGTAATTGCATAAGTGGTCTTTATGGGTGAGGCAGACTCATTACGTGTGGCATGCCGCTACTACCATAAAGACGGTCAGGTGAGACTGACCAATTGTTAAACGTGCATGATTGTGTCTTAACAGTCTCAGTATGTACTGGCTGTATAGCTTGCTACGACGTCATAAATAGCAAGGGGCCTAGCAAGGATACATGATCCATGGTCGATGGGGTTGCATCCCTCTTACTCGACGAGTCTAATTAGTAGGGTAGGCTCATTCCTCTTATTTCTTCTAGAAACGTTGTGCACGCGTGCGCTAGTAGGCAACATATAAGATAGAAAAAATATATGTATGACAAAAATAAATGTTTTTATAATGCGCCGTGGAACTAGCTAGGGACCACGACATTTTTATTAATACTTGCAAGATGTTTAACACATGAAATAAAAGAAAAAAATAATACATTGGTTCCAGAAGTTCGCCGCTAAAGGTAACACTTCTTTAGGTGGCATATGTTCAAGGACTTTGTAGGTCTCGACCATCCATGTCACGTAGTCAATATGTGCCATTCTCTAATGCATATGTCACCATGTATGGCCTTCCCACTTAGGCCCAAGTTTTCTTGTATTTTCAGCACGGCTGGACGCGTTTGAGCGATACACGAAATCACTTGGCCTAAAGGAAGTCTTTCGTACCCTATCATCATAGTAACCCTTTATTTTTGCTTTTGACTTGGCTTCGTGGATAGCTGCCAACTCTCTCCGCTCCTCGATTATGTCTAGGTTCAGTCGTAATTCATCGTCATTTGTGACCATGTCAACTTCTGCTGTGCGGAGTGTTTGTTATCCAATCTCAGCTGGGATAACTGCCTATGTGCCGTATGTTATAGCGAAAGGGGTATCACCCGTAGTTGTTTTTATCATTGTGCGATGTGCCCACAAGACATGTGATAACTCATCAACCCATTTTTTTATTATGTTCCCCTAATCGCGCTTTTATGCCATCTCTCAGACTCCTATTTGCTCTTTCCACAAGTCCATTTGTTTGCGGATAGGCTACCGATGCGAACCTTTGGTTTATGTTATTTTTCGTGCACCAATCTTTAAATGGGTTCTCCGTGAATTGTTTTCCATTATTAGAAACTATCTCCCCAGGTAGTCCAAAACTACATACTATATTGTCCCACATCTATGGGAACTTAATTCCACCCGCAGCTATGGGAAAAGGTCCTGCAATGTCTATTACCCCTTTGAAGAATGGCCAAGGGGAAATAATGGGTTTTAGTTCCTCTTGGGGTTGTCGTGGTATCAGCCTGTGTACCTGGCAGTCATTGTATTTGTTGATGAGCGTTCATGCATCCGCGTGCATGGTTGTCCAGTAATACCCACTGCGCAACGCTGTTGCCACCACGGAACTTGGTTCTGCATGCATGCCGCAGGATCCCTCGTGTATTTCACTGATGACGTACTGCGCTTGCCGCAGCCCCATGCATCTTAGCTATGGCTGAAGGAATGATTGTTTGTATAGAATCCTGTCCCTGACTTCGAATTGCTCGAGCGTCTGTGTATTCGCCGCGCTTCAGTTTCGTCATGTAGGAGCGAATCCTTCGTCAAATAGTCCACAATCGGTGTCATCCATGTAGGACCTTCTTCCTCTACTACCGATGTTACTTCCTGCTCTTTTATTGATTTGTCTTTAAGGATCTCTACCAGGACCTGTTTTGATAGGTGTGCAAAGCTGGTGGACGCTATTTTGCTAAGTGTGTCTGCTTTCTTGTTCTCCCCTAGGTACTTGGCGTATTAGAAACTTATCGAACCCTTCAATTAATGTCTTGGCTTTTTGCAAGTATTGTACCATGTTTTCTTCTTTCGCCTCATACTCGCCAAGTATGTGGTTTGCTACCAAGCGAGAATTTACATTTGCCTCGAAATTACGCACACCCATTCGTGCTGCAATTCTTAGTCCTACTATCAGCGCCTCGTATTATGCCTCGTTATTTGTGATTGTGAACTCAAACCGTAGTGCGTATGTGAATTCCATTCCGTCTGGATTGGTGAGTATGAGCCTTGCGCTTGATCCATCAGTGCAAGAGGACACATCAGTGAATAAGATCCATGGGTCTTCGTCTTCTTCCCTTGCTCCTAGCTCCTGAATGTCCTCTTCGGGTTTTTCGATGATGAAATCTGCCATAATTTGTCCTTTTATGACATTGCGCAGTCTGTAGGTGATGTTGTGTTCCCCCAATAGAACACTCCACTTTTGTAATCTGCCTGCGACATCTGGTATTGATATTATCTGTTTTATGGGTTGATCTATTATCACCACTATGAGGTGCGCTTGGAAGTACCTGTGCAACCTTTTTGCTACAAATACTAGTGCAAGTACCAACTTCTCCAATGGGGTATAATTTAGTTCCGAGCTCTGTAATGCTCTGCTTATGAAGTATACTGGTGTTTGCACATTTTCCCTATCCGTCATTAGCAACACGCTGATCGCCCCGTGTGTAGCAGACAAATACATTATCAGTTCTTCTTTAGGTCGTGGTGCGACTAGCATAGGGAGTGAAGCTAAATGTGTTTTCAGTTCCTCAAAGGCTTCCTCAGCTTCCTTTGTCCAATTGAAGTCTCCTTTCTTGATGCACTTCTTGAGTGTTTTAAATAAAGGGAGTGACTTCTCCGCAGACTAGGAAAAGAATCTATTCAACACTGCGAGTTTCCCATTTAGCGACTGTACTTCCTTTATCGTCTTTGGGCTTTGAAGTTGGATGACCGCGTTTGTCTTTTCCGGACAGGGCTTGATGCCATTAGGGTCAATCATGTATCCTAGGAACATGCCTTATGTGGCCCCAAAAGTGCATTTCTTTGGATTCAACTTCATGTTTATTCTCCTAAGTGTTGAGAATGTTTTCTCTATATCCCGGATAAATATACTCTCCATGTGACTTTTTATTACCAGGTCATCCACATACACCTCCAAATTTCGCCCTATTTGACCTTCGAACGCTTTATCAACCAACCGTTGTTACGTGGCCCCTACGTTCTTAAGTCCGAATGGCATCTTTGTGTAGCAATACATACCCTGGCTTGTATGGAATGCTGTTTTTTCTTCATCTTATTATGCCATTTGTATCTGGTGGTATCCTTTGTATGCGTCTAGGAAACACTTAAAAGGATATCCACCCCACGATTCTACTTTCCAATCTATCTACGGGAGTGGATAGCAATCTTGTGGGCAAGCCTTATTAAGGTTTGTTAAGTCAACACACATGCGCCAGCTGCCATCATGTTTTTAACCACTTTTGGGTTAGCGAGCCAATCATGGTAGTAAACTTCTCTCATGATTCCTACGTCTACCAATTTCTTTACTTCCTCAAGTATCACCTTGTTGCATTCTGCGGCATGACCCCTTTTCTTTTGCCTAACTGGGGGGTATCCTTCGCGGATTTGAAGCTTGTGTTCAGATATTGATCTCGGTACCCCCGTCATGTCTTTAGGTTCCCATGCGAAGACGTCTAGGTTATCCTTTAAGAGGCGACACATGTCAGCCTTTCCTTTGTCAGACAATGCCCCCCGTTCGTTATCTCTTGATCTGGATATTATGGATGGACTACCACTTTTAGGTTTGGAAGCGAGTTTACCTTGGGTTCCATTGTAACCCGAGGGGGTTCCGTGATCGTGTTGCACTCTGGGAGTGTTGTCGCTGTGTTAAAGATCGTCACGATTCCTCCCGCCACTGGGAACTTTATCATTCCATGAGTCGTAGAAGGTACTGCTTGCATTGCTAGTATGGCAGGTCGCCCAATAATTCCGTTATACTGCGATGGCGACCGTATGATTAAAAATTCATGGAAACTTTTGTTGAATGTTCATCGTTTCCCACTTTTACTACTAGCTTCAGTTGGCCTAAAGGCCACACTGCTTCCCCACTGAATCCAATGAACGGGGAGGTTGCAGGCACCAGTGCTCATACAATATTTCTGCTGATGAGCCTTCATCAACATACATATGATGTATGATGTGTTCGCCAATGGTAATTTATATAACTAACGGGCTTTCTACCACATTCCTCGCAATGAGGGAGGGGGGGGGGAAGGAGATGTATCTTCCTTTCGAGAATTTTTGGCTCACCTTTTGCTTTGTCTTTCGCTGCCATGCTTCCACCATGTAAACATGTGCATTAGCGGTTTTTGGTTTCCCGTCCTCCGCGGTTCCTTTGAAAAGGTGTTTTAGCTTCCCTTCTTTTACCATATTCTCGATATGTTTCTACAGCTGAATACATTCATTCTTAGTGTGCCCCTTCTCATCACGATATTCACAATATCTGTTGCCAATGCGCCTTTCTACCGGGGTGGTCATTGGCAACGGTCTTGGGATGTTCGCACCTTCTGATATAAGGATTTCTCTCGGAGTTAACTTAAGGGGCGTAAACCTAAAATTACTGGCTCACCCCTTTCTTTAATTTCCGTGGTAATCGAGACCTCTAGACCTGCTTTACCTAATAAATCCTTTATTAGGTGCTTCGCGAGATCTATAACCATGGGCGTTTTGTGTGACTTCCGAGACAACAGATTCCCCCTGTATAAAGGATCTTACCCGCCGTAGTACTCCATCGAAGGTTTCTGGTGTTCTTTCATTCAGGTTTTTTATTAGATCACTGTTGCGTATACCTTCCATGAAGCAATCGCCCTGGTTCTGCTTGATTCTGGCAAGTGATACAGCACTCCTATCATGTCTTTTCTGTTGCACATATTTTCTTTTGAATGCTTTCCGCTACACTTCATACCCATTAATTGTTCACGACGGAAGTCTGTCAAACCAGATTTGCGCGTTTCCTACGAGCGTAGAGTTGAACATATTGCACCATACAGGTTCCGGCCATTGCTCGATGCCTGCTTGAGATTCGAAGACCTTTAAGTGGTCTTCTGGATCTGAGGTACCATCATACGTTTTTATGTTTAATGCCATGCGGCGCTTTCTTATATCCGTGTAATACTGTATGCGTCTCGTGAAAGCATTTTTTCTGGCTCTTCGCCAAGGTTGTGAGAAGCTTTGGTCATCTGAGGAGTAACATTCGCGCCTGCGCTTTGCAGGGTGGTTATCACTTGATCCTGATGGACTGCCTTAAGAGGATTCTCCGTGCGCTGCGCGCTCCTTTCCTTTCATTCAATTCTGGTTCTTTCTGTGTTTGGCGACCACCAGTACGAGGTCTTGTAGGTTATTGGCTACATATTCCTCCATTGCGTGCGCCTCCGTAGCAACAACTTCCTCGCTTTCTTCATGGAGTGTCCTTCTTTAATGTTTATTAGGAGGAGGCTGGGTTGACTCTCGCTCTATGTTTCTGTGACACCCCGGGTAGGGTCAAAATATGCGGAAATATCCACGGAGATGTCACTAGGGTGGATCAATAGCATATAGTCCATAGAGCATAAGATAAAGGAGTTATTTAAATCAAATTACATGTTTGTTAAACAAATAAATAAAAATTATCTTAAACATGATGAAGAGTGATTGTTTATGTTTCCCAAATAGAACCCCTGACGAGTCCAACAATGCAGATTACTAAGATGCTGGAGATCATGCACACACCACGTACTAACTTCATATTCCTGTGCAAAACATACTAAAGGGGTCAATATAAAGTTGGTGAATTTACAAGTTTTAACAATTAATTAGTTTAGACATACATTAATCATAGAAGTAACAATGCACAAAGCATTCTTACTAAAATGTAGTTTACATTTGTTTATTATTAGAAACTAAAGCTTAACCTCCATAGTCCTCAACAGATGAGGACGTAGTGTCTTACAAAAAGACACCCATTCTAGTTCCAACATGGTATACGTCTGTTGTCCCGGCCAAGGCACAGTGAGCATGACTCACCCAGACGGGGATGGTAAATCCCGAATATATCTATTTATAACATTCGGGCGATTTACAACAATTTAACAGTTCCAATAATAATCAATCATAGTCAAGTTTATACAATCCTGTTATGTCCATTAAGTGTTTGCATATATTCTTTCCCAAAAGGGAAAGTTTCATCAAAAGTTTATATGGGGCTGTAAACTCACCTGGGAGTAGGTAATAGATGTTTTAATATGAATATCCAATATAAAGCTCACGCCAAAGTTATGCCTAATCAGATAGTACAGTCTTAATAGATAGTACAAAGAACATATATGTATGCTTATATAGATTTTAGTCAGTTCATTTATGCTACGATATTTATCTAAATAACCGTAGTTCAAGTAGCATCTATATTCATTTAAACTTATTTATATAAGTTTCATTTCTAAGTAAACATAAAATGTTTAACTATTAATATCAGTTAGCATACATGTATTTATAATAATCATTCAACTTACAATTAAGTTTCTTAGTTAAGTAGACATAAAATGTTCTACTTAAAATATTAGTTTAGTTCTCCGTTCAAGTATTGTAATTACTCATTTACTACTAAGTTTCATTATTAAGTAAACACAAAATTCTACTTAATATTAGTTCACGTTCGTAGTTCATGTATTATAATCATCCATTTAGACTTATTATTAAGTTTCTTATTTTAAGTAAACGTAAGGTGTTTTACTTACATATTAGCATTCAATTTGTTCAACGTTCATATAGTTTTTATTTTCTAAAAGTATATGAGTTTATGTATTAGTTAATACACATTTATAATTGTTTATACAATTATTTCCTAAAGTAAATATAAATACTTTATTTTGAAAAATAAAATAAAATATTTTATTTAACTTTGAAGTTTTTATAAATTATTTTAACATTTATAAATAATTTAAAACTTATGAATTTATACCTTAATTCTTATGGTCTAAGTATTTTAATTATGTTTTATTATAATTAAAATAGATTTTAGGGTTATGGCTTGTTAATGTTTCAGAATATGGCAAAACTAGTCCCTCTATATTTTTTAACTAGTATAACTTTCTAATTTTACATATTTAGTACCTAGGGCTTGTTATGGTTTCGGATTATGGCAGATTTAGTCCCCCTAGTTATGTCTAGGTTTTGTAACTTTGCTAAAATTACAAAAACAGCCCCTAGGGCTTCTTTAAGTTTTGGCAAATTGCAAGAATAATCCTTAGGGTTATAAAATGACAAAATAACTTTTATAAACTTCCCAAAATGGTCCCTAGGTTTTAATTTGCCACGTATAATATTTATCAAACCCTAGACTTTTTGATATTTACATTTTCAGTCCTTGTGTTCACTAGTTTATCAAAACAAGTTTCATAAGTTTTGGTTTTAGTCCTTAAGTTCTATAAATTGTCATTTTCATCCAAAAAGTTTTTATAAGTTATATTTTATTATAAAAGTTTTTATTTTAACATTTAATCTTTATATGGGCTCATTAAATGGGCTAAACATCTAATGGGTTATTAGTGGGCTTAAATATATCTCAAATCCGCTAATTCATTTAAATGGGCCTTTAAATCATTTATTGGGCTTAATACACTTTTAAGTCCTTTAATTAGTTAAATGGTCCTAAGTGTAATCTTAAGTCGATTAAGTTACTAAAATTTATCAAATGGGCTTATTGGGTCCATTAAGTTTTAGATTAACATTTCATGGACTTAAGTAGTCCATTAACACTACTTTACATTTTATGTATGTTTAACTTAGGCTATTCTTATAAGTTTATTATGAGCTTATTCATATTTAGTTTTAAATCTAAATAAAAGAATAAAACTTATAGTTTGTTTTATTTGGTGTACCAAATTAGATCTAGGTGTGTTATAAGGTCACAAGTAAGTCATAAGCCCTAATAGGAGCTTATATCTCACAGCTATAATTAGTTATAGCTTATTAAGATAAGTCAAGTCTCATTTTAAGGGTGCGTGTAATTTATAAGTGTTACAAAAATAGATCTAGCTATGTACACATCAAGAAAATATGTCACAAGTCCAAAATGGGATCTAAACTATGTCTAGACCTAAAAATCAATCATAGATTCATGTACACACATATATAGCGCACGGCTATATTTTTAAATTTTGGTATTTCGAAGATGAACACTTTAGCTAATCTTTAAGTCTTGTAAATATTTACAAAAACACAACCATGATTATCTAAGTTACATGCATGTTCCCAAGGTTACTATCATTCCAAGAAAACAATATATAGCCCACGACTATATTGTTTTCTCCCAATTTCCATAAGATCTATTTAGCTTATTTCATGTTTATCATGTTAAGTTAACACTTATCACTAGATCTAGGTTCATATAAGCATGCATGTACATATAACCCATTTTAGGTCATATGTGACCCACGGCTACATTTATACACATAAGTTATGTTTATGATTTTTAATATTCCATTTAACATGTTACATTTCATATTCTATTCTTAAAACTAAGTAGACAAATCATATGGTCACCATTTAATTTAGCCGTGACCTTTAAGGTCATGGTTTTCATGATCTTTAAGTTACACAAGTTCATTTCATGATATCTATGGTTATTAGTTAACCATAGTCCCGTAGAACAAGATTTGTAACCCATGCAACATTTAGATTTATAAAAGGTTTCATATGGTTTTAAAATCTAGTTTAAAGCATAGAATACAAATCATATGTTTCTTATTAAAAGATTTTAAATCATGAACATGATTTGCATAAATATGCTGTGACCTATAAGGGTCATAACTTTATCAAATCTTGATTTTTAACATGTTATTTACTTGTGTTTATAGATGTATGATGATGCATGCATGAAGAAGTGAAAGAATATGATGTGTATACCTTTCTTGCCTAAAAGTATCAAGAATGATCTAGATGAACAAGGAGATTTGAGATCTACTCAAGATGATGAAGATAACCCTAGTATAAACCAAGCCGTGGCCTTAAAGATTTGGCTAGGGCTTGTTTATAGTGATTCCAAGAGAATGATAATACTAATGATTTGTAGTAAAGATGAGATAAGGATCTTGGTGGATTTAATACTTGGTTTTGGATGTATATGGCTTTAAGCCGTATGATTGAGAGAGAAGAGGGTGAGAGAACAAGATTGGATTGCATGTATGTGAGAATGTGTGTGTGTTTCGGCTTAAAGAGGAGAGAGGGAAAAGAATGGCAAAAGGTATGATTTATCTTGGTAAGACATATCATGCCAAGTGTCACCCTTTACCTTTCCAAGGCAACTCTTCTTCTTCCACACATGCCTATGCCGTGTGACACTCACCAAAAAAAAGGGGGGAAAGGATGGGCTTTGGTCATGGGCTTATGTTGGGCTTAACACAAAGAGTACATGATCTTGGGCTAGTCCAAGAAGGTTTAGGCATGCCTATAATATGTATACATATATACACGGATATATATACATGATGTAACATATTTTCTCATTTTTGTTATGTGTTGTCTAATCAAATGTTGGTTATACGTTGTACTACTTGTTTTCCTTAGTCTTATGTACAAGGTTTACACTATGAATCTTATTACAACAAGTGTGTATGTAAAAGTATATGTACATGTTAGACAAGTTCACACATGACCTATAGAAATATAACACATGAGTTTGTGTTCTATGATTAATATGTGGAAATTTATTATATAAAATCGTGGTAAAATCATGAATTTTACAGCACCACCCCGTTATTTTAGCTTTGTCCTCAAAGCTATTAAAAACGTATTTATCTTTTAAGTGAAGGATGTTCTAAGTATATGCTTCATTTCAGACTTTCTCTCAAGTACTGATGACGGCATGAACGCGAAGTGGTCTACACCTAGGTTTCCATTATACGTCCGATGGGGCATTAATGAAAGCTTCTGTTGTTACAGGTGAACAGAAGAGAATGAAAAGAGATTTTTATCCGGGTTGCACTATTTACCCGATTGAGCAGTAAAAGCGACTACTGCTATGGATGGACAGGAAAAATGCAAAGAGATCTTTATCCGGAATGCATTATACATCCGATTGAGCAGTAAAGGAGACTGATGCGGTGGATGGATAGGAAAGGAATGAAAAGAGATTTTTATCTGGATCGCACTATACATCCGATTGAGCAGTAGAGGAGACTGCTGCGGTGGATGGATAGAAAAGGAATGCAAAGAGATCTTTATCTGGATCACACTATACATCCGATTGTGTAGTAGAGGAGACTGCTGCGGTGGATGGATAGAAAAGGAATGCAAAGAGATCTTTATCTGGATCGCACTATACATCCGATTGAGTAGTAAAGGAGACTGCTGCGGTGGATGGATAGGCGCGGGCTTCCTAACGGGTTTGCAGCTATAACCTTCCAGGATCTTGGAGAGGACCAATGGAGTTGTGAATTTGGTTAGGAGGACAAATCCATTGCAAATGGTTTCTGATATGAGGAGGACACGCCAGCATGTTTTATACGTTGGGGAGGCTGGGGATGTGCTATATCTGCATCCTTGTCCCTGGTGAGATACATGTTATATCTCCACACCCGACGATGAAGATTGGGGGTTGAAGGTAAAACAAAACATTTTAACTATAACCCCTCCTACATCAACAGTTTTAAGAATGGACTTACAATTATACCTCAAGTTTGTGGGATACAAACATCAGTTATTAGTACTAATGTTTTTACCCAACAGAGAGGTTAAGATTTATTGTTGATGGCGATTGGGTAGGAAGTTTCAAAGAACCTGCTTCATTCGCCGCGGGGCTGAGCGAGAGGGGCGCATAAAAGAAGTACCTCAAATGGTGGAAATAAAAGAAGATACCAAGAATAAAGAAGTGCGCGCCTTGCGGGGTGCCGTAACAAGGGTCATGCATTCAATATTACTGGTTCAAAATTTGTACAAATTCCGACTTTTAAAGAGAGGAAATCACATCTCCCAGAGCCTAGTGGGTGATGGTATTGCTGAACTAATTGGACCCGAAAAGGAAAGAGGAATGTTTATAAACATGGGACATTCAACATCTCTTTACGAGGGATGTCGGACATAGCCCTACAAAGTACACCCATTGTGGGTTTGATGTGCCTTTCAGGTTTAGGGTTGCCTAAGTGGCGGAAATAACCCTACAAAATACACCAATTGGGAGTTGGATGTGTCTTTCAAGTTTAGGTAGGGGAGAAACAGGTTAGGGAAATGGAGTATTCCCGGACCAAGTTCTGTCTGGCTTGTTGGTGCTAGAGATGACACTAAATCTAGTGTTAACTATATCGGGGTTATGGCTCCCCAGTATAATCAAGGTTTCATCTCCCCAAGGTATGCGAACCAAATTTTTGGTCATATAGGATAATTGCATGATACTTACTAGTCAATTTATGCTAATGACGACATCAAAGCTATAAAGACATTTTAGGATCTGATTGGTGTAAAACGGGCGATTTGGAAATTTTTAAGGAACGACCTCGGATGATGGTGTTAACCATCATAAACTTTCCGTCGACTATTCCACAGTATAATAGGAGTCTAGAACTAACGAAGGGATTTCCAATTTCTTACTAGGTTTAGGAATTGCAATGCTTTGGTCTACTCATGTATCAAACAAGATAGATGCATATCATTGGTTTAGTAAGAACGTACCAGGTACGATGTTGGAGCCTGGATTTGCTTGGGCATTGCCGGCCATGTACACTTGCGAAGGAGTTCCCTTGTTGTCCTTCTTCTGTTTGGCCAACTTGGGGTAATCGGGTCTCACATGTCCAGGGGTTCCACACTCATAAAATACCACAGCTTTATTTGGTCCACTACTGCTCCCACCAGTGGGGTTTCGGTTTCCCTGTTGCCCACTTCCACTCCCACGTGTGTTGGACTTACCCTTGTTGTTGTTCCCTGGATTGGTATTGGGTCGACCTGGTGTAGCAACATTTGTTTGACAATCGTGAGCAAAATGGCCTTGTTGACCAAACTTGTAGCATCCTTGGCATTGTCCTCCAGCAACATGATGGTAGTTCACTTTGAACACTCAGGCTTAGTCCCTGAGTAGTCATTGGTGCGGGTTGTGGGAGTAGTGTCATCCGCTTGCCTAACGTTTTGCTTTTAGGAAGGTTGCTGGTGCTGGCTACGAGATTTTTCATTGGATTTTCTCTTGTTGTCCGTTTGCCTTTCGGACAGATTGCGGGCTCGCTTGTAGACCAGCTCAGTCATAAATTCCATAGCACCTTCAACGGTAGTGGGTCGTGAAGCTAGCACACTGTCATGAATGTTGTCAGGGAGTCCGCTGACATACTTTTCAATCTTGTCACTCCTTAGAGGGAACATTCTGGTGCAAAACAAGCTTAACTCTTGAAGTCTTTGGTTGTACCAAAGGATATCATTGTTCTTACACTTTAGATCCCACAGCTCGACTTCCAACTTCTTCATTTCTCCTCTAGGACAATACTTCTCAGTCATTATTTCCTTGACGTTGGCCCAAGTAAGAGTATAAGCAGTGTCATGTCCAAGGATGGCGACCACAGAGTTCCACCAGGTAAGGGCGCTCTCGAGGAGGGTGCACGTAGAAAACTTAACTCTATTCTCGTCAGCACAACCACTGATGCGGAAGACTGCCTCTAGTATTTTAAACCACTGCATTAATTCAACAACTCCTTCTTTCCCTCGGTAGTATGAGGGTCTACATTTTAAGAAGTCTGGGTAAGAGCAACCCCTGTTGGTGTTGTTTCTGCGTGCATCGAAGTTTGGATCATTGTTTACATTTGGGACAGCTCCTCTGGCTGCCATGGCTGCTGTGATGCCTTCACTTATCATTTCCCGCAGTTGTGCGGCAGTGACATTTCGAGTAGCTTCTGGGGATTCAGCATTGTCGGCATTGGAAGTGGTTGCATTATTAGGATTTGACCTCGTAATCACCATTTGTCTATAATCATATAAAAAATAAGATTATTAGTTCAAGCGTTAGTACAGTTTTTATATTATTTGCACGAGAAAACTTATGCACTGATTTCATAACAAATTTGGATAACCTGTCAAGATCTCATAATATAATACATTGCACAGCAGATATAATAAAGAAAGTGATTACATGTTATTTCCATGAGAAATTTAACATTCATCTTAGCATAACACAATCTAAGTCATAGGTCGGTCGGGCCTAGTCCAAGGTAATGATACACACAGTCTTTAAAACATCATATCCCAAAGTTACATGTCTCAAAAGAAAAGAAAAGATAAAGTACGGGATTACATCACCAAAAAGCTGAAAAAGAAATAAAAGTACAAAGGCCCTATGTCATGATAGCCGGGATGCAACCCGTAAGCTTATCATGACGTACAAGAAGTCTAGTACGTCTATACTAATCTTGCCTTGATGGTCCACTAGATGATGCCGGTGCTGATGGTGCTGATGGAGTTGGTGGGGCTGCATAATTTCACCTGGTTTTCTATAAAGTCCGAACTGTCGTTCGGGTCTCCTTGATCGTACGGAGGGCTGATAGTATCTGGTTCCGAAGTCTATCGACGACCCCTCGGAGATAAGCCATCTCCCCAGTAACCCCATCATGCCGGACAGTGGCGAGATCAAAGAAAATGGATAATGATTGCTCTTGAGCAGAAAGAGCAGCATGGGTCTGATGCTGCGGACCCTCAATGACCTGAATACGCTGGTAGAGGTGGTAGTTCTCCTCCAATAACTACATTTAGTGCCTACTCCGTCCTAGCCTGAATGCTCTTAGCGGTATGGGACTCTCCCTTCGTAGTGCGAAAAAGAGTGTCGATACGATCATAGATGACGACATGGCTTTGTTGACTGGTTGTCAACTGGTTGCGGAGGTCGGATATCTCCCGCTCTTGGCGTGCAGCCAGTGCGGAGATCTGGGCCTGGACGGAATCGACACGTCCTGCCCCGGAGCCTTCCCTGGTCTCATAAGTGGAGACGGGTGCGGGCCCGGAAAAATAGCCCGATGATAAGGATGGAGGCATGGAAGATGGTATGCTAGGGGGAAACCGGTCCTCCTCCATTGAGGTTGGGACCAGTGTGGTTGATGCTGAGATTGAAAAAGGGTCTTCTGGGAGTACAGCTTCGATGGCTAGGTCATCCTCTGAATCCGAGGCTTACAACCATCCACACTGCGTCGATCGTGGAGATGAACAAACAACTGGAGTAGGAGCTACTACGGTAGAAGAGTCGAGGATGCAGTAGGCGGAGTCATGATGCTCTGAAATAGTATTATTTTAAGTTTGAAGTGAGTATAAGCTTACAAACAAAGAACAATATTATTTTAGATTACATGTTTTATGAAAGATATCCCTTTTAAACAATTATTATAATGTTTTAAGGTTACAAATATTAATACTTATATATATATATATATATATATATATATATATATATATATATATATATATATATATATATATATATATATATATATATATATATATATATACATATATATATATATATATACATATATATATATATATATATATATATATATATATATATATATATATATATATATATATATATATATATATATATATATATATATATATATATATATATATATATATATATATATATATATATATATATATATATATATATATATATATATATATATATATATATATATATATATATATATATATATATATATATATATATATATATATATATATATATATATATATATATATATATATATATATATATATATATATATATATATATATATATATATACTAGCGTCGTAACCCGCCCAACGGGCGGGTTCGTTTCGTAAATCTTTTATAAAAGTACGTTTGTGTATCAGTTATATCTATTGGTAACGGGACCCATTTTTATTAAAAGAAAACTAATTTTTGATACTTTTAGGCCTTAGACCACCCCACATACGTGTTTTTTCCTATATTAATCTTTGGTTGTACAAGTAGCGATGTGAGTTTCTTTTTAAATTTTGTTAGTTAAACGTAAACTAACATTTGATTGTGTAAGGTCTTAGTAGTACACCCAATGGGCGGGTATATAAGAACATTTGTCGATCAGTTATAATGGTTGTCATGTTTGTGTAAACATATAATACTCATTCCTATATTGATTTTTACTTTTAATAGTGGGACATATAAGTGTCTTTGTAAGTGTGAGAATATCATCTTTGTTAAAAACAAATTAACCTTTGATATTATCTGAAACAAATGTGTTCGGTTTAGAAGTCATATTTTAAAAAAAAATTTATTATTGTTTAAGTTTGGTTCCCCAATAGACAAGTTTGTTCATAATAATATAGATGATACAGGTTGACTGAAAGACAGTCAACAAAAATTTATCATACTTTGCAATGTTTTCAAATCCGGGCAACCGGTTGACTTGGTGCCGACCGAAAAAAGGGTCATATTAACCCGGGTTTTATATTTTCGAAACTCGGCTAGACCCACCGGGTTTGGGGTGACCCGGGTAAACGTGGTTCTCAAGACAAGGTCGGGTTTTGGATTTTGGGATTTTCTTTTAAAATATGTAAAGTTTACGTATTTGCGACGAAACTTTATTTTTACATATTATATTGATTTATAAACAATTTATATATCTTATGATTTTTTTATGGTTTTTATATATAAGTTTTGTTAATTATCAAAAATATAAAAAAAAATATTTTTTTAAACCCAGGTTGACCCGGACCTGATGACTCGATCGAGTTGATTTAAAAATCGGGTTTCAAAATATTTATACTTTGTTTACGTAAAAGACTGAAGTGCAACATAGTATATGAAAATATGTTACTCAACACTCACGCTTATTGTCAAGTAATACTGTGTAAAAATAAAATAAAGATACCTTGTTTTATCTAAATATGTCGTAAATACACGAAGATTGTAATCAACATTCACAAACATGCGTAAGTAAATATGTCTTGTAGCTTAACTAAAAATGAACAGTTGTGTATATTTTGAAACATCAAGAAAATAATTAGTTACTTATGTCATCGTATGTTGTTTATTAAGACCAATGTTGCAACTCTTGAAATTTGCTTTCCAGTAAGATGTATGATATGGATACATTTTAGTACAACTTTATTATATTGAATGATGAATATTATGGATTATTTTAACTTGTAGAGCTTATTAACCTCAACAAAGCTTGTAGCCAATGTTTTAAAAACGGTTTTTTAATTTGCCTGGTCGAGCTATCGGGTCATGCTTCAACCGACGGTTCAATGAGTTCTTTGTCCAAAACTAGGGCCCGGTCACCCGATCAGATCAAATTCAACCGGCCGGGTCAACTCGGGGTTTAAAAAACCGATTTGTAGCAGTGCTATTCTGTTCAACCTGTACTTTGAAACTACCTGTTCTAACCTGTTCTATCCCCACAAATTGTTTCGTCACAAAATTGTCTTATTGCAGTATGGATCTTAGATTTTGAAACTACATGTTCTAACAGGTTGAACAAGTTTACCCACAAATATTTTCGTCACAAAATTGTCTTATTGCAGTAAGGATCTTAAATTTTGAGATAAGTGATCTTGGAGACCATGTGGAGAACATTATAAACATATAAGAAACTTCTTCTTAGAATCCTATATTAATATCTCAAATATAACTAAAAAATAAATAAGCTTACATCCATACCAGATATGAATCTTGCCACGACCAATCATTGAAATCAGTCAAGCACCATGCAAGAATAAAAAAAAATACAGATGGTTCCTTACATATTGTATTTAACGTTGGTTCCATGGTTGCAGAAGGGACAACTAAATATACTAATACAGTGGCGAGTTTGTGCATCCTCTTTCTAGGAGCAGATTTTGCTCTTCATTTCTTCTTCCCACAGTGCAGCTAATGTTCCTGAAAAGGACCATTATAAACATAAGAGAATGTGACAGATGTAAGATCAGCAGACAACGACAAAGATTTTCTTATTCAGAGAATATATAGTCGGGTGTGTTCCTTGGAGCTTCAGGATTGAACTATTACACATGTTGCTCATTGAACTTGCTCCGATAACCCTGTAAATAATTTAGGATGTTTATGATACCATAAAACCAAGCCCTGGTTCACATACGTGTAATATAAGGAAAGATAACGAACCTTTTTCTCTTCCCATTATGGGAGGCAGTATAAATTGTGTAAATAAATCTCACTACAAGGTTATTTGTAGATTCGCTTGATTGTGAGTAATCTTTCCTACCCTTTTGTGATGTTGCCCTCCAACTCTCCAAAAACTGACTTGAGAGACACGCCTGCAAGAAACCTTATTACTAAGATTGTTTCATAGCAGCTACACTCGGTTCATTTCGGAAATGCTGAACATGAAGGCCAGCAAAAGTAGCTGCAGTTGACACAATTGAGATCAGAACAACCTACACCACAGGTAATCAGGTCAGAATTTACCATCTCTATTTATTATAAATCACTATAAAATGTATATTTGTACCTTGTGCCCTAGCTAGGAACCATCTGCTTACTTATGCAAGAACTGCTGATGTTAATGCCAGATTTCCAAGTCGTGTACTATTACCATCATCTGCAGTAGCAACAACTGCAGCAACGATTTTATGATATTTGAATTTCTGACATTCAACCTGCATTTTCTATCGATTTTATGAACTTTTAATCAACCTGATATTCAACCTGCATTTTCTTTCGACAACTGCTGATATTCAACCTGTGCATTTTCTTTCAATTTTATGAACTGTTAATCACAGCCACAACAACTACAGCAGCGATCATGCTATCATGAAGAGAAGTTAAATTTTTCCATATCCCTATAGAAACAAATGTAATCATATCACATGTTTGAATCATTTGCACATATAGCCTAAGATCACATCAGCAGTCGCCAATGGGATTAACCTTAGCAAGAGAATGGTAAAACTCGGCATATTCTGTTTGTCACCTTAGGTAATTCATTTAAAGCAATGCTTAAGTACGTGTGTGACATATGGAGAACATGAAAAGATGCCAACTGAGTATAAGTGGCAAAAGGGGCGGGAATCGGTAATAGGCTGCGTGCTGTGATTGCCTCCAATGCTACAGAGGTATTGGATGTAATATTATTGGGTGGGGGTTATAGAGTATTGGATGGGGTGTGATTCTCCTTATGTTTATGATTTTAAGGTTCTGAGATCACTTCTTTGTTTTTGTGTGATATCATTAACAAAGACCCCTTTGCTGTTTTTTGGAGTTTTGGGAAGTTCGTGCATATAGCAACTAAAAGCTTTAAATTACATGTTGTGTAAGAAATTATAGATGTGGTTTTTGTTACCTGAGGTTGTTGTTTCCATCTCGTGCATATTATACTAACTAAAAAATACTAACTACAATATTTCTAACCCGTGCCATGTCTTCAGGGAACACATCCCTCACATTATTAGTCTACAACATAAAACATAAAACCAGAACCAATAATGAATAAAGGAATCTAATGATACCTCACACACGCGCAACAGTGACCTTGATCTGCTCACTTCTATCAAGGGACCTGAATAAGATAAAGAACGTAAAAGATGGATTTTAAATTGGTGCAAAAGTTTCGAATATGGTTAAATTAGATGCCCACCACCAAAATTAGCAGGATATGACATACACAACCACTCAAAGAAGCAATTCGAATACTCTTTATCTTTGTCAATCATAAGCAACTGATGCATAACTTAAGAATCAAAGAAAAGGAGTGCTAAGGTTTATGCTCAACCTATAGAAAAAGTACTTGTTTCACACCCATAAGTTAAAGCTACATAGTAGATACACCAATTTTTTCAAGTAAACAACACTAAAAGAAATCAGGTTACCAACTTTAGGATGTCAGATTCTGTAGGATTCAGTCTCATAATAAGTTTAGAATCAGACAACTAATAAGGTATTCTTTTGACTATTTTCCAGGTTGGAGTTTCTCGAGCTCGAAGGCTTGCGCAAGGGAAGAATACTAAAAAATTCAGCATCTTGCTCCATTGCCAGGTCGAATAGACCCATGGATGCATTGTCTATGCACATTGACTAATTCTGATCATCATGGCCAAGTTCTAACAACACAAAAGTAAACAAAGAACCTGTGTTCTTTGATTTTTCCTTTGAGAGGAGGGCACAGACGTAACTTCTTTCATAAATAGTTCGATATCCAAGTTGGACGTACGTCTCTAAATCCAAACAACCGTATTTAGTTTAAAAATACTCGTAAATAGCCAATTAAATTTCTATCCCAAACTATGAGTTTGACTTTGAGCTGAGGTGTCAAAGTGATCAGATGGGTCTGTTGACCATGTTTTTATTTTCACTTTTTTATAAAGTTAAACGCAGAGTCTGAGAAATGAACAACAAAACATGCAAAAAGAAAGTCGTTTCAGATGGAGCAGCGGTCCAACGGAAGGGTCATTTGAAAGTCTTGTATGCGGATCATAACTCAAAGGTATTATAATAGAGTATCACGAAACACCATTATAAAATGCAAGAATGCAACTGATGTTACGCATTTATTTGAAAATAATAGAAAGGAACAACCAGGTTTGCGCCAAATCTCTTGGTAGACTTTACCAAGAGTAACCTTAGTAAGTCCGGTGACTGTTCAAATTCTTCCTGAGTTTTGTGTTATATGCTGATAGGGTTCCTACGTGTAAAAAGATACCTTTAGAGAAAAAAAAAGAGGATATCAACCTGCAAAAAAAAAAAACGTTCATCATTAAGGTTAACAGATAAGGAAGGCCTACCTATATTATGTCCACCAAAATGATAGAATGAATACCAATGAGAGATGAACCTGGTACAAAGAAACAAAAAAATTATCATCATCCATAACAAATTAAAAAAACGAATTAGGGTTTGAGGAACAGATAAAATAATACTGATAAAGAAACGTATAAATGATATTAGGGTGGATATATGTGATAAACCTGATATTAGGGTGGATATATGTGATAAACCTGTATACTATAATTAAGGAATAGATATGCATGTTATATGTGATAAAACTGTATTAGACGATATTTGGGTTTTATTAATATGTAGGATTTATTTTCAAACATAACAATATATCCAAAATTAATAATAAGAAATTAATCACAGTTTATATATTTGGATACTTATGATAAACCTGTATACTATAATTAAGGAATAGATATGCATGTTATATGTGATAAACCTGTATCAGACGATTTTAGGGTTTTATTAATATGTAGGATTTATTTTCAAACATAACAATATATCCAAAATTATTAATAAGAAATTAATCAAAGTTTATATATTTGGATACTTATCATATTAATTATAAAACTGGATAATAAGTATAGGGGTTTAATATCCTAAAACAAAAACAGTACAATAGCTCAACTGGAAAAGATCAAAACAAATAACCCCAAGGTCATGAGTTCGAATCTTACAAACCTATTTTAAAAAAACATTTTTTAACAAAATAACACACAACTTTCAAAACTGCGTTTCGAAAACGCAGATTTCAATTGTCAAAACGCAGTTTCAAAATCTGCGATTTGAAACCACTAAAAACGGAAATTTGAGATTTTCTAGGAAACTATGAAATACTATTGGTTAAAAGATGTGACTGAGATATGACTGGGATTAAAACTGTGGTTTTAAGTCATAATTATACATACATATAATATATATATATATATATATATATATATATATATATATATATATATATATATATATATAAATATATATATATATATATATATATATATATATATATACTAGTTTCGTAACCCGCCCAACGGGCGGGTTCGGGTCATAAATCGTTCTTTATTACGTTGGTCGATTAGTTATAATGGGTGTCTTGTTTGTACAACCAAAAGAATCTTCGACCTTTGATATTGCCTCACTTTGCTCACCCGGACGGGTTTGGTCTGTAAATTATGTAAAAAAACGTTTGATATTGTCTTCCCTTGGTTGACCCAACTGTTGGGTTAGGTTCGTAACATTTTTTGATAAAATATTTGTTGATCCGTTATACTCTGGTTGTTATATTTTCCTAAACATGAAATTTCCATTCCTCTATTTTTTTTCTTGATAGTACGTGTGAGAATTTTGTGTAAATTGTTTTGAAAAACGCTTGTCGTTCATTTCTAACAGTGTACGAATTTGTCACCCTCACCAATTGCTTGGCTCACATTATCTACAATCTTATTCTAATGAACATTTTTGGTTGATAGATGTTATTAAGACATTTTTACATACTATGTAAAAACTACTACGTCTATTCTCTATTTCTCTGTGAAAATGTTAAGCTCATTAACCATGTTTAATGTATGGACAATAACAAACATATGTGTTGTCTTAGATGCTGACAAACAGCTCAAGGACTCATCTCATATATATATCACAAATAACACCATGGATGGAGCTAGGGGGTTCCCGTGACCCCTATAGATTTTTTCTGTGTAGAGTTAATTTGTGAAGAAAACATTGACTTTTTTGTAAATGCATCTTAAATGCACCCAGTTAATCGGAACGTGTTTTTACCTTTTGTTTTATTTCATTTGACATTATTGTTTCTGACATGCACATAGGACAATGTTGGGCCAAAAAGTTCTATAGAAATTTGCAACACGCTTAACCTATGTCGGCTAAACTGTAATCTTCTCACTTATGTAAACAACCATTAGCCAATAATTAGAAATAATGATCTTGAGCACAACACTTCATAGAGAATAAAAGAAGGAAATGCAATTCTAAAACAATGCATTCAGACATCGTTAACCCTTCTACTACAATTTCAGAACCTCGAGCATATTAAAAAGACATAATAGAAGTGGAGTCTAAAATCATACTCATTTTCATAAGGTCAAAAGATTAATACCACTTTTATGGCCAAATACGTCAACTACGTTTATTTCTTGCTGTCATGTAGCAATTCGCAATAAAATCGTTTGTTTTCAGATCAAAAAGTAAAGGTTTATGCACATATATATAGTAGTCGACTGCATATAAATGGTTATAATATCACACAGATCTTATTAGGAATAAGTAAAGCTAAAATGCTAACATTTCTATCGATATAGCATGATAAATTACTATCTTTCTCCATAGATTCATTTGACCATAGTCAATATTAAGAAAGATGCAACAGCCATGTGGGGTTGGGGTTGGGACTGTGGTTGCTTCTCACATCTTAAACCCTTAACCAGCAGAAGTTGTGACTACTTTTTGGTATTAGGGTGAAGATCACATGGGTGAAAGGTTTTGGTTTTGGAGCAGCTGCCCATGTGTCTACTGTGGGCTTTCTGTGCAGGTTTGTTTTGGACGCCAATGCTTAGGAGGCGCAATGTGAGAAGTGAAGCAAACGATAATGGCAGTGAGATTGTCACTTGTGTGTAGACATAGCTTGATTAATGAGTTTGTAGCACGCCGTTGAGGGTCATTATGTTGTATTAGTTGTCTCCTTTGACATAACATCCCAATTATCGTCACGTCTAATTATCATAAATTCAGCGTCATTAGTCAACACCATTTGTGTCATCTGACTCAGCAATCAGAGGTGACTTTGAGTTATGCCAGCGGGTAATTTCATGAATCTGTCTCCTAGGGATCGTGTCTCAGCAAGTTCAACATTCAGGGTCGATGAATCTGTCTCCTAGGGCTCGATGATCCTATTAAAATTTTATACATACCAAGAAAGGTTGCATGCACTTGCTCTTTGGGCACCTGGTTCCAAGCCTGATCCAACAACAATATCTCCAACTTCAGCAGGATTAGGATTTGTTTCTCTATTACTACATGATCAAGTATACAAAATGATTGTTGTGTACACACCATGTCTTGCTGCATAGCCTCCATAGTACATAGCAGGGCATCGATCAACTTGAGCTTGTAAGTTTCATATATAATACTCCAATGATTTGACGTCAAGAGTAATTAACATCTTAACGGGGATTGAATCAGCATCGCGAATTCCATCTACCAATCCTTCGAAAAAGAAAACTTACTCAAAAACTATTGTAAACACAGTTAGATAACCAAATATATTCATATGTGATTTTAAATATGCTAATGAGTTTTATTTATAAACTATCCAAGAGAAAATTTATAAACTACACAGAAGTGTTAACAGTTGCGTGATAATAACTCCATGTCATTACCCTATAAATATTGTTATCATTAGGCATATTTTGTATATAAGGAAGTAGTATGCATATCTTAAGATAATTAAGCAGTTAAGATCGAGAGATCAATATTGGCAAAAAAGTAGTGTTAAAATAACTGATGATTAAATTAAAACTTAGGCAAAAATGCATATTTATGGACTAAAGAGTAAACATAAGCATAGACGTAGTGTTAACATACCAGGTTTAGTTCTGAAGGGGATCCAAACCTACAACTTAGGTGTTACCTTATACATACATGAAAGTGAAGTATCACTCTATATATCTTTTCTTGGAGTACACATAGCATCTCGATTGAAGTCCTGCACCCTATTTATCGGGCACCTGATATATAGAAAGAATGTCGTGCCGGTCCATTAAAAGATGTAAATGTGATTCTATATAATAATGATACCATAAATTGAATTTTAAAAACCAAGCATGCACTATAATATGGATACTAATCTAGCTTCTTGTTTGACAACAAACTATACCTATATCAAGAAACACAAGGATCCAAAATCTTGAATTTTGATAATCCACAATATGGGAACTAAAATCATATCTAGGCGGGAGCAGAACAAAAGAAAAAAAAATCAAACCATACGAAATCAAACAAAAAGCACAACATTCAGAATCAAGATTAAGTTACACGCCACAGTTTCTAACGCAATTTGAGTTGGAGCACAAATGGAAAGCATGCATGAGTTGCACATTCACAGTCAATTTAGGTCTTCCATTGTGGTTAGACCTGGTCTAGAACCTCTCAAATTATCATAGGTTTACACACAGTGATACTTCAATGAAAACCCATAACTAAAAATTGGAAGTTTCTTCATTGACGTCGAATGAGATACCAAATAGTTCAGGCAAACCAGGATTCTTGATAGACTACCGGTGAACAATTTACCCTTCCTTACATGCACCCGATCTTGCTGAATTTGATGGGCAGCAGGTAGCTCTTTGACCTCCATAAGCTGATCCACCAAATGTATCTCGATCATCCATCTAAAAAAGAACAGCATAGATCAAGCATGTGATGAAGTTTGAGACCTCTTTAGGCCTTCGGAATACAATTTTCTAAAACTTAAGTTAGTTTCAAAATGCAATGCCAAACACGCCTTATCATAAAAATCTAAAAAGTAAATATTTTTGTAAGAGACTAACCTAGAGTCATTCATAGCTTTCCATCCCTGTAATTCACAATTAAACATTTATCAGAACTTAAGGTAATTAAGATACAATTCCGTAGGATAGATGTATGTGCCTAAACACAAAATGCCCTAAATAAATACCAAAATCCTAGAAAATTGTTTGTCGGACTCTCAAAATATTCACAAAAAAAAACAGTTCAAATAATCAATCCCAAACACCCTTATCAAACTAAATTGAGCTTAAGGCTAACTAATACTGTAACAAACAACAACTATGATTAGCCTCTTATTATATCATATGATAACTGGATCAGAGAAAATTAAGGCTTGAAAAGTCTATCCTTCGGTCAATTGGGTTCGATCCATAAGGTGGTTGGTTGGGAGTTTCGTAGCTAGAGCAAGTGCACCGAAAGTGTGCATTATAAGATTCACTCACAGTAGCTGCAAATAGCCAAAGGATTTGTATAAGGTGCTCTGTCACTGTATGTGGTTTGTTTTTAAGAGAGACGGACCAGCACGACATTTAGTGGGACATCACCATCATCAATGGTTGCCACAACGTTAATCAAAAGTGCATCAATAAAAGAAAAAAACATCATTCCTGTAACTGGAAGAAACACTAATGTGTATTCCACAGAATTCATGGAGATCCTAATATAAAATCAAGAAAATGAGTTACGACATACACATATGACAATAAAGAGTCATATTTTCTGTTAATATAATACCTTAGTCATGTAGGATTGCTTATCTGTTTTGTTGTTTACTAAACATCGAAGAATATTGATTACTCTTCCATCAGAACTATACATGATCTGGCCTTTAAACTCGAGGTGCATCTTTATTTAGATGGTGTAAATAATCCCCGTTATCGTACTTTAGCATGAACTGCTTTAAATTAAAATATTTTTGTTGGTTATGCATGGACTCTTTCTTAGTATTCGATTTCAGCTAAACCCAAATGTTCCACCCCAAAACTGTGTAAGCTCAGGACCTCTCACGGACTCGGCGGTTAGTCTCTCTATGATGATACTTGTCGCGGTTAGCTGACCCACTCCTATGTCCACCATCAACTTCCTTTCTCTCAGCTTCCTCCGTTCTTCTGCTTCTTTTTCCCTTGGTGCCCTTTCCTCTTCACGTGCCTTCTCTTTGTCTCCCTTAAGTACCATACCAGATTCTTTTTATGCAAATAGTGTTTACCAAAAAACATATGATATTTCAACAGATTGTATAGTAATTGTGTTTATTTGAAAGTGTTTTCAAGTTTTAAAAGGAGATGATAATGCACTATATATCTGTTATATTGCTTCTTATTTGAACATAGTATCACAAGGTTTGTTTAAATTTTTGCTTACCTGTTGGTATTGTAAGATTGAGAGGTATGGCAATTTTAATCATAGGAAGTGGTCAATATGAACCATTGGTAACTGATTTATGCATCACACTGATAAACCTTAAAATATAGCTGAATGTGAACTATTCAAATGGAAAAACGGGTTAAAAGTCCCTTGATGTAGTCACCCACTGTCATATGAGCCACAAAGGTTCTCTGTTAATACTCTAAACCGATTTATCTTGTTTAATTAATATACAATGTTATTTTGTTTACATACTATCACAATTCACAAGGTTTGTTTAAATTTATCTTTAATATACATTTTCTTCAAAGGATAAAAGCCAACTTTCATATACTTCATACATAATGTTATTTTCTCTAACCATTTGACCAAACACACGTTCATATACTTAATATACAATGTTAGTAGTATTTTGTTTACTTTCTATTTTGTTCGTGCAAGCAAAATTTCTTTGCAAATAATATATTGTTTTAATAACTTTTTTTATAATAAACACGCCAAAAATGATCCTAATCTATATTGTTTCGATATTACATGGCCTAACTGGTCAAATCATGTGTCACAGAAACCAGACCCGTTATTTTATCTGATTTTAACTGGCACGTATTACTTTTAAACAGTCTTTAACCGTGTCTGTTCGGTTTTAATCGAGTTTTTCATCGTTTATTTAACCATTCCCCCGCCATTTTATTAAATCAGTTACGAACTATCGACTTAAAAAAACCGAATTCTAGAAAACGGTTTTTTTCCCACCCCCTCCATATGATTAAGTTGAATCAATCATCTGCACACGCATTAAAACGGTTTTATTGAAAAATTAAGTCATTTTTCATGATGCTTTATTGAGAGGTAATAATTTCAACATCATATAATGTTTAACCACAATATCTTTTCTGCTTTTGCTTTTAATATTGTGTTTCATTAACCAGCCTAAGTTTAAAAAAAATACAAACTGGTATTTACATAACCAAAAACTCAAATAATCAATCCCAAACACCCCTTATCAAACTAACTTGAGCTTAAGAGCACACGGTGTGGTTGAGCCGTCGTGCTCGTGTCGTGGGAAAAAAGTGATGCCACATCACTTTTTACTCCCACGACACCAAAACTCCCCACGATGGCTCAACCCCCCTCCCCTGGTTAACACGAGAATTCTCGTGTCGTCGTCACCCAACTTTTTTTTTTCAACAATTAATTTTAAACTAAAAACACATTTCATTCATATAAAAAATACAAATACAAAAAAAAAAACACATTTAATTTAAACTAAAAACACATTTCATTTAAACTAAAACACATTTTAATTTTTCAAAAAAAAAATAAAAAAATAAAATAAAATTAAAAACCCGACGGCGCGAGCCACGGTGTGGTTGGCGCCGCCGTAGCCTCGCGCCGTCACCATGGCGTCGGCTGGTAGGTACCAGCCCAAACCGACGACACGAGCCATGGTGTGGTTGGCGCCGCCGTGGCCTCGCGCCGTCGTGGCCAGCCACCCACCACTTTACCACACCGTGTGCTCTAAGGCTAACTAATACTGTAACAAACAACAACTATGATTAGCCTCTTATTATACCATATGATAACTGGATCAGAGAAAATTAAGGCTTGAAAAGTCTAACCTTCGGTCAATTGGGTTCGATCCATAAGGTGGTTGGTGGAGTTTCGTGGCTAGAGCAAGTGCACCGAAAGTGTGCATTATAGATTCACTCACATTAGCTGCAAATAGCCAAAGGATTTGTATAAGATGCCTCTGTCACTGTATGTGTTTGTTTTAAGAGAGACGAACCAGCACGACATTTAGTGGGACATCACCATCATCAATGGCTGCCACAAACGTTAATCAAAAGTGCATCAATAAAAGAGAAAAACATCATTCATGTAACTGGAAGAAACACTAATGTGTATTCCACAGAATTCATGGGAGATCCTAATATAAAATCAAGAAAATGAGTTACGATCCGGAGAATGAATAATAATTCGTAGAATAATGTTCCGATTGAAAAAAAGATTTAGTTTCCAAAATAAATTAGATATAACCAATAGCGAATGAAATAATGCCACATAGGATATGACATGGCGCCTTTTATTTTCCTATGTCAAACTTAGCCCCATATATATATATATATATATATATAATATATATATATATATATATATATATATATATATATATATATATATATATATATATAAATTATATATATATTATCATTTAAGTAGTTCATTTATCAATTCGTAAGTGCAAGGTTTGGTTTTATATTACCTATATTTTCATTTCAGTATTTTACTCTATAATGTAAAATTTTCAAGTTTAGCATATCTAACATTTTCCATAGCAATATTCTACTAAACAGTATTAACAATCAAGTTTAGTAACAATATATATACACTTAGTTCACATAGCATAAAATGCCCTAAGATCTATATGCTTAACTAATACGGTCCCAAAATAAAATCCCAAAAAGATTTTTATAAGTTATAGTCCAGTTTTAAATAAAAGAAAAAATCATTTATTTTATTTTATTTAAAATTTTATCTGGTTCTCTATAACTAATGCTCTGATACCATTCTCTATGACACCGTGGGTAGGGTCAAAATATGCGGAAATATCCACGAAGATGTCACTAGGGTGGATCGATAGCATATAGTCCATAGAGCATAAGATAAAGGAGTTTTTTAAATCAATTACATGTTTGTTAAACAAATAAATAAAAATTGTCTTAAACATGATGAAGAGTGATTGTTTATGTTTCCCAAATAGAACCCCTGACGAGTCCTACAATGCAGATTACTAAGATGCTGGAGATCATGCACACACCACGTACTAACTTCATATTCCTGTGCAAAACATACTAAAGGGGTCAACATAAAGTTGGTGAATTTACGGGTTTTAACAATTAATTAGTTTGGACATACATTAATCATAGAGTAACAATGCACAAAGCATTCTTACTAAAATGTAGTTTACATTTGTTTATTATTAGAAATTGAAGCTTAACCTCCATAGTCCTCAACAGATGAGGACGTAGTGTCTTACAAAAAGACACCCATTCCAGTTCCAACATGGTAAACGTCTGTTGTCCCGGCCAAGGCACAGTGAGTATGACTCACCCAGACGGGGATGGTCAATCCCTAATAGATCTACTTATAACATTCGGGCGATTTACCACAATTTAAACAGTTCCAATAATAATCAATCATAGTCAAGTTTATACAGTCCTGTTATGTCCATTAAGTGTTTGCATATATTCTTTCCAAAAGGGAAAGTTTCATCAAAAGTTTATATGGGGCTGTAAACTCACCTGGGAGTAGGCAATAGCTGTTTTAATATGAATATCCAATATAAAGCGCACGCTAAAGTTATGCCTAATCAGATAGTACAGTCTTAATAGATAGTACAAAGAACATATATGTATGCTCATACATATTTTAGTCAGTTCATTTATGCTACGGTATTTATCTAATAACCGTAGTTCAAGTAGCATCAATATTCATTTAAACTTATTTATATATGTTTCATTTCTAAGTAAACATAAAATGTTAACTATTAAAATCCGTTAGCATACATGTATTTATAATAATCATTCAACTTACAATTAAGTTTCTTAGTTAAGTAGACATAAAATGTTCTACTTAAAATATTAGTTTATGTTCTCCGTTCAAGTATTATAATCACTCATTTACTCTAAGTTTCATTATTAAGTAAACACAAAATTCTACTTAATATTAATTCACGTTCGTAGTTAATGTATTATAATCATCCATTTAGACTTGTTATTAAGTTTCTTATTTTAAGTAAACGTAAGGTGTTTTACATATATATTAGCATTCAATTTGTTCAACGTTCATATAGTTTTTATTTTCTAAAAGTATATGAGTTTATGTATGAGTTAATACACATTCATAATTGTTTATACAATTATTTCCTAAAGTAAATATAAATACTTTATTTTGAAAAATAAAATAAAATATTTTATTTAACTTTAAAGTTTTTACAAATTATTTTAACAATTTATAAATAATTTAAGACTTAAGAATTTATACCTTAATTCTTATGTCTAAGTATTTTAATTATGTTTTATTATAATTAAAATAGATTTTAGGGTTAGGTCTTGTTAATGTTTTGGAATATGGTAAAACTAGTCCCCTCTATATTTTTGAACTAATATAACTTTCGAATTTTACATATTTAGTACCTAGGGCTTGTAAGGTTTTGGCTTATGGCAGATTTAGTCCCCTAGTTATGTCTAGGTTTGTAACTTGATAAAATTACAAAAACAACACCCAGGGCTTCTTTAAGTTTCGGTAAATTACAAGAATAGTCCTTAAGGTTATAAAATGACAAAATAACTTTTAGAAACTTCCCCAAAATGGTCCCTAGGGTTTAATTTGCCACGGATAATATTTATTAAACCCTAGACTTTTGGATATTTACATTTTCAGTCCTTTTGTTCACTAGTTTATCAAAACAAGTTTCTTAAGTTTCGGTTTAGTCCTTAGTTCTATAAATTGTCATTTTCATCCAAAAAGTTTTTATGAGTTATCTTTTATTATAAAAGTTTTTAATTTAACATTTAAACTTTATGTGGCTCATTAAATGGGCTAAACATCTAATGGGCTATTTTAGTGGGCTTAAATATATCTCAAATCCACTAATTCATTTAAATGGGCCTTTAAATCATTTATTGGGCTTAATACACTTTTAAGTCCTTTAATCAGTTAAATGGGCCTAAGTGTAATCTTAAGTCCATTAAGTTACTAAAATTTTTCAAATGGGCTTATTGGGTTCATTAAGCTTTAGATTAACATTTTATGGACTTAAGTAGTCCATTAACACTACTTTACATTTTATGTATGTTTAACTTAGGATATTCTTATAAGTTTATTATGAGCTTATTCATATTTAGTTTTAAATCTAAATAGAATAATAAAACTTATAGTTTGTTTTATGTGGTGTACCAAATTAGATCTAGGTGTGTTATAAGGTCACAAGTAAGTCATAAGCACTAATAGGAGCTTATATCTCACGGCTATAATTAGTTACAGCTTATTAAGATAAGTCAAGTCTCATTTTAAGGGTGCATGTAATTTATAAGTGTTACAAATTAGATCTAGCTATGTACACATCAAGAAAATAAGTCACAAGTCAAAATGAGATCTAAACTATGTCTAGACCTAAAGATCAATCATAGATTCATGTACACCCATATATAGCGCACGACTCTATTTTTAAATTTGGTATTTCCAAGATGAACACTTTAGCTAATCTTTAAGTCTTGAAATATTTACAAAAACACAACCATGATTATCTAAGTTACATGCATGTTCCCAAGGTTACTATCATTCCAAGAAAACAATATATAGCCCACGGATATATTGTTTTCTCCCATTATTTCCATAAGATCTATTTAGCTTATTTCATGTTTATCATGTTAAGTTAACACTTATCACTAGATCTAGGTTCATATAAGCATGCATGTACATATAACCCATTTTAGGTCATATGTGACCCACGACTACATTTATACACATAAGTTATGTTTATGATTTTTAATATTCCATTTAACATGTTACATTTCATATTCCATTCTTAAAACTAAGTATACAAATCATATGGTCACCATTTAATTTAGCCGTGACCTTTAAGTTCATGGTTTTCATGATCTTTAGGTTACACAAGTTCATTTCATGAGATCTATGATTATTAGTTAACCATAGTCCCATAGAACAAGATTTGTAACCCATGCAAAATTTAGATTTATAAAAGGTTTCATATGGTTTTCAAATCTAGTTTAAAGCATAGAATACAAATCATATGTTTCTTATTAAAAGATTTTAAATCATGAACATGATTTGCATAAATATGTCGTGACCTATAAGGGTCATAGCTTTATCAAATATTGATTTTTAACATGTTATTTACTTGTGTTTATAGATGTATGATGATACATGCATGAAGAAGTAAAAGAATATGATGTGTATACCTTTCTTGCCTAAAAGTATCAGGAATGATCTAGATGAGCAAGGAGATTTGAGATCTACTCAAGATGATGAAAAAAATCCTAGTATAAATCAAGCCATGGCCTTAAAGATTTGGCTAGGGCTTGTTTATAGTGATTCCAAGAGAATGATACTACTAATGATTTGTAGGAAAGATGAGACAAGGATCTTGGTGGATTTAATACTTGGTTTTGGATGTATATGGCTTTAAGTCGTATGATTGAGAGAGAAGAAGGTGAGAGAACAAGATTGGATTGCATGTATGTGAGAATGTGTGTGTTTCGGCTTAAAGAGGAGAGAGGGAAAAGAATGGCAAAAGGTATGATTTACCTTGGTAAGACGTATCATGCCAAGTGTCACCCTTTGCCTTTCCAAGGCAACTCTTCTTCTTCCACACAAGCCTATGCCGTGTGACACTCACCAAAAGGGGGGGGGGAAAGGATGGGCTTTGGTCATGGGCTTATGTTGGGATTAACACAAAGAGTACATGATCTTGGGCTAGTCCAACAAGGTTTATGCATGCCTATAATATGTATACATATATACACGACTATATATACATGATGTAACATATTTTCTCATTTTTGTTAAGTGTTGTCTAATCAAATGTTGGTTATACATTGTACTACTTTTTTTCCTTAGTCTTATGTACAAGGTTTACACTATGAATCTTATTACAACAAGTGTGTATGTAAAAGTATATGTACATGTTAGACAAGTTCACACATGACCTATAGAAATATAACACATGAGTTTATGTTCTGTGATTAATAGGTGGAAATTTATTATATAAAATCATGGTAAAATCATGGATTTTACTGTTTCTTTCCTCCACTGTAGGTAGGGGAGTTGAGAATAGTGCATCTATTCCTCTGAAAGGTGGATTTTTTACATCCCGAGTGTTTGCCTCACTAGAAGATCCAGGAGTAACATTCGCGGATGTGATATGACCATCTACCGTTGAGGACCTTCGATGGCCTTCATGCATACGTTTTTCGTCATTGCTTAGAGACTTAATGTAGGGTCCCACGGATGGCGCCAACTTGTTGATACAAAAGTTGGATGGACCGAGCTTGACCCGAATTAGGCTTAATTCGGGGTCTTGTGGACTCCGGCTCTTGTACCATGTGAAACTTTCTTTAAACCAAATAGACACCGTTAGGCTTACTGTGGTTTTGTGACCCACGATTAGAATCCGGCGTGAGTGTAAGTATTCGATTTGAGTGTATAGCGTTTGGTATTGTGTGTCGTACCTTTGTGGAACCATGGGGGTTCCTTTTATACCCGAGATAGTCCAGGCTGGGCTCCCTGTTCTTGTGGCCTAAGGAAGAGATAATGACTCAAAATAGCTTGATCCTTATCGCATAACTAAGGTAAGTGTATATCTCTTTCCCTTAGGCGAATATAACTATAATATAGGTTATATTATGTCTGATCCAGTCGGATTGCAACAAGGACCTGGTTAAGCAATTAACCATCATGCGACAGCGGCTTACTGGGCCTCTTGGGTTGTGCACGCATCGCATAAGTATCAATCCATTCCTGATGGATGCGGGTAGTACCCATAGGTCGGACTATCCAGCACGACTAGGGACTATACGTCATCATATATCATGATATATTTTTCGTGTATCAAGGTGTATGTTTTATCTTAAGTAACTATCATGTATCATACTCAAGCTGAACAAAGTGCACTCGACCTTGCACTCGTCCCAAAAGACAAACGTCTTAAAATCACTCCAAACAATCTCAGATTGAAAGAAGGTTACACCCCATCACAGGCAACATTCAGGATAGCTACCGAAATACTTGATCTCTCAAAATGCACTGAGGGTCACAGCATCGGATCCAGAAATCTACATGTATGAGTTCTGGACATCCATAAAGGCCATCACCAACACAAAGTTCTCAATCAACATTAACCGAGAGCAAAAGGTATTTTCGCTTGATCAGTTTCGACAAATCTTTGGATTCCCTCCTTTAGCCAAAGGGGAAAAATATGTTCAAGATCCAGACAAAAAGGAAATTGTAGAGTTGATTCAGCCCCTCGGTTATGATGAAGAATTGCCAAACTTGTCTAAGTTCAACACGTCTAGGCTTGGACAACCATGGAAGGTAATTTTTAGCATACTCATCCGGTGTTTGACTAGAAAATCCAGAAGTGTAGATTCTTTGAGACTTTCTTAGGCTCGAATATTTTGGGAATTTACAAGAGCCTCAACTTAGACTATGCTTCTCTACTATGGGAAGAATTTCATTATCAAGCTTTCAGAAACACTAAGAAGAAATCTGAAGATCTTCAGTTTCCATGCTTCACAAAGCTTATCATCAATCACTTCATGAAAGTCGATGAAGCTATCGATAGACATGGCGGATTCTTAGATAGTTCAGAAGATGATGATTTTCTTTTGGTAAACATGAAACAAGAAGGAGCTAAGAGTCTATACCAAGGTATTCCAGCTCTAGTTCCAGATAATCCGCTGCATGAAAAAATCAAAAAGAGTGCTGCATACAAGAAACTTCTACAAGAAAATGAAGAACACAAAAAGAAAGTAGCTGCTGGAGAGTTCAATGCATCAAAAACCAAAGACAAAAGAAAGGAACCTGAATCCTTAGAAGCTGATACACCAACACAAGACAAAGGCAAAAGAACAAGAACCCTACCTTTATAGGTGAAAAGGGATAAGGGAAAGAAGTCACTTCTCATGGATGAACATATAGAAGAACAACAACCGTCTTTGACTGAGAGACAACAACTGAAGCAAGTGAAGCAGATCTTCCAGCGAAGTAGACAAGAGACAGGAGGTAGTGGATCAAGACAGATGTTAAAGGAAATCAAAGTATCTGACATTGCTGGCTTTGGAGAACCCAATTCTTATGTGGACGAGCCAATTCATGATGAAGATGATGATCAGCAACACGAACACCGAGACACAATTATCGATGATATTCCACCTGTCTGAACAGAGATAGTCCATATAGAGACAGAGATCAGTGACATCAATAAGGAGACGAGTGTAGCCAAATCTACTTCAGTGTCGAATCTGGTAGTTACATACTTAAACCTTACTGCTCTAGAATCTGAAGTTACCAACACCGATCCCTTAACAAACCCAAACATGGTAAATGTTCTTGTCACTATGATCACAACACCGGTAATCATCACCATAATGACAACTCCATCGACTGTTGTCCTATCAACCTTACAACCTGTACCAACCACCTCCCAACCATCGGTTGTTGAAGACTTCATGCTAAAGATGGAAGAACGCATGAAAGCACAAGAGGCTAAAACCGTAAGCCTGAAAGAAGAATTAGCTCGTAGACAACAAAAAGAATAATCCTTATAAGCAAATCAAGATGCTGAAGCAGCCAATATGAAACAAGAGCTCACTCGTCTTTGAGAACTGAAAAGGAAGTACAGAGAAGATAAAAAGAATCTTGCCAAAGAAAACAAAACACTTCTTGCCTCAATCGATGAAAAGGTTCAAGAATCTATTGATACGACACTCCCTGCTCTGCGAGACGAGATGAAAAAGATTACTGCAAGCAAATTGATGATCAAGTTGTCAGACACTCAAAAGTCAGACTATTTAATTGCTCAAAGGCTCACAGACTACAAGTTGAAGAAGCTTTTACACGCTCGTATGGTTCAAATCGGGTCCTTCAACCAAACGCCAGCTTAAAAAACACTCCACAAGGCTCTCAAGATGGCTATGGTTGAAGATACCGATATATTTGAAAAGCATGGCACCAACATCCCATACAGTAGTTTACAACAAGATGAAGAAAATGAAGAAGAGGGTGAATCAGACAAACCCGATGAATCTTCCAATAATGACGATGACGATGACGATGACGATAACAATGACGATGACGATGACGGTGATGATAATGGTGATGGTGACGGTGACAACAATGATGATAATATGGATGAAAGTAAAAATGATGAGGATGAGGAAGATGAAGAAGAGAAAAGGGATGAAGATGAGGACGCGGATGATGATAACACAAACAAAGATAAGTCGAATGATGATGACGCTACTAATGATGATTAAGCTACAGGGAAAGGTGACAAGTCTCAAAAGGAGGATGTTACCAAAGATCAAACCACTCCTGCAACCGAGACACCTCAACAAGGAAAACGCACCAAACGAATTCATGATATCAATGCTACTACAGCAGTCTCATTAGCTCTGGTTCCATTTATCCCAACTACCACATCTACAACACAAGCACCAGAACGACCCCTCCTGGAACCTGATCCACCAATACCTGAAGTTTCAGAATCTACACTAGTACAGGATATTCCAGCAACTATCTCAGTTCCAGAATCTGAACCAGTAACGGATATTCCAGACACTGAACCAGTTCATGACATTACAGAATCAAGTGATCCGGCGTGGGTATATACAATCACGGTAGATGAAAATGCACCCGAGCAACCTTGGGTCAAAGAAGCTGCTGCTATTCGTCCATTCACTCAAGCTGATGAAAGTTATGTCTCCCAACTCCTCAGCAATCCCATTGACTTCTCTAGCTTCTTAATTTACCACTATGGGACTGATAACATAACCCCTGCTATCGTTGTGAGAGCACTTAATAATCCCAATGTCCTTGCCAATTCCGAGATCAGCAGAATGGAATGTGAGTACAATGCCAATGAGCTTTTAAAAGCAATGAACACTCCTCAGTAAACATGTCTCATAAACCTGTAAAAGCTCCTCTCCCGACAGCAGAAGATAACGCTCAAATCAGACTCGACTTCTATGTAAGCCGTGACCTCGAGTATTTGATCAAGTGAGCAAACAAATATGCGACATCATTAACCTTAGTAAAAGCTACAAATTAGTGGTCAATACTATGGATTGAGGAAAAAGTTGATCGTCTCTGGAGAAGGAAAATTGTTCCTAAATATGATCACTATGCCAAATTGGGTGCATCACATTGGGGCGCAACCGTTAGACGAGCTTAGAGCTATGCATGTGGGTTCAAATCAGGTTCTCGAGTCATCTCTCAGCTCCGAATCAAAAGCATTTTAGGTTCAAGGATTGAACCCTAGTTCGGTTATCATCATTTGACAGAGATCATAATCAAAAGAGAAGACAACAAAATATACACCATTACGGAAGGAGATTTCTCAGTTCTTCGTCTTGAATACATTGAAGACCTGTTACTACTGATGACTTAGCAGAAGGTCACACATTTGGACTCTAAAGAAGTCATTCCTTTGAACTCAGCTCTTCGCATGTATACGTTTCAGATTGTGATCAAGAAAAGAGTTGAGTACTTACAACTTGGCGTGGAAAGTTATCAGAGGAAGCTGAATCTCACTCCTCCATACACTGAAGTTCCTGATCACCATCGCAACAAATGTCCCTACACAAGTACAAAAAACCCAATTCCAGGAATTTTCTACTTAAATGGATCTGGACAGAAGAAATTCATGAGAGTCGTGGAACTTCACAACTTTAGTGACGGGACTATTCAACAAGTACGGGATACTTTGTTGCATCTCAACGTCACCAAGAAGCACCCCGAGGTGAAAGTAGTGTGGCACGGAGGATACATCAAAAGTGCTACCTACATGATCAAGAAGATTGAAGAAAAGCTGAGGGAAAGACGTTTAATGAGAAGCTTAGAACGATTCGTGGGTGGCAGACCATATAGAGATCACCATAGGTTAATGGACCGATCCATTTAATATGGGTCGTACTATCTCAGGTCAACTCCATACTTTTCTTGTGAATATGTATATACTGTGAATATCGACTTTTGTGGCTTGCTGTAGTGTGAAAGTATGATATCTTTTAAAGAATTTCTCACGATATTCTAAATCTTACAAAATTTATCATACTCAAGCAATACAACTAACCCTCATTAGATTGAGGGGGAGCATTAATATGTTCTATGGCCAACAACGATTTCATTTTTTACCCAAAGACCGGTCAATCCATTAATATCCAAAATATTAATGATTAACATTTTGGATAAGGGGAGAAAATGGGATTAAGGAGACTTGTAAAAATATGTGGCTATTAATGTGACAATCCATCAATTTATGGTTGATATTTTATTCTCAAATATTATTTAAAAACATTATTTTAATGTTATATTATGAACTCACTCATTTATGGGAAGAAATTTGGATTTACGTCTTGAAGTAGCATCGACTACGTCTAAACCGGAGGATTCTACGTTACGTGCTTACGTTTACATACACCGTTTTGGTGACAGTCCGACATTTCAGAAAATAAATTTATCCGTGAATATTATTTTGAGATTTTAAATTTGTGTTTGTTCATAAACTCACAAATTTATGAGAAGAGATTAGGACTTACGTGCATAATTTAACGTCCTTTACGACTAAACCGGAAACCTTAGGATTACGTATTTACGTTTTTTAACTCCGTTTTTCATGAGACAATTTTTATTATATTCGTTTTGTGCCGTTGATTCATAATTTATAAAAACGTTTTTCGTAAAACGACCCGAGGGCACGCAAATCAAGGAAACTAGAATCGAGGAATACCCGTAAATTAGTGGGATGAGACAAAACAAGTTTTGCCCCACCCCACTAACATGGGACGGCCAAAGTATGCCACCACATCACAAGATGTGGCAAAGTTGTAGCTAACAAGTTAACACTTGTTAACTAAAGCTTACAAAGTAAGCTACACCTAACAAAACCATCAAACCACTAAACATCAAACCATTTACACTTTCCTCTCATGCAAAGTACTCACAAAACTCTCTCACCCTCCCACTCCTTGCCGTCCCATTCCACCATCACACACCCCATTTTGATTAATTTTAACCACAAACTTTGTGTTATCTATACATATGATGGAAACTAATGTTGAGATTTTGCTAGGTTGAAAGTTCGTTTCTCGGTATCTTCTCGAATTGATTTCCGGTTCAAAATGCGACTCAATTGTTTTTGGTGAAAAAGAATATTTTTGGTTGTTTTAAAATAAATGCGCAAGACGTAAATGAAAATGACGTAATATAAATCTAAATCTAATTTAAAATAAATGACGGGAAATTTAAAGTGTGACGAAAATTAAAAGGCACTAAAAGTAAATAACGCAATCTTAAAACTATCTAAGGCAACTAAAACTTAAACTAAGGTAAGGCTAAAATAAATCTAAGGCAAGTAATCTTAAAGTGCGACTAAGGAAAAAGGCGGGAAAAATAAAGCTTGAAAATTAAAAATTAAAAACTGAAATTAAAAAGAACCTGAAAACAGCTCATTCGGAATAATCCTTCGTTCGGAATAATCACTCATCCGGAATGTCACCTTCGTTCGGAATGATTCTTCTTCACTCGGAATATTTACTAAAACCCTTGATCCGGAATAAATTCTTTATTCGGAATATGTCACTTATCCGGAATAAATCCTTCAATCAGAATATAAGCCTTGGTTCGAAATGTTTTGCTGACCCGGAATAAAGTCTTGACTCGGAATAAATTCCAAATGGACTCAAACTCCTTGATTCGGAAAAGGTTCCGAATGAACACACCTTGATTCGGAACTTTGAATCTTCCGAATGAAGGTGTTGATCCGGAACGATAAAAGCTTCACTCGGAATAAATCCTACCGTTCCGAATGAGTCCTTGATTCGGAATAAATTAATTATTCCGAATAAAAGTCCCTTGATTCGGAATAACTGGAACAACCCTTCTTCACTCGGAATGTCCCTTTGATTCGGAACTTCCACTGGTTCGGAATGTTCCGAATATGCTTCTTCACTCGGAATGTTCCGAATGAGTTCTTTTTATCCAGAATACAAGTATTTCGAATGAATGCCTTTGCTTTGGAATGTTCCGAATGAACTTGCTTGATTCGAAACAAACAGCTGATCCGGAATATTCAACAAACACCTTCACTCAGATTAATCTGGGCTTGATCCGGAATAAACCTGGGAAACAGAAAACAAAGAACACGGGGAAACAAAGAGCTACGAATCTACCAAAAATAATCAAAATCAACCACAAGATTAAATCAAACTAATCAATAAACATTGATGTAGTGTTTTACTACTCTTTAGGAAAAGAGCGTAAAAAGCGGTAAGTATTAAGTGTTCGTTTAGGAAAACGAAAGTACTTATGACCCTTTGTGTGGGATCGTTCTCAAGGAGGCTTGGTGCGTTGTGTTAAGAGATGATAAATGATTTGTGATTATATTTGATGAGAAAGGAGAAAGAAAAAAAAGACGAATTATGCTAAAAATAACCCTAAGACGTAAAAAACGCAAAATCGTAAAATTTGACAAAACGAAAAAGTAGTCTAAAAAGTACCAAATTTTTATCCTAGCTAAAGAAAAATACAAGAATCACTAATTTGAAAACCAAAATGTCTAAAAACTATTTAATAATTTAATATTAATTTTTAAAATAAAAGAAAAACCGAAAAATTTAATAAAATCAAAAATTAGCTTAAATGCAAAGTTAAAAAGATGTAAACCTCCAAATATTAAGTTAAAAACCAAAAATATTTTTTTGAAATTTTTAAAACTAATTTATCTATTTTTTAATTACTTTACGAATTTTAATCCTAAAAATAATGTTAAAAAATAATGAATTAAAAGGAAAAATAAAAATTTAATGCCAAAAAATCCTAAATGAAATAAGAAACGAGGGAAAATACAAAATAGGCAAAATAGCTTATAGATTAAGCTGGTAAGAGCCTAAATAGCTACGGCTTTTTGAATAAGCCCAAAACTAATGAGGTGTTTAAATAGCTAATGCCTTGAGACTTTATCAGTAAAAGTCCCAAGGGCAGGCGGTAAGTTGTGAGTGTGTTGGAAGTGGTGGCGCAGGTTCAGTCCTGGCCACGCCAAAAAGTTTTTAATATTTTTCTTTTTTTTTTGTTTTTCTTTTTACCCACTTGTACACAGAAACTTAACCACCAAATATCAAACATATACTAAAAACCCACGAATTTAACAAATAAATCAACTAAACTGCCCAGAACTTGCTCCTTTTCTCACTTTGTTCTTGTTCACAGTTACACAACCAACTCAAATTTCAAACTAAGACGAGAATTACACTCCACTTAAACTTCAAATTTGATTCTCCAAACCCAGATTCACTTTCTAACTGATTCTTTGTACTTTTTGGACAGTAAAACCCCCGCTAGCAGTTGGCTTGTGGGGGCGTTTTAAGCAAGCAGAGAGCACAAAAAACTAAGGCAGCAACGTGAATGCACAGTTTAAACAGGGAACAGTGATAAGCTGGCACACGTTATATGAATACAATCCAACACAATACCAAAACCGCTAGTGATTAGCTTATGCACGCAATCTATTATCACCGGAAACCAAATCAAACAAGGTAAAGCAGGCAGGCGATACAATTAAGCAGACTCAATCTCCCTTAAATCCTAACAGTGGGCATACAATCTGTCTTAATGCACATGTACGATGTTTACTTGGTTTCTATAACAGAATAAAGCAAAGCACAACGAGAGTCGTTCTAGGGGTTCTAAGCGCTAACAGTGAACTAGTGGGCGAAATAAACTCCCTTAAGCGTACCGAGCCTAATCCAATAAAGACAAAATCAAACTATATTACTTCAAGCTAACATTAAAACAACTTGTAGCCAAAAACATCGACAAAACCCACGAAACACATACAGTAACCGTAATATGGGTTTGTGGGAGTCTAGAACAGAAAAGTGAACTCTAAGGATGATTTTGACCAACCAAAAGCTCTCACATATACAAAACTAGATAATTCTCAACAAATAAAACTTAGAATCTAAATCTCACCAAAAATCAAACCTTAAATTCACAAAATTAAACCTTAAAATTTTGCTGGTGTATTTGGCAAGGTTAAATGCTAAGTTGCTGATTATTTGACCAAATGATGAATTTAGAATCACTAATTCTTGGAATTTCAGCTTACTAACCTGTAAATAACTAGCATACAACCATAGAATAGAACAAGACCTAGCTGTAATCAAGTTTTAGATACCAAAACACAAAACATCACACCTAAATCTGGCCTCCTGAATGAATGACAACAATTTTAACCAAAAACTTGCAATCTCTCTTTTGTTTTTAAAGCTTTGCTGAATGGTTTTACTGGTTTTCTTTGCTTGAATTTACAAGATACTAATCCCAAAAATACTTCATAGACACTATATCATCATCCCAGATCACAGAAAAGAAGTGTAGTAACAGATTATACACAAGAACACTTAAGCAAGATCAAATATTATAAAATCAATCAAAATTAAGCAGGCAGCAAATATCCTTGAACATTTTTAAACAATAAGCAGAATAGATAAGAAAAATAAAAAAAGGGAGAATGTTATACCTACCACTGCTTACATCCAACAGGGGTCAGCTATGCTCCCCTGAACTCGACCAACTACTAGGTTCGAGGCAGGGGTGTCTTGGACAGGAAAGTATGGCGAGGGTGTTCGTTGGGGTTCAACAGCTGAACCAAACACCACGTATGAGTAAGTGATGACTGCTAAGAATAACAAATGAAATCCAAGAACTGGGTTCTTGGATTGTTAGTTCAAACAGTTAATAAAATAAAACTCACTCAAGTTCCGAAACCCTTTTTCAAACTTGAACTGTAAAAAAAAATGAAATTCTTTTTGAAAGGAGCAACCACCCCACAAACCTTGTTGCCTAATCCACACACTCACAATCCCTTGATATTTACAAAATATCAGGGGACTATGATCGTATCTGGACCCGACATTGGAACTGTTGAGCTCATGATCTCCCAAGTAAAAAAAAAGACTTAAAATGGATAACTATTTAACCTTTTTTATGCAATGAATATCACCAAACCTCCAAGCCACAAGACTTGAAGTCACTTCACGTTTTTTAAAAAACTCTGATAAATTTTCTCAACAATTATCTTCTTTGAAACTTAATACTATTTGAGACCTTAAAATTCTTTAAACAACTTAACACACTCAGATTACTCCTCAAACAAACACAAACTCAAATGATTATACTGTAAACAAAGCAGGAATTAAAGATTGGAACCCGTTTTCTTCACAACACTAAACCATAATTTTCATTCATTGAAATAGAAATGGCTTTACAAGAGAGTGAACCAGGAAATCAAGAACAAAGAATACAACTAGGCCTAACACCCTTTATATAGGGTTTACAAGATGATTCTAGAAACTGAAAATATGCTAACCCTAATTGTTTGAAAGTCCAGAAATACCCTTTGAAGATTCAGATATAAATCGAATATGCTGGTCTTGATTCCTCCAGTTTGAATTAGTCTTGAAACCATGTGATCTTCGTTTGGAGTTTTGTGATGGGCAGGCTGTGATGAGTTGATTCTGAACGTTGGATTTGGTGTGGGCATTAAGCAAATCCTCCAAGTCGTTGATTCTCTGCCATCTCTTTGTCTTCTTGTCAATGGGTGGGGCTTTGGGGACCAGGGAGTGAGTGTGATGGGAATCTGAATGTGGGGTTTGGGTTTAAACATGGCTAATCACTGATCTGGAATAGATCATATCATAATCCATGTGAATTAATTTGGGAGGAAATTAGGGTTTATGGGAAAAGTTTGGGGTATTTTGATCTATTTAGTTTAGGATTAGGAATGTTAAAAGGGAAACAAGTTTAATAATAAACGTGGGTTGTTTAGGTGATGGGTTGACTGGGTAAACATGGGTCTAAACCGGGTTTGGGTGGTGGATATGGGTAAATGGGTTTTGGGTGACGTAGCAGGTTGCCATAGGTGGATAAAAGTTTGTTGTCTGGGTGCTTTTAGTCCCTCATCTCCCATTTTCTTTTCATTCCAAGTTTTGAGCAGATTTCCCTTCATTTCCTTTGTACATACTATGGCTTAATTACACAATGCCCCCTCAAACTTTACAAACCATGATTCAAGGATAATTTATGCATAATTTTGCATTCTTCAAGGACCAAACATGTATTCTCTTGAAATTTCAGGGCCATACTTGTAATTTTTGAGTTTTACAAGGGCTAAAAGTGACAAGTCTTCAAAAGTTGAGGGACCAGTCTTGAAAAATCTTCAAACTTTAAGGACTTGAATGGAAATTATTGATTCGGGTCCGGTTCATTGTGCGGCATCATTTCCCGTGTTCGTTTTTGCATGTTTCTTGTGATCTTTTGTCATTTTCTCAACATCCGTACCTAAAATACATAAGCAACAAACACGAGCATATATTTGGCATTTTTAATGATAATTGATGCATTTTAAGCCCGATTTGGACGATGAGACTATGTATAAAAGCAGTCTCATCACTCCCCCATACTAAACCATTGCCGTGCCCTCACGCAATGCTAGAATAAAGTATCATAGCACCTCCAAATTTATTTTTATTCACTTTATTGAATGATAAACTAGCTATACTACTATTGCTACTTGCGTTTTAGACATAATGTATGACTTTCATCGCAAAATGGGACGTTTAGGTTCATAGAATAAGAACACGTGAATGCTTCATAAATAATTTCGTCGTCCTCGATTTTCACCCCAATTCCATGCCAAGCGTGCAACGAGATCATTGTCATTATAAGTTAGTAATGCTAACACTACTCATATGCCCTAATCACGTACTTATCCTTCCATTTTCCTAAGTTGTATCTCTTATATTTTATTTTGTCTTGAATGTCTCACGAGGATACATTGTTTGACTTATGCGATAATAGAGATTTAGGTCTAAAAATAGAGTCCTAACGGCGTAACCAGGACCATCAAATCAATAACCCCTCCTAATAGACAACGATGTCAAAAAATTAAGTCAACAAGAAGGATCGATAAACACGGTTTTATAACGGTTTTGAACATGAGACTTATTACCAATACTTTTATACGCCCCCTAACGGAAGGGCCTTATTATCTTTGGTTTACCTCCATCTTTTAATCAACTTCGCCATGAAGCTTTTATTATGACTTCGGTCTTGCCTTGCCTTTTATTATCCGCCTCATCGGTGGTTTTATTAGCCAAAGACGTATATCCTCACGCTAAGGCGAATTTTGGATCTTTAAAGCTTCGAAGATTAAGGCTTGATTCACTTTCAATTTTGCATAGATTTTTTGGCCTTGTGGGGCTTCAAATTGTTTGCTAGATTTAGGTGAGCACTTGAAATCTTATTATTGGGTGAAGCTTTTGATTATTTGGGTGCCAATACTTCAAAACCGTGACGCTGGCGATACCTTAATGTCTTCCCAATTTAATTACACGGAAGCTACTAGAAAAGACTAGTTACCCAACAATCCTAACTAAACCGCTAAGTCAATATTTATTAAGCAAAAAATGTTTACATGCGAAGGGAGAATAAGCAAATAACGAGAACACATGATTTTTTGAAAGAATACGAGTACTCTACGTTTAGCATAGTAACTTATAATTAACTCTATCATTTCTCGTCCTCATTTAAGAGAGTTAGCCTAATGTGTAGTTAAGGAACCAAAGCTAAGTGCTCAACACGCACGGTCGAGTCAAAAATTACTCTTATTCTCGCCATCGGAAAACCTACATTCGTGTCTTCAAACACTTATAAAACATGAGAAAAATTTTAAAATTTGGCCATTTTTAGCCTTATTTTGCAACAAAACAATAAACAAAAAGATAAATTTTGGAATGCGTGAAGGTTTGGCAAGGCAAGTATCTATTCACCCCCCCCCCCCCATACTAAAGTTAAACATTGTCCTTAATGTTTCGAGTCTAGGGGTGAAAACACCCCATACTAGAGACGTAGTCGAATGCCTAATCTAGTATGGAAAGGGTGTAACCATTAAATTTAAAGCCGTTTATGAAGTGTGCTAAAAACCTAAGGTTAGAACATCAAAGGATATATCATGGATATTGAAAAAGTCTTCAAAGCAAACGATCGAGTGCTCCCATAAAACGAACACGAGAGGCTCCAATCGTGAAGATCATGATCATCTAAAGTTCACAATTCACAAACAACCACGGAACAAAGTTTGGAAGGGAACAAATCCCCACACGTTAACTACATTAGAAAGCGATAATATGTACATAGGATAAGCATGGGACTCCCCCAGGAGGCACCTCGTTTTTGATTACCGAGTCATGAGCTCGACTCGATCCCCTCAATACTAATTATAATTAGGGAAGGTGACTTGGTCGAGGTAGTTCAAGGATGGAACTTCCCCGCCAAAGTAGTGCTTCAACCTATGTCCATTCACCTTGAAGTTAGGACCATCATCTTGAGCTAGCTCGATGGTCCCATACGGAAACACTTGAGTCACGGTGAATGGACCGGACCAACGGGATTTCAACTTACCGGAAAAGATTTTCAAGCGAGAATTAAAAAGCAAAACTTGATCCCCAATGTTAAAAACCCGGTTTTTAATCTTAGAATCATGCAACTTTTTTGTTTTTTCTTTGTAAACCAATGAATTTTCATAAGCAATATCCCTCAATTCATCTAATTCATTCAATTGCATTTTCTGGTGTTTTACCGCGGTCTCCATATCATCATTACAATGCTTTAGGGCCCAATAAGCCTTGTGTTCTAACTCGATAGGCAAATGACAATTCTTTCCATACACAAGCTTATAGGGAGTGCACCCAATGGGTGTCTTATGAGCGGTCCTAAAGGCCCATAAAGCATCGTCCAACTTATCCGACCAAGATTGTCGGTTTTCCCCAACGGATCTCTCCAAGATCCTCTTCAACGCTCGGTATGAAACCTCGACTTGCCCACTCGTTTGTGGGTGATAAGCCGTAGAAAGCCGATGTGTAACCCCATATTTCCTTAGGACCCTTTCGAATTGGTCGTTACAAAAATGGGTTCCACGATCGCTTATGATCGCACGAGGGGTTCCAAACCGAGAAAACAAGCTTTTCAAGAACTTGACTACCACACGAGCATCATTGGTGGGCAAAGCCTTAGCTTCCACCCACTTAGATAGGTAGTCAACCGCAACGAGAATGTACTTATTACCACGAGATGATGGGAACGGCCCCATAAAGTCTATACCCCAAACGTCAAAGATCTCACACACTTGGATGATGTTTTGTGGCATTTCATCTTTTTGTGAGGCTTTTCCTTGTCGTTGGCATGCATCACACGACTTCACAAGATCTTGTGCATCTCGGTAAATAGTAGGCCAAAAGAAGCCGGCATCAAACACCTTCTTAGCCGTGAGATTAACACCATGGTGACCACCCGTGGGTCCCTCGTGACAAGTTCTAAGGATGTAAGAAGATTCGGTGCCAAATACACAACGTCGGATGATTTGATCCGCACAAGTTCGAAACAAGTAAGGGTCGTTGCAAAAGTAGAACTTGACGTCACGAAAGAATTTTCGTTTTTCTTGAGTCGTCATACCCTTAATGATGAAGTTACTCGCATGGTAATTTGCAAAATCCGCAAACCATGGGGTGGAAGAATCAAGCTTAGAATTCACTACACCAAGTGTCTCGAGCAGAAATGTTTCGGTGATTTCCTTAGGCTCGTGAACGCTTTGGTGAGGATCTTCCAAAATAGAAAGATGGTCGGCCGCCAGATTCTCGGCTCCTTTTTTGTCAACGATTTTGTGATCAAATTCCTGAAGGAGGAGAATCCAACGAAGAAATCTAGGCTTAGCATCTTGCTTTTCCATGAGATACTTGATAGCCGAATGATCCGTATACACTATGCATTTCGTCAAGACGAGATAAGGTCAAAATTTCTCAAATGCATACACCACGGCAAGGAATTCCTTTTCCGTTGTAGTGTATTTTAGTTGAGCCTCGGTCATCGTCTTGCTAGCATAGTGAATAGGCAATAAGTGCTTTTCATGACGTTGCCCCAAAACGGCCCCAATAGCATAGTCACTAGCATCACACATGAGCTCAAAGGGGAGGTTCCAATTGGGAGCAACAAGAATGGGAGCTTCGGTAAGTTTCCTCTTAAGGATTTCAAAGGCTCGTACACAATCTTCGTCAAAGACAAAACGTGCCTCTTTTTCAAGAAGATGTGTAATGGGTCGAGAAATCTTTGAAAAATCCTTAATGAATCGACGATAAAAGCCCGCGTGGCCTAGGAAACTCCTAAATCCCTTAACGGTTTTGGGATGAGGTAATTTGGCGATGACGTCTACCTTAGCTTGATCAACCTCAAACCCCGCTTTCGAAACCTTGTGCCCTAAGACGATTCCACTCTTAACCATAAAATGAAACTTTTCCCAATTGAGCACAAGGTTGGTTTCCTCACAACGTTTCAACATTCTCTCAAGATTCGACAAACACGAAGTGAACGAATTACCAAACACGGAAAAGTCATCCATGAAGACTTCCATCGTATTCTCGATCATATCATGAAAAATAGCCATCATGCACCTTTGAAAGGTTCTCGGTGCATTGCAAAGTCCGAATGGCATTCTACGATAGGCAAACGTTCCATATGGACACGTAAACGTAGTTTTTTCTTGATCACGAGGATCGATGGGAATTTGGAAGTAACCGGAAGAACCATCTAAAAAGCAATAGAAATCGTTTCCCGCAAGACGCTCCAACATTTGGTCCATGAAGGGCAAGGGAAAATGGTCTTTTCGAGTGGCTTCATTCAACTTACGATAGTCAATGCACACTCTCCATCCGGTCACGAGTCTAGTGGGAATCAACTCGTTGGCATCGTTTGGCACAACGGTCATCCCTCCCTTTTTAGGGACACAATGAATAGGACTCACCCAAGGGCTATCGGAAATAGGGTAAATCATTCCCGCGTCAAGGAGTTTAAGGACCTCCTTTTTGATGACGTCGTGAATTTTGGGGTTCACCCTCCTTTGACATTGGATTGCGGGCTTGTAATCCTCCTCCATTAAGATTTTGTGGGTACAAAATTTGGGGTCGATCCCCTTAATGTCGGATAACTTCCACGCAATTGCCCCTTTGTGATCCTTTAGAACATCGACAAGTGCGGTTTTTTCATCATTCGAAAGTTGCTTCGCAATAATAACCGGCAACTTGTCGTCCTCCTCCAAATAGACATATTCGAGATGAGGAGGTAAATCTTTCAACTCGAGGATAGGTGGTCCCTCAAGTGAAGATTTGGGCTCGATACTCATAACCTCCTCGGGTGGAGGAAATGGGAAATCGTTAAGAAAATCCTTGATAATCGAGAAGTCCTCATCGTTGTCGAGGTCTTCGTTACAAGTACTTGGAACATCAAATTATTCCAACGTAAAACCACCACCTTCAAATGGAGTGAAGGTTGGTGTCGAATTATCAAGGATTGGATCCAACATAGTGGGATTGCCACTATTTTCAACATCACCAAAACCTATAACTTCTTGTGAAAATTCCTCGCAAACCACGTCGATCATATCAATGAGGTTTATGGTAGCAACGGAATAAACATGAGAAAGTTGAGAATTTTGAGTTGCGTTTATAACAAGTTCATCGTCGTTTAAACGTAAGGTGATATTTCTAGCATGCACATCAATTAAAGCCATAGACGTATCTAAAAACGAACGACCTAAAATGAGAGGAACTTGAGGATCCGTGGGAATATCGACAACGATAAAGTCTACAGGATAGTAGAACTTCCCCACTTTCACAAAAACGTCTTCCGCCAATCCACATGCGCGAATTGTAGAATGGTCGGCCATCTCGATAGACATTAGTGAAGGAGTAAGATTAGGAAGATTGAGCGACTTGAAGATTGCAAGTGGCATCAAGTTAATGCTAGCACCAAGATCGGCCAAGGCATAACATTCTTCCATATCTTGAATTGCACAAGGGATCAAAAATTTACCAGGATCACCGACTTTTTAAGGTATGCGATTAAGATAAACCGATGAACAACTAGACAATTGGTGCAATTTCTCCTTGTTACTCTTAAAGTTAGCGGCAAATCGAGGCATCATGACCAAAGCATCATCGAAACTCACATTAAAGTGCAAATCACGAAACATTTTCATAAAAAGCTCAAATTGATAATTATCGCGCTATTGTCGTTTCTCCTTCCTAGGTCTTGATGGGTAAGGTAAGGGTGGTGTGGGTTGGGGCATAGGCATAGCCTTTGGAATCTCGGGTTCCAATGTTGGTAATGGGTCAACCGTAGGTGTGGCATGAGCGGTACTTTGTGGGTTTGAGATATGCTCCTTTTCGACCACCACCTCGGGTTCTTCCTCAATTTCCTCCATCGTTGGAGCAATTGGTTGAGGAGTCGGTTCTTTAAGTGCCTTACCACTTCGTGTGGTAATCACTTTCATCTCTCCCTTCGGGTTTGATATGGTGTTACTAGGTAGACTACCCGAAGTGGAGGCTTTGTTCCCCATGACCGCTTCTAAAATAGCATTAAGCTTAACATCTTGACTAGCGGCTTTTTGATCTATCCTTTGTTCAAGCCTAGCATGACTTTGCTCAATTTTATTGTTTTGACCTCTAATTTGATTAGCAAAATCATTTTTCAACTCATTTCTCATGTTAACATTTTCCTTAACAAAATTAGCTAACTCCTTTGTGTTTTTAGCCGTGTCCCTAGCTTGACTAGCCAATTGCTCTTGAATGTTTTCCAAAATCTTATCATTTGCCGTAGCGTAATTTAAAAAGTCCACTGGAAGTTCTTTAGTGTAAACATTTTGAAGACCTTGACTTGTGTTTTGAAAATTACGGTTTTGGTTTTGATTTTGCAATTGGCTACTACTTCCTTGATTCCCATAGTTGTTATTACCCTTGTAATTGTTTCTTTGATTGTTTTGGTAACCAACTTGATTGTTTCGATAATTGTTAGCATTTTGATTTGGTGGAAAACCCGGTGGAGTCAATTGATTAGTGCGAGTAACTTGACCATTTTGGTTATAAGTTCCCGCGGCCGCGTAGGCACTCGAAGTGTTACCACTGTTGGTAATGCACTCGGAGTAATCGTGAGCCCCACCACAATACATACAAGAAACCTCAACCGCTTTAGCCGTAGCGGGAGTGGGTTGTTCACCAACTTTAAACTCAATTAACAATCCTCTAAGCTTATCAAAAATCTTTTCTCCAAATTAGCCTCGATTTGGCAAGCATCAATGGTATGTGACAATAAAGGCGAAGGTGAAGACGAAGTCTTACGAACACTCGACGTGCTACGAGGACTATAAACCTTAGACCTATTCTCAATGATTAACAATGATTCCTCGACCGTCTTACACAAAAAATTACCACCCGCGGCGGCATTAAGATAATCACGCTCATGATCGTTCAAGCCATTGTAAAATGTGTCAATTTGATGCAAGTCGGAAAAACCATGATTAGGACATTCGTGCAACATTTCCTTAAACCTATTCCAAGCCGTCGAAAAACTCTCATTATACTCTTGTGAAAACTTTGAAAACTCGTTTTTCAAATGCGTAGTCTTAGAGGGCGGAAAAAATTGGTTTACGAATTTTGAAACGAGATCCTTCCACGTCAATATAGAATTGGGTGGATCTTTCTCTAACCAAATTTTTGCGGGCCCCGCTAAGAAATACGGAAAAAGCATCATCTTAATCGAGTCGTTAGAGACGTCCGTAAACTTGCAAGTGGCGGTAAGACGATTAAATTGGCGAATGTGGTTATGAGGGTTGTCCTTTTCGTCACCATGAAACTTGTTGCTTTGAATCATGGACAACAAACCCGTCTTAACCTCAAAATTCTCCGCAAGGATAGCGGGAATCACAATCGCTTCTCCATAACCCTCGGTGGGTGCTTGAAGCAACTCCATCATAGTTCGATTAGCCATGGGTGCTTCTTTTTCTACGATGGGTTCGACAATGGGAGATTCTTCACTAGAAGATGTTTGGTTTCCTTCCTTTTGACGACGTTTACGTGCACGTCTTGCTTTGGAGCGAGTTTGCATAAACGTCACGTACAACGAGAGGGTGAGCAAAGAAGATTCTTTTTGGTGTTTTTACTTTTTTCAATTTTTTGTGGTTTTTGATTGTTTTTACTTTTTTTTTTGGATTTTGTGGAATGTATTAAGTAGAAAAAAATCTACAAATCTCCTCCTTAATCAAATCTCTCGATTAAAGAAGCCTCAAGGAATAAAAACGATCACGTGAAGTGAACGCCTTCGATAACTTTAGAACGTTGGTGGAACACCAAAACGTTCAAGAGGGTTTAATCAAATGAAACCAAGAAAATATATATGATACTTAGTAATACTTTGGGCGGCAAAACCCTCGATTAGCTCTCAAAATCAAATACTCACAAGCAAGCGGGGAAACGAGGCGGCGCGAAGCACTTAAGAACCTTTTTCCTTAGGATATATTTTATAATATCCGCCTTATACCCACCTTATAGTTTGTATTTTCAAAATCGAGCTTCACGAAAGTATTTATCTATTTTTGCCTTTTTTTCTTTGGTTTGAGATTCGAATACAATGATTGGGTAATGACCTCCCAAGTCAAGGTTGTGATTTCTCACGTATTTGGAGTACTTGTGAATTTATTGTTCTACGTATACAATATAGTAATAGTATTCACACAAAAAACGAAGAACCGATAATACGTATTAGTAGAGTGCTACTAATACAATTAGCTATTATGGCTATATAAAAACAACAATTGTTCAAATCAAAACACAACATGCCTCCCCGACAGCGGTGCCAAAATGATGTAGTGTTTTACTACTCTTTAGGAAAAGAGCGTAAAAAGCGGTAAGTATTAAGTGTTCGTTTAGGAAAACGAAAGTACTTATGACCCTTTGTGTGGGATCGTTCTCAAGGAGGCTTGGTGCGTTGTGTTAAGAGATGATAAATGATTTGTGATTATATCTGATGAGAAAGGAGAAAGAAAAAAAAGACGAATTATGCTAAAAATAACCCTAAGACGTAAAAAACGCAAAATCGTAAAATTTGACAAAACGAAAAAGTAGTCTAAAAAGTACTAAATTTTTATCCTAGCTAAAGAAAATACAAGAATCACTAATTTGAAAACCAAAATGTCTAAAAACTATTTAATAATTTAATATTAATTTTTAAAATAAAAGAAAAACCTAAAAATTAAATAAAATAAAAAATTAGCTTAAATACAAAGTTAAAAAGATGTAAACCTCCAAATATTAAATTAAAAACCAAAAATATTTTTTTGAAATTTTTAAAACTAATTTATCTATTTTTAATTACTTTACGAATTTTAATCCTAAAAATAATGTTAAAAAATAATTAAATAAAAGGAAAAATAAAAATTTAATGCCAAAAAATCCTAAATGAAATAAGAAACGAGGGAAAATACAAAATAGGCAAAATAGCTTATAGATTAAGCTGGTAAGAGCCTAAATAGCTACGGCTTTTTGAATAAGCCCAAAACTAATGAGGTGTTTAAATAGCTAATGCCTTGAGACTTTATCAGTAAAAGTCCCAAGGGCAGGCGGTAAGTTGTGAGTGTGTTGGCAGTGGTGGCGTAGGTTAGAGTCCTGGCCACGCCAAAAAAATTTTAATATTTTTTTTTTGTTTTTCTTTTTACCCACTTGTACACAGAAACTTAACCACCAAATATCAAACCTATACTCAAAAACCTATGAATTTAACAAATAAATCAACTAAACTGCCCAGAACTTGCTCCTTTTGTCACTTTGTTCTTGTTCACAGTTACACAACCAACTCAAATTTCAAACTAAGACGAGAATTACACTCCACTTAAACTTCAAATTTGATTCTCCAAACCCAGATTCACTTTCTAACTGATTCTTTGTACTTTCTGGACAGCAAAACCCCCACTAGCAGTTAGCTTGTGGGGGCGTTTTAAGCAAGCAGAGAGCACAAAAAACTAAGGCAGCAACGTGAATGCACAGTTTAAACAGGCAACAGTGATAAGCAGGCACACGTTATATGAATACAATCCAACACAATACCAAAAACGCTAGTGATTAGCTTATGCACGCAATCTATTATCACAGGAAACCAAATCAACCAAGGTAAAGCAGGCATGCGATACAATTAAGCAGACTCAATCTCCCTTAAATCCTAACAGTGGGCATACAATCTGTCTTAATGCACATGTACGATGTTTACTTGGTTTCTATAACAGAATAAAGCAAAGCACAACGAGAGTCGTTCTAGGGGTTCTAAGCGCTAACAGTGAATTAGAGGGCAAAATAAACTCCCTTAAGCGTACCGAGCCTAATCCAATAAAGACAAAATCAAACTATATTACTTCAAGCTAATATTAAAACAACTTGTAGCCAAAAACATGGACAAAACCCACGAAACACATACAGTAACGGTAATATGGGTTTGTGGGAGTCTGGAACAGAACAGTGAACTCTAAGGATGATTTTGACCAACCAAAAGCTCTCACATATCCAAAACCAGATAATTCTCAACAAATAAAACTTAGAATCTAAATCTCACCAAAAATCAAACCTTAAATTCACAAAATTAAACCTTAAAATTTTGCTGGTGTATTTGGCAAGGTTAAATGCTAAGTTGCTGATTATTTGACCAAATGATGAATTTAGAATCACTAATTCTTGCAATTTTAGCTTACTAACCTGTAAATAACTAGCATACAACCCTAGAATAGAACAAGACCTAGCTGTAATCAAGTTTTAGATACCAAAACACAAAACATCACACCTAAATCTGGCCTCCTGAATGAATGACAACAATTTTAACCAAAAACTTGCAATCTCTCTTTTGTTTTTAAAGCTTTGCTGAATGGTTTTACTGGTTTTCTTTGCTTGAATTCACAAGATACTAATCCAAAAAATACTTCATAGACACTATATCATCATCCCAGATCACAGAAAAAAAGTGTAGTAACAGATTATACACAAGAACACTTAAGCAAGATCAAATATTATAAAATCAATCAAAATTAATCAGGCAGCAAACATCCTTGAACATTTTTAAACAATAAGCAGAATAGATAAGAAAAAGAAAGGGAGAATGTTATACCTACCCCTGGTTACATCCAACAGGGGTCAGCTATGCTCCCCTGAACTCGACCAACTACTAGGTTCGAGGCAGGGGTGTCTTTGACAGGAAAGTATGGCAAGGGTGTTCGTTGGGGTTCAACAGCTGAACCGAACACCACGTATGAGTAAGTGATGACTGCTAAGAATAACAAATGAAATCCAAGAACTGGGTTCTTGGATTGTTAGTTCAAACAGTTAATAAAAATAAACTCACTCAAGTTCCGAAACCCTTTTTCAAACTTTAACTGTAAAAAAAATGAAATTCTTTTTGAAAGGAGCAACCACCCCACAAACCTTGTTGACTAATCCACACACTCACAATCCCTTGATATTTACAAAATATCAGGGGACTATGATCGTATCTGGACCCGACATTGGAACTGTTGAGCTCATGATCTCCCAAGTAAAAAAAAAGACTTAAAATGGATAACTATTTAACTTTTTTATGCAATGAATATCACCAAACCTCCAAGCCACAAGACTGGAAGTCACTTCACGTTTTTTTAAAAAACTCTGATAAATTTTCTCAACAATTATCTTCTTTGAAACTTAATACTATTTGAGACCTTAAAATTCTTTAAACAACTTAACACAGTCAGATTACTCCTCAAACAAACACAAACTCAAATGATTATACTGTAAACAAAGCATGAATTAAAGATTGGAACTCATTTTCTTCACAACACTAAACCATAATTTTCATTCATTGAAATAGAAATGGCTTTACAAGAGAGTGAACTAGGAAAACAAGAACAGAGAATACAACTAGGCCTAACACCCTTTATATAGGGTTTACAAGATGATTCTAGAAAATGAAAATATGCTAACCCTAATCGTTTGAAAGTCTAGAAATACCCTTTGAAGATTCGGATATTAATCGAATATGCTGGTCTTGATTCCTCCAGTTTGAATTAGTCTTGAAACCATGTGATCTTCGTTTGGAGTTTTGTGATGGACAGGCTGTGATGAGTTGATTCTGAACGTTGGATTTGGTGTGTGCATTAAGCATATCCTCCAAGTCGTTGATTCTCTGCCATCTCTTTGTCTTCTTGCCAATGGGTGGGGTTTTGGGGACCAGGGAGTGAGTGTGATGGGAATCTGAAAGTGGGGTTTGGGTTTAAACATGGCTAATCACTGATCTGGAATAGATCATATCATAATCCATGTGAATTAATTTGGGAGGAAATTAGGGTTTATGGGAAAAGTTTGGGGTATTTTGATCTGTTTAGTTTAGGATTAGGAATGTTAAAAGGGAAACAAGTTTAATAATAAACGTGGGTTGTTTAAGTGATGGGTTGACTGGGTAAAAATGGGTCAAAACCGGGTTTGGGTGGTGGATATGGGTAAATGGGTTTTGGGTGACGTGGCAAGCTGCCATAGGTGGATAAAAGTTTGTTGTCTGGGTGCTTTTAGTCCCTCATCTCCCATTTTCTTTTCATTCCAAGTTTTGAGCAGATTTCCCTTCATTTCCTTTGTACATACTATGGCTTAATTACACAATGCCCCCTCAAACTTTACAAACCATGATTCAAGGATAATTTATGCATAATTTTGCATTCTTCTAGGACCAAACATGTATTCTCTTGTAATTTAAGGGTCATACTTGTAATTTTTGAGTTTTACAAGGGCCAAAAGTTACAAGTCTTCAAAAGTTGTGGGACCAATCTTGAAAAATCTTCAAACTTTAAGGACTTGAATGGAAATTCTTGATTCGGGTCCGGTTCATTATGCGGCATCATTTCCCGTGTTCGTGTTTGCATGTTTCTTGTGATCTTTTGTCATTTTCTCAACATCCGTACCAAAAATACATAAGCAACAAACACGAGCATATATTTGGCATTTTTAATGATAATTGATGCATTTTAAGCCCGATTTGGACGATGAGACTATGTATAAAAGCAGTCTCATCAAACATATACTAATCATAAACAAACAATCCAAATCAATCAAACTAACAAAACTAATCAAAATAATCAAAACCCACTTTAATCAAATCAAATAAACATCAAAAACATAAACATGAACAATAAACATAAAGATTAAAGATTAACAAGAAAGGAAGATAGGAGATCAAACAATAAAAGTAAAGATTGACAATAATTAAAAGGAAACTTACTTGAAATTAAATGAATTTAAGGTGCAAGACAATGTATTTAAATGACATGTAATTAAAGTGCAAGTATTTAAAATGGAAGAGCTAATTGTCACACTTAGCCAACAAAAACTAATGAAATGAAAATGAGTCCTATTTATAGGAGATTAGGGAGGTGCTTACGAAGCTTCCTCCCTTCTTTCTTCTTTCTTTAATTGCGTCATTAAGTCCTTAATCTCTTAATTCTTTGACTTTAACGACTTTGTCTCGGGATTTCTTTAAACTCGTCTTGTAATTCTTCAATAAATTAGACTTGAGTTCTTCGACTTTTAATAAACTTCCGTCTTTTGACTTTTTCTTCGATAAATCTTCAGAATTGGTCTTGGACTTCCGTTCTTTTTGCACTCTTGATTTCTTGACTTCGTCTTTCGTCTTTTTCTTCGATAAAATCCCGTGAATGCCCGTGTTTTCTCCCCTTTTCACAATTTCGTCCTAAATCACAACAAAAACACAAACCACGCATAATTCCGACATTTACGACATAAAATACACGTTTTGGCTCGGTTATTATTGTAGTTAAGTGGTAAAAATGATGGGTGTTTACACACCTATCAAATCCCCTACACTTGACCATTGCAATGTCCTCATGCAATGCATTAGTTACAAAGCACGATTACACTTTTCATCACAATCAATCCACATTGGCCTTTATTAAAGAGATAGAAAATTATAAACATTCAAAGTAAAGAAATCAAAAACATACCTTAGGGTTTTGAAAATGTCATGAATGATCATCATCCTCAAGTTTTCACTTTCTCCAAACCAAGCTTAAAAACGAGATCATTGTTATTATAAGTTAGCAAACTAACACGAACTCATGTGGGCCAATTATTTACTTAGACTCCCTTATTCCTAGGTGTATCTCTTATATTTATTGTTGTCTTGAATGATCACGAGGATGCATCGTTGACTTATTTCGATAGTTTATTAGGGATGAAAATAAAGTGGGACGATTTAATCTGTAACACCCCATTTTGGAAATGGAATATTACGCATAATCATGGCGTGTCATCAAAGCATACAAGGATAAATGTCTAAGCATTATTCAACCATAAAAGGGAAGTACCGGAATCAAACATCGGTACCCCCAAAGTAAAGCTCATCACACACAAACATAAATACTGTAAAAGGAAAGGACGAAACAATGTCCATAGCAACTGTATCAAAGTAAAGGAAATGCATAAAGTAAAGAAAGACAGTAAAGCTTCCAATCCATATGCACGTACGTTTGAGATCTACGAGCGTCCCTGAGTACCTGCCGTTTTGGGAACATGAAAAGGAAAACGGCTGAGCAAGACGCTCAGTGCACGGATGTACAATATAGCATGAAATAGGATAAGCATGTAACATATAACAGCGGAAGACTAAGTACTGAGTAAACTGGTTAAGTATCAAGAAAACTGGTTTTATAGTTTGAAAAGCCTTATCTTTATCTTGTGAAAACTGTTTTAACATATATATACCATAGCCCATATAGGTCATGAAAAGGTCACGTGCATGAATACTTGGAGGGGTGACCTCATCATGCTGATTAGAGGGGATGCCTCTAATCAATATACTGGTTTGGGTAGGAGGGATCAACTCCTTGTGAAGGGTGCAAGGCACACACCACATTCACCATGATAAACTGAATAAAACATGTAACTAGGATGCACCCATACGCCCCACCTGATATAATAATATGGCCAAACTGAAAAGGGACGCCACGAGCAATCACTCCGCCGTGGGGAAGTCATAACATCGGTGCCTCCAATGCTATGGTTATGGTACCTCCATAACTAGGTGAAACTGGTCATGCTTGTATATGGCTATAGATTATGCTAATTAAACATAAGCAGTTCAAAACAATAAAACAAATGCTGGGGAAAACAGTTGGCTGCATACGGGGAAATCCTAATAAGGAAAGAATGTCCATACTGAAAGGACGGGAATCCGTACCTCAAGTCCAGTGAATGAACGGAAGAAAGACTCCTACTTCTGGATCACTAACGCTACATGAATACACACGTGTATAAGTACCGATTCACTGATTACGTACTGGGTTTTGTGTCTCATTATAGTTGATTTGGTATGTTTTAGGTCATGGTTCACTGCTTAAAGCCTTAAACTGTGTTTATCTTGTATTCTGATTTATCTGATTAAGTATTGCTGGTGTTTCATGTATTAATATACTTACTGTGCAATAATAAGTAACTTTCCAAAAATAGCAGGTTTCCAAAAATAGAAAGTTTCCAAAAATAGAAAGTTTCCAAAAATAGAAAGTTTCCAAAAATAGAAAGTTACCAAAAATAGAAAGTTTCCAAAAATAGAAAGTTTCCAAAAATAGAAAGTTTCCAAAAATAGAAAGTTTCCAAAAATAGAAAGTTTCCAAAAATAGAATTTACTGCTTAAAATAGATTAGTTGCCTTATTTAATTAAGTTTCTATAAATAGAAGTTTCCATATTTAGAATTAAGCTGGTTACATAAGCTATCATATAAGTCTAAGTGTTTATAAGCTTGTTTCTTAAGTCATATGATATAGTATATAGTTTAATTATTATTTCATGTATTTTAATTAAACTATAGGTTAAGCATTTCAATTAAAGTATAACATGTTTTAATTAAAATGAAATGAATATACTTAGGTTAAAATGTGTATTATTATTATTAATACTATAACCTAAGTCATGACTAAATTAATTAATTATAGGCATGTTTTAATAATTAATTAATTATAACTTATAACATAAAATACTTAGGTTAAATTAATGTCATGTTAAACTAATAATTAAATAACCTAAGTCATGATTTAATTAATATTTCATGTTATTAATTAATTATATCCTAAGTTCATGATTCATAAAAATTAACATGTAACATAGATCATGATTTAACCAACGAACCATGAATCGGGCATGAATTCGACACCGTACCCCGCCAAACCCGGGGCACATGTGCCTCCTTGCTGCCGTGGGTCCCACATGAGCCAACCAAGACCAAAAATGGTCTTGGTGGTGGCGGAAATAGCAAACCAAACCCCCCTCGGGTTTGTTTGCTAGGCGGCCAAAACAAACATCCCTTTTAAATCATTCTTTGATTTTATTTAATACCAAAACATGTTAGATCAATGATTAATTATCATGTTTAAATCAAAAAATATAATAACATGTTCATGAAAATAATCAAAGATTAAAAGAATTAAAAAGAATTAAAAAGGAGGGTTAGAAAGGTATACCACTATGTAGCTTGGAAAAAGGATGAACAAACACGGATTCTAACACTTGTTTTTAAGATCAAAATCAAACAATCACCCTCCAATGGTGGTGTTTAGGTGGCGGCACAAAAGGAGAAAAAGGAGAGGAGAAAAACTCTTTTAGGGTTTTTATGTTTATTTCTTGAAAGTGAAAAATGAAAACATGTTTTTACTCTTACCCCCCTTTACTTGTAAAGTCCATGGGCTAACCTCATTTCTTGTATATGTGCCGTGGGTATGGGGGCCCCACATGGGGTACCCGTACCTTTCTCGTGTCCCGATGTTTCGTGTTCGTTCGTGGTTAAACGTGTTCGTGTCTGAAGCGTTTCTGTTTATTTTATCATGTAGTTACCGTAATCTTAACGCTCGTAATTATATTATATGTATTTACGTAATTATTTTAGTTTGTATATTAAATGGTGATCATGATTTAATTATGTTCACGTGATATATTTATTAACTGTTTATCATGAGTTCGTACGTAATCGATACTTGTCATGTCATACACGTATGCATTTGCTTGATTATTAGCACATGAATGTGATCAATACTAAATGAGGTAAGTTTTAATCTAGGACGTACGATCTTAAGGGCACTATTCATGGTAAAAGCATGCGGGTTTTACAATTCTTCCCCCCTAAAAAGAATAATTCGTCCCCGAATTATAGATAAAGTAAGCTGAAAAGAAGTGACATACCCGAACTCAAAATATGAAGTGAGGGTAAGAAGCCCGGATAGACTCCTCTGTTTCCCAAGTGGCTTCCCGCTCGGTATGGTCTCTCCAAAGGATTTTGACGAAAGGAATCGTCTTCCTTCTCATGACTCGTTCTTGCCTGTCGAGTACTCGTTCGGGTTCTTCTATAAAAGTGAGATCTTCACGTATCTGTTCCAGTGGATACTGAACCATGTGAAGGGGATGATAATTGTACCCTCTGAGTAAGGACACATGGAACATGTTATGCACGTGCGAAAGCTGAGGAGGTAACGCCAATCGGTAAGATACTTCGCCGATTCGTTCAACGATATCGAATGGTCCGATGAACCGAGGACTGAGTTTCCCTTTGATCCCGAAGCGTTTAACACCACGTGCCGGCGAAACCTTGAGGAAGACGTGATCTCCCACATTAAAATGTATGTCCCTACGATGCTTATCGGCGTAACTCTTCTGACGTGATCGTGCTTCCTGCAGTTTCTGCTTAGCTACTTCGATCTTCTCGTTGGTCATTTCTATAATCTCTGGTCCTTCGAGTGTTCGCTCTCCCACTTGATCCCAGCAAGTTGGAGCGCGACACTTTCTGCCATACAACATTTCGAAAGGAGCACATTTGATACTTGCGTGCCAGCTGTTGTTGTATGCAAACTCGACTAAACAGATGTAATCGTCCCAATCACCTGTCCATTCCAACGCACACGACCTTAACATATCTTCCAATGTCTGAATTGTTCGCTCTGACTGTCCGTCCGTTTGAGGATGAAAGGCCGTACTCAGCTTAAGTTGTGTACCCCAAGCTTTTTGCAGACCTTTCCAGAATCGCGACGTGAAACGAGGATCTCTGTCTGAGACGATGCTGGAGGGAGTGTCGTGGAGTCTCATGATCTCCCTTCTGTAAGTATCAGCTCATTTCTTACTGATTTGGTGAGTCGATCAACAATGACCCAAATAGCATCGTGCTTCTTCTTGGTAGGCGGAAGACCGGTAACAAAATCCATGGTGATTTTGTCCCACTTCCACTCTGGAATATCCAACGGTTGAAGGAGACCGCCAGATCGCTGATGTTCAATCTTAACCTGCTGGCAGGTAAGACATTTGGAGACATGCGTGGCTACATCCTGTTTCATGCCACTCCACCAAAAGTGCTGTCTGATGTCATGGTACATTTTTGTCGACCCAGGATGTATAGAAAATGGGGAGCTGTGAGCTTCAGCTAACAATGCTTCCCGGAGTTCTGGATTGTCAGGAACACAAAGTCTCGTGCCCTGCCAAATGATACCGTCTGCGTACATTCGGAATTCTGTCTGCTTCTCCAAATTCTGAATTATCGCCCAAATCTCTCCATCATCCTTCTGCGCTTCCTTAATCCTAGTCAGTAACTCAGGTTCTACTCTAAGATTCGCCCAGTATCCGTGCTGCCCACGTACCATGATTTCGATGTCTAGCCGCTCCAAGTCCCTTATGTTTTGTTCCTCGATCTCAATGCCGTTTATCATTCCGGACTTTCTGCTGAGTGCATCTGCTACTACATTAGCCTTCCCGGGATGATACTGTAGGTTAATATCATAATCCTTCAACAGTTCCAACCATCTCCTTTGTCTCATGTTCAATTCTCGCTGTGTGAAGATATACTTCAAGCTCTTGTGATCCGTGAAAATGTCGCATGATTCTCCGTATAAATAATGCCTCCATATCTTCAATGCGAACACCACTGCAGCAAGTTCCAGGTCATGCGTAGGGTAGTTTTCTTCATAGGGCTTAAGCTGCCGTGAAGCATACGCGATCACTTTCCCATGTTGCATGAGAACACAGCCCAGTCCCTTCCCCGATGCATCGCTATAGATCTGAAATCCACCTGTACCAGATGGGAGAGTAAGAATAGGTGCAGATACTAACTTCTGCTTTAGGTCTTCGAAGCTCTTCTCTCGTTCTTCCGTCCAGACGAATTTCTCTCCTTTTCGCATCAGTTTGGTGAGAGGTAGTGCCAAGCGGGAAAAGTTCTCCACGAATCTTCGATAATATCCAGCTAAGCCTAAGAAACTGCGGACTTCTGTCGCTGATGTTGGTCTTGGCCATTTAGTGATAGCCTCAACCTTCGCTGGGTCCATAGTGATCCCTTCTGCTGATACAATGTGACTAAGAATGCCACCTTGTTTAACCAGAACTCACACTTGGAGAATTTCGCATACAGCTGCTTCTGACGAAGAATCTGTAGTACAGTACGGAGATGATCTTCGTGTTCCTCCGTGGACTTTGAGAAAATCAAGATGTCATCGATGAATACAATGACAAATTTATCAAGGAATTCATGAAAGATTCTGTTCATCAGATCCATGAATACTGCTGGAGCGTTAGTCAGGCCGAATGGCATGACCACAAACTCATAATAGCCATAGCGGGTACGAAAAGCAGTCTTGGCAATATCCTGCTCTTTAACCCTTAGCTGATGGTAGCCTGACCTTAGATCGATCTTTGAGAAGTGTTTGGCTCCTTGAAGTTGGTCAAACAGATCGTCTATACGTGGCAGTGGATATCTATTGCGGATGGTAATCTTATTAAGTTCACGGTAGTCAATGCAAAGTCGCATGCTGCCGTCCTTCTTCTTAACGAACAAGACCAGTGCGCCCCATGGAGATGCGCTTGGTCTAATGAACCATCGTTAAAGAAGTTCCTACAGTTGGTCCTTCAGTTCTTTTAGCTCTATGGGAGCCATACGATACGGAGCCTTAGAGATTGGCTCAGCACCTGGAACAAGGTCGATGTTGAACTCCACTTCTCTTGTAGGTGGTATGCCTGGAAGTTCATCTGGGAAGACGTCTTGAAATTCCGAAACTACTGGTTGATCCTGAATCGATGGGGATTCAGCATCCATGTCATGAACCGTAGCTAGATAACCTTCGCAGCCATGTGACAGTAATGCACGTGCTTGCAAGGTAGATATAACTTGTACAGACCGCCCGGGTATGAACCCGTTATGGATGTACTCTGGTGCATTAATGTCGCCGAAGATCACCCGATATGAGTGGCAGTCTATGGTAGCATGGTGCCTGGATAGCCAGTCCATGCCAAGAATCATATCAAATTCAATCATGTCTAGGGGAAGTGCATCTACTGCACGAACTTTATCGTCAAACTCTAGAGGAAGACTCTTGTATACATGAGTAATTAATACAGAGTCCCTCAGAGGCGTGGAAATGGTAAGCTTATTTTCTAATGGCAAGGGAAGTGTCCTGATGTTCTTAGCATAAGTAGTGGAAATAACTGAATGAGTGGCACCCGTGTCGAAAAGAACACATGCAGCCTGGCCGTACATATACAAAATTCCAGTAATGGTACCTGTAGATTTGTTTGCCTGATCGCGCGATGTCGTGTAGACACGCCCAGTGGTAGGAGGCGGTTTAGTATCAGCATGACCCGAAGTACCCTCCATTTCACCCTTACGGCAATCTCTCATACGATGGCCAGGGAGGCCGCACTTGTAGCACGCGTCGGAATCATGACGACATGGGCCAGGGTATCTGCGATGGCAAGTGCTGCAAAGAGGATGAGTGAATCCTCCAGCAGGAGTCCTTGCTTGCTGAGGGCCTGCTGATGACAGAACGTGTTAAGAATAAAGTATATGCACGAGTATAGGACGTAAGCGTCATAAGATGCTTACCAGCGTTAGCTGAACGGTTGGGCTGAGAACCCCTGTGGTTCTGGTCCCTTCCGTTACCGTGGTTCCTGGTAGAGTTGATATAGTGTCAGCATGAGAGATATAACATGAAATCATAAGAAGATGCGTAAATAGTAGGACCTGCTGTTGTTGGAGTGTCCCGCATTGTTACGGTAATTATCATTACCGTTGCGCCTTTCCACAACAGAACGGTCGTTAGAGTGACCGTTTCCTTTGGGCTGATTGGGCTGCTGCTGAGTAGCCGGCTGAGACCGGTCCCCAGTTTTCTGCCTGGAAGATACAGTTTAAGAGATGATTATAGAACATATAATGATAGGATGCGGTCTGGTTATCGATAGAACACGAAATGTTTTACCTCTTGTCGGGTCTTTCAGCTTCCCCGAACTCATCGCGTTCCTGCAACATCTCAAGCTTCCTTGCTGCATCGGCCACTTGTGCTACTGTATTGAACGTAGCACATACCAGATTGTTCGCAACCGAGGTGCGAAGTGCCCACCTAAAATGGTGTGCCTGCTCCTCAGGAGTACCAGCCGCTGCTCCCAGAAAACCAGCCAAGCGAAGAAAGCGCTGCATGAATTCGTTGCTATTCTCGCCCGCTCTCTGACGTATCCCGTGGTATTCACGCTTGAGTTTGTCCTGCTCTGCCTTAGGAAAGAACTGTTCCATCACTCTCTCCTTGAATTGGGCCCATGTCAAACCAGCGACCCATTCATCACCTCCTTCTGACTGCGTTAAAGCTAGCCACCAGTTGAGTACATCGCCTTCAAACCTATAGCATGCCAATCTTGCCTTGAAGGCGGGGTCACATCCCATAGCATTGAAGATTTTCTCAATGTGAGTCAGCCAGCTTTCAGCATCGCTGGGGCTATCAGTCTTTTCGAAAGCTCTAGGACGGAGCTTGTTAAATCTTTCCAACCATACCGCTAGTGTCACTGGTGGAGGAGGAGGAGGAGGTGCCTGATTCTGCTGCTGCTGATTGTTGGCAGCTTGGACTTCAGCACGAATATCATTCCTCAGTTGAGGAAGTAAGGCTTGCATGGCAGCCTGAATTGCAGCATTGAGCTGCTCTTGCTCGCGTGTGAGAACCATCTGACAGTATAACATAAAACATATGATTAACAGTTCAACATAAAATATAAAAAAAAAATTATGCCAAAAATTTCACGAGAAAAATTTTATGCAAGAAAATCTTTGTATGAATGCATGATGCAGTTTTATGAAAACTTTGATGCTCGAGAGTGAACGCCTATGGTCAGTTCACTCAAAATAAAAGACATATCGAGGGGACGCCTATGGGTCGGTCCCAAATCTAAAAGTTTCGATAAAACACATGCGACTAAATAGGGCCAGTCCTGTACCAACCATTACTTAGTCAAAAACCCTGTAACAATGACATGTATATGTATGCTTAAAAATGATGAATGCATGAAAACAACTGTCAGTTCTAGGAAGACCGTAGTGACTACCCACTAATCACAGGTCATATTTGAGAGCCTACAGGTCGAAGCCTTGGCTCTGATACCATAATTGTAACACCCCATTTTGGAAATGGAATATTACGCATAATCATGGCGTGTCATCAAAGCATACAAGGATAAATGTCTAAGCATTATTCAACCATAAAAGGGAAGTACCTGAATCAAACATCGGTACCCCCAAAGTAAAGCTCATCACACACAAACATAAATACTGTAAAAGGAAAGGACGAAACAATGTCCATAGCAACTGTATCAAAGTAAAGGAAATGCATAAAGTAAAGAAAGACAGTAAAGCTTCCAATCCATATGCACGTACGTTTGAGATCTACGAGCGTCCCTGAGTACCTGCCGTTTTGGGAACATGAAAAGGAAAACGGCTGAGCAAGACGCTCAGTGCACGGATGTACAATATAGCATGAAATAGGATAAGCATGTAACATATAACAGCGGAAGACTAAGTACTGAGTAAACTGGTTAAGTATCAAGAAAACTGGTTTTATAGTTTGAAAAGCCTTATGTTTATCTTGTGAAAACTGTTTTAACATATATATACCATAGCCCATATAGGTCATGAAAAGGTCACGTACATGAATACTTGGAGGGGTGACCTCATCATGCTGATTAGAGGGGATGCCTCTAATCAATATACTGGTTTGGGTAGGAGGGATCAACTCCTTGTGAAGGGTGCAAGGCACACACCACATTCACCATGATAAACTGAATAAAACATGTAACTAGGATGCACCCATACGCCCCACCTGATATAATAATATGGCCAAACTGAAAAGGGACGCCACGAGCAATCACTCCGCCGTGGGGAAGTCATAACATCGGTGCCTCCAATGCTATGGTTATGGTACCTCCATAACTAGGTGAAACTGGTCATGCTTGTATATGGCTATAGATTATGCTAATTAAACATAAGCAGTTCAAAACAATAAAACAAATGCTGGGGAAAACAGTTGGCTGCATACGGGGAAATCCTAATAAGGAAAGAATGTCCATACTGAAAGGACGGGAATCCGTACCTCAAGTCCAGTGAATGAACGGAAGAAAGACTCCTACTTCTGGATCACTAACGCTACATGAATACACACGTGTATAAGTACCGATTCACTGATTACGTACTGGGTTTTGTGTCTCATTATAGTTGATTTGGTATGTTTTTGGTCATGGTTCACTGCTTAAAGCCTTAAATTGTGTTTATCTTGTATTCTGATTTATCTGATTAAGTATTACTGGTGTTTCATGTATTAATATACTTACTGTGCAATAATAAGTAACTTTCCAAAAATAGCAGGTTTCCAAAAATAGAAAGTTTCCAAAAATAGAAAGTTTCCAAAAATAGAAAGTTTCCAAAAATAGAAAGTTACCAAAAATAGAAAGTTTCCAAAAATAGAAAGTTTCCAAAAATAGAAAGTTTCCAAAAATAGAAAGTTTCCAAAAATAGAAAGTTTCCAAAAATAGAATTTACTGCTTAAAATAGATTAGTTGCCTTATTTAATTAAGTTTCTATAAATAGAAGTTTCCATATTTAGAATTAAGCTGGTTACATAAGCTATCATATAAGTCTAAGTGTTTATAAGCTTGTTTCTTAAGTCATATGATATAGTATATAGTTTAATTATTATTTCATGTATTTTAATTAAACTATAGGTTAAGCATTTCAATTAAAGTATAACATGTTTTAATTAAAATGAAATGAATATACTTAGGTTAAAATGTGTATTATTATTATTAATACTATAACCTAAGTCATGACTAAATTAATTAATTATAGGCATGTTTTAATAATTAATCAATTATAACTTATAACATAAAATACTTAGGTTAAATTAATGTCATGTTAAACTAATAATTAAATAACCTAAGTCATGATTTAATTAATATTTCATGTTATTAATTAATTATATCCTAAGTTCATGATTCATAAAAATTAACATGTAACATAGATCATGATTTAACCAACGAACCATGAATCGGGCATGAATTCGACACCGTACCCCGCCAAACCCGGGGCACATGTGCCTCCTTGCTGCCGTGGGTCCCACATGAGCCAACCAAGACCAAAAATGGTCTTGGTGGTGGCGGCAATAGCAAACCAAACCCCCCTCGGGTTTGTTTGCTAGGCGGCCAAAACAAACATCCCTTTTAAATCATTCTTTGATTTTATTTAATACCAAAACATGTTAGATCAATGATTAATTATCATGTTTAAATCAAAAAATATAATAACATGTTCATGAAAATAATCAAAGATTAAAAGAATTAAAAAGAATTAAAAATGAGGGTTAGAAAGGTATACCACTATGTAGCTTGGAAAAAGGATGAACAAACACGGATTCTAACACTTGTTTTTAAGATCAAAATCAAACAATCACCCTCCAATGGTGGTGTTTAGGTGGCGGCACAAAAGGAGAAAAAGGAGAGGAGAAAAACTCTTTTAGGGTTTTTATGTTTATTTCTTGAAAGTGAAAAATGAAAACATGTTTTTACTCTTACCCCCCTTTACTTGTAAAGTCCATGGGCTAAGCCCATTTCTTGTATATGTGCCGTGGGTATGGGGGCCCCACATGGGGTACCCGTACCTTTCTCGTGTCCCGATGTTTCGTGTTCGTTCGTGGTTAAACGTGTTCGTGTCTGAAGCGTTTCTGTTTATTTTATCATGTAGTTACCGTAATCTTAACGCTCGTAATTATATTATATGTATTTACGTAATTATTTTAGTTCGTATATTAAATGGTGATCATGATTTAATTATGTTTACGTGATATATTTATTAACTGTTTATCATGAGTTCGTACGTAATCGATACTTGTCATGTCATACACGTATGCACTTGCTTGATTATTAGCACATGAATGTGATCAATACTAAATGAGGTAAGTTTTAATCTAGGACGTACGATCTTAAGGGCACTATTCATGGTAAAAGCATGCGGGTTTTACATAATCAATAGTTAGCTAAAGGACAAAATCTTTTAAAACTGCTTCTCGGGACCTCATAAAGTTCATATCTTGGCATAACTCGCTTCGCGATTTGAGACCTTTCTCGGACCGATATTTGGCAGAGACTTCATACTTCAAACCTTGAGAGACGTTCATGAAATAATGGTCTTCTCTTCATAATAGGAATTTCTTCACTTGAAGTTTTGAGAAATTCTTCATATTTGGACCACGACTTCTTCATTTTTATCCAATCTTTATTTTGGAATTTGATATACAACGATCCGCCTCCTTTTTGGACTTGGATCTGTTTATCCTCATACCTTGTTAGGGCCTTTTTGGATAGACTTCTCCATGATCTTTACGGGAGTATTTGCTTTTCGTCGTGTGTCTCGATCCTTCATATTGATTTTTGATAAATGATTCTTCACATCACTTTGGATCTTTTAGCAACAAAATATAGCCCTCATGCCTTGTTAGGGCCTTTTCGAACTCGCCAATCTTCGCATCCCGCTTCAATAAGTTATGCCTTGGCTATGAACTCTAATCCACACCGAGCAACTTTTAAACGATCTTGGGCTAGAAGCTAAGTATCTTTTCAAATCGTACAACCTTATTCATTGCAGATAAATTTAATAGCAAGCGATGGGAGAATAGGCTCATAATTAACTCACATAAATTCCCGAAAGAATACCAAACTTATAATTGACTCTATCATCTCTCGTTCTCCACAGTTTAAAATCTCAAGGAATGAGACTCGTGGATGCTTAGCCTATTAAATCAAAGTTTTGGGTTTTCGAGTCGCCTATAGGATCTTGCAAACTCTTAGACTTTTTCATGTTTAGAAATTGCATTTTAAAGTTCCCTTGATAAACGACTCTCTAGGATCAATTATAAGAACTTGCGAAAAGTTCTTGTTCTTAACCCGTGAGAGTTAAGACTTTCGCATTTTAAAACTCCCTATATAAAAGCCTAGCAAAACTTGACTTAAACATGTTAAGGATACTAGCTAGAGTAGACTAAGATAAGTAAACTCGGGTCGAGTCAAAAGATTCACAACGTTTGAAAATTAAAACCACTTTATTAAAATTTATTCTAGCAAAGACATAAAATAACTATACAAAGGGAAAAACTAATAGGCCAAAATAGATCAAAAATTTTGGAAAATGTCGAAAAATTGATTTTCCGGTTAAAATGAGGACAAATACAAGGAAAAGGCCACTTAACTTTGATAGAAATCCCCCCTACATTTAATATAAACATTGTCCTCAATGTTTAAGCATGTGGGAGTAAACTCCCCTACACTTAGGACATTGTGCACTTTGTTTAAATCTCGCTAAGGAAAAGACAACTAACGAGATTCCTATTTAATATTTGAAAATATAAAATAGTGAATCGAAAAGAGTTTAGGATAGAACCGGGAAGACGGAAACACGGAATCACGGGTCTTCAAAAATCATCAAGAGTGGATCATTGAGCGCTCGAATCCCTGAATAGGAGAGGAGAGGAAATAACAAACACCAACGGGTCTCCCCTACACTTATGATAAAGAAAGCTAAAAGATAGATACGTGGGTTGCCTCCCAAGAAGCGCTTGATTTTTGTTCACCGAGTCGTGAGCCTGACTCGACCTTGATTAGCATAGGAAGAAGCATGAAAAACATCCATCGGGATCAAAGACATAGTTTTCGTCCATCAAATAACACAAGCTTAAGGCGAACAAGGCAAGCCAAAGAAGAGTAGGCAAGGTTCCCTTAAGCAAAGATGGAGCACGGTGGGAGCAAGGGTGAAGAGGTGCAAGCATATCTTCATAAGTTACAAAGATCTTTCCTTTTATTTCATCAGATGGATACTGAGATAGCTGAAGAATATCGATATCGGGGTCGAACACCTTTTCCTTTAGGGGAAAATAGCACTCAGGCTCAACAGAATTTGAAGATGATCCGCGAAGAAGATGCAAAACCTCGTCCTTAGAAGGTGGACCAAGAGGTGTTAAATCATACGTGTTGCGGATGTTTGTGTCGTCTGGTTGCGTCTCCTTTGAAAGAATTTTCTTTAAATCCAAAGTAGGATCAAGACGATAATCATCAAAGTCTAAAGGAGGAGCATCACTCTCATGAGGGAAGTAAGTATTGAAAAAAGTAGAGAAGTCTTCCTCAAATGAGTAGTCATCCAAAGTAGGATTAAGCATGGTTGGCAGAGGATCTTCATCATGAGAAGAATCACTCGAGAGAGTATCGGCCTCATCAAAATCATCATAAGTGGGCATGTCGGGATACTGGGAAGTAAAGTCATCATAATCATCCGTATCTGAGCTAGAATCATCATCATAAGCATCAAAGATCGGTGGAAAATCATATATGGGTGAAGGTTCCAACTTGGAGAGAGAATCATCCACATCATCTTGAAATAGTGGATTATCAATGTAAGAGTCGAATAGAGGATTGTTGTAGATGACAAAGTCATCGAGCACATTAATCATATTCGCTGATTCTCGTCCTCCAAAGGATTTGCTTGTAAGCTTCCCCATTTCAAACACTTGTTCATCATCCCCGACTCTTAAGATGAGTTCACACTTATCCACATCTATTAAAGCTCTACCGGTTCTCAAAAATGGGCGTCCTAGTATTAACGGAATACGAGGTCCATTTCATAGTCAACAACGACGAAGTCGACCTGAAAAGTGAATGTGCCAACTTTAATGAACACATCTTCGGCAATACCAACGGGGTAAGCGAGAGTGCGATTGGCTAGCTCAAGAGTCATTTTGGTGGGTGTATGGTCGGGCAATGATAACTTTTTCCAAACACTTAAAGGCATCAAATTAATACTTGCCCCGAGATCGGCTAAGGCAGTAAATTTGTCGGTTTGGTTAAAAGTACAAGGAAGCACAAAACGACCGGGATCTCCAAGTTTCTCCAGAAGTTCTTTAAAAAGGACGGCAGAACAATTTTCATTCAATCGAGTATTAACAAACTCGGCCATCTTCTCCTTTTTGCTAAGCAATTCCTTAAACATCTTGACAAATTTAGGCATTTGTGCTAGAGCTTCGACAAGGGGAAAAGTGACGGTCATTTCCGAAACTTTCTTCAAATAGTTTGATACTTGAATGTCATCCTTGGTGTTCATTTTGGCCTTGCCTAAGCGAGATGGATAAGGAATATTGGGTTTGGGTGGTGAAGGTGTAGGTGTAGGAGGTAAAGGTTGAGATGTTGAAGGTGGGGTTGGTGGAGGATTCTTGGTGGGTACTTTGTCATGAAGAGGCGGAGACGGTAATGGTGTACTAATACTAGGTGTGGGAGGAGTAGGGATAAATGGTGGTGGAGGAGGTGTAGATGATGGGGGCGGGATAGGTGGTCCTACTAAAGTAACTCCACTACGGGTAGTAATAGCACTCACATTCGCTCGCGGATTGGTGACAGTGTTTGAAGGTAGAGAACTCAAAGTAGAAGGTTGAGTGGTGGGCAAGAAACTAGCCAGCATATTCTTCAAATCATTCGTTTGATTACTGAAGGAGGATTGAATATTATCTCGAAGCTCGTATCTAATGTCATTCCCTTGCTTGGTGATATCTCCTTTCAAATTGATAATTTGGCTCTGTAGATTCTTGATTTGCTCACCTTGGGTTCTCATTAATGCTTCAAAATCTTGAGTTATTGGTGGAGCTTGTTGGGCGGGTGGGTGATAAGGATTAGAAGCTCTAGGTGGGATTTGGTTGCTTCTAGTGTAATTGTTGTTGGGGTTTTGGTTTTGAGGAGAAAAACCGGGTGAAAGGTAGTTGTTGGACCGATAACTTAGCAAATTTCGATCCCCTTGAGGTCGGGCTTGGTAATTTTCCGGTGAATAACTACCATAAGCCGCATACACGTTTTCCATATTTCCTTGAGTAGAAGGACAATCAGTGTATGAGTGTGGACCGCCGCATGTTTCACAAGGATTGGTTACCGCTTTAACTTGTTGTTGGTTTGTAGCGAGAAGCAAGATATTTTTGTTCATTTCTGCCATCATGCGGGTGAATTCGGTCATATCGGGGTTTGCTGAAGTAGAAGAAACATTGACTCTCGGGTTTTTCCTTGAAGAAGCGGAGGAATCCCAGTTTTTGTGGTGAGTAGTCATGTTTTCAATAAGCTCTCTACACTCCTCGGGTCTCCTTTTCATAAATATGCCACCGGCGGCTGCATTAATCGTATCACGATCACGAAAAGTCAAACCGTTGTAGAATGTATCAATTAATGTCACATGGAGCATGTTATGGTTTGGACAACGATCGATCAAAACATTATATCTTTCCCAAGCATCAAAGAGAGATTCATCGGGTTCTTGCATGAAACCACTGATTTGATTGCGAAGGCTCGTGACCATGGATGGTGGAAAGTAGCGCGACAAAAAGCGTTGAGTCATGTCATCCCAAGTATGAATTGAATTCTTTGTAAGACGATCAAACCATTTCTCGGCGTGGTGTGATAAAGTATGTGGGAAGAGTTGTAGGCGAAGAACATCCATTGTGGCACCGGGAAACTTCATGCTTTGGGTGATTGTAATGAATTTGTCGAGGTGTTTGTTGGCATCATCATCAGGCATTCCTCAAAAAGGATTTGTTTGCACTTGCTGTATCATGTGATGCTTCAACGAAAACCCCGGAGCCGTGATTTGCATCGGCGCAATCGGTCCTCCTCGGCCAAACATTGTGGGTTGACAAAGCTCCTCCATTGTCCGAAGATCGGGCTGTGGAAGAACATTGTTGTTGTTATTATTGAGGTGCGGTGGATTATTGTTGTTGTTCACACCTGCCATACCTAAATTTTCACGAGTCTCGGGCTCTTGATAATTAGAAGATCTAGTACGCATACACCTACAAAGGCAAAAGAAAACAATACCAAACACAAAGAGAATATATACACAATAAAGAAAATAAAATCTTTTTGGATTTTTTTAAAATTTTAAGTTTTTATGGATTTTTAACAATTTTTAATTTTTATGGGTTTTTTTGAAATTTTTAAGCAAGAAAATAACACTCACGAATGAACGGATCCCAAAAGCAACGCGTCTCTCACAGAAAACTGTTAATCTTTACGAAAAGAGCCGGCAGCGGCGCCATTTTAATGTTGAGATTTTGCTAGGTTTAAAGTTCGTTTCTCGGTATCTTCTCGAATTGATTTCCGGTTCAAAATGCGACTCAATTGTTTTTGGTAAAAAATAATATTTTTGGTTGTTCTAAAATAAATGTGCAAGACGTAAATGAAAATGACGTAATATAAATCCAAATCTAATTTAAAATAAACGACGGGAAATTTAAAGTGTGACGAAAATTAAAAGGCACTAAAAGTAAATAACGCAATCTTAAAACTATCTAAGGCAACTAAATCTTAAACTAAGGCAAGGCTAAAATAAATCTAAGGCAAGTAATCTTAAAGTGCGACTAAGGAAAAAGGCGGGAAAAATAGAGCTTGAAAATTAAAAATTTAAAACTGAAATTAAAAAGAACCTAAAAACAGCTCATTCAGAATAATCCTTCGTTCGGAATAATCACTCATCCGGAATGTCACCTTCGTTCGGAATGATTCTTCTTCACTCAGAATATTTACCAAAACCCTTGATCCGGAATAAATTCTTTATTCGGAATATGTCACTTATCCGGAAAATCCTTCTCTCAGAATATAAGCCTTGGTTCGGAATGTTTTTCTGACCCGGAATAAAGTCTTGACTCGGAATAAATTCCGAATGGACTCAAACTCCTTGATTCGGAAAAGGTTCCGAATGAACACACCTTGACTCAGAACTTTGAATCTTCCGAATGAAGGTGTTGATCCGGAATGATAAAAGCTTCACTCGGAATAAATCCTACCTTCGTTCGGAATGTTCCGAATGAGTCCTTGATTCGGAATAAATTAATTACTCCGAATAAACTTCCCTTGATTCGGAATAACTGGAACAAACCTTCTTCACTCGGAATGTCCCCTTGATTCGGAACTTCCACTGGTTCGGAATGTTCCGAATAAGCTTCTTCACTCGGAATGTTCCGAATGAGTTCTTTTTATTCGGAATACAAGTAATTCAAATGAATGCCTTTGCTTTGGAATGTTCCAAATGAACTTGCTTGATTCGGAACAAACAGCTGATCCGGAATATTCAACAAACACCTTCACTCTGAATAATCTGGGCTTGATCCGGAATAAACCTGCGAACAGAAAACAAAGAATACGGGGCAAACAAAGAGCTACGAATCTACCAAAACTAATCAAAATCAACCACAAGATTAAATCAAACTAATCAATAAACATCTACTAATCATAAACAAGCAATCCAAATCAATCAAACTAACAAAACTAATCAAAATAATCAAAACCCACTTTAATCAAAACAAATAAACATAAAAACATGAACATGAACAATAAACATAAAGATTAAAGATTAACAAGAAAGGAAGATAGGAGATCAAACAATAAAAGTAAAGATTGACAATAATTAAAAGGAAACTTACTTGAAATTAAATTAATTTAAGGTGCAAGACAATGTATTTAAATGACATGTAATTAAAGTGTAAGTATTTAAAATGGAAGAGCTAATTGTCACACTTAGCCAACAAAAACTAATGAAATGAAAATGAATCCTATCTATAGGAGATTAGGGAGGTGCTTAGGAAGCTTCCTCCCTTCTTTCTTCTTTCTTTAATTGCGTCATTAAGTCCTTAATCTCTTAATTCTTTGACTTACGACTTTGTCTCGGGATTTCTTTAAACTCGTCTTGTAATTCTTCAATAAATTAGACTTGAGTTCTTCGGCTTTTTGTAAACTTCCGTCTTTTGACTTTTTCTTCGCTAAATCTTCAGAATTGGTCTTGGACTTCCGTTCTTTTTGCACTCTTGATTTCTTGACTTCGTCTTTCGTCTTTTTCTTCGATAAAAGCCCGTGAATGCCCGTGTTTTCTCCCCTTTTCACAATTTTGTCCTAAATCACAACAAAAACACAAACCATGCATAATTCCGACATTTACGACATAAAATACACGTTTTGGCTCGGTTATTATTGTAGTTAAGTGGTAAAAAGGATGGGTGTTTACACACCTATCAAAAACCCTTTGAAGATATGAAGATTTGAGGTGATCTTAACCTATGAAAAGGAGTTTTCATGAGGTTAAAGGGATGATTTCATGTAGATGTTCATCCATCCAAATGACCCAAGAAGTTTCCTTGCTAAATTTGAAGATTTGATAACAAGAACCAAGTCTTGTCATCAAAAACCTCACCTTTTCATCACTATTGGTGGTATAAAGATTGTTCTTCGTATCCTCTTGTTATTTTGATTATGTAATCTTGTATTTTTTTTCCTATTTTATATTTATATGATGAATATATGATTGTAAAAATATTGTGTGGGGATTTGGTGTTGATAAATATGGTTAAAAAGATGGAAAACCATAGGTAACAAGGTTAAAATCTTGCTAAATATGATGGCTGTATAAAAACAGTAAGTAACCAAGTTATAAACTAATAAAATTGCATGGTGGGATCAATTTACAGTAAGTATTAGATGTCATACACATGTGAGAGTTGGCCATGCAATGGAATCATCAAAATGAGTGAGATATGATCAAAACAAAATTAGTATACCAATCTGAATAGTCTGTTTTGTAGGGACTGTTAAGGATACTTAGACATGGATTGAGCAGTTACTATAGCTAACTTATTTGTAGCACATAATATGAAGTTTATGTCATCCAAAAATGAGCTTCTATCTCCTTATAGAACTCAAGATATGATAAAAATGGTGAAAGTGAAACTAAAAATCAGATTTTGTGAAACTAAAGTTTAATAGTATTATATAAGCACTCAAATAATATAATATAAAATGTGAAATTAAAACCCACTAACTTATATATTTCATTTATATAAATATGTATAAGGATAAAATAAATGGACATTTTATAAAAATGGTAGTTTGGTAAGTTTTATAAGTTATGAAAACTATAAACATGATTTTTACGTCTTTTCGGCTAATACCGTAAAATTAACGTTTTTCGTCAATTAAAACTTAGACGATCGGACCCGTCTAATGTAAACTTTTTAAATGTCATATACTGATATATAAGTACTTAATACAAGTAAAAACCGATAAAACCCGAACTAAATAACATATGGACATTAACGGGCTAAGTTAGCATTATTGGACTAATAATCCAACTAAATGGGCTAAACACTTATAAATTTACTTATTGGGCTTAACCCACTTGGGACCAACATGTAAAGTATAATACTAATAATAAAAGTATAAAATGGTCTAATTTAAGGTAATGGACTTATAATAGGCTTATTGGACCTAAAACATGTAAATAAGTAAAACTAGTAAACTAGTATAAAAGTTACCAATACATAACACTAAAATGAGTTAATGAGAATGTATAAACCCACTTGATCATCATCATATATATATAATAATCATATTTATACATAATTGTTATTTTTATAAAGTCATTGGACAAGAGTCTAAGACGAGTATAATTTGTCTAGGTTTCCGTGATTAAAGCACGTACCGTACATCCGAATTGCCGATAACCCGCCTTCCCACATCAACGTGAGTTCTTAGCCTCGCAATCTTTTAAATGTTTTTATGAAATTTTTTATAAAACCGCGAGGGAGATAACAGGTTAGTTTTTATGAAATAGGACACTAGTTGTCCCAATTGTTTGTTTATTGATTTGGACCCGAATGATTGTATGACCTGATGAATGATTATATGACCCGATGTATGAGATAAAATGGATTATTAAAGTTAGGTTATGTCACTGAAAGTCCTATTAGCATGAATTGTGAACTACCGAGATTTGGTAGACGCTTATGCGTATAACAGTACTATTTGGGGACGATCACCCCAGTTCGCGCCTTGACGGTTGATCCCCGTCGTGCCACATTGATTGGTAAGTGAATTTATGTATGAGAAGATTTACACAAGCGTGATTATTGTGACGACACGCTAATTTAGATGGGCAAATGAGTTTCGGGTTAGCTACCCGTTGTTTGTTGTAGTAAGGTAACAATGTCATGCGGCTTATAATAATCCAAATAACAAAAAACTACTATACGCCTTGAATTACAATATATTGCCTGACTAGCAATACGGGGTCTTATTATTGATATTATGTTCGTGTTTTGGTTTTACATAACCATATTCATATAAAGGTTTTTATTTAACTTTATACAACGTTATAAAACGTATTGTATGATGTTTTTACGACTTTGGTTCGTATAATGATTTTAAAAGCAAAAGCCTATACTATGATTTTTGATAAGGATTTGTATAAAATGACTTTGGCTATTTTATGGCCTATTACAATAATTTGTACAAAAATGATTTTCGGTAATAATTATATACCGATGATATATTAATGGTTTTATTAAACTCTATGAATTCACTCGGCGTTATCGCTGACCTTTTCTTTTAACATGTTTTATCTCAGGTACTTGAAGGTAATTCTCGGGAAGACAACAAGAATTCATGGCCCGCACTTAAATAACAATTTCCATTCAAATGCTTTGTAAAACCTGTATGAAATAAAATGACTTGGTACCTATGTAAAATTTGATATTTATGAATGGAAATGCTTTATTAATAAACGACGCGATTTTTAAGCGTTGTCTATGATGTGATTAATGTGCTATCCCGTAACACCAACGAGTCTTCCGCTGTATTGAATTGTATAAATTTGGGGGTGTTACAGTTTGGTACCAGAGCTCTCGTTATAGAGAACGAAAGATTTTTAAAATCAAGGTTTTGAATAAAACATTTCAAAATCTTTTAACTATAAACATTTTTCTCAAAATGTCTAAAAATCTTTTGACTATAACGGTGCCGAAGAATTCCCGAGTTACCGACAAGGCCAGACTGAGAAGTGTTATTTTAAAATATATATAACTTGGATTATATATATATATATATATATATATATATATATATATATATATATATATATATATATATATATATATATATATATATATATATATATATATGATATAATTTGATTATATGATTGTTTGGTGATTATTTAAATATTTATACGAGGTATTTATACGACGTAGATTGTCACAAGAAACCCTAACTCCCCTAGCAAATCAATCGAAGGTATTCCCGTAGGAATTTTTAGCTATTCCAGATCTAAACCAAGTTGTGGATATTTATGATCCCAACAAAATGGTTTATATTCGTAGAAATATAGATATTAGTTGACTGAGATATTGAAGAAGAATTGGCGAGATTAAAACTGATATCGATGTTATGACGATCTTTCCTTATAGAGTGGAGTTTGACAAAACATTAGTACCTTTCCTGGAAAGGTGTCATCTGATTCGTTGTCACCCAAATCTTAAATTTGAAATCAAAAGGGTGAATGTTGCACTTGAGGCTGTCATTGGAACCATTACCCAAAAGCCTCATGCCACTAGTACATTTTCGAAAAGTTTAATTGACTGTGTGAGTCATTTCATACTAGTGACTCATTTGATAACTATTGTTGTAAGAGATATAGGATTGGAAATTAAGTGTTGTTCATATCGAGCTTTTATTGCCCTATTAAGGTCTAAAAATAAGGTTGAAAGTATTGGAGAATGAGGTAGGATATTGCCTTGAGTATAAGTTGATTCAAAACTTGAATTAAGTAAAATTTAACCCGTATGGAATAAGAAATTGTTTAGAGGAAATCGTTAAGTCCTGTGATTGAATTATAAGGTTTTAAATGTTTGTTGGTTCGTGTTAAGGGTTGTTCCTAGGCCATTGTCCACTAATGAGGATGCCCAGTGTCCAAGAAAAATATTGAAGAGATCTTCTTCTGAATTGGGACCGATGGATCTTCTGGGATAGGTGGGAGCCCCATGACTCTTGTAGATTAGTATTCATTGTGGTATCTTTTAAAAATCCCTAACTTAACTGAGACATCAGTTGGTAGGATGAGTTCTTGGAATTGTAAGACATAGTGATACGTAATGTGTTACGGTACAATTTTGACTTGTTTGTGATTAATGAAAAGGCTACCTTTGATTGCTAAATTCTACATGTATCGATGTTATCTATCCTTTATTGCTTCATCTAATGTTCGCATTAGTGATGCAACCATTGAACAAGTATTTATATTGATTTGAGTTACGTTGTGGATTATTCTTTTTGAGTGCCATCGAAGTCATGAACCTCATGATTAATTGGCTAAGCTCATTTCCTGATATATTGTAACTAATTCTTCGTGAACAACTTTTCATCACTCTTTTGCAGATCACTCATTGTTTTTATAAGATAAAACAGTATCCTTTGAGAAAATTGAATTTTCATCACCATAAGGACTATTTAACGTCAGATTTATAAGTAATCATTATCGAAGTAAAGTTGTTTATGAAACACCTTGGAAAACTTAATTGTTTTCATAACAAAGAAAATCATTGTAAATTTATTTTTGATTCTTATTTAAGAATTAAGCATGAAAATGTTTTAATTATAAACATGATGATAAAATTTTGACGAACTGAGTATTGCATCGTTAATCTTGAAATTGTATATAGTTGCGTGCCTACATACAATTTGGAAGGGACCATGCAAGGCTTATTAGTAGTCACCATGAAATTATTAATAAACACTAAATTTTCTTTGAAGATTGTGAAAGATTAAAATTTTTGAGATCTGCAAGAAGTGAAAAGTAGGGACATCTTGATGGGGACACCTACATATGTGCCCGTACTATTTATTCTTCTGAGTCGAATTTACTCATCTGTGGAACTTGTCTTATTTGACAATTGATATTCCCTCCTTGTCTAATTCTCCCGTGGTGAGATTCTTTGGAAAAATATTTGATTACCGAGTGTTGATACCCGATTGGATGTATCGACGTTCCTGTAACACTGATTGTTGTAAAATTAGATACTTGCTTTAGGAAAAACAAGCAACTAAAATAGGGCAAGTGTGCACGATGATTTAGGAAAACCGTGTGTGAATGACCCTAAGTGAGTTCGTTCTCGAGGAGGCAAGTGCGTTGTGTTAAGAGTTGATATTGATTTGTGATTATATTGATTGAGAAAGAAATGAGATTAGAAAAGAAAAGACGGTTACGAAGACGGATCGAGCTAAGACTAAAACGCGTTCACGTAAAACCGTAAAAACTACAAAATTTAAAATTTTAACCTAAAAATTAATTATAAGCTAAAACAAGTCCAAAATAATATAAATAAGAAATAAAATCCAATAAAAATATTTTAAAACCTTTTATTAATTAAATATTCAATTTTAAATGCAAATTAAAGCCCTAAAATTAAATATAATTAATCAAAATGTCCAAAATATGATTTTATTGAACAAATAACTTACTTATATTATCTAAAAACTAAAAAGTACTTTTTCTAATTTTTAAATACTATTTTTCTATTTTTAAATTACTAAAAACTATTTTAAAACTAAAATAATTATTAAAAATAATAAAATAATGCTAAAAATATTCTACCAATTTTAAAAATCCTAAATTACTCTAATGAACAGTAGAAAAATGAAAAAGATTGAAAAATATTAAATTTTTCACTAAATGGCAAAACTAGTTTAATTAAAACCCTAAGTAACTTAAATTAAATCTAAAAATTAATAAAAAGATGAACAGTAAAATCTTTTTTAACCAAAAATCTTAAAATAATATCCTAAGTCCAAGAAAATTGATTAAACTGAAAAATATTACTTTTTGGCACTAAAAGACAAAAACAGAAATATTAAAGTTAATTAAAAATACTATTTAATCAAAAAAATATAAAATGAACAGTAAATAAAAATCCAATTAATCAGAAAAATCAAAAATTAAATAAAAAAAATACTGAAACAAATTTGGAGTCCTAATTCCAATTTTAGTCCACTAGAGACAAAATATCAAGAATCTGAAAGTGACATGTGGTTGGTGTTTGTCTGCTAGTAAAGCAGTGGTAACTTTTGAACTACCAGTGGGAAAGGAGTTCCCACTGCTAGTGTATTTTGAAGGTCTGGTGACCAAATAAGCTCAGGAGAGCTTATTATGAGCTTATATTTTGGACAAAAGGCACCCTTATACTCTTTGGAGTATAAGGAGTCAATAATCACACAAAAAACAAGCAATCACTTCACAATATAAGCACCAATTAAGCCAAATAAGTTTCTGATTAAGCAACAAGGTAGTCTGATGAACAGTAGGCACAATTACAAGCACAAATCTGAATTTCCAAGGCTCAAATCTTGTACACAAGTTTACCAGCTAGCATGAAAGCAATTGCAAACCCTAGAACAGCCTAGTATCTAGCAATGAACAAAAGATGAGGCACAAAATCTCACAAAATGAGCAGAACAAGGCAGTAACTGATTTTTACCACTTTTTCATATTTTTAAGCATGCATTCTGATTTAAAACTCCATAAAACTAACATCTAAACTAGCATATACCCTAATCAATACCTAGTGAGTCATTTAGAACAGGTTACAAGCAAAATCTAAAACCTTAAACCCTTCTTAACCCCTAATCCAAACACCCCTTTATAACTGAATTTCAATCTTTTTCAAAACAAAACTTTAACAAATCCAACCAAACTAATTTAAACTACTTGAAACATGCATACAACACCTCAACCAAGCAAAATCCAGCACTCAAACAATCCAGTAAGCAGATTGCACCAAAAATCATACTCATTCACAATGAAACTTAATACTGAAAACTTAATAATGGAAAAAGGATTTTACCAAGAGGGACCTACATCCAGGTCCCTCAGTGGCTGTTTGCCACCTCCTACAAGCTCGGGCTTGTGCTGAGCCTTGTGGGAGTTGGATAAGCTTGTGCTCAAATGACAATGGTTGGGTGAAAATAGTCCTTGACTGTTCCTTGTTTCCGGCACACCACAAACAACAAGAAAGAAACAACAAGCTTATAAGAAATTCAATAAGCTTGGTTTAATAAGCTTATTGAATGGCTTATAGCAGTAAGCTGAAAGAATAATGAATAAGTTTTTTGTAAAAATCTTGGAGAACCAAGATTGGAAATCTTGTAAACCTTTGGAACCAAACAAAGAAACTAAACAAGTTCAACTCCACGAATCAAACCTGTCTTATCAAGACAGATTCAATTCAAACTTGAACTTGGATCCAAACTTTTCAGAAAGTACAAGTTTCTGAAAATTTTGCAAATAAGTGAAATTCTTAAAAAAAACTTGAAGGTTTAAAATGAATTCAGGGAAAAACAAACTTAAAACTAGAATACTAGAAAATAAAAATGGAACTCAGTCATATGCAGATTTAAGAATTTTTCATTAATTCATAGAAAAGAAAAAAATTTACATAAAACTGGAACCAAGGGCAAACTCACAATCTGAGTGCTCCTTTTATACTAAACTATGAATATTCTAGAATAAAGAAAAACCCTAGTTGCTCTTTTCCAGAATTACCCCTTGAGTTTGAAAATCAAACGGGTCAAAAATTAAGCCATGTGAAGTTGTACTTGGGAAAGTGATGTGCCAGCTATCCTTTGTTGATCTTGAACGTTCAATGGGTACCTTTGGGACCAAGGAGTGAAGGAGGATTGTTGATCTCCTGAAAGATTCGTCTTCATGTGAAGTTGTGGGACAGGGCACAGCTGGGGAGAGCACATGGGATAGATGGTGACGTTTTTGGGGTGTGGGTTTGGATGGGGAGAGGGTTAATTAGCAATCTGGAATTAATTAGCTCAAAACCCTTTGATTTGAGGCGTCCAAGAAATTAGGGTTTATGGAATGGGGATGTTAAAAAGGTGGTGTTTTAATCAGTAATTGGGGATTAAGGATTTGAATTTGGTGTTTACCACCAAAAGTATTCAGTTTAAAAACTGAATAAATAATTTAAGTTGGGTGGATTCTGACGTGGATGTTTAGGGGGTGTTGATTGGTTAAGGGAGTAAGTGGGGTGACGTGGAGGGTTCTGGTTGGTGAAGGAGGGTTGTGTTGTCTTGGCACAAATGGCCCCTTGATTCCCAAACTTTTGCTACTTTGAATTAAAACAGCCAAACTTTCAATCCTTTGTTAATAAGTTTGGCAGCTTTGTCAAATTTGGCACAACATTTTATAAACTTTTTCCAAAGGGTTTTAAATGCACAAATTGTATTCTTCAAGGGCCATTCTTGTAATGTCTTCAAACTTCAAGGACTTTGACTTGTTTGTTGACTTCTTGGAGGACCATTATTGAAAATTTAGTTTTGTTGAGGGACTAAATTTGCCAATTCTTCAGAGTTAAGGGTCCTTTTTGTAATTTTGACAAACTTTAGGGACCAAACTTGTAATTATGAAGATACAAGGGTATAAAGTGTCAATTCTTCAAACTTGGAGGACCAATCTTCAATATTCTTCAAATCTTCAAGGGTTTTCTTTGGAAAATTCTTCATTAGGGCTTGGTTCATCGTGCGGCTTCGTTTCCCGTGTTCGTTTTTGATTGATTCTTGTGATATTTTGTCATTTTCTCAATATCCGTACCTAAAATACACAAGCAAAAAACACAAGCATATATTTGGGTATTTTGATGATATTTAATGCATTTTAAGCCCTAATTGGACGATGAGACTATGTATAAAAGCAGTCTCATCACTCCCCCATACTAAACCATTGTCGTGCCCTCACGCAATGCTAGAATAAAGTATCGTAGCATCTCCAAAATTCATTTTTATTCACTTTATTGAATGATAAACTAGCTACACTACTACTATTACTACTACTTGTATGATTTTCATCGTAAAATGGGACGTTTAGGTTCATAGAATAAGAACACGTGAATGCTTCGTTAGAAATAATTTCATCGTCCTCGATTTTCACTCCAATTCCATGCCAAGCGTGCAACGAGATCATTGTCATTATAAGTTAGTAATGCTAACACTACTCATATGCCCCAATCACGTACTTATCCTCCCATTATTCCTAAGTTGTATCTCTTATATTTTATTTTGTCTTAATGATCACGAGGATACATTGTTGACTTATGCGATAATAGAGATTTAGGTCTAAAAATAGAGTCCTAACGGTGTAACTAAGACCATCAAATCAATAACCCCTCCTAATAGACAACGTTGTCAAAAAATTAAGTTGACAAGAAGAATCGATAAACACGGTTTTGAACATGAGACTTATTACCAAGACTTTTATACGCCCCCTAACGGAAGGGCCTTATTATCTTTGGTTTACCTCCATCTTTTATTCAACTTCGCCATGAAGCTTTTATTATGACTTCGGTCTTGCCTTGCCTTTTATTATCCGCCTCATCGGTGGTTTTATTAGCCAAAGACGTATATCCTCACGCTAAGGCGAATTTTGGATCTTTAAAGCTTCGAAGATTAAGGCTTGATTCACTTTCAATTTTGCATAGATTTTTCGGCCTTGTGGGGCTTCAAATTGTTTGCTAGATTTAGGTGAGCACTTGAAATCTTATTATTGGGTGAAGCTTTCGATTATTAGGGTGCTAATACTTCAAAACCGTGACGCTGGCGATACCTTAATGTCTTCCCAATTTAATTACACGGAAGCTACTAGAAAAGACTAGAAACCCAACAATCCTAACTAAACCGCTAAGTCAATATTTATTAAGCAAAAAATATTTACATGCGAAGGGAGAATAAGCAAACAACGAGAACACATGAGTTTTTGAAAGAATACGAGTACTCTACGTTTAGCATAGTAACTTATAATTAACTCTATCATTTCTCGTCCTCATTTAAGAGACTTAGCCTAATGTGTAGTTAAGGAATCAAAGCTAAGTGCTCAACACGCACGATCGAGTCAAAAATTACTCTTATTCTCGCCATCGGAAAATCTACATTCGTATCTTCAAACACTTATAAAACATGAGAAAATTTTTAAAATTTGGCCATTTTTAGCCTTATTTTGCAACAAAAATGATAAACAAAACGATAAACTTTGGAAAGCGTGAAGGTTTGGCAAGGCAAGTATCTATTCACCCCCCCATACTAAAGTTAAACATTGTCCTCAATGTTTCGAGTCTAGGGGTGCAAACACCCCCATACTAGAGACGTAGTCGAATGCCTAATCTAGCATGGAAATGGTGTAACCAATAAATTAATAGCCGTTTATGAAGTGTGCTAAAAACCTATGGTTAGAACATCAAAAGGATATATCATGTATATTGAGAAATGTCTCCAAAGCAAACGATCGAGTGCTCCCATAAAACGAACACGAGAGGCTCCAATCGTGAAGATCATGATCTAAAATACACATATCACAAACAACCACGGAACAAAGGTTGGAAGGGCACAAATCCCCACACATAAGCTACATTAGAAAGCGATAATATGTACATAGGATAAGCATGGGACTCCCCCACGAGGCACCTCGTTTTTGATTACCGAGTCATGAGCTCGACTCGATCCCCTCAATACTAATTATCATTGGGGAAGGTGACTTGGTCGAGGTAGTTCAAGGATGGAACTTCCCCGCCAAAGTAGTGCTTCAACCTATGTCCATTCACCTTGAAGTTAGGACCATCATCTTGAGCTAGCTCGATGGTCCCATACGGAAACACTTGAGTCACGGTGAATGGACCGGACCAACGGGATTTCAATTTACCGGAAAAGATTTTCAATCTTGAATTAAAAAGCAAAACTTGATCCCCAATGTTAAAAACCCGGTTTTTAAATTTTGAATCATGCAACTTTTTAGTTTTCTCTTTATAAATCAATGAATTTTCATAACCAATATCCCTTAATTCATCAAATTCATTTAATTGCATTTTCCGGTGTTTTCCAGCGGTCTCCATGTCGTCATTACAATGCTTTAGGGCCCAATAAGCCTTGTGTTCTAAATCGATAGGCAAATGACAATTCTTTCCATACACAAGCTTATAGGGAGTGCACCCAATGGGCGTCTTATGAGCGGTCCTAAAGGCCCATAAAGCATCGTCCAACTTATCCGACCAAGTTTGTCGGTTTCCCCCACGGATCTCTCCAAAATCCTCTTCAAAGCTCGGTTTGAAACCTCGACTTGCCCACTCGTTTGTGGGTGATAAGCCGTAGAAAAACGATGTGTAACCCCATATTTCCTTAGAACCCTTTCAAATTGGTCATTACAAAAATGGGTTCCACGATCGCTTATGATAGCACGAGGGGTTCCAAACCGAGAAAAAAATTGCTTCAAAAACTTGACTACCACACGAGCATCATTGGTGGGCAAGGCCTTTGCCTCCACCCACTTAGAAAGGTAGTCAACCGCAACGAGAATGTACTTATTACCACGAGATGATGGGAACGGCCCCATAAAGTCTATGCCCCAAACGTCAAAGATCTCACATACTTGAATGATATTTTGTGGCATTTCATCTTTTTGTGAGGCTTTTCTTTGTCGTTGGCATGCATCAGACGACTTCACAAGATCTTGTGCATCTCGGTAAATAGTAGGCCAAAAGACGCCGGCATCAAACACCTTTTTAGCCGTGAGATTAGCACCGTGGTGACCACCCGTGGGTCCCTCATGGCAAGCTCTAAGGATGTTAGAAGCTTCGGTGCCAAATACACAACGTCGGATGATTTGATCCGCACAAGTTCGAAACAAGTAAGGGTCGTTCCAAAAGTAGAACTTGACATCACGAAAGAATTTTCGTTTTTCTTGAGTCGTCATACCCTTAATGATGAAGTTACCCGCATGGTAATTTGCAAAATCCGCAAACCATGGGGTAGAAGAATCAAGCTTAGAATTCACTACACCAAGTGTTTCGAGCGGAAATGTTTCGGTGATTTCCTTAGGCTCGTAAACACTTTGGTGAGGATCTTCCAAACGAGAGAGATGATCGGCCGCTAGATTCTCGGCTCCTTTTTTGTCAACAATGGTGTGATCAAATTCTTGAAGGAGGAGAATCCAACGAAGTAATCTCGGCTTAGCATCTTGCTTCGCCATGAGATACTTAATAGCCGAATGGTCCGTATACACTATGCATTTCGTCATGAGAAACTCCTTTCCGTTGTAGTGTATTTAAGTTGAGCCTCGGTCATCGTCTTGCTAGCATAGTGAATAGGCAAGAAGTGTTTATCATGACGTTGCCCCAAAACGGCCCCAATAGCGTAATCACTAGCATCACACATTAGTTCAAAGGGGAGGTTCCAATTGGGCGCAACAAGAATGGGAGCTTCGGTAAGTTTCCTATTAAGGATCTCAAAGGCTCGTACACAATCTTTGTCAAGTGCTTCTTTTTCAAGAAGATGTGTAATGGGTCGAGAAATCTTCGAGAAATCCTTGATGAATCGACGATAAAAGCCCGCGTGGCCTAGGAAACTCCTAACTCCCTTGACGGTTTTGGGATGAGGTAATTTGGCGATGACGTCTACCTTAGCATGATCTACCTCAATCCCCGCTTTCGAGACCTTGTGCCCTAAGACGATTCCACTCTTAACCATAAAATGACACTTTTCCCAATTGAGCACAAGGTTGGTTTCCTCACAACGTTTCAACATTCTCTCTAGGTTCGACAAACACGAAGTAAAGGAATCACCAAACACGGAAAAGTCATCCATGAATACTTCCATCGTCTTCTCGATCATATCATGAAAAATAGCCATCATGCATCGTTGAAAAGTTCCCGGTGCATTACAAAGTCCGAATGGCATTCTACGATAGGCAAACGTTCCATATGGACACGTAAACGTAGTTTTTTCTTGATCACGAGGATCGATGGGAATTTGGAAGTAACCGGAAAAACCATCTAAAAAGCAATAGAAATCGTTTCCCGCAAGACGCTCCAACATTTGGTCCATGAAGGGCAAGGGAAAATGGTCTTTTCGAGTGGCTTCATTCAACTTTCGATAGTCAATGCACACTCTCCATCCGGTCACGAGTCTAGTGGGAATCAACTCGTTGGCATCGTTTGGCACAACGGTCATCCCTCCCTTTTTAGGGACACAATGAATAGGACTCACCCAAGGGCTATCGGAAATAGGGTAAATCATTCCCGCGTCAAGGAGTTTAAGAACCTCCTTTTTGATGACGTCGTGAATTTTGGGGTTCACCCTCCTTTGACTTTGGATTGTTGGCTTGAAATCCTCCTCCATTAAGATTTTGTGGGTACAAAACTTGGGATCGATTCCCTTAATGTCGGATAACTTCCACGCAATCGCCCCTTTGTGGTCCTTAAGAACATCGACAAGTGCGATTTTTTCATCATACGAAAGTTCCTTTGCAATAATAACCGGCAACTTGTCGTCCTCCTCCAAATAGACATATTCGAGGTGAGGAGGTAACTCTTTCAACTCGAGGATAGGTGGTTCCTCAAGTGAAGATTTGGGCTCAATACTCATAACCTCCTCGGGTGGAGGAAATGGGAAATCGTTGAGAAAATACTTGATAATCGAGAAGTCCTCATCGTTGTCGAGGTCTTCGTCACAAGTACGTGGAACATCGAATTCTTCCAACGTAAAACCACCACCTTCGAAAGGAGTGAAGGTTGGTGTCGAATTATCAAGAATTGGATCTAACATAGTGGGACTGCCACTAGTTTCTTCATCACCAAACCCTAAAACTTCTTGTGAAAATTCCTCGCAAACCACGTCGATCATAACAACGAGGTTTATGGTAGCAACGGAATAAACATGAGAAAGTTGAGAATTTTGAGTTGCGTTTATAACAAGTTCCTCGTCGTTGAAACGTAAGGTGATCTTTCTAGCATGCACATCAATTAAAGCCATAGACGTATCTAAAAACGAACGACCTAAAATAAGAGGAACTTGAGGATCCGTGGGGATATCAACAACAATAAAGTCTACGGGATAGTAGAACTTCCCCACTTTCACAAAAACGTCTTCCGCCAAACCACATGCAAGAATTGTGGAATGGTCGGCCAACTCAATAGACATTCGTGAAGGAGTAAGATTAGGAAGATTGAGCGACTTGAAGATTGCAAGTGGCATCAAGTTAATGCTAGCACCAAGATCGGCCAAGGCATAGCATTCTTCCATATCTTGAATGGCACAAGGGATCAAAAATTTACCGAGATCACCGACTTTTTGAGGTATGCGATTAAGATAAACCGACGAACAACTAGACATTTGGTGCAATTTCTCCTTGTTGTTCAACATACTCTTAAAGTTAGCGGCAAATCGAGGCATCATGACCAAAGCATTGGCGAAACTCACATTAAAGTGCAAATCACTAAACATTTTCATAAAAAGCTCAAATTGATAATTGTCGCGCTCTTGTTGTTTCTCCTTCCTAAGTCTCGATGGGTAAGGCAAGGGTGGTGTGGGTTGGGGCATATGCATAGCCTTTGGAATCTCGGGTTCCAATGTTGGTAATGGGTCGACCGTAGGTGTGGCATGAGCGGTACTTTGTGGGATTGAAATATGCTCCTTTTCGACCACCACCTCGGGTTCTTCCTCAATTTCCTCCACCGTTGGAGTAATTGGTTGAGGAGTCGGTTCTTTAAGTGTCTTACCACTACGTGTGGTAATCACTTTCATCTCTCCCTTCGGGTTTGAAACGGTGTTACTAGGTAGACCACTCGAAGTAGAGGCTTTGTTTCCCATGACGGCTTCTAAAATAGCCTTAAGCTTAGCATCAAATCTATTAAACTTCAAATCTTGACTAGCGGCTTTTTGGTCAATTCTTTGTTGAAGCCTAGCATGACTTTACTCTATCTTGTTGTTTTGACCTCGAATTTGGTTAGCAAAATCATTTTTCAATTCATTCCTCATGCTAAGATTTTCTTTAACAAAATTAGCTAACTCCTTGGTGTTCTTAGCCGATTCCCTAGCTTGATTAGCCAATTTCTCTTGAATGTTTTCCAAAATCTTATCATTTGCCGTGGCGTAATTCAAAAAGTCCATTGGAAGTTCTTTAGTGTAAACATTTTGAAGACCTTGACTCGTGTTTTGAAAATTACGGTTTTGATTTTGATTTTGCAATTGGCTACTACTACTCCCTTGATTCCCATAGTTGTTATTACCCTTGTAATTGTTCCTTTGATTGCTTTGGTAACCAACTTGATTGTTTCGATAATTGTTAGCATTTTGATTTGGTGGAAAACCCGGTGGATTCAATTGATTAGTGCGAGGAACTTGACCGTTTTGGTTATAAGTTCCCGCGGCCGCGAAGGCACTCGAAGTGTTACCACCGTTGGTAATGCACTCGGAATAATCGTGAGCTCCACCACAATACATACAAGAAACCTCAACCGCTTTAATCGTAGCGGGAGCGGGTTGTTCACCAACTTTAAACTCAACTAACAATCCTTTCACTATATCAACGGTGTGTGACAATGAAGGCGAAGACGAAGACGAAGTCTTACGAACACTCGACGTGCTACGAGGACTATACACCTTAGACCTATTCTCAATGATTAACAATGCTTCCTCGGCCGTCTTACACAAAAAATTACCACCCGCGGCGGCATTAAGATAATCACGCTCATGATCGTTCAAGCCATTGTAAAACGTGTCAATTTGATGCAAGTCGGAAAAACCATGATGAGGACATTCGTGCAACATTTCCTTAAACCTATTCCAAGCCGTTGAAAAACTTTCATTATACTCTTGCGAAAACTTTGAAATCTCGTTTTTCAAATGCGTAGTCTTAGAGGGCGGAAAAAATTGGTTCACGAATTTTGAAACGAGATCCTTCCACGTACATATAGAATTGGGTGGCTCTTTCTCTAACCAAATTTTTGCGGGCCCCGCTAAGGAATACGGAAAAAGCATCATCTTAATCGAGTCGTTTGAAACATCCTTAAACTTGCACGTGGCGGTGAGACGATTAAATTGGCGAATGTGGTTATGAGGGTTGTCCTTTTCGTCCCCTCGAAACTTGTTGTTTTGAATCATGGACAATAAACCCGTCTTAACCTCAAAATTCTCCGCAAGGATAGCGGGAATCACAATCGCTTCTCCATAACCCTCGGTGGGTGCTTGAAGCAACTCCATCATAGTTCGATTAGCCATGGGTGCTTCTTTCACTATAATGGGTTCGTCAATAGGAGACTCCTCACTAGAAGGAGTGGTGGATTTGTTTCTTCGTTTACGAGCAACTCTTGCTTTGGAGCGAGTTTGCATAAACGTCACGTGCAACGAGAAGGCGAGCAAAGAAGATTCTTTTTGGTGTTTTTACTTTTTCAATTTTTTTTTTGGTTTTTGATTGTTTTTACTTTTTTTTTGGGTTTTTGGAATGTATTAAGTAGACCAAAATCTACAAATCTCCTCCTTAATCAAATCTCTCGATTAAAGAAGCCTCAAGGAATGAAAACGAACACGTGAAGTGAACGTCTTCGATGACTTTAGAACGATGGTGGAACACCAAATCATTCAAGAGGGTTTAATCAAATGAAACCAAGAAAATATATATGATACTTAGTAATACTTTGGGCGGCAAAACCCTCGATTAGCTTTCAAAATCAAAATACGCACAAGCAAGCGGAGGAAACGAGGCGGCGCGAAGCACTTAATAGCCTTTTTCCTTTAGGTCGTGAAATACAACCGCCTTATACCCACCTTATAGTTTGTATTTCTCAAAATCGAGCTTCACGAAAGTATTTATCTATTTTTGCCTTTTTCTTTGGTTTGAGATTCAAATACAATGATCGAGTGATGAAATCCCGAATCAAGGTTGTGATTGCTCATGTATTTGGAGTACTTGTAAATTTATTGTTCTACGTATACAATATAGTAATAGTATTCACAAAAAACGAAAAACCGATAATACGTATTAGTAGAGTGCTACTAATACAATTACTTTTATGGCTATATATAAAAAACAACAATGGTTCAACCAAAACACAACACGCCTCCCCGACAGCGGCGCCAAAATGATGGTTGTAAAATTAGATACTTGCTTTAGGAAAAACAAGCAACTAAAATAGGGCAAGTGTGCACGACGATTTAGGAAAACCGTGTGTGAATGACCCTAAGTGAGTTCGTTCTCAAGGAGGCAAGTGCGTTGTGTTAAGAGTTGATATTGATTTGTGATTATATTGGTTGAGAAAGAAATGAGATTAGAAAAGAAAAGACGGTTACGAAGACGGATCGAGCTAAGACTAAAACGCGTTCACGTAAAACAGTAAAAACTACAAAATTTAAAATTTCAACCTAAAATTTAATTATAAGCTAAAACAAGTCCAAAATAATATAAATAAGAAATAAAATCCAATAAAAATATTTTAAAACCTTTTATTAATTAAATATTCAATTTTAAATGCTAATTAAAGCCCTAAAATTAAATATAATTAATCAAAATGTCCAAAATATGATTTTATTCAACAAATAACTTACTTATATTATCTAAAAACTAAAAAGTATTTTTTCTAATTTTTAAATACTATTTTTCTATTTTTAAATTACTAAAAACTATTTTAAAACTAAAATAATTATAAAAAATAATAAAATAATGCTAAAAATATTCTACCAATTTTAAAAATCCTAAATTACTCTAATGAACAGTAGAAAAATGAAAAAGATTGAAAATTATTAAATTTTTCACTAAATGACAAAACTAGTTAAATTAAAACCCTAAGTAACTTAAATTAAATCTAAAAATTAATAAAAAGATGAACAGTAAAATCTTTTTTAACCAAAAATCTTAAAATAATATCCTAAGTCCAAGAAAATTGATTAAACTGAAAAATATTACTTTTTGGCACTAAAAGAAAAAAACAAAAATATTAAAGTTAATTAAAAATGCTATTTAATCTAAAAAAATATAAGATGAACAGTAAATAAATTAATCAGAAAAATCAAAAATTAAATAAAAAAATACTGAAACAAATTTGGAGTCCTAATTCCAATTTTAGTCCACTAGAGACAAAAAATCAAGAATCTGAAAGTGACATGTGGTTGGTGTTTGTCTGCTAGTAAAGCAGTGGTAACTTTTGAACTACCAGTGGGAAAGGAGTTCCCGCTGCTAGTGTATTTTGAAGGTCTGGTGACCAAATAAGCTCAGGAGAGCTTATTATGAGCTTATATTTTGGACAAAAGGCACCCTTATACTCTTTGGAGTATAAGGAGTCAATAATCACACAAAAAACAAGCAATCACTTCACAATATAAGCACCAATTAAGCCAAATAAGTTTCTGATTAAGCAACAAGGTAGTCTGATGAACAGTAGGCACAATTACAAGCACAAATCTGAATTTCCAAGACTCAAATCTTGTACACAAGTTTACCAGCTAGCATGAGAGCAATTGCAAACCCTAGAACAGCCTAGTATCTAGCAATGAACAAAAGATGAGGCACAAAATCTCACAAAATGAGCAGAACAAGGCAGTAACTGATTTTTTACCACTTTTTCATATTTTTAAGCATGCATTCTGATTTAAAACTCCATAAAACTAACATCTAAACTAGCATATACCCTAATCAATACCTAGTGAGTGATTTAGAACAGGTTACAAGCAAAATCTAAAACCTTAAACCCTTCTTAACCCCTAATCCAAACACCCGTTTATAACTGAATTTCAATCTTTTTCAAAACAAAACTTTAACAAATCCAACCAAACTAATTTAAACTACTTGAAACATGCATACAACACCTCAACTAAGCAAAATCCAGCACTCAAACAATCCAGTAAGCAGATTGCACCAAAACTCATACTCATTCACAATGAAACTTAATACTGAAAACTTAATAATGGAAAAAGGATTTTACCAAGAGGGACCTACATCCAGGTCCCTCAGTGGCTGTTTGCCACCTCCTACAAGCTCGGGCTTGTGCTGAGCCTTGTGGGAGTTGGATAAGCTTGTGCTCAAATGACAATGGTTGGGTGAAAATAGTCCTTGACTGTTCCTTGTTTCCTGCACACCACAAACAACAAGAAAGAAACAACAAGCTTATAAGAAATTCAATAAGCTTGGTTTAATAAGCTTATTGAATGGCTTATAGCAGTAAGCTGAAAGAATAATGAATAAGATTTTTGTAAAAATCTTGGAGAACCAAGATTGGAAATCTTGTAAACCTTTGGAACCAAACAAAGAAACTAAACAAGTTCAACTCCAGGAATCAAACATGTCTTATCAAGACAGATTCAATTAAAACTTGAACTTGGATCCAAACTTTTCAGAAAGTACAAGTTTCTGAAAATTTTGCAAATAAGTGAAATTCTTAAAAAAAACTTGAAGGTTTAAAATGAATTCAGGGAAAAACAAACTTAAAACTAGAATACTGGAAAATAAAAATGGAACTCAGTCATATGCAGATTTAAGAATTTTTCATTAATTCATAGAAAAGAAAAAAAAATTACATAAAACTGGAACCAAGGGCAAACTCACAATCTGAGTGCTCCTTTTATACTAAACTATGAATATTCTAGAATAAAGAAAAACCATAGTTGCTCTTTTCCAGAATTACCCCTTGAGTTTGAAAATCAAACGGGTCAAAAAATAAGCCATGTGAAGTTGTACTTAGGAAAGTGATGTGCCAGCTATCCTTTGTTGATCTTGAACGTTCAATGGGTACCTTTGGGACCAAGGAGTGAAGGAGGATTGTTGATCTCCTGAAAGATTCGTCTTCATGTGAAGTTGTGGGGCAGGGCACAGCTGGGGAGAGCACATGGGATAGATGGTGACATTTTTGGGGTGTGGGTTTGGATGGGGAGAGGGTTAATTAGCAATCTGGAATTAATTAGCTCAAAACCCTTTGATTTGAGGCGTCCAAGAAATTAAGGTTTATGGAATGGGGATGTTAAGCAGGTGGTGTTTTAATCAGTAATTGGGGATTAAGGATTTGAATTTGGTGTTTACCACCAAAAGTATTCAGTTTAAAAACTGAATAAATAATTTAAGTTGGGTGGATTCTGACGTGGATGTTTAGGGGGTGTTGATTGGTTAAGGGAGTAAGTGGGGTGACGTGGAGGGTTCTGGTTGGTGAAGGAGGGTTGTGTTGTCTTGGCACAAATGGCCCCTTGATTCCCAAACTTTTGCTACTTTGAATTAAAACAGCCAAACTTTCAATCCTTTGTTAATAAGTTTGGCAGCTTTGTCAAATTTGGCACAACATTTTATAAACTTTTTCCAAAGGGTTTTAAATGCACAAATTGTATTCTTCAAGGGCCATTCTTGTATGGTCTTCAAACTTCAAGGACTTTGACTTGTTTGTTGACTTCTTGGAGGACCATTATTGACAATTTAGTTTTGTTGAGGGACTAAATTTGCCAATTCTTCAGAGTTAAGGGTCCTTTTTGTAATTTTGACAAACTTTAGGGACTAAACTTGTAATTATGAAGATACAAGGGTATTAAGTGTCAATTATTCAAACTTGGAGGACCAATCTTCAATATTCTTCAAATCTTCAAGGGTTTTCTTTGGAAAATTCTTCATTAGGGCTTGGTTCATCGTGCGGCTTCGTTTCCCGTGTTCGTTTTTGATTGATTCTTGTGATCTTTTGTCATTTTCTCAATATCCGTACCTAAAATACACAAGCAACAAACACAAGCATATATTTGGGTATTTTGATGATATTTAATGCATTTTAAGCCCTAATTGGACGATGAGACTATGTATAAAAGCAGTCTCATCAAACACCCCCAAATTTATACAACTCAATACAGCGAAAGACTCGTTAGTGTTACGGGATAGCACATTACTCACATCATAGACAACGCATAAAAAATCACGTCGTTTAATAATAAAGCATTTCCATTCATAACTATCAAATTTACATAGGTCCCAAGTCATGGTTATATCATACAATTTTACAAAAGATTTGAATGGAAATTGTTATTTAAGTGCAGGCCATGAATTTTTGTTGTCTTCCCGAGAATTACCTTCAAGTACCTGAGATAAAACATGTTAAAAGAAAAGGTCAGCGATAACGCCGAGTGAATTCATAGAGTTTAATAAAATCCATCAATATAACATCGGTATAAAATTATTACCGAAAATCATTTTGTACAAATCTTTGTAATAGGCCATAAAATAGCCAAAGTCATTTTATACAAATCCTTATCGAAAATCATAATATAGGCTTTCGCCTTCAAAATCATTATACGAACCATTGTCGTTAAGAACATCATACAATACGTTTTATAACGCTGTATAAAGTTAAATAAAAACCGTTATATGGATATGGTTATATAAAACCAAAACACCAACATAATATCAATAATAAGACCCTGTATTGCTAGTCAGGCAATATATTGTAATTCAATGCATAAAGCAGTATTTTTGTTATTTTTAGATTATTATAAGCCGCATGACATTGTTACCTTACTACAACAAACAACGGGTAGCTAGCCCGAAACTCAATTTGCCCATCTAAATTAGCGTGTCGTCACAATAATCACACTTGTGTAAATCTTCTCATACATAAATTCGCTTACCAATCAATGTGGCACCACGGGGATCAACCGTCAAGGCGCGAACTGGGTGATCGTCCCCAAATAGTACTATTATATGTATAAGCGTCTACCAAATCCCGGTAGTTCACAATTCATGCTAATGGGACTTTTTGTGACATAACCTAACTTTAATAATCCATTTCATTTCATCTATCGGGTCATTTAATCATTCATCGGGTCATACAATCATTCGGGTCCAAATCAATAAAGAGACTATCGGGACAACTAGTGTCCTATTTTATAAAAACTAACATGTTATCTCCCTCGCGGGTTTATTAAACATTTCATAAAAACATTTAAAAGAGTGCGAGGCTATGAACTCACGTTGATGTGGGAAGGCGATTATCAGCGATTTGGATGTACGGTACGTGCTTCAATCACGGAAACCTAGACAAATAATACTCGTCTTAGACTCTTGTCCAATGACTTTATAAAAATAACAATTATGTATACATATGATGATTTTATAAATATGATGATGATCAAGTGGGTTTATACATCTTTACTCATTCATTATAGTGTTTATGTGTTGGTAATTTTCAAGACTAGTTACACTAGTTCAATCTTGTTTACATTTTGAAGCCCAATGGGCCTATTACAAGCCCAATACTATTCATTAGCCCAATTAATAAGTGTGAAAACACTTATCCTTTTACCACTTATTTCCAATAATAACAAGACCAAAACGTGTGATTTATGTCGTAAAAGTCGGAATTATGCGTGGTTTGTGTTTTTATTGTGTTTTAGGACCAAAAGATAAAAAGGGAAGAAAACACGGGCTTTCACGGGCTTTTATCAAAGAAAAACGGGAAAAGACGAAGTCAAAAGATCAAGAGTGCTTAAAGAACGGATGTCCAAGACCTATTCTGGAGATTTATCGAAGAACAAGTCTAAAGACGGAAGTTTAATGAAGTCGAAGAACTTAAGTCTAATAGAAGAAGAAAATTAAAAGACAAGTTCAAATCCCGAGACTAAAAAGACGAAGAATTAAAGTCGAGTCGAGAAGAAAAAGAAAGAAGAAAGCACCACACATGCCTCCCACTTCCCTATAAATACCCTCCTAATCACATTAGGAGGGGGTTAGCTAGTTTTTATTTCTTAAGTTTCTTTCTAGTTTTTAGAGAGAGAAAGTCTTAAACTTTCTCTCACTAGTTCATCTTTTTCTTTTAATCTTTCAAGATTAAACCCTTTTTGTATTGCTTATTTCATTAATCAAAGTTCTACTTTAAGCTTTTGATCCTTATTCTCATTCTACACTTCTTGATTTACTCTACCTTTGATCCGAATTTCACATCTCACTCGTATGATTTGATGCTTTTCGTGAATAAAGGTTTGATCTTTTGGTTAACACACAAGCTTTTACACGTTTAGGTCATAAGCTCATAATGCTTATTGGCTTATTCGAATCTTAGCTTATTGATTCTCGGATTTTGCAAAAGGATTTAGTAAGTTTAAAGTTCATTTCATTAAGTTCTTGATTTTATGTTTTAGAAGTGTTGAATTTAAGATTTTTGAATTGCTTAAGATCCGTTTGGATTTGCTTATTGCGTTTGCTTATTAAGATTCACTCTTGCCACAAATTTCGGAATCAGTTTCCTTCCATCGCAATCCTAGGGTTTTGACGCATATTCCGACGGCTTACTCCACATTCCGATAGGTTTTGGTTTTTGATCGCAATAACCCATTAGGGTTTTACTTTGCGATCGGTTGGATTTTTCCCCTTATTTCGATCTGGGTTGCGATCGCATATTGCGATCGCATATTCCGACGGGATCAAGGTCTTGGTTAAGACGAAGTGCTGCCCATTTTTCGACAGCATCATTCCGATGGAAATACATTGCGACAGATGCATTCACAACATTCCGATAGGTAGTAAAACCATGCATTCCGATGGATCCTTGTTTAATATTCCGATGGTTGAAAGTTTGGTGTATTCCGATGGACATTAATTGTTTTCTTACAATTGATTAAGTTTTTAAGTTTTTAAGTTTTTCAAAGTTCTAAGTTTTAAGAATTTTCATAAATTAACTTTAAGTTTAATTTTGTCAAAGCTTTAATTTACTCAACGACGCTTTATTTACTTGCTAATAGTTTAAAATTAGATAAACAAACCAAACCATTCTCTTTGATTCACCAAAAGACGATTGAGTCGCACTTAAGACCGGTTTTCAATTCGAAAAGATTCGGAACTATAACGAACTCGAACTTTGATACTTTTGGTTGCAAAACCACAAATATCAAATGGCGCCGCTGCCGGCTCTTTTCGTTACGATAAACGGTTTCTAGTGAGAGACGCATTGAATTTTGGGATCCGTTCTTTGAACGTTATTTTCATTGCTATAAAATTTTCAAAAATCCATAAAAATTATAAAACTTTTCAAAAATACAAAAACATTAAAAAACCTATAAAAACCAAAAAGATTATATAGATATTTCTTGTGTATATTTTTCTTCTGCAGGTGCATGCGTACTAGATCTACAAACTATTCTGAGCCCGAGAATCGTGAAGATTTAGATATGGTTGGTGTTAACAACAACAATAATCACACACCTCAAAATAATTTGAATAACAACCACAACAACAACAACAACAATGTCCTTCAACCTGATTTTCGAACCATGGAGGAATTGTGCCAACCCACCATGAACGGACGCGGAGGCCCGATTGCGCCAATGCACGTCACGGCTCAGGAGTTTTCGTTGAAGCATCACATGATACAACAAGTGCAAACAAACCCGTTTCGTGGAATTCCGGATGATGATGCCAACAAACACCTCGACAAATTCATTACCATTACCCAAAGCATGAAGTGCCCCGGTGTTTCTATGGATGACCTTCGCCTTCAACTTTTTCCACACTCGCTTTCTCACCATGCCGAAAAATGGTTTGACCGTCTTCCTAAGAATTCTATTCATACGTGGAACGACATGACTCAACGCTTTTTATCGCGCTACTTTCCCCCATCCATGGTCACTAGCCTTCGTAACCAAATCAGTGGATTTATGCAAGAGAATGATGAATCGCTTTTCGATGCTTGGGAACGCTACAATGATTTGATCGACCGCTGTCCTAATCACAATATGCTCCCCGTCACTCTCATTGACACCTTCTACAATGGTCTCACCTTTCGTGATCGTGACACGATCAATGCCGCCGCCGGTGGTACTTTTATGAAAAGGAGACCGGAGGAGTGTCGTGAGTTGATTGAAAACATGACTACTCACCACAAGAATTGGGATTCATCCGCATCCTCAAGATCTAACTCGAGAGTCAATGTTTCTTCTACTACCTCCAATCCTGAAATGTCTGAAATTTCTCGACAACTCGCTGAAATGAACAAGAATTTCATGGCCATGGCCACAAACCACTTTCAACAAGCTAAAGCCGTTGCTATTTCTTGTGACACATGTGGTGGCCCTCACTCTTATACTGAATGTCCTTCTACCCATAGCAATTATTCTGAAGACGTTAACGCAGCATACGGTACTTATCCCACGGGAGGCTATCAAGCTCGCCCTCAAGGAGACCGTAACTTGCTAAGTTATCGATCCAACAATTATCTTGCTCCCCCCGGTTTCCCTCCTGCAAACCAAAACCAACAACAAAGCTACAATCAATCCCAACCTCGTGCAAACAATCAGTATCAATCCCAAAGAAACCCATACCCAACTCAAGGAAATTCTCAAGCTTACCAGGCTCCACCTCTCAATCAACCGATGGCAGTGAATCCAGAAGTCGAGACATTCATGAAGACTAATCGGGAGTTGGTAATGAATCTTCAGAGTCAAGTCCGCAACTTGAAGGGAGAAATGGCAAAGCAAGGGAACGATATTCGAGCCGAGCTAAGGAATGATATGGCCAAACACAATGATACAATGAATGTAAACATGCAAAACTCTTTTAACAATCAAGCTCTTCATCTTCGTGATATGATTGGTTCGCTCATCCAAAGTAATCAACCCTCTGCTTCAGGTACTCTTCCGAGTAATACCGTTGCAAATCCGAGAGGGGAGATGAAAGAAATCACCACTCGTAGTGGAAAAGGTTATATGGAACCCGAGCTTCCTACACCTCCACCCGTGATTGTGAATAAGGAAAAAGAGCAACTTTCCCCATCTCCTTCACCTTCTATCCCCATTTCCCCACCACCTGTGGTTGTGAGTGATCCTATTCCCTTAAAGCCTTCTTATTCATCCAATATACCTTATCCTTCAAGGTTGAGGAAAGAGAAGCAAAAGAGCAAGGATGATATTCAGGTTTCGAACTTCCTTAAAATGTTCAAACAATTGAATTTTAACATCTCCTTTGCTGAGGCTCTCGCTCACATGCCCAAATACGCTAAGATGTTTAAAGATCTTTTAAGTGATAAAGAAAAGCTTCTTGACATTGCTCAGACCCAACTTAATGAGAACTGCTCCGCAGTGCTCTTAAGGCAATTGCCCACCAAACTTGGTGATCCGGGTCGCTTCTTGATTCCTTGCAACTTCCCGGGAGTAGAGAATTGCATGGCCCTAGCCGATCTAGGTGCCAGTATAAACTTAATGCCTTTAAGTGTTTGGAAGCAATTATCTCTCCCCGAGCTAGTCCCCACACGAATGACTTTGGAATTAGCCAACCGTACGGTTGCTTATCCAGTGGGGATAGCCGAAGATGTCTTTGTTGGCGTTGATAAATTCACCTTCCCGGCGGATTTTGTTGTCGTTGACTACGAGATGGATCCCCGTGTTCCATTAATCGTTGGACGTCCATTTCTGAGGACCGGTCGCACTCTTATTGATGTAGCCGCAGGCGAAATAATCATGAGAGTTGGTGACGATCAAATTGTCTTCAACATGGGTAAGATTTCTAAGCAGCCTTATTCATATGAGAGTGTTAATGCTATTGATGTTCTCGATGAGGCTTGTGAAGAACATTTTCATGATGCTTGCAAAAGTACTCTTTCCTCTCTACCCAATGTTGAGACCGTTGCCTCAATTGCTCCAGCATTGACTCCTTTCGGAGAAAGTGACTTGGATGACTTCGAAGCTATCTTGGGTCCTCTCGATATTAAGTATGATAATTTGTCCACAAATTGGGATGAAGATATTAGTACTATTGAGAGACTTCTCAATGAGGACCCGTTGTCTCCTCCTGCTCCTAAAGAGGTGACTAATGATGATCCATCATTAGTTCCACCATCTACTGAGGATCCTCCTACTCTCGCGCTTAAGGACCTACCGCCTCATCTTGAGTACGTTTTTCTGGAAGACGACGAGCATCTACCGGTCATCATCGCAAAGGATCTGAAAGAAAACGAAAAAGCCCGACTTGTCACTGTGTTGAAGAAGCATAAAAGAGCTATCGCTTGGAAAATCTCGGACATCCGTGGAATTGATCCTCATTTCTGCACACATAAAATTCTCATGGAGGACGACTTTAAGCCCACAATTCAAAGTCAACGAAGGGTGAATCCTAAAATCCATGAAGTCATCAAAAAAGAGGTTATCAAACTTCTTGATGCGGGTATGATTTACCCTATTTCGGATTCACCATGGGTTAGTCCAGTCCATTGTGTGCCTAAGAAAGGTGGTATCACCGTTGTGCCCAATGCAAACAACGAGTTGATTCCTACCCGTCTCGTTACTGGGTGGAGAGTTTGTATAGACTACCGCAAACTCAATGATGCCACGAGAAAGGATCATTTCCCTCTACCTTTTATGGACCAAATGCTTGAACGTCTAGCGGGTAATGAATATTACTGCTTTCTGGATGGTTTTTCGGGTTATTTTCAAATACCCATCGATCCCCAAGATCAAGAGAAAACAACATTCACTTGTCCCTACGGCACGTTTGCTTATAAACGAATGCCTTTTGGCTTATGCAATGCCCCCGGGACTTTCCAAAGGTGCATGTTGGCTATCTTCCATGACATGGTTGAGCAAACCATGGAAGTCTTCATGGATGATTTCTCGGTCTTCGGGGATTCCTTCTCTGCTTGCCTTGCCAATTTGGAACGTATGCTTAAGCGGTGCGAAGACACTCGCCTTGTTCTGAATTGGGAAAAATGCCATTTTATGGTAAAAGAAGGCATTGTGCTAGGACACAAAATCTCTAAAGCCGGTCTTGAAGTCGACCGTGCTAAAGTAGATGTCATAGCCAAATTACCTCCACCTTCAACCGTGAAGGGTGTGAGAAGCTTTCTGGGTCATGCGGGCTTCTATCGTAGATTCATTCAGGATTTCTCTAAAATCGCTCGCCCGATGACCCACCTTTTGGAAAAAGATACTCCTTTTATCTTTTCTAAAGAGTGTCTCGAAGCCTTCAATCTTCTCAAGGATAAGCTAACTAAGGCACCGGTCTTGGTTACCCCTAATTGGGAGCTGCCTTTTGAATTGATGTGCGATGCTAGCGACTTTGCTATTGGTGCGGTTTTGGGCCAACGTGTGAATAAACATTTCCAACCAATCCACTATGCTAGCAAAACAATGACGGGGGCTCAATTGCATTATACGACAACCGAAAAAGAGCTTTTAGCTGTTGTCTATGCTTTTGAGAAATTTCGCCCCTATCTTGTTTTATCAACCACCATCGTATACACGGACCATTCCGCGTTGAAGTACTTGATGACAAAGAACGATTCTAAGCCAAGACTTCTTCGCTGGGTTTTGCTCCTTCAAGAATTCAACATTGAAATTCGTGACAAGAAGGGAGTCGAAAACCTGGCCGCGGATCATTTGAGTCGACTTGAGGATCCATATCAGGGGGATCACCCAAACAAAGAGATCAATGACTCTTTCCCCCTGGAGACTCTAATGTCTATAAATCTCAATCTTGATGGCACCCCATGGTTTGCAGACATTGCAAACTACTTGGCGGGTGGTATTCTCATCCACGGGTTAACATCCCAACAAAAGAAGAAGTTCTTGAACGATGTTAAGACTTACTTTTGGGATGACCCTTATCTATTCAAACAGTGTGCTGATCTGATTATTCGTCGATGTGTTGACGGACCGGCAGCTTTTGACATCCTCCAAGCTTGCCACAAAGGACCCACCGGTGGTCACTTTGGTCCCAACTACACCGCTAAGAAAGTGTTTGATTCTGGATTCTACTGGCCCACCATTTATCGTGACGCTCACGAAATGGTTAAGCATTGTGATGCTTGCCAACGTCAAGGCAAGATCACACATAAGGATGAGATGCCTCAAAATTTCATACAGGAATGTGAAATCTTTGATGTATGGGGCATCGACTTTATGGGGCCATTTCCATCCTCCAAAGGGAACAAGTACATCCTCGTCGCCGTCGACTACGTCTCTAAATGGGTTGAAGCTAAGGCTCTTCCTACGAATGATGCGAGGGTAGTTGTGAACTTTTTGAAGCAGCTTTTCGCTCGATTCGGCGTTCCTCGTGCTATCATCAGTGACCGCGGGACTCATTTTTGCAACGATCAATTTGCACGAGTCATGGCAAAGTATGGTGTCAATCACCGTCTTTCCACCGCTTATCATCCCCAAACCAATGGGCAAGCCAAAATTTCCAATCGTGGCTTGAAGAGAATTTTGGAGCGTACTGTGGGTGAGCATCGTGCCGCGTGGGCCGATAAGTTAGATGATGCTCTGTGGGCTTTCCGTACTGCTTACAAGACCCCGATCGGTTGTACACCTTATCGTCTTGTGTACGGGAAAGCCTGCCACCTACCCATCGAGCTGGAACACAAGGCGCGCTGGGCCTTGAAGTGGGCGAACTTCGACATCATTAAAGCCGGTGATCATCGCAAGGTTCAACTCAACGAGCTAAATGAACTGAGGAATGAAGCTTATGAGAACTCGCTGATCTACAAGGAGAAGACGAAGATGATCCACGATGCTAAAATCAAGAACCGAGAGTTACACGTTGGAGATCACGTTCTACTCTTTAACTCTCGGTTGAAGATCTTCTCTGGCAAGTTGAAGAGCCGCTGGTCTGGTCCATTCACCGTCGCCAAAGTCTTTCCGTATGGGACCATTGAGCTTTCTCAGCCGAATGGGCCCAATTTCAAGGTGAATGGCCAGCGTTTGAAGCTGTACTTTGGTGAGGACATCTCTCAGGAGATGATTCCATCCCTCACCACGTTCCCCATGAACTAAAATTGGGTCGAGTCAGGCTCATGACTCGGTGAACAAAAACAAGCGCTTCTCGGGAGGCAACCCGTGTTCTATCCCTTACTATTTTCATAATAAGTGTAGGGGGAGCCCCGCATATGTTTGTTGTCTTGTTTCTTGTGCTGTGCAGGGATTAAAGCTTCAGAGAGCATCTTGATAACTTTTGACGAACCATGATACCGTGTTTTCCATCTTCCCGGTTCTATCCTAAACTCTTGTGATTCAATATTTCATATTCTATATGTTCACATTGAATTCACTTTAGTTGTCCTTTCCTTAGCAAGATTTAAACAACGTGCACAATGTCTTAAGTGTAGGGGAGTTTACTCCCACATACTTAAACATTGAGGACAATGTTTATCTCAAGTGTAGGGGGGACTTCTATCGAAGTAAGTGGTCTTTTCCATGAATTTGCCCTCATTTTAACCGGAAAATTTGATTTTTCGACATTTTTCAAAATTTTTAATCTATTTTGGCCTAGTCGTATAGTTGTATTTGCTTTTTTTATGTTTCCTTTGCTAGAATAAATTTTTAATAAAGTGGTTTTAGATTTTTCTTAGTCGTGAACATTTTGACTCAACCCGAGCTTACTTGCTTAAGTCTACTCTAGCTAGTATCCTTAACGTATTTAAGTCAAGTTTTGCTAGGCTTTTATATAGGGAGCTATAAAACGCGAAAGTCTTAACTCTCACGGGTTAAGAACAAGAACTTTTCGCAAGTTCCTATAATTGATCCTAGAGAGTCGTTTATCAAAGGAACTTTAAAATGCGATTTCTAAACTTGAAAAAGTCTAAGAATTTGCAAGATCCTATAGGCGACTCGAAAACCCGAAACTTTGATTTAATAGGCTAAGCATCCACGAGTCTCATTACTTGAGATTTTAAACTGTGGAGAACGAGAGATGATAGAGTCAATTATAAGTTCGGTACTCTTTCGTGAATTTATGTGAGTTAATTATGATCCTATTCTCCCTCCGCTTGCTTAATAAATTATCTGCTAATAAGTAAGGTTGTACGATTTAAAAGGTTACTTAGCTTCTAGCCCCAGATCGTTTAAAAGTTGCTCGGTAATGACGAGAGTTCATAGCCAAGGCATAACTTATGAAGCGGGGCGCGAAGATTGGCGAGTCCGAAAAGGCCCTAACAAGGCATGAGGGCTACATTTTGTTGCTAAAGATCCAAAAGTGATGTGAAGAATCATTTATCGAAAATCAATATGAAGGATCGAGACACACGACGAAAAGCAAGAACTCCCCAAAAGTCATGGAGAAGTCTATCCGAAAAGACCCTAACAAGGTATGAGGATAAATAGATCCAAGTCCTAAAAGGAGGCGGATCGTTGTATATCAAAGTCCAAAATAAAGATTGGAGAAAAATGAACAAGTCGTGGTCCAAAGATGAAGAAACTCTCAAAAAATTCAAGTGAAGAAATTCCTATTATGAAGAGAAGACCATAATTTCAAGAACGTCTCTCGAAGATTCGAAGTATGAAGTCGCTGCCAAATATCGGCCCGAGAAAGGTCTCAAATCGCGAACCAAGTTATGCCAAGATATGAACTTTCTGATATCCCGAGAAGCAGTTTTAAAAGATTTGGTCCTTTAGCTAACTATTGATTAAATCGTTCACCTTATTTTCGGACTAAATAACTATCGAAATAAGTCAAACAATGCATCCTCGTGATCATTCAAGACAAAAATAAAATATAAGAGATACACCTAGGAATAAGGGAGTCTAAGTGAATAATTGGCCCACATGAGTTCGTGATAGTTTGCTAACTTATAATAACAATGATCTCGTTTTTAAGCTTGGTATGGGTAATGTGAAACTTGAGGATGATAAACGTTCATGGCTGCCAAATCAATGTAAGTTTTTAATTTCTTTACTTGTTTCTATCTTTTCATCTTTAGTATTTAATAAAGGCCAAGGTAGGTTATTTATGATGGGAAATGTAAACCGTGCTTAAAATTAATGCATTGCATGAGGGCATTGCAATGGTCAAGTGTAGGGGATTTAATAAGTGTGAAAACACTAATCCTTTTACCACTTATTTCCAATAATAAAAAGACCAAAACGTGTGATTTATGTCGTAAAAGTCGGAATTATGCGTGGTTTGTGTTTTTATTGTGTTTTAGGACCAAAAGATAAAAAGGGAAGAAAACACGGGCTTTCACGGGCTTTTATCAAAGAAAAACGGGAAAAGACGAAGTCAAAAGATCAAGAGTGCTTAAAGAACGGATGTCCAAGACCTATTCTGGAGATTTATCGAAGAACAAGTCTAAAGACGGAAGTTTAATGAAGTCGAAGAACTTAAGTCTAATAGAAGAAGAAAATTAAAAGACAAGTTCAAATCCCGAGACTAAAAAGACGAAGAATTAAAGTCGAGTCGAGAAGAAAAAGAAAGAAGAAAGCACCACACATGCCTCCCACTTCCCTATAAATACCCTCCTAATCACATTAGGAGGGGGTTAGCTAGTTTTTATTTCTTAAGTTTCTTTCTAGTTTTTAGAGAGAGAAAGTCTTAAACTTTCTCTCACTAGTTCATCTTTTTCTTTTAATCTTTCAAGATTAAACCCTTTTTGTATTGCTTATTTCATTAATCAAAGTTCTACTTTAAGCTTTTGATCCTTATTCTCATTCTACACTTCTTGATTTACTCTACCTTTGATCCGAATTTCACATCTCACTCGTATGATTTGATGCTTTTCGTGAATAAAGGTTTGATCTTTTGGTTAACACACAAGCTTTTACACGTTTAGGTCATAAGCTCATAATGCTTATTGGCTTATTCGAATCTTAGCTTATTGATTCTCGGATTTTGCAAAAGGATTTAGTAAGTTTAAAGTTCATTTCATTAAGTTCTTGATTTTATGTTTTAGAAGTGTTGAATTTAAGATTTTTGAATTGCTTAAGATCCGTTTGGATTTGCTTATTGCGTTTGCTTATTAAGATTCACTCTTGCCACAAATTTCGGAATCAGTTTCCTTCCATCGCAATCCTAGGGTTTTGACGCATATTCCGACGGCTTACTCCACATTCCGATAGGTTTTGGTTTTTGATCGCAATAACCCATTAGGGTTTTACTTTGCGATCGGTTGGATTTTTCCCCTTATTCCGATCTGGGTTGCGATCGCTTATTGCGATCGCATATTCCGACGGGATCAAGGTCTTGGTTAAGACGAAGTGCTGCCCATTTTTCGACAGCATCATTCCGATGGAAATACATTGCGACAGATGCATTCACAACATTCCGATAGGTAGTAAAACCATGCATTCTGATGGATCCTTGTTTAATATTCCGATGGTTGAAAGTTTGGTGTATTCCGATGGACATTAATTGTTTTCTTACAATTGATTAAGTTTTTAAGTTTTTAAGTTTTTCAAAGTTTTAAGTTTTAAGAATTTTCATAAATTAACTTTAAGTTTAATTTTGTCAAAGCTTTAATTTACTCAACGACACTTTATTTACTTGCTAATAGTTTAAAATTAGATAAACAAACCAAACCATTCTCTTTGATTCACCAAAAGACGATTGAGTCGCACTTAAGACCGGTTTTCAATTCGAAAAGATTCGGAACTATAACGAACTCGAACTTTGATACTTTTGGTTGCAAAACCACAAATATCACCAATTATACTTTTATTATCAGTATTATACTTTATATGTTGGGCCCAAATGGGTTAAGCCCAATAAATAAGTTTATAAGTATTTTACCAAATTAGTCGGGTTTATTGTCCATTAAGGCTACTTTGGCCCGTTAATGTCTATATGTTGTAAAGCTCGGGTTTTATCGGTTTTTACTTGTTATATACGTTTATATATCAGTATGTGAGTTTATAAAAATTTACATTAGACGGTCCAACCGTCTAAGTTTTATTTAACAAAAACGTTAATCTTTCGGTTTTAGCCGAAAAGACGTAAAACTTAGTATATAGTTTTTATAACTTATAAAACTTACCAAACTACCATTTTTATATAATGTCCATTTATTTATCCTTATGCATTTTTATATAAATGAAATATATAAGTTAGTGGGTTTTAATTCACATTTTATATTATATTTATTTGAGTGCTTATATAATAATATTAAACTTTAATTTCACAAAATCAGTCCTAAAAATCTAGTTTACTAAAATGATCATGTCTAGAGTTCTACATGGAGATAGAACTCCAAATTTTTATCAAAGAAACTACATGATATTTCCTTCATTTTATTCCTTTATAGCTACTGATGAATCAACTTCTAAATATTTTAATAAATTCGTCCAAAACAGTGTAGGCAGATTTGCACTCTAAACTTGTTTTGATCATATCTCACTCATTTTTATGATTCCATTGCATGGCCAACTCTCACATATGTATAATACCTAATACATACTGTATATTGATTCCACATTACCATTTTATCAGTTTAACATTTGGTTACTTACTGTTTTTATACAGCCATCACACTTAAGAAAGATTTTAACATTATTACATATGGTTTTTCATCTTTTTAACCATATTTATCAAATCTATCAACACCAAATCTCCACATAATATTTTAATCATCATTCATCATCATATACATATATAAATAAGGGAATTACAATACTACATAATCAAAATAACAAGAGGATAGGAAGAACAATCTTTATACCACCAAGATTAAGTAGTTGGAAGTATCAAGACTTGGTTTTGGGTCACCAAATCTTATGAACTCTTGTATGAAATCTTCAAGATCACCAAGGGAGATGTTGGTCTTTGAAAATAAGCCCTACTTCATCCTGCAAACTTCTCTTTGGATGTTAAAATCACCACCAATCTATAGAGCATAAAAAGGGCTTCATCAGATGTGTGAATAACACATTATTTCATGGTTAATAATTGATCAAATGAGGGTGTTTTTGGTGAAGATGTGACGAATTTAGAGAGAGAGGGAGGAGAGTATGAGTAGTTTGCATGTATGTAAATGGAGAAATGGTTTTGGAGTGAGTGGTTTTGTGGTTTTGGTGCTTACAAGTTAAGCTAAGTACAAGTGTTAGCTTATGGCTTGTAATTTTGACACCTCATGGTGTTGGTGGTAGCTAGTGAACCGTCCCATGTGTGGGGTAAGGAAAAACTTGTTTTGTTTCATCCCACTAATTTACGGGTACTCCTCGATTCTAATTTCCTCGATTTGCGTGCCCTCGGGTCGTTTTACGAAAACGTTTTTATAAATTATTAATCAACGGCATAAAACGAATCTAATAAAAATTGTCTCATTAAAAACGGAGTTCGAAAACGTAAATACGTAATCCTAAGGTTTCCGGTTTAGTCGTAAAGGACGTTAAATTATAATCGTAAGTCCTAATCTCTTCTCGAAAATTTGTGAGTTTATGAACCAACACAAATTTAAAATTCCAAAATAATATTCACGGATAAATTTATTTCCTGAAATGTCGGACTGTCACCAAAACGGTGTATGTAAACGTAAGCACGTAACGTAAAATCCTCCGGTTTAGACGTAGTCGATGCTAATTCAAGACGTAAATCCAAATTACTTCCCAAAAATAAGTGAGTTCATAACATAACATTAAAATAATGTTTTTAAATAACACTTGAGAATAAAATATCAACCATAAATTGATGGATTGTCACAGCATTTACCCCTAAACAGGATCTTTGTCCTTAAAGATCATCTTATCTTACTACTCGCTTCTTATAGAGTTAAAGCCATGTGGGTATTTCCTCCACATTCGGTCTTTCCTCACAAGTGTAATTCATTACAATACGTGAGTTTCATCAAACATAACTACGGGAATAAGATCAGGCTTATTGTTGACTTACTTTCTCTATCCATGATGTTCACGGGTTTTTGATGAATGCAACTTTTCGCCGATCTAAACTTTACTAAGAAACAATCAGATTTTCACTTGATAGACATTTTATCAAGTTCGATATACGAAACATAATTCACGCAGCTCTTGAAGTCCTAGGGTAGATCCAGCTTATATGCCTTTCAAACCAATCTTTTATATCATCTCAATGGTCCCAAACAACGGGGACTTATATCCCATGATCTTTCAGATCATCAATTCATTTTCCATCGTTAAAATTTTTGGCATAACTTCGCTACCTATCTGGCACTTCAAGATCTACATTTCATATTCACATAACCTCCTGCCCACTACCGGCAGTCAATAATGAGATCCTAATTTCAACAATCATTTCATGTCTCGCGTGTCGGGTATTTTGTAAGGTTAGGTTCGCCATCGTAGGAAACCTTAAACCTAAAAGACATGTCCAACTCACAATGGGTGTATGTCGGGTGTCTTCATCCCAACTCCTGCTTACAAATGCTCTAATATATATCCTCACAAGATTCGATCTCGATCCTAATACGATAATTATCAATGATAATCTCTCCAAAGGAAAACGATTTTACAGTTTATTACCAAAGGTCAATCATTTAAACATAGAACAAAACTTATAGTAGTTTGTATCGTTACTTTACCTCGTCCCTTCGATTGGGGTGGTACACAGTACTCTCATCAAGATTCGTTCTCAACGACTTCTGAGCAAACCTCTAGAAATTCGATGCGAAGTGAGGATCTTGATAGAGATGATCGATACAAGTAGACCATGTTTACACAACTCCTTTAAATACAAAAGAGTCATTTTCTTCATCAAGAATCTATCATTAACAGGAATGATATTAGCAGATTTGGTCAGTCTGTCGACGATGACCCAAATCGAAGCAAATTCAGATGATGACCTTTGCAATAGCTAGACGTTTACTAATGTATGAGGCGGTGTCTGCCTTCATAATTTGTCATTAGTATAACTTCTTCTGATAATGATACATTAAATCAGAAATGACAGGAATAGAATACTTATACTTACAAGATTCCAACATGACTATGTCTCACAATCCTCTATATCTAAGCAACCATAAGTGGCTTTTAAAACATTTAACGCTATCGGCTTCTCAATTTTAATGGTTCACATTAGCCGCGAACCACTTTTATTATCTATATTATCCTTTTTACAAACATCGTTCATATTTAAATTGTTCGGCAATTTTATTTTGTACCATCATTACTAAGGAACACATCCTAATTGGTTCTTTATCCTTTTCTACATAACGTATCAGTATTTACATTCATTAAAAATTTCTTTCTTCATATTTTCTAAGTTTTAGTTTCTTCTCAACTATCATTTTTATCCGTTTTACTCAATCCGACGTCTAAAGCGTCGATAATTATTACAACTAATTAAATAATAAATATTCAATTTTTATGAAACATAAACGTAAAGATTTTAAATTTCTTAGTCCGTCCAATTATATAAAAATGTTCAAAATAATTTTTAATTTAATTAACACGATTTTTGTTGATTTATCAAAAATAATTAGTAGGATCGTAAATGTTTGAAAAATCTTTGTTTATATTTTGGTCAAAATTTTCTTAGTTGAAAAGCGTAATTTATCGTTTCAAATTTCAAGTCATGGTTTAAATGGTTTCCTCAATACCTCTTAGGTTGTCTTGAGGTATACACGAACATTTACCCCTAAACAGGAGTTTAGTTAAATGTTCTGGGTATAAGGGAATAATCCCTCAAAAGTTCTTTTCGATAAAACATTTGTCAAAACACATTTGCACTTTCTTTTTGGTAAAACCCAAAGTCTTAAAAGGGCTCTAAATTTTTGAAGAGTCAATATAGATTCCATTATCTATTAATCACACGGTCAATTAATATAAAGGATTAAGTCTTAAATCACATGTTAATTATTCAAGGTACAGGTTTTTATGGTTCAGCCAATTCAGGGCGATCTATAAATAATTATTAACTCCTTCTTATTCTTATAAACAAACAAATGGTCCTTAATGATCACAAGCATGAATTTATCAAACTACAGCCTACACACGTGATTCACCAAATTTATGAATACTACATGAGTATTAGTCAATCCAAACGACATAACATGAAACTCATAATGTTTAGTACAAGTTATGGATGTAGTGATTGGAATAAATAATCTTCTTCGCGGACGCGAAGTTGATGATAACCATGTCGTAGATCAAATTTCCTGAATATACGCTAGAATCTTGTAAATGATCGAATAAATCTATCATCTTGGGTAGTGGATATAGATTTTTATCATCAATTTACCTAGTTTATGGTAATTCAATAAATATAAGGAATAATAACACCATAGCTCTTTATGATGACGAGCTTGGTAGAATAAAAGCCTTCTCCGACAACTCTCTCAGTTGTACGGTAATTTTTTTAATTCAGAGGGTGCTGACGTACAGTGCACAAGCCGCAGGTGCAGCACCGGGAATATAATCAATACCAATTTCAACTTGCCTTAATGGCGAAAGTCTAGGTAATTCACCAGCAAATACCTCCTAAGGTTTCAGATAACGGTAACATCTTTTAATAAATTTAGTTTAAGTTCTTTTCTAGATTATAGTATCTATGACTAGTTCACAACCATTCATGGTATAATTTCAAGTCTAAATGCAGGATATGGTCATCCATCAAGAATTATTTAGATCACTTTTGATAATCAACATCTTATCATTTAGGGGAATTCTATTCGAGTTCCCATCAATTAAGACAATGTCGTCATGTCATAATCAATCAATCAATTCTACGGGCACTATCAACTTTCCAGTTTCATCACCGTTGATAAGATGTGAACTTCTCAAAAGACTAATAATAATCCATAATCCTTCACAAATTCAAGGATAAATGGAGACATAACTAACCTTAAAAGAGTAAGGTCAACGCATAATCTACGCGAGAGAATTTCAAATCAGATACAAACGAAAACATTTAACGAATATGAATATATCCCATGTTTTCATAGTTTGAGTACGAATTTGAAAGCTCCTCGGATCGTTACCCATGTCATTCAAATGAAATCTAATCAAAAGAAATGATAGGAACGTTGATACATCCAGTCGGGTATTAACACTCGGTAATCAGATACTTTTCCTAATAATCTCACTACGGGAGACAAGAAAGGAATATCAATTCTCAAATACGACAAGTTCCACAGATGAGTAAATTCGACTCAGAAGAATAAATAGTACGGGTACATATGTAGGTGTCTCTATCAATATGTCCCTATTTTTCACTTCTTGTAGATCTCAAAAAATTTTAATCTTTCATAACTTCAAAGAAAATATAGTGTTTATTAACGATTTCATGGTGACTACTAATCAGCCTTGCATGGTCTCTTCCAAATTGTATGTAGGCGCGCAACTATATACAATTTCAAGATTAACGATGCAATACTCAGTTCGTAAAATTTTATCATCATGTTTATAATAAAAACATTTTCATGCTTAATTCTTAAATAAGAATCAAAAATAAATTTACAAAGATTTTCTTTGTTTTGAAAACAAATAAGTTTTCCAAGGTATTTCATAATCAACTTTATTTCAATAATGATTATTTATAAGTCTCACTTTAAATAATCCATATATTGATGAAAATTAAATTTTCTCAAAGGATACTGTTTTATCTTATAAAAACAATTAGTGATCGGCAAAGGAGTGATGAAAAGTTGTTCACCAAGAACTAACTACAATATAATAGGAAATGAGCTTAGCCAAATAATCATGAGGTTCATGACCTCGATGGCACTCAGGAATACAAAGAAAATAATTTATAATGCAACTCAAATCGAGATGAGTACTTGTTCACTGGTTGCATCACTAATGCGAACATTAGGATGAAGCAATAAAAGATAGATATCATCGATACATGTAGAATTTAGCAATCAAAGGTAGTCTTTTCATTAATCACAAACACGTCAAAATTGTACCGTAACATATTACGTGTCACTATGTCATACAATTCCAAGAACTCATCCTACCAACTGATATCTCAGTTAAGTTAGGGATTATTTTTAAAAGATACCACAATGAATACTAATCTACAAGAGTCATGGGGGTTCCACCTGTCCCGGAAGATCCATCGGTCCCTATTCAGAAGAAGATTTCTTCAATTTATTTCTTGGACACTGGGCATCCTCATTATTGGACAATGGCCTAGGAACAACCCTTAACACGAACCAACAATCATTTAGAATCTTATAATTCAATCACAGAATTTAACGACTTCCTCTTAACAATTTCTTATTCCTTACAAGTTAAATTTTTTTTTTCATTCAAGTTTCAACCAAATCATACTCAATGCGATATCCTACCTCATTTTCCAATACTTTCAACCTTATTCTTAGGCCTTAATAGGCAATAAAAGCTCGATATGATCAACACTTAATTTCCAATCCTATAGCTCTTACAACAATAGTTATCAAATGAGTCACTAGTATGAAATGACTCACACATTCAATTAGACTTCTCGGAAAGGTACTAGTGGCATGAGGCTTTTGGGTAATGGTGCCAATGACAGCCTCAAGTGCAACATTCACCCTGTCGATTTCAAATCTAAGAATTGGGTGACAGCGAATCAGATGACACCTTTCCAGGTGGTAACGTTTTGTCAAACTCCATTCTATAAGGAAAGATCGTCATGACATCGATATCAGATTTAATCTTGCCAATTCTTCTTCAAGATTGCAATCAACTAATATTAACGTTTCTACGAATATCAACTATTTTGTTGGGATTATGAACATCCACAAATTGATTTAGATCTTGGATAGCTAGAATTCCTACGGGAATAGCTTCGATTAATTTATTAGGGGAGTTAGGGTTTCTTGTGACAATCTACGTCGTATAAATACCTCGTATAAATATCAAAATAATCATCAAACAATCATGTAATAAAATTACATCATATATATATATAATCCAAGTTATATATATATTAAAGTAACACTTCTCAGTCTGGCCTTGTCGGTAACTCGGGAATTCTTCGGCACCGTTATAGTCAAAATATTTTTAGACATTTTGTGAAAAATGTTTATAGTTAAAAGATTTTGAAATATTTTATTCAAAACCTTGGTTTTAAAAATCTTTCGTTCTCTATAACGAGAGCTCTGGTACCAAACTGTAACACCCCCAAATTTATACAACTCAATACAGCGGAAGACTCGTTGGTGTTACGGGATAGCACATTACTCACATCATAGACAACGCATAAAAAAACGCGTCGTTTAATAATAAAGCATTTCCATTCATAAATATCAAATTTACATAGGTCCCAAGTCATGGTCATTTCATACAATTTTACAAAAGATTTGAATGGAAATTGTTATTTAAGTGCGGGCCATGAATTCTTGTTGTCTTCCCGAGAATTACCTTCAAGTACCTGAGATAAAACATGTTAAAAGAAAAGGTCAGCGATAACGCCGAGTGAATTCATAGAGTTTAATAAAATCTATCAATATAACATCTGTATAAAATTATTACCGAAAATCATTTTGTACAAATCTTTGTAATAGGCCATAAAATAGCCAAAGTCATTTTATACAAATCCTTATCAAAAATCATAATATAGGCTTTCGCCTTCAAAGTCATTATACGAACCATTGTCGTTAAAAACATCATACAATACGTTTTATAACGCTGTATAAAGTTAAATAAAAACCGTTATATGGATATGGTTATATAAAACCAAAACACCAACATAATATCATAAATAAGACCATGTATTGCTAGTCAGGCAATATATCGTAATTCAATTCATAAAGCAGTATTTTTGTTATTTTTGGAGTATTATAAGCCGCATGACATTGTTACCTTACTACAACAAACAACGGGTAGCTAGCCCGAAACTCAATTTCCCATCTAAATTAGCATGTCGTCACAATAATCACGCTTGTGTAAATCTTCTCATACATAAATTCGCTTACCAATCAATGTGGCACGACGGGGATCAACCGTCAAGGCGCGAACTGGGGTGATCGTCCCCAAATAGTACTATTATATGTATAAGCGTCTACCAAATCCCAGTAGTTCACAATTCATGCTAATGGGACTTTTTGTGACATAACCTAACTTTAATAATCCATTTCATTTCATCTATCGGGTCATTTAATCATTCATCGGGTCATACAATCATTCGGGTCCAAATCAATAAAGAGACGATCGGGACAACTAGTGTCCTATTTTATAAAAACTAACATGTTATCTCCCTCGCGGGTTTATTAAACATTTCATAAAAACATTTAAAAGAGTGCGAGGCTATGAACTCATGTTGATGTGGGAAGGCGATTATCGACGATTTGGATGTACGGTACGTGCTTCAATCCCGGAAACCTAGACAAATAATACTCGTCTTAGACTCTTATCCAATGACTTTATAAAAATAACAATTATGTATACATATGATGATTTTATAAATATGATGATGATCAAGTGGGTTTATACATCTTTACTCATTCATTATAATGTTTATGTGTTGGTAATTTTCAAGACTAGTTAAACTAGTTCAATCTTGTTTATATTTTGAAGCCCAATGGGCCTATTACAAGCCCAATACTATTCATTAGCCCAATTATACTTTTATTATCAGTATTATACTTTATATGTTGGGCCCAAATGGGTTAAGCCCAATAAATAAGTTTATAAGTGTTTTACCAAATTAGTCGGGTTTATTGTCCATTAAGGCTACTTTGGCTCGTTAATGTCTATATGTTGTAAAGCTCGGGTTTTATCGGTTTTTACTTGTTATATACGTTTATATATCAGTATGTGAGTTTATTAAAGTTTACATTAGACGGGTCCAACCGTCTAAGTTTTATTTAACAAAAACGTTAATCTTTCGGTTTTAGCCGAAAAGACGTAAAACTTAGTATATAGTTTTTATAACTTATAAAACTTACCAAACTACCATTTTTATATAATATCTATTTATTTATCCTTATGCATTTTTATATAAATGGAAATATATAAGTTAGTGGGTTTTAATTCACATTTTATACTATATTTATTTGAGTGCTTATATAATAATATTAAACTTTAATTTCACAAAATCAGACCTAAAAATCTAGTTTACTAATATGATCATATCTAGAGTTCTACATGGAGATAGAACCCCAAATTTTTATCAGAGAAACTACATGATATTTGCTTCATTTTATTCCTTATAGCTACTGATGAATCAACTTCTAAATATTTTAATAAATTCGTCCAAAACAGTGTAGGCAGATTTGCACTCTAAACTTGTTTTGATCATATCTCACTCATTTTTATGATTCCATTGCATGTCCAACTCTCACATATGTATAACACCTAATACGTACTGTATATTGATTCCACTTTACCATTTTATCAGTTTAACATTTGGTTACTTACTGTTTTTATACAGCCATCACACTTAAGAAAGATTTTAACATTATTACATATGGTTTTTCATCTTTTTAACCATATTTATCAAATCTATCAACACCAAATCCCCACATAATATTTTTAATCATCATTCGTCATCATATACATATATATAAATAAGGAAATTACAATACTACATAATCAAAATAACAAGAGGATAGGAAGAACAATCTTTATACCACCAAGATTAAGTAGTTGGAAGTATCAAGACTTGGTTTTGGGTCACCAAATCTTATGAACTCTTGTATGAAATCTTCAAGATCACCAAGGGAAATGTTGGTCTTTGAAAATCAGCCCTACTTCATCCTGCAAACTTCTCTTTGGATGTTAAAATCACCACCAATCTATAGAGCTTCAAAAGGGCTTCATCACATGTGTGAATAACACATGATTTCATGGTTAACAATTGATCAAATGAGGGTGTTTTTGGTGAAGATGGGACGAATTTAGAGAGAGAGGGAGAAGAGTATGAGTAGTTTGCATGTATGTAAATGAAGAAATGGTTTTGGAGTGAGTGGTTTTGTGGTTTTGGTGCTTACAAGTTAAGCTAAGTACAAGTGTTAGCTTATGGCTTGTAATTTTGACACCTCATGGTGTTGGTGGTAGCTAGTGAACCGTCCCATGTGTGGGGTGAGGCAAAACTTGTTTTGTCTCATCCCACTAATTTACGGGTACTCCTCGATTCTAGTTTCCTCGATTTGCGTGCCCTCGGGTCGTTTTACGAAAACGTTTTTATAAATTATGAATCAACGGCATAAAACGAATCTAATAAAAATTGTATCATTAAAAACGGAGTTCGAAAATGTAAATACGTAATCCTAAGGTTTCCGGTTTAGTCGTAAAGGACGTTAAATTATAATCGTAAGTCCTAATCTCTTCTCGTAAATTTGTGAGTTTATGAACCAACACAAATTTAAAATTCCAAAATAAAATTCACGGATAAATTTATTTCCTGAAATGTCAGACTGTCACCAAAACGGTGTATGTAAACGTAAGCACGTAACGTAAAATCCTCCGGTTTAGACGTTGTGGATGCTAATTCAAGATGTAAATCCAAATTACTTCCCAAAAATAAGTGAGTTCATAATATAACATTAAAATAATGTTTTTAAATAACACTTGAGAATAAAATATCAACCATAAATTGATGGATTGTCACAGTTCCTATCATTTCTTTTGATTAGATTTCATTTGAATGACCTGGGTAACGATCCGAGGAGCTTTCGAATGCGTACTCAAATTATGAAAACATGGGATATATTCATATTCATTAAATGTTTTCGTCTGTATCTGATTTAAAATTCTCTCGCGTAGATTATGCGTTGACCTTACTCTTTTAATGGTAGTTGTATCTCCATATATCCTTGAATTTATGAAGGATTATGAGTTATTATTAGTCTTTTGAGAAGTTCACATCTTATCAACGGTAACGAAACTGGAAAGTTGGTAGTGCCAGTATTGACTGATTATGACATGACGATATTGTCTTAATTGATGGGAACTCGAATAGAATTCCCCTAAATGATAAGATGTTGATTATCAAAAGTGATCTAAATAATTCTTGATGGATGACCATATCCTGCATTTAGACTTGAAATTATACCATGAATGGTTATAAATTAGTCATAGATGTTGTAATCTATAAAGAACTTAAAGAAAATTTATTAAAAGATGTTACCGTTATCTGAAACATTAGGAGGTATTTGTTGGTGAATTACCCAGACTTTCGCCATTAAGGCAAGTTAAATTTGGTATTGATTATATTCCCGGTGCTGCACCTGTGACATGTGAACTGTACATCGGCACCATCTAAATCGAAATAATTACCATGCAACTGAGAGAGTTGTCGGAGAAAGCTTTTATTCTACCAAGCTCGTCATCATGAAGAGCTATGGTGTTATTATTTATTATATTTATTGATTACCGTGAACTAGGTAAATTGACGATTAAATCTATATCCACTACCCAAGATGATAGATTGTTCGATCATTTACAAGGTTCTAGCGTATGTTCCAAAGATTTGATCCATGGCATGGTTATCATCAACTTCGCATCTGCGAAAAAGATTATCTATTCAAATCACTACATTCAGAACTCGTAATGAACATTATAAGTTTCATGTTATGTCGTTTGGATTGACCAATACACATGTAGCATTCATAAATTTGATGGATTACGTGTGTAGGCTGTAATTTGATAAATCCATGCTTGTGATCATTAAGGACTATTTGTTGTTTATAAGAATAAGAAGGAGTAAATAATCATATATAGACTACCAGTAGTGAAAACTTCTACTTTTAATATTTAACATATGATAAAAGACTTAATCCTTTACGTGATTTGATCATGTGATTAATAAGATAATGGGATATATATTGACTTTTCAAAAATTAGAACCATTAAGGCTTAGGGTTATACCAAAAAGGAGGTGCAAATATGTTTTGACAAATGTTTTAACAAAGGATTTTTAAGGGATTATTCCCTTATACCCAAATCATTTAACTAAACTCATGTTTAGGGGTAAATGTTTGTGTATACCTCAAGAAAACTTAAGAAGGATTGAGTAAAACCATATAAACCATGACTTGAAATTTAAAACGACAATTTTTGCTTGTCAATAAGAAAATTGTGACCAAAATATAAAGAAAGATTTTTCGAACATTTACGAATCTCACTAATTATTTTTGGTAAATCAACAAAAATCGTGTTAACTAAATTCAAATTTATTTTGAACATTCTCCTATAATTGGACGAACTGAGAAACTTAAAAAATTTTACGTTTACGTTTCACAAAAATTAAATATTTATTATTTAATTACTTGTAATATTTATCGACGCTTTAGACGTCGGATTGAGCAAAACTGATAAAAATGATAGTTGAGACGAAACTAAAACTTAGTAAATATGAAGAAAGAAATTTTGAATGAATACGGTCATGATAATTATTTCATCAGGGAAGGTGAATGTAGACACTGACACATTATGTAGAAATGATAAAGAACCATTTAGGATGTGTTCCTTAATAATGAATGTGCAAAATAAATTGTCGAACTATTTAAAAATAGCCGATTCTTGTAAGAAGGATAATATAGATAATAAAAAGGGGTTCGCAGCTAATGTGAACCATTAGAATTGATAAGCCGATAGCGTTAAATGATTAAAAGGCCGCATATTGTGGCCAAAATATGGAGGATTTCGAGATTTAGTTATGTTGGAATCTCATAGGTTTTAGTATTCTATTCATGTCATTCTGACTAAAAGTATCTTTGTCTGAAGAAGTTGTACTGATGGAAAATTTTGAAGGCAGACATCGCCTCATACATTAGTAAACGTCTAACTATTGGAAAGGTCATCATATTAATTTGATTCGATTTGGGTCATCGTCGACAGACTGACTAAATCTACTAATATCATTCCTGTTAATGATAGATTATCGATGAAGAAATTGACTCTTTGTATTTAAAAGAGTTGTGTAAACATACTGTGCCGTATCAATCATCTCTATCAAGATCCTCGCTTCGCATCGAATTTCTAGAGATTTGCTCAGAAGTCATTGAGAACTGATGACGTATAGTCCCCAGCCGGGTCATGAACCCGGCCCACGGGTACTACCCGTATCCGGCCCATCACGGATGGGTGGGAATAATGTCATTTGAGCTTATGGGCTTGGATGAACAGTAACCGCACACATGTGTGCGGCCCACGGCCCGGCATGACCAGTACAGGGTTAGAGAGAATCATATTCTATCTCTGAATATGATTCACTCCAAAGAAGAGGATATTCACTCACCATAATTAGAAGATAACAATCAATCTAATTCTGGTGCTTATCCTTTCCTTGGGGCCGAAGCATCAGTGACAACCCATTAGGGTTTCACTGCCTATAAAAGGAACCCCCAAGGGTTCCACAAAGATATTACGTTCTATACTCTCAACTCACTCAATTCTCATAAACCCTAAACCGATACTTACTCTCACGCTGGAGTCTAATCGTGGGAAACATTCCCACGGTAAGTCTAACGCGTGTTGTTTAGTGTGCAGGATCCCAACCATACAGTTCACTTGGTGCAGGAGCCGAAGCCCAGCCAACCCGAATTAAGCCTAATTCGGGTCTAGCAAGGATCACCCAAATTTTGCATCAATAAGTTGGCGCCATCCGTGGGACCCATTACACTAAGCTAGAGCAAAATCTCATCTTGAACTCTCAATGACGAAGGGGCATCCGCAAGCTGATCCCAGGAACATAAATCCTGGAAATCGAAAGTCCCAAGGGGAAGGGATACTCATCCCCAATCAATCCCCTAGGCGCCCAGCGGGCAGACCTAGTAACCGTGGTGGTTTTCAGTCCATGGGGGTGGCGAGCACGATCTCCATAACTCCCCCACCTACTTCAACCCTGGATAACCCTGATCCAGCGATTGAGGAGGAAGTAGAAGTCCAACCACTCATAGAGGAGGATCTCACTCGAGTTCTCACGCAGAACTTTGATAGGATCGTCCCATGGATTGCATCAAGGTTGAAGCTAGGGAGAAACCTCCAATCTAGACTCAACTTTGGCAATACCGGACCAATCACCTCTTCCAAAAATCATAGGAAAAGGAAAACCCGGCCTCAGGAGCAAAGCATCTTCGAGGAAACTCCTCAACCTAGGAATGTGTTCGAGCGCATAGGAGATCGCCTCATACAGGAACTAACGCAGTCTCGAGAAGGGGGGAGAAGTCCGACGGTTCACCCGAGCGACCAGACCGAGAGCTGACCAGAGTCGCTCGCCGCACAAGTGTGTGGGATAGGATGGACACTGGGAAGAAGGCTCCTGGCTCTTCTCATAAGAGTGGTCCTCACCCAAGGGATGAGGCACCACCCCAGTCTCCAGATCCATCAGGAGAGGACTCGGATGACCATCCACCCAGGCGTCGCCGACCTAGGCGTACCCCTCCACCACCACCAAACAATGATGAATATTATGGTGGCCCTTATTATCGAGAGGCAGAAGCGGAGGATCTTTCCCGCCCGTTGTGTGACCCATGGGATGACCCTAGGCTCACCCGTCCATGGGCGGATCCCAGGGAAGATCCTTTTACTCTCCGTGTACGGAACTACTCTGAGGACACAAAACGTCGCATGCCGGCGTGTGTCAAGACCTATGATGGGACTGGTGACCCGGATGATCACCTCAAAATTTTTGATACGCAGGCTAAAATTGAGCGATGGCCCATGCCTATATGGTGCCAAATGTTCAATTCGACTTTGATCGGCAATGCCCGTGACTGGTTTGAGGGACTCCCTCCACGAAGCGTTGATAGCTTCACGGAACTACGCATTACGTTCAAGAATAATTATACTCAGCGGAAGAAGTATAATAGGGATCCGGTCTCATTAGAAACTGTCAAGCAACGGCCGGGGGAGTCTACAGTAGCCTTCACTGAACGCTTCAACGACGAGTGCACACGCACAAAGACAATGCCAGAACTCCTGAAAATCTCCGACTACATGCACGCCATAACAAACAGGGAATTAATCAGGCGTCTCAATGACAAACGTCTGGAGAGATATGATGATCTCATGGAAAGGGTCAGAAACTTCATAGAAGGAGAAACGGCGGTTGCCGCGACTTACCCTTCAAAACGAAACGGCTACCGATCAAACGACCAGTCCAGGAGGCAATCGGGCGGCCAAAGCAATCAGAACAATAGTAGGGGCTCAGACTATAAGAGCCAACACAAAGGAGGACGGCCGGACGATAAGTTTACCCCCTAAAGATGTCCTACCGGGAGATCTTGCTGACGGAGGGGGCAAATTTACCGAGGCCTCCCCCAATGAAAACTCCGCCGGACCGTCGGCAAGGAAATCGCTTCTGCGAGTTCCATAATGACAAGGGCCATGGCACGGAGGAGTGTATCCAGCTCAAGAAGCACATTGAGTCACTGATCAAATCATGCAAACTCAAGCATTTGGTTAAGGATTGGAAGGATGGAAAAGAAAACAAGAAGTATGACAAGAATGATCCCCAAAAGGACAAACCTTCGACCATATACATGATCCAATCCAGACAGCGCCGCACGAGTCAAAAAATTGGCCAAAAATTATCACACGGTAGGGAAATCTCATTCCCTCCCATCACAGCAAGCGATGCGATTGATGCGCCTCTCACTATTGAGATAAGCATTGGAACACACAATGTTCGTCGCATGTATGTGGATGGAGGGTCATCCGCAGAAGTATTGTATGAACACTGTTTTGTGTAGTTACGGCCAGAAATAAGAAGCCAATTAGTACCGGCCACGGCGCCGCTCACTGGCTTTAGTGGAGACACCATCTGGCCGATAGGGAAACTACGTCTGCTTGTAACCATTGGGAATGAGGAACACTCCACTACTGCGTGGATAAACTTCATGGTGATACGCTCACTTTCTCCGTACAATGGGATCATAGGTAGACCAGGTATTCTGGCTATACGGGCGGTACCTTCCACGGCACACGGAATGATCATGTTCCCTGTTGAGGGAGGAATCGTCACCATTTACAACACAATCGTACCAGCATCTGAGTGTCATACCGTGACAACACCGGCTCCACCTGTTCCACCCAAGGATGGATCACCACCTCCCAATTGGAAGGTGGCAATCCATCCTGACTATCTGGAACAGGAGATATCCATAGGAGGGGCGCTCTCGGATAGCGGCAAAAGGGCCATGTGCTCTCTTTTAAGTGCAAATCTAGATATATTCGCATGGGAGCCAAAGCATATGACAGGCGTACCACGCTCGATAGCAGAACATAAGCTCCAAATCCGCCAGGGGTACCAACCCGTCAAGCAAAAGAAGCGCGGCCAGGCGCCGGAGCGCAGTCGAGTTATATTGGAGGAAGTACGGAAACTAGTGGACGCATGTATCATGCGCGAGGTATACTACCACGAGTGGTTATCCAATCCGGTCATGGTCAAAAAACATGACAGAAGTTGGCGCATGTGTGTGGATTTCATGGATCTGAACAAAGCATGTCCACAGGATTGTTACCCATTACCGGAGATTGACTGGAAGGTGGAATCCCTATGTGGATATCCCTTTAAGTGCTTCCTAGACGCATATAAAGTATACCACCAGATCCAGATGGCGGAGGAAGACGCGGAAAAGACAGCGTTCCATACTAGTCAGGGCGTATATTGTTATACGAAAATGCCGTTTGGACTAAAGAACGCCGGTGCTACATACCAGCGGCTTGTGGACAAAGCCTTTGACTCGCAGATAGGCCGCGACCTGGAAGTCTATGTGAATGACTTAGTCATAAAAAGTCATACGGAGGATGCACGTCTCTGGGATGTCCAAGAGACATTCGACACACTGAGGAGGATTAATATGAAGCTAAACCCAAAGAAATGCACATTTGGGTCAACGGAGGGTATGTTCCTTGGATATATGATTGATCCAAATGGCATCAAACCTTGCCCAGAGAAGACGGACGCAGTAATACAGCTGCCATCCCCTCAGACACGGAAGGAGGTGCAATCCTTAAATGGGAAGCTGGCCGGGCTAAATAGGTTCCTATCCAAATCCGCAGAGAAGTCATTACCCCTATTTAAGATGCTCAAGAAGTGCATTAGGAAGGGAGACTTCCGGTGGACAAAGGAAGCCGAGGAAGCTTTTGGCCAACTCAAGCAGCACCTTGCATCTCTCCCTATGCTAGTAGCTCCCCGGCCAAAGGAGGAACTCATTATGTATCTCTCAGCCACTCATGGAGCAATAAGTGCGGTACTCATGACGGATAGGGATACGGTACAAACTCCGGTCTACTTCATAAGTAGAACACTACAAGGGCCGGAGTTGAATTACTCCTCTATGGAAAAATTGGTTTTGGCACTAGTGTTTGCTACAAAGCGGTTGCGCCGATACTTTCAGGCGCACCCAATCGTAGTCATTACTGACCAACCAATAAAGAAATTCATCTCTAGACCGGATGTAGCAGGAAGGCTACAAAAATGGAGTATTCTATTGGGGGAGTATAATATATCTTATAGGCCAAGGACGGCTGTTAAAGGCCAGATCTTGGCAGATTTCTTGATAGAGAAGCCGGATGAGGAAGGACCAATCGTAAAACAAGACGAGACTCCAACAGAACCATGGGTGTTATTTACGGACGGATCTTCGTGTACGGATGGGTCAGGAGCTGGTCTCATCCTCACAAATCCGGAAGGAATGGAGTTTACGTACGCCCTCCGTTTTGAGTTCACAGCCACCAACAACGAAGCGGAATATGAAGCATTAATTGCGGGTTTAAAAATTGCCGCTAGGATGGGAGTCCGCAACCTTGAGGCCTACGTGGACTCACGGCTTGTCGCGAACCACATTCTAGGTGGATATGTGGCCAAGGAGGATAACATGGTCCGGTACTTGGAGAAAGTCAAGTCACTCATCGCGGCTTTCAGCAAGTTTTCCATCAAGCAGGTGCCAAGAGGTGAGAACAAGAATGCGGACGCTCTTAGCAAGATCGAATCCACGAGCTTCGCCCACTTGTCCAAACAAGTCTTAGTGGAAATACTCCTGGAAAAGTCTATAACAGAAGGGGTGGTCGTTACTATAATTGAGGAGGATGGACCTACATGGATGACCCCGATCATCAACTATTTGACTAGTGAAACCCTTCCGGACGATGAAAAAGCGGCGCGACGCATCAGAAGGAAGTCGCAACACTTTGAACTTCGAGAAGGTATCCTTTATAAGCGCTCTTTCTTGCAGCCATAGTTGCGGTGTGTTGGACCACGTCAGGCCTCTTATGTAATCAGTGAAATACATGAAGGGTTATGTGGCATGCACGCAGGTCCACGATCCGTGGTAGCTCGAGCCTTACGAACAGGATATTATTGGCCTACCATGCACAGGGACGCACGCGACATGATTCGCAAGTGTAGTGATTGCCAAGTGCATAGACCAGTGCCGCGACATCCGCAGCAGGAGCTTACACCTATCACATCCCCATGGCCATTCTATAAGTGGGGAATCGACATCGCAGGGCCATTTCCTGTAGCTGCGGGGGGAGTTAAGTTCTTGATTGTCGCGATGGACTATTTCACACGATGTATAGAGGCCAAGGAAGTCAAATCCATTACAGGCAAACAAGTTAAAAAGTTTGTGTGGGAGCATATTGTGTGCCGTTTTGGCCTACCAGGAGAAATCATCTCGGACAACGGTAAACAGTTCGCGGATAACCCATTCAAGGACTGGTGCGCATCATTGAATATCAAACGGCGCTTTGCGTCTGTTAAGCATCCGCAGACAAATGGCCTTGTGGAACGAGCAAATAGAAGCTTGGGAAACGGCATCAAGGCACGTCTGGATGAACGAAGTGCCAAATGGGTGGATGAGCTACCACATGTTCTATGGGCGCATAGGACTATGATCAAAACAGCCAACGGAGACACTCCATTTGCATTGGCCTACGGCACTGAAGCTGTTATACCAGCAGAAATCGGAATGCCTACCATCCGCACGGCGGAGGTTAATGTCGTCACGAACGACGAGCAACTACGAATCAACCTGGATTTGTTGGAAGAAAAAAGGGAGATAGCAGCCATCAATGAGGCTAAGTCCAATGCTAAAATGATGGCTTATTATGACGCCAAGGTTAAAGGTGTTTCTTTTCGACCGGGAGATTATGTCTATCGTGCTAACGAAGCATGTCGAGCGGAGAATACAGGAAAGCTGGGCCCTAAGTGGGAAGGGCCGTATGAGGTCACGGAAGCCTTAGGACGAGGCGCGTACAAGTTAGGTGACATGGATGGCCGCGATCTAGAACGCACATGGAACATCTCCAATCTCAAAAGGTGCTATCTTTAAAAGCTACGGCTTCTGCATGGGTACTTTGCTATATGTGGCTTTAATGAAGATCCATGTACTCTATCTGTTTTGCTTCTTATGTGTTTTCTAGGTTCCTTTTTTGTTTTTTAGGACTTATCATTCTTGTTCAAACAAAAAATGTAAACGTTCTAATAAAATGCCGTGGTGCCTAGCTAGTTCCACGGCTTGTTTTGTGCAAATTATTTCTTAGGATTTTGTTAGTCATGTGAATTTTAATTATTATTATAATATTCCATGTTTCATTCATATGCATTCATTCAAACACCGTACATGTACTATACGCCTCCAGGCGGGGTAAGAGGATTAAGTGAACCTACTAATTCAACTTGCCGCGTAAGAGGGTTGCAACCCCAGCGGCACAGATCATGTATCCTTACTAGACACCTTACTCACAAGATGTTGTGGTAAGTTTCGTATGCCGTACTCACGCAGTGCTTTGCATGGTAAAGACGCATGTCGCATGTCTAGTAATTTATAGACTTGTATGAATTTTCCCTTTTGTGTAAGACGTGACATGTCATGCAGTATTGGTATACAATATTCAACAAAATAAAAATACACGAGTTTCCAAATAAATAACAAAATGGCCGTGGTCATCACGGACCTACATACAAAGGACAGTTATTTCACACAGGTCTTAGCCGTGTACATGCACGGACGAATAAAAGCTACAAAATATTCAAAGGTTACAAACCAAATTGTCTAAAATAGATAATAAGGTGGGGGGACCCTACATGGGGGGGGGAGAAACTTACCTATCTCCACTTGTTCCTCAGCGAAGAAAGGCAACCTCTCACCACGTTCCTTCCGCTTCAAGGCTTGAACCGCATTCCTCTCCAGCACCCCGCTTAAAGGTTCTTCATCAAGCACGATCCTGGTTACGTCCTCATAGATAGGAAGCGTCAGGTGGCTGGGCGAGGGAGTGAAGGAAGCACGGGAATGACCCTCATCTTGAGAGAACGCACCAAGACTGAGCTTTTCCATGATTTCCATGTTCGATGCATCCTTCGGCCTCCAGCTCGGCCAAGAATGGATAATGTAGATCTCGCATCGCGGCCATGGAAGCAGTCATCTTGTTAGCAGCTTCAGGATTAAAGAAAGCATGCCTGGTGAAGTTATCCTTTTTCTTGATTAGCTCTACGGCCTGGAACATTCCTTCATGGCGGTCGTGGTCAATACCATCTGACACAAGGCTTGTAAACTGTTGCAAAAATTCATGGGCCTCTAGTACCTTGGTGACGGCCAGACGTGCCCCATCTCCCACCATCCACCTATGGCCGGCAATGGCTGCTAGTAGTTGGGGGCATAGCACGTCGTCGCGTTCGGCGGTAAGGGCATCTATCATCACATCTTTTTGGGCGGACGCCTCCTTTAGCTCCTTGGTCATAACCCTCTCATAAGCAAGCTCCTCTTGTACCTTCTCCATGCTATGGATTGTCATCTGAGCATCCTCGAGTTTTTTGGTAAGCACGGATACCTGGCTGGAGGAGGACTTGGCAGACGCCTCCGCTGCGGTCACCTCTATGAGAGTACTTGTTAGATTATGTTTCCTACGAAATAAGAGTGGTGCGTCACGGATATGTACCTTGGTTGTCGCGGCATCCAGTTTTTCCTCGAGCTCGGCCACTTGTTGGTCATAAGCATTCGCACGGGATGATTGCTCCTTCACGGTCGCCTCGGCGCTAGCAAGTTGGACTGGAGGGCAACAATTTGAGCTTCATTCTCCTCGATCATTCTCTCCCTCCGTCCAACTTTCCTCTTGAGGGACTCCACATGCCCAAGTGCGGCTTCGAATCTTACTCTCATTGAGGTGCCCATTGCCATTTGATGCACCAAGGCGCCGTTGTACTCATCCGCTAGGTCAGCATGGCTTAGTGCATTCACTTCTCGTACCAAGCCTGGTGGTATGCAGTTATTGAGGTACTCTCGGCATTCCTCGGCTTCCCTCATTCGTGACGCAGTGGTAATATTCCAAACAGGGTTGAACGATTGAGGGGGGCCGGATGTTGGGAGGTCTTGGGAGGCTGTGGGGGTACCTTCTTCGAATACGGGACCGGATCTCGTGGCGGCCGTATGAAGCATAGGGTTTTTCTCCACTTCCTTTTCTTTTCCCTTCTCCATTTGAGCATCAGGTGGAGGCACGACACCAGTTTGTTCATTCCTGCAAAACAAGCATTGGGATACATATTAAGTATTGCTTAAAGGGAATTTGTCGCTCTTACTTAGCAAGATGGAACCTTACATGTTATTCCCTGCTAATTCAGATGTAGTCGGGGGAATCTGAGTAACTGGATCGACATGTGCAGCCCGGACCGTCTCGTAGGCCTGGGTGGTGCTCCCAACAGATTGATATAAGGGGTGATCCTCTCGAAGTTTTTTGGCGGGGGCATTGTGTTCGCCAATCTCGGCCGGAGCGGCTCTTCTTACCCGCTTGTTTTTTCTGCGGGTACGCTTAGCGACGGGCTGAGCTGTTGCTACTTCAACCTCCTCTACAAATTCTTTTTCAGCTTCCTCATCTTCCTCTTCATTGACTTGCTGTACCTCTTCCTCATCGTCGCCCAACATCTGGTGAAGGATGGAGGTGGTCAAATCGATGTTGTCTCCTTGCTCTTCCCCATGTGTGGGAGTGGCAGTCTTAGGCGGCGAGGAGGGCCCGGCTCCTCCTTCGAGCATCCTATTATCACCATCCTCGTTGCTGAAGTCGACGGGAGTCCTCATCAGAGTTGTTTCTTCTTCGTCTGAGTGGGGGTCCGGCACGGCCTCAAGAGCAACCGTCACGTTTCGGGTATGCTCAAGGAGGGGTAATTCGTTCTCACGTCTGGGACGAGAACCCTCTGGTACGAGCTTTGGGTCGCCTTGACGTAGAAGTCCAAAAAAGTTCATTTCTGCCACAAACAACAAAATATGTTAGGCATTGCAAAATAATTGAATGCGCTTTTTTGGTGTACGGATGCTAGCCTACCTTCACCCTGCCTTCTCCAAAACACAGGATATCTATTAGACGAGCCGAAATAGTTGCGGCTAATCCCTATCAAACATAGAAATGCTTCAGGGAGGTTTCTATGGAATCCTGTCCTGTTCAGATCTATTTCTCGGGCGTGTTGGGGGTTATATGTACTAACGTGCAGCAAGGGGTCGTGGGATACCCTATGTTTGAAGGCATAATCAGCCGGCCTTACTATCGAGTCAATGAAAAAGTAGTGGTCGTACCAGTTTTTCAATGAGTCCATGGGCTTATTATGAGACTGGGGGCTGTTAGAAGATCGTTTCTTAAAAGATAACCAACCATTTACTATGCTGGGGGTGTAAAATAGCCAGAACAGTTCTACGGTTAGGGGGATTCTTCTAGTACGGCAAAGAATCTCGAATTGACTTATCTTACATGCGCCTATAGAGTGAAGCTGACTAATATGTACATCATAATATCCTAATAGATTTATGAGGAAACGGGTCAATGGAATACGGTAGTTGGCCGCATCAAAAAGGCGAGTGTAAAGGTCAATTTTACCCTCCGGAGCCTCAGTTATGAGGTCTCCGGCGCCAGGAAGTGAGGGGTGTAGGTTGGTAGGGATGAAATAATTGGTACAAAAGTGATCTAGTTGCTCTTGGGTCATTACATTAAGCACGGATCCAATTGTGGGGTTGTTTCTGTGAGCCATTACTGAATAAAAAGGTAAGGACGTGGTATTCTAACCTACGGAGGAAGGGATCTGTGCGTGATTAAGTGAAGCTAAGAAGAAAGATTTAATGGCAGAAATGGAAATAAGAACTGTGTGTTTCACACAGCCGTAGGGGTGGCTTATTTATAGGGTTTCCTCGTGGGTCATGGCCTGTTGGATGCGTGACACGTGCTTGCCACTATTCTAAATCGTGTGGTTAGGGTGCAAGTGGCAAGTGAAATGTTAGGTGGGACCCACGGGTCACTTCTGACTCAGACGATTACGCTGCTCGAGGTTCTGACTGTTTGCACTTTGTCAGTCAAAGTGGCTGGTGAACAGTTATTTATGTCGGGATATGCGGCTCTTACGTAAGACCCAAATTCAATGCTGCATTTAATTTGTCTCGGTCGTCACGTGCGGCTGAGATAATCATGGAATAAATTCCTAAATCAGGTTGCCACGTGCGGCCGAAACAAATTCTTGGACAAATTATCATTTCCTATTTTTTCTTGGTACGTCTAGGGAGCGTCTTGATAGTCTAGAGGTTACGCCCATGGCTGTAACAACTAGACTGGGGGGACATGATGACGTATAGTCCCCAGCCGGGTCATGAACCCGGCCCACGGGTACTACCCGTATCCGGCCCATCACGGATGGGTGGGAGTAATGTCATTTGAGCTTATGGGCTTGGATGAACAGTAACCGTACACATGTGTGCGGCCCACGGCCCGGCATGACCGGTACAGGGTTAGACAGAATCATATTCTATCTCTGAATATGATTCACTCCAAAGAAGAGGATATTCACTCACCATAATTAGAAGATAACAATCAATCTAATTCTGGTTCTTATCCTTTCCTTGGGGCCGAAGCATCAGTGGCAGCCCATTAGGGTTTCACTGCCTATAAAAGGAACCCCCAAGGGTACCACAAAGGTATTACGTTCTATACTCTCAACTCACTCAATTCTTATAAACCCTAAACCGATACTTACTCTCACGCCGGAGTCTAATCGTGGGAAACATTCCCACGGTAAGTCTAACGCGTGTTGTTTAGTGTGCAGGATCCCAACCATACAGTTCACTTGGTGCAGGAGACAGAGCCCAGCCAACCCGAATTAAGCCTAATTCGGGTCTAGCAAGGATCACCCAACTTTTGCATCAACAAGAACGAACCTTGATGAGAGTACTTTTTACCACCCCAATCGAAGGGACGAGGTAAAGTAACGATACAAATTACTAGAGGTGTTGTTTTATGCTTGAATGATTTACCTTTGGTAATAAACCATATAATCGCTTTCCTGTGGAGAGATTATCAATGATATTTATCGTATTGGGATCGAGATCGAATCTTGTTAGGATCTAAATATGAGAGCATCTGTAAGCAGGAGTTGGGATGAAGACACCCGACATACACCCATTGTAAGTTGGACATGTCTTTTAGGTTTAAGGTTTCCTATGATGGCGAACATAACCTTACAAAATACCCGATCCATGAAACCTGAGATGATTGTTGAAATTAGGATCTGATTAATGATTGCCGGTAGTGGGCAGGAGGTTATGTGAATATGAAGTGTAGATCTTGAAGTGCAGGATGGGTAGCGAAGTTATGCCAAAAATTTTCACCTTGGAAAAATGAATATATGATCTGAAAGATCATGGGAATTAAGTCCCCGTTATATGCGACCATTGAGATGATGTAAAAGTTGGTTTGAAAGGCATATTAGCTGGATCTACCCTAGGACTTCAAGGGCTGCGTAAATTATGATTCGTATATCTAACTTGATAAAATGTCTATCAAGTGAAAAGCTGACTATTCCTTAATGAAGTTTAGATCGGTGAAAAGTTACATTCATCAAAAACCCATGAACATCATGGATAGAGAAAGTAAGTCAACATTAAGCCTGATCTTATTCCTGTAGTTATATTTGATGTAACTCATGTATTGTAATGGATTACACTTGTGAGAAAAGACCGAATGTGGAGGAAATACCCACATGGCTTTAACTCTATAAGAAGCGAGTAGTAAGATAAATTGATCTTTGAGGACAAAGATCCTGTTTAGGGGTAAATGCTGTGACAATCCGTCAATTTATGGTTGATATTTTGTTCTCAAATATTATTTAAAAACATTATTTTAATGTTATATTATGAACTCACTAATTTATGGGAAGAAATTTGGATTTACGACTTGAAGTAGCATCGACTACGTCTAAACCGGAGGATTCTACGTTACGTGCTTACGTTTATATACACCGATTTGGTGAGAGTCCGACATTTCAGAAAAAAAATTATCCGTGAATATTATTTTGAGATTTTAAATTTGTGTTCGTTCATAAACTCACAAATTTACGAGAAGAGATTAGGACTTACGTGCATAATTTAACGTCCTTTACGACTAAACCGGAAACCTTAGGATTACGTATTTACGTTTTTGAACTCCGTTTTTGATGAGAAATTTTTTATTAGATTCGTTTTGTGCCGTTGATTCATAATTTATAAAAATGTTTTTCGTAAAACGACCCGAGGGCAAGGAAATCGAGGAAACTAGAATTGTGGAATACCCGTAAATTAGTGGGATGAGAAAAAATAAGTTTTGCCCCACCCCACTAACATGGGATGGCCAAAGTATGCCACCACATCACAAGATGTGGCAAAGTTGTAGCTAACAAGTTAACACTTGTTAACTAAAGCTTACAAAGTAAGCTACACCTAACAAAACCATCAAACCACTAAACATCAAACCATTTACACTTTCCTCTCATGCAAACTACTCACAAAACTCTCTCACCCTCCCACTCCTTGACGTCCCATTCCACCATCACACACCCCATTTTGATTAATTTTAACCACAAACTTTGTGTTATCTATACATATGATGGAAACCCTTTGAAGATATGAAGATTTGAGGTGATCTTAACCTATGAAAAGGAGTTTTCATGAGGTTATAGGGCTGATTTCATGTAGATGTTCATCCATCCAAAGGACCCAAGAAGTTGCCTTGCTAAAGTTGAAGATTTGATAACAAGAACCAAGTCTTCTTCATCAAAAACCTCACCTTTTCATCACTATTGGTGGTATAAAGATTGTTCTTCCTATCCTCTTGTTATTTTGATTATGTAATCTTGTATTTTCTTTCCTATTTTATATATATATGATGAATATATGATGATAAAAATATTGTGTGGGGATTTGTTGTTGATAAATATGGTTAAAAAGATGGAAAACCATAGGTAACAAGGTTAAAATCTTGCTAAATATGATGTCTGTATAAAAACAGTAAGTAACCAAGTTATAAACTGATAAAATTGCATGGTGGAATCAATTTACAGTAAGTATTAGATTTCATACACATGTGAGAGTTGGCCATGCAATAGAATCATCAAAATAAGTGAGATATGATCAAAACAAAATTAGTATACCAATCTGAATAGTCTGTTTTGTAGGGATGGTTAAGGATACTTAGACATGGATTGAGAAGTATCTATACCTAACTTATTTGTAGCACAAAATATTAAGTTTATTTCATCCAAAAATGAGCTTCTATCTCCGTATAGAACTCAAGATATGATAAAAATGGTGAAAGTGAAACTAAAAATCAGATTTTGTGAAATTAAAGTTTAATAGTATTATATAAGCACTCAAATAATATAGTATAAAATGTGAAATTAAAACCCACTAACTTATATATTTCATTTATATAAATACGTATAAGGATAAATAAATGGACATTGTATAAAAATGGTAGTTCGGTAAGTTTTATAAGTTATGAAAACTATAAACATGATTTTTACGTCTTTTCAGCTAATACCGTAAAATTAACGTTTTTCGTCAATTAAAACTTAGACGATCGGACCCGTCTAATGTAAACTTTTTAAAAGTCATATACTGATATATAAGTACTTAATACAAGTAAAAACCGATAAAACCCGAACTAAATAACATATGGACATTAACGGGCTAAGTTAGCATTATTGGACTAATAATCCAACTAAATGGGCTAAACACTTATAAATTTACTTATTGGGCTTAACCAACTTGGGCCCAACATGTAAAGTATAATACTGATAATAAAAGTATAAAATGGTCTAATTTAAGGTAATGGATTTATAATAGGCTTATTGGACCTAAAACATGTAAATAAGTAAAACTAGTAAACTAGTATAAAAGTTACCAATACATAACACTAAAATGGATAAATGAGAATGTATAAACCCACTTGATCATCAACATATATATAAAATCATCATATGTATACATAATTGTTATTTTTATAAATTCATTGGACAAGAGTCTAAGACGAGTATAATTTGTCTAGGTTTCCGTGATTGAAGCACGTACCGAACATCCGAATTGCCGATAACCCGCCTTCCCACATCAACGTGAGTTCATAGCCTCACACTCTTTTAAATGTTTTTATGAAATGTTTTATAAACCCGCGAGGGAGATAACAGGTTAGTTTTTATGAAATAGGAAACTAGTTTTCCCAATTGTTTGTTTATTGATTTGGACCCGAATGATTGTATGACCCGATGAATGATTATATTACCCGACGTATGAGATAAAACGGATTATTAAAGTTAGGTTATGTCACTAAAAGTCCCATTAGCATGAATTGTGAACTACCGGGATTTGGTAGACGCTTATGCATATAATAGTACTATTTGAGGACGATCACCCCAGTTCGCGCCTTGACGGTTGATCCCCGTCGTGCCACATTGATTAGTAAGCGAATTTATGTATGAGAAGATTTACACAAGCGTGATTATTGTGACGACACGCTAATTTAGATGGGCAAATGAGTTTCGGGTTAGCTACCCGTTGTTTGTTGTAGTAAGGTAACAATGTCATGCGGCTTATAATAATCCAAATAACGAAATACTACTATACTCTCTGAATTACAATATATTGCCTGACTAGCAATACGGGGTCTTATTATTGATATTATGTTCGTGTTTTGGTTTTACATAACCATATTCATATAACGGTTTTTATTTAACTTTATACAACGTTATAAAACGTATTGTATGATGTTTTTACGACTTTGGTTCGTATAATGATTTTAAAGGCAAAAGCCTATATTATGATTTTTGATAAGGATTTGTATAAAATGACTTTGGCAATTTTATGGCCTATTACAATGATTTGTACAAAAATGATTTTCGGTAATAATTATATACCGATGATATATTAATGGTTTTATTAAACTCTATGAATTCACTCGGCGTTATCACTGACCTTTTCTTTTAACATGTATTATCTCAGGTACTTGAAGGTAATTATCGGGAAGACAACAAGAATTCATGGCCCGCACTTAAATAACAATTTCCATTCAAATGCTTTGTAAAACCTATATGAAATAAAATGACTTGGGACCTATGTAAAATTTGATATTTATGAATGGAAATGCTTTATTAATAAACGACGCGATTTTTAAGCGTTGTCTATGATGTGAGTAGTGTGCTATCCCGTAACACCAACGAGTCTTCCGCTGTATTGAATTGTATAAATTTTCGGGTGTTAAAATTAATGTAAAGGACGTAATGGAAAATCTAACTTGATATGTGTCTTGCACACGTTAAGGGGGAGCATTTTGATATCAAAAACACTGAAGGTACAAAAACTCTTGATATTTATATCACAAGTACCTCAGTGACTTTAAGAAATTTTCATGGTGACAAATACTTACCCCAAACACACTTAACTCACGACGATTGTGGTGACAAAAGGGTTGTAGGATTAGGTATTAGTCAAATGATTCTTCCAGAACCGGAGGAATCTTCCCAAGGACAATTCCATAGCTAGAAAATAGAAGTCCTCAAGAAAGATGGGGAATGGATGGTGAACGTAGCAGAATGCCAACCAAGTACTAATGCTAGCACTAGAACAATCACAACAAGGTGCTAGTGATGATGTATTGGTAAGCATTGAAGGGGTTGAAGAATGAATAAAATTTTTAAATAAAAAGGGTGTAAAGAAAGAAGCACTCCTTACAATTTAGGCAGAAACCGGGTAAACACATCTTGAAGACGTTAAAGTATCATTGATCCAGCGATGCGATACACAACCCCTCCTAGCTAACTCAAATATCTCTGAAAAAATATTTGTTTTAATGTCACGGAGTTCAAAACGTTATCTATCGGTTTATTCACTCCGAATTAATTGATATTGAAAAGGTGGCAATCCTCTCCAGCTTCCGCTCACTAAATCAAAATATACTATTGAGTCTAGAGCCACGAGGTCATCAAAAATCTCATTAGGATACTTTTCTAAAACAAGAAAGTTTTTTTATGAGTCGTACGCAATATTCTTATAATATTGCCAGAACATCTGAGTGATACGAAAGTATTACAATGAAGATGGAAATCCTGCTTGAGCCAACATCAAACAACCTCATGGTAGGTGACACGTGCGGTTCTTTAAAAACCAATCTTGTGATAACTGGAAAGAAACAATGGTTCGATTCTTAATTCAATTCAAACTTGTTCCAAGGCCTCTACGCATTATCCAAGTGATCTTGCCAGAACACTCAGAGTCGCACTCTTTAGAGTTCACAGTGATGAGTGGAAATCCTTCCAGTGTCAACATCAAACAACACCGCGGTAGGTGACAAGCAAGATTCTATTAGAATGGAGCTCGTGACATCTGGAAAGCAACGATGGTGAAAATATTAATTGAAATTCACTTGTTCTAGGTTCATGAATTGACGGCTTCAACCATTAGGATAATTTATCCAAATGGTTCACTCTTTATGTTCGTAGTCAGCTTTGGACGGTCGAATAAAGAGAACGGGTTTACCCGCGAAATCTTGTCAAGGAGATCTTTAATAAGAGCTACCTGTCACAAGTACGATATTCAATATCGTCGAACGGTCTTCACCAAACGGAGGTAAAATGCTACCTAATCAGAATAAAATGTCAAAGCTATTTTATTCGCGTCTTATTATGTTGCTACATTTCAAGACTGTGGCGTTGCGGTGTACCAGATGAAGTCGTTCTCACATGCTTATATTTTCTACATCAACATTTTAGCAAAATTCAAAAAAGTTCAACATAAAGACTTCCGCTGTAACAAACTCTGAAACTTTCAAGAATTCAACAAAAGTATAAGTATATGGGACATGAAGTCACGAGGAGGCTAGATATCACAAGAAGGCAAAGACTGCACGTGAAGATGATCTCAGGCTACATGACAAGTCAAAGCCAAAAGAACATGTTTCAAGCCAAAGCTAAAAGATTATTACAACATATTCACAAGCAGAAATAGAAAAGAAGAAAAGAGAAACGACTACAAGCTCAAGAACGAAGACTTAGTATAGTATGCTAGGTTTAGAACTTTGTAATTTGGAGTGACCTCCCTTAGGGGGAGATTGTTGGAAATATGTTTTTAACGTATATTAGAAGTATCGGTCACTCCAACAATATTATTACATGTAATTATCTCGTAGTTAGTTCATTGTATTAAACTCAGTAACTTACCAACCCATGGGCTTGTCCATGGGTTTTAGGCCCAAGCCCACCTAGGCTTGGGTATATAAACCCCCTTTCCTTCATGGAAAGGGGTTGGTTGTTCATTTTTCATTATTCATAATAAACATAGTTTCTCTCACTTTCTCTCTCTAGTTTCTCTCTCTAGAAACAACAACCATACTTGTTAGGATCATAGATTATCACTATTCTACAATAACACTATGTTTTATGTGGGTGGGATCATGACAATTTGAACAAAGATAGATGGATAATGAGATTGGTTTATCGTGTCTATTAGTTAAGGATCTCATCTAACAATTAAAACAATTAAATATAATTCAATATTAATATTAAAACAAATTAATACATAATAATTAGTACAAAATTAAAAATAAAATTAATTAATACTAAGTAATATTCCCTCAATCTCTAAATAAATGTCCACTTTTGACTTTTTTCGGTATTTTTGTTCAACTTTGACCATAAATATTTATATTTGTGCTATATAATACTCGATGCAAAATATATGAATGAATTGAGTATTAAGTGAATTTTTATTGATATAGTTTTAATCAAGTATTATATAACAAAAAAAATAATATTTACGGTTAAAACTGAACAAAAAAGACCGTAAAAACTCAAATTATACATTTATTTTGGGACGGAGGAGTATATAACCAGAATTACGATATTAAAAGTGATAGTAATTTAAAAAACCTAAAAACTCATTTTAACCATTAGTTCTTAAACAAAATCATCCAGGGTCAATATCATATCCCACCCTTTTCAAGTTGGTTAGGGGTAATTTAGTCATTTTATTCGTTTTTTAATTTCATTGTCGAACTTCAAATCGCTATAACTTTCAAACGAAAAACTTCTACGAAAACTGATTTCACCATAATTTTGAAAATTTAATTGTAGAATAATGTAAATCTTGCTTATATTCTAGAGAGAGAAAGAGATTGAAAGATGGCGAGAACACACACACATACAAAGACCAAGTATGAAAAACATACTTTAACTATGTGAAATTATGAAGTGAACCACACTCTCTCCAACTTAGGAGAGGGTTTATATACCCAAGCCCATGAGATGGGCTTGGGCTTAAAATTGGCCGCCAGCCTACACATGTTGTAGGCTTGGCTTGGCCTTGTTTGTTTACTATTACGATGCTAGACTACGAGCTACGAACTTATATATTGTTGGAGTGACCGAACCTTTCTAAATACGTAAACCGTATTTCCAACAATCTCCCCCTAAGGGAGGTCACTCCAAACAAGGGCGTTACCCGAGTTACAATAATAAAATAAACCTAGCATACTATGCTTGTCTCGAGCTCGTAGTCTTCGTCTTTCTTTGCTTTTTCTTTTCTGGTGAATATGTTGATGTGATCTTTGATATCAATCTTGAGCATTAATCTCTTGCCTTGATCTTGTGCATCCATCACTTGTGATATTGGCCTTCTCGTGACATCATGTCCCATATACTTATACCTTCGTAATTCTTGAAAGCTTCAGAGTTCGATACAGCGAAAGACTTGACTTTTAGGCTTTTTTGAATTAGATGAAGTATTAAGTGCATGAAGTATAAGCATGTGAGGACGACTTCTTCTCGGATTCCGCAACGCCACCGTCTTCAAATGTAGTAACATAAGTTGACACGAACGAAATGGCTTTTAACACTTCATTCTAATTCGGTATCATTTTACCTCCGATCGGTAAAGACCGTTGGATGATATTAAATATCGTACTTGTGGCAGGTAGATTTAATTAACAATATCCTTGACAAGATTTCGCGGGTAAACCCGTTCTCTTTACTCGGCCGTCCAAAGCTGATTGCGAACGTAAAGAGTGAATCGTTTGGATAAAGTTATCCGCATGATTGAAGCCGTTAATTCCATTCCGCGAACAATTTTGATTCATTAAAGAATCGCACCATCGTTGCTTTCCAGTTGTCACGAGCTTAATTCATATTTGAATCTTGCTAGTTACCTACCTAGTGCTGTTTGATGTTAACACTATAAGTATTTCCACTCATCACTGTGAACACTAATGTGTCACTCTGAGTGTTCTGGCAAGATCACTGGGATATTACGTAGAGGCCTGGAACATGTTTAAATTCAATTAGGAATTAAACCAATGTTGCTTTCCAGTTATCACAAGTTTGATTCATAAAGAATCTTACAAGTCACCTACCATGAGATTTTTAATGTTCGCTCAAGAAGGATTTCCATCATCATTGTAAATACTTGCGTATTACTCAGATATTCAGGCAAGATCATGAAGATTTTGCGTAGGACTCTTAAGATCTTTCTTAATTTTCACAGTGTGTGAATAAGCAAGGAATTATGAAAGTGTGTCCTAATGAGATATTTGATGATCTCAAATGGCTCTAGACTCGATCATGCATTTTGGATTTTTAGTGATCGGAGGCTGGAGAGGAGTGCCACCATTTCAATATCAATATATTCGGAATGACTAAATCGATAGATAATGCGTTGTCTCCGTGTGAATTAAACAAATACCTTTTGAGAGATATTTGAGTTAGCTGGGATGGTTGTGTATTGCATCACTGGGTCCATGATGTCTTATCTTCAATATCGAGCATCATTAAAATGATCTCAATAGCTAATGAGTTGACCCAGTTTCTGCCTAAGGTTGTATGGAGGGCTTCTTTCTTTAGGCCCTTTATCTTTACAATTCTTTTTCATTCTTCAACCCCTTCAATGCTTACCAATACGTCATAACTAGAACCTTGTTGTGATTGTTCTAGTGCTAACATAAGTACTTGGTCGGCATTCAGCTACGTTCATAATCTTCCCCATCTTTCTTAAGGACTACTATTTCTAGCTATGGAATGTCCTTGAGAAGATTCCTCCGGTTTTGGAAGAATCATTGGACTTAACCTATCCTACCATCCTCTTTTCACCACAATATTCATCGTCGTGAATAGAGATGTTTTAGGTAAGTGTATGTCACCATGAAATCCATTTTGCTCCCTCTTAACATATGCCACGATATTCGAAAACATTTCGCACATGTCGGGATGAGCCAGCACATTAAGTAAACAATTTGTGATTAATCATTTCCCATATTAAATCACATTTTCTCCCCCATATTAAAAATATTAACCTAACCGATGTTTTTGATATGAATTGATTTAATGAAGTTTTAACAAAGGTTTTGGGAAAAAAATGCAAGTCCATTTTATCTTCATGATACCAATGTGTGAGGTATGATACCGATTCGTAAAATAATCACATATTCACCATATAAGAATAAATTGACAAGGTTGGACCTGATTGATGAGAACATCATATGATAAGATCAACTGGTTCTTGTCGATAAATGTTAGTCGACTCGTCACGTCTGAAGTTATCTCTTAACACCACATGTATGATTGGTATTGTCGTCTTGACACCAACTTGTGAACTTGGCACATTCGGCATCAAAGATTCTGAATGCGTGACAAATTCTCCCCCTCAATTGTTGACCCGTGTTCTATTGAAAGAGTTGTAGTCGTCGTTTGAGTAGTCGCATCGTCGAGTATGTAGATACCAATTGAAGATTGCTATGATTGTAGAGATGATAACTTCATAAAAACAAGATCTCTCTTGTTTTAACAAATAAATGCACTGATGCGTACATATATCCATGCTAGATTATGTTATAACGTAAACACAATCCTTACATGGTTATAATGTAAACCATGCCCGAGAAAATTAATTCCCGTTGTTGAGCCAAAGATTTCACAAGAAATACTAGACTTTAATATGAAAAACGGATTCCAATCAGAAATAACTACAAGCCACATATGCACGTTTTATGAAATATTTACAACTTTTGTACGAACTTTATTTATGGCGCCATGTCACTATTAATCAACATTTCTAAGGCCGTAAATATTATCGTACCAAAAGACATGCCTTTGAAAAATCAAGTAAAATATTTTTGGATTTTTATGAATTTTCAATTTTTAGGGTTTTTATATGGTTTTATATTTTTGTATTTTGCTTTTATGGATAAACATATAAACAACATATACAGATGATCACCAAGGATACGGAGAATAGTCTACCACCACTATTCGTTCGCTTCATCTGCCAGTTCCTTAAGAGTCTCGGGTGAGAAAGTTCTCAATCTTAGCTTGTCGAAAAAAAATTCAATTCGAGCGCGATCTAAAGCCTTCGTGAAAATATCCTCCAATTGATACTCAGAACGGACAAAGTAAAGATCGATCACTCCATTTTCCACTTGCTCCTTGATAAAGTGGTAGTGAATGTCGATATGCTTCGATCCGGAGAATTGACCATTGTTGCAGCATAAGGCAATTGTAATTTTGTTGTCGCGGTACATCGGAATTTTGTTGAAACTTAGACCATAGTCGGTTAATTATGATCACATCCAAAGAACTTGAGCACAACAACCGGACATAACTATGTATTTCGCTTCCGTACTTGAAATAGCAACGCTTTTTTGCCTTTTCGATGCCCAACTGATTAGTCGATCTCATAGTAGTTGTAAAGTTCCACTCGTGCTATGCCTGGTATCTTGACACCCCGCGTGGTCTGCATCTACATATGCCATTATTGCAATCGAAGAGTCCTTCGAATACCAAAGTCCTCGATTAATGGTTCCTTTAATATAACGAAAGATCCGTTTAACGGTAGCTAAGTGTAACTCAGTAGGCCGAGTTCGATATCGAGCACACATACATATAGCAAACTGAAGATCAGGTCGACTAGCTGTGATATACAGAAGGGTACCGATCATTCCACGATAAAGTGTCAGATCAACGGCAATCCCATGTGGATCTGCATCTAGCTTTGTTCGTTCCACCATTGGAGTATCCACGGGGTCGCAAGATTCCATCTTATATTTCTTAAGCGATTCAAGGGCATACTTGGATTGATTGATAAAGATGCCTCTGGGACTCTGAGATATCTGAAGACCTAAGAAGAATGATACCTTGCCCATCATTGACAACTTAAACTTGGAAGACATGAGTGTCCCAAACTCATCCGATATGGTTTGGGTCGAGGCAGCAAATATAATATCATCAACATATATTTGTACCATAATCATATCTTTCCCTCATTTCTGAATGAACAATGTGGGATCCACCTTGCCTTTAGCGAAGCCTTGCGTAATGAGGAATTGTGACAATAGATCATACCATGCGCGTGGAGCTTGGTTCAACCCATAGAGAGCCTTCTTATGCTTGTACACGTGATTATGATATTTAGAGTTCACAAAACCGTCCGGCTGTTGAACATAGACCTCTTCCTTGATTTCACCATTGAGAAATGCCGTCTTCACATCCATTTGATAGACGATCATATTCATATCCGCTGCATAAGCGAGGAATAGTCTAATAGCTACCAAACGGACAACGGGTGCAAAGGATTCCATAAATTCGATGCCCAATAAATGCTTGTATCCACAAGCTACTAGTTGAGCCTTGTTCTTCAATATTCCGCCTAACTCGTCGAGTTTCACCTTGTAAACCCATTTCAAAGTGAGTAGCTTCACTTGATCCGTGCATGGGACAAGTTCCCAAACATCAAGACGTACAAATTCATTAAGTTCTTCTTGCATAGATTCTATCCAACAAGATTGGGTACAAACTTGTTGCCACGTCTTAGGTTCAATTCACTAAGAAAAGCATCAAAATTACAAAACATTGCATTTTCTTGTAACTGACTTTGTGTGGATACCAGACGATTAGGGTCACCAATAATAGAATCTATAGGATGATCCTTTGTCCACTTGCTGTCATGTTCATGAATCCGTGGATTGGAGTAGACCGTAGTAGGAGCTTCCTTTGAGGTGGATGATCCGGCTTGATTAGAGTCAGGAATTGGTACACCAAAGAATGGAAGTTCACGTATTTGAGCGTGATCATCATGATCCTCTTCATCATCAATAGGCATGACATGGGTAGTTGATACATGTATTGGTTGAGAATTACTCGATGAAAATGCCTCTTTACCAATTGTAGGTGTAGACGTTTCTGATTGTGCTTCGTTAAAGCGACAACTTCGTTGACCGGAGCTATTTCTTCAGGTTCTGGAGCAACAATACTTAGAAGAGTAAAGAATTCATCAAAGAACAGTTGAAACAACGTATCTCATTCATTCCTAGAAGGTGGTGTAAATGATGATGAAGTAGGGTTGTTTGGGACAAGACCAGAGCTAATTTTACTGGGTCCCATTTCATGAAGTGAGGGTTCAGAGCTGCTTTGCTCAGAAGCCATTGCTGTTAGCTCATCAAAATTAACATTCATATTTTCGAGGATCTTGCGAGAATTATGATTGTAGATTCGGTATGCTTTCTTTGTGGGTGCATAACCAATGAAAATACCAATATCAGCCTTTGGTTGAAGTTTTCCAAAATTGTCACCATCATTATTTGGATAGCAAAGAGAACCAAATACATGAAGATATGATAAATCTAGTACTTTTCCATGTAGGAGCGTGTTTTACCATGGCGTTTTCGAATTAGTGACCGGTTTTGGGTGTAAACTGCTGTAGATACTGATTCTGCCCATAAAAACAATGGAGCCTTTGCGTAAATTAACATCGTTCGAGCAGCTTCCATAAGTGTGCAATTTCGCCTTTCAACGACACCGTTATGTTATGAGTGCGAGAAACGGATGTTTAATGAGATATGCCAACTTCTTCATAATAATTACGCAAAATTTGATTCACAAATTTGGTTCCATTATCTGTGGGAATGCGTCGGACAGTAGTGTTGAGAAACACTTGAATCATCTTGAGAAATCCGATGATGAATTTAGGTGCCTCATTTTTGTTGCAAGAAATTTCACCCATGTAAACCGAGAGTAATCATCGACAATGACGAGGATGTACTTTTTACCATTAAGACTTTCAACACGCATTATCCCACAAATATCCATATGCAACAAATAAAGTTTCTCTTCGTTGGTGTCTTCAATCTTGGGTTTGTATGATTTCTTAGTGCTTTTCCCCATTGTACACGTGGAACACAAATGGTCCTTGTGAAATGTAAGTTTAGGAAGACCACGAACAAGTTCTTTTTTCGCCAAATGATTAATAGCGTCAAAGTTAAGATTTACAAAAGGTTGATCGAACAATTAGAGAAAGTAAATGTGTTTGTTGTCGTGTGTAAAAGTCAAGAAAAATGTTGAAATCCCCTAAAATATGTTCTCAATAAACCAAAAAATTCCAAGACAAACAAAAACTCACTTAAGGAATAATTTTACAAAGGTCTGTCGCAATAACTCTTGTCGCAATATCACAAACGTTGTCGCAATATCACTAAGCATGTCGCAATATCACCAAACTATCGCAATAACACCGGTCGCAATATCACTAAACCTTTTGCAATATCGCAAAACTATCACAATATCACAAATCTGTCGCAATGTCACAACTCTGTCGCAATATCACAAAGTTGTCGCAATATCACAACACTATCGAAATGTCATAATTCTGTCGCAATACCACAAAGCTGACGCAATATCACAACACTGTCGCAATGTCACAATTCTGTCGCAATATGCGTCGCAATATCAAAACCCTAAGCCTTTGCGATGGAATAACAGGCAATTGTGTTGCAATAGTAAAAAAGGGATCCGAACTTCCACTTTTCTCGGATAAAACCCAACCAATTCGAGATGTTAAGCCAAAAAATGATCGAAACACCCAAAAATTTTGTGTTTTTAGCCAAAATAAATATTCCAAATCTCTACCACAACTATGTAGAAGATTTGTATCAAGAAAAAACCATAAAAACACAAAAAACATTTTAGATCGAATCATTTGAATAAAAAAGGACACAAAAATCAAGAAAACAAACACATAAACAATACAATCATCCCATGGCTTTTGATACTATTTGTAGAATAATGTAAATCTTGCTTATATTCTAGAGAGAGAAAGAGATAGAAAGATGGTGAGAACACACACACTTAAAGAGAGAAAGTATGAAAAACACACTTTAACTATGTGAAATTATGAAGTGAACCACACCCTCTCCAAGTAAGGAAAGGGTTTATATACCCAAGCCCATGAGATGGGATTGGGCTTACAATGGGCCGCCGACCTACACATGCTGTAGGCTTGGCTTGGCCTTGTTTGTTTACTATTACGATGCTAGACTACAAGCTACTAACTTATATATTGTTGGAGTGACGGAACCTTTCTAAATACGTAAAACGTATTTCTAACATTACTTCTCTCCAAGATAATATGCATTTTGATATATAATTCGCAGTTTTTTGTTTAAATTTCTAAGTTGGTGTTTATAACTTCATCGTCAAGTGTTACACCCTAAATCTTACGAGGTATTAATTTATAATATAAGTAATAGTATTATATCATTTTATATAGAAGTCTATAAGTTAATGAATAAGTTATAATTGATAAGTATAAAAGTGTTAAATGTAGAAAACTTAGTGGCTAAAATATGAAGAATGAGACTTGGAGGACTAATTTTACAAATTAGCAAACTTGATTAAATAAACATGTATTATCCATTTGCAAAACTCCAGGGGTTTTGGGAGTGTGTATGTGTGACGGTGTGAAGAGAAAGAAAAGAAAGAAACCTCAATATTTCCTCTAGGAGCCAATTGATTAAGGAAGAAGAAGCATAGATAAGATCTAGTGATATTACTATCACTAATCATCCCAAGTAAGTATTTTCCCAAATTAAAAATTAGGGTATATGTTATAGAAATTAGGGATATTGGGTAAAGGGTGTTAATTATGAATACCCATGTGAATTAACCACTAATTAGGGTTAATTTTGGAATAGGAAGCTCAATTGGAGTCTTACCCAAATTAAGTAGGAAGCTAGTAAGGAATTTGAGGTAAGTATTGTGAGTAATTTTAATTTGGTTATGCTTATGATGTAATTGTTATTGCTATGGTGTTATAGTTAATTGATGGAGCTTGTTATAGTTGCTTGGATCCTTGCATAAATCATATTTTAGTTTAATTGAATGTTTTATTAAGAAGGTATGTGGTATGTTATAGTATGCTCCTTTGATATGTATGGTTACTTTGATAACCACTATCATAACCTTGTTAGTTTGATTACTTCACATACTTACTAAGCGTTTTGCTTAATGTTATAGTTGATGATGTTATTGTAGGTACTAGTGAAGTTTCTAAAGCTAGGGATAAAGGATTGACGTTAGAAATCGGTAAGTAGAAGACCCTTCCTTGGATCAAGATTGTTGAAAGTTGGAAGCCCCCAAAGTGTCATTTTGGTCTTGGTATATCTTTTGTTTAACATGGGTCTTTTAACGTTTATGGTTGTATGATAAGTGTATGTTAAAGTCTTTGATTTGGTTTATGTGAATGGTGTTTGTTTTAGAATTTATTAAGTCTTAATAGTTAAAAGAGGTGTTTGGTAATTAGCCATTCCTACTCATTTTGAATGATATATTGTGTTGTTTTAATGAATTTTGGAAGTTTTGATGGTATGTCATGTTATAGAGGTCGTTTTCCGGAAAATGGGACAAAAGTGCACAAAAGGAGTGTGCAGTTAAAGGGGCGTTTGGGACAAGGACCTTTTTAACTCATTTTGAGTCAAATGGGTCAAGAGTTATGTGAAACAGTTTCTATGGTACATTTGTAGCTTGTTGTGATGTTCATATGTTTAAAAAAAAAGAGTCTATATAGTTGATTTCATGTTTGAAATGGGTTATGGGTTGTTTGAGTAAATAGTGCACTTAATGGATCTTTAGTGCACTTAAGGTATCTTTAGTGCATTCGAGGGTATTTACTGCACTAAATGGGTCCTTAGTGTACTAGAGGGTCTTTAGTGCACTTAAGGGGTCTTTAGTGCATTAGAAGGTATTTAGTGCACTTAAGGTATCTTTAGTGCATTAGAATGTATTTAGTGCACTAACGGGTTCCATAGTGTATTAGAGGGTCTTTAGTACACTAAAGGGGTAACTAGTGCATTAGAGAGTCCTAGTGTACTAAAAAGATCCTTAGTGTATTTGAGGTGTCCATAGTGCACAGGAGGGTTCTTGCAGATTTTGATTATTTTCAAAAGGTCTTATCTATTAAACTGTAAGTCGTTGGTTGTTGTGTCACCTATTGATTTGAAGGTAATCGAGTGTAACTTTATGCAAAAATGGTAACGAGGACTGATTTGTAAAATATTCTTTTCATTTTATAAGATAATAACCAAAAGTTAGATTTGTTCACGTAGTTTACACGAAAAGTTTAAAATTTTTTTTTTTTTTTTTTTTTATTTTTTTATTTTTGTCAATTTGAGTACGGGGTGTTTCAACTTGGTATCAGAGCCTTGGTCTAAGAGAATTAGGATGTCATTTTAGGATTTCCTAGACTTAGACCCTTTAGGCGCGTTAGTGATAGTGTTTGTTGTTCGTGTATTGCTCTTGGGGATGTCGGATTTACATATGATTGATTATGTTTATGACTACGCCTGGCCACCGTAGTGATAAGGATATGATACATATGTAGAAGCGGGGTCGTTGAGGCTATACCTATGCAACAAGCTTTAGTGTGGATAAGCGTATGAGTAATAGAAAGTTAATTTTGAATGTATTACCTATGTTTTGCGTATTATAATAGTTGAATGGTTTATTTTCAGTAAGAAGGGAAGATGGTAGATGAGTCAACTTCCAAACAAGCCGGACCTTCGGCTAAGGAAGTAAGACATGATGAAAGTAGTGATAAGGGGTCGTCCTCTAGTTCCGAGGACCTTAATTTTAGGGGGTTTTCAGAAGAAGATACTAAGACCCTTAGTGCGTTAATAACAAAGAAAGTGGGAAAGGCGGTTAAGCAAGCTATGCCTTACTATATAAATCAAACCACCGCCAATATGAAGGAAATGATGCACAAGGAGTTTGAAGAGCTTAAGAAGAGTGGGATTTTTAAAGATTCAAAGCGTGGTAAGGCTACATACCGTGATTTTACGGCATGTGATGTACCTAAATTTACGGGTAATCTTGATCCTATTAATAGCACTCGATGGCTTACCGCCGTTGAGGGAGCTTTCCGAACAAGTGAATGTGAGGAAGCAAAGAAGGTGATATTTGCTTCGAACTTCCTCCGGGATAGTGCTAAGACTTGGTGGGATGGTATATTGTGTGAAAAGGGTGAAGGTTGGATTGGTAAGTGTATGTGGAGTGAATTCAAGGAACTTTTCAATGCGGAATATGCTCAGGCCGAGGAAATTGATAAAATCCGAGAAGAGTTCCAACTTCTTACGCAAACTACAGAGACAGTAAATGAATTATGGAAGAAGTTCAATGACATGGTACCTTATTGTCCTGAGTACCATGGGAATGAAAAGCTTAAGGTGGAGAGATTTCAAAGAATGCTTCGTGATGACATCCGAGAAGTGGTATCTCCTTTCAAGTGTACCACTTTAGGAGATCTTCTTAGTAGGGCTCGTGTAAGGGAGGCAGATTTGGTAAGAAAGCAAGGAAAGGAAGTAAAAGATAACAAGAGAAAGCAAGAGTTTGGTGATAAGTATGCTAAGAAATTAAAATTTGATCAGGATAAGAAGAGTGGTGGTGGTGACCAATCAAAGCCAAAGTGTACAAAATGTCATAAGCTTCATTATGGCAAGTGTCGACTTAACATGCCGGGATGTTATAAGTGTGGTGCCTTAAACCACATGAGTAAAGATTGCAAGAAGCCAATGGTCGTATGTTATGGTTGCAATGAACCCGGACATAAGATAAGTGAGTGTCCAAAGCAAAGGATGATTGGGACCGCCCCTTTGAAGACCGTTAAAGAGGAAAAGATAGTGGTTCCGAATCCTAAAGCCAAAGTATATCAAATGAACGTTGAAGAAGCAAAGCTAGCAAACGATGTTGTTACAGGTATAACCCTCATTAACTCTATACCTGCGCGTGTATTATATGATTCAGGAGCCAATGTATCGTTCGTATCGTATGAATTTAGTAAAAACCTATCTACTCCTTTAGATAATCTCCCTAATCCTCTTGAAGTTGAAATAACCGATAGTAAAGTCATTGTCGTGTCTAAGGTGTATCATGATGTAAAGATAGAGATTGATGATAGTACTTTTATGATAGACTTGATTCCCATTATGCTTGGAGAGTTTGATGTTATAATTGGTATGGATTGGCTCAGTAAGTACAATGCCACTATTTTGTGTAGTCAAAAGCTCATTCGGGTTGTAAACCCTCATGGTCGTGAGATTGTTATTTACGGTGATAAAAAGGAGGGTGATCTTAAGTTATGTACCGTGATGCAGGCTAGAAATTATTTGTCACATGGATGCTATGCCTTTTTAGCACATGTGATAGATACTAGAATTGAAGAGAAGAGTGTTGATAACATTCCGGTGGTAAATGAGTTTTGTGACGTATTTCCAGAAGATTTACCGGGTATTCCACCCGAAAGGCAAGTTGAATTCCGTATTGATTTAGTTCCGGGTGCAGCTCCTATTGCTAAAACTCCTTACCGTTTAGCTCCGTCGGAAATGAAAGAGCTCATGAGTCAATTGCAAGAATTACTTGACAAGGGTTTTATCCGCCCTAGTAGTTCACCATGGGGAGCTCCGATACTTTTTGTTAAGAAAAAGGATGGTAGTATGCGGATGTGCATTGATTATCGTGAGTTGAATAAAGTCACAGTGAAAAATGTATACCCACTACCGAGAATTGATGATCTCTTCGATCAACTTCAAGGTGCTAGATGGTTTTCGAAAATCGATCTTAGATCGGGCTACCATTAATTGAAGGTACGTGAGGAAGATATCCCGAAGACGGCATTTAGGACTCGATACGGTCACTATGAGTTTGTTGTTATGCCTTTTGGTCTTACCAACGCACCAGCAATTTTTATGGACCTCATGAATCGAGTATGTAGACCAATGTTAGATAGATTCGTCATTGTATTTATTGACGACATCCTTATCTATTCAAAAAGCAAGGAGGAGCATGGGGTTCATTTGCGCGAAATTCTTGAAAATCTTAGGAAAGAAAGATTATATGCCAAATTCTCAAAATGTGAATTTTGGTTACAAGAGGTCCAGTTTCTCGGTCATGTCATAAATTCGGAAGGCCTTAAGGTAGACCCGTCTAAGATTGACGCTGTGATGAAGTGGAAGCTCCGAAGAGCGTTGGTGAAATTCGGAGTTTTCTTGGACTCGCGGGTTATTACCGTAGATTCATTCAAGACTTTTCTAAGATTGCATCTTCATTGACTAAACTCACAAAGAAGAATGCTTATTTTGTGTGGGGTAAAGAGCAAGATGATGCTTTTTGCACCTTACGCCAGAAATTATGTGAAGCACCAATTCTCGTTTTACCGGATGGAACCGAAGACATGGTGGTTTATAGTGACGCCTCTTATTCCGGTTTAGGATGCGTCCTTATGCAAAGAGGTAAAGTGATTGCTTATGCCTCAAGACAATTGAAAAGGCATGAGGAGGGTTACCCGACTCATGATCTTGAATTTGCGGCGGTGGTTTTTGCTTTAAAAATATGGAGGCATTATCTATATGGTGTGAAATTCATAATTTACACCGACCATAAAAGCCTACAATACTTTTTAGAAAAGAAAGATCCGAATATGAGGCAACGAAGGTGGTTGGATTTGTTGAAAGATTATGATTGTGAAATTCGCTACCATCCGGGTAAGGCAAATGTAGTAGCGGATGCTTTGAGTCGCAAGGAGAGAGAAAAGGTGACAAAGATTCGCTCATTACGAATGATTATTACGTCCGATTTATTTGACAAAATAAAGGCGGCACAAATAGAAGCTTTGAAGGAAGAAAATTGGGAAAGAGAACGCATTAAATCCTTTATTCCTCATCTCATAGACGATAGTCGAGGAATTAAGACTCGTTATGGGAGAGTTTATATTCCTTTTCGAAGTGAGATCAAGGAATTACTGTTGGAGGAAGCACATAGATCAAAGTACTCTATCCATCCGGGGGATACAAAGATGTATCTTGATTTAAAGAAAAATTATTGGTGGCCGGGTATGAAAAGAGATTGTGTGAAGTGTGTGGAGAAATGTTTGACTTGTTTAAAGGTCAAGGCCGAACACCAAAAGCCATATGGAAAAATTCAACCACTAGAGATTCCGGTTTGGAAATGGGAAAAGATCACGATGGACTTTGTTACAAAGTTACCAAGGACGACAAAGAAAAATGATGCAATTTGGGTTATAGTAGATCGCTTGACGAAAAGTGCTCGTTTTATTCCTATTCGAGAAAATATGCCCGTTCATAAGTTGGCAAAAATCTATGTCAATGAAATCGTTGTACGACATGGGGTACCTGTTTCTATTGTCTCTGATAGAGATGGTCGTTTTACTTCTAATTTTTGGCAAAGTTTTCAAGAAGAGTTAGGTACGAAATTACACATGAGTACCGCTTTTCATCCTCAAACGGACGGTCAAAGTGAAAGGACGATTCAAACCTTAGAAGATATGTTACGAGCTTGTGTAATTGACTTTGGAGGCAATTGGGATGACCATCTACCTTTGGTAGAATTTGCTTATAATAACAGTTACCATGCGAGTATTAAAATGCCACCATATGAGATGCTTTATGGTAGAAGATGTCGTACACCAGTATATTGGGAAGAAGTAGGAAGAAGGGAACTAGCGAGTACAGATATAGTTTTGGCTACAACCGAAAAGATAGAAATGATTCGAGAAAGATTGAAGGCGGCTCAAGATAGGTGGAAAAGCTATGCCGATAATAGAAGAAAACCAATTGAGTTTGCAATAGGAGATTATGTCATGCTAAAAGTTTCCCCGTGGAAAGGTGTGTTCCGGTTTAAAAACAAAGGAAAGCTCAGTCCGAGATTTATAGGCCCGTTTAAAATTTTGAAGCGAGTTGGGGAAGTAGCTTATGTTTTGGAGCTACCCGATGAAATGAGAGGTATTCACAATACTTTTCATGTATCGTATTTAAGGAAGTGCCTAGCTGATGAAACTAGTGTCGTCACTTTAGATGACATTGAAATTGATCCGGAGTTAACCGCACAAGAGGAGCCGGAAGCAATATTGGGGAGAAAAATAAGACAACTTCGTAATAAGGAGATTTCATTAGTGAAAGTACAATGGAGACTCCGTAAAGGTACTAGTGTTAGATGGGAACCAGAAGCAAAAATGAGGATTAACTATCCTCATTTATTTCAAGAGTAGATTTCGAGGACGAAATCCCATTTAAGGGAGGGCGAATTGTTACACCCTAAATCTTACGAGGTATTAATTTATAATATAAGTAATAGTATTATATCATTTTATATAGAAGTCTATAAGTTAATGAATAAGTTATAATTGATAAGTATAAAAGTGTTAAATGTAGAAAACTTAGTGGCTAAAATATGAAGAATGAGACTTGGAGAACTAATTTTACAAATTAGCAAACTTGATTAAATAAACATGTATTATCCATTTGGAAAACTCCAGGGGTTTTGGGAGTGTGTATGTGTGACGGTGTGAAGAGAAAGAAAAGAGGGAAACCTCAATATTTCATCTAGGAGCCAATTGATTAAGGAAGAAGAAGCATAGATAAGATCTAGTGATATTACTATCACTAATCATCCCAAGTAAGTATTTTCCCAAATTAAAAATTAGGGTATATGTTATAGAAATTAGGGATATTGGGTAAAGGGTGTTAATTATGAATACCCATGTGAATTAACCACTAATTAGGGTTAATTTTGGAATAGGAAGCTCAATTGGAGTCTTACCCAAATTAAGTAGGAAGCTAGTAAGGAATTTGAGGTAAGTATTGTGAGTAATTTTAATTTGGTTATGCTTATGATGTAATTGTTATTGCTATGGTGTTATAGTTAATTGATGGAGCTTGTTATAGTTGCTTGGATCCTTGCATAAATCATATTTTAGTTTAATTGAATGTTTTATTAAGAAGGTATGTGGTATGTTATAGTATGCTCCTTTGATATGTATGGTTACTTTGATAACCACTATCATAACCTTGTTAGTTTGATTACTTCACATACTTACTAAGCGTTTTGCTTAATGTTATAGTTGATGATGTTATTGTAGGTACTAGTGAAGTTTCTAAAGCTAGAGATAAAGGATTGACGTTAGAAATCGGTAAGTAGAAGACCCTTCCTTGGATCAAGATTGTTGAAAGTTGGAAGCCCCCAAAGTGTCATTTTGGTCTTGGTATATCTTTTGTTTAACATGGGTCTTTTAACGTTTATGGTTGTATGATAAGTGTATGTTAAAGTCTTTGATTTGGTTTATGTGAATGGTGTTTGTTTTAGAATTTATTAAGTCTTAATAGTTAAAAGAGGTGTTTGGTAATTAGCCATTCCTACTCATTTTGAATGATATATTGTGTTGTTTTAATGAATTTTGGAAGTTTTGATGGTATGTCATGTTATAGAGGTCGTTTTCCAGAAAATGGGACAAAAGTGCACAAAAGGAGTGTGCAGTTAAAGGGGCGTTTGGGACAAGGACCTTTTTAACTCATTTTGAGTCAAATGGGTCAAGAGTTATGTGAAACAGTTTCTATGGTACATTTGTAGCTTGTTGTGATGTTCATATGTTTAAAAAAAAGAGTCTATATAGTTGATTTCATGTTTGAAATGGGTTATGGGTTGTTTGAGTAAATAGTGCACTTAATGGATCTTTAGTGCACTTAAGGTATCTTTAGTGCATTCGAGGGTATTTACTGCACTAAATGGGTCCTTAGTGTACTAGAGGGTCTTTAGTGCACTTAAGGGGTCTTTAGTGCATTAGAAGGTATTTAGTGCACTTAAGGTATCTTTAGTGCATTAGAATGTATTTAGTGCACTAACGGGTTCCATAGTGTATTAGAGGGTCTTTAGTACACTAAAGGGGTAACTAGTGCATTAGAGAGTCCTAGTGTACTAAAAAGATCCTTAGTGTATTTGAGGTGTCCATAGTGCACAGGAGGGTTCTTGCAGATTTTCATTATTTTCAAAAGGTCTTATCTATTAAACTGTAAGTCGTTGGTTGTTGTGTCACCTATTGATTTGAAGGTAATCGAGTGTAACTTTATGCAAAAATGGTAACGAGGACTGATTTGTAAAATATTGTTTTCATTTTATAAGATAATAACCAAAAGTTAGATTTGTTCACGTAGTTTACACGAAAAGTTTAAATTATTTTTTTTATTTTTTTTTTTTATTTTTTTTTTTTATTTTGGTCAATTTGAGTACGGGGTGTTTCATCAAGACTCATGAGTTGACGAACTGATGAACATTATGTTTAGTTAAAAAGTGTTGTTCATTAACAAAATAGGTAATCTTGTTAATTAGTCAATGTTATTCATAACTTCATCAAAAAGACGGATAAAATGATGAACATTATGATTAGTTAAATAGTGTTGTTCATCAATGAAACTTGTTATTCTTGTTCATCAGTCAATGTTGTTCATAACTTCATCAACATGACTGGTGAATTGATGAACTAATAAATATTATGATTAGTTAAAAGTTGTTGTTCATCAATAAATAGTTATAGTTAATCTTGTTCATCATTTAGTTAGTGTTGTTCATTAGTGCATCAATAAGACCGATGAACAAATGAACTCATAACTATTTTTAAAAAATTGAAAAAAACTGTTGATTCGTATACAAAATTCATACCAAATTAAAGAGGATTTAATTTTTAGAATTATGGTGTACTCGGTTTTTTCTAAAAGTTTGTCGTTTGAGAGTTATTTGCGTTTGAAATTTGAGGATAAAAAAGAAAAACGAGTAAACTAACTATTTTACCCTTGCGTTATTTATTATATTTTCTAAGGTAAGGAACATATTATTACTTTCTAGAATTTGTATTGTTGGACCACTTTGCAAGAGATTCGGATCGTATATTATTAATACACCACTTTACTTAGAAGTACAATTATATATTCACAGTGTGCAACAATTAAAAGTATATGTACAAAAGCGTACATATGTTGTCTCCCTAAAATGATGGTGTGTATAGTTTTTAAAACCTAATTAGACCAACGGGTTCAACGCACGAACTGGAAAGAACCCGTAGAAATCGGTAAAGCGATCTATTACATAAAAAATCAAGTTAATCCAAATTTTGAAGGATATTGTACAATCCTTTAGAGCAACAGATCACCCCCAACCTTAAGTTTAAGTAATACAACTTATAAAGCATTTTGTATAAAGTTTTATATCACAAAACTCCATAAATTACTATTTATAAATGACAAAATAGAATACAAATTAATACACACACACACGAACACAAACACATACACACACACACACACGAACACATACACACACACATACATACATACATGTATGTGTGTGTGAATACTATATTTTTAAATAAAACCACTTCCATTATTAGAAATGTTGAAAAATCCACTTACAATACTATATGCATAATGTAAAACTATATAAACATAATTAGAAATCAATTAAAACATAAAAAACATAACTTAATACTTATATTAAAACTAATTAATACATAATAATAAATATACACTGAAAAATAAAAATAATTAATACTAATTAATATATAATTAATACATATCATTTCTTAAAAATACAGTTATACGAAGCATGCAGGACCGCGCCCTACACGCGGGTTGAGGCCATGGTTGACCCTGAATGTTTCATTTATTGGGTATTTGGAATTTTGTTCATAATGTCTCGCAGATGTATGTTGATCGCGTGTTAGTGAGATGGTTGCGTTTATCCAACGTCATTTGCGTGGGTAATATACCCCGTTATTATCAAAACTTAAGACGTGAAAATATTTACATGTATATATAAATATATTTAAAAATTACGTATGTCAAGCGCTATTTCCTAAACAAAAAATTGGTAAAATTATTGTAATTGTTAATTTTTGAAATAATGTTTTATTAGTCAATCAACAATGATTATTAGTAATATGAGTATTAATTTGAAAATAACGCATAAAGTTGTAACATACAAAAAACAATAAAAAAATAATATCACAACCATAATCACATCACATTCAAAAGATTTATTTTGTATATGCGTATTAAAGCATAATCTTAGCAAAAAATTAAAACATAAAATTATGCCTTATGGACTGACTAAATATTATTCCAAAAAATCAGTTATCAAAAAATGGATCACAGTCATAGCCAAAAAATTCCGTAGCCTAATCCAGACCCAAACTTGAGATGACTAATTGACCCATTATCTTTTTCATAACTTTAAACTAAAAAACCTAGCATATCACTAACCCTATTATAGAATAAACTCAGCCACCACTCTTGATAACAATTGACAAAAACTAACGCCTCTCTTATCTTTTAAGAAATAGCAACGACGATGTCTCGAACATGAAATCTCGCCAACTACATCTTTCTGCTAAAACCTACAAATCATATATTTTTCTTTGTTCACACAAAAGTATCGCCCACAACCTTGTTTTTATTACTTTTTTGCTCAAAGTAATCGAAGGTCTCGAGTTTCATTCGAGTCAGATCTTTTTGTTTCTTTTGCTAATGTATAGATTGTATTTGCTGATGTTGTAGTTTTTTGAGATTGATCTTCTTCTTCTAATCTTCTATGTTTTTTTTTTCTTTTCTGTTTTCGGTTTGGTACCTACATGACAAACATCGAAACAAAGAATAGTTGCAACTCCATTATAAAATCAAGATGTTACGGTTGTGATTCTTTTTTGATGTTCTTCTTTTTTTCTATTTTTTTTCCTGGATTGGCTTCATGTGTTACCTGTACACACGAAAAAAATAGGTAAAAAAAAAAACGATTAATAAAGGTATAGGGTAGGTTATGTTTGTGTTCTCGTTTAGTGTTTCAATCAAGATCAATGATGAGTTTGATGGTATAGATCTTTAAAGATCTCATCTTTAAAGAGATAGGCTGAGATCTTTCTTTTAATAGTGTGGGGATGATTTTTTTTTGTTATTTGAAGATGGGAATTAAGATAGATTGAAAAAAACTGATATATTAATTGAGGTTTATCCAAGCAATGAATATGTATTGTATGTGTGTTTGTGTGATCATATCTTGCGTATGTGATACTAGTATCAACAAAATACTAACACATGTGTTTTGACACATAATATAAAGGCGTTTATGGATTTAATTTTTTCAGTTGTTGTTCAACCATGTCTACATCTTTTTTAGTTGTGGGGATTATATTGTGACGGAGTGGTGATGGGAATATGTGATCTTTTATATTTTTATAGGTAAAAAGAAGTGTAACTTCATGAACACTTGGTTTGCTTGTAACTCCTGCAACTCTTGGTTTGCTTGTAAATTCTACAACTGTTTGGATTAAATGAACTTGAAAACCGCAAGATCTTTGGCATTCTTACTATGAACTAATCTTTTAAACGGGATGTATTTGTCTCATTCTTCAGTAGTACCATACTTTACATAGCTTAGGAAAATTGTACTTCCATTAAATGGACACGTGCTCATTTAATTTTGGAACCTAAAATTTACATGTTTGTGTTCTCGTTTTGTGTTTCAATCAAGATTAATGATGAGTTTGATGGTATAGATCTTTAAAATCTCATTATTAAAGAGATAAGCTGAGATATTTCTTGTAATAGTAAGGGGATGAATTTTTTTTGTTATATGAAGATGGGGATTAAGATAGATTGAAAAAAAACTAATATCTTAATTGAGGTTTATCTGAGCTATGAATATGTATTGTATGTGTGTTTGTGTGATCATATCTTGCGTATGTGTCACTGGTATCAAGAAAACACTAACAAATGTGTTTTGACACATAATATAAAGGCGTTTATGGTTTTAATTTGTTCAGTTGTTATTCAACCGTGTCTACATCTTTTTTAGGTTTTATTATATTGTGACAGAATGGTGATGGGAAATATGTGATGTTTTAAATTTTTATAGATTAAAAAACTGGTTATGAGGAGTCTAACTTCATGAACACTTGGTTTGCTTATAACTCCTGCAACTGTTGGTTTGCTTGTAAATCCTGCAACTGTTAGTTTGCTTTGATTAAATGAACTTGTAAACCGCAAGATCTTTGGCATTCTTACTATGAACTAATCTTTCAAACGAGATGTATTTGTGCATTCTTTAGTATTACCATACATTACATAGCTTAGGAAAATTGTACTTCCATTAAATGGACACCTGAACATTTAATTTTGGAACCTAAAATTTATATATAATAGATATTCACATTGTACAATAATTAAAAGCGTATATATCTAAAAAATCGTACATATGTTGTCTACCTAAAATGACGGTGTACATATTTTTGAAAATCATACCGAACCAACGGGTGCAATCAGGAACCACAACACAATCGATTTAGCTAGCCAATAAAAATTGATAGAAGATGAACGAGAGAGAACCTATCAAATCGATAAGAACGCCTCCATTACTTAAATATGTACTACTTTTGTAATGGCACATAAACATTTACTACCTATAAAAGAGATTGTACTTTCTCTCCAAAATTTTAAGTAGTACAACCTTATAAGCTTTAATGCAAACCTTTAAAACACAAAAACTTCATAAATTTATTTCTTTATCAACTAATGAGCAATACATATTAAATGACAAAATGAATAAAAAATAATAAGCAACATGTACAATGATTATTGCTATAGATTGTAATTTTTTACATACAATTATTTAAGTTGTACACTAATGTAAGTTTACTATCAAAATTATGTTTGATTTTGAACCATATAACTTTTTGTAAATTTGCATATTCGAAACATATATCGTCTATGTATGTATTTTAGTAAAAATTTAGTGAAGTACTAATCATTATTTTAATTTGGATTTAATCGTACATATCAAAGTTGGAAGATTCTAAGGTTATTAAATATATGAGTGTAAAGATAAAAACTACAAAGATTTTCTGTATTTACACGCTATATAATAATATGACAAATGTTACACATATTAGCAAATATCTTTCACCATTAGTCATCACAATCTCATAATAGTACTTTATATGAAATTATTTATTTTATTTCAAGTTATCCTAATTTAAAACTTTCATCATTATTTATAAATTATTATTGAAAAATATGCATAATTATAAACATTATGGTCGCAGAATTTAGTTTTAGGGTACCCACAGTTGCAATACGCGGGTACCCTTGTAGTGCAATACGTATAAATTATTAATGTTATAAACAATAAATTTTAGATATTTGATAGCTATTTAGTATTCATTAATGTAAATTTAATACCATATTTTCTTTATTTATATAGCCTATCCACCTCCTTAGTTTTCCTGCACCCCACTCCAAGTTTAGGCCCATTAAGATATTTAGTTACGTTAATGATAAAAACAAAATCTTTCTAGAATCACCTATAGCAATTTTCAGCCGACTAGGGGTATAGCGCTTCTAGAATTGATTTTTAATCCCGCAATTTAATTACGCGCGTACCTTAAATTAATTAAACACGTAACTAATTTAAATACCGTTAATTAAATAATAAGTGAAGTTTTATTAAACGTTTAATAAATAATAAACGTATAATAAAGTGTGTTCTCTATATTTGAGTGTGTGCCCCCGATAAGTTCATTCATTCCCGATGGGTAAAGGATCGCATATCTTGACAGCTCCCACTTGTGACATTTTAAGACATAGTACATCCGTAATAAAGTATCTAGCAATACTTGATTATTACCGAAAATGATTGAGGTATAGTTTCAAGAAGAATATCTCAAAAGTAATAATGGTATAAGATTATGTGGCTTGCTAATAATCATCCCTTTTTTCTAGTACCCGTTAAACTATGGATACAGATCATGACTCATTCCATATAGTTTAACATTTATTTCTTGTTAATGAATTAAATTCAGATATACCAAATGTAAGCAAGAATCATCTTGAATGACCCTTTGGGTATGGCCATACAATTACCTGATTAGTTTTGGAGAGGATCCAGTGGTACTAAACCACACTATATCAAGTGGAGGAACAAATTCTATATTAACTGCAAGTGTCTGTAAATCGTGCTTCAAAACACTTCCAGCTATAGCCTTTAAAACTATCTGTTGCGAGAATAGAGTCTAACTTATAATCAAGAAATGATATCCACACATGCACAAACCTTGTTTGCATCTCAAGTCTAAGTACGACTTAATCACCATTTTCGAAAAATTAATTATAACAAGGATCCAAAAGTAATATTCAAAAGTTCGGGGTGTCCAATACGCATAATGAATAACATATGAGTTTGGTGGGAACCGTGCATAATATTTAAAGAATATAACCACACTCATAATTATCTTAATGTAGAGAATATTCACATATTGCTAACCGATAAGGGACATATTAGAATAATCAATATCCAAGGATTTAAACATACAAATATAGGAGAACAATAATTATATGAATGAAAACAAACATCAAGTATCTTTATTCATCAGAAAATAAAAATTGTCTTACAATCCCATGTTGGGAATAAAATGTTCAAGACTTAGCCACTAACATAGTTTTTGCTAGCCGCTGATGGAGTCTTCACTAGCCACTGTCAGAGTGATGTGTAGCCACTGATGGAAAGCCACTAGTAGAAGACACTAAACCATTGATGGATTTCCATGGATCTGCATGGATATAATTCTAGAAGAATATACACGTGTATATGTCGATTACACTTTTATTACTTTATACATTCGTCGAGTCGATCATAGTAAGCTTTATGGTTTTGGCAAACCATAACACACATCCAGTGTGTTAGTATTTGGTAATATTATAGTTTGAGAGTTTGGTTTAACTTTGTGTTTGTGTTTTTTACCCAGTTGTTATTGCATAACACTTGGTTTGTTAATCAAGCAAAGTTTCTCTACGTATTACTCTTGATTTATCTCGGGTGGTACAAAGCTAAATCGATCTCAGTTTGGGATCAACATGTGGTATCAGAGCTTGTTGAGAAACTTTGATCTTAAGAACAAAACCCTTACAAAATCCTAATCACACATTCCTAACTCTGAACGATATCTACTTCTGAAAACCCACCAAACACTACTCACCCCACTACAACATCAAACTCCTAATCCTTGACCCTAAAAACATTGAACTATGGGAGTTCAGGATCAAACAATATCTCATGGTGGATCACTACATCCTCTGGAAATCATTCAACTTGGAATACCTTCACACCAACTAAAAAGAAGGTTAAGAAAATGATTAATGGTGTGGAAACTGAAGTTGAAGATGGTCTTATGGATCAGTAGAAAGTGCCACATCCACTGAAGAGATTGATCAAAGAAAGAATGACATGAAGGCACTCATATGTCTTCAATTGGCACTTGATCCGAAGAAACAATACAAGTTTAGGAAGTATGAGTCTACTAAAGAGTTATGGATAGCAATTAAGAAGACCTTTGGTGGTAATGAAGCCACTTTAAATAAAAGAAGGAAGAAGTTGACTAAGGAGTTATCTACTTTCAAAAATTTCCCTGGTGAAAAGCTTAGTGATGTTAGAAGTCGTTTGCATGATCTCACTAGCAAGTTAGAGTTCATGGAAGTGGATTTGGATAATGAAGAGATAAATACCATGTTTCTGAATAGTCTTTCAGATTCCTAGTATGTTCAAGCACAAGGTTGACTAATGAAAGATGATCTTGCTGATAGAGATTTTAATGACATATACAATCACTTGAAAGTCATGGAGGCTGCTATCTTGAAAAGAAGTAGAGCTTCATCAAGATCAAACTCTCTAGAAACATGGACTTTGTTTCTAACAGTGGGTACTCTCCCTCTGACAGTAGGTATGTAATCCATGACAGTGGGAAAGATTCTCACAATGGAAAGAACTTCGTCTCCACTGTATCTACACAAAAAAATCATTCTTCTAGTGACAATTACAAGCCTGCTAGAATTGATAAAGATACTATATGTGCATACATTGCTGCATTACCACATGGTTCTCCAGTGATGTATGAGGACCTTTAACAAATTTCTGACTCAGAGCTTGAGGAGATGGACGTCAAGTGAAATATGACGCTTAGTAGCATAAGAGCCAATATATTCTACAAGAAGTATGATAAAAAGATCACCTTCAACAACTTATAGTCTGCTAGGTTTGACAAGTCCAAATTTGAGTGCTATAACTGTCGAAGAATGGGACACTTTGCAAGGGAATGCAAGTCTCCAAGAAGAGACGATACTGGAAAGGTTTAAGAAGCATTGTTAAAGTTGAGGAAGCTGATTCAAATGCTATGGTTTCCATGCAAGGCATTGATGGAGTAGGATGGGATTGGAGCTTCATGGGAGAAGAAGCTGAGGTGAATCAAGACTTAATAACACATGAATAAGCTAAGAAGGATATGTTGAATTTTCCTTCATCGCCAAATCATCTTCTTCATTGGAAAATGAGGTATATAATGATGCTTTTGTAGTAAAGGTTGTAGGAAAAACACTAAGGCTCTTCAAACTAATGTTCAAATTTAAAATGAAAAGCTTAAACAAACAGAAGCTGACCTTCATAACTATAAAAGAGGGCTTTCACTATAACACCCCCACCAAATGCTATGCGCAGCAGAACTACAACATTTGGGTGCTATACAGTTATCATCACACACAAGCTATTTCGAACGACTCAAAGAGACGTAGAAATTTAAACATAAATTAAAGATTGTTTAAAACAACTAGGTCTAATGTTTTCCAAACCCCATAAATAATATAAAACAGAGTTTGTGTTTTGGTCCCCACTGAATCTCAATCCAAAATACATTTTTCGTTCACATGACATAATATAAAGTATTTAAGTGCTAAAAGGGAGGAAAAACAAAGTAGACCGCCAAGCCACAACAACTTCCATCCTCGCATGCTCCACTGCTATCAACCTTGATTACCTGAAACACATGCTTGAAATCGTCAACACAAAGGTTGAGCGAATCTATAGGTTTATCAAATCATCAGTTGAACATAAGTGTTAAAAACCAATCATGATCATTCAATAGCATTGTGGCCATACAATCTATTATTCAAGGATATGACAATTGTGTTTAAGCTCATGACACTAAACCGTTAACTCAATCACCCGCGTAATAATTACTGACGTGATTCAGATGAAACCAGTGCCCCTACTAAGGCATTAGTTGCAATTATACCTTATCTCTCATACAAGATAATCTACCGCAGAACTTACTCAACGTACAGCTTCTCGGCTAGCATTGGGTCGTTAGCCCCGTAGTACTACAAATTGTATAAGCGGCTATTTCCAACCCACACAAGGGCAAGACAATAGTTAATAGTTCATGAATTTAGGGACTTTTGCAACTAGGTACTCAACACAATTCAAGGCAACATTCGGGTCCAACAATCATTCATGACTTATGTTCATTTTCATTTAAATTAGCATGTATCCCCCTCGCGGGTAAAAACATTTGAAATAAGTAAAGAGCGAGGCTATAGACTCACCTTGCGTAGTAGTAGTGGTTCTAGCGAAGACGTAACGAGAAATGTCACCGACGACGTGGATGCCCGGGAAAATCAAACACTTGACCTAAAAGTCAAAGTACGAAAACCAAATCAATACACCGTGTACATAATTGTACTAAACACATGCAAATGCAAACACACTCAATGCTTATAAAAACTCACGCCAAAGTCAAACAAGTAGTTGTTACTAGACTTATACCATTTATCAATGTTATTAAAGTTACTATCCATTTTACGGTTTCGCCGATACTTACCAAAAGTACGGACTGTTTTACTATACTTAACCATTTTTATAAAATTTGAGAAAATTCTCAAAAATACCTTAAGACCTGTAGAAAACCCATTTTTAATCCCATTAAAAGTTTTCGCTTTTACCACCCGTTACTCAACACATTACTAAACCTACGTTTTTCGGACTGAAATTGTACTTTGACCAAGTCGGACTCATTTGACCCATTTAAAATATACCATTGACCTCTACGACACCTAAGTCTAATAATAGACTCAAATACACAGGTTTGAGACAAAAAATCAACCTTTGATCATTTACCAAACTAAACCTATGGTCCCCGGGATTTGACCCAAACCAAACACAAATTCGGATTGTGTTGATTCTCATCTCCCGGTACACGAACTTTCAAAATATTATAACTTTTGACTCGTTTGGAATCGTAAGCTCTACCTTATACCAAAACGAAGCTAAGACAAAGCTCTACAACCATATCTCATCATCTAGACCTGGAGTTAGACTTAAACCCACGAAAATACCCCTAAAGTTTCTGATCTAAAAACACCTCTTTCAAAACCGTAAAAATCAGCATTCCAACCCTTTTTCTTACATCCTAGACCTATTATAACACCAATTAACCAATCCAAAACATCCTAACTATCCTTAATTACTTGTATGAACAATCACAACAAAAACCCATTTCATAAATCATACATGCAATAGATTCTAACCATTTAAAAACATCAAAAACATCACTAAAAACATAACCCCACAACACATTTCATCAAACACCATGAGCACCCAAAAAACCCAAAAAATTCGTGGCTTTAGGGGCTGTGGAAACACAAAAATCATAAACCCCATTATGTTTTATAGGTGAATTAACATTATATACACATGAATTAAACATGTGTATGGTTTAATTAGATCAAAACCCGTTTTTGAAAAATCACAAATTTTTGGAAAAATCAAAGATGTTGCATGTGTGTTTTTAATGGATTAGATTACTTACAATGATGAAACAAGAGGTGGTATTTGATTGGATTTGTCAAAAATCAAGTTTTTGTGGCGGATCTATGGTGGTGGTGGTGGTAGGCCGGCGGCCTAGAGAGAAAAGGGAGAGAGTGTGTGTGTTTTGAAATGAAAAATGAGTTGTGTGTGTGTAAAATTGGCCTTTTATATGGTGGGGAGGGTATATTGTGTAATATTGGTTTTCTTTTGGCCTTAGTTGTAAGATAACTTTTTAAAAAGGCAAAAATGGTACCTAGTAAGTTTTTATAAATTTATGAGAGTCGGGTTTCGTCCCGGCTACCTCAAAATACTTTTAAGTGGTTCAAACGCACACAAAATGAATATACACATGGTTCCGACTCGACTTAACACGTAATAAGAATAAAATCTTGAAAAACTCAAATATCGATCAATCGCTAATAAAATGTAAGTTTTGGGCATTCGTCGGTATCGTAGTCGTTATCGGTTCTTCTTAAATCGTCAAACATTAAATTATGACCGTAAACGTTGGTTTCAACTTAAACCGTCAAATAAATCCACGATAAAAATTCTTAAAAATTTCAAAAATATACGTAAAATAGGATTAAATAAATGACGTTAGGCTCGGGATATCACATCCATAAGAGCAACAACTTAAGAGAGATGCTCATACTGAACAGCTCTTGAGACAATAACTTAGCATCTTACGGAACTTTCACGGGTCTTACATCCTCCCCTCCTTAAAGGAGCGACGTCCCGGCGCTCTCCGGTTCTTATACTCGCATTTTGTACTACTAGAAAGATGTGTACTTCTTCCTAAAGAGGTCTTCACATTCCGATGTGGACTTCGGTTCACGTCTCGGATTCCATCACACCTTCACAATGAGTATTATACCTTGCTTCAATCTCTTACCATCTTGATCCATGATCTCCTCTTCAATTTCCCAAAATTCTTCCTACGCTCCTCGCGGTTAACAAGTGATTCTTAATTTACACCATCTCTTCCGTAGCCCCTCGAATCATTTCGATCCCATTCAACTGACTTTTTCTTACTTCACTCTATCCAACTGGCGATTCACATTTTCATCATCATAATTCCTCAAAGGCTGCAGCTTCAATGCTACCGTGGTAAATGTCGTTGTACAAAAATACTACCAACGGCAAGTATCGATCTCAGCAACTATCAAAATCAATCACACACGTTCGGAGCATGTCTTCCAACTTTCGAATCGCCCTTTCACTTGGTTCATCATCTCATAAAAACAACTACTCACAAAATAAAATCGCACGGGTCACACCTAACCCCATCGAAAACGTTCAGAATATACAAGACGAAGCAATTATTACTAGTCGTACAAAATCACCTTGTCGCAATATTAGGTACATACAAACCTATTTCCAAAAAAAACGAATTCATCGATACGGTATTCATTCGATGTATACATAACTCTCTCGAAAACATCACAAACCAATCAAACATAAAAGCCATTATGAAGCACATAAAGCTGTATCACGACATGTTTGCGAAATAGCCAAACCATTCCAAGTAAATAAGTTCAACCAAGTTAACTCATGCTTGCTAATCAGCCAAGCCATGATGAAATAAGAAATGTTGACATATTTCTCGGATGAGTCCAGTCAAAAGAAAATTGCAAGTTTAAGAAGGTTTACGAGCTTGCCAGCTATGGATGCATATCCAAAAAGAAAATAAAATAAAATAAAATACATACATATGTCATCGCAGAGTGCTCACACACGGATCCATACCCAATATATATATATATATATGTATATATTACAAGAACACCATCTCACTTTCATCCCAAACGTGGTCAAAATCTCAATAAGCATCATCGTTCACAGTAATAAAAAAATATTACATGGCACATGTTCTTCAGGATCGGACTTCATTGGACAATGTCGTCTCAAGTTCTCACAACTTACGATCACTTGACCAGATCACATACAACATAAACACATAAAAGACAAGGGTTCACCATAAAAACATCAACTATGTTTATCCATCGTTTAACCATCGATAATAAAGGATGGTTGAGTCAAGCAAAGAGGATTCCTTTCTCAAACGAACGAAGACGACAATGGAATTGTCTTCCAACTACCGATGGACAGTTGTTAAACTTCAACAGTTTATCTCGTGTCGTTGACATATCAAAAGAACAAGATAAGAAAATATATAAAGTACGATACATTCGACGTAGGAGAAGTCTTCGTCATTTCCCTTAGAGTTATTCAAACTCGGTGTTCCTCTACTTCGGCAGTCTCCTATTTTTGTTTAAATTTCTCCTCAGTGTCGGTACGAGTCCCTTTGGTATTTCATCAACACCCTCGTGATTCCGATGAAATTCGCACGTTACACACACACATAAAAACATCTTCCAAAATTATTCGGTCACAGTGACTTACTAAGTCAACGCCAAACCAAAAGAAAAGATTTCAAAGAACACAAGAAAATTCAAAAAAAAAAATTTCTAGGAGTCAAGGAGAATACGATTACTTGCAAAAATGATCCACCATTTTAAAAAGAAACGTCCTCATCCAATACGTTTATCAAAACACTACAAGTTTCAAGATGACCAATTTGTTTGACACGATAGTGCCCTTCCTAAACTATGCATAATTAGCTAGATCATGCATACTTAAGGGTCAAGCAACAACAACCAACAAAACAGGACTCTTCCCGAATTATGCATAGTTAGCTAAGTTGTGCATAATTGAGGATCGAGTGACGACACAAACATCATTAATTACATACCAAATATGACTACGAAAGTTTTCGACCTAATCTTCAAAATAATTAAACCATTTGAAATGGAATTTGAAATGGGAAATTATTGTTACCATCGTTTTAAGAAACACATCAAACATTTTTCATACACTTTGAAAACATATTTTTGCTTTGCCTTTTTATGAGAAAATAAATAAATAATTAAATAAAGAAATCGACACCCTTCGCATTTGGTTGAACGAACCATTTAACACACTCATACATATTTTTAAATAGACTATTCACAAAATGGCGGTAAGGTGGTTCAAGATTAAAGATCATTGCAAGCACAACAAGTAATAAAATCAAAAAGCAATGAGATCGAACGAGGTAAACGAGCAATATTATTGCCAGCTAAAATTTAACTACATTAGAAATGAAAATACTTCAAATATATGACAAAAGTCTCGGGATAACAACAGCGATCTACGAATACATAGAGTAAAAATTGAATATCAACACAAGCGTCAAAGATAAAACAACGCTCATAATTCCCATCGTCTCAAGTTGCACACACATTCCACCAAGGGTATACGGGGAGAGAAGAATAATCACTTGGTTAAATAGAAACAATTTCACCAGGAAGATCGAGTTCTTTCACCTCTATAGTTTGGTAAAGCGGCTTCGCCTCCTCGCTTTTATTCAGTTATAAATAAATAACCAATTTAATGAAGATTTATAGCATCATTCAAGCAAATACAAAATCTTAGGTTCCATTAACCGTAAGAAGAAAAATCACGGCGTCCATTAACAGGACAAAAATATACCGGGTGACATACCCATATTTTCAAGTAATAGCGAAGTAGTATTTTAAAAATAAATAACGGTTTCATACCATAGACAATATTAAAATAAACAATTACATGACTACCCAAGCTCAGACATAGACTCGCAAAGTCGAAGAAGAGATGTCGTATGATCGAACCATCGTGACTCAAAACATTATATATACATATTTATTAAATAATATACAAGTAGGCGTGTGTTGTATAATCCAGTTACGTATAATAATTAGTGTTACCTTGTACATTGTAAAACCGAACATTTACACATTTTTAATTTGTGTTACACCATTAAAGAATTTATACCTTTCATTTCTCAATCTTTACAAAGTTTTTATTTCTGGAAAATTTCAATCTCTCGGAAATTATTAACATTAGTAGAGGCGGTGACTCGGTTATCATAATTGACAAATCATTAGTTTTGAAAATCTCGATACTTGCGTCAAAATCTCATTAATCTTCATATTTTAATTACCAAAAACGTACATAGTAAGAATTTCCAAAGTTTCTCATTACTGTTATTAAGACTTATCTCATTACGTATATACAAATATCCAAAATAACTCAATCTAGTCCAATTATCTCTTAAAATCAACTTTTGACTTTTTATTATACATAAGTCTTCCTTAAAACTGGTTTGTTAAATCACATTCGCGCACTTCGACTCAAATGATAAAGAGGTTTCACGTAGTTTTATCTCAGATAATTTACTGATTTTAGTCGATACTTGAATCTCAATGATAATAATAAAATAATAAATAATTAAGATGCTTATTTCAATAATTCAAAGATATATAAAATTCAACTTTTAATCAGTAGCCCGTTATCAAGTGATTTTAAAATTAACACATCTCGCAGCGGAATAAAACAAAAGATTTTTCAAACGATTTTAAACAAGCATCATCGAATTATGCATAGGGATTCTCTATAGCGACAATTAAATAAACAAATGGTTTCCAATGACGTTCCATCAAGATTTTGTAATTCATTTCAAGCATTATAATTTCTCACTTAAAGTGTACATTCCGATTTTAACCCAGTTTATTCACTACAACGAGTGACGAGTTCTAGTTTATACCAATGCATACGTAAACATAACCTTATGTTTAAAATAAAACCAATTTTACAAAGTTTCTAGCTCCAAAACACATGCCCACATCTTCTACTCATGTTTTATATTACAAGATACGTCAAAAGTTTACTATATTGACCCGAAAATTAATTCATACTAAATCCAAGTTACATATACTAAATAGTCATATCGTAAATTTTATTATAAACTCCTTTTTAAATTATATTAAACAAATTCTTAACAAATCCATCACAAGCTCCTAGTATTAAATTATTAATATATAAAAACAAGGATTTTACGAGTAGTATAAATTACTTATTATGATATACCAACCACGGTTGAAGGAAAAACAATTTCACTTTGTCCATTTCTTCTCTACACTTATTTTTACTCGTTACAAGACACATCTTAAGTCATTTTTGTCCAAAAGTTTCATTCACCATTTATTTAATACGTAAAGCACTTTATGTTTAAATCATTCGATCAACAAAGTTCGATGCTTACTTAACTCGCACAAATGTCGGACCTCGTCATGTAAAATATTAACTTCAAAATAATGAAACAACAAAACAAAATGAAATAAATGGAACGAGAATACGTATGTCAACTAAATGTTGTTATCGGCCTCGGATGAGTCTCGAAATCGTACTCCACTAAGTTAACACAAAAACCAACCAAATTCCAAGTTATCACGATTGGTCACAACGCTAGTCTATTTTAAAACACATCTTTAAATTCAAGTAGAATAGTAAACAACGATTAAATGGCAACACGCCTCCACCACGTTTTATAACATACACATGTGATTCTCCGCTACGATGTACGCATCGTTGATTATACTTCGTCTATATTATAGTTACGCCAACTATCATATCAAACCCATAAGGAATAAAGGAAATACAGTAATACGATAGTAATTTACGTTCCAAAAAGAAGATGTCCAAAATGACACATCACGGTGCGATAACGACAATCGAGATCAATCTAGTCAATATACAATATGTTACGAAGCGTTATTTACGTATCTAGAGTATCAAACGAGGTTCATATTCGGTTATCCGAACAATAAATTAATTATCAAGATTGATAATTAGCGGTAAGGCCGAATTCTCAAAAAAACCGCATTTTAATGTACGATAATTACCCAAGGACCATTGCTTCGCGTGCAATGCCTTTAAATACCATAGTATATACATACTTATACATACAACCATTCCTACATACACGTAGGATTATAACGCGGTGTTGCCATGTAATGCAATGTAGCCCGTTATGCCAATTACATGCAACATATACGATAATCTTTACAGGAATTTGCAAATTACGATGATAAGTACTCAACGTACAAAACAATATATCTCAATATATATCATAGTATTTACTTACTAAATACTCGGGAATTCATATCAATTTTGAGGGATACATCTAAAATATAAAGCAATGCTAAAGAAAGCTTACCGGAGCCATGCAGGATAGTTGTGTGCTTGGACAATTTCTTACGACACCAAAAGTTATAGTTTAGGATTTTTCAAAATGACCTAGTTCTCTATAACTCATGGCTCTAATTACAAATCTATAACACCCCCACCAAATGCTATGCGCAGCAGAACTACAACATTTGGGTGCTATACAGTTATCATCACACACAAGCTATTTCGAACGACTCAAAGAGACGTAGAAATTTAAACATAAATTAAAGATTGTTTAAAACAACCAGGTCTACTGTTTTCCAAACCCCACAAATAATATAAAAGAGAGTTTGCGTTTTGGTCCCCACTGAATCTCAATCCAAAATACAATTTTCGTTCACATGACATAATATAAAGTATTTAAGTGCTAAAAGGGAGGAAAAACAAAGTAGACCGCCAAGCCACAACAACTTCCATCCTCGCATGCTCCACTGCTATCAACCTTTATTACCTGAAACACATGCTTGAAATCGTCAACACAAAGGTTGAGCGAATCTATAGGTTTATCAAATCATCAGTTGAACATAAGTGTTAAAAACCAATCATGATCATTCAATAGCATTGTGGCCATACAATCTATTATTCAAGGATGTGACAATTGTGTTTAAGCTCATGACACTAAACCGTTAACTCAATCACCCGCGTAATAATTACCGACGTGATTCAGATGAAACCAGTGCCCCCACTAAGGCATTAGTTGCAATTATACCTTATCTCTCATACAAGATAATCTACCGCAGAACTTACTCAACGTACAGCTTCTCGGCTAGCATTGGGTCGTTAGCCCCGTAGTACTACAAATTGTATAAGCGGCTATTTCCAACCCACACAAGGGCAAGACAATAGTTAATAGTTCATGAATTTAGGGACTTTTGCAACTAGGTACTCAACACAATTCAAGGCAACATTCGGGTCCAACAATCATTCATGACTTATGTTCATTTTCATTTAAATTAGCATGTATCCCCCTCGCGGGTAAAAACATTTGAAATAAGTAAAGAGCGAGGCTATAGACTCACCTTGCGTAGTAGTAGTGGTTCTAGCAAAGACGTAACGAGAAATGTCACCGACGACGTGGATGCCCGGGAAAATCAAACACTTGACCTAAAAGTCAAAGTACGAAAACCAAATCAATACACCGTGTACATAATTGTACTAAACACACGCAAATGAAAACACACTCAATGCTTATGAAAACTCACGCCAAAGTCAAACAAGTAGTTGTTACTAGACTTATACCATTTATCAATGTTATTAAAGTTACTATCCATTTTAAGGTTTCGCCGATACTTACCAAAAGTACGGACTGTTTTACTATACTTAACCATTTTTATAAAATTTGAGAAAATTCTCAAAAATACCTTAAGACCTGTAGAAAACCCATTTTTAATCCCATTAAAAGTTTTCGCTTTTACGACCCGTTACTCAACACATTACTAAACCTACATTTTTCGGACTGAAATTGCACTTTGACCAAGTCGGACTCATTTGACCCATTTAAAATATACCATTGACCTCTACGACACCTAAGTCTAATAGACTCAAATACACAGGTTTGAGACCAAAAATCAACCTTTGACCATTTACCAAACTAAACCTATGGTCCCCGGGATTTGACCCAAACCAAACACAAATTCGGATTGTGTTGATTCTCATCTCCCGGTACACGAACTTTCAAAATATCGTAACTTTTGACTCGTTTGGAGTCGTAAGCTCTACCTTATACCAAAACGAAGCTAAGACAAAGCTCTACAACAATATCTCATCATCTAGACCTGGACTTAGACTTAATCCTACGAAAATACCCCTAAAGTTTCTGATCTAAAAACACCTCTTTCAAAACCGTAAAAATCATCATTCCAACCCTTTTTCTTACATCCTAGACCTATTATAACACCAATTAACCAATCCAAAACATCCTAACTATCCTTAATTACTTGTATGAACAATCACAACAAAAACCCATTTCATAAATCATACATTCAATAGATTCTAACCATTTAAAAACATCAAAAACATCACTAAAAACATAACCCCACAACACATTTCATCAAACACCATGAGCACCCAAAAACCCCCAAAAATTCGTGGCTTTAGGGGCTGTGGAAACACAAAAATCATAAACCCCATTATGTTTTATAGGTGAATTAACATTATATACACATGAATTAAACATGTGTATGGTTTAATTAGATCAAAACCCGTTTTTGAAAAATCACAAATTTTTGGAAAAATCAAAGATGTTGCATGTGTGTTTTTAATGGATTAGATTACTTACAATGATGAAACAAGAGGTGGTATTTGATTGGATTTATCAAAAATCAAGTTTTTGTGGCGGATCTATGGTGGTGGTGGTGGTAGGCCGGCGACCTAGAGAGAAAAGGGAGAGAGTGTGTGTGTTTTGAAATGAAAAATGAGTGGTGTGTGTGTAAAATTGGCCTTTTATATGGTAGGGAGGGTAGATTGTGTATTATTGGTTTTCTTTTGGCCTTAGTTGTAAGATAACTTTTTAAAAAGGCAAAAATGGTACCTAGTAAGTTTTAATAAATTTACGAGAGTCGGGTTTCGTCCCGGCTACCTCAAAATACTTTTAAGTGGTTCAAACGCACACAAAACGAATATACACATGGTTTCGACTCAACTTAACACGTAATAAGAATAAAATCTCGAAAAACTCAAATATCGATCAATCGATAATAAAATGTAAGTTTTGGGCATTCGTCGGTATCGTAGTCGTTATCGGTTCTTCTTAAATCGTCAAACATTAAATTATGACCGTAAACGTTGGTTTCAACTTAAACCGTCAAATAAATCCACGATAAAAATTCTTAAAAATTTCAAAAATATACGTAAAATAGGATTAAATAAATGACGTTGGGCTCGGGATATCACATCCACAAGAGCAACAACTTAAGAGAGATGCTCATACTGAACAGCTCTTGAGACAATAACTTAGCATCTTACGGAACTTTCACGGGTCTTACATTCACAATCTGATGGTAGGTTTATTGAGTATAAGCAGATGGAAACCATAAGGATAAAATTCTTATCTTAGAAAGAGACTTAAGAGTTTGTAACGAGTCTAATGCGATTTTAAGATAGATAAGGTCAATAAATCTAAGGAGAACATAGATGTTAAAATTGAAAATTTTGAGAAGGCTAGTTGATTGAGTCATTTTCGTACACCCGAAAGGTTATCATAGTTCCGGCGAAGCGTGAATGGAAATTCGAGTTTATGTCTCAATTTTGATGCTCAAATAGAAAAGGTTTTGATTTGAATATTTAAATCTACCAATTTTAACGACTAAATATTAAAATATATAAAAGCGATAAGAATAAAAATTAAACTACAATTATAAAGCGAGAGATATCTAATGTAATAATAATGACAATAAAGATCCTACTAAATAACTATAATCAAAACTACTCAAATCACGACATTAAAGTTAAACATTAACAAGCCATCAATAACGATTATATTTAAGCTAATGAAATAAAAACAAGGAAAGAGATAAGAGAATAGAACCCGAATTGATGAACTGGAGACAAAAAATTAACCACCTGATCTAATAACTAAATTATATTTAAAATCTATTACTTTCAAAGTTTTTATCAAACTAATTTGCGGATAAAGTTGTCAATTTTATCAACTAACTACCAAGATAAAAACAAATCAAGTTTTAAACTTTATATAATAATTTAGCTACAAGTCCCATTAAGCTCGCCGCCAAAAGTGATGAACCGGATACGCCGAGATAACATAAAACATAAAACGTTAACGATAATTAAGATAAACGACATTTTTTAGAAACAAAACTATTTTTAACTAATTCTAAATTTATTAAAACTGACTTTTTAACTAAAAAAAATGCTTTTTTAGAAAATTCATAAAAGAGAATATGTAGACTAATTTAAATACAGATTTGGTAAAATAGACTATTAAAGAAAAGGCTTATTAATTAAGTGGTGCAAAATGATTATAAGAAAATGGTTTAACAATTTGGTAAAACGTTTGTTAAAAATAGATGAGGTCATGAGCCGATTCCCATGAACTCTATTTTTTTCATATTTTTATTTAGGCTTATGTTTTATAAAATCACACTGCTTAAAAACAAATACACCAAATACATAAGCTAGCACTCTAAATCAAACCGAAACCACAACTTCTACCGAACAAGAGGCGGAGAAAAACACCATAAGACCCAGCATCATTATTCGACCCGAATCAATATCTAACATTATCTACCGGAAACATCAAAACCGCTCGAATCATAAATCCTATATCTGAATGTTTAATAACCGAGACCATAAAACATATCATCAATAGAAAGCATAACTATCTTCAATCGAATACATAAAACAGTTTTATTAACCATCAAACCGGAAATCCTTAAAGTATCTATGTAAAACGAATCCACAAGATTCAAGCAATAACATGTATTTGACCGAATCTAGTACAAGGGTTTCAATATGAAAAATAAATCTACTTTATAATACTCCTAGAATTTTAAACAAATCTAATCCTAAAAGAAAAAAAACGTAGGAGAAAATAAATGAGTTATATGGAATGTGTTTGTTGCCTATCTAGAAACCTTATCTAAAAAAGAAAGACTACTAAAAAAAATGAATAAGAAGTCTGCTGCTTTTGTACGCAGCCTCCAACTCAATATATCTGATCTCACTCGTGGGCCTTGCTGGGCTTGCTACAAGCTGATGGGCTGCGTCCCTTTACTTTCTTTTGCTGGGCCTTTAATGGTCTTTTGGGCTGCGTTGTTTGTTGTATAATAATGGGTCGGTTCGACCCATTTAAATGGTGTCGGGCCGGACCAATAAAACACGAACGCACCGTCAAACTTGATTTTACGTGCTCTTTCCATATCTTGTGCTCGTTTTTTGCTCTTTGGCTTCCTTTTTGCTCCTTTTCTTCATATCCGTACCTACAATAATAAATAACACATTTTAAACAATATATGCACTAAACGTACACTTTTGCTATTTATTATGCGAAAAATGAAGGGAAATTCACACTAAATGCATGAATAATTACGTGTTTAACACACCCCTACACGTAAACGTTGCTTGCCCCCAAGTAACTATCATCACAAACGTTAAATCTAAAAACAATTTAAAACCACTTTATTCGAAATCGACTTGTTAATAAAATAAAAATAAAAATACATTGTGACACGCCATGCTCGACTTTTTATTCAAGGTATAAGGATCGTAGAACGGGAAACGCGCAAACTGGGTGTCTCCAGGGAATAAATATCGTCATCCTCTTTTTATTACTCCCAACTAAACTAAAATTCCTTGTGCAAACGTTTTGTCAAAATGCTAACACTACTTATACTAATAAACTATGTAAATATAACTTTTCACTCCTATAATTATAAAGACTAGGCAAGTGTGTTCGTTTTCAAAATTTTGATCGTTCAAATCTACATTTGTTATGGTTGCTAATCATCTAAGTGGAATATTAGACTCACCGAAAATGACGAGATTTAAGAATCAAAAATGGCCTTTCCCATGTAGAGGCTTTCTTCTCGAAACGTCCCAACCTCATCGGTTAAGTGCCCGGGCTTTTGACACCCCACGGAGAATAGTACCGGGATTGGCGGGATTTTGAAGTCAAAGATCTTGAAATCACCGCTAAGCTAATAAAAGACACTTAGATGAAAAACAACGGCGGTAATTAGAGAATGAAGATTCAAAGGAGAGATCACTCCATCTTCTCAGCTTGTTCTTTAGCAAAGCTTAGGAGGCTAGGTTTTTACACCCTCGAGAATAGTATCGGAGCTCATGGGACCTTTGACTTCTACACTCTCTAATACCGTCTAAACTCTTATAAAAAATTGATGAATTCTAGTTCAACTTCAGATTTAAATTTAAGAAAAAGCAAGTTTCTCACAATTATAAATAAAGCAAAAAAAACACTTATTCATTTATTCAACTCTAACTCTATTAAACATTTTTTCCTTTTTTTTTCAATCAATTTTTTTTCTTTTTTTCAATTTTCTTTTTTTTATCTCTTTTTTTTCTCTTTTTTTGATTCAATTTTTTTTCAGCATATTTATTCACACAACATTATTTCAATTTTTTAGAAAGTATGCTTTCACTCAAATTTAAATAAAAAGTTGAACTAGGACTCTATATCAAAATTTCATAAGAATTTATTTTTGCATAACAAAACGATTTTTAACGTTCAAATGATTGAAAAAACACACTTATTTAGTCTAGTTATAATCTAGGAGGAAAATCCACAGGTTACTCATATAAGTTCTAAAGAGAACCAACTACTCCACGTTTAGCATTTTTATTTGCACAATTCCCAAAAGCTTAGTCTAAATGTTAAGAGAGCAGCCAAATCAACACTCAGGCAGAGTCGGGATCCCCTTTGTTCTAGCCTACGGGATAAGTCAATCACGCACGGTCAAAAACGTTTTATTATTAAAAAACAAACACACATTTGATCAAAATAGGATGCAAGAGGGTAAAGAAGTAGGCATGAATATGACCAATATGATATAAACCCCACTACACTTAGAACCGAACGTTGGCCTCAATGTTCAAAAGTGATAAGGTGCTACCCCTACACTTAAGAACACAAAAGGCTAATGCTAAAATTCCAAGTGTAAGAAGGGGAACAACATTATATATATATATAGATAATGATCAGAACTGAGTACTTCCCAGATATAAACATGAAGATCGTTCGGAGACTGAATGAAGAAGATGATGGAAACAACAACATCAATCCTCTGAAAGTCTTCTCGATCAAAGGGAACCCTGCACACAAAAATAAATACCAACAAGCACACATGGAAAGTAGAACGCCCCTACACTTATGTTAGAAAATAGATAAAAGAAGGATAGATCATCGGGTTGCCTCCAGAGAAGCACTTGTTTTTCTTAACCGAGTCACGAGCCTAACTCGACCCCGAATTAAATGGTCCATAGGGGAGCAAGAGAATCACCACTGGCTCAAAACAAATATGAAAGGGTCAAAATCATATCATCATTACCGGATGAGAATAGAGAAGAAGAATCCATAGTATAAGTCAAGAAAAGCATAAGGATTCTTATAACATACGAGAAATAGGTATAAAGGCGATCCTTAAGAATACTCTTCTTCGCCAAGGGCGGGAGGGTGGGAGAAAAAGATATCAAAGTGTCACCTGAGGACACTAGATAGAAACTCAAAGCAAGAGTCGATGAGGTAACCAGTAAAACATCACAAGTAATAGCAACATCAACGTCTCCTCCAGGATCAAAACACTCATTCTCATTTCCCGGTATGAAATGAGGAGAGTAAAATTGATACATCACCCGCTTGGGCGTGCACGCGGTAGGACTGGGTGGCAACATAATATGAGTAATATTAGAAGAAATATCTACCACCCGCGTCACCTCACCAGACCGAATCAAACGGAAGGTAGGGTCAAATCTCTCTAGCTCCTCTACGATGGGAGGTGGCATGGCTAACAAAGAATGCTCATCAATAGGAAGAGAGTCGGAGATATCAATGTCCTCAATCCCCTCTCCAAAGGGAGGATTCACCTCACTAGAGATGTAGGTGTCATCAAAATCAAATAAAGGGTTCGAATAAATCTTGAAATTTTCCTTCAGAACGTCTTCATCGCATAGTGACTCGTCATCACTAGAAGTAAAATCATCATCGAGATCAAAAAGAGGGTTAGAGAAAGCCAAAGAATCATCTCGCAAGATGTCGGTGAGAGGTAATGGATCATCACTAGAAAGAGATTCACACTCACTATCACTATCGGAAGCAACCGTATGCTCACTTTGCATTGGAATAAGAATCTCATCACAAGGAATAGTGATAAGACCCTCATCCCCCATGATGAGAGAGGCATCGTTCTCTGTAGTGGAAGAATCGAGAATAGGAGTGGTAGTCTCACATGATGATTAAGATCGTAAATATTATCCTTGTCATCATCATAATAATAAGGAATCCCACGAGGCGTAGAGGTATAAGCACTAAGAATAGATACTTGATCTTGTCGCTCTTGCTCGTCCCGTGTTTCGCTTAGTCGAATTAAACCGTCACGAAGTCTGAAAAGAAGGACTCGTTCTTCGTCACTGAAAGAAGGTTGATGATCGAGGGTGTAATGCGGGGGCTCAAAATTATGAAAACTAGAATTATAGCATGGATCGAGCTCATAATAATTCATCGGTTGACAAGAAAAAGTGTCCTAAGGGCCCCCACAATTGTTACGACACGGGTATTAAAAAAACCCGATGCATTTTGTGGATAAGGATTGATTGTAGTGTTTTACTACTCTTTAGGAAAAGAGCGTAAATAGCGGTAAGTATTAAGTACGATGGTTTAGGAAAACCGTGCACAAATGACCCTCAATCAAATAAAGAGATGAGAGAAAGAGTTCGTTTCCCAAGGAGTTATTTGTGTTGTGAATTAACTTGTATTTATTTGAGATTAATATTGAGAAGAATGGGGATGAGAAGATGAAAGACAGATACGTTAAAATTAAACTACGACGAAAACGTAAAGCCGTGAAAAACTACCCAGATTAAAAATTTATTAAAACCAAAAACAAAATATCAAAAATTAAAAAGGCTAAAAAGAAGTCAATAATAATATAAATAAAGACAAAAATCCAACAAAGATATTTTAAAACCTTTTATTAATTAAATAATTAATTTTAAATGCTAATTAAAGCCCTAAAATTAAATTTAACTAATTCAAATGTCTAAAATATGATTTTATTGAATAGTCACTTAACTTATATTATTAGAAGAGTAAAAAGTAATTTTCTAAAAATTAAAAGCTAATAAAACTATTTTTAAAACCCTAAAAATGATTTAAACTAATTAAAAACTAATTAAACTTAAAATAATTATAAAAATAAATCTAAAAGTGATAAAAATAATCTAAAAATGGAAATAGTCCTAATTTATGATAAAGAACCTAAGAAAAATGAAAAAGAAAGAAAAATAAAATTTTGAAAATTAAATAATAAAATAATATTAAAATAATACTAAAAATAAAAAGTTACTAAAATTTGAAATAAAAAATTTCTAAAAATCCTAATTAATATAACTAAGAGAAAAACACAAATTATAGCTCCTAAACCTTTTTTAATAATTTTATAAAAATCTTTAAAGTTTATAAAAAACCTTAAAATATTATAAAATTAAAAATAAATGTTTTTGAAACCAAAATTTGATGTAAACCTCAAAAATATATTTTTAAAACTAAAAACTATTTTTCCTAAAAATTTAAAATCTTTTTGGTATTTTTTAATTACTTTATAAAAAACGTATATTAAATAAATTCTAGAAAATAAATAAATAAAAGGAAAATTATAAAAATAAGCTAGAAAAATCTCTAATGCTAATATTATCCTAGGAAAATTCAAAATAAGCAAAAACGAATATCAAATAAGCTGAAAATAAGCTAAATAAGCCACGGCTTTATTTAGAAAAGCTAATTGAAAAACAGGTTAAGAGATTTAACTTTTCACCCTTGGTCAGTAAAAGACCCAAGGGCGCAATGGTTATGTCTGATGTGTGTGGGAGTGGTGACGGGGGTTCGAATCTTAGCAACCCTTTTTGCCCGTTTTCTTTTTTTATATTTTTTAAACTTTTGCCAACCAACTTGACAACACCCAAATGCTTAGAAACCAACTCCAATACACTTTTTAACACTTATATGACCAAGATTAAACAATGAACGTGGCCAGGTTCAAAATATGAACACAAGCAGATTGAACTTTGTTTTGTTTTCTTGTTTAGCCAAGAGGACTTGGGCTAATGGCTTATTTGATGCTTATTTTTGGAGCAATAGGGCACTCTTGTGCTCCTTTGAGCACAAGAAGTCACAACAAATAAGAAAGATGCACTTAGCACACAAAGATCAATCAAAAAGCACTCAACAGCCTAATCAATGTTTCTGTGATGTTTTTTTAGGGTCTGGTGGTTATTGATGCAGTTTACTAGCACACTAGTTGGATTCAAATCACCAAAATTGGTATACTTATTCACCAATAGGTACTCAATCAATAGCAACAACTCATATAGCCTATATCTTAACAGAAATCCAAGAATCATACACAAAAACTCAATAAAATAGGCAAATGATGAGCATGCAGATTCTATGCTTACTCTTTTTCTTTTTCAAGCATACAAACCACTCAAATCTTGTTCCAAACTCACTTACCACTAACTAACACCCTATCCTAATACTTATCAATCCTTTTATCACCCTTAAACAACACAATCAAAGATCATTGTTCTGTTAAACCTCGTTGCCAAACACCACTTAAAAACTTTGAAAACATTTTCCCAAATCAAAACCTTACAATACTAAGCAAAACTGATAACCAAGCATCTAAACATGTATAACAACTCAAAATAACACCAATCAAAGCAGATTAACACACAAATAGCACAAAACCAAAGGAGATCATACAAAATGCAATTTCTGAGATTTTCTAAGGTAAAAGAGAAAATTACCTTAGGGCTTTAACATCCAAAGCCCTAGAGGGTGTAAAACCCTCCTCCAAACCAGCTGGGGCTGGTGCTGAACTAATATCAACAAGCCTTATCCCTGTTTAAAACAATCAAGAAAACAAGAATAAAACAAGCAAAAGAATATTCTGTTTACTTTATTTTTTTTTTTCTTAAAATCTTTCCCAAACCTTTGAGACTTTCTTAAAACGATTTTATTACACTTTTATCACAATTTAAACCAAATTCTCTTAACATCAAACCTAGAACAGATTACACCAAAATTTTCCAAATTTCCTCAAAACCTCAAATAACTTTAAAACTCAAAGTTACTTTACCAAATTAAAGTATGGAACTCAGAATCCCTTCACAATTAGACACAAACTTTAACAAATAAAAAAGGAATTATAATTGAATTTTTTTCAAAAACCAAACTTTTTATTTCAATTAAAAGGAATTACAAATTATGAAGGAAAACTGGAACAAGGGCTTCACACAATCTGTGAGCTCCTTATATAGTACTCTAAGAACATACTAGAAGCTAAAATTAAAACCCTAATACACTAGAAAAATCCTAAAATGCCCTTGACGATTTTGAGGTGTTTGAGCTGTCCATTTGATCTCATCCGTTTATTTTTGCTTTGGGAGAAAGCTATGCATCCTGGTGGTTGATTGGGTACACGTCATTAGCTTGGGGACCAAGGAGTTCTCTGATTGGATGATAGGGGAATTGGGGGTGGGGTCCACAGTGAGTGGTTTGGGGTTTTTAGGTGTGGGTTTGTTTTCTGCATGTGTGAATCATGCGTGTGCAAGGTTAATTGCATTTTAACCTTGTTTAAGTTGAGGTGAAAACTGGGTGGGGTGAAAGGAGTACAGTAACTCCTTTGATCCGTATTTGGGGGAAAAGTACTTGTTAGGCGCCCTTTTTGGTTTGAATCTTTCAACTTGGCACTTCTGGTCCTTGTGTTTCCTTTCTTTTGTCTTTTCACTTTAAAAACCCATCAGCGCCCTATTTAGCTTATATCAACTTCCAAGGTTTGGCAATTTTGGCACCAAACTTTGACAAAAAGGTTTCAAGGATGATTTTTGCCATTTTGAGTATTTTCAAGGGCTGTTCTTGGACAATATTGATCTTCAAAGGTCTTCATTGTATCTTTCACTTCATGAGGGACCATTATTGGCAATTTTGATTTGTTGAGGGACTAATCTTGCCATTTCTTCAAAGTTGAAGGACCTTTTGTGTAATTTTGACAAACTTAAGGGACCAAACTTGTAATTATGAATATACAAGGGTTTTAAGTGTCATTTCTTCAATAAATAAGGATCAATCTTGTTTGTCTTCAAGTCTTCAAGGGTATTTGTTGAAAATTCCATGATTAGGGCCCGGTTCTTTGTACGGCTTCGTTTCTCGTGTTCGTTTTTCCTTGTATCTTGTGATCTTTTGTCTTTTTCACGATATCCATACCTAAAATACACAAGTAAACAAACACAAGCATATATATGGTATTTTATGACATTTTAATGCATTTAAAGCCCGAAAAGAACGATGAGATCATGTATAAATGCCATCTCATCACTCCCCCATACTAAGCCATTGCCGTGCCCTCACGCAATGCTAGAATAAAGTATCTAAGCATCACCAAAGTTCAATTTTATTAACCTTTATTGAAGAGTAAAAGACTTGCAACATACTACGAGAATGTGTAAAGACATAATGTATGATTTTCATCACCAAAATGTGACTTTTAGGGTCTAAGAATAGAAACAAGTTAATGTTCCTTAGAGTAAACTTCGTCATCCTTGATTGTCATACATTCCATGCTAAGTGCAAAAACAAGATCATTGTTGGTACAAGTCACAATGCTAACACTACTCATACGTTCAAATTGTGTAATACTTTTTCTTCCTGCAATCCTAGTTATTATAAAAGGAAATGGGTTACTAGCATTTTTTATCTATTTGTCATGGATCACAAGTGATTCATATTGACTTATTTGAGTAGTTATTAGTCCGAAAGTAAAGTAGCACGATTTGATCAATAGTTAGCCGAAGGACAAAATCTTTTAAAACGGCTTCTCGTGTATCTCCTTAAGTTCATATCTTGGCATAACTCGTTTCACGATTTGAGACCTTTCTCGGACCGATATTTGGCATGTACTTCATACTTCAAATCTTGGGAAGACGTTCTCGAAATTATGGTCTTCTCTTCATATATTTGGAATTTCTTCACTTGACGTTTTTGAGAGATTCTTCATATAGGACCACGACTTCATCATTTTTTCTTCAATCTTTACTTTGGATTTTGATATACAACGATCCGCCTCCTTTTCGGACTTGGATATATTTATCCTCATACCTTGTTAGGGTCTTTTTGGATAGACTTTCTCCATTCTTTAGGGGAGTAATAGCTTCTCGTCGTGTGTCTCGATCCTTCATATTGATTTTGGAATAATGATACTTCACATCATCTTTGGATCTTTAGCAAAAATAGAGCTCCTCATGCCTTGTTAGGGCCTTTTTGGATGATCGCCAATCTTCGCGTCCCGCTTCAATAAGTTATGCCTTGGCTATGAACTCTATTCAACCCCGAGCAACTTTTAAACGATCTTGTGCTAGAGGCTAAGTAACCTTTCAAATCGTACGACCTTACTTATTGCAATTATGATTATTCCTAATGCATTGATCTTATGGGAAGAAAAAGCCACAATTAAAAACATATGAGTTTTTGAAAGAACACTTTCATGTTCTACGTTTAGCATGATCACTTGTCTAACTCTATCATTTCTCGTTCTTCACTATTTAAAGACCTCTAATAAAAGAGACTCGTGAATACTTAGCCATGCAAGTCAAAATTAAGCCAAATTTGGATTAGCTTTCATTAAGACTATATCAAATCAAAGTTTTGGGTTTTCAAGCCACCTATAGGATCTTGCACTTTCTTGGACTTTTTCAAGTTTAGAGAATGCGTTTTAAAGTTCCCTTGATAAGTGACTTTCCAGAATCAATTATAGGAACTTGCGAAAAGTTCTTGTTCTTAACCCGAATGAATTAAGACTTTCGCGTTTTAAAGCTCCCTATATAAAAGTCTAGCAAAACTTGAATTGAGCGGGTTAAGAAATGTAAATGGCTCCAAATGCCCATCAAGTCAAAAATTAACTCTTATTCTACCCATCGGAAAATATACATTCGTGTCTTAAAAACACTTATGAAAACTAAGAAAAATTTTAAAATTTGGCCATTTTTAGCCTTATTATCAAAACAAAACATTGAAAGTTGGAAAACGTGAGGGTGTAGCAAAGCAAGTACCTATTCACCCCCCCATACTAAAAGTAAACATTGTCCTCAATGTTTCGAGTCTAAAGGTGGAGTACCCCCATACTAGAGACGAATAGTCGAATGCTTAGGATCTAGCATGGAAAGGGTAATCAACAATATATCTAAAGCCGTTTATTAATTATGCTAAAAGATAATTGTTAGAACAATAAAGGATATGTCATGGAATCGTGAAAAACTTCTTCAAACGAACGATGGAGGCTCACGTAAACGAACACGAGAGTCTTTAATCGTAGACGATGATGATGATCTAGATAACACAATCACAAACAACCACGAGACAACGAGTTGGAAGGGTACAAGTCCCCTTATTAGTGAACATAAAGCATAAAGATAAGCATGGGATCTCCCCCACGAGGCACCTCGTTTTTGATTACCGAGTCATGAGCTCGACTCGATCCCCTTAAAATGTGAACATTTAGGGAAATCAATGGTGTGGTCAATTTTTGATGGGGCTTACATGATAAACAAGGCCCAAAAGCAACCGGTATAAAGGACTAAGTCCTTAGATGATACAAAATACCGGGGTCGAAGATGGCGTTCTCGTTTCCATTGGAAAAACAAATTAACGCCACTTCATCACGTGCCATAAACTCAAAGAGTTTGAAGAAAATAGATGAGAAGTAGAAGGGTGAGACAATTGGTAAGACAAACGTTTGAGCTACTCGAGGTAGACTCGCACCAAGCAAATAGATATAGATTCCATTTATTGCATCGGTGGAAGACCGAGATTTCCCATTACATGAAATTCCGGGATCGAATATCTCGTCCTCGGTGGACAAGGATGAGGGAACATAAGGGGCTTCCCCCATACTAGAACCACACAAAACATCGTCAAAAGGAGTAGACGAGTTTGTAGCACTCAAATCACGTGGTGATGACGGAGTTAGATTTGTAGAAAAATCAATTAAATCACATTTAAGATCTTTTTCTTTGTTATCTTTTGAACTCTCCTTATGAAAACCCTTTTTGATTATGTCGAAAACATTTGGTGTTTCTAAGACGATGTTAGTCACACTAAAAATTCTCACATTTTGAAACCGTTTTGGTTTTGGTGGTGGCAAGTTCTCAAAACGTTTATTGACGAAGAAAACCTCCCCATCGGGGCCAACATATTCATCATCCGAAAGATCTTCCGTAGAAACCGGCAACTTATCAATACTTTTCAAGAATGAATGTTCGAGATGAGGCGAAGAATTTTTCGATTCAAGTATTGATGGTTTCTTCTTTGTAGGCTTTGCACTCATAACCTCCACCGGCGGAGGAAATGGTAAATTGTTTTTGGAGACATTCCCTAAAACTCTTGGGGAAAATTCTTTGCAAATGACATTGGTCGAGTCACCATGGTTTAAAGTTGCAATAGAATATACATGAGAAAGATTGGAGTTTTGTGTTGCATTGATGACAAGTTCTTCCTCATTGAAACGAAGGGTGATTTTTCGAGCATGAACATCGATAAGTGCTCTTGATGTATCCAAAAATGAACGACCCAAAATGAGAGGAACTTTTCGATCGATGGGAATATCTACAACGATAAATTCAACGGGATAGTAAAACTTTCCGACTTTAACAAAAACGTCCTCGGCTACTCCACATGCCATGATCGTAGAATGATCGGCCATCTCGATGGACATGTTCGAAGGAGTAAGAGCCGGAAGCGAAAGCGATTTGAAAATCTCGAGAGGCATTAAATTAATACTAGCGCCAAGATCGGCCAAGGCGTAGCATTCCTCCATATCTTGAATTGCACACGGAATCAAAAATTTACCGGGATCACCGACTTTTTGTGGTATGCGGCTTAGAAAAACCGATGAACAACTAGACGATTGTTGTAACTTTTCTTTGTTGTTTAGCATACTTTTGAAGTTTGCGGCGAATCGAGGCATCATGATAAGAGCGTCGGCAAAACTTATGTTAAAATGTAGATCACGAAACATTTTCATAAATAGCTCAAATTGATAATTGTTCCTTTCTTGTGCTTTCTCTTTGTTACGTCTCGAAGGGTAAGGTAAAGGTGGTGTGGGTTGGTCATTAGGCAACGGCCTTGGAAACTCGGGTTCCACAATTGGTATTGGTGTAACCGTAGGTGTGGTTTGAGCGGTACTTCGTGGGATTGTAATGTGCTCCTTTTCGACCATCACCTCGGGTTCTTTCTCGATTTCCTTCTCCGTAGAAGTACTTGGACGAGAGATTGGTTCCTTGAAAGTTTTACCACTTCGTGTAGTAATAACCTTCATTTCTCCCTTCGGGTTTGCAATGGTATCACTAGGAAGACCACCCGAAGAAGAGGGCTTACACATGATAGCTTCAAACATCTTAGCCATTCGGTCCTCAAATTTTGATTGCCTAGCATCCGCTTTCAATAACTCTTGCTTAATCTCATGTTGTCCTAATTCCATCTTTTGTTGGTTTTGTTGAAGACGTTGGACATTTCCTTCCATTTTGTTTGCATGAGTTTTAAGTTCATTAGCAAGTTCATTTTTAAGCTCGTTTTTCAACTCGGATCTTAAGCTAATCATCTCACGTTGCATATTATCAAATTTAGCATCATTTGCTTTTGCATAATCCAAAAATTCTCCTTGCAAATTTTTCGTGTGAGCATTTTGAAAACCTTGTGTAGTGTTTTGAAAATCACGGTTTTGATTTTGATTAGAGATTTGTCCATTCCCACTTTGATAATTCCCTTTGTTGTAATTGCGTGTGTTGCCTTGGTAATTACCTTGGTTGTTGTTTCGATAATTGTTAACATTTTGGTTTGGTGGAGCTTGATTTTGGCGGGAACCTTGGCCGTTTTGGTTGTAAGTTCCCGTTGCTACATAAGCACTCGAAGTGTTACCATCCGCGGTAATGCACTCGGAAAGATCATGAGCTCCCCCACACGATAAACAACTCTTAGCAACCGCTTTAACCGAAGCGGAATTGGAAGCTTCTTGAGCCTTCCAATGGGACATTAGATTAGCAAATCTATCAAAAAACCGATTTTCCTCATTAGCTTCATCATGTAAGGCATTAATGCTACGAGACGATTGTGATGATGATGACGAACCCATATTGGCAACACTCGGTGTGTTACGAGGGCTATAAACCTTAGATCGATTTTCAATGATTTGTAAAGCCTCATTTGTCGTCTTGCACAAAAAATTACCACCCGCGGCGGCATTCAAATAATCTCGTTCATGATCATTAAGCCCATTATAAAAAGTATCAATTTGATGCAATTCCGAAAAATCATGGTGAGGACATTCATGTAACATCTCTTTAAATCGTTCCCATGCCATTGAAAAACTTTCATTGTTACGTTGCACAAATCGTGAAATCTCATTTTTTAAGTGTGTTGTTTTAGATGGTGGAAAAAACTTGTTCACAAACTTAGAACGAGATCGGCCCATGTCAAAATCGAATTTGGCGGTTCTTTCTCGAGCCAAATTTTTGCGGGTCCATCCAACGAGTATGGAAACAACATCATCTTAATGGCGTCATGCGGAACATCTTTGAATTTGCTAGTAGCGGTGAGACGGTTGAAATTCCTAATATGGTAATGCGGGTTGTCTTTCTCGTGACCTCGAAACTTGTTTGCTTGTAGCATCGACATTAAACCCGTCTTAATCTCGAAATTCTCCGCAAGGATGGCGGGAATAACAATTGCCTCTCCAAAACCCTCGGTGGGTGCTTGTAGCAACTCCATCATAGTACGATTAGCCATGACGACTTCTTGTTCTATAATAGGTTCAACAATTGGAGGTTCTTCAACAATCAACGATCCTTGATTTGCTTGCTTTTGAAGACGTTTACGAGCTCGTTTTGCTTGATTACGAGTGATCATAAACTTCACGAAGAATGGGAGGTGAGCAAAGAAGATTCTTTTTGGTTGTTTTGTGGATTTTCAATTTTTTGTGTTTTTGATGATATTTAATTTTTTTGGATTTTGGTGTATCTTCGTAGACAACAATCTACAAAATCTCTCCTCGAATCAAACTCTTGATTAAAGAAGCCTCAAAGGAATGAAAACGATCACGTGGAGTGAACGCCTTCGAATGACTTTAGAACTTTGGTGAAAACCAAATTGTTCACGAGGGTTTAATCACAAAGAAAACCAAGCAAATATAGTATACGTATTAATACTTTAGGCGGCAAAACCCTCGATTAGCCTTCAATGTCAAAATACTCACAAGCAAGCGGGGAAACGAGGCGGCGCGAAGCACTTAAGAGCCTTTTTCCTTAGGGTATATTTTATAATACCCGCCTTATACCCACCTTATAGTTCGTATCTTTCAAAATCGAGCTTCACGAAAGTATTTATCTATTTTTGCCTTTTCTTTTTGTTTGAGATTCGAATACAATAATTAGGAGATCAAATCCCAATTAAGGTTGTGTTTTCACACTTTTGGAGATATTGTATTTTTATTGTGATACTTAATACAATATATTAATAATATTTGTAAAGAAAAACCAAGAAAACCGATAATACGTGTTAAGGGAGTTCCACTTAACACAAATACTATTTATGGATAATATCAAAAACAAAATTTTCCAAATTAAAGCACAACACACCTCCCCGGCAGCGGCGCCAATAATGATTGTAGTGTTTTACTACTCTTTAGGAAAAGAGCGTAAATAGCGGTAAGTATTAAGTACGACGGTTTAGGAAAACCGTGCACAAATGACCCTCAATCAAATAAAGAGATGAGAGAAAGAGTTCGTTTCCCAAGGAGGTATTTGTGTTGTGAATTAACTTGTATTTATTTGAGATTAATATTGAGAAGAATGGGGATGAGAAGATGAAAGACGGATACGTTAAAATTAAACTACGACGAAAACGTAAAGCCGTGAAAAACTACCCAAATTAAAAATTTATTAAAACCAAAAACAAAATATCAAAAATTAAAAAGGCTAAAAAGAAGTCAATAATAATATAAATAAAGATAAAAATCCAACAAAGATATTTTAAAACCTTTTATTAATTAAATAATTAATTTTAAATGCTAATTAAAGCCCTAAAATTAAATTTAACTAATTCAAATGTCTAAAATATGATTTTATTGAATAGTCACTTAACTTATATTATTAGAAGACTAAAAAGTAATTTTCTAAAAATTAAAAGCTAATAAAACTATTTTTAAAACCCTAAAAATGATTTAAACTAATTAAAAACTAATTAAACTTAAAATAATTATAAAAATAAATCTAAAAGTGATAAAAATAATCTAAAAATGGAAATAGTCCTAATTTATGATAAAGAACCTAAGAAAAATGAAAAAGAAAGAAAAATAAAATTTTGAAAATTAAATAATAAAATAATATTAAAATAATACTAAAAATAAAAAGTTACTAAAAATTGAAATAAAGTTTATAAAAAACCTTAAAATATTATAAAATTAAAAATAAATGTTTTTGAAACCAAAATTTGATGTAAACCTCAAAAATATATTTTAAAAACTAAAAACTATTTTTCCTAAAAATTTAAAATCTTTTTGGTATTTTTTAATGACTTTATAAAAAACGTATATTAAATAAATTCTAGAAAATAAATAAATAAAAGGAAAATTATAAAAATAAGCTAGAAAAATCTCTAATGCTAATATTATCCTAGGAAAATTCAAAATAAGCAAAAACAAATATCAAATAAGCTGAAAATAAGCTAAATAAGCCACGACTTTATTTAGAAAAGCTAATTGAAAAACAGGTTAAGAGATTTAACTTTGCACCCTTGGTCAGTAAAAGACCCAAGGGCGCAATGGTTATGTCTGATGTGTGTGGGAGTGGGGACGGGGGTTCGAATCTTAGCAACCCTTTTTGCCCGTTTTCTTTTTTTATATTTTTTAAACTTTTGCCAACCAACTTGACAACACCCAAATGCTTAGAAACCAACTCCAATACACTTTTTAACACTTATATGACCAAGATTAAACAATGAACGTGGCCAGGTTCAAAATATGAACACAAGCAGATTGAACTTTGTTTTGCTTTCTTGTTTAGCCAAGAGGACTTGGGCTAATGGCTTATTTGATGCTTATTTTTGGAGCAATAGGGCACTCTTGTGCTCCTTTGAGCACAAGAAGTCACAACAAATAAGAAAGATGCACTTAGCACACAAAGATCAATCAAAAAGCACTCAACAGCCTAATCAATGTTTCTGTGATGTTTTTTTAGGGTCTGGTGGTTATTGATGCAGTTTACTAGCACACTAGTTGGATTCAAATCACCAAAATTGGTATACTTATTCACCAATAGGTACTCAATCAATAGCAACAACTCATATAGCCTATATCTTAACAGAAATCCAAGAATCATACACAAAAACTCAATAAAATAGGCAAATGATGAGCATGCAGATTCTATGCTTACTCTTTTTCTTTTTCAAGCATACAAACCACTCAAATCTTGTTCCAAACTCACTTACCACTAACTAACACCCTATCCTAATACTTATCAATCCTTTTATCACCCTTAAACAACACAATCAAAGATCATTGTTCTGTTAAACCTCGTTGCCAAACACCACTTAAAAACTTTGAAAACGTTTTCCCAAATCAAAACCTTACAATACTAAGCAAAACTGATAACCAAGCATCTAAACATGTATAACAACTCAAAATAACACCAATCAAAGCAGATTAACACACAAATAGCACAAAACCAAAGGAGATCATACAAAATGCAATTTCTGAGATTTTCTAAGGTAAAAGAGAAAATTACCTTAGGGCTTTAACATCCAAAGCCCTAGAGGGTGTAAAACCCTCCTCCAAACCAGCTGGGGCTGGTGCTGAACTAATATCAACAAGCCTTATCCCTGTTTAAAACAATCAAGAAAACAAGAATAAAACAAGCAAAAGAATATTTTGTTTACTTTATTTTTTTTTTCTTAAAATCTTTCCCAAACCTTTGAGACTTTCTTAAAACGATTTTATTACACTTTTATCACAATTTAAACCAAATTCTCTTAACATCAAACCTAGAACAGATTACACCAAAATTTTCCAAATTTCCTCAAAACCTCAAATAACTTTAAAACTCAAAGTTACTTTACCAAATTAAAGTATGGAACTCAGAATCCCTTCACAATTAGACACAAACTTTAACAAATAAAAAAGGAATTATAATTGAATTTTTTTCAAAAACCAAACTTTTTATTTCAATTAAAAGGAATTACAAATTATGAAGGAAAACTGGAACAAGGGCTTCACACAATCTGTGAGCTCCTTATATAGTACTCTAAGAACATACTAGAAGCTAAAATTAAAACCCTAATACACTAGAAAAATCCTAAAATGCCCTTGACGATTTTGAGGTGTTTGAGCTGTCCATTTGATCTCATCCGTTTATTTTTGCTTTGGGAGAAAGCTATGCATCATGGTGGTTGATTGGGTACACGTCATTAGCTTGGGGACCAAGGAGTTCTCTGATTGGATGATAGGGGAATTGGGGGTGGGGTCCACAGTGAGTGGTTTGGGGTTTTTAGGTGTGGGTTTGTTTTCTGCATGTGTGAATCATGCGTGTGCAAGGTTAATTGCATTTTAACCTTGTTTAAGTTGAGGTGAAAACTGGGTGGGGTGAAAGGAGTACAGTAACTCCTTTGATCCGTATTTGGGGGAAAAGTACTTGTTAGGCGCCCTTTTTGGTTTGAATCTTTCAACTTGGCACTTCTGGTCCTTGTGTTTCCTTTCTTTTGTCTTTTCACTTTAAAAACCCATCAGCGCCCTATTTAGCTTATATCAACTTCCAAGGTTTGGCAATTTTGGCACCAAACTTTGACAAAAAGGTTTCAAGGATGATTTTTGCCATTTTGAGTATTTTCAAGGGCTGTTCTTGGACAATATTGATCTTCAAAGGTCTTCATTGTATCTTTCACTTCATGAGGGACCATTATTGGCAATTTTGATTTGTTGAGGGACTAATCTTGCCATTTCTTCAAAGTTGAAGGACCTTTTGTGTAATTTTGACAAACTTAAGGGACCAAACTTGTAATTATGAATATACAAGGGTTTTAAGTGTCATTTCTTCAATAAATAAGGATCAATCTTGTTTGTCTTCAAGTCTTCAAGGGTATTTGTTGAAAATTCCATGATTAGGGCCCGGTTCTTTGTACGGCTTCGTTTCTCGTGTTCGTTTTTCCTTGTATCTTGTGATCTTTTGTCTTTTTCACGATATCCATACTTAAAATACACAAGTAAACAAACACAAGCATATATATGGTATTTTATGACATTTTAATGCATTTAAAGCCCGAAAAGAACGATGAGATCATGTATAAATGCCATCTCATCAAGGATCCGCATAAATGTAAGAGGGTGAGATAGTGTCATTAGAGGTGAAGTACGAATTGATCGAATTGCAAATAGACAATGTCCAAATTGTGAATTAGGGAGATCTCTTCCGCACCGCTCGCATGAACACCATTGACATGATTGACTACCAGACGATGGTCTCCCACACTCTATACAATACGAATCCATGAAGAATTAAAAATAAGAGGGGTTGAAAAAAAGAATTAAACACGATAGAAGATAAAGAAGAATATTTTTGAAACTTTTTCTTTATATGATATATATAGTAATAAAGAAAAGTAGATAAATAAGAAAATAGTTTTGGTTTTTATAAATTTTATATATTTTTATGGATTTTTAAATATATATATATATATATATATATATATATATATATATATATATATATATATATATATCTTTACATTATATATAAGAGGAGGGATATGCCACATAAGCATCCATTAATCCACGTCATCAATTTTTTTAGCATTTTTGTAAAATCCATGAAAATTAGAATTTTTGTAAAAATTCAGTGATCTGTATGATTCGAACTCGAGACATTGTGTTCAGCATTAAAGAGAGTCAACCACTTGAGCAAGCCGATGGATTTGATAAATTATTCAAAATCAAATTAAAAAACCCTTAAATCACTCCTACATCAAATACACTTTTTTAACATATCAAATACACCTGATACAGCTTATTCGATCCATCAGTAGCTAGAACAAAAAAAACAATGGAGAAAATCAAAACTCCACGTGAAACCCTAATAAAATACATTCAGATGCGGTATGTTTACATATTTGATGCATTATATTGTGTATTAATTATATGAATTGACTAATTTTTGAATTTATTTTTTAGGGTTTTTTGAACCTCGAGGTTTTTTAGGAATATAACTTTTGTATGATTAATTCGTTCTTCGTGGAACACAGAAAAGCAAAAGATTCCAGGGTATGTGCTTTCTCATTATGAACTGATATTCATGTTTAATTTTTATTAGTGTTATGTATATCAGAAGTTCCTTATATCTTTTTTTTACGGAACCCTTTCAAAACCCTAATGATAATGTTTCTTTATACCTGTTTTTATCAAACCCTTATATAGGATGTCAGATATTGAGTTATAGCTGGATGGTTATCGTCACCTTCACCAATATCAAGAGTTTGCAAATAAATCTTCTATTCTTCCAGTTAGATGGGAAGAGCATAGCTCTAAAAACTTAACAGGCTGGCCATTAGTACTCCGTCAATGGCTTGAATTCACAAAACTGAATAGGATAACCATTAATGGAACTGATGGTATTGATGGGGCAATGCTCTGGATGGTGGACCACCGAGTCAGGCATTAAACCGAAAGTAAGATAATATATGTCATTGTTAAAAACATAAATTAGACAAACGTACTAAACTCAACTTTATAAATATACCAGCAGTTAGGTTTTAAGGGAGTTCAATTCTGATGTCACGTTAACAGGTATAACAATTCAACATAGCCAACAAACCCATCTCATGTTCGATAACTGTTAATCTGTTCAGTTTATTAATCATATAATATCAATGGAAATACGGTTGATAGGATCAAATAAAAAAACTCGCTCATATTTTTAATCTCTAATGACGTTTCATATCGTTATTAGGAAGAGGACTTGAAGTAATTCCGTCAATGGGGAAGCAAGACTCCTGGTCCTCCTGAGAACTTTGAAACTCCTGGAGTTTGAAGTTACCATTGGTTAGTATTAGATATGTGTAATTACTGAAATGTTGGGAAACATTCTTTTGCTTCTAAATGATTGTTATGCTATTGTTCCTAGGGCCTCTTGGTCAAGGTATTCCCAATGTTGTTGGTCTTGCTCTTGCTGAGAAGCATTTGGCTGCAAGATACTTAGATATGTGTACGCTACTGCCTCTAAAATATTGTATGTTCCAGGTTTGGTCAGTATTAAAACCTAGATTTTTGGCTTTATTAGAAAATCCTTTCAAGACAAAGCTCTTTGATATCATTGTTTTCGATGTGCGACCACCTTCAAATGAAGGTAATTAGGATGCCCTGTTTTTTTGTTTAAGGTATTAATTCTCTATCATTTCTATCATCATTGATTTTGGAACCACCTCATTGTTAGTATTTTTTTAATATTCCACTGATCAAAGCCAATGTAAAACTTGGACTTTTCTTCGCAGCTTTCTGTACAGGTTTGTTCTCATATTTCTTTGGTTCGTGAATTCTCAACTACGTAGTAAATGAACTAATATTGAATAAACAAGAAAAAAAATTACACCAAAATCAATGTAGAACTTTGAATAATGCTTGTGGTATCTTGAATGGTGTTCGTATTCTAAACACGGCTACGACTATCACTATGAGAGAATAGAACTTGGTGAACCATCCAACATAACTATTGTTAATCCACAGGTTAATGTTGTTCTCTTTTCTTTAATCAAATATGTGTTTTACTTGAATGTTTTTGGTTAATATTAGTAATTTTCAATTTTTAGCTTTAAAAATCTCCAATAGGGTTGAGTTAAAGGAAGTCGAAATTTGTATTAAGCCATATTGAATTGAGTTTGAACAAACAGTCAAACCAACAGATACAAAATGGAAGGTTGCTAGACTTCTTGCAATCTCCTTAAAAATAGGCTATTGGGAGGTTAGTTTTCCCTTTACTTCTAGATTCAATGAATCAAGTACAAATATCAAATATCTAAGATATGTATTGTAAATTTGGACAACTTAATTAAAAAAAAGGTAATGGATTTCATGTATCAGTTATAGTCTTAAATTATTTTTCTTTCATGTATATTTACATATAATTTAATTGATGAAATGATAGGTGAGAAATTTGGTACAATAGTTACCTTTGTTGTGATTGACGTGGACTATTACGGTTGCCTCTGTTGGGGATTCAGAATTTAAATTAGATACACAAGCCGGTGTCCTATCTCTATCGAATGTTGAAGATCAGGAATGTGTGTAACAACAAGTGGTGGGAAAATGGTACGTCTCAATCTTTTTGGAGGGAATGGGGTAAATAGATAACTACTCCAATCAATTTGAGCTTATTTCAGCTCTTTATCTCCAAGTTAATCATCAGTCAGCTGGTGAGTTTATTACTCTATATTTATGTATATCAGGACCAATGAACTTGATAACTTTCCATGATGAATTCGCAGCTAGCCAAGAATCAGTGCAAGTATGTTTACATTAATACAAAGTAAACAACTTCTTATACAAGCAAAAACAATGGCACAAGCTCAAAAATATATTCTTTCGATGGGTATCACGCCAGAAAATGTTGCACATCGCTTAGGCGTGATAAGGCAGGAACAAGACCAGGTTGTAGTGAGTTTCATTGAACTTTCAATACATTGTGTTATTTCTTTCATAAAAAAATTGTGTTTTTATTTCATATGTTCATTCCCATAGGGGGGGCTGCGGCTGCAACTTGCAATTGCAATTGCAACTGCTTTAGGAAATTCGAGGACGAGATCATTTCAGTTAAAGGGAAGCTAAAGATAGCGGTTTCAATATTTCTCTCATTTATATTATAATGTGTTTGCTTTCTTCTAAATTCTGATATAAATGTTCATTTCGAGAAGATCGATGACCCTAAAACCAGAAACGAAAGACCTGTTTACAATGTCTGTTGATGAAGGGATCCACCCAGGAACAAATTTGACGAATCTTACAAAACTGAAGCCAATATTTAAGAAAGACTGGTCAACTACTCCTGGTACACATCAACAAAGCTTTTGTAAGTTTCGTAATATAGTAGTTTTCAGCACAATTTCTTGCTATTAACCGCATGTACTTCAAGCCACTTGAGTGATGGTAATGGTGCTTTTATCCAGATGAATAAAAGACTTGCTATGAAGAAGGGGTTACCGATCCTTGGTGTATTCAGGTACATTTTCACTTTCTTCATATTTTTGTCTTTTTACATGCTTACTAGTTCTTGGTCTATTCAAATATTGTTTTTTTAAACAAGAACCTGAAAATTTATGTCGTCTGTTCAACTTACTTTCTTTATCAGTTTGTTTTATCAGTATCTTTCAAATATTGTTTGTTTGTCTCGTCTGAAAATTTGGTCTATTCTTGGTGTGAGTCTTGGAATTTAGTGCTAAAGAAGGTACCGTCAGGATTCCATCTCACATTTGGAATAAGTTATACTCTAAACAAGATCCAATGACTCCGTTAACTGATGTGAAGTACGTCTGGTTAGCAAAGGGAACATATAAAAAGATTTAATCAGAAGAAATCTGGTTCTTAAATATACCAAACCACAAAGTTGTTCTTGAACAACCCTTCGCCAACATGCAAATTTATCTGAAAATGAAGACTATCAAACATGGTGTGCGACCATCTACGTGTATGTGAGCTGAAACCCTCACCAAGTGTATCTGTTCTTGAAACAGATATTTAAGTTGACATTTTGGGTCTTGATACACTTCTTGAAAAACCCAACAACCAACACATCCTGAAACCGCTAACATTTGGGAAATTAGAATCTGGTTTTATAAATGAAGGGGAATACGTTTATTACAAATTTTCAGTAGATGATGACACATGGGCTATAATTAGTCAAGGATATGCTGAAATTGAAGTGAAGTTAGATTCAGAAGCTAAAGATGGAGATACTAATCTTTTTCTCAACACCCGTCATTATTCCCAAACACGCACCAACATGGTTGGTCTAGGAATGACATGGGTTCAAAATGGTTAGTTATTGGGTGAAAGGGCCAGAACCTGGGTGCTAAAACATACAGTGTCGGTTTATATGGCTTCAAAGGAACCACGAAGTAGAATATTATAGTATCCGTTGAAGATACTTCAAAATTAAAGGTAGGTCAACAACCTGTGTCTGCAGCTTCTTCATCAACAACAGATGGTGTAAAATGCACCAATTTTTTTATTTATTTTGAAGGGTAACTTATCATTAACAAACATGAGAACCATACATATCATTCCTCGAAAGCGAGGTGAGTTCAGAAGGAAAGGAAACATCCCACGTAATACTATGATTTGCAGTAAGCGCGAATTGAGTCGTCCAGTGAGCAACTTGGTTGTTAGATCGGTTAGTCCAAGAGAACGTAAGGTGCAAGTTCCTCGACCATGTGCGAATATCATCAATAAGAGGTCCTAAAGACCAAGGTGGGATAGCTTCCGTAGACGACAAATTTATGGCTACCTGAGAATCGGATTCCACAATAGCACCGGTCCATCCATGTATAATGCACCAAATGAAAACATTATATTCCCTTGAGAAGCATAGCACTTCACGAGGCGTATAGTAGAAGAGATAATAACATGAAGGATGTGGAATAGTGTTGAGGACGGAAGAGGTTAAGAACTATGTTCATTGCGAGAAATGTGGACTGACCTTTCTTAGTGGTGATATTGATAAACTCATGAAAGTGTTTCACGATCCGCTAACTTGTCCGTGTGGGTTCATCCTAGAGAAAACACAAATGGTAGGCAAGTATCTCTTATAGTTAGATTTTACAAGTTCAACCTAATTAACTTAGCAGTTTCGGCCAATCATTGCATTACAATCATGCTTTGAGCAACTTATGGCCAATTTGACTTGTTAGGGATATAAATGACTAGACTCAATATCTTTGAGTGTTTCATGAGTTGAAAAAGAATTATACATGGCTGATATGTCTTACTGTTCTTAAGCGTTTAAGCAATGTATCACTTAAGATAAATATGCTTTTTTTTGTAAACCAAGTATGGCAAAATAATGGTGACACAAACAAGTTTATGTTTTGCTAAAGGTGTGATGGTGCCTATCAGTGTTACTGTCAACAACCTTCACATGAGGTAAATCGACAACCCTTCGTTTCTCATGTTGAAAATTACGGGAAAGAGAGTGTACCATTATTTGTATTTTTTACTAATGTAGAATGACAGTAAAAATATTTGCGCCCAAGCATACAAAGTGTCAATCTACGCGTCTACAGTTCTGGGAAGTGGTTTATGTACCAGGTATACTTATTAAAATATATAAAGCTAAACACTTTTCGATGCTTAACATTTGTTCTTGATACACTGAAACAAGATAGATATCTTTCCATGGTCTTAATATATGGCTAGGTTGAGGTTAGTGATCACCCACGGGCTCTTTTCTTGAGATTCATCTATCACCGAGCTTTTCATGGACATCCCATCAAGAATATCACTCCCTAAATCTTCCAACAGCTCTTTGAACATCGCCATTACCTGTATCATCGTTGGCCTCCTCCATGACTTGTCATCGGCACACTGAAATGAGATCTTCAAACAAGAAACAGTTTGGATTCACACAATCTATCTGTAAGCAGTTCTGGATCGAGTATATCACGCAGGTGGAATCCATTTGTGAGCATCCCTCACCCCATTTTAGATCTTCTAGAGCTACCCATCCCATACCTTGCGCATATGCTCCTTCAATGTGTCCAACATCAATGGCTGGATTGATGGAAAATCCGAGATCTAAAATGACATCAGCAGCCTTCGTGTGAATATCTCCAGACAACGTGTCAATTTCCACCTCCGCGAATGCGGCTCCAGGAAGTGATACAATCACAAAGAAATGTGATATAAATGATTTGGATGACTATCCAGATGTTTTAGTCAGGAAGCAACAAAAAACGACTATTGGATGTCAAAATTAAGGAGTAATTCGGCATCCGTTTTATTGTATCCATGTTTACTTTGTTTTTACTGTTTTCCTTGGTTTCAAGACATTTTCAGTTTTTTCGATGGACTCCTTTTGTCAGTTTTCTTTGATTGTTTTCATTGTTATTGAATAGTAAGTTGGCAAGTGCAAATTGTGCAATGTCATGGTTATCCTGTTTTCGACGCATGGAGATTTGATTAATGCAATTATGAAGTTGAATTCAGTTTCATATTTCTTAAACATTAAAAACAAATTAGTCTTCTAAGATTTTTCAATAAAAGGAAATATTGTATGCGTGAGTTAAAAGGTAAAATATTTACCTACTTAGGTTTATATGTAAACAATTTATTTATGATAAATATTCGTCAAATACATTTATATCTAAACAACTTATGATAAAAAAATGCGTCAATTTATGATAAATATACGTCAAATGGATTTGTAGTAAACCTTGACAAATGGATTTTCATTATTACAAGCTTCGGTTATCTATCTATAACATGAATTTTTTTACTTTTAAACTCCACTTTATTATCCAAAAAATAATCTTAAAACTAGCCGTCAATCGAATTTATAGTCTGGCAAAGTGATTACTTAGAAATTAAACTGTTGTGCAACTTTTGAAGAAGCCACGTTGGTTCTTATTTTTGGATAAAAAGTCACTTCGGATAAATTTAAAAGCTATGTATGTTTTACACCAAGACCAAAGATTTAAAAGGCTCGCAAAATTTTTGTAAAACGTGAGACTTGATTTTCACGCCACACAGTAAAATAAGGCTTGAGCTTAAGGTTTGAATTAAAACGATAAGTGAAAAACGTGACACGTCGCAATAAAACGAGATGCGTGAATGATTTTTTAAATTCAATTGAATAAAATCGTAATTTTTTTATAAAAATGTAAAAAAATTACATTCGCAAATAGATTCTTAACTTTATTCATAATATATTATACTTTTTGTGAAATATATTTATAATATGATATAGATATATAAATTTATATATGTTTTCATATTTTGAGACGCTTTAATTCACATCTTAAGAACGTTATTACTCATCATGACTCGCAAAGACGTAAAACTTGATCATGTCGATACGCCATGCTTCACACTATATAGAACCTTGACTAAGTCCGATAGTGATGTGCCAAGTTGTAGAATTTGAAGTGATGGTTTTTTTCATTGCATTTTAAATTGCAGTTATTATATTTTTTTTACCCTCTATGTACTAATACTCGAAAATGTTGTACGTGCGCCGTGTTGATAGTCACTTTTATATTTTACTTGTGATTATACGGGTTTAATTTATGTTGAAAAATATGTTAATGTTGCATTGTATTTGTGATTAAAAAAATAGCATCGTCACAAATTTAGTGGTTATGTAAAGAGATTTGTAATAACAAACAATAGTTTATAAAAAAGAAGGGTCAACATGGTTTTATAGAAGGCTATTTGCGTCACTTATGTAGTTATCTATGGACTATAGCAAACTACAAGCTCAAATAGCCATATAAACACATATGCAAGTATTAGTTTATTGTATTTATCTTATGATTTAAGTTTATTTTTATATTAAATCTTATTTATATATTAAAAGATTAATCATCACATTTTATATTCATTTTAATTTAATGTATAAGATTAAACATAAAATCTATTTTTATCATTTTTTTCAAACATTAATATCTTTTAAACAATTAATCATTATGCAAAAAAATATATCGTTACAAAGGGCATTTAATTATCTTTCTATAAATATGGTATATGATACACTTCCAACAATTTTTTTTGTTTCTTTCACCTTTTTTTTGTTGTAAAAAATAATCATATAAGATAATAATATCATATATAATGTAACACCAGTATCATATATGTTATAACTTATCGTATATGATATAAACCACTATCATATATGATTTAACAATAATTTTGGATTTAACACTGATATCATATATGATAAAACACTATTATCATATGTGATATTTCACGTAAATTTTAACGAGAAAAAACAAAATTTGTTTTTCTTCAAAAGTATATCATAGTGGCAAAACCCGTCTGATGGATGGATATGACTTCTGATTGTTGTTTTCCTTTTTTATATGACATATCTGTTTGCAATGCCCGATGGACATACATGACTTGTAATTATTGTTTTTATTTTTTAGCTAAATGTTAGTGTTAAAAAATTGTGTATTTTACAAAGATTACCGACCAGTATCAAACCTTAGCTGATAAAACGAATCCTTCGTGCTTTTAAGGTGTAACTTAAAGCGGAAAAATTATGAAAATATTTATAAAATATTTTATTTATATCATATTTTAAATATATTTCTTATACAAAAGTGTCATATATAGAGATAAAGTCAAAAAATTTATGTTTGTGTGTAATCTTTTTCTTTTATATATATAATTTTTTTCCCTTGAATGAATATTGCATTTAGTTTGACGCTAATGCATGTTTAAGTCGTATAATGATTTGTTACCATAAGAACAATACTTTGAGATATGTAGTCATGTAAACTGAAACTGATGAATATGGAACCAAGACAAAATAAAATAATAAAAAGTTTTTAACATGTAAATAATTGAGTTTAAGTCTAAAATATATGTGGCACATTTTACTTTTCCTTGAATAATCTTAAACACCTTATAATCTGCATTTGGTTTATCTCTTAACAATTGTTGAGTTATTATTTGTGGTTTGAAGACATTTGCATTATTGTCATATATACCCCAATAAAAAGGATTTAAAGAAGGCTCGAGACCTGGCTAATTATATGTCGCTATTTTAACCGACCACAAGTAAAAATTGGAAAATCTTTGTTACGATAGAGAGGATAAATGAGACCTCAGGATAAATACAAAAAATCAGCAACCAACCGTTAACAACCAATAATTCTTCGACATGAAGGTTTGGTTGTCATAAACACTACCTGCACACCAATGCATTTAATAATTTTTTTTATTTTGACTTTTTAATTTACATTTATTTATATTTATATAAACGATAATAACAAAATAAACTAGGAAAAAAAACAAAAAAATAATGACATACAATGCCAAATGTCTTTTTATTTAAAACAACAATAATTTACCAAATAAAAAAATGGTAAACACAAATCAAAAGTCATACCCGCCCATCGGGCGGGTTTTGCAACTAGTATATATATATATATATATATATATATATATATATATATATATATATATATATATATATATATATATATATATATATATATATATATATATATATATATATATATATATATATATATATATATATATATATATATATATATATATATATATATATATATATATATATATATATATATATATATATATATATATATATATGTATATATATACAAATACGAAAATAAACTTTGAACACGAAAGGATCTTCAAGTTACTAACTAAAAACACAACGCAAATATCGCTACACACGTTCCCTGGCAGCGGCGCCATTTGATTGAGTCGTTTTCGTACACCCGAAAGGTTATCGTAGTTCCGGCGAAGCGGGAATGGAAATTCACTTTTATATCTCAAGTTTGATGCTCAAAGAGAAAAGGTTTTGATTTTAATATTTAAATCTACTAATTTTAACGACTAAATATTAAAATATATAAAAGCGATAAGAATAAAAATTAAACTACAATTATAAAGCGAGAGATATCTAATGTAATAATAATGACAATAAAGATCCTACTAAATAACTATAATCAAAACTACTCAAATCATGACATTAAAGTTAAATATTAACAAGGCATCAATAACAATTATATTTAAGCTAATGAAATAAAAACAAGGAAAGAGATAAGAGAATAGAACCCGAATTGACGAACCGGAGACGAAAAATTAACCACCCGATCTAATAACTAAATTATATTTAAAATCTATTACTTTCAAAGTTTTTATCAAACTAATTAGCGGATAAAGTTGTCAATTTTATCAACTAACTACTAAGATAAAAACAAATCAAGTTTAAAACTTTATATAATAATTTAGCTACAAGTCCCATTAAGCTCCTCGCCAAAAGTGATGAACCGGTATGCCGAGATAACATAAAACATAAAACGTTAACAACCATTAAGATAAACGACATTTTTTAGAAACAAAACTATTTTTAACTAATTCTAAATTTATTAAAACTGACTTTTTAACTAAATAAAAAAAATGTTTTTTTAGAAAACTTATTAAAGAGAATATTTAGACTAATTAAATACAGATTTGGTAAAATAGACTTTTAAAGAAAAGGCTTATTAATTAATTAGTGCAAATGATTATAAGAAAATGGTTTAACAAGTTGGTAAAACGTTTGTTAAAAATAGATGAGGTCATGGTTCGATTCCCATGAACTCTATTTTTTTCATATTTTTAATTAGGCTTATGTTTTATAAATCACACTGCTTAAAAACAAATACACAAAATACATAAGCTAGAACTCTAAATCAAACCGAAACCACAGCTTCTACCGAACAAGAGGCGGAGAAAAACACCATAAGCCCCAACATCATTATTCGACCCGAATCAATATCTAACATTATCTACCGAAAACATCAAAACCGCTCTAATCATAAATCCTATATCTGAATGTTCAATAACTGAGGCCATAAAACATATCATCAATCGAAAGCATAACTATCTTTAATCGAATACCTAAAATAGTTTTATTAACCATCAAACCGAAAATCCTTAAACTATCCATATAAAACGAATCCACAAGATTCAAGCAATAACATGTATTTGACCGAATCTAGTACAAGGTTTTGAAAATGAACAATAAATCTACTTTATAATACTCCTAAAATTTTAAACAAATCTAATTCTAAAAGAAAAAAAAACGCAGAAGGAAAATAAATGAGTTATATGGAATGTGTTTGTTGCCTATCTAGAAACCTTATCTAAAAAAGAAAGACTACTAAAAAAATGAATAAGAAGTCTGCTGCTTTTGTACGCAGCCTCCAACTCAATATATCTTATCTCACTCGTGGGCCTTGCTGGGCTTGATACAAGCTGATGGGCTGCGTCCCTTTACTTTCATTTGCTGGGCCTTTAATGGTCTTTTAGGCTGCGTTGTTTGTTGTATAATAATGGGTCGGTTCGACCCATTTAAATGGTGTCGGGCCGGCCCAATAAAACACGAATGCACTGTCAAACTCGATTTTACGTGCTCTTTCCATATCTTGTGCTCTTTTTTTCTCTTTGGTTTCGTTTTTGCTCCTTTTCTTCATATCCGTACCTACAATAATAAATAACACATTTTTAACGATATATGCATTAAAAGTACACTTTTGCTATTTATTATGCGAAAAATGAAGGGAAATTCACACTAAATGCATGAATAATTACGTGTTTAACACAAGTAAAACCTTTAACCAATGCATAAGTGAGCAAAGAAACCCTAAGGATATGTCTAGGATTGGTATAAGTGTTGGGGTGTATGCTGTTGTCTCACCCCTGCTGCTGATCTTTATGAGGTTTCCATGAAGACTTGTCATGGACTCGTCTTCCTGAGTTTCAAAATCAATCTGATTTCTTTGAATCATCATTGGTTGACCCCATAGAAATTAGGGAGTTTCAAAAGAAACAAATAGATATAGCACCATTGGAAAGCTAACAAACCCTTTCTTTTTGTTAAAGAAGGGGTTTTCTATGAACCCGAGACCTCTGAGTCTAAACAATTATGATAACTAATCCCATTGATGTGAAGCCCATTGACTTTGGTTCTCCTACCAAAAGAAAACCTAGTGTTAAATATGCTGAAATGTATAGAAAACCTAGTAAACCTACAGGAAACCAAAGAAGTTGGAATAGGATGATGGATAATAGACATGGGAACAGCTTTGTGTCAAGCAAGAAAGCTTTCGATACACGTCGGAGCTTTAATCATTAGGCTCATAATTGTAATAGTAGCTAAAACTTTTCCACTGTCAAGACCTCTCCCACTGTTGACCATCGACCTCTTGTCCACCCAAGGCCGTATGTTGCTACACCAATTGCACCCTTTTTCACTAGAGTAGCTAATTTGATTAGCGAAAGACCTTTTCAAAGGAACATGGCATCTCCTAACAGACAATGGGTTCCCTCTGTTAACCCTAAGGCACCCACTGTCAGTGTAAATTTTGGCACTGTCTGACCTAGGTTTGGCATTGTCATGCCTAAATTAGCCACTGTTAGACCAAAATTTGCCCTTGTTAGAACTTTAAATGCCAAAACAAATATGGGAATAAGTGACAAGTTGTTAAGCCCTCGACTCATTAGACATAGAAACGTAAACAAGAGCAAGGTTCCTCATCCAATGGTGTATCAATGACCTGCAACAGATTTAAATATCTTGATTCACTAGGCAAATCTAAGTCTGAAAAGACTTAGCTCGCAAAAGAAAACTAAGTTGTTTTCTTTGTGTGCAGGGAAACCCACGACATGTGTCAGAAGATAAAGGCTATTAGGATAGTGGATGCTCAAGGCACATGACAAGACATGAAGTGTACCTATCCAATTTTGTTCCTATTTTTGATGGTGACACTATGTTCTTTGGAGGTAGCAAAGGTACCATTACGGGTAAAGGTACCATTTTTACTAATAATTTGAGGTTTGATGATGTTTTTCTTGTGAAAGTGTAGAATCTTGGTACTCCAAGAGATAGAATGAGGTTGATGGTTTATAGAGAGAGAAAGTTAGAGAGAGAAGTGAGAGAAATATGTGTGAAATATATGATGTAAAATGAACCAAGAAACACCCTCTCCATCAAAGGAGAGGGTATTTATACCCAAGCCCACAAGATGGACTTGGGCCTCCGGTCCATGACATGTCATGGATCGGGCTTTCATAATGTAACGTTAATCAGTAAACTACAAGCTAACAACTATATTGTTGAAGTGACTGAGTCTTCTAATTAGGAAAAACGTATTTCCAACAATCTCCCCCTAAGGGAGGTCAATCCAAGTTACAAAGGCCTAAACCTATCATACTATAATAGATCTTCGCTCTTGAGCTCATAGTTATTTTATCTTTCTTCTTTACTTTTTCTTCTTATGAATGTGTTGTGGTAATCTTTAGGATTTAGGCTTGAAGCATATTCTTTTGACTTTGACTTGTATGTGATTATGAGAGCTTGAGACACGTGCGACCTTTGCCTTCTTGTGATAATTGCCTCCCCGTGACTTCATGTCCCACACACTTATAATTTGTTGAATTCTTGAAAGCTTCAGAATTTGATACATCGGAAGTCTTTGTGTTGAACTTTCTAGAATTTGCGAAGTCTTTAGTGTAGAAAACATAAGCATGTGAGGACGACTTCTTCTTTAGATTACACACCGCGACGCCACCTTCTTGATACGCTGCATAAGACAATTTGCAACAAAACATACACACGAACGAAATGGCTTTGAACATTTCTACCTAATTAGGTAGCATTTTACCTCCGGTCAATGAAGACCGTTGAATAATATTAAATATCGTACCTATGGCAGGTAGTTTCAGTTATAAACCTCCTATATAGGGTTTCACGGGTGAACCCGTTCTATTTATTCGACCGTCTGAAATCAGACTACGAACATAAAGAGTGAATCATTTAGATAAAATTATCCTTATGATTTAAGTCATCAATTCATATACCTGAAACAAGTGAAATTCAGTTAGAAATCGCACCATTGTTGGTTTTCAGTTGTCACGAGCTTGATTCATATAGAATTTTGCTTGTCACCTACCGTAGTGTTATTTGATGTTAACGCTGGAAGGATTTCTACTCGTCACTGTGAACACTAAAGAGTGTCACTCTGAGTGTTCTGGCAGGATCACTTGTACTTTGCGTAGAGGCCCTAGAACAATTTTGAATTCATTTAAGAATGAAAACATCGTTTCTTTAATTTATTAAATTATTTTTTTAATTAATTTTTTAATTTATTTAATAATTTTTTATTTTTTATTAATTTAATTAATTTAATATTTATTTTATTATTTTGTATTTTTATTTTTAATTTTTTTTTTTTTTAATTTTTTTTAATTTTAATATTATATTTAATTTTTAATTTATTAATTAAGTTAAATATTTTTTTTCTTGGGGGGGGTTGGTAATTAGATGGTGGCAGCTATTGTTGAATTAGAGAGAGGGTTGTAGGTGTTTCTAGAGAGAGAAAACATATTTAATAAATGAAAAGAGAAAAACACAACCAGCAACCCCTCCTTGGAAGCCTTAGAGGGGTATATATAGTCACTCACGCATACATACTATACATCGTTTTCTAGTCTAGTCCTTGCGTGAGTGACTATGATAACTAGTGGGAATTTTTAAATGTCGCCACATAAAGTGAATTTCCAACAATCTTCCCCCATGGGACGACGTGTAGAATTCCTTATAGTATTTTTCCTAACAGGTACATAATGATTAAGAACAAAATCTTCCATGAAGCGTCCAATGATGATGAAGTCTTTTGAGGCCTTTGACTTCAAGTCTTCACTCCATAAAGACTCATCTTTGTAGTAACTTGTAGTAGAAATACTGTAACGACACGAGCTAAGTAACCCATATACTTCTGGTTAAGGAGAAGCTTTGATGAGACTGTATTTATATAGTCTCATCGTCGAAATCGGGCTTAAAATGCTTAAGAATATCATACAATACCCCAAAATATGCTTGTGTTTGTTCATTGTGTATTTTAGGTACGGATATCGTGAAATCAATAAAAGAGAACAAGAATCAAGCAAAAACGAACACGGGAAACGAAGCCGCACAAAGAACCGGACCCCAATCATGATTTTCTATTGAAGTCCTTGAAGTTTTGAAGATTTACAAGATTGGTCCCTCTACTTTTGAAGACTTGTCACTTTTAGCCCTTGTAAAACTTAAATATTACAAGTATTGTACAAAAGATTCAAGATTATACATATATAGTACTTGAAGAATGCAATATTTGCATATATGATCCTTGGTAAAAGTTTGCAAAAACCATTGTGCCATATTCAGCAAATGGTCCAAACTTATTAACAAAGGATTGGGAGTTTGGAGCTGTTTAACTTGATATAGCAAAAGAATGGGAGTCAATGGATCAAAGTTGGCAGACAGCCAAACCCACACAACCAACCACCATCTTTCATGTCACCCCTTTCACCAATCATCACACACCACCTCACAAACCCTTTCCACGTCAAACCCTACTAACTTTTATTTAGTTAACAAATTTTAAATCTGTTTATTAAACTTATAAAGGGTGGGAAACACCCACTATTCATTATCACCCCCTCTAAACACCCCAAATCGTTCCCATAAACCCTAATCCCTATTGAATCTAAATCAAAGGGGAAATATGTTAAACTTTCCAGATATCTAATTAAACCCATTGATAGGTGTGAAAACACCCATCCTTTTACCACTTATTTCTTACTAAAACAAGACCAAAACGCGTATTTAATGTCATTTGTTTGGAATTATGCGTGGTTTGTGTGTTTGTTGTGTTTTCAGAGCCAACCGGATAAATATTGGAGAAAACATGGGATTGCACGGGTTTTATCGAGGAAAAAGACGAAAAGACGAAGTCTATAGTCCAAGAGATGCAAAAGATTTGAAGTCAATGGGCCTATTTAAAGATTTATCGAAGAAAAGGACCAAAGATGGAAGAATTACACATGTCGAAGAAACTCAAGTCTATTAAATGAAGAAATTAAAAGACGAGTTGAATTTATTCGTCGACAAATCCCGAATCGAAATCGAAAACGTCAACTTTTCTGAAAAGACGAGAATACAAAAAGAAAGGGAGAAAGCCCACTCACCAACCAAGGAGGAAGCCTATAAATACTCCTCCCATTCACAATTTTCCACAAGTTTTTCATTCTTTTACATTTTTCCTATTTCATAGGAAGAACCATCTCCATTAAGGAGTGGTTTTCATTTTCTTTGATTTCTTCCAATCTTGTAAGTTTAATCTTTTCATTTTTGTTTGTTAAATCTTAATCATCAATACAAGTTTACATTTAAGCTTTCTATCATCTTGTTCTTCATCTCTTTGTGATTCAAAGTTCTCAAGTTTCATTTTATTGGTTTGATCATCAAAAGTAAGTGGGTTTTGTGTTTTTGTTGTTTTGGATTGATGTTTACTATGAGTAAATGGTTAGTGGTTAAATTGGTTTAAGTCTTGATTAAAAACTTGGTGAATTTTGAGTCAAATTCGTGTGTAAAAGAATCCCCTGTTCTTCGCTATTTTTACTGTACTTGCCCAGATTCCGGATAGGGGGTTTGTGATTTTACTGCTGGTTCGGAATATCAATTATTCCGGATCAAGGTTGTGATTTTATTGGTTATTCGGAATATTCAATTATTCCGAGTAGAGCTAATATTCTGAGTAGAGCTAATATTCCGAGTAAGCTCATTATTCCGCATAAGCCAATTATTCCGAGTAGAGCATTTATTCCGGATAGATTATTATTCCGCATAAGAACATTATTCCGGATCAGTGATTTCTTTCAAGCATTCCGAATCAACATGTCCATCCGGAATAATCAATATTCCGGATGACCAGTTATTCCGAATAAAGTTTTCTTCTAAAACACTCCGAGTAGAGCTAATATTCCGCATAGCCATATAATTCCGCATAAGCACAAACATTCCGGATAGAATATTATTCCGAATAGAGCAGTTTTCCAGTTTTATTCCACATGAGAAGAAATATTCCGAATAAGTTAAATTTCCCTGATGTTCCGGATCAAGCATTCATTCCGAATAAGTTGTTTTCTCCAAGATTAGGTACTTACTGTTTGATTTAAATTCTAGTTTTATTCTCAGTAATTGCTTTTAGTTCAATTTTATTATTTCTAGCACTTATCATTTTAGTAGATTTAGACCAAAGCTCCCCCTTTTTAGTCACCAATTACAACGATTCCACTTTTGACCGTGATCGATTCGAAAAGATACCGAGAACGAAACAACGACATATATCAATTGGGTACGAGCAACGCAAAGAAAGATCTTGCAAAAGCAACATTTTTAATCAACTGAAATAACAGTTATTAAAATGGCGCCGCTGCCGGCTCTTTTCGTAAAGATCAACAGTTTTTTGTGAGAAAAATTGGATTTTGGGATCCGTTCTTTCGGGAATGTTATTTTCAAGCACAAAAATTTTCAAAAACCCATAAAAATATAAAATTTTCAAAAATACAAAAACATTAAAAAACCTATAAAAACCAAAAATATTTTCTCTTGCATTTTCTTTTTAGTGTATGCGTACTCGATCAACGTCTTATTCAGAGCCCGAGACTCTCGAAGATTTAGACATGGCCGGTGTACACAACAACAACAATAATAATCCACCCCTCCCCAACAATAATAATCCACCCCACCCAAACATGAATAATCCACCCTTACCCGACCTACGAACCATGGAGGAGCTATGTCAACCCACCATGAACGGACGTGGAGGCCCGATTACACCGATGCATGTCACGGCTCAGGAGTTTTCGTTGAAGCATCACATGATCCAACAAGTGCAAACTAACCCATTTCGTGGAATTCCAGATGATGATGCCAACAAACACCTCGACAAATTCATTACCATCACCAAAAGTATGAAGTCCCCCGGTGTTTCTATTGATGACCTTCGCCTTCAACTATTTCCCCACTCGCTTTCTTACCATGCCGAAAAATGGTTTGACCGTCTCCCAAAGAACTCTATTCATACTTGGGACGACATGACTCAACGCTTTTTGTCGCGCTACTTCCCATCATCCATGGTCACGAGCCTTCGTAACCAAATTAGTGGATTCATGCAAGACAATGATGAATCGCTCTTTGATGCTTGGGAACGATACAATGATTTGATCGACCGCTGTCCAAATCACAACATGCTCCCCGTCCCTCTCATTGATACTTTCTACAATGGTCTCACTTTTCGTGATCGTGACACGATCAACGCCGCCGCCGGTGGTAATTTTATGAAGAGGAGACCGGAGGAGTGTAGAGAGTTGATTGAAAACATGACTACTCACCACAAGAATTGGGATTCCACCGCATCCTCAAGATCTAACTCGGGAGTCAATGTTTCTTCTACTACTTCCAATCCCGAGATAACCGAACTTACCCAACAAATCGCAGAGATGAACAAGAATTTCATGACTATGTCCACAAACCACTTTCAACAAGCTAAAGCCGTTTCTATTTCTTGTGACACATGTGGTGGTCCTCATTCCTACAATGATTGTCCTTCCACTCAAGGCAATTTTTCTGAAAACGTTAACGCGGCATACGGTACTTATCCCACGGAGGCTATCAAGCTCGTCCTTAAGGAGACCGTAGCTTGCTAAGTCATCGTTCAAACAATTATCTTGCTCCACCTGGTTTCCCTCCTCCAAACCAAAACCAACAACAAAGCTATAACCGAAAAAACCAATCCCAACCTCATGCTAACAATCAATATCAATCCCAAAGAAACCCATACCCACCTCAAGGAAATTCTCAAGCTTACCAAGCTCCACCTCTCAATCAACTAATGGTATTGAATCAAGACGTCGAGACATTCATGAAGACTAATCGAGAGATGGTGACAAATCTTCAGAGTCAATTTGTCAACTTGAAGAATGACATGGCGAAACAAGGGATCGATATTCGAGCCGAGCTAAGGAATGACATGGCAAAACAAAGCAATGAGATTCGTGCAGACATGCGTGACTCTTTCAGCACTCAAGCGGTTAACATTCGTGATATGATCAGTTCGCTCTTCCAAGGTAATCAACCCTCTTCTTCGGGTACTCTTCCGAGTAACACCGTTGCGAATCCAAGAGGGGAGATGAAAGCAATCACCACTCTTAGTGGAAAAGGTTATACGGAACCCGAGCTTCCTACACCTCCACCCGTGATTGTGAATGATAGGTGTGAAAACACCCATCCTTTTACCACTTAATTCTGACTAAAACGAGACCAAAACACGTATTTAATATCATTTGTTTGGAATTATGCGTGGTTTTTGTGTTTATTGTGTTTTCAGAGTCAACCGGATGAATATTGAAGAAAACATGGGATTGCACGAGTTTTATCGAGGAAAAAGACTCAAGACGAAGTCTATTGTCCAAGAGATGCAAAAGATTTGAAGTCATTGTGCCTATTTGAAGATTTATCGAAGAATAGAGCCAAAGATGGAAGATTCATACATGTCGAAGAACTCGAGTCTATTAAATAAAAGATTATAAGACGAGTTGGAATTATTCACCGACACTTCTCAAATCCAAGTCGGAAACGTTTATTTAAAGAAGCGTGAAGACTAAAGAAGAAAGAAGAAAAAGAAGCCCAAACCAAAGCCCAATCACAAGCCCACCACCACAAGACTTGCCTATAAATAGGACTTTACTTCACAAATTTGACACTTAGTTTTTTTTAGGTAGTTTGTAGTTTTTTTTTCATTCTCTCTAGTTTTAGAGAGAGAAAGTTCTAAACTTTCTCTCACTAGATTTCATCTTTTTCTCTTTCAAGATCAAACCTTTGTATTATTTTTCATTAATCAAGTTCAAGTTTCAAGCTTTTAATCTTTGATCTCATTCTTCCTTTCTTTGATTTTATTGATTTTGGTACAAATCTCGTATGATCTGTGTTGTTCATCAAGGATTTTGTGCTTAAAAAGTTAATCTTTTCATGTTTCCTTAAGTTCTACTCGAATAAGCTTTAAGATCCTTGTGCTTATTGGCTTATTTGTTAGTTTAGTTTATTTACTTTTTAAAGTTTTTATAAAAAGTTCATCTTTTTACTATTTGATTTAAAAGTTTGCTTATTTTGTATTTGGATAAGTTGTATTTGTGCTTATTTGATCCGCTTAATATTAGATTCGTTCTAGTTTTTGGAGTTAGCTTAACCAATTGGCTTATTTCCTTGGCTTAAATTTCGGATCAACATTGTTTTCGGAAAGGGCAAAGCCCTTTTCCGACCAGGTATTCCGACGACAGCACCACCCTTTCCGATCGTGTTGATCGGAAAAGGGTTTTGAGATTCCGATTTTCCCCTCCTTTCCTTATTCCGATTTCACCATTTTGTTCACATTCCGATTTGTCCATTTTAAGATATTCTGATTGGTAAGTTTCCCTGTATTCCGATTAGTACTCATTTGAATATTCCGATTGCACTTCTTTTGAACATTCCGATTGGAACCAATTGTCATTATTCCGATTACATGCTTTGTGTTATTCCGATCACCATACTCCTCAACATTCCGATCAAAGTGATCGGAATATATTCCGATTAAGTGCATTTTTCAATTATTCCGATTGAGTTGTTTTGATATATTCTGATCTTACTTTCTTTCCGACTAAGTTCATGATTTTACAAAGTTTTCCAAGTGTTAGATTTTATTAAGGGTTCATTTATTTTTCTAATATAGTCTTTAAGGTTTTCAAACATTTATTTTTAACTTGCCAATTTAGTTCAATCTTTTAAAGCTTTAATTCTACTCTTCGACACTTACTTATTTGTCATTAGTTTAAAATAGATAAACAAACCAACACCTTTTTATTAACCAAGAACAATCATTCTACTTAGAGCCGAGATCAATTCGAGGAGATACCGAGACGAATCTAGAACAAAAGCAAAATCACATGTATCGGAATATATTCCGATTAAGTGCATTTTTCAATTATTCCGATTGAGTTGTTTTGATATATTCCGATCTTACTTTCTTTCCGACTAAGTTCATGATTTTACAACGTTTTCCAAGTGTTATATTTTATTAAGGGTTCATTTATTTTTCTAATATAGTCTTTAAGGTTTTCAAACATTTATTTTTAACTTACCAATTTAGTTCAATCTTTTAAAGCTTTAATTCTACTCTTCGACACTTACTTATTTGTCATTAGTTTAAAATAGATAAACAAACCAACACCTTTTTATTAACCAAGAACAATCATTCCACTTAGAGCCGAGATCAATTCGAGGAGATACCAAGACGAATCTAGAACAAAAGCAAAATCACGTGTATCAGTGAACAAGGAAAAAGAGCAACTTTCCTCACCTCCTTCACCCTCTATCCCCATTTCCCCACCACCCGTGGTTGTGAGTGATCCTACTCCCCTAAAGCCTTCTTCTTCATCCAATATACCTTATCCTTCAAGGTTGAGGAAAGAGAAGCAAAAGAGCAAGGATGATATTCAAGTTTCAAAGTTTCTTAAAATGTTTAAACAATTGAATTATAACATCTCTTTTGCCGAGGCTCTCGCTCACATGCCTAAATACGCGAAGATGTTTAAAGATCTTCTTAGTGACAAGGAGAAGCATCTTGACATTGCTCAGACCCAACTTAATGAGAATTGCTCCGTCGTTCTCTTAAGGAAATTGCCCACCAAACTTGGTGATCCGGGTCGCTTCTTGATTCCTTGCAACTTCCCGGGAGTAGAGAATTGCATGGCCCTAGCCGATCTAGGTGCCCGTATAAACTTGATGCCTTTAAGTGTTTGGAAGCAATTATCTCTCCCCGAGCTAGTCCCCTGCAAAATGACTTTGGAATTAGCCAACCGTACGGTTGCTTATCCAGTGGGGATAGCCGAAGACGTCTTTGTTGGCGTTGACAAATTCACCTTCCCGGCGGATTTTGTTGTCGTTGACTACGAGATGGATCCTCGTGTTCCATTAATCGTTGGACGTCCCTTCTTGAGGACCGGTCGCACTCTTATTGATGTAGCCGCGGGCAAAATAATCATGAGACTTGGTTACGATAAAATTGTCTTCAACATGGGTAAGATTTCTAAGCAGCCTTATTCATATGAGAGTGTTAATGCTATTGATGTTCTCGATGACGCTTGTGAAGAACATTTTTATGATGCTTGCAAAAGTACTCTCTCTTCTCTACCCAATGTTGAGACCGTTGCCTCAATTGCTCCGTCATTGACTCCTTTTGGAGAAAGTGACTTGGATGATTTCGAAGCTAGCTTGGGTCCTCTCGATACTAAGTATGATGATTCTTCCACCGATTGGGATGAAGACATTCGTACTATTGAGAGACTTCTCAATGAAGACCTGTTTTCTCCTCCTTCTCCTAAAAAGGTGACTAATGATGATCCATCGTTAGTTACACTATCTATTAAGGATCCTCCTACTCTTGAGCTTAAGGACCTACCTCCTCAGCTAGAGTACGTTTTCCTTGAAGACAACAAGAAGTTACCGGTCATCATTGCAAAGGACCTGAAAGAAGAAGAAAAATCCCGACTTATCGCCATGTTGAAGAAACATAAAAGAGTTATCGCTTGGAAAATCTCCGACATTCGCGGAATTGATCCTCACTTTTGCACACATAAAATTCTCATGGAGGACGACTTTAAGCCCACAATTTAAAGCCAACGAAGGGTTAATCCTAAAATCCACTAAGTCATCAAAAAAGAGGTTATCAAACTTCTTGATGCGGGTATGATTTACCCTATTTCGGATTCACCATGGGTTAGTCCAGTCCATTGTGTGCCTAAGAAAGGCGGAATTACCGTTGTGCCCAATCAAAACAACGAGTTGATTCCTACCCGTCTCGTTAATGGGTGGAGAGTTTGTATAGACTACCGCAAACTCAATGATGCCACGAGAAAGGATCACTTCCCTCTTCCTTTTATGGACCAAATGCTCGAACGTTTAGCGGGTAATGAATATTACTGCTTTCTTGATGGTTTCTCGGGTTATTTCCAAATACCCATCGATCCCCAAGATCAAGGGAAGACAACATTCACTTGTTCCTATGGCACATTTTCTTACAAAAGGATGCCTTTTGGCTTATGCAATGCCCCCGGGACTTTCCAAAGGTGCATGTTGGCTATCTTCCATGACATGGTTGAGCAAACCATGGAAGTCTTCATGGATGATTTCTCGGTCTTTGGGGATTCCTTCTCTTCTTGCCTAGCCAATTTAGAATGTATGCTTAAGCGGTGCGAAGACACTTGCCTTGTTCTAAATTGGGAAAAATGCAATTTTATGGTAAAAGAAGGCATTGTGCTAGGACACAAAATCTCAAAAGCCGGTCTTGAAATCGACCGTGCTAAAGTAGATGTCATAGCCAAATTACCTCCACCTTCAACCGTGAAGGGTGTGAGAAGTTTTCTGGGTCATGCGGGCTTCTATCGTCGATTCATTCAGGATTTCTCTGAAATCGTTCACCCGGTGACCTACCTCTTGGAAAAAGATACTCCTTTTATCTTTTCTAAAGAGTGTATCGAAGGATAAGCTAACTAAGGCACCGGTCTTGGTTACCCCTAATTGGGAGCTACCCTTTGAGTTGATGTGCGATGCTAGCGACTTTGCTATTGGTGCGGTTTTGGGACAAAGGATCAACAAACACTTCCAACCAATCCACTATACTAGCAAAACAATGACGGGGGCTCAATTGCATTATACGACAACTGAAAAAGAGCTTTTAGCTGTTGTCTATGATTTTGAAAAATTTCGCCCCTATCTTGTTTTATCCACCACCATCGTATACACGGACCATTCCGCGTTGAAGTACTTGATGACTAAACACGACTCTAAGCCAAGACTTCTCCCCTGGGTTTTACTCCTTCAAGAATTCAACATTGAAATTCGTGACAAGAAGGGTGCTGAAAACCTAGCCGCGGATCATCTTAGTAGACTTGAGGATCCATATCAAGGGGATCATCCGAACAAAGAGATCAATGACTCTTTTCCCCTTGAGACCTTAATGTCTATTAATCTCAATCTGGATGACACCCCGTGGTTTGCTGACATTGCAAACTACATAGTGAGTGGTGTTCTCATCAAAGGGTTAACATCCCAACAAAAGAAGAAGTTCTTGAACGATGTTAAGACTTACTTTTGGGATGACCCTTTTCTATTCAAACAATGCGCTGACTTGATTATGCGCTGATGTGTTGATGGACCGGCAGATTTTGACATTCTCCAGGCTTGCCACAAAGGACCCACCGGTGGTCACTTTGGTCCCAACTACACCGCCAAAAAAGTGTTTGACTCGGGATTCTATTGGCCCACCATTTATCGTGATGCTCACGAGATGGTTAAACATTGTGATGCTTGCCAAAAACAAGGCAATATCACACATAAAGATGAGATGCCTCAAAATTTCATACAAGAATGTGAAATCTTTGATGTATGGGGCATCGACTTTATGGGGCCATTCCCTTATTCTAAAGGAAACAAATACATCCTTGTCGCCGTCGACTACGTTTCCAAATGGGTTGAAGCCAAAGCTTTACCCACTAACGATGCGAGGGTGGTTTGTAATTTCTTGAAACAACTGTTTGCTCGCTTCGGTGTTCCTCGTGCTATTATCAGTGACTGCGGGACTCATTTTTGCAACGATCAATTTGCAAGAGTCATGGCTAAGTATGGTGTCAATCACCGTCTTTCCACCGCTTATCATCCTCAAACTAACGGTCAAGCCGAGATATCCAACCGTGGATTAAAGAGAATTTTTGAACGTACTGTGGGAGAGCATCGTGCCTCGTGGGCCGATAAGACACCGATTGGTTGTACAACTTATCGTCTTGTGTACGGGAAAGCATGCCACCTCCCCATCGAGATGGAACACAAGGCATACTGGGCCTTGAAGTGGGCTAACTTCGACATCAACAAAGCTGGTGATCTTCGCAAGATTCAACTCAACGAGCTACAGGAATTGAGGAATGAAGCTTACGAGAGCTCATTGATCTACAAGGAGAAGACCAAGATTATCCATGATGCTAAAATCAAGAACCGAGAGTTCCACGTTGGTGATCATGTCTTACTTTTCAACTCTCGGTTAAAGATCTTCTCGGGCAAGTTGAAGAGCCACTGGTCTTGTCCATTCACCATCGCCAATGTTTTTCCCTATGGCACCATTGAGCTTTCTCAGCCAAATGGGCCCAACTTAAAGGTGAATGGCCAGCGTTTGAAATTGTACTTTGGTGAGGACATCTCTCATGAGATGGTTCCATCCCTCACCACGTTTCCCTTGAATTAGTTCGGGACCGAGTTAGGCTCGTGACTCAGTTAACAAAAACAAGCGCTCCTCGGGAGGCAACCCGAGTATCTATCCCCCTTTCCCGTTTTTCATCCTAAGTGTAGGGGGAGCTATATAGTTTGCTTGTATTTGGATGGTGATGTGATTACAGGGATAAGTGCACTCTTGGAATCTTTGAAGAACCGTGCTCCCATGTTATCCGCAATACCGGTTCTATCTCTCAACTATCGTGATTCAAGTGTCTTCATGCTCACATTTAAAATTGATCACTTTAGTCGTCTCCTCCTTAGCTTGATTTAACCAACGTGCACAATGTCATAAGTGTAGGGGAGATTTTTCCTACATGCTTAAACATAGAGGACAATGTTTATCTTAAGTGTAGGGGGGACTTCTATCGAAGTTTTAAGTAGACTTTTCCATGAAAATGCCTTCATTTAACCGGAAAATCATCTTTTTCAGCATTTTTCAAATTCTTAATTAACTTTGGCCATTTAGTCGTAATTTTTTAATTTTTATTCTTGCTTTCATATGTATATATCCCGCAATAAAGTCAAAAATATTAATAAAGTGGTGTAGCTAGTTTTGAAATCTTTGACATATTAGGCCCGTTGCGATTATTTTGACTCAACCCGAATAGACTTATCCAAGTTTATTCTAGCTAGTATCCTTAACCATGTAGACCTTAATTGGTTTATTAGGCTAAGCGTCCACGAGTCTCATTACTTGAGATTTTAAATTGTGGAGGACGAGAAATAATAGAGTCAATTATAAGTCGGTATTCTTACACAAGCTCACTTGGTGTAATTATTTGCCTATTCTCCCATCACTTGCTAATAATTTATCTGCAATAAGTAAGGTTGTACGATTTGAAAGGTTACTTAGCTTCTATCCCAAGATCGTTTAAAAGTTGCTCGGTAATGATAAGAGTTCATAGCCAAGGCATAACTTATGAAGCGGGGCGCGAAGATTGGCGAGTCCAAAAAGGCCCTAACAAGGCATGAGGATTCCATTTTATTGCTAAAGATCCAAGGTGATGTGAAAAGCATTATTCCCAAAATCAATATGAAGGATCAAGTCTCACGAAGAAAAGCAATCAACTCCCATAAAGATCATGGAGAAGTCTATCCGAAAAGACCCTAACAAGGTATGAGGATAAATAGATCCATGTCCGAAAAGGAGGCAGATCGTTGTATCTCAAAATCCCAATTAGCGATTGAAGAAATAATGATGAAGTCGTGGTCAACAAAGTGGAGTATCCCTAAAAAATACTCCAAGTGAAGAACTCTATTAACAAAGAGAAGACCATTATCTCAAGCACGTCTCTCAAGATATGAAGTATGTAGTACATGCCAAATATCGGCCCGAGAAAGGTCTCAAATCGTGAAGCGAGTTATGCCAAGGTATGAACTTTTTGATATCCCGAGAAGCAGTTTTAAGAGATTTTGTCCTTTAGCTAACTATTAATCAAATCGTCCTACTTTCCTTTCAACCTAAATAAACTATCGAAATAAGTCCAGAAATGCATCTTCATGATCATTCTAAGACAAAAATAAAATATAAGAGATACACCTAGGAATAAGGGAGCTTAAGCATAAAATTAAGCCATGTGTGTAAGTGTTTGAATTACTAACCTATAATAACAATGATCTCGTTTTTAAGCTTAGTTTGGGGAACGTGAAACTTGAGGGTGATAAATCTTCGCAGCACCAAAGCCCTAATGTAAGTCCTTGATCTCTTTGCAAGTTATTTCCATATAGCTATTTTCAAGTGAAAATGGTTTCTATCCTTTCGTCTCCTTTAAAGTTTTAATTTCTCTTAGTATTTAAATTTTTGTTTAGTAGAATTTTAATAAGGCCAAGGTTGATTGATTATGAGAAAAGTGTATAATTGCTTTATCACTAAGCATTGCATGAGGGCATGGCAATGGTTAAGTGTAGGGGATTGGATAGATGTGAAAACACCCATCCTTTTACCACTTATTTCTTACTAAAACAAGACCAAAACGCGTATTTAATGTCATTTGTTTGGAATTATGCGTGGTTTGTGTGTTTGTTGTGTTTTCAGAGCCAATCGGATAAATATTGGAGAAAACATGGGATTGCACGGGTTTTATCGAGGAAAAAGACGAAAAGACGAAGTCTATAGTCCAAGAGATGCAAAAGATTTGAAGTCAATGGGCCTATTTAAAGATTTATCGAAGAAAAGGACCAAAGATGGAAGAATTACACATGTCGAAGAAACTCAAGTCTATTAAATGAAGAAACTAAAAGACGAGTTGAATTTATTCGTCGACAAATCCCGAATCAAAATCGAAAACGTCAACTTTTCTTAAAAGACGAGAAGACAAAAAGAAAGGGAGAAAGCCCACTCACCAACCAAGGAGGAAGCCTATAAATACTCCTCCCATTCACAATTTTCCACAAGTTTTTCATTCTGTTACATTTTTCCTATTTCATAGGAAGAACCATCTCCCTTAAGGAGTGGTTTTCATTTTCTTTGATTTCTTTCAAGCTTGTAAGTTTAATCTTTTCATTTTTGTTTGTTGAATCTTAATCATCAATACAAGTTTACATTTAAGCTTTCTATCATCTTGTTCTTCATCTCTTTGTGATTCAAAGTTCTCAAGTTTTATTTTATTGGTTTGATCATCAAAAGTAAGTGGGTTTTGTGTTTTTGTTGTTTTGGATTGATGTTTACTATGATTAAATGGTTAGTGGTTAAATTGGTTTAAGTCTTGATTAAAAACTTGGTGAATTTTGAGTCAAATTCGTGTGTAAAAGAATACCATGTTCTTCGCTATTTTTACTGTACTTGCCCAGATTCCGGATAGGGGGTTTGTGATTTTACTGTTGGTTCGGAATATGAATTATTTCGGATCAAGGTTGTGATTTTATTGGTTATTCGGAATATCCAATTATTCCGAGTAGAGCTAATATTCCGAGTAAAGCTAATATTCTGAGTAAGCTCATTATTCCGCATAAGCCAATTATTCTGAGTAGAGCATTTATTCCGGATAGATTATTATTCCGCATAAGAACAATATTCCGGATCAGTGATTTCTTTCAAGCATTCCGAATCAACATGTCCATCCGGAATAATCAATATTCCGGATGACCAGTTATTCCGAATAAAGTTTTCTTCTAAAACATTCCGAGTAGAGCTAATATTCCGCATAGCCATATTATTCCGCATAAGCACAAACATTCCGGATAGACTATTATTCCGAATAGAGCAGTTTTCCAGTTTTATTCCACATGAGAAGAAATATTCCGAATAATGATGTTCCGGATCAAGCATTCATTCCGAATAAGTTGTTTTCTCCAAGATTAGGTACTTACTGTTTGATTTAAATTCTAGTTTTATTCTCAGTAATTGCTTTTAGTTCAATTTTATTATTTCTAGCACTTATCATTTTAGTAGATTTAGACCAAAGCTCCCCCTTTTTAGTCACCAATTACAACGATTCCACTTTTGACCGTGATCGATTCGAGAAGATACCGAGAACGAAACAACGACATATATCAATTGGGTACGAGCAACGCAAAGAAAGATCTTGCAAAAGCAACATTTTTAATCAACTAAAATAACAGTTATTAAAATGGCGCCGCTGCCGGGGATTCCAAGGTGATTTGAAAAGCATTATTCCCAAAATCAATATGAAGGATCAAGACTCACGACGAAAAGCAATCAACTCCCATAAAGATCATGGAGAAGTCTATCGGAAAAGACCCTAACAAGATATGAGGAAAAATAGATCCAAGTCCAAAAAAGGAGGCGGATCGTTGTATCTCAAATTCCCAATTAGGGATTAAAGAAATAATGATGAAGTCGTGGTCAACAAAGTGGAGTATCCCTAAAAACTACTCCAAGTGAAGAACTCTATTAACGAAGAGAAGACCATTATCTCAAGCACGTCTCTCAAGATATGAAGTATGAAGTACATGCCAAATATCGGCCCGAGAAAGGTCTCAAATCGTGAAGCGAGTTATGCCAAGATATAAACTTTTTGATATCCCGAGAAGCAGTTTTAAGAGATTTTGTCCTTTAGCTAACTATTAATCAAATCGTCCTACTTTGCTTTCAGCCTAAATAAACTATCGAAATAATTCCAAAAATGCATCTTCATGATCATTCTAAGACAAAAATAAAATATAAGAGATACACCTAGGAATAAGGGAGTTTAAGCATAAAATTAAGCCATGTGTGTAAGTGTTTGAATTGCTAACTTATAATAACAATGATCTCGTTTTTAAGCTTAGTTTGGGGAACATGAAACTTGAGGGTGATAAATCTTCGCAGCACCAAAGCCCTAATGTAAGTCCTTGATCTCTTTGCAAGTTATTTCCATATAGCTATTTTCAAGTGAAAATGGTTTCTATCCTTTCGTCTCCTTTAAAGTTTTAATTTCTCTTAGTATTTAAATTTTTGTTTAGTAGAATTTTAATAAGGCCAAGGTTGATTGATTATGAGAAAAGTGTATAATTGCTTTATCATTAAGCATTGCATGAGGGCATGGCAATGGTTAAGTGTAGGGGATTTGATAGGTGTGAAAACACCCATCCTTTTACCACTTATTTCTTACTAAAACAAGACCAAAACGCGTATTTAATGTCATTTGTTTGGAATTATGCGTGGTTTGTGAGTTTGTTGTGTTTTCAGAGCCAACCGGATAAATATTGGAGAAAACATGGGATTGCACGGGTTTTATCGAGGAAAAAGACGAAAAGACGAAGTCTATAGTCCAAGAGATGCAAAAGATTTGAAGTCAATGGGCTTATTTAAAGATTTATCGAAGAAAAGGACCAAAGATGGAAGAATTACACATGTCGAAGAAACTCAAGTCTATTAAATGAAGAAATTAAAAGACGAGTTGAATTTATTCGTCGACAAATCCCGAATCGAAATCGAAAACGTCAACTTTTTTGAAAATACGAGAAGACAAAAAGAAAGGGAGAAAGCCCACTCACCAACCAAAGAGGAAGCCTATAAATACTCCTCCCATTCATAATTTTCCATAAGTTTTTCATTCTGTTACATTTTTCCTATTTCATAGGAAGAACCATCTCCCTTAAGGAGTGGTTTTCATTTTCTTTGATTTCTTCCAATCTTGTAAGTTAAATCTTTTTATTTTTGTTTGTTGAATCTTAATCATCAATACAAGTTTACATTTAAGCTTTCTATCATCTTGTTCTTCATCTCTTTGTGATTCAAAGTTCTCAAGTTTCATTTTATTGGTTTGATCATCAAAAGTAAGTGGGTTTTGTGTTTTTGTTGTTTTGGATTGATGTTTACTATGAGTAAATGGTTAGTGGTTAAATTGGTTTAAGTCTTGATTAAAAACTTGGTGAATTTTGAGTCAAATTCGTGTGTAAAAGAATCCCCTGTTCTTCGCTATTTTTACTGTACTTGCCCAGATTCCGGATAGGGGGTTAATGATTTTACTGTTGGTTCGGAATATCAATTATTCCGGATCAAGGTTGTGATTTTATTGGTTATTCGGAATATCCAATTATTCCGAGTAGAGCTAATATTCCGAGTAGAGCTAATATTCCGAGTAAGCTCATTATTCCGCATAAGCCAATTATTCCGAGTAGAGCATTTATTCCGGATAGATTATTATTCCGCATAAGAACATTATTCCGGATCAGTGATTTCTTTCAAGCATTCCGAATCAACATGTCCATCCGGAATAATCAATATTCCGGATGACCAGTTATTCCGAATAAAGTTTTCTTCTAAAACACTCCGAGTAGAGCTAATATTCCGCATAGCCATATAATTCCGCATAAGCACAAACATTCCGGATAGACTATTATTCCGAATAGAGCAGTTTTCCAGTTTTATTCCACATGAGAAGAAATATTCCGAATAAGTTAAATTTCCCTGATGTTCCGGATCAAGCATTCATTCCGAATAAGTTGTTTTCTCCAAGATTAGGTACTTACTGTTTGATTTAAATTCTAGTTTTATTCTCAGTAATTGCTTTTAGTTCAATTTTATTATTTCTAGCACTTATCATTTTAGTAGATTTAGACCAAAGCTCCCCCTTTTTAGTCACCAATTACAACGATTCCACTTTTGACCGTGATCGATTCGAGAAGATACCGAGAACGAAACAACGACATATATCAATAGTACGAGCAATGCAAAGAAAGATCTTGCAAAAGCAACATTTTTAATCAACTAAAATAATAGTTATTACCCATCCTAATCGAAACCACACTCCCAAAATACGTGACCCTGGTCCCCTCACACAGCCTTCCCCTGACCCCACTTTTTGAAAGAAAACAAGAATGACAACCATCCAACGAACCACAAGGATTTCTTCTTCCCAACATTTATATTGAACAGCCAAGATCAAAAGTACCAGCTGGCTTGTCACATGAGAGCTTTTGACCAAGAATTTGAACTTCAGTCAAGGGGTAGATTTAAAAGAACTAGTATTAGGGTTTTTGATAGGTGTGAAAACACCCATCCTTTTATCACTTATTTCTGGCTAAACCAAGACCAAAACACGTAATTAATATAATTTGTTTGGAATTATGCGTGGTTTTTGTGTTTATTGTGTTTTCAGAGCCAACCAGATGAATATTGAAGAAAACATGGGATTGCACGGGTTTTATCAAAGAAAAAGACTCAAGACGAAGTCTATTATCCAAGAGATGCAAAAGATTTGAAGTCATTGTGCCTATTTGAAGATTTATCGAAGAATAGAGCCAAAGATGGAAGATTCATATATGTCGAAGAACTCGAGTCTATTAAACAAAAGATCATAAGACGAGTTGAAATTATTCACCGACATTTCTCAAAATCCAAAGTCGGAAACGTTTATTTAAAGAAACGTAAAGACTAAAGAAGAAAGAAGAAAAGAAGCCCAAAACCAAATCCAATTCACAAGCCCGTAATCACACGCCTATAAATAGGACTTCACTTCACCATTTGGAGTCTCTTAGTTAGTTTTTCATTTTTCATTTTCTCTAGTTTTAGAGAGAGAAAGTTCCCAACTTTCTCTCACTAAATTTTTCTTTGTTTTGATCTTTTAAATTTAAGCTTTCTTTAATTTTTGTATTTTGGATTTCATTAATCTAATTCAAGTTAAGCTTTTAAGTTCTTTAATCTTCTTCTACTTTTCTTAGTTTACCTAAATCCTTGATCCGATTGTTTCATTTCATACGGTTTGGATTATTGGATGAATTCGTGATCAAAGTTTAATCTTTCTTGTTTCTTCTTAAGCTCATACACGTATAAGCTATAGGCTCTTGATGCTTATTGGCTTATTTCTTGTTTAGCCTATTGGTTTTCGGATTTCATCAAGGTTTTAGTCATTCAAAAGTTCTGTTTACAAAGTTTATGATTTTATGTTTTCAAAAGTTGTCAAATTTAAGCTTTTCGAAATATTTAAGTTGTGGGTAAATTAGCTTATGGATTGTGCTTATTGAGTTCTAAGGTTGCCACCATTTTCGTATTGATTTGAGCTTCCATTGCAATCCAAAGGTTTATACACATTCTAAAGGGTTCACTGGTTTAGATCGTAATAACCCTTAAGGGTTTTACTTTGCGATCGGTTGGTCATTCCCCCTTATTCCGATCTGGATTGCGATCGCTTATTGCGATCGCATATTCCGACGGGACTAAGGTTCCTTTTTAGTCGAAACTCTGCCCATTTTTAGTTTGCAATTTTCCGATAGTGGTGCATTGCGACAGGAGTATTTATGCCATTCCGATCTGACTTTCCGATCTAGACTATTCCGATCATGATCATTGCGATTGACCATATTGCGACAGCTTTGATTTTGATTATTCCGATGGTAACTAACATGGACATTCCGATGGACTTTACCTTGACATTCCGATGGTTCGTTTAAGTTACATTCCGATGCTTATGACTTTAATGCATTCCGATAGAAATGATTTGCAATATTCCGATAGTTTAAGTTATTAAGATTTAAAGTTTTAACAAAGTTTTTTAAGTGTTAGTTTAATTAAGTTTTCAAAGTATTTTTCTAATCTTTTCTTTACTTTTTCAAGCTTTTATTTTTAACTCGTCAATTTAGTTTAATATTTCTCAATATTAATATAGGAATCTCTTTAGTTGTCTCTTCCTTAGCGAGATTTAAACAACGTGCACAATGTCCTAAGTGTAGGGGAGTTTACTCCCACATGCTTAAACATTGAGGACAATGTTTACATTAAGTGTAGGGGGGACTTCTATCGAAGTTAAGTGGCATTTTCCTTGTATTTGTCCTCATTTTAACCGGAAAATCAATTTTTTCGACATTTTTCAAAAATTTTCATCTATTTTGGCCTATTAGTTTTTCCCTTTGTATAGTTATTTTCTTTCTTTACTAGAATAAAATTTTAATAAAGTGGTTTTATTTTTAAACGTTGTGAATCTTTTGACTCAACCCGAGTTTACTTATTTAAGTTTACTCTAGCTAGTATCCTTAACGTGTTTAAGTCAACTTTTGCTAGGCTTTTATATAGGGAGCTATAAAACGCGAAAGCCTTAACTCTCACGGGTTAAGAACAAGAACTTTTGGCATGTTCCTATAATTGATCCTAGAGAGTTGTTTATTAAGGGAACTTTAAAATGCAATTTCTAAACTTGAAAAAGTCTAAGAGTTTGGAAGATCCTATAGATGACTCGAAAACCCAAAACTTTGATTTAATTGGCTAAGCATCCACGAGTCTCATTCCTTGAGATTTTAAACTGTGGAGAACGAGAGATGATAGAGTCAATTATAAGTTTGTTATTCTTTCGTGAATTTATGTGAGTTAATTATGAGCCTATTCTCCCATCGCTTGTTAATAAATTTATCTACAATAAATAAGGTTGTACGATTTGAAAGGTTACTTAGCTTCTAGCCCAAGATCGATTAAAAGTTGCTCGGTATTAATTAGAGTTCATAGCCAAGGCATAACTTATTGAAGCGGGATGCGAAGATTGGCGAGTCCGAAAAGGCCCTAACAAGGCATGAGGGCTACATTCTGTTGCTAAAGATCCAAAAGTGATGTGAAGAATCATTTATCAAAAATCAATATGAAGGATCGAGACACACGACGAAAAGCAGGAACTCCCCAAAAGTCATGGAGAAGTCTATCCAAAAAGGCCCTAACAAGGTATGAGGATAAATAGATCCAAGTCCTAAAAGGAGGCGGATCGTTGTATATCAAAGTCCAAAATAAAGATTGGAGAAAAATGAGGAAGTCGTGGTCCAAAAATGAAGAATCTCTCAAAACTTCAAGTGAAGAAATTTCTATTATGAAGAAAAGACCATAATTTCAAGAGCGTCTCTCAAAGATTTGAAGTATGAGGTCACTGCCAAATATCGGTCCGAGAAAGGTCTCAAATCGTGAAGCGAGTTATGCCAAGATATGAACTTTATGAGGTCCCGAGACGCAGTTTTAAAAGATTTTGTCCTTTAGCTAACTATTGATTAAATCGTCCCACTTTATTTTCAGCCTAAATAACTATCGAAATAAGTCAACAATGCATCCTCGTGATCATTCAAGACAATAATAAAATATATGAGATACACCTAGGAATAAGGGAGTCTAAGTAAATAATTGGCCCACATGAGTTCGTGATAGTCTGCTAACTTATAATAACAATGATCTCGTTTTTAAGCTTGGTATGGAGAACGTGAAAACTTGAGGATGATGATCATTCACGACATTTCCAAAACCCTAAGGTATGTCTTTGATTTCTTTACTTATTTTCTTCCTTTGAATGTTTTAGAATTTTCTATCTTTTTAATAAAGGCCAATGTGGATTGACTATGATGGAAAATGTAAAAACTTGCTTTGTAATTAATGCATTGCATGAGGACATTGCAATAGTCAAGTGTAGGGGATTTGATAGGTGTGAAAATACCCATCTTTTTACCACTTAATTATAATAATAACCAAGCCAAAACGTGTATTTTATGTCGTAAATGTCGGAATTATGCGTGGTTTGTGTTTTTATTGTGTTTTAGGACCAAAAGATGGAATAGGAAGAAAACACGGGCTTTCACGGGCTTTTATCGAAGAAAACGACAAAAGACGAAGTCAAGAGATCAAGAATGAAAAGAACGAAAGTCCAAGGCCTATTCTGAAGATTTATTGAAGAACAAGTCTAAAAGACGGAAGTTTAATAAAGGCCGAAGAACTCAAGTCTAATAAATGAAGAGTTATAAGACGAGTTTAATTAATCCCGAGACAAAGTCGAAAAAGTCGAAGAACTTAAAAGACGAGAAGACGTGAAGAAAGAAAGAAAGAGGAGGCAACACATGCACCTCCCCATTTTCCTATAAATACCCTCCTAAACTCATTTAGGAGGGTTGGTTAGTCTTAGTTAGGAGTAGTTTTCATTTTCATTTTGTAGGTGATTCTAGAGAGAGAAAGTGACAGTTTCTCTCACTAGGATCTTAATCTTTTATCTTCCTTTCATATTTTTAATCAAATCTTTACTTTTGATAGTTTAATTCTTGTCTTAATCTTAATCTTATTCTACCTTTCTTGATCTTGATTCATCTTTTATCCGAAATCTTTATGCTTTTTTGTTTAATTGTGTTTGATTAAAAAGTTCATCTTTTTGTTTCCGTCTAAGCTTTTATACGAATTAAGCTATAAGTTTGACAATCTTATTGGCATATTTTGTGTTTAGCTTATTTGATTTTAAAGTTTTCTAAAAAGTTTGTATACCTTTAAAGTTTGCTTATTTTGTTTTCTTATTTTGTGTTTTTATAAAGTTTATGAATTTCGTCTTTTAAAAGCTTTCAAATTTATGCTTATTAAGTTGTTCAAGTTTCGGTTTAGTGTGCTTATTGATAGTGCTTATTGAACTTTGGCTTATTTGCATTTTCGGATTATTTTTGTGTTCCATCGAAATATTGAGCTTTTACACATTCCGACGGATTGCTTGTTTAGATCGCAATAACCCTTAAGGGTTCTACTTTGCGATCATTTGTACCATCCCCCTTATTTCGATCGGGATTGCGATCGCATATTCCGACGGAGCTTAAGGTTTATTGCGGCGAAGTGCTGCCCAAATTTTGACAGCCACATTCGGATGCATTTTGGCATTTTAGTTATTCCGACAGCTTTTATTTTTAGACATTCCGACAATTTTTTTTAAATATTAGTATTCCGATACATTTCTTTAGTTTACATTCCGATAGTTTAAAATATATATATATATATATATATATATATATATATATATATATATATATATATATATATATATATATATATATATATATATATATATATATATATATATATATATATATATATATATATATACATATATATATATATATATATATATATATATATATATATATATATATATATATATATATATATATATATATATATATACCATTCCGACACTTTTTCACTAACACATTCCGATATATACATTCCTAACATTCCGATGGAAATGGCTAGCAGCTTACTTCCTATTTTGGCGCCATTTTTCACATTTTCACCTAGCAGGTTGCTAGCTTGAGCTAGCTGCCTGCTAGCTTGTTTATTTATTATTTTTGTTCCGTAATTGTTTAGTTTAATCTGAAAGTTGTTCCAATTTTATTTCATAAAGTGACGTATTTTTAGTTAAATTTTTCATCTAATTTTAAAATTAATATTTTTTCGTAAAGTTCAAGTTTTATCTTTTATTTAGTATCCGCTTTAGGTTTTGCCTTGTTTAACTTTAGAGTACCCACTTAGTTTTATTCTCTCTTTTTTCATTAAGTAAACTTTATTTTCGAGTGGATAGTTAATTTCGTCGTTTAATTTTATTTTTATTAATTGTTTCGCTTTAATTTACGTTTTATTATTTATATTGTTTCGTTCTTTTTAGTTAATTGTTTTTTTAGCTTATTTTTATTACTTTTCGCTTTTACTTTTCAAACAGAAAAAGATAACCAAACTTTTCTTTTGATACATTGGTTTTCATTGGGGTTCAAGATTTAAGTCTCGGTATCTCCTCGAATTGATAACGGTTCTAAGTGGAATGATTTGTTCTTGGTTAATAGAAAGGTGTTGGTTTGTTTATCTGTTTTAAACTAATAGCAAATAAATGTAAGTGGCGTTGATTAAATTATAAGCTTTGAAAGATTAAACTAAATTGACGAGTTAAAAATAAAAGCTTGAAAACGTAAAGAAAAGATTAGAAAAATACTTTGAAAACTTAATTAAACTAACACTTAAAAAACTTTAAAACTTAAAAACTTAAACTATCGGAATATTGCAAATCATTTCTATCGGAATGCATTAAAGTCATAAGCATCGGAATGTAACTAAAACGAACCATCGGAATGTCAAGGTAAAGTCCATCGGAATGTCCAATGTAGTTACCATCGGAATAATCAAAATCAAAGCTGTCGCAATATGGTCAATCGCAATGATCATGATCGGAATAGTCTAGATCAGAAAGTCAGATCGGAATGGCATAAATACTCCTGTCGCAATGCACTACTATCGGAAAGTTGCAAACTAAAAATGGACAGAGTTTCGACTAAAAAGGAACCTTAGTCCCGTCCGAATATGCGATCGCAATAAGCGATCGTAATCCAGATCGGAATAAGGGGGAATGACCAAGCGATCGCAAAGTAAAACCCTTAAGGGTTATTGCAATCTAAACCAGTGAACCCGTCAGAATGTGTATAAACCTTTGGATTGCGATGGAAGCTCAAATCAATACGAAAATGGTGGCAACCTTAGAACTCAATAAGCACAATCCATAAGCTAATTTACCCGCAACTTAAATATTTCGAAAAGCTTAAATTTGACAACTTTTGAACACATAAAATCATAAACTTTGTAACCGAAACTTTTGAATGACTAAAACCTTGATGAAATCCGAAAACCAATAGGCTAAAAGAAGAAATAAGCCAATAAGCATCAAGAGCCTATAGCTTATACGTGTATGAGCTTTAGAAGAAACAAGAAAGATTAAACTTTGAACACGAATTCATCCAATAATCCAAACCGTATGAAATGAAAAAATCGGATCAAGGATTTAGGTAAACTAAGAAAAGTAGAAGAAGATTAAAGAAATTAAAAGCTTAACTTGAATTAGATTAATGAAATCCAAAATACAAAAATTAAAGAAAGCTTAAATTTAAAAGATTAAAACAAAGAAAAATTTAGTGAGAGAAAGTTGGGAACTTTCTCTCTCTAAAACTAGAGAAAATGAAAAAGGAAAAACTAACTAAGAGACTCCAAATGGTGAAGTGAAGTCCTATTTATAGGCGTGTGATTACGGGCTTGTGAATGGTCTTTGGTTTTGGGCTTCTTTTCTTCTTTCTTCTTTAGTCTTTACGTTTCTTTAAATAAACGTTTCCGACTTTGGATTTTGAGAAGTGTCGGTGAATAATTCTAACTCGTCTTATGATCTTTTGTTTAATAGACTCGAGTTCTTTGACATATATGAATCTTCCATCGTTGGCTCTATTCTTCGATAAATATTCAAATAGGCACAATGACTTCAAATCTTTTGCATCTCTTGGACAATAGACTTCGTCTTGAGTCTTTTTCTTCGATAAAACCCGTGCAATCCCATGTTTTCTTCAATATTCATCCGGTTGGCTCTGAAAACACAATAAACACAAAAACCACGCATAATTCCAAACATATGATATTAATTACGTATTTTTGTCTTGTTTTAGCCAGAAATAAGTGGTAAAAGGATGGGTGTTTTCACACCTATCAAATTGGTTTTCATTGGGGTTCAAGATTTAAGTCTCGGTATCTCCTCGAATTGATAACGGTTCTAAGTGGAATGATTTGTTCTTGGTTAATAGAAATTTGTTGGTTTGTTTATCTGTTTTAAACTAATAGCAAATAAATATAAGTGGCGTTAAGTAAATTATAAGCTTTGAAAGATTAAACTAAATTGACGAGTTAAAAATAAAAGCTTGAAAACGTAAAGAAAAGATTAGAAAAATACTTTGAAAACTTAATTAAAATAACACTTAAAAAACTTTGTTAAAACTTTAAAACTTAAAAACTTAAACTATCGGAATATTGCAAATCATTTCTATCGGAATGCATTAAAGTCATAAGCATCGGAATGTAACTAAAACGAACCATCGGAATGTCAAGGTAAAGTCCATCGAAATGTCCATGTTAGTTACCATCGGAATAATCAAAATGAAAGCTGTCGCAATATGGTCAATCGCAATGATCATGATCGGAATAGTCTAGATCGGAAAGTCAGATCGGAATGGCATAGATACTCCTGTCGCAATGCACTACTATCGGAAAGTTGCAAACTAAAAATGGGCAGAGTTTCTACTAAAAAGGAACCTTAGTCCCGTCGGAATATGCGATCGCAATAAGCGATCACAATCCAGATCGGAATAAGGGGGAATGACCAAGCGATCGCAAAGTAAAACCCTTAAGTGTTATTGCGATCTAAACCAGTGAACCCGTCGAAATGTGTATACACCTTTGGATTGCGATGGAAGCTCAAATCAATACGAAAATGGTGGCAACCTTAGAACTCAATAAGCACAATCCATAAGCTAATTTCCCGCAACTTAAATATTTCGAAAAGCTTAAATTTGACAACTTTTGAAAACATAAAATCATAACCTTTGTAAACGAAACTTTTGAATGACTAAAACCTTGATGAAATCCGAAAACCAATAGGCTAAAACAAGAAATAAGCCAATAAGCATCAAGATCCTATAGCTTATACGTGTATGAGCTTAAGAAGAAACAAGAAAGATTAAACTTTGATCACGAATTCATCCAATAATCCAAACCATATGAAATGAAACAATCGGATCAAGGATTTAGGTAAACTAAGAAAAGTAGAAGAATATTAAAGAACTTAAAAGCTTAACTTGAATTAGATTAATGAAATCCAAAATACAAAAATTAAAGAAAGCTTAAATTTAAAAGATTAAAACAAAGAAAAATTTAGTGAGAGAAAGTTGGGAACTTTCTCTCTCTAAAACTAGAGAAAATGAAAAATGAAAAAATAACTAAGAGACTCCAAATGGTGAAGTGAAGTCCTATTTATAGGCGTGTGATTACGGGCTTGTAAATGGGCTTTGGTTTTGGGCTTCTTTTCTTCTTTCTTCTTTAGTCTTTACGTTTCTTTAAATAAACGTTTCCGACTTTGGATTTTGAGAAGTGTCGGTGAATAATTCCAACTCGTCTTATGATCTTTTGTTTAATAGACTCGAGTTCTTCGACATATATGAATCTTCCATCTTTGGCTCTATTCTTCGATAAATCTTCAAATAGGCACAATGACTTCAAATCTTTTGCATCTCTTGGACAATAGACTTTGTCTTGAGTCTTTTTCTTCAATAAAACCCGTGCAATCCCATGTTTTCTTCAATATTCATCCGGTTGGCTCTGAAAACACAATAAACACAAAAACCACGCATAATTCCAAACAGATGATATTAATTACGTGTTTTGGTCTTGTTTTAGCCAGAAATAAGTGGTAAAAGGATGGGTGTTTTCACACCTATCAAATCCCCTACACTTAACCATTGCCATTCCCTCATGCAATGCTTAGTGGCAAAGCAAATTTACACTTTTCTCATAATCAATCAACCATGGCCTTATTAAAATATTACTGAACAAAAATTAAAGTACTAAGAGAAACTAAAACTTTAAAGCAAACAAAAGGATAGAAAACCATTTTCACTTGAAAATAGCTATATGGAAATAACTTGCAAAGAGATCAAGGACTTACATTAGGGCTTTGGTGCTGCGAAGATTTATCACCCTCAAGTTTCACGTTCCCCAAACTAAGTTTAAAAACGAGATCATTGTTATTATAAGTTAGCATATCAAACACTTACACACATGGCTTAATTAGATGCTTAAACTCCCTTATTCCTAGGTGTATCTCTTATATTTTATTTTTGTCTTAGAAGATCATGAAGATGCATTTTTGGACTTATTTCGATAGTTTATTTAGGCTGAAAGCAAAGTAGGACGATTTGATCAATAGTTAGCTAAAGGACAAAATCTCTTAAAACTGCTTCTCGGGATATCAAAAAGTTCATATCTTGGCATAACTTGGTTCACGATTTGAGACCTTTCTCGGGCCGATATTTGGCATGTACTTCATACTTCATATCTTGAGAGATGTTCTTGAGATAATGGTCTTCTCTTCGTTAATAGAGTTTCTTCACTTGGAGACTTTTGAGGGGTACTCCAACTTTGTTGACCACGACTTCATGATTATTTCTTCAATCGCTAATTGCGATTTTGAGATACAACGATCCGCCTCCTTTTCGAACTTGGATCTATTTATCCTCATACCTTGTTAGGGTCTTTTCGGATAGACTTCTCCATGATCTTTATGGGAGTTGATTGCTTTTCGTCGTGAGTCTTGATCCATCATATTGATTTTGGGAATAATGCTTTTCACATCACCTTGGATCTTTAGCAATAAGATTGAATCCTCATTCCTTGTTAGGGCCTTTTCGGACTCGCCAATCTTCGCGCCCCGCTTCATAAGTTATGCCTTGGCTATTAACTCTTATCATTACCGAGCAACTTTTAAACGATCTTGGCCTAGAAGCTAAGTAACTTTTCAAATCATATGACCTTACTTATTGCAGATAATTTATTAGCAAGTGATGGGAGAATAGGCAAATAATTACACCAAGTGAGCTTGCGCAAGAATACCGACTTATAATTGACTCTATCATTTCTCGTTCTCCACAATTTAAAATCTCAAGTAATGAGACTCGTGGATTCTTAGCCTAATAAACCAATTAAGGTCTACATGGTTAAGGATACTAGCTAGAATAAACTTAGATCAGTCTATTCGGGTTGTGTCAAAATAATCGCAACGGGCCTAATATATCAAAGACTTCTAAACTAGCTACACCAGTATATTAATATTTTTGACTTTATTGCGGGATATATACATATGAAAGCAACGATGAAAATTAAAAAATTACAACTATATGGCCAAAGTAATTAAAAATTTGAAAAATGCTGAAAAAGATGATTTTCCGGTTAAATGAAGGCATTTTCATGGAAAAGTCCACTTAAAACTTCGACAGAAGTCCCCCTACACTTAAGATAAACATTGTCCTCAATATTTAAGCATGTGTTAAAAGTCTCCCCTACACTTATGACATTGTGCACGTTGGTTAAATCAAGTTAAGGAAGAGATGACTAACGTGATCAATTTCAAATGTGAGTATGAAGAAAATTGAATCACGATAGTTGAGAGATAGAACCGGATTTCGGATAACACGGGAGCACGGTTCTTCAAAGGTTCCAAAAGTGCATTCATCCCTGTAATCACATCACCACACAAAGACAAACACCTATAGAGGTCCCCCTACACTTAGGTGGTTAAAACAGAAAAGGATAGATACTCGGGTTGCCTCCCGAGGAGCGCTTGTTTTTGATAACCGAGTCACGAGCCTGACTCGACCCAAAATTAGTTTATGGGGAACGTGGTGAGGGATGGAATCATCTCATGAGAGATGTCCTCAACAAAGTACAACTTCACTCGTTGGCCATTCACCTTAAAATTAGGTCCATTAGGTTGAGCGAGCTCTAGATTACCATATGGAAAAATTTGAGCAATGGTGAATGGGCCGGACCAACGAGATTTTAGCTTGCCCGAAAAGATTTTCAATCGAGAGTTAAAGAGTAACACTTTTTCTCCAACTTGGAACTCTCGGTTCTTAATCTTAGAGTCGTGAATGAGCTTAGTCTTTTCCTTATAGATCAAAGAATATTCATAAGCCTCATTCCGGAGTTCATTCAGCTCATTGAGTTGGATCTTGCGTAGGAAACAAATACATCTAAAGGAAACAAATACATCCTTGTAGCCGTCGACTACGTGTCTAAATGGGTTGAAGCCAAAGCTTTACCCACTAATGACTCAAGGGTGGTTTGTAACTTTTTGAAATCGCTATTCGCTAGATTCGGTGTGCCTCGTGCCATTATTAGTGATCGCGGGACTCATTTTTGGAATGACTAATTCGCAAGAGTCATGGCTAAGTATGGTGTAAATCATCGTCTTTCCACCGCCTACCACCCACAAACTAATGGCCAGGCTGAAATCTCAAACCGAGGATTAAAGCGAATTCTTGAAAGAACCGTGAGAGAGCATCGTGCCTCATGGGCCGATAAACTTGATGATGCTCTGTGGGCTTTTCGTACCGCATACAAGACTCTGATTGGTTGTACACCATATCGTCTTGTGTACGGGAAAGCATGCCACCTCCCCATTGAGTTGGAGCACAAGGCTTATTGGGCCTTGAAGTGGGCTAATTTCGATATCAACAAAGCTGGTGACCTACGCAAGATCCAACTCAATGAGCTGAATGAACTCCGGAATGAGGCTTATGAAAATTCTTTGATCTATAAGGAAAAGACTAAGCTCATTCACGACTCTAAGATTAAGAACCGAGAGTTCCAAGTTGGAGACAAAGTGTTAGTCTTTAACTCTCGGTTGAAAATCTTTCGGGCAAGCTGAAATCTCGTTGGTCCGGCCCATTCACCATTGCCCAAATTTTTCCAAATTGTACTCTCGAGCTCGCTCAACCTAATGGACCTAATTTTAAGGTGAATGGCCAACGAGTGAAGTTGTACTGTGGTGAGGACATCTCTCATGAGATGATTCCATCCCTCACCACGTTCCCTATAAACTAATTTTGGGTCGAGTCAGGCTCGTGACTCGGTTATCAAAAACAAGCGCTCCTTGGGAGGCAACCCGAGTATCTATCCTTTTTCTGTTTTAACCTCCTAAGTGTAGGGGCACCTCTATAGGTGTCTGTCTTTGTGTGGTGATGTGATTACAGGGATGAATGCACTTTTGGAACCTTTGAAGAACCGTGCTCCCGTGTTATCCGAAATCCGGTTCTATCTCTCAACTATCGTGATTCAATTTTCTTCATACTCACATTTGAAATTGATCACGTTAGTCGTCTCTTCCTTAACTTGATTTAACCAACGTGCACAATGTCATAAGTGTAGGGGAGACTTTTCCCACATGCTTAAACATTGAGGACAATGTTTATCTTAAGTGTAGGGGGGACTTCTATCGAAGTTTTAAGTGGACTTTTCCATGAAAATGCCTTCATTTAACCGGAAAATCATCTTTTTCAGCATTTTTCAAATTTTTAATTAACTTTGGCCATATAGTTGTAATTTTTAAATTTTCATCGTTGCTTTCATATGTATATATCCCGTAATAAAGTCAAAAATATTAATATAGTGGTGTAGCTAGTTTAGAAGTCTTTGACATATTAGGCCCGTTGCGATTATTTTGACTCAACCCGAATAGACTGATCTAAGTTTATTCTAGCTAGTATCCTTAACCATGTAGACCTTAATTGGTTTATTAGGCTAAGCATCCACGAGTCTCATTACTTGAGATTTTAAATTGTGGAGAACGAGAAATGATAGAGTCAAGTATAAGTCGGTATTCTTGCGCAAGCTCACTTGGTGTAATTATTTGCCTATTCTCCCATCACTTGCTAATAAATTATCTGCAATAAGTAAGGTCGTATGATTTGAAAAGTTACTTAGCTTCTAGCCCAAGATCGTTTAAAAGTTGCTCGGTAATGATAAGAGTTCATAGCCAAGGCATAACTTATGAAGCGGGGCGCGAAGATTGGCGAGTCCGAAAAGGCCCTAACAAGGCATGAGGATTCAATCTTATTGCTAAAGATCCAAGGTGATGTGAAAAGCATTATTCCCAAAATCAATATGAAGGATTAAGACTCACGACAAAAAGCAATCAACTCCCATAAAGATCATGGAGAAGTCTATCTGAAAAGACCCTAACAAGGTATGAGGATAAATAGATCCAAGTCCAAAAAGGAGGCGGATCGTTGTATCTCAAAATCCCAATTAGCGATTGAAGAAATAATCATGAAGTCGTGGTCAACAAAGTTGGAGTACCCCTCAAAAGTCTCCAAGTGAAGAAACTCTATTAACGAAGAGAAGACCATTATCTCAAGAACATCTCTCAAGATATGAAGTATGAAGTACATGCCAAATATCGGCTCGAGAAAGGTCTCAAATCGTGAACCAAGTTACGCCAAGATATGAACTTTTTGATATCCCGAGAAGCAGTTTTAAGAGATTTTGTCCTTTAGCTAACTATTGATCAAATCGCCCTACTTTGCTTTCAGCCTAAATAAATTATCGAAATAAGTCCAAAAATGCATCTCCATTATCATTCTAAGACAAAAATAAAATATAAGAGATACACCTAGGAATAAGGGAGTTTAAGCATCTAATTAAGCCATGTGTGTAAGTGTTTGATATGCTAACTTATAATAACAATGATCTCGTTTTTAAGCTTTGTTTGGGGAAAGTTAAACTTGAGGGTGATAAATCTTCGCAGCACTAAAGCCCTAATGTAAGTCCTTGATCTCTTTGCAAGTTATTTCCATATAGCTATTTTCAAGTGAAAATGGTTTTCTATCCTTTTGTTTGCTTTAAAGTTTTAATTTCTTTTAGTACTTTAATTTTTGTTCAGTAATATTTTAATAAGGCCAAGGTTGATTGATAATGAGAAAAGTGTAAATTTGCTTTGCCACTAAGCATTGCATGAGGGCATGGCAATGGTTAAGTGTAGGGGATTTGATAGGTGTGAAAACACCCATCCTTTTACCACTTATTTCTGGCTAAAACAAGACCAAAACACGTAATAAATATCATCTGTTTGGAATTATGCGTGGTTTTTGTGTTTATTGTGTTTTCAGAGCCAACCGGATGAATATTGAAGAAAACATGGGATTGCACGGGTTTTATCGAAGAAAAAGACTCAAGACGAAGTCTATTATCCAAGAGATGCAAAAGATTTGAAGTCATTGTACCTATTTGAAGATTTATCGAAGAATAGAGCCACAGATGGAAGATTCATATATGTCGAAGAACTCGAGTCTATTAAACAAAAGATCATAAGACGAGTTGGAATTATTCACCGACACTTCTCAAAATCCAAAGTCAGAAACGTTTATTTAAAGAAACGTAAAGACTAAAGAAGAATGAAGAAAAGAAGCCCAAAACCAAAGCCCATTCACAAGCCCGTAATCACACGCCTATAAAAGGACTTCACTTCACCATTTGGAGTCTCTTAGTTAGTTTTTCATTAATCATTTTCTCTAGTTTTAGAGAGAGAAAGTTCCCAACTTTCTCTCACTAAATTTTTCTTTGTTTTAATCTTTTAAATTTAAGCTTTCTTTAATTTTTGTATTTTGGATTTCATTAATCTAATTCAAGTTAAGCTTTTAAGTTCTTTAATCTTCTTCTACTTTTCTTAGTTTACCTAAATCCTTGATCCGATTGTTTCATTTCATACGGTTTGGATTATTGGATGAATTCGTGATCAAAGTTTAATCTTTCTTGTTTCTTCTTAAGCTCATACACGTATAAGCTATAGGCTCTTGATGCTTATTGGCTTATTTCTTGTTTAGCCTATTGGTTTTCGGATTTCATCAAGGTTTTAGTCATTCAAAAGTTCTGTTTACAAAGTTTATGATTTTATGTTTTCAAAAGTTGTCAAATTTAAGCTTTTCGAAATATTTAAGTTGCGGGTAAATTAGCTTATGGATTGTGCTTATTGAGTTCTAAGGTTGCCACCATTTTCGTATTGATTTGAGCTTCCATCGTAATCCAAAGGTTTATACACATTCCGACGGGTTCACTGGTTTAGATCGCAATAACCCTTAAGGGTTTTACTTTGCGATCGGTTGGTCATTCCCCCTTATTCCGATCTGGATTGCGATCGCTTATTGCGATCGCATATTCCGACGAGACTAAGGTTCCTTTTTAGTCGAAACTCTGCCCATTTTTAGTTTGCAACTTTCCGATAGTAGTGCATTGCGACAGGAGTATTTATGCCATTCCGATCTGACTTTCCGATCTAGACTATTCCGATCATGATCATTGCGATTGACCATATTGCGACAGCTTTGATTTTGATTATTCCGATGGTAACTAACATGGACATTCCGATGGACTTTACCTTGACATTCCGGTGGTTCGTTTTAGTTACAATCCGATGCTTATGACTTTAATGCATTCCGATAGAAATGATTTGCAATATTCCGATAGTTTAAGTTTTTAAGTTTTAAAGTTTTAACAAAGTTTTTTAAGTGTTAGTTTAATTAAGTTTTCAAAGTATTTTTCTAATCTTTTCTTTACGTTTTCAAGCTTTTATTTTTAACTCGTCAATTTAGTTTAATCTTTCAAAGCTTATAATTTACTCAACGCCACTTACATTTATTTGCTATTAGTTTAAAACAGATAAACAAACCAACACCTTTCTATTAACCAAGAACAAATCATTCCACTTAGAACCGTTATCAATTCGAGGAGATACCGAGACTTAAATCTTGAACCCCAATGGAAACCAATGTATCAAATGGCGCCGCTGCCGGGGAATGTTTATTAGGCTAAGCATCCACGAGTCTCATTACTTGAGATTTTAAATTGTGGAGAACGAGAAATGATAGAGTCAATTATAAGTCGGTATTCTTGCGCAAGCTCACTTGGTGTAATTATTTGCCTATTCTCCCATCACTTGCTAATAAATTATCTGCAATAAGTAAGGTCGTATGATTTGAAAAGTTACTTAGCTTCTAGCCCAAGATCGTTTAAAAGTTGCTCGGTAATGATAAGAGTTCATAGCCAAGGCATAACTTATGAAGCGGGGCGCGAAGATTGGTGAGTCCGAAAAGGCCCTAACAAGGCATGAGGATTCAATCTTATTGCTAAAGATCCAAGGTGATGTGAAAAGCATTATTCCCGAAATCAATATGAAGGATCAAGACTCACGACGAAAAGCAATCAACTCCCATAAAGATCATGGAGAAGTCTATCCGAAAAGACCCTAACAAGGTATGGGGATAAATAGATCCAAGTCCAAAAAGGAGGCGGATCGTTGTATCTCAAAATCCCAATTAGCGATTGAAGAAATAATCATGAAGTCGTGGTCAACAAAGTTGGAGTACCCCTCAAAAGTCTCCAAGTGAAGAAAATCTATTAACGAAGAGAAGACCATTATCTCAAGAACATCTCTCAAGATATGAAGTATGAAGTACATGCCAAATATCGGCCCGAGAAAGGTCTCAAATCGTGAACCAAGTTATGCCAAGATATGAACTTTTAGATATCCCGAGAAGCAGTTTTAAGAGATTTTGTCCTTTAGCTAACTATTGATCAAATCGTCCTACTTTGCTTTCAGCCTAAATAAACTATCAAAATAAGTCCAAAAATGCATCTTCATGATCATTCTAAGACAAAAATAAAATATAAGAGATACACCTAGGAATAAGGGAGTTTAAGCATCTAATTAAGCCATGTGTGTAAGTGTTTGATATGCTAACTTATAATAACAATGATCTCGTTTTTAAGCTTAGTTTGGGGAACGTGAAACTTGAGGGTGATAAATCTTCACAGCACCAAAGACCTAATGTAAGTCCTTGATCTCTTTGCAAGTTATTTCCATATAGCTATTTTCAAGTGACAATGGTTTTCTATCCTTTTGTTTGCTTTAATGTTTTAATTTCTCTTAGTACTTTAATTTTGGTTCAGTAATATTTTAATAAGGACAAGGTTGATTGATTATGAGAAAAGTGTAAATTTGCTTTGCCACTAAGCATTGCATGAGGGCATGGCAATGGTTAAGTGTAGAGGATTTGATAGGTGTGAAAACACCCATCCTTTTACCACTTATTTCTGGCTAAAACAAGACCAAAACACGTAATTAATATCATCTGTTTGGAATTATGCATGGTTTTTGTGTTTATTGTGTTTTCAGAGCCAACCGGATGAATATTGAAGAAAACATGGGATTGCACGGGTTTTATCGAAGAAAAAGACTCAAGACGAAGTCTATTGTCCAAGAGATGCAAAAGATTTGAAGTCATTGTGCCTATTTGAAGATTTATCGAAGAATAGAGCCAAAGATGGAAGATTCATATATGTCGAAGAACTCGAGTCTATTAAACAAAAGATCATAAGACGAGTTGGAATTATTCACCGACACTTCTCAAAACCTAAAGTCGGAAACATTTATTTAAAGAAACGTAAAGACTAAAGAAGAAAGAAGAAAAGAAACCCAAAACCAAAGCCCATTCACAAGCCCGTAATCACACGCCTATAAATAGGACTTCACTTCACCATTTGGAGTCTCTTAGTTAGTTTTTTATTTTTCATTTTCTCTAGTTTTAGAGAGAGAAAGTTCCCAACTTTTTCTCACTAAATTTTTCTTTGTTTTAATCTTTTAAATTTAAGCCTTCTTTAATTTTTGTATTTTGGATTTCATTAATCTAATTCAAGTTAAGCTTTTAAGTTCTTTAATCTTCTTCTACTTTTCTTAGTTTATCTAAATCCTTGATCCGATTGTTTCATTTCATACGGTTTGGATTATTGGATGAATTCGTGATCAAAGTTTAATCTTTCTTGTTTCTTCTTAAGCTCATACACGTATAAGCTCTAGGCTCTTGATGCTTATTGGCTTATTTCTAGTTTTAGCCTATTGTTTTTCGGATTTCATCAAGGTTTTAGTCATTCAAAAGTTTCGTTTACAAAGTTTATGATTTTATGTATTCAAAAGTTGTCAAATTTAAGCTTTTCGAAATATTTAAGTTGCGGGTAAATTAGCTTATGGATTGTGCTTATTGAGTTCTAAGGTTCCGACGGGTTCACTGGTTTAGATCGCAATAACCCTTAAGGGTTTTACTTTGCGATCGGTTGGTCATTCCCCCTTATTCCGATCTGGATTGCGATCGCTTATTGCGATCGCATATTCCGATGGGACTAAGGTTCCTTTTTAGTCGAAACTCTGCCTATTTTTAGTTTGCAACTTTCCGATAGTAGTGCATTGCGACAGGAGTATTTATGCCATTCTGATCTGACTTTCCGATCTAGACTATTCCGATCATGATCATTGCGATTGACCATATTGCGACAGCTTTGATTTTGATTATTCCGATGGTAACTAACATGGACATTCCGATGGACTTTACCTTGACATTCCGATGGTTCATTTTAATTACATTCCGATGCTTATGACTTTAATGCATTCCGATAGAAATGATTTGCAATATTCCGATAGTTTAAGTTTTTAAGTTTTAAAGTTTTAACAAAGTTTTTTAAGTGTTAGTTTAATTAAGTTTTCAAAGTATTTTTCTAATCTTTTCTTTACGTTTTCAAGCTTTTATTTTTAACTTGTCAATTTAGTTTAATCTTTCAAAGCTTATAATTTACTCAACGCCACTTACATTTATTTGCTATTAGTCTAAAACAGATAAACAAACCAACACCTTTCTATTAACCAAGAACAACTCAATCCACTTAGAACCGTTATCAATTCGAGGAGATACCGAGACTTAAATCTTGAACCCCAATGAAAACCAATGTATCAAATGGCGCTAAGTGTAGGGGAGACTTTTCCCACATGCTTAAACATTAAGGACAATGTTTATCTTAAGTGTAGGGGGGACTTCTATCGAAGTTTTAAGTGGACTTTTCCATGAAAATGCCTTCATTTAAACGGAAAATCATCTTTTTCAGCATTTTTCAAATTTTTAATTAACTTTGGCCATATAGTTGTACATTTTAAATTTTCATCGTTTCTTTCATATGTATATATCCCACAATAAAGTCAAAAATATTAATATAGTGGTGTAGCTAGTTTAGAAGTCTTTGACATATTAGGCCCGTTGCGATTATTTTGACTCAACCCGAATAGACCGATCTAAGTTTATTCTAGCTAGTATCCTTAACCATGTAGACCATAATTGGTTTATTAGGCTAAGCATCCACGAGTCTCATTACTTGAGATTTTAAATTGTGGAGAACGAGAAATGATAGAGTCAATAATAAGTCAGTATTCTTGCGCAAGCTCACTTGGTGTAATTATTTGCCTATTCTCCCATCACTTGCTAATAAATTATCTGCAATAAGTAAGGTCGTATGATTTGAAAAGTTACTTAGCTTCTAGCCCAAGATCGTTTAAAAGTTTCTCGGTAATGATATGAGTTCATAGCCAAGGCATAACTTATGAAGCGGGGCGCGAAGATTGGCGAGTCCGAAAAGGCCCTAACAAGGCATGAGGATTCAATCTTATTGCTAAAGATCCAAGGTGATGTGAAAAGCATTATTCCCAAAATCAATATGAAGGATCAAGACTCACGACTAAAAGCAATCAACTCCCATAAAGATCATGGAGAAGTCTATCCGAAAAGACCCTAACAAGGTATGAGGATAAATAGATCCAAGTCCGAAAAGGAGGCGGATCGTTGTATCTCAAAATCCCAATTAGCGATTGAAGAAATAATCATGAAGTCGTGGTCAACAAAGTTGGAGTACCCCTCAAAAGTCTCCAAGTGAAGAAACTCCATTAACGAAGAGAAGACCATTATCTCAAGAACAACTCTCAAGATATGAAGTATGAAGTACATGCCAAATATCGGCCCGAGAAAGGTCTCAAATCGTGAACCAAGTTATGCCAAGATATGAACTTTTTGATATCCCGAGAAGCAGTTTTAAGAGATTTTGTCCTTTAGCTAACTATTGATCAAATCGTCCTACTTTGCTTTCAGCCTAAATAAACTATCGAAATAAGTCCAAAAATGCATCTTCATGATCATTCTAAGACAAAAATAAAATATAAGAGATACACCTAGGAATAAGGGAGTTTAAGCATCTAATTAAGCCATGTGTGTAAGTGTTTGATATGCTAACTTATAATAACAATGATCTCGTTTTTAAGCTTAGTTTGGGGAACGTGAAACTTGAGGGTGATAAATCTTCGCAGCACCAAAGCCCTAATGTAAGTCCTTGATCTCTTTGCAAGTTATTTCCATATAGCTATTTTCAAGTGAAAATGGTTTTCTATCCTTTTGTTTGCTTTAAAGTTTTAATTTCTCTTAGTACTTTAATTTTTGTTCAATAATATTTTAATAAGGCCAAGGTTGATTGATTATGAGAAAAGTGTAAATTTGCTTTGCCACTAAGCATTGCATGAGGGCATGGCAATGGTTAAGTGTAGGGGATTTGATAGGTGTGAAAACACCCATCCTTTTACCACTTATTTCGGGCTAAAACAAGACAAAAACACGTAATTAATATCATCTGTTTGGAATTATGCGTGGTTTTTGTGTTTATTGTGTTTTCAGAGCCAACCGAATGAATATTGAAGAAAACATGGGATTGCACGGGTTTTATCGAAGAAAAAGACTCAAGACGAAGTCTATTGTCCAAGAGATGCAAAAGATTTGAAGTCATTGTGCCTATTTGAAGATTTATCGAAGAATAGAGCCAAAGTTGGAAGATTCATATATGTCGAAGAACTCGAGTCTATTAAACAAAAGATCATAAGACGAGTTGGAATTATTCACCGACACTTCTCAAAATCCAAAGTCGGAAACGTTTATTTAAAGAAACGTAAAGACTAAAGAAGAAAGAAGAAAAGAAGCCCAAAACCAAAGCCCATTCACAAGCCCGTAATCACACGCCTATAAATAGGACTTCACTTCACCATTTGGAGTCTCTTAGTTAGTTTTTCATTTTTCATTTTCTCTAGTTTTAGAGAGAGAAAGTTCCCAACTTTCTCTCACTAAATTTTTCTTTGTTTTAATCTTTAAATTTAAGCTTTCTTTAATTTTTGTATTTTGGATTTCATTAATCTAATTCAAGTTAAGCTTTTAAGTTCTTTAATCTTCTTCTACTTTTCTTAGTTTACCTAAATCCTTGATCTGATTGTTTCATTTCATACGGTTTGGATTATTAGATGAACTCGTGATCAAAGTTTAATCTTTCTTGTTTCTTCTTAAGCTCATACACGTATAAGCTATAGGCTCTTGATGCTTATTGGCTTATTTCTTGTTTTAGCCTATTGGTTTTCGGATTTCATCAAGGTTTTAGTCATTCAAAAGTTTCGTTTACAAAGTTTATGATTTTATGTTTTCAAAAGTTGTCAAATTTAAGCTTTTCGAAATATTTAAGTTGCGGGTAAATTAGCTTATGGATTGTGCTTATTGAGTTCTAAGGTTTCCACCATTTTCGTATTGATTTGAGCTTCCATCACAATCCAAAGGTTTATACACATTCCGACGGGTTCACTGGTTTAGATCGCAATAACCCTTAAGGGTTTTACTTTGCGATCGGTTGGTCATTCCCCCTTATTCCGATCTGGATTGCGATCGATTAATGCGATCGCATATTCCGACGGGACTAAGGTTCATTTTTAGTCGAAACTCTGCCCATTTTTAGTTTGTAACTTTCCGATAGTAGTGCATTGCGACAGGAGTATTTATGCCATTCCGATCTGACATTCCGATCTAGACTATTCCGATCATGATCATTGCGATTGACCATATTGCGACAGCTTTGATTTTGATTATTCCGATGGTAACTAACATGGACATTCCGATGGACTTTACCTTGACATTCCGATGGTTCGTTTTAGTTACATTCCGATGCTTATGACTTTAATGCATTCCGATAGAAATGATTTGCAATATTCCGATAGTTTAAGTTTTTAAGTTTTAAAGTTTTAACAATGTTTTTTAAGTGTTAGTTTAATTAAGTTTTCAAAGTATTTTTCTAATCTTTTCTTTACGTTTTCAAGCTTTTATTTTTAACTAGTCAATTTAGTTTAATCTTTCAAAGCTTATAATTTACTCAACGCCACTTACATTTATTTGCTATTAGTTTAAAACAGATAAACAAACCAACACCTTTCTATTAACCAAGAACAAATCATTCCACTTAGAACCGTTATCAATTCGAGGAGATACCGAGACTTAAATCTTGAACCCCAATGAAAACCAATGTATCAGTTTTTCATTTTCTAGATTCTTCTTAGCCTTGTATAAATACATGCCGTATGTGGATGTATTCATTGTTCCAGATTTTTGAACAATCTTTGTAAACCCCTTTTTCATGAATATTTAAAGTTTGAATTTTGGGCTTGCATATTGTTCAAAGCCTGAGTTCCATTTTACTTATTGTTTGTTAATTTATGCAAGTGTTATTTTAGTTTTTATCAAAATTATTTTCCAGTTGTTGTTAAAATTTTTAAGAAGCAAAGTTAGGAATTTGTTGTTTAGGATTGACTGACAAACAATCCTAGACAAGGAGTTTCTGATTTTGTTAAATTTCAGTCTTCTCACTTGGTTCTTAAAAACTTTGGCTTTTTAGAGATTTCTAAAAATCTTTTTTGTTTAATTTACTTGGGTGGATTTACTGTTCCAAAAGCCAATATCACAAGCTTTCTAAAAAAATCTTGTGAATAAGCGTTTGTGAGCTTGCATTATTTTTGGTTTGTTTTGTTTCTTAGTAGGAAGAACAAGTACCATAGTTTTGTTGTGGGTTTGTGACTGCTGTAGTCTAGCCCCTCCATTCTCCTTTGCACATCAGCCTACATAAGTTCCACCACCTTCGTGGTCATCTTAGCTAATTGGAGATGGCAATCAGCCATAGTATGCTTTGGATGTGAAGCATACAAGGTACAAAGGATTGAAACCTCTTTCTAGTTTTTTGTACTTTGTGGATTGTGTGAAAACTTTATGTTTGTGTTCTTGTGGTGTTTTAAGTGTTCAATGCTTGTTTTTATAGTTATTAGATGTTAGTTCACTGGTTTTAAGTGTTTTGGAATTGTTTGATACATTTTGATTTGAAAAGTCTTAGTGTACTAAAATTAAGGTGTGTTTGGTTTTGTGGTTTTCTTGCCTTGAGTGACATTAGAATCAAGTAAAATCAGCTTAAACATACTCAAATAGGTAGTGGTAGGTTATATCAGTAGGTTTCTTTGAGTTTTTTTAGTAGAAAATAGAATTTACATGTTCTAAAAGTTGGTAAAAATAGCATAAGTTTATCAGTAGGGTAAAACAGGTTTGATTTTGATTTTTATGACTAGAAATGTTGGAATTTATCAAAGCTCATGTTAATGTAGGTTTGTATGTTCTTGTTGTTACTCTTGGTATGCTAGATTGTTAGGGTTGTAGCTTTAAAATTCGTCTAGATACCAAATAGTTCAGCAAACAAGTGCCCAGACCCTTAGTGTTCATCAGTAACCTAATTTAGCTCAATTTTGTGTGATTTTTGTGTTAGACCTGGTGTTTTTTTTGTTACTGTGACTCCCCACAACCCAACTGGTTGTGGGGGTGCCCTTTGTTCCAAATAACTCCAACAAACAAGGCTAAAAAACGTCCAAAGTTGTTTTATGAGGTCAAGCAGTGGGAAGAAATTCCCACTGATAGTGTAAAACTACCCACTGCTGGGGAAAAGGACAAAAGTCCCTAGCTTGTCACTTTCAGTTTCTTTCTTTTTTGTCTTTAGTGACCGTTTTTGAGTGTTTTTCAGTGATTTAAATTTTCCCATTTTTCTTTATTTATTTTAAGATTTTAGAAAAGTTATTTTTATTTTTCTGGTTATTTTATTATTTTTTTAGCTTTAATTTAATTTAAATTAGTTTTATTTAAATCCGTTTTGTCTTTTAGTGGTTAAAAGTTACGTTTTTCTGATTTTCCAATTTTCCTATTTTCATTTAAGTATTTTAAGATTTTTAGAAAAGAAATTTCGTTTTTTCCCTTTATTTAATCATTTTTTTGAATTATTTTAAGTTTAAATTAGTTTTTGTATAAACTGTTTTTGTCTTATTAGGGTAAAATTTATCTTTTTCAAACTATTTTTGTCATATTTAGATAAGTAATTTAGGATTTTTGAAAAAGAAAATCTATTTTTGTCATTATTTAATTATTTTTTATGATTTTTTAGTTTAAAAAGTGTTTTTAGCCATTTAAAAATAGAAAAATAGTTTTAAAAATTTTGTAAAAATACTTTTTAGTGTTTAATTAATATAAGTAAGATATTTGTTTGATAAAATGATATTTTGGGCTTTTTGTTAATTATATTTAATTTTAGGGCTTTAATTAGCATTTAAAATTTAATATTTATTTAATAAAAGGTTTTAAAATTTATTTATTGAATTTTTATTCTTATTTATTATATTATTTTAGACTTAGTTTTAATTTTGTAATTGTTTTTAGATTAACTTTTTAATTTCATCGCGTTTTACGTATTTACGTTTACGTTTTACGTCATTTGTCGTAGTTTAATCGTAGTGTAGCTCGTCTTTTAATTTTTTCTCTTCAAACCCAAAAACGACACTAATCCAAATTTGATTTTTTATATAATTGGCACCTAATACACATACACCTCCTTCGATAACGAACTCGCACTTATTCGATTTGTCGGTTTTTCTAAACCGTCGAATTTAATACTTGCCACGGTGATTTGTTTTTCCTAAAACAAGTGACTAAAAATACACAAATCAATTTTGGCACCACTGCCGCGGAGGTGTGTATAGCCATATATATCGTGTTTGTGTGAGTAGTGCGTTTTTGCTTTTCAATTTTTGGAAAGCGTAAATATCGTACATACTCATTTTTGTTAATTTTTTCTATTATATTATAATATCCAAATAAATCGTGTTTAGTTTTCCTAAATTAAACACAAAACAATCTTTTAGTACAGTATAGAAATATTCGTTTTCGTTGTTTTTGTGAATATTATTAATATATTGTATTTACGTATCACAATAAATTTACAATATCTCCGAAAGCGTGAAAACGCAACCTTAATTGGGATTTCATCACTAAATTATTGTATTCGAATCCAAAGCAAAAATCAAAAGGCAAAATAGATAATTACTTTCGAGAGGCTTAATTTTGATTAACTCAAACTATAAGGTGGGTATAAGGCGGTTGTATTTCACGACCTAAGGGAAAAGGATTTTAAGTGCTTAGCGCCGCCTCGTTTCCCCCGCTTGCTTGTGCGTGTTTTGAGAAAGAGGGCTAATCGAGGGTTTGCCAACCAAAATATTATCTACGTATATTATATTTGCTTGTTTTCAAGATTAAACCCTCTTGAACGTTTTGGTGTTCCACCAACATTATAAAGTCATCGAAGGCGTTCACTCAACGTGATCGTTTTCATTCCTTGAGGCTCCTTTAATCGAGAAATTGATTCGAGGAGAGATTTGTAGATTTGATTCTACGTAATACACCAAAAATCCAAAAAAAAATAAAAAACAATCAAAAACCAAAAAAATTGAAAAATCGAAAAACCCCAAAAAGAATCTTCTTTGCTACCCTCCTATTCTCTACGTTAGTGCATGCGCACTCGATCAAAGGATTATTCTAATTCTAGCGACGCTTCGAATCGACGCATTTGAAATCGAAGGAATCGACGACGTAGACGAGAATTAGAAACTGACCTTCCTAATATCGTTGTCGAAACCGTAGACGAGATGGTCGACAATCGTTCGATGATGGGATTGCTCCAAGAACCCACCGAGGGTTATGTAGACGCGGTCGTAATTCCGCTATCTAAGCGGAGAATTTTGAGATTAAGAGCGGAATGCTTTCGTTGATTCAAGCAACGAAGTTCGAGGTCGTGAGGCGGTAAATCCTCACGATCGCATTCGGAATTTTGATCGTCTTTTGGCTACGAGCAAGTTTAAGAACATCGACACCGATGTTGTCAAGCTTATGCTTTTTCCTTACTCGCTCGATTGTGCCGCCAAGGATTGGTACGAGAAAGAGCCACCTAATTCCATAATTACGTGGAAGGATCTCGTTTCCAAGTTCGTTAATCATTTTTTCCCACCGTCTATGACGACGTTTTTCAAAACCGAGATTACGAGATTTGAACAAATAACGAATGAATCATTTAGAGACGCGTGGGATTGTTTTAAGGAATTTCTTAGGCAATGCCGTCACCATGGATTTCTGAGTTATACCAAATCGACACGTTTTATAACGGTCTTAGTTTTCAAGAACAAGATTCGCTGAATTCCTCCGCCGATGGAAACTTTTTGTGTAAAACTCCAAAAGACGCTTTAATGATTATCGAGAATAGATCCAAGGTTTACCAACTCCGCAACACATCGAGTGTAGCCAATGTCGCCAATGTTAGTAATTCTAATCGCGACATTGAGAGGGTTGATGTGAAAGTCGATAAGTTGACGAATGTGTTTACGTCTCTTCTCATTGAGATGCAAAAGAAAGACGCTCCCTCTACTGTGAAAGCGGTTGAGGCATCGTGTATGTTGTGTGGTGGACCTTATATTTATTACGAGTGTGCGGCTACGGATGGACAAACGTCGAGTGTAAACGCGTTAAACAACAATTTTCAAAATCAAAATAACGCGGGTCCATCACAAGGCAATTATAACCAAGGCAACAATTTTTCGAATAAAAACCGTAATAATTCAAGGAAATAATCAACAAGGGAATTTTTCAAATCAAGGTTATAGTCAAGGTCGGAATTTAAGTTGGCAAAATCAAGATAACAATCAAAACTCTAACTTTTCAAACAACGCGAATGAAGGAAACGATTTTTCGAGTGGTAATCAAGGAGATTTTCAATAAAATAATCAAAACCAAGGGAACTTTAATTCAAATCAAAATAATTCGCCAAACGATTTTCAAGAATATATGAAAACGAATGAAGCTAATATGAGACGATTAGAGGGAAAAATTGTTACTTTGAAAAACGACTTTTCCAATACTTTGAAAAATCAAAATACAAAGATTGAGCAAGGATAAATCGACATTAAAAAGATGTTTTCGGCCATTATGAACAAGTCCCGGGTGCGTCATCGAGTTCGTTACCTAGTGACACGGTAGAAAATCCGAAGGAACATGTTAAAGCCGCCTCGTCTCATGAGAAAAGTCGTGTGATTACCCCAAACCTTGATGGATTTAGAGTTGTTCCTTCTTCTCAACCCTCGAATTCTAAGACGCCTTCATGTTCTAAAGTCGATGGGGTGAACGTGGTTACCAAGTAAAAGAGTACACACCCTCGTGTACCTCGAATTCCATCCACGGTTCAAAAAGAAAGTTTTATCGACCTCACCCAAGTAACCCTTGAAGAAACTTGTGCTTCGATCCTTCTTAAAAAACCCAAAAGGCATATGCCGAGAAAGGAAGAGGATCCGGGCCAATTTCTATTACCTTGTGATTTTTCTGAGATTGAGGGATGTTTAGCCCTTGCCGATTTAGGTGCTAACATAAATATCATGCCTCAATCTCTTTGGAAATTGATGAGATTTCCTAGACTTACCCCCACGAACATGACAATCGAGCTAGCGAATTATACACCACTTAAGCCAATTGGAATAGCCGAGGATGTCTATGTTAGGATTGGAAAGTTTTGTTTTCCCGCGAACTTCGTCATTTCCGATTACAAGTGTGACCCTAAATGTCCCATTATTTTAGGTAGACCCTTTTTATCGATGGCTCGAGCCGTAATCGACGTTCACGGTGGGAAACTCACTATGAAATATGGAGAGGAGAAAATGGACTTTTTTACGAGTAGATCCCAAATTTCAAATGATCATGATAAAACCAAGGTTTCAAATTCTAATGATTTCAAAATGTTAACTTTAGCGGAAAATATGAGGCTTGATGCATGTTTTGAAAGAATTAAAATGAACAGTTTTAAAGATGACGATTTTAACGATAAAGAATACGTTTACTTAATTCAAAAGGGTATTCATAAATTTATGGATGAAAAATCACTTTAGGATATATTCAGTGAACAAAGTGAACAACCAATTCCGAAGGGTGACGTTAGTGCCATCATGACAATGACCAAAATGGACTTGTCTTCACCATCTTCGAAGGACCACGTCTTTGACGCTTCAACTTCTAAATCTATTGAAGTACCTCCATTTCCTAGCCCAACACCCGTTGAGGCTAAAAATTTTATCGACATCGATCCTCTCGCAACTGAAAAGTCACCTAAGCATTGTCATTCGACTTGTAAGACCATGGTTGTGAGTGTTCACATCGACTCTTTCTTTGATGACGACGATGGCGATTTTGCGGAAATCGATCACATACTCAAAAATGCACAAGCTATCTTTGATTCTCCTAAAAATAATTCTTCGTGTGGTGAGTATGATAATTTCGAATTCGAGCCCGAGATTGAGGAAATTATTGAACGAGAGCTTCCTCTTTTACCTCCACTTCCACCTACGAGTGAGGTTGATTTTCCAAAATCGAGGATGAACTTGATGAGTTGGAACGTCTTATTTTCGATGATGAACCAACTCATGTGACCTAAAATCCCATTCTCGAGGAGTTAACTAATCAACACTCCTCAAATGAGAATGACGTTTACCACATTCGTGAGGATATAACTTATCAACGATCCCCACAAAGGAATGATGGTTTTGTACTTGATCGTGATCTCTTCGAGAGAGTTTCTAAAATCCTCAATGAGGGGAATGAAAAACCCTGGTTTGACAAGCCTATCTATGATGAAGAAATCGAAGAGACTCACGATCATGAGAATGATGAATATGTTGACCCCGAGGGGGCGGTGTTCTTTATTGATAAACGTTTTGAGAAATTATACAATCCACCACCCCTAGCTGCGACTTAAATGTGAGAATTTTTAGTGTGCCTAACATCCTCTTAGAAATGCCAAATATTTTCGACATAACCAAATCAGGTTTTCATAGAGTTTTTGAATGATGAAAAAGGAAAAGATTTTAAAATGGATTTAAAAGATTTTTCTACAAGTTTAACTCCGTCATCACCGCGTTTAATGAGTACTACTGTTGATCCCAAAACTTAGATCGATTAGCTTTCTGTTAACGAGATTAAATCAAGTTAAACACTTAGAGAAACTTTGTTGTTGTATGAACAATCCAAGTGTTATGTGGAATTAACACTTGAATAAAGAACAAGTAAAACAAATTTTCACTTTTGATTGATGAAACAAACTTGATTACAATCAAAAGTGAAAGTTTGTTTTACTTGTTTTACTTGTTCTTTGTTCAAGTGTTAATTCCACATAACCCTTGTATTGTTCATACAACAACAAAGTTTCTCTAATTGTTTAACTTGATTTAATCTCGTTAACACAAAGCTAATCGATCTAAGTTTTGGGATGAACAAGTGGTATCAGAGCTTGTTGAGGAACTTTGATCTAACGAACACGAAACCCTGAAACCAGACAAGATGTCTACTCCAGATTCAATGACCTCCTCCTCATCAAGTCACAACCTAAAAATCCCCATGCTAGACCCTGACAACTTTGAGCTATGGAAGTTCAATTCTGAACAATACCTTCAAATTCATGATCACACTCTCTGGGAATATATTGAATATGGAAACACATTCGATAAAGCTGCTAGGATTGCTGCTGCTATTGCTTTAAGATCAGTTTAGGTTTAAACTGCTAAAGATCGAAAAGAAAGACCTACGAATGAAAGAGCTGTCTCAACTGAGGATATTACAAAGAGAAGGAATGACATGAAAAATTTAATCATTTTCAAACTCTCTTTGGGTCCAAACAATCAGAATAAGTATAGAGGTTTTGAGTCTGCCAAAGAACTTTGGGAAGCTCTTCAAGTCAACTATGGTGGTATTGATGATACTGCCCTAGAAAAGAAGAAGCAACTTTTGCATGAGTATGTTGTGTTCAAGGCTCTTCCCAATGAGAAGCTAAGTGAGGAAAGAAGCAGGCTTCTAGACATCACTAGCAAATTGTCCTTTATGTGAACAGAGTATAATGATGCCGATATCATTACTACTTTCCTTAAAAGTCTTGGTGATGCATGGAAAATTAAAGCTAGGTCTATCATTGTTACCATTGCCCACAAGAGTTCTACTTTTGATAACGTCTACAATAAGCTAAAGATTGTAGAGAATGAAATCCTGTTGGATCATGGAAGTAAATCTACCTCTGGAAACATGGCTTTCATCTCACATAGTGAAGCTCAAGTTGATAAGAGAGAATCATATGTGCATCCTGTTACTAGATCACCTTGTGTCAACGGTGGATCAACCTGTGTTAGTGCTTCACATTCAGACGCTGATACATACAATGTTGAATCACCAAGGATTAAACTTGTTGGTATTGATCTAAACACAGTGTGTGTGTAAAACCCGCATGCTTTTACCATGAATAGTGCCCTTAAGATCGTACGTCCTAGATTAAAACTTACCCTATTTAGTATTGATCACATTCATGTGCTAGTAATCAAGCAAGTGCATACGTGTATGACATGATAAGTATCGATTACGTACAAACTCATGATAAACAGTTAATAGATATTTCACGTGAACATAATTAAATCATGATCACCATTTTAAAACACGAACTAAAATAATTACGTAAGTACTTAATTACGAGTGTAAATAATACGATAAACTACATGATAAAATAAACAGAAACACTTTAAACACGAACACGTTTAACCACGAACGAACACGAAACATCGGGACACGAGAAAAGGTACGGGTACCCCATGTGGGGCCCCATACCCACGGCACACATAACTAAGTGGGCTAAGCCCATGGACTTTTACAAGAAAAGGGGGGGTTATGGTAAATATTCATTTCATTTTCACATTTCTAGAAAATAAGCATTTAACCTAAAAAGGTTTTTCTCTCCTCCTCTTGGTCTCTTTGTGCCGCCAACTTAAGGACCACCATAGGTGGTTGTTGATTGATCTTGATCTTAAAAATCATTGCTATAAACCGTGTTTGTTCATCCTCTTCCAAGCTACGTATTGGTATATCATTCTAAACCTTTCTTTTTAATTCTTTTTAAATCTTTGATTATTTTCATGAACATGTTATTGTTATTCTTATTAAAACATGATAACTAAACATAGATCTAACATGTTTTGGGGTTAATTAAAATCAAAGGTTGTTATATGAGGGTGTTTGTTTTTGGCCGCCTAGTATAACCAACCCGAGGGGGGGTTCGGTTTGCTTTTAGCCGCCACCACCAAGACCATTTTGGTCTTGGTTGGTGCATGTGGGACCCACGGCAGCAAGGGGACACAAGTACCCCGAGTTGGCTCGGGGTACGGTGTCGAGTTCATGCCCGATTCATGGTTCGTTGGTTAAATCATGATTTATGCTACATGTTAATTTTATGAATTATGAACTTAGGATATAAATTAATTAATAACATGAGATACTAATTAAACCATGACTTAGGTTATTTTTTAATTATTAATTTAGCATGATATTAATTTAACCTAAGTATTTTATGTTATAAGTTATAATTAATTAATTATTTAAAACATGCCTATAATTAATTAATTTAGACATGACTTAGGTTATGTTATTAATACATAATAATACACATTTTAACCTAAGTATTTTTTTTTCCATTTTAATTAAAACATGTTATACTTTAATTAAAATGCTTAACCTATAGTTTAATTAAAATACATGAAATAATAATTAAACTATACACTATATCATATGACTTAAGAAATAAGCTTATAAACACTTAGACTTATATGTTAGCTTATGTAACCAGCTTAATTCTAATTATGGAAACTTCTATTTATAGAAACTTAATTAAATAAGGCAACTAATCTATTAATGGAAACCTTCTATATATGGAAATCTATCTATTTCAGACAGCTAATCTAATCATGGAAACCTTCTATATATGGAAACTTATTTAATTAAGGCAGCTGATCTATTTTTGGAAACTTTCTATTTTTAGAAACTAATCTATATTAAGCAGTAAATTCTATTTTAGGAAACTTTCTATTTTTGGAAACTTTCTATTTTTGGAAACTTTGTATTTTTGGAAACTTTCTATTTTTGGTAACTTTCTATTTTTGGAAACTTTCTATTTTTGGAAACTTTCTATTTTTGGAAACTTTCTATTTTTGGAAACCTGCTATTTTTGGAAAGTTACTTATTATTACACAGTAAGTATAATAATACATGAATTACCAGTAATACTTTATCAGATTAATCAGAGTACAAGGTAAACACAGATAGGGCTTTAAACAGTAAACCATGACCTAAAACATACAAAGTAAGCTAAGATGAGACATAAAACCCAGTACGTAATCAGTGATTCGATACTTATACACGTGTGTATTCATGTAGCGTTAGTGATCCAGAAGTAGGAGTCTTTCTTCCGTTCATTCACTGGACTTGAGGTACGGATTCCCGTCCTTTCAGTATGGACATTCTTTCCTTATTAGGATTTCCCCGTATGCAGCCAACTGTTTTCCCCAGTATTTGTTTTATTGTTTTGAACTGCTTATGTTTAATTAGCATAATCTATAGCCATATACAAGCATGACCAGTTTCACCTAGTTATGGAGGTACCATAACCATCACATTGGAGGCACCAATGTTATGACTTCCCCACGGCGGAGTGATTGCTCGTGGCGTCCCTTTCAGTTTTCGCCATATTATTATATCATGTGGGGCGTATGGGTGCATCCTAGTTACATGTTTTATTCAGTATTTCATGGTGAATGTGGTGTGTCCCTTGCATCCTTCACAAGGAGTTGATCCCTCCTACCCAGACCAGTATATTAATTAAAGGCATCCCCTCTAATCAGCATGATGAGGTCACCCCTCCAAGTATTCATGCACGTGACCTTTTCATGACCTATATGGGCTATGGTATATTTATGTTAAAACAGTTTCCATAAGATAAACATAAGGCTTTTCAAACTATAAAACCAGTTTTCTTAATACTTAACCAGCTTACTCAGAACTTAGTCTTCCACTGTTATATGTTACATGCTTATCCTATTTCATGCTATTTTGTACATCCGTGCACTGAGCGTCTTGCTCAGCCGTTTTCCTTTTCATGTTCCCAAAACGGCAGGTACTCAGGGACGCTCGTAGATCTCAAACGTACGTGCATATGGATTGGAAGCTTTACTGTCTTTCTTTACTTTATGCATTTCCTTTACTTTAATACAGCTTGCAATGGACATTGTTTCGTCCTTTCCTTTTTCAGTATTTATGTTTGTGTGTGATGAGCTCTACTTTGGGGTTACCGATGTTTGATTCCGGTATTTCCCTTTTATGGTCAAATAATGCTTAGACATTTATCCTTGTATGCTTTGATGACACGCCATGATTATGTGTAAGATTCCATTTCCAAAATGGGGTGTTACAGTGTGCATACATTGTTGCATTACCCAATGGTTTAGTGATTACATATGAGGACCTTGAGCAAATCAGTGAGGAGAATTTGGAAGAGATGGATATTAAATAGAATATGGCACTTGTAAGCATAAGGGCCAACAGATGGAATAGGAGATTCAGAAAGAAGATGACCCTCAACGCCAAAGACGCTGCTAGGTTTGATAAATCCAAGGTTGAGTGTTACAACTGCCATAGGATGGGTCACTTTATGAGGGAATGCATGTAACACCCCACTTGGATAAGTGTGCCGTTACGTGTATTTATGGCGTATCATCAAAGCATAAGGTAAATCTCCTAAAACATTAAATGACCATAAAGGAAATAACGGAATCAAACATCGGTAATCCAAACATAAGCTTAAAACATGAAAAGTAAAATACTGAAGAAAAGGACTAAACAATGTCCAAATAAGCAGAATAATGTAAGAAGTTCATAAGGTAAGAAGTCTGGATAGATTCCATTCAATGCACATGCTCTCAGAATCCTAATAGCGTCCTGGTGTACCTGCCGTTAGAACATGAAAGAACTACGGCTGAGCATAACGCTCAGTGAACGGATATAAAGCATGATAAGGAATTACTGAAATGAAGCAGATGATAAAATACTGGAGCTGTAAGACTGATAAGTAAAGTTGCAGCAAAAATATTTGTATAATCTGTAAAGTCTGATTTATAAATAATAAAGATGAACTGTTATCTGTTAAATCAAAAAATGTGCATTTACTGTATTTTAATTGCCAGAGCTTATATAGGTCATATCCTGTAACAACGGTGCATGAATAACTGGAGGGGTGACCTCGTCATGTTGTAGAGGGGTGACCTCTAAATACTGTGCTGGGTGGAGGGATCAGGTCCAATGTGAAGGATGTAGAGCACACACCACATTCACCCGATAAACTGTAAACTGATAAGCCTAGGATGCAACCATACACCCCACTAATAATACTGATAAAATGGCCAAACTGAGCTGAGTGGGACGATGTAGGATATCACTCTCCTGCATGTGAGTCACGACACCGGTGCCTCTAGTGCCATGGTTACGGTACCTCCGTAACTAGTACATAAACTGGTCATGCTTGTATACAATGCTCAGGCAATTTATTTGGTTATTAACATGATTACTGATAAGATTAAACATATACTGGGGAAAACATTTGGCTGAAGACGGGGAATCCTAATCATGCATAGAAAGGAAGTCCTTACTGAAAGGATAGGAAATTCGTACCTCGTGTCCAGTAACGAAGTAAGAACGAAAGCTGAAAGACCTACTCCGACTTCACGAACACTACATAAATAACGGACGCGAAAATAAGTTGACTGATGTTATATATTTTACTACTCTTAACTGTATTCGTTGGATTTAATTTATTCTTGCAATACTGTCCGTATGTATAAACTGATAAATCTGAGCCTTCAAATATTTCTTTTAATCATATTTCGTTCTCTTATTTATTTATGACATAACACGTATTCTGACTTTATACTAAAATATATATTTGGTAACCTGTTAAAAATAGAAAGTTTCCTAATTAAGAAAGTTTCCAAATATTTTAATTTATTTAATAAAATTATACCCTTTTAAACTTTATAACTAGTTTATATTTAATTTGTTAAATCCATCATTAAAACATTTAATTAACATATAGTAATAAAAAGGTATAATTCAAAAATCTTCATTTTTATTATTTTAACTTTAACCCGAGCGTACCGAGATACCCCTTCTTGGTCGCACTAAAACAATTCAACAAAATATACAAAATCTGCCTATATGAATTAGTGACAGAAATCTATGTCGCTATAAACAGTGTGACTAACACTGGCTCAAAACTGTCCCTAGAAATTGTCACTTAGAATCTGTGACAGAAATTTTCGTCGCTAATCTGTCGCTAAAGTCATTTTAAAAGTTGTTATTTTCTGTCCGAATTTAACCACTGGTTTAATATAAGATACCCACTGATTTTGGTAAAGTTCCTTTTGATTGTTGTTTGTTCCCACTGTTTAGTTAACACAAACACTCATGTACAATCCAAACGCCCCCTGGTTGTTTTTTTCTGCTGTTCGAAAAGCCAAACAGCCCCCTGTTGGTTCACGGCTGATTAAAATACACCCACCGAGACTAATTAGTCTCGTTTTTCATGTATCAAGCGAAAACCCGACACCAAACTGATTGAATTCGAGATTCATCAAACAGAAAGAAGAATGACACGTGATTAGGGTTACCTTGATTGCGTGATTTGGATTCCTGTTCTTGATCCTCGATGTTTGTTCGTCGACAGTAAGAAGACAAGAACAAAACAACGACTCTCTTTTCTTTCTTTCATTTTTTTTGTTGTCTGCCGTCGGTTTCCAACTCCCAACCCTAATACCTTTTTTTCGCTGTTATGAAAAGAGGGAAGTGAGTCCCGTTTGTTTGTTTACTAGTGCAATGGGCTCAAAGGCCAACTTCCCTTTTTTTTAAACGTATGAATGAATGGAAAAGCTGTGATTTGATTTCAAGTAGTGTAAATATGGAGTGGGCTGGGCCAAGCCCATATACATTCTTATGTTTAACAAAACATGCCGCCCCCTTTTATGTATGTATGTGGGATTTTCGTTTGATATTTCGGTTTAACGTTTTTATTTACGTAATCTCGTAATTTATTTCCCGTGTTTCTATTTGAATTGTTAATTACTCGTTTCGGTATCATAAATAATGTATAAGTAATATTTTTCTGAAACCTAATAATTATTTCTGAATAATTAATATTTAATATTTAACTGAAACTGAGCGTGCGTATTTAATATTCGGGAATTCTTAAATACGGGTTTTACGATTCTTCCCATCTAAAAAAAATAATTCGTCCCCGAATTAAGGATACGACTATACTGGGTTTTACAATTCTTCCCCTCTGAAAAGAATAATTCGTCCCCGAATTAACGGTAATTAAGTTGGTGAAGTTATAAAAGTTGGGAAGACATATAGGCTAAAAAAATATGAAAGCTGAAAAGACATATAAGCTGAAAGATCGTTCGTCCTTGATTTAAAACATGATGCTGCTGCAAGGTATAAACCTGGCATGACTGAGGTGGCATGTAACGTGACATGGCTGAAGAGGATATGGAATATAACATGACTGAAAGAACCTAACCGAATTTATCGAATTAAAAGGATGAGAGGTCCGGATGGACTCCTTCGTTTCATGTGGCTTCCCGCTCGAAACGATTCCTTAAAACGTTTAAACATAATGACAATCTTGGTCCTGATGACCCTGTCCTGATGATGCTGATTAGTTTCTGGTTCCATACTTAAGATGGATTTTTCTGAATCTGATAGAATGAATAAGCTATAGCATGTAGGATACATGGAACGGTACGTACAAATATTCTGAAAATATAACATTTATCTTTGAGCAAGTTGCTGAAAATATGTAGGGATAAACTACGTGAACAATTATGAACGTGCTACATTAGAAATTCTGAACGTGGTTCGCGGTTATATGAGGAACGCTGAGCATGAAGTATATCGTGAATGTGATACGTGAAACATACTGTGAGAAACGATACGGCCTGATACGTGAAACATCTGCCTTGTTATTGAATAGTTGTGCCATACTTGGGTCTGGTTTCTCAAGCTGTCTGTAACCGTATTTGGTAATAAACTGTGAAACGCGTATCGCGAGATAGAACACGAACCTGAACGTGGATAATGTTATGAACGCTAACTGAACTTAAATCATAGCACAAAACATGAACTGAAACAGCATCTTACTGTGAATGAGACGTAAACTTGAAAGTGAAAATAAACGTGAACGTAAGTTAACGTAAACATACACGTCATCGTGAACATGAATTTTTTTTGCAGGTCCACTACTGCGTAATCCTTCTGGATGAAAAAAAACGCGTAGGTTGATTACATGGCCGACAATGACTTAGATAGTATCATACTTTTCTGAGTCTGTGGGAACTGATAACAATTTCATGGAATTTCGTCTCATTTCTGCTCAGAAATTTCTAAGGATTGTAGTAACTCACTAGCATGACGGTGTTCTATCTTCAACCTGTGGTATGTCCGACATCGAGATATGAACATAGTTGCATCAATGTGTGATACTACTTCTATCAAAATTCTGCCTGGGTTTATGGGACATTCTGGTAGAAATCTGGTTGAATAGTTATGGAAGAATTTTTAGTGAGAACTGTCATCAATTTCGGCGGTATTAGTCAATTGAGTTCTAGAAAAGTTTGTACTTCGTTCACAGGCGTCGGTCGGGACCATTAGGTGATGGCCTTCACCTGCGCAGGATTGTCTGAAATTTCTTTCTGCTGAAATATTGTGGCTCAGAAATGCCACTTTGTTTGAAGTGAAATTTATATCTGGAAAGTTGTGTATAAAAATAACTCCTATTGAAGATTTTGTACAATTGTGAGAAGATGAGTCTCGTGTTCTTCTCTAGCATTAGGCAAATTAGAATGTGATCAATGAATATACTGATGATATTGCCTGAGAGTCATGGAAGAATTTTATTCATAATTTCATAATATAGTTGGAGCATTAGGAAGCTCAGAAGTATAAAATCAAATTTTTTAGAGAGACTGTAATATGTGCAACAGCAGTCTGGAAACGTCATGTTCTTTCTCTCACCACTGATGGTAGCATGATCGAAAATTTGTTCTTTAAATTGTTTAAGACATCGTAGCAGATCAAATAAACCTGCTATTTATGGAATGAACATTGATTAAGAATGGTGATCTTGTCAAAAATTTTAGTGGTCGATACATGATCCCATGATACCGGCCTTCTTCCTGATAGACATAAACGGTGCACTTCCTGGTGGTACGCTAGGGCGAATAAGGCCTCGTTCCGGTAACTTTTACAGCAAATGCTGCAACTCTTTAACTTAGCTGAAGCCTTGCAATAAAGAATTTTGAAAACAGGTTCCGTTCTTGAGACTAACTCGATGTTAAATTTTGTCTTGTGGTCAAGAATGAATTTCTGGAAAACCTTCTGGAATTACATCTGGAAAATTTGGTATAATATGTTGATCATGAATTTAAGGAATTTCAGAATTCGTATCATGAATGGTGACCAGAAGTCTTCGTAGCTAAAAGATAATAATTCACGTGCTCGTAAAGCTGGAACAATTGTACTGATTTTTTTGGCAGGAGTAAAATTAATATGTCCAGGGTTGGTAAGACGGATCTCGTCGTTAACTGAAAATAAATCTTTAATAAATATGGTTATACTGTTGAGTCCTTTCTGGCTGAGAGGCAGGTGACTACCTCATTTAAGATAAAGCTGACATAGGAATACGTGAAGTAAACATGGCGACTTTTCACTGAATGTGTTCTTCTGTAACCTCACAGAGTGAATACTGCGTGTTTAACCTAAATAATACTCTAGTGATGGTGACTGAATTTTTCAAATGATCTGATTTATGCGTGGCATAATAGAACAAGTGTATCCCCCTTGGAGGGTGCCTTCAATCATTGAGGGCCTAGTTTAGAAACATATGAAGTTATGAGTTCTGACTCGTACTTTGAGAAGATATTCGTATGACGTGTACCATGACTGGTGTCCTAACAAATGTCTTCCGAAATGATACTTGAGACTTGTGTCTTAACTGTTGTCTGGACATGTATTTTAATGGTGAGTCTGAATAAGATTAAGAATTTCTGGTAACTGCTAGGATTGGCGAACCGGCTAGACTACTGACCTCTGTATTTCTGGTCACGTCCATTCTGGAGTTCTGATGGTTATTGACTGATTAATTTTAAGCACGGTGGTTGTCATTACCGCCTTGTCTGTCAGTTTCCCGATGGTCGTTATTATGACCGTGATTCATATAACTATTTCTGCTGAGTGGTCGGCTGGTTACCGGTTCCCACTCTTCTAACTGAAAGATTAGATTATCTAACTGGGAAAGTAAAAGCATGGAATAGAATGGTATTGTCTGATGGTTGAAATTTATTCTTGTTAGAAATTTCAAATTTAAAGTTATCGTCCTTGTTCTATAGAGTCTTCATAGTATAAACAGCATCAGCATCTTAAGAAATCTCCAAAGCATCAGCAGCATCAGCATTTGTGCGGTCTTCAAAGTGTTAGCAACATCAGTATCTGGTAAAATCTTCAACTCACGAGCAGTATCAGCATCTGGTAGAATATCGACAAGTGGAAAACGCCTAGGATGACTGAGGACTGATTAACAATATCCATGGAGTAAGGTACATGGAGTACACCTAGACTACTGTACATAAAGTACAAAATGAATACTACATGTGGAGCATATTTGAGACACTGTACGTGGAGTACACAGGAAATACTATACATAGAGTATAACTGAGGCACTGTACAAAGGGCACATATGGAATACTGTACATGGCACTGGTGGAAGTTTTATGGAATGATCAATACTGGTGTCACTTGTCTGACATGATCAAGGATTAAATTGATTTAACTGGTTAGCAAACTGAACCGAAATGGTTAACATGATAGGCTGATAATTTATGCGTAGGCTTAATGCTGGTTGTATAGAGGCTGAAGAGTATGATTAAACGGAGTTTCATTAATGTTCTGTTTGAAGACACGACTGATGAAAGCCAAACATGATTTATTATGAAAACAGGATTTTACTGTAAGCCTTCTGTATCTTCGCAAGAAACATCATTATTTTGCTAAAAACATAATCCTCGTAAGGAGACATGAAACTTATTCAGCATGAAAACGACCTTCACGTGAGAGCATGAAATTTGGCTGTTACAAAGAACATGAAAAGATAATTGACTGAAGTTTAATATCAACTAGTGTGGATGGCTATGGTTCAATCCATAGAATTCAAGGAACAAAACATGTGACTAAGTATGGGCAATTCTGGTTCTATCCATACCTGTCGAAATTTTTTTGAGATCTGTCATGTATAGAAATTTACAATCTGGGACTAAATATGGATGGCTGTAGTCCAATTCATACTTGTCAAAACATTATAAAATGTCTTGATATGAGCAAAGGTGAACATCTATGGTTCAGTTCACAAAACAATATTCTACTGAAAGCATGAAAATTTGACCTGAATAATGGTTGTATGAAATACGTTTTTACGTATTTAGGAAGATTCGGTCACTCCGACAATATACTAAGTAGTAGCTCGTAGTCTAGACATCGTTATTTAACAAACAAGCCCAATCCTAGCCTACAACATGTGTAGGCCGACCCAAACATGTAAGCCCAAGCCCATTACAAGGCTTGGGTAGATAAACCCTCTCCTTAGATGGAGAGGGTGTGTGGTTAATCACTTTTCACATAGTTCACTCTTGTTTCTCTCTCTAGAATTGTGTGAAATCCACCATCTCTCTATCTCTTTCTCTCTCTAAAACATAAGCAAGATTTACATATCCTACAAATGGTATCAAAGCTTGGGATGAAATATAGGTTGGTACTTGTGTTGTTTATGCTTTCTTATGCATAACGTGGGGTTTTGATAGTTTTTTTGCCGAATCATCAAATTTTTTCGTGTTTGTTTGTGTTCTAAAGTCGAATACAGTCTTTAATCGTGTCGTCGTATCTTGGGTATCTTTGTTTTTGGCTAAAACTCAAGTTTTTTGGTTCGAAAGTTGCCAAATTTTTTGTTTTTCAAACATTCCAAAATTCTTGCAAGTGTTTCCATTGGAAAGTACAAGTCTGTGTGGTTTGATCGCAATACCCTATTGGTTCCACTTTGCGATCATTGGATTTAAACACCTTATTCCGACGTGACATTCCGATCTGGCATTGCGATCTGGGATTCCGACGACTTTAAGGATTCTTGTGGCGTCACTCTGTCCATTTTATTTTAGCAACATTCCGATCTGAACATTCCGATAGTGGCATTCCGATCTGGACATTTCGATTGTGACATTCCGATCTGGACATTCTGATAGTGACATTCCGATCTAGACATATCGATAGTGACATTCCGATAGTGACATTCCGATAGAGACATTCCGATAGTGACATTCCGATCTGGACATTAAGATTGTGTGACATTCCGATCAGGACTTTCCGATAGTGACATTCCGATCTGGACATTCCGATCTAGACATTCCGATACCAGCAACATTCTGACAGAAAAGAGCATTCCGACAGCGATCAACATTCCGACAATCCAAAAATTATTCCTTAAAAAATTTCGAACAAATCGTGTGTAATTTTGACTTGGAATTTTTGGTTTATCGAGAACATATTTTAAGGGATTTTAACTCACAACAACACAAAAACACTTAACCTTATTTCATTGGTTGATCAACGTTTGTAAATCTTAACTTATTTAAATGGAGTACACATCTCTTACGGATAAGTCCATCCTCTCGGGTACGGATAATCGTCCACCAATGTTGGAGAAGTCTATGTACAAGGATTGGACATCCCGAATGGAACTTTGCATGTTGAACAAAGAGAATGGACATCTCATTTGGGCATCGGTGCTCAATGGCCCATTAGATTATGGTACAGTGACGGAAGGTACGACTACTCGTCCTCGCACAACGGGTGAGTTGACTGGAGATATGAAGATTCAAGACAAATGTGATAAGTATGCTACAAACATCATTCTCCAAGCCCTTCCTCCAGATGTCTACAAACTCGTCTCAAACATAAAGTTGCCAAAGAGTTATGGGATAGAATTCGTGTTCTCATGCAAGGCACCTCGTTAACTAAACAAGAACGAGAGTGTAAGCTTTATGATACTTTTGATAAGTTTGCCTATGTTTTAGGGGAGACTCTTAATGATTACTATCTGAGATTTACCCTATTGTTGAATGAGCTTAATATCTATGGCATGGAAATTCCTACCTTTCAATTGAACACCAAGTATTTGAACACTCTTCCTCCAGGATGGAAAAAATACGTGACGGATGTTAAATTGGCTAAGGACTTGCATAACACCAATGTAGATCAACTTCAAGCCTTTCTTCAACAACACGAATGCCATGTGATCGAGGCTCGGTGGTCTACACCTCAAGGTCATGATCCACTTGTAATGTATGCTTCTCAACAAAACATGGCATATACTTATCAACAACCATCATACTTGCAGCAGCCACCACCACACACCTATCAGCAACCACAGCAACCATCTTATCAACCACCAATGATGCCACAGCAAGCATATCAACAAAGTGTTTATCAACAATCTTTTCCACAGCAACCAACATATTAGACATCACCATCACAAGCCAACACTTCTCCAATGGGCTATACTTCTCAGCAAGGATATTTTCCAATAGAAGCACAACCAGCACAAGCTTTCTACTCTAATGAACTTCCACCAATCCAAGCACCGGTCTTTACTCCAAATGATATGCCAGCTGATGTACTAAACCATCTCACTGCCTACTTGTCAAAACTTGTTGCAACTAGAGGATTTCCACCGACAAACAATCACCTCCGCACCTCTTCAAATCCTCGACAACAAGCCAATGTTCAAGATGGTCAAGTGACGGTGCAACCTATTCTGGGAAGGTAAAATTCATATGGACCTCCTACAAGGACTAGGAACCATCAAGCTATGAATTCTCAAGCTAGTGGAAATGGAAGTCCTATTGGTCCTAAAAAGGTTGTGACTTGCTACAATTGCCGAGGACAAGGTCATATGGCTAGGGAATGCACTCAGCCGAAAAAGAGGAGGGATGATGCATGGTTTCGTGAGAAGATGTATTTGGTTGATGCTCAGTCTAAGGGGAAGATTTTGGATTCAGAGGAGTTAGCATTTCTTGCAGACCCAGGGGCAGCAGATACTGAAGGCATTGCAGTCGTTTCTACTTCTAATGCAGCTTATCAAGCAGATGATCTTGACGCATATGATTCGGATTGTGATGACATTCACTCTGCCCAAGCTGCTCTCGTTGCTAATCTCTCTCACTACGGTTCTGATGTCGTCAGTGAGGTACCACCCACATCTAATAATATTGATGATAACCAACATCAAGTTGGGCATGAAAATGACAACCTCAAACAGCATTCGGGAACTAGTGACTCAAATGATGTGGTACCAAATCCTACACATTTGAGTGAACCTCAACCAATTGCTACGACGGGTATGGAATCTTATGCTCAACATGATTTGGTCATGGTGCCGAAACATATTATTGATCAAATTCATATGGCCCTCAGACAATCCGTAGATACAAATTCCACCCTAACTGCTGAGCTTGCGTTGCATAAAGAAAAGGTCAAAACTTTTGAAATGGTCCCTCAAGCAGAGAAAATAACATGTTCTGAATTTGACCAATTTCGTTTTGAAAAGATTGAACACTTGAAAGAAAAAGAATCATTAAAAGCTAATCTTTCCAATGAATTAAAAGCAAAAGAGTCGCTTGTCAATGATTTTTCAGACACATAAAATGGATTTCGAAACTCTCGAGTCTAAAAAGTTTGAATCGGAAATTAATGCTACCAAACTTCTTAAATTCAAAGAACAACAACTTTTAAAACAATACGCTTCCATAGAAAAGGTTCATCTTTTAACTAAATCATTTAAAGAACTCGAACTTAAGCGTCTTCAAGATTTACCACCTAATCCCGGTTATGCAAAACAAACTCAGGAATATATTCCGTGTCTTTATGATATGACCCTAATTGGCAAATCGAAAGAAGCACCTTTTGTTCGTAGTACTGAGGAGACACAGTCACTTGCGGATGAAACTCATTCTAAAATGCTTTCAAAATTCCATACAATTGATTATGATCAGTATAACAAAGATCAATTGTCTAAAAAGACCCGCATTCGCTTACAAAAGGAATTAGCTGAATTGACAGTTCTTGTGCCCAAAAGTTTTTCAAATGAAAACCCTCCTAGTACGTCTCCTACACTTGTCAAAACGGATTTAACGAAGTTAATTCCACCGGTAAGTAAGGCGTCCGTTAACTTAAATGCGGTACACCAACACTTAGCCGATTTTGATAAGGTCATTTTGGAACGTACGACGGCTTCGGCCATAACGGAAGGTGAATGGAACTTTGAGCACACTAGAGCTGCATTTCGAAACGAAATTGTTCCGTTTGTAGACAATGTTAAAGCTTGTCTTAGTAATCTTGATCAAGATTTACTTTTGGAAATATAAGAAGTTAGACGTGTTTTCAATGAAATGGATGATGCTTATGAAAACAGTTTACTTGAAATAGAACGGGTTTCACGCCAAAATGATCAGCTTCTGAAGTAAGTGATGTCTCATGATATAGTTTCTGCCTGTGTGAATAAAAGTGTTGATAATGATTCTATTGTGCATAATGTTGAATCTGTGGATAATGTGGTAGATAGTACTTGTCACGAATCTGACACTAAATTTTTAAAGCTTCAAGACTCACATTCTTTGCTTTCAAAACGTTTTGATGAGATTCAAACACATTGTATTTTCCTTGAATGCAAGCAAAAATATTCAAGAAATCTTTGAAACGTCATTCGAAGGTGTTAATATCGATGATGCAAACTTTGAAAAGAATTTTTGATTGAATTTACAATCCAAGCAGCGTCAGCCAAGTGACAAGGTTGCTCAATCTTTGCCGATAGACATAGAGAAATCTAAGGAGCTTAACGGTGTGAACGTACTTGAGGCCGCTGAGAATTTAAAACTTGATCTAGATAATCGATTTTCCAAGATTTTGTCCAAAGTTGATTAACTTAAAACAGAAAAATATACGACTCTTCGCTTCAGTAAAGCCCGCATGTGCTAATACCACTGCACAGAATCAATCTTTGATTGAACAATTGAATCGACAGTCGGTGGAAATATCTGATTTGAGGGAACAAATTTGTGACAAAAATCTGGCCTTGGCTGAGTTAAAGGAAACACTTCGTACCCTCAAAGGTAAGAATGTTGTGGATAACGCAGCCACTGTCTCAACATCGTCCTCTAGTGCAATCAAAAGCAACCTTATAGCCGTCACACCATTTAATAAGGGCCCTAGGACTAAACCATCTCAAACTCTGGTCACTAAAGATAAGGCGGAATCAAAACCAGCTTCTAATATTCCCGTGTTGCCTTCTACAGGAGTAATCACCACTACTAAGGCTCAAAGATCTAAGCTTAAAAGAAACAAGAAGAATGATAGGATCTTGCCTCCATCTAGTAGTCAAGTGAAGAAGAAAGTAAAAGCCCATCCTAGGAATGTTATTTCTGTTTTGAATAAAAAGAATCATGTAGATAAACCGAAAGGCTCTGCGGTTGTGCAGCATTCTAAGCCTACTGTGAATTCTAATTTGAAATGTTGGAATTGCAATGAATGTATGTTTTCTATTCGTCATGATTCTTTCCTTATTGACCATTTGAATGAGATGTATGCCAGGAAAAATGGATTAGAATGGAAACCGACTGGGAAAGTGTTAACCCAAGTTGGTTGGATGTGGCGCCCCACTGGTAGAACTTTCACTATAGTAGGAAATACGTGCCCTTTAACTAGGATCACTCCCACTGAAGTAAAGAAAGCGTGCCCTTTAACTAGTATTCCAAGGCTACCAAAACACAAGCGTGTCCTTTAACTAGGAATACCGACACTACTGTAGGACCCAAGTGCCCTTTAAATAGGTCTACTCCCATTATAGTGCCCGTGAATAATCCAAAACCTAAGAAAATTGGAACAGTAAAACCTGTTAGTGCTAAAACTCACATTAGAAAACGCAGGAAATCTAAAGGTCTCATAAATGCTAGAAATTCTGATAATCTTATATCTCTATCTGCTAACACTCCAGAACCAATAGTTTCCAATGCATTGTCTACGGTTGTTGTTGAAAACAGGTGGTCCAAATTGTTCTCTGGTATTTGGACTTTGGTTACTCCAAGCATATGACTGGAGATCGCTCTCAGCTCAGAAATTTCGTTAGCAAGTTTCTTGGTACGGTTCGATTTGGAAATGATCATATTGCAAAGATAATGGGTTATGGTGAATATCATATTGGGAATGTTATAATTTTGAAAGTGTATTATGTGGAAGGTCTCGGTCACAACTTATTTTCAGTGGGACAATTTTGTGATGCAAACCTAGAAGTTGCTTTTCGAGAGCATACCTGCTTCATTCGTAATTTGGAAGGGGTTGATTTATTGAAAGGTACTCGAGGGTATAATTTGTATACTTTGTCTCTACAAGACATGATGGCCACTTCTCCCGTATGTCTTCTTTCAAAGCATCGAAGACTAAGTCATGGTTATGGCATCGACGGTTATCTCATCTTAACTTTGACGCTATTAATCACTTGGCGAAAAACGAACTTGTTCATGGTCTTCCTAAACTATCATTTCACAAGGATCATTTGTGTTCCGCGTGTACAATGGGGAAAAGCACTACGAAGTCATACAAACCCAAGACTGAAGACACTAACCAAGAGAAACTTTATCTTTTTCATATGGATCTTTGTGGGCCAATGCGTGTTGAAAGTCTTAGTGGCAAAAAGTACATCCTCGTCATTGTCGATGATTACTCTCGGTTTATATGGGTGAAATTTCTTAAAGCAAAAAATGAGGCACCTAAATTCATCATCGGATTTCTCAAGATGATTCAAGTGCGTCTCAACACTACTGTCTGACGCATTCGTACAGATAATGGAACCGAATTTGTGAATCAAATTTTGCGTGATTATTATGAAGAAGTTGGCATTTCTCATGAAACATCCGTTGCTCGCACTCCACAACAAAACGGTGTCGTTGAAAGGCGAAATCGCACACTTATGGAAGCTGCTCGAACGATGTTAATTTACGCAAAGGCTCCATTGTTTTTATGGGCAGAAGCAGTATCTACCGCAGTGTACACCCAAAATCGGTCACTAATTCGTAAACGCCATGGTAAACACCTTATGAGCTTCTCCATGGAAAAGTACCAGATTTATCATACCTTCATGTATTTGGTTCTCTCTGCTATCCGAATAGTGATGGTGACAATTTGGGAAAACTTCAACCAAAGGCTGATATTGGTATTTTCATTGGTTACGCCCCCGCAAAGAAGGCATGCCGAATCTACAACCGTAACTCTTCCAAGATCCTCGAAACTATGAATGTTGATTTTGATGAGCTGACAACAATGGCTTCTGAGCAAAGTAGCTCTGAACCCGCACTTCATGAAATGGGACCCAGTAACATTAGTTCTGGTCTTGTCCCAAACAATCCTACTTCATCATCATTTACACCACCTTTAGGACTGAATGGGATACGTTGTTCAACCGTTCTTTGATGAATTCTTTACTCCTCAAACTATTGTTGCTCCAGAACCTGAGGTAATAGCTCCTGTAACCGAAGTTGTCGCTCCAGCAACCGAAGCACAATCAGACACATCTGCACCTACAATTGGTCAAGATATACCATCAACTAGTAATTCTCAACCAACACCCGAACCAACTACCCATGTCATGCCTATTGATGATGAAGAGGATGATGATGATCACGATTTGGAATTCGCTCAAATGCGTGAACTTCCATTCTTTGGTGTACCAATTCCCGACCCTAATCAAGCCGGGTCGTCCACCTCAGAGGAAGCTCCTTCTACAGTTTACTCCAATCCACGGATTCGTGAACATGACAGCAAGTGGACAAAGGATCATCCTATAGATTCTATTACTGGTGACCCTAATCGTCCGGTATCCACACAAAGTCAGTTACAAGAAAGTGCAATGTTTTGTCACTTTGATGCTTTTCTCACTGAAGTTGAACCTAAGACATGGCAACAAGCTTTTACTCAATCATGTTGGATAGAAGCTATGTAAGAAGAACTTAATGAATTGATACGTCTTGAAGTATGGGAACTTGTCCCATGCCCGGATCAAGTGCAGTTACTCACTTTGAAATGGGTTTACAAGGTGAAACTCGATGAGTTAGGCGGAATATTGAAGAACAAAGCTCGTCTAGTAGCTCGTGGATACAAGCAATTATTGGGCATCGACTTTATGGAATCCTTTGCACCTGTTGCCCGTTTGGAAGCTATTAGACTATTCCTCGCTTATGCAGCCCACATGAATATGATCGTCTATCAGATGGATGTGAAGACGACATTTCTTAATGGTGAACTCAAGGAAGAGGTCTATGTTCAACAACCGGATGGTTTTGTGAATCCTAATTATCCTAATCATGTGTACAAGCTTAAGAAGGATCTCTATGGGTTGAAGCAAGCTCCACACGCATGGTATGATCTATTATCACAATTCCTCATTACGCAAGGCTTCGCTAAAGGAAAGGTGGATCCCACGTTGTTCATTCAGAAACGAGGTAAAGATATGATTATGGTACAAATATATGTTGATGATATTATATTTGCAGCCTCGACCCAAACGTTATCCGACGAGTTTGGGAAACTCATGTCTTCCAAGTTTAAGATGTCAATGATGGGCAAGGTATCATTATTCTTAGGTCTTCAGATATCTCAGAGTCCCAGAGGCATCTTTATCAATCAATCCAAGTATGCCCTTGAATCGCTAAAGAAGTATAAGATGGAATCTTGCGACCCTGTGGATACTCCAATGGTGGAACGAACTAAGCTTGATGCAGATCCACATGGAGTTACCGTTGATCCGACACTATATCGTGGAATGATCGGTACTCTTCTGTATATCACAACTAGTCGACCTGATCTTCAGTTTCCTATATGTATGTGTGCTCGGTATCAAACTCGGCCTACTGAGTTACACTTGGCTACTGTGAAACGGATCTTTCGATATCTTAAAGGAACCATTAATCGGGGACTTTGGTATTCGAAGGACTCTTTTATTGCACTAATGGCATATGCAGATGCAGATCACGCGGGTTGTCAAGATACAAGGCGTAGCACGAGTGGAACTTTGCAACTACTAGGAGATCGACTAATCAGTTGGGCATCGAAAAGGCAGAAAAGCACTGCAATTTCAAGTACGGAAGCAGAATACATAGCTATGTCCGGTTGTTGTGCTCAAATTCTATGGATGAGATCGCAATTAACTGACTACGGTCTAGGTTTCAACAAAATTCCGATGTACTGTGACAACAAGAGTGCAATTGCCTTATGCTGCAACAACGTTCAATTCTCCTGGTCGAAGCACATTGACATTCGCTACCACTTCATCAAGGAGCAAGTGGAAAATGGAGTAATCGAGCTTTACTTTTTCCGATCTGAGTATCAATTGGCGGATATTTTCACGAAGGCTTTAGATCACGCTCGAATTGAATTTTTGGCCGACAAGCTAGGAATGAGAACTTTCTCGCCTGAGACTCTAAAGGAACTGGCAGATGAAGCGAAAGAATAGTAGTGGTAAAACTATTCTCTGTATCCTTGGTGATCATTTGTATATATTGTTTATATTTTTATCCTCAAAAGCAAAATACAAAAATATAAAACCATATAAAAACCATAAAAATTGAAAAATTCATAAAAATCCAAAAATATTTTTACTTTATTTTTTCAAAGGCATGTCTTTTGGTACGATAATATTTACGACCTTAGAAATGTTGGTTAATATCGACATGGCGCCATAATAGAGTTCGTACAAAAGTTGTAAATATTTCATAAAACATGCCTATATGGCTTGTAGTTATTTCAGACTGCAACCCGGTTTTCACATTAAAGCCAAGTATTTCTTATGAAAGCTTTGGCTCACAACGGGAATTAATTTTCTCGGGAAAGGTTTACTTTAAAACCTTGTAAGGGATCAAGTTTACTTTATAACTTGGTCTAACAGAAATCTATGTACGCCTCAGTGCATTTATTTGTTAAAACAAGAGAAGTCTTGTTTTTATGAAGCTATCATCTCTACAACCATAGCAATCTACAATTGGTATCTACATACTCGACGATGCGACTACTCAACCGACGACTACAGCTCTTTCAATAGAACACGGGTCAACAATTGAGGGGGAGCAATTGTCAATCATTCATAATCTTTGATGCTGAACGTGCCTAGTTCACAAGTTGGTGTCAAGACAACAATACCAATCATACACGTGGTGTCAAGATATGACTTCAGACGTGATGAGGCGACCAGCATATGCCGACAAGAACCATTTGATCTTATCATATGATGTTCTCATCAATCAGGTCCAACCTTGTCAATTTTTTCTAATATGGTGAATATGTGATCATGTTACAAATCGGTATCATATTTCATACATTTGGAATCATGAAGATTAAACGAACTTGCATTTTTCTTCCCAAAACCTTTGTTATAACTTCATTAAATCAATTGATATTAAAAACATTGATTGGGTTAATATTTTTAATATGGGGGAGAAAATGTAATTTAATATGGGATATTATAACAAATGGTTTGACTTAATGTGCTGGCTCATCCCGACATGTGCGAAATGTTTTCGAATATCGTGGCATATGTTAAGGGGGAGAAAAATGCATTTGCATATCAAAAATGGATTTTCATGGTGACATATACTTACCCAAAACCCATATATTTTACGACGATGAAGATTGTGGTGACATAAGGATGGTAGGAGAGGTTAAGTCCTATGATTCTTCTAGAACCGGAGGAATCTTCCCAAGGACATTCCATAGCTAGAAATAGTAGTCCTTAGGAAAGTTGGAGAAAGTTTGTGAACGTAGCTGAATGCCGACCGAGTACTTAAGTTAGCACTGTAACAATCACAACAAAGTGCTAGTTATGACGTATTGGTAAGCATTGAAGGGGTTGAAGAATGAAAAAGAATTGTAAAGATAAAGGGTGTAAAGAAAGAAGCCCTCCTTACAACTTTAGGCAGAAACCAGGTCAACACATATGCTATTGAGATCATTTTAATGATTCTCGATATTGAAGACAGACATCATGGGCCCAGTGATGCAATGCACAACCCATTCCAACTAACTCAGATATCTCTTAAAATATATTTGTTTTAATCACACGGAGACAACGCATTATCTATTGATTTATTCACTCCGAATAAATTGGTATTGAAAAGGTGGCACTCCTCTCCAGCCTCCGATCTCTAAAATCCTAAATGCACGATCGAGTCTAGAGCCATTTGAGATCATCAAATATCTCATTAGGACACACTTTCATATTTCCTTGCTTCTTCACACACTGTGAAAAGTAAGAAAGATATTAAGAGTCCGACGCAAAATCTTCATGATCTTGCCTGAACATCCGAGTAATACGAAAGTATTTACAATGAAGATGGAAATCCTTCTTGAGTGAATATCAAAAAGCTTATGGTAGGTGACTTGTGTGATTCCTTATGAAGCAAACTTGTGATAACTGGAAAGCAATAGTGGTTTAATTCTTAACTGAATTTAAACACGTTCCAGGCCTCTACGCAATATCTTAGTGATCTTGCCAAAACACTCAGAGTGATACCTTAGTGTTCACAATGATAAGTGGAAATCCTTCTACTGTTAACCTCAAACAGCACTTGGTAGGTAACTTGCAAGATTCTATACGAATCAAGGTCGTGACAACTGGAAAGCAACGATGCTGTGATTCTTTAATGAATCAAACTTGTTCCAGAAATCAGAATTGACGGCTTTAATCATGCGGATAATTTTATCCAAATGATTCACTCTTTACGTTCGCAGTCAGCTTTGGACGGTCGAGTCAAGAGAACGGGTTTACCCGTGAAATCTTGTCAATGAGATTTTTAATTAAATCTACCTGTCACAAGTACGATATTTTATATCGTCCAACGGTCTTCACCGACCGGAGGTAAAATGCTACCGAATTAGAATGAAATGTTCAAAGCCATTTCGTTCGTGTCAACTTATGTTGCGGCATTTGAAAATGGTGGCGTTGCGGGATCCAAGAAGAAGTCGTCCCTGCATGCTTATAGTTTATGCACTTACTATCTCATCTAATTCAAGAAAGCCTAAAAGTTAAGTCTTCCGCTGTATCGAACTCTGAAGCTTTCAAGAATTACGAAGGTATAAGTATGTGGGACATGGTGTCACGAAGAGGCGAAGATCACAAGTGATGGATACACGAGATCAAGGAAAGAGATTAATGCTCAAGCTTGATATCAAAGATCACATCAGCATGTTCACCAGAAAAGAAAAAGAAAAGAAAGACGAAGACTATGAGCTCAAGACAAGCATAGTATGCTAGGTTTATTTCATTATTGTAACTCGGGTAATGCCCTTGTTTGGAGTGACCTCCCTTAGGGGGAGATTGTTTGAAATACGTTTTACGTATTTAGGAAGATTCGGTCACTCCGACAATCTAATAAGTAGTAGCTCGTAGTCTAGACATCGTTATTTAACAAACAAGGCCAAGCCTAGCCTACAACATGTATAGGCCGGCCCAAACATGTAAGCCCAAGCCCATTACAAGGCTTGGGTATATAAACCCTCTCCTTAGATGGAGAGGGTGTGTGGTTAATCATTTTTCACATAGTTCACTCTTGTTTCTCTCTCTAGAATTGTGTGAAATCCACCATCTCTCTATCTCTTTCTCTCTCTAAAACATAAGCAAGATTTACATATCCTACAATGGTGACCGTTTATGGTTGGTTCACTGATAGGTGTGAAAACACCCATCCTTTTACCACTTAATTACAATAATAACCGAGCCAAAACGTGTATTTTATGTCATTTATGTCGGAATTATGCGTGGTTTGTGTTTTTGTTGTTATTTAGGACGAAAAGGTGAAAAGTGGAGAAAACACGGGCATTCACGGGCTTTTATCGAAGAAAAAGACGAAAGACGAAGTCAAGAAATCAAGAGTGCAAAAAGAACGGAAGTCCAAGACCAATTGTGAAAATTTATCGAAGAAAAAGTCAAAAGACGGAAGTTTACTGAAAGCCGAAGAGCTCGAGTCTAATAAATAAATAAATTATAAGACGAGTAATACTTGTTCCGATCTAGTTTAGTGATCGCATCAACCCTGGGGGTTTCTACTTGCGATCCAAACTAAGATCACTCATTAAGATCACTGAGTAAGATCACTCATTAAGATCACTGAGTAAGATTGCTGAGTTAGATCACTGAGTAAGATCGCTGAGTGCGATCACTGAGTGCGATCACTGAGTGCGATCACTGAGTGCGATCACTGAGTGCGATCACTGAGTGCGATGGGGAGTGCGATCCAGGTGCGATGGGGAGTGAGATCGAGAGTGCGATGGGTAGTGCGATCGAGAGTGCGATGGGGAGTGTGATCCAGAGTGCGATGGGGAGTGCGATCGAGAGTGCGATGGGGAGTGCGATCCAGAGTGCGATCGGGAGTGCGATCGGAACGCATTTTCAAGTTTTTATTTCCTAATTTTATTTTTAAATTCTAATTTAACTTTTTCCGTCATTTTTACTTAGAATTATTTTAAACTTGTTTTGTCTTAGTTTTATTTTTAAGTTTGCAAATTTTACTTTTTGTCGAGCTTTAATTTTTCGTCATTTATATTTAAAGTCTTATTTTTTTGTTTAATCTTTTCAAGATTTTATCAATATTTCGTTTAAGTCTTTATTAGTTTATCCTTTTATTATTTTGCCATTTACTTTAAAGTTTGCATTTTTATTTTGTTACACAACAACAACCTTTTCTTTTATCCACCAAAGACGACTGAGTCGCACTTTCTACTAGTAATCAATTCGAAAAGACTGGATAAACAAATCTTTTTTATACGAGGCAAAACCTAATATTAAAATGGCGCCGCTGCCGGCTCTTTTTGTGAGGATTAACGGTTTTTTGTGAGAGACGCGTTAGCTTTTGGGATCCGTTCACTTGTGAACGTTATTTTTCGTGTCAAAAATTTTCAAAAATCTAAAAACATTTGAAAAATCATAAAAAGCATTTCTTTTTCAAAGTTTTGCACAAAAAATATTCTTCTTGCTTATCTATTTTTCTTTATGGATTCTTATGTCCATTGCGTCGGATGTGGAAGACGATTGTACGGGAACGACTCTTGTCAATGGTGTACATGTGAGCGGTGCGGAAACGATATCGAAAACACACAATTCGGATTTTGTCCTTTGTGCAACTCGACTAATTCGTCCTTTTTGAACCCACCTCCTGTTCCCTCGTGCATCTATTGTGGAAGCGATTCTCATTGGCATGTTTCGTGCCCGGTTCAATACCCGTATGGTCACGGGCAAGAACCGGGGTACAATTATGACAATGATAATAGCTATCCACAAGACGCACCCAGTCTTTCTCCTTACCCGTTTTGCAACAACTGTGGGGGTCCTCACGATACCTCTTATTGTCAAACAATGAATTATTATGAGCCAGATCCGTGTCCTCAATTTTCTTCACCGATGGATTATTATGAACCAAATTCGTGTTATAATTCTTCTCAACTGATGACTAACTATGTGTCGCATCCGTGCTATAATTCTGGTTTTCATAACTATTAGCCCCCACATCACACCCTCAATCATCAATCCTCTCAGGGAATTCGTATTGATCAACAACTCACTACTCTGAATGAAGAAAGGCACGCCATTATTTTGTAAATTCAAGAAGCCTGTGTTCAGTTTAAAGAAGCATGGGCGGAGGAAAAGCGACTGCAACAAGAGCAAGTATCTAATCTTAGTGATTCTACCCCTCCTCTTGTGCATCAATACTATTATGATGATGATTACGACGATGCTGTATGCACTTTCAACACATCTTCTGAAGTTACTGCTCCTACTCTCGATGTTCCTACTGCGTCTAAGGATCTTGATTCGTTGAATGAGCTTAGTGATGTTGGTCTCGACAAAGTATTGGATGATGAGGTTTGTGACTTACCTGCTATGGAGCTTCAGGATGACATTGCTCTTACGGAAGAGTTCGATCCTAGTGATGACGATTCTTCTCTCCGCTATGAGAATTTCACTTTTGAAATTTCTAAATCTCCACCGGGAGATGCGGGCGATGACGATTTATTCTCTCCGCCTTACGAGAAGTTCACCGATGAACATGATCTTGTGGATAAGGTGGAAGACGTGCTTCTTCGCGATAGATTACGTAAAGTTCATCTTCTTATTGCTCAAATCGAAGAGTTGAATTCTCCTCCTCTCTCCGAGTCTTTGCCTCCATCTATTCCTCCCGTTGAAGATAATGACCCATTGCTGGAAGAAATTGACATTCACTCCATGCCTCCAGGTATTGATGATAATGATACGGAGGGGGATATTATTTTTGATAATTTGCTGCAGGAAGGTATTGTCCCAACTCCCCCTCCCGAGCACCTTTCATCCTCCCCTTTAGCCACTCTTACGGAGGATGAGTGCTTTGACCCAGGAGGTGACATTGATTTTATTATCATTGATAACATTACGGCTTTGCCGAATACTCAGCCTCCATTGTCTTTGGGGGATGACAATGTGCTTACTTTACCCACCCCACCTCCCGTGGATCTTGATTTCACATACTTTTCGTATGTTGAACGGACCTTTCTCCCATTCAAGACTTATCCCCCCGCCTCTCCTTTGTTGATGTAAACTGGGAACGAGGACAAGGTCTTTGATCCTGGTATTACATTCGAGGCTTCCCTATGGACCATTTAATTCGGGGACGAGTCAGGCTCGTGACTCGGTTAATATAAACAAGCGCTTTTTGGGAGGCAACCCAACTATCTATCTATCTTCACCATAAGTGTAGGGGGAGCCCCGTGGTGTTTCTTGCTTTCTTTCTTATCATGTGCAGGGATTAGAGCTTCAAAGACACACTCTTGATGACTTTTGACGACCGTGATTCCGTGTTCCCTTCTTCCCGGTTCTATCCTAAAATCTTTTCGATTCACTCTTTTATATTTTCTAATATTAAAATAGGAATCTCTTTAGTTGTCTCTTCCTTAGCAAGATTTAAACAAAGTGCACAATGTCCTAAGTGTAGGGGAGTTTACTCCCACATGCTTAAACATTGAGGACAATGTTTATATTAAGTGTAGGGGGACTTCTATCGAAGTTAAGTGGCCTTTTCCTTGTATTTGTCCTCATTTTAACCGGAAAATCAATTTTTTCGACATTTTTCAAAATTTTGATCTATTTTGGCCTATTAGTTTTTCCTTTTGTATAGTTATTTTCTTTCTTTGCTAGATTTTTTTTTTAATAAAGTGGTTTTAATTTTCAAACGTTGTGAATCTTTTGACTCAACCCGAGTTTACTTATCTAAGTTTACTCTAGCTAGTATCCTTAACGTGTTTAAGTCAAGTTTTGCTAGGCTTTAATATAGGGAGCTATAAAACGCGAAAGTCTTAACTCTCACGGGTTAAGAAAAAGAACTTTTCGCAAGTTCCTATAATTGATCCTAGAGAGTCGTTTATCAAGGGAACTTTAAAATGCGATTTCTAAACTTGAAAAAGTCTAAGAATTTGCAAGATCCTATAGATGACTCAAAAACCCAAAGCTTTGATTTAATAGGCTAAGCATCCACGAGTCTACTTCTTTGGGATTTTAAATTATGGAGAACGAGAGATGATAGAGTCGATTATAAGTTTGGTATTCTTTCGTGAATTTATGTGAGTTAATTATGAGCCTATTCTCCCATCGCTTGTTAATAAATTTATCTGTAATAAATAAGTTTGTACGATTTGAAAAGTTACTTAGCTTCTCGCCCAAGATCGTTTAAAAGTTGCTCGGTATGGATTAGAGTTCATAGCCAAGGCATAACTTATTGAAGCAGGATGCGAAGATTAGCGAGTCCGAAAAGGCCCTAACAAGGCATGAGGGCTACATTTTGTTGCTAAAGATCCAAAAGTGACGTGAAGAATCATTTATCAAAAATCAATATGAAGGATCGAGACACACGACGAAAAGCAAAAACTCCCCAAAAGTCATGGAGAAGTCTATCCAAAAAGGCCCTAACAAGGTATGAGGATAAATAGATCCAAGTCCAAAAAGGAGGCGGATCGTTGTATATCAAAGTCCAAAATAAAGATTGGAGAAAAATGAAGAAGTCGTGGTCCAAATATGAAGAATCTCTCAAAACTTCAAGTGAAGAAATTCCTATTATGAAGAGAATACCATTATTTCATGAACGTCTCTCAAGATTTGAAGTATGAAGTCGCTGCCAAATATCGGTCCGAGAAAGGTCTCAAATCGCGAAACAAGTTATGCCAAGATATGAACTTTATGAGGTCCCGAGAAGCAGTTTTAAAAGATTTTGTCCTTTAGCTAACTATTGATTAAATCGTCCCACTTTATTTTTAGACTTAATAACTATCGAAATAAGTCAAACAATGCATCCTCGTGATCATTCAAGACAATAATAAAATATAAGAGATACACCTAGTAATAAGGGAGTCTAAGTAAATAATTGGCCCACATGAGTTCGTGTTAGTTTGCTAACTTATAATAACAATGATCTCGTCTTTAAGCTTGGTTTGGAGAAAGTGAAAACTTGAGGATGATGATCATTCATGACATTTTCAAAACCTGAAGGTATGTTTTTGATTCTTTACTTGTTTCGTAATTTTCTATCTCTTTAATAAAGGCCAAGACGGATTGATTATGATGAAAAGTGTAATCGTGCTTTGTAACTAATGCATTGCATGAGGACATTGCAATGGTTAAGTGTAGGGGATTTGATAGGTGTGAAAACACCCATCCTTTTACCACTTAATTACAATAATAACCGAGCCAAAACGTGTATTTTATGTCATTTATGTCGGAATTATGCGTGGTTTGTGTTTTTGTTGTGATTTAGGACGAAATGGTGAAAAGTGGAGAAAACACGGGCATTCACGGGCTTTTATCGAAGAAAAAGACGAAAGACGAAGTCAAGAAATCAAGAGTGCAAAAAGAAAAGAAGTCCAAGACCAATTCTGAAGATTTATCGAAGAAAAAGTCAAAAGACGGAAGTTTACTAAAAGCCGAAGAGCTCGAGTCTAATAAATAAATAAATTATAAGAGGAGTTTAATTAATCCCGAGACAAAGTTGATAAAGTCGAAGAACTTAAAAGACGAGAAGACGTGAAGAAAGAAAGAAAGAGGAGGCAACACATGCACCTCCCCATTTCCTATAAATACCCTCCTAAACTTATTTCGGAGGGTTGGTTAGTTTTAGTTTAGAGTAGTTTCATTTTCGTTAGGGAGGTGATTCTAGAGAGAGAAAGTGACAGTTTCTCTCACTAGGATCTCAATCTTTTATCTTCCTTTCTTGTTTTTAATCAAAACTTTACTTTCAAATAGCTTAATTCTTGTTTTAATTTTAATCTTATTCTATCTTTCTTAGTTTTTTTATATGATCTTAAATCCGATCTCTTTATATACATGTCTTGTTGATTTTGATGTTTGATTAAAAAGTTCATCTTTTTGTTTCATCTAAGCTTTTATACGAATTAAGCTATAAGTTTGACAATCTTATTGGCTTATTTTGTATTTAGCTTATTTACTTTTTAGTTTTCTTAAAAAGTTTAGTCTTTTTAAAGTTTGCGTATTTCTTATTTTTAGAGTTTTCAAATTTATGCTTATTGATCTTTTAATGTTTGATTTTTGTAGCTTAAAGTGTTTTAGTGCTTATTGTGTTAATTTTCTTATTTTTGGTTAAGTGCTTTTTAATTAATTTTTATAAAAAAGTTGTTTTTAAATATTTTTATTATTTAGTATTCTTAAAAGTTTTTAAATTTTGGTCTATTAGCTTTTTCTTAAATTTTATTTGGTTAAGTTTTTAGATAAGTGCTTATTTGGTATTTGCTTATTTGCTTGTTGTATGCCATCGTAATACTTAAGGGTTTTACCAGTACGATCGAGTAAGTGTGATCGCATAAACCCCGAGGGTTTCTACTTGCGATCCATTGCTTCGATCACCCAGTACGATCGTTCACTACGATCACACTCCTTAATCCACACCACGATCACTTGTTGCGATCGTGGGTACGATCATAGAGTGCGATCCGTGTGGGTAGGATCTGCTAGTACGATCATGGAGTACGATCCCTTTTTCGCATTGAGTGCGATCGTAGCCTAGATCGCATTGGGCCATCGTAGCCATCTTTGAAATGAGCAAGTACGATCAGTATAGTCATAGAGTACGATCTATTAGCTTTTTATTTTAGTACGATCACTTGTCATTATTTCTATAATTGTACGATGCATACATGCATGCATGCATGAAAATGGCGCCAAATTAAGCAGCTAGGCTGGTTGCTTCCAGCAGCTAACCTGCCTGCTTGCTTATTTAATAGTATTGTTCCATAATTGTTTAGTTTTTATCTGAAAGTTGTTCCGATTTTATTTCTGAAAGTTACGTATTTTTAGTTGAATTTTTCTTCTATTTTAAAATTAATATTTTTACGTAAAGTTCAAGTTTTATCTTTTATTTAGTACCCGCTTTAGGTTTTCCCTCGTTTAGCTTTAAAGTACCATTTTAGTTTTATTCTCTCCTTTTTCATTTAGTAAACTTTATTTTCGAGTCGATAGTTAATTTCTTCTTTTAGATTTATTTTTATTAATTGTTTCGCTTTAAATTACGTTTTATTATTTGTTTTAATATTCGTTTTAATATCGTTTTAACTTTTAGTTTTTAATATTCACCTTGTTTTACTTTTATTATTTGTACTTGCCTTTAGTTTGTTTTTAAATACCTTTCGCATTTACTTTTTAATTAGTTATAGATAATCAACTTCCCTTTTTCTTAACAAAAAACAATTGAGTCACACATTTAACCGGAAATCAATTCGTTAAGACACCGAGAAAACGAACTCTTTTTCAAACTAGTAAAATCTCTTTATTATTCACTAAGTAATATTTGACTGAAAACATGAATCTGACATGAGTAAGGGTAAACGCATATGGGTCGGTTTACCAATATAAAATCTGAACAGGCAAGGATGAACGCCTATGGGTCGGTTCACCAAAACAAAATTCACAGAAAAGCACATGCGACTAAATATGGTCAGTCATGTACCAACCTTTTACTTAGTAAAATAATTTAAGAAAACTGACTGATAATTGACGAAAACTGACTAATAAATGCATGAGGAATATGAAAGATAACAACGCCAAAATCTGGGAAGTTCCTGGTGACTACCCACTAGTCACAGGTCAAGTTTTAGAGCCTACAGGTCGAACCTTGCGCTCTGATACCATAATTGTAACACCCCACTTGGATACGTGTACTGTTACGTGTATTTATGGCGTGTCATCAAAGCATAAGGTAAATGTCCTAAAACATTAACTGGCCATAAAGGAAATACCGGAATCAAACATCGGTAATCCAAACATAAGCTCAAAACATGAAAAGTAAAATACTGAAGGAAAGGACTAAACAATGTCCAAATAAGCAGAATAATGTAACAAGTGCATAAGGTAAGAAGTCCAGATAGCTTCCATTCAATGCACATGCTCTCAGAATCCTAAGAGCGTCCTGGTGTACCTGCTGTTAGAACATGAAAGAACTACGACTGAGCATAACGCACAGTGAACGGATATAAAGCATGATAAGGAATTACTGAAATGAAGTAGATGATAAAATACTGGAGCTGTAAGACTGATAAGTAAAGTTGCAGCAAAAATCTGTGTATAATCTGTAAAGTCTGATTTATAAATAATAAAGTTGAACTGTTATCTGTTAAATCTGAAAACGTGCATTTATTGTATTTTAATTGTTGATCCCAAACTTAGATCGATTTAGCTTGTGTAAACGAGATTAGATCAAGTTATACACCTAGAGAAACTTTGTTTATGTATGAAACAATTTAAGTGTTATGCGGAATTAACACTTAAACAAGAACACAAACAGTTGTAAAACAAACTTTCACTTGATTGATAATAACAAACTTGCTTACAATGAAAGTGTTAAACGTATGAAAAACTTATTATGAAACATAACCTAAAGGTCTTCTTTTATAGACATAAGAAGCCTTGTACAAGAGTCTACGTATCAACTATTCTAGGTAAAGATAATTATAGAAAATACAATGTTGATCCTATCTTTACTAGAAACAAACTAGAAACAAAATACGCGTAGACCATATCTTTCTATCAGTGCTTGTCTACAACCTATCAACGCTTGACTTCTTCCTGTCAACGCTTGATCTGTCGGCGCTTGTTCTCTTCTTATCAACGCGTGTTTTCTTCTTGTCAACGTTCAAGTGGACTGGCTACATTTTATTCCCAACAATCCTCCCCTAAACTTGATATCTACTCTAGTAATCAAGTTTCTGAATAAAAATTAAGAACTAGGAGGAATCTTACAAATCTTATCATATTGGTAATAAACATGCCTAATCAAATCTTTGGCCACGTCACTTGAATAGTCAATCTCCAACTGTGTTGTCTTCATCTTGTCCAAAACTTCTTTGACATGGGATACTGAGCATCTACAAGAAGATACTCAGCAAACTTTGTAGAGCTCAAATAATACACACCAGCAGCTGAATAAAAACGCCATTGAAGACTACTGATATCATCCTCAAGATCCTTCCAAATAGGATCTTCTTCTTCTGGTGCACACATTCTCTTGAATGTTGACCAAAGTTTTATTCCATTGACTGAAGTAGGAGCTTCAGCCTCAGACTTGGCTATCAACAACCTCCAAAGGTCTGCCAAGTCTTCTCTATCCATACTTGCAAAGAGAGACATAAGAGTAGTAAATGTGTGTACCTCTTTACCATATCTACCAATCTTCCAAAACCCACTTGCATCTTCCTCATAGCTAGTGATAGGGTTTTTGGCATCAAGAGGTAACACTTGTACCATATCTGAAGCTTCCATGGGTGAGAGCTTGATGCTTCTTCTAAGAACAGGTCCACTGGGAACCACTTTATTTAGATCTTTAGGAAACTCAAGTGGAACTCCCTGGTTCAAAGGCCTTGGAACAATCATTGCCTTCTGAATCTCCATCTCTTCTGCAAGTTCTTCTTTTCTTTCATCTGAAAGAAGTCTTAGAGTGTTCATTTCCTGCACTTTTGCCCAAATGGGATAAGCCTTGTACTCCAATTCTTGAAAAGATAATCCCTGCAATTTCTTGAAGGTCCATCCAGTTCCATGACATCTGAGTAGCATGTAATAAAGCTCTCTTCTATCCCTCTTCAGTAATGAGAAAACATTGCTAGCCTTGTGTTTCAGAATTACCTTGCAGTCTCTTTGAACTCTTAGAAGAATCTCCAATCCCCAAATCTGGTCTGAAATTGTCAAATCTGGATTCTCCATAATCCTATTCTCCCAAGCATGGTACATCTGAACTAATTCTGGCATATCAAAGTCTACTTGCAATTTTAACTCTCAAAGCTTCTCTCTTGCCAAGTCATCACCATATTAAAGTCTTTCTGGTTGTTCAATTATCATCACACTTGAATCTGAACTCTCTTCACCACTTCCTTCTTGTTCCTCTGAAGTGACAACATTCTTCTTCTCTTGTTTCACAAGTTGTGCAGCCAACCTTGAATCAAATTCTACTTGTGCTGCATCCTTTGGAACTTCTACTTCTACCATGATTCCTTTACCCTTATCTAATGGATCAATGATGGGTAAGGATGACGGTAATTGATAGGTGTGAAAACACCCATCTTTTCTACCACTTAATTACAATAAAACTGGACCTAAACGTATATTTTATATCGTAAATGGCGGAATTATGCGTGGTTTGTGTTTTTATTGTGTTTCAGGGTCAAAATGTGAAAAGGAAAGAAAACACGGTCTTTCACGGGCGTTTATTGAAGAAAAAGACAAAAGACGAAGTCAAAAGATCAAGAATGCTAAAAGAACGGAAGTCCAAGGCTTATTCTGAAGATTTATCGAAGAAAATGTCCAAAGACGAAAGTTTAATAAAGCCGAAGAATTCGAGTCTAATTTATGATGAAATTACAAGACGAGTTCAAAGAAACCCCGAGACGAAGTCTTAAAAGTCGAAGAATTTAAGAAGACTGAAAGACTGAGGACCAAGAAAGAAAGAAAGAGGAAGCCACCAACCACTCCCCTCTCCTATAAATACCACCCTCACTTGTTGAGAGAGGTTGGTTAGTTTTTAGGATTAGATTAGGAGTAGTGTAGCTTCTCTCTCTAGATTTATGCTTTCTCTCTCTAGATTAATTTGTGTTTAAGCTTTTCTTATTGAATCCTTACTTTTTAATTAAGCTTTTCATTTATCATCTTCTTCCTTTCTTGTTTGATTTGTTCTTATTCTTCATTGTTCATGTTCTTGAGTTTTTATGATTTTGATCAAGTGGGTTTTGATTGATTTGGTTATGTTTGTTAGTTTTGATGATTTGTTTTGATTGATTATTGTTAGTTGATGCTTATTGGTTGTTTTGGTTTAATCTTTTGTTTGATTCTGATTAATTTAAGGATAGATTGTTGTTACTGTATATCCCCTGTTCTTCGGGTTTGTCGTTTCTGTATTTTATCATTCCCAGGTAAGCTTCATCCGGAAGTCAAAAGTTCCGAGTGAAGTAGCTTCATCCGGAAGTCAAAAGTTCCGAATGAAGCAAGCTTCATCCGGAAGTCAAAAGTTCCGAATGAAGCAAGCTTCATCTAGAAGTCCAAAAGTTCCGAATGAAGCAACCTTCATCCGGAAGTCCAAGAGTTCCGAATGAAGCAACCTTCATCCGGAAGTCCAAGAGTTCCGAATGAAGCAACCTTCATCCGGAAGTCAAAAGTTCCGAATGAAGCAAGCTTCATTCGGAAGTTTTAAACTTCCGAATCAAGGTCTGTCAGTTTGTTTTTGTTTGTTTTTCTTTTTATGTTTTTGTCTTTTATTTTCAAGTTTTATTTTTCCCGCCTTTTTCTTTATTTGAATTTTTATTTGCTTTCCTTTTAATTTAAGTTTTGATTTGCATCATTTACTTTATTTACCTTTTAATTTTCTCGCAATTTACTTTTCGCCAAGATTTTATCTTTCATTGTTTCTCTTTACTGTCTTTTCTTTATTTCTATTGGTTTCAAGGTTTCATTTTTAATTAGTTTTAGACAACGACAACTCTTTTATTTGATTCACCAAGAACAACTGAGTCACACAATTAACCAGAGATCAATTCGATTAGACACCGAGAAACGAACTTTTTCAACGAGTAAAATCTCTACATTAAAATGGCGCCGCTGCCGGCTCTTTTCGTGAAGATCGAAGGTTTTTTGTGAGAGACGCGTTGGCTTTTGGGATCCGTTCACTTGTGAACGTTATTTTTCGTATCAAAAATTTTCAAAAATCCAAAAAAATTTGAAAAATCATAAAAAGCATTTCTTTTTCAAAGTTTTGCACCAAAAATATTCTTCTTGCTTATCTATCTTTCTTTATGGATTTTTATGTCCATTGCGTCCGTTGTGGGAAACAATTATCTGGGAAAAACTCTTGTCAATGGTGTACTTGTGAGCGGTGTGGAAACGATCTCGACAATACACAATTCCTATTCGGATTTTGTCCTTTGTGCAACTCGACTAATTCGTCCTTTTTGAACCCACCTCCTCCTATTCCCCCGTGCATCTATTGTGGAAGCGATTCTCATTGGCATGTTTCGTGCCCGGTTCGATACCCGTATGGTCACGGGCAAGAACCAGGGTACAATTATGACAATGAAAATAACCATCCACAAGACGCACCTGATTTTTCTCCACACCCGGTTTGCAACAACTGTGGGGGTCCTCACGATACCTTATATTGTCAACCAATGAATTATTATGAGCAAACTCCGGGTCCTCAGTTTTCTTCACCTATGGATTATTATTAATCAAACCCGGTTTCTAATTATTCTCAACCGATGAACAACTATGAGCCACAACCTTGCTATAATTCAGGTTTTCAACATTTTGAGCCCCCACATCACACCCTCAATCATCAATCCTCTCAGCAAATTAATCTTGACCCACAACTCACTACCTTGAATGAAGAAACACACTCCATTGTTTTGCAACTTCAAGAAGCCGTTGTTTTGCTTAAAGAACTTAGGGACGAGCAAACGCGACTGCAACAAGAGCAAGTATCTAATCTTAGTGATTATACCCCTCCTCTTGTGCATCAATACTATTATGATGATGACGACGATGCTGTATGCACTTTCAACACATCTTCTGAAGTTGCTGCTCCTACTCTCGATGTTCCTACTGCATCTAACGATCTTGATTCGTTGAATGAGCTTAATGATGTTGGTCTCGACAAAGTATTGGATGATGAGGTTTGTGACTTACCTGCTATGGAACCTGAGGACGACGTTGCTCTTACGGACGAGGTCGATCCTAGTGATGACGACGATTCTTCTCTCTGCTATGAGAATTTCACTTTTGAAATTTCTCAATCTCCACCGGGAGATGCGGGTGATGACGATTTATTTTCTCCGGTTTATGAGAAGTTCACCGATGAACATGATCTTGTGGATGAGGTGGAAGACGTGCTTCTTCGCGATGGATTACGGAAAGTGTACCTTCTTATTGCTCAAATCGAAGCGTTGACTTCTCCTTCTCTTTCCAAGTCTTTACCTCCATCTATTCCTCCCGTTGAAGATAATGACCCATTGCTGGAAGAAATCGATATCCACTCCATCCCTCCAGGTATCGATGACTCTGACACGGAGGGGACATTATTTTTGAAAATTTGCTACAGGAAAGTATTGACCCAAGTTCCCCTCCCGAGCACCTTCCATCCTCCCTTTTAGCCACTATCACAGAGGATGAGTGCTTTGATCCTTGAGGTGACATTGATTATGCTATGATTGATACCATTACGGCTTTGCCGTTTGCTCAGCATCCATTGTCTTTGGGGGAGGACAATGTGCTTACTATACCAAACCCACCTCCCGTGGATCTTGAATTCACATACTATACGTATGTTGAAAGGACCTTTCTCCCTTTCAAGACTTATCCCCCCGCCTCTCCTTTGTTGATGTCCTCCGGGAACGAGGACAAGGTCTTTGATCCCGGTAACACATTCGAGGCTTCCCCATGGACCATTTAATTCGGGGACGAGTCAGGCTCGTGACTCGGTTAATATAAACAAGCGCTTTTTGGGAGGCAACCCATTTATCTATCTATTTTCACCATAAGTGTAGGGGGAGCCCCGTGGTGTTTCTTGCTTTCTTTCTTATCATGTGCAGGGATTAGAGCTTCAAAGACACACTCTTGAGGAATTTTGACGAACCGTGATTCTGTGTTCCCTTCTTCCCGGTTCTATCCTAAACTCTTTTCGATTCACTATTTTATATTTCTCAATATTAAAATAGGAATCTCTTTAGTTGTCTCTTCCTTAACGAGATTTAAACAAAGTGCACAATGTCCTAAGTGTAGGGGAGTTTACTCCCACATGCTTAAACATTGAGAACAATGTTTATATTAAGTGTAGGAGGGACTTCTATCGAAGTTAAGTGGTCTTTTCCTTGTATTTGCCCTCATTTTAACCGGAAAATCGATTTTTCGACATTTTTTTAAAATTTTTAATCTATTTTGGCCTAGTTGTAGTTCCCTTTATTTTTGCTACTTTTCTCTTATTTTAATAAAATGGTTTTAGCAAGTTAGATATCTTAGATATATTAGGCTCGTTGTGAATATTTTGTCTCAACCCGAGTTTACTTATCCAAGTTCACTCTAGCTAGTACCTTAACCATGTAGACCTTAATTGGTTTATTAGGCTAAGTATCCACGAGTCTCATTACTTGAGATTTTAAATTGTGGAGGACGAGAAATGATAGAGTTGGTTACAAGTTTGGTATTCTCTCATTAACTTATGTGAGTTAATTATGATGTTTTTCTCCCATCACTTGCTAATAAATTATCTGCAATAAGTAAGGTCGTACGATTTGAAAAGTTACTTAACTTCTAGCCCAAGATCGTTTAAAAGTTGCTCGGTAATGATAAGAGTTCATAGCCAAGGCATAACTTATGAAGCGGGGCGCGAAGATTGGCGAGTCCGAAAAGGCCCTAACAAGGCATGAGGATTCCATTTTATTGTTGAAGATCCAAAGTGATGTGAAAAGCATTATTCCCAAAATCAATATGAAGGATCAAGACTCACGACGTAAAGCAATCAACTCCCATAAAAATCATGGATAAGTCTATCCGAAAAGACCCTAACAAGGTATGAGGATAAATAGATCCAAGTCCGAAAAGGAGGCGGATCGTTGTATCTCAAAATCCCAAATAGAGATTGAAGAAATAATCATGAAGTCGTGGTCAACAAAGTTGGAGTACCCCTCTAAAGTCTCCAAGTGAAGAAACTATGTTACGATGAGAAGACCATTATCTCAAGAACGTCTCTCAAGATATGAAGTATGAAGTACATGCCAAATATCGGCCCGAGAAAGGTCTCAAATCGTGAACCGAGTTATGCCAAGATATGAACTTTTTGATATCCCGAGAAGCAGTTTTAAGAGATTTTGTCCTTTAGCTAACTATTGATCAAATCGTCCTACTTTGCTTTCAGCTTAAATAAATTATCGAAATAAGTCAACAATGCATCCTCATGATTATTCAAGACATCAATAAAATATAAGAGATACCCATAGGAATAAGGGAGTTTAAGTGATTAATTGAACCGCATGGGTAAATGTTTGTTATGCTAACTTGTACTAACAATGATCTTGTTTTTAAGCTTAGCATGGGGAACGTGAAACTTGAGGGTGATAAACATTCATGACATACAAGACCTAATGTAAGTCTTAGATTTCTTTACAAGTTTCTTCCTTGTTGCATCTTGTTATTTTCTATCTTTTTGATTTTCCTTAGTTGTTTAATAAAGGCCAAGGTAGGTTGATTATGATGGAAAGTGTAAACCTTGCTTTATTTCTAAGCATTGCATGAGGGCATTGCAATGGTTAAGTGTAGGGGATTTGATAGGTGTGAAAACACCCATCTTTTCTACCACTTAATTACAATAAAAACTGGACCTAAACGTATATTTTTTGTCGTAAATGGCGGAATTATGCGTGGTTTGTGTTTTTATTGTGTTTCAGGGTCAAAATGTGAAAAGGAAAGAAAACACGGTCTTTCACGGGCGTTTATTGAAGAAAAAGAAAAAAGACGAAGTCAAAAGATCAAGAATGCTAAAAGAACGGAAGTCCAAGGCTTATTCTTAAGATTTATCGAAGAAAATGTCCAAAGACGAAGTTTTAATAAAGCCGAAGAACTCGAGTCTAATTTATGAAGAAATTACAAGACGAGTTCAAAGAAACCCCGAGACGAAGTCTTAAAAGTTGAAGAATTTAAGAAGATTGAAAGACTGAGGACCAAGAAAGAAAGAAAGAGGAAGCCACCAACCACTCCCCTCTCCTATAAATACCACCCTCACTTGTTGAGAGAGGTTGGTTAGTTTTTAGGATTAGATTAGGAGTAGTGTAGCTTATCTCTCTAGATTTATGCTTTCTCTCTCAAGATTAATTTGTGTTTAAGCTTTTGTTATTGAATCCTTACTTTTTAATTAAGCTTTTCATTTATCATCTTCTTCCTTTCTTGTTTGATTTGTTCTTATTCTTCATTGTTCATGTTCTTGAGTTTTTATGATTTTGATCAAGTGGGTTTTGATTGATTTGGTTATGTTTGTTAGTTTTGATGATTTGTTTTGATTGATTATTGTTAGTTGATGGTTATTGGTTGTTTTGGTTTAATCTTTTGTTTGATTCTGATTAATTTAAGGATAGATTGTTGTTACTGTATATCCCCTGTTCTTCGGGTTTGTTGTTTCTGTATTTTATCATTCCCAGGTAAGCTTCATCCGGAAGTCAAAATTTCCGATTGAAGTAGCTTCATCCGGAAGTCAAAAGTTCCGAATGAAGCAAGATTCATCCGGAAGTCAAAAGTTCCGAATGAAGCAAGCTTCATCCGGAAGTCCAAAAGTTCCGAATGAAGCAACCTTCATCCGGAAGTCCAAGAGTTCCGAATGAAGCAACCTTCATCCGGAAGTCCAAGAGTTCCGAATGAAGCAACCTTCATCCGGAAGTCCAAAAGTTCCGAATGAAGCAAGCTTCATTCGGAAGTTTTAAACTTCCGAATCAAGGTCTGTCAGTTTGTTTTTGTTTGTTTTTCTTTTTAAGTTTTTGTCTTTTATTTTCAAGTTTTATTTTTCCCGCCTTTTTCTTTATTTGAATTTTTATTTGCTTTCCTTTTAATTTAAGTTTTGATTTGCATCATTTACTTTATTTACCTTTTAATTTTCTCGCAATTTACTTTTCGCCAAGATTTTATCTTTCATTGTTTCTCTTTACTGTCTTTTCTTTATTTCTATTTGTTTCAAGGTTTCATTTTTAATTAGTTTTAGACAACGACAACTCTTTTATTTGATTCACCAAGAACAACTGAGTCACACAATTAACCAGAGATCAATTCGATTAGACACCGAGAAACGAACTTTTTCAACGAGTAAAATCTCTACATTAGTAATACCTATGAAGACACTTCTTTGATGATAGCTGATGACTGGAATACATCAACCATATCTGCAGGTCTGTCAACGCTCAAATTCCTAGTGTCAGTGCCCAAATTACTCTTGTCAGCGCTTGGTGTGTCAGCGTTCAAATTTTGCTTGTCAACGCCCAACTTACTTGTCTCAGCGTCTCTAGTGAACTGCTCCATCATAGCTGTAAAAGACAAGTTCAAATTTGTAGGAGTAATCAGAGACGTATCAAAACCTGATTGCTTCTTCAATTCAGTGAGTGCTTCAGCAACACCCAAAGATTCTCCATCAGATGAGCCTTTTCCACTCAAGTCAAATGGCTCTGTAGCAGCTTCATGTGAGCCTTTATCACTCAAATTAACAGGCTCTGTAGCAGCTTCCTCCCCTTTGTAAGAATCCTCCTCTGATAAAAGAACTCTTGTCTGCCTTCTCCTAGACTCAGCAGTTTCCAAAAGAACAATCCTCTCCCTCAATTGCTTGAGTTCAAGGCCTTGTGTACTGACTGTTTGTACCAAGTCTACATTTTGCTTTTGCAAGCTAATGCAGATAGCCGTCAATTCCATCAATGTGTATGTTCCGTTCTACCCTCCTCTAGAATGGGTATTTGACCTCCCAAAGTAGAGTCATGGGGAATGGATGAGGTCTTAAAGATGTTAGGACTGTCTTGGCCTGCATCTAAGCCAGTACCAATAGTCCCAGCCTCATCCATAGCACCAACCACACTTGTGGTGGTGGTTCTCTCTGCTACATGGCTAGGACCACTAGAGGAGAACACTCCAGTAGTCCTTGGGCGTTTTTGCAACCTATATTGAGGTGGGGTAGAAGATGATGTGGATTGGGTGGATGTTGGAAGGTTAAGGGGTGTTTGGGTCTGTGAAGGAAAGGTGTCAACGTTTAGATTACTTATGTCAACGCCAACATTTAATGTGTCAGTGTTGAAGGGTTCTTGGTCAATTTCCATGTGTTGAGGTAAAGGCAAAGGTTCTGGTATTGGGTCAATTTGTGGTTATGGGTCTGGTCGGGGTTGTGTTTCTGCAATAACAGCAAGCATAGCTTGGGTGAGGGGTAATTCACGGTGAGGGGGTGAAATCATCTTGGTAAAAATAGCTTTCTTTTTCACAGGGATCTCATAAAAATCATCGTGATCCGTTGTGCAGTAATTTTGCACATCAAAACCATTTGCAAAAATCTGGGATAAGCCAAAGTCATCTTATTCCCTTTGTTTTTACACATGCTATCAAAAATCAGTTTCGAAAAATTAAACTTTTGCCCATTTTCAATACATACAATTGCACTAGCAATTGATCTATTAATTTCATTGTGTGCAGTACATTTGGGACTCAAACATTGTAGGATGACATGTATGAGGTACTTCCAGGCTGGGGGAAACTCTTGTTTATGATATTTGTTTAAAGTGCCCTCATCAGGGATAGGATACCCCAATGCCCTAAGTCCTTTATCTATTTCATTAATGGGGAGGGTGGTTATACCATCTGCATCATCAAGATGCAAAGCCTGGCGAACCAAGGCTTTAGTAACCACCCAAGTACCCCCATGAACAATAGTTGATAATATAGTCACATTATTAATTGTTGAGGAACTAACAGTGTTCCAAAACTGCTTAATATGTGTGACAGAGATGAGAGGAGCATGAGAAAGAGCATACCTAATAGGGGATGCATTCAAATACGAAACAATCTGGGTGTATAGTGGAAACAGACTATCATCAGCGTCCAAATAAGCAATCATGTTGTGTTGACTCCTGAATCCCAATACCAAGTCACTTTGTTTAAACTTTGGTGCCATTGTTGAAGAAAGCTGTTTGTGAATGAATGAGATAGATGAATTATAGGAGAAAATTGTTAGACAAGAATATAAGATACCCTGTTTAAAAATAGGAGCCAAATATATAGGAGAGATAGGCACATGTGATTGGTCAAAAATTAGGCAACTATTTTCAAAATATAATGATGAAAATATTGAAAAGAAAATAAGTTATCTTGTGCATTAATTAAAAGTTATCTACTCCCAAATTTACGGCCCCAAAATTCGTCAAAAATAATAACTGGGTAGGTCCCAATGAGTGTAAATGGTCAAAAATAAACCATCAACGCCCAACGACTATATTCTTGTCAACGTTTGCCAAAGCCATGTCAGCGTCTAAATTGGTCATAACAATGCTTGGAAAAATACTTGTCAGCGTCCAAAAATAAAAGTAATAAAAATGAAAAAGGACCTTAACAAAGTAATTTATCCTAGTGAAGATAACCTATAAATTGATAATTATTATAGGGCGGCAAGTACTGTCCAATTATGCACACTTGCTTATGCAAGATAGACATAACAGTCCTCTAGTGTCCCTTGCTAACCAAAATTCTTAACAATTAAGTTACCTCATAAAATTCCTTGTAACTCCCAGGTAAAACCCATTATAAATCATTCCCAAGTCTCCCAACATACCACAACAAATTCTAGGCCAAAAATGTCTTGGCAGCATGCATAGTATATCAACTTTGCATGCTACTGTGCCTCATGATTTAGTAAACTAACTCATACTCACCTGTGCACACAATCTAGAATTGTGATAAGAGTATTAAAAGAATACCCAAAAGTCCTAAAGGTTCCTAAAACTTCCCCTTAAACTATGATACATATGTTGCCCAAAAATATGCATGAACATAAAAATTTATGTCAAGATAGGAATATAAATATTCCAACCATCATCCATAAAAGAAAACATGCTCAAATGATTCTCCAAGGATCCATAAGCAACTCTGTATCCAATGGTACAATGCTATCAACGCCTGCACACTTAGATCAAAAACCACAAAACTAACATGTTGCTGACAACGTCACGATAACACTTAACAGCGTTAAGATAACCTTTGTCAGCGTTAGACAAATATAGTGGAAAATCAAACTTTTCAAAAAGACCAATAACAATGCATATCCTGTACATACTTTTACAAAAAGACCCCAAAACACATATTAAGTGAGATTGATCATTCCAATACTTGTTACCAAGTATTGAAACCTTCCAACATCAAAAGGTTTAGTTAATAAATCAGACACATTTTCTTCTGTGTCAACCCTATCTGGTTGTATTAATCCCTTTTCAAAACACTATCTTATAAAATGATGTTTAATTTATATGTGTTTTGTTTTAGAATGATGTATAGGATTTTTAATAATGCATAAAGTACTGTTATTATCTACAAAAATCTTGGTATGCATGAAATTATACCCATAATCCAACAGCTGGTTCTGAATCCATAAGACTTGTCCACAACAAGCAGCTGCAGCTACATTGTAAAACCCGCATGCTTTTACCATGAATAGTGCCCTTAAGATCGTACGTCCTAGATTAAAACTTACCTTATTCAGTATTGATCACTTTCATGTGCTATTAATCAAGTAAGTACATACGTGTATGACATGATAAGTATCGATTACGTACGAACTCATGATAAACAGTTAATAGATATTTCACGTGAACATAATTAAATCATGATCACCATTTTAAAACACGAACTAAAATAATTACGTAAATACATATAATATAATTACGAGCGTTAAGAATACGATAAACTACATGATAAAATAAACAGAAACACTTTAAACACGAACACGTTTAACCACGAACGAACACGAAACATCAGGACACGAAAAACATTTGGGTTACCCCATGTGGGCCCCATGAACCACGAAATTAAGGAGGAGAAATGGGCCTAGCCCATCATTTTTACTAAACAAGGGGTTAAGGAAAAAATGCATTCATTTTAACTTTTCAAGAAATTAAACATAAAACCCTAAAAAGTTTTCTCCTCTCCTTCCTTTTCCCTTTTGTAGCCGCCACCTATAACACACCTAAGAGGGGTGTTCTTGTTGATTTTGATCTTGGATATTGTACAAGTATTAGTGTTTGTTCATCCTTAATTCATCTACACATTCGGTATATCTTTTTAACCTTTCTTTTTAATTCCTTCTTTTGATTTGATTTGGTAAAATTGATTAAGAACATGATGTTTTTAAAACCTATTTTAAAAACATAAAATAAACATGTAATTGGTTAAGAAGTAAAATCAAAAGGGTGTTTTACGGGTGTTTGGGTTAGCCGACGCCTAGACCGTGCCCCAAGGGGGTCACGGCTTGGCCTAGAAACCACCACCGAGACCGTATGGTCCCGGTTTGGTGGTGTGGGTCCCACGGCAACAAGGAACCAAGGGGAACCCCGATTTGGTTCGGGGTACGGTGTCGATATCATGCCCGGTTCACGGTTCGTTGTTTAAATCATGATCTATGTTACATGTTAATTTTTATGAATCATGAACTTAGGATATAAATTAATTAATAACATGAGATATTAATTAAATCATGACTTAGGTTATTCTAATTATTAATTTAGCATGATATTAATTTAACCTAAGTATTTTATGTTATAAGTTATAATTAATTAATTATTTAAAACATGCCTATAATTAATTAATTTAGACATGACTTAGGTTATATTATTAATAATAATAATACACATTTTAACCTAAGTATTTTCATTTCATTTTAATTAAAACATGTTATACTTTAATTAAAATGCTTAACCTATAGTTTAATTAAAATACATGAAATAATAATTAAACTATATACTATATCATATGACTTAAGAAATCAGCTTATAAACACGTAGACTTATATGTTAGCTTACGTAACCAGCTTAATTCTAAATATGGAAACTTCTATTTATAGAAACTTAATTAAATAAGACAACTAATCTATTAATGGAAACCTTCTATATATGGAAATCTATCTAAATCAGGCAGCTAATCTAATCATGGAAACCTTCTATATATGGAAACTTATTTAATTAAGGCAGCTGATCTATTTTTGGAAACTTTCTATTTTTAGAAACTAATCTATTTTAAGCAGTAAAGTCTATTTTAGGAAACTTTCTATTTTTGGAAACTTTCTATTTTTGGAAACTTTCTATTTTTGGAAACTTTCTATTTTTGGAAACTTTCTATTTTTGGTAACTTTCTATTTTTGGGAACTTTCTATTTTTGGAAACTTTCTATTTTTGGAAACCTGCTATTTTTGGAAAGTTACTTATTATTACACAGTAAGTATAATAATACATGAAATACCAGTAATACTTATACACGTGTTTAAGGCTTTAAACGGTGAACCAAGACCTAAAACATACCAAGTCAGTTAAATGAGACATAAAACCCAGTACGTAATCAGTGAATCGATACTTATACACGTGTGTATTCATGTAGCGTTAGTGATCCAGAAGTAGGAGTCCTTCTTCCGTTCATTCACTGGACTTGAGGTACGGATTCCCGTCCTTTCAGTATGGACATTCTTTCCTTATTAGGATTTCCCCGTATGCAGCCAACTGTTTTCCCCAGTATTGTTTTATTGTTTTGAACTGCTTATGTTTAATTAGCATAATCTATAGCCATATACAAGCATGACCAGTTTCACCTAGTTATGGAGGTACCATAACCATAGCATTGGAGGCACCGATGTTATGACTTCCCCACGGTGGAGTGATTGCTCGTGGCGTCCCTTTTCAGTTTTGGCCATATTATTATATCAGGTGGGGCGTATGGGTGCATCCTAGTTACATGTTTTATTCAGTATTTCATGGTGAATGTGGTGTGTGCCTTGCATCCTTCACAAGGAGTTGATCCCTCCTACCCAAACCAGTATATTAATTAGAGGCATCCCCTCTAATCAGCATGATGAGGTCACCCCTCCAAGTATTCATGCACGTGACCTTTTCATGACCTATATGGGCTATGGTATATTTATGTTAAAACAGTTTTCATAAGATAAACATAAGGCTTTTCGAACTATAAAACCAGTTTTCTTAATACTTAACCAGTTTACTCAGAACTTAGTCTTCCACTGTTATATGTTGCATGCTTATCCTATTTCATGCTATATTGTATATCCGTGCACTGAGCGTTTTGCTCAGCCGTTACTTTCCTTTCCATGTCCCAAAACGGCAGGTACCCAAGACTCGAGCATTTGGAGGACATGCATAGGATGGAAGCTGCCATAGACTTCTTCTCCTGTTTCCTTCATATATTTATGCTTGTTTAGTCTTTCATTCAGTTCATTTACTTTGTTATGTTTTGGGCTTATGTTTGGGAACCGATGTTTGATTCCGGTTTTCCCTATGGTCATGTATGTTTTACTACATATTACCTTGCATGCTTTGATGACACGCCATAATTACGCGTGACATTCCATTTATCAAAATGGGGTGTTACAATTATGGTATCAGAGCCAAGGCTTCGACCTGTAGGCTCTAAAACTCGACCTGTGACTAGTGGGTAGTCACCAGGAGCTTCCTAAGCCAACGATTGTTATTCCACGTATTGATGTTTCAGCGCGTTGTTGTTTTAACCATTATGTTTTCAGCACCTTTTGTTTTAGCCATGACGTTTTCAGCACCTTGTTGTTCTCACCATGATGTTTTCACCAGTATCGTCTTACTAATATGGAATGAACAACCGTCATCCATACTTAGTTATGTGTCAGTGTCTATGCATGATGTTCCTAGTGAACTGTGATTATGTGAACTGAACCCCAGTAGTTCATAATTTTCACATAAAAATTTTTTTCTGTTAAGTTTTGACAATGACTTTTAATTATTATGTTCCATGCATTCATGCATTTATATCATATGTCATCTGTTGCAGGAATTTTGACTAAGTAATGGTTGGTACAGGACTGGCCCTATTTAGTCGCATGTGCTTTTATCGAAACTTTTAACTTTGGGACCGACCCATAGGCGTCCCCTCGCCATGTCTTTTGTTTTGGAACCGACCCATAGGCGTTCCCTCGCACATATAAAGGTTTTATAAACTACATTACGCATTCATGCACTGTTTTCTTGCATAAAATTTTTCTCATGATTTAAATTGGCATAAAAAAATTTTTCATGTCCCATCATAAGTTATTATGTCTTTATGTCAAGTATGCCTTCATACTGTCATGGTTAACTTCAGTTTCATGCTGATTATGTTATACACTTCTTCGTAATAGATGGTTTCGTGTTTCCTCGTGATAATTACGTCTTCATGTTGATTATGTTTCACGCCTCTTTTGTTATTTACGTTGTCCTGCAAGACATTGTTAGATTTCTTGAATCATGCTTTCATGATAGTCATGGTTGGTTTCCATTGATCATGCTGTCAGGCAAATCATCGTTGAATTTTGTGTAACCACACTTTAGCGTTTCTCTATGCAACCAGAATGATGTCTATGCTAATACTGTCAGGTTATCATGATGGTTTTTCTTAACCGTTTAACCGGTTTACTTTCCGTAAATCATGACAAATGAACGAGTCCATACCGATCATTTCATGTGCATTCCATGTGTACTCCACGTACCGTAATTCATGTGTATTAATCCATGTGTATTCTACTTGCAATACTTCACGAGTATTCGCTAGTCGATTCTAAATCATCTCAGGCGTATGTTCACTTGCTGATATTCTACAAGGTTGTCGATGCCGTTCATAGCTCGGAGATGTTACTGAAGGTTGATGCTGCTGATGTTGGGAGACGCTACGAGATGCTGATGCTGATGCTGTTCACAACCTGGAGATCCTAAAAGACGAAGACAAAGGCGTCGGAGCAAAGCAATTAGACGAGAAGATGCTTCACCATCAGACAATTCCCATCAATCATTGTCCCAAATTCATAATTTCATGTCACACGTCGTTCGGCTGTCATTTCAGCCATATGAGTGCAAACCAGTACCAGCCGGCCACTCAGCTAAATAGTTACATGAGTCACTGTCATGAGAATGACCGTCATGGAACCGACAGACAAGATGATAGTAACCACTACTATGACAGCAACTATCCTAGAAATCACAACCGAGGCTCCGGCCACGGACGTGATCAGACATACAAATGATCAGTAACCCAACCGATCCGCCAATTCTGGCATTTTAACCTAATATTTGTAGTTCTAATTGTTTCACATCTCGAGACACATGTCAAGACATCAGTCAAGACACATGTCTCACGTATACTTTCTGAGGACACATGTCAAGATACCAGTCAAGACATATGTCACGCTTACATTTCTCAGGACACGAGTCAAGACACATGACTCACGTCTAATTATGGAACATTTCTAAGAAATTCAGGGTACCCTCCAAGGGTATATCCATTTTGTTGTGCCATGTATTAATCAGGCCACAAGAATTTCAATACCATTACCGGCGCATAAGTGAGAACTGTCACGTTGCCGATGTCACTTTCGTTTCTTTCACCATATTTCATGTATTCATGACCATGAAGGACGCCTTTCGTATTCCCACGCATACGAAGGTTTTCCTTCAGCTTAATGATAAGACCCAAGCTGCTAACGCATTTCCTCGGACAGACACGAGATGAATTTTATCCTAATTATGTACTATGAACACCACACCATGCTATGATTCATAATTATGTACAGTAATGTTCAGGCTCCTGAATACATTCCGTTTGATTTCCATCAGGAAAATCTATGCAATTATCTATGCTTACAAGCATGTGCATTGTTAGCCATGGTCGCTAAAATTTTCTAGCTGTCAGTAAGACACAACCACTTAACTCTTTTACGCATAGCCAGTTGATTATTCCAAAGTCTTCCTATACATTCCAGAAGAACCTTCAAGGAGAAGGATGGTACCATGAGATTATGTGTCGACTACCGTCGACTTAAACAAATCACCATTCATGACCGTTATTCTCCTCCACATATTGACAACATGTCCAATCAACCGTATGGTGTTAATCACTTTTCCAAGATCGAACGCACGATCATGCTGCCAACAATGATGAGTGGAAAAGCAGGATATGTCCATGACTGCTATTCGTACACGACTCGGTCATGCTAAATGTATGATTTTGAATTAGTCTCATCAATGCTCCAACCGCATTATGGACTTAATAAATTGAGTTCCATGAACTCCTAAACAAATTCATCATCGTTTTCATTGAGGATAACCTGATTTCCTCTAAGCCTAGAGAAGAACAGGAAGACCATATCTGCACTATGTTGCAAATTCTATGACAAGAGAAATTCTACCCTGGAAAATTTTCCAATATCAATTCTGTTTGATTACAGTGACACACTGAATCACATGGGTTTCTATGGTTAATCTTACCATGACTCAGCTTATGCGTAAAGGAGAGAACCCTACACTACATTAGGTGTTCTAGGAAATCCTACGCTAGGAGAAGTCTGATTCAAAGACTCAGAGTTTCGCAACCTTCTATGTATCAAGTTTCTACGAAGCAGGATACAGCTACGTCCATATCTGTGTACCTGACATACCAACAGGCTAAGATAGGACACCAACAAACTGGGATGTTTCATCATCTGCAATTGTGAACTAAAATGGGACAAGATCTACACGGATTTTGGTTACCAGATTTCAGCAAACTCAGAAGAAGTAGGATGCTATCTAGGTTATTATCAACAGTTTGATCAAGTCTGCAGAATCCTTACATCCGTACGGATTTCAGAACCAACAGATTGAACAAACATGTTCCAGCCAAGGCTCATCCGATCACTTGGCAATCCCTCAGCTATCGGGTCAGACAAAGATTCGTAATTGTACTCCTAACTTACTTCACGTCTTCATTCTAATTCCACGACTTGCTTTCGCGCTCACGTTCATGACACTATTCACGTTCATGATCGTATTTTGGCTTACGATTCTACGTTCATTTCTTTTCTCGTTCTGGAAGTTGCAAGAACTTGTGAGACCAGACCCAAGTTTAGTATAACTCTCCATCATCAGATAGACGTTTCACGTCATATTCCACGTCTCACCTTGTAGCGTTTGGCGTCACCGCCATTATATTATATGATCACGATATGTCTCACATGTCATGTTCATTCCACGTTCCTCATATCATGATCAAATTAGGTTACACGTATCATGGATCACGATATGTTTTCTCATACTACACTCGCCATATCTCCACGTAGCACGTTCAAAATTTTTCACGTATCACGTTCAAAATTGTTCACGTACTACGTTTCTTTATGTCTCGCGCATCGTTTCTAATTATCAGTTAAGTCAGATGGTCTTGCATCGTAACGTTTCAGTTACCCTTGCACGTTAACTCTTATTTTTCTCGATCGAATTTAGGGGATCTACCTTCCGTTGATAACCAAGAATTTCTTCGTATTCCAAGTCAAGGTCAGGAGGACCAAGATTTATCATTAGTGTCAGGATCTTCTGAAGAAACCGTTCCAAGAGGGAGGCCACTTGGAAACGGACAAGTTCATCCGGACTTTTATCCGTTTTTCTCATCAATTAGATATGTCCTTTCAGTCACGTCACGTTCCATGTCTTTTCAAGACATGTCACGTTCCACATTCCCTTCTACCATGTCACCTTCATTTCCGTTATTTTGCATACCTTTCCAGTTTGATTCGGGTATGTTTTGCTTCCAGTTACTTTATCTATAATTCGGGGACGAATTATTCTTTTTAGGGGGGAAGACTTGTAAAACCCGCATGCTTTTACCACGAATAGTGCCCTTAAGATCGTACGTCCTAGATTAAAACTTACCTTATTCAGTATTGATCACATTCATGTGCTATTAATCAAGTAAGTACATACGTGTATGACATGATAAGTATCGATTACGTACGAACTCATGATAAACAGTTAATAGATATTTCACGTGAACATAATTAAATCATGATCACCATTTTAAAACACGAACTAAAATAATTACGTAAATACATATAATATAATTACGAGCGTTAAGAATACGATAAACTACATGATAAAATAAACAGAAACACTTTAAACACGAACACGTTTAACCACGAACGAACACGAAACATCGGGACACGAAAAACATTTGGGTTACCCCATGTGGGCCCCATGAACCACGAAATTAAGGAGGAGAAATGGGCCTAGCCCATCATTTTTACTAAACAAGGGGTTAAGGGAAAAATGCATTCATTTTCACTTTTCAAGAAATTAAACATAAAACCCTAAAAAGTTTTCTCCTCTCCTTCCTTTTCCCTTTTGTAGCCGCCACCTATAACACACCTAAGAGGGGTGTTCTTGTTGATTTTGATCTTGGATATTGTACAAGTATTAGTGTTTGTTCATCCTTAATTCATCTACACATTCGGTATATCTTTTTAACCTTTCTTTTTAATTCCTTCTTTTGATTTGATTTGGTAAAATTGATTAAGAACATGATGTTTTTAAAACCTATTTTAAAAACATAAAATAAACATGTAATTGGTTAAGAAGTAAAATCAAAAGGGTGTTTTACGGGTGTTTGGGTTAGCCGACGCCTAGACCGTGCCCCAAGGGGGTCACGGCTTGGCCTAGAAACCACCACCGAGACCGTATGGTCCCGGTTTGGTGGTGTGGGTCCCACGGCAGCAAGGAACCAAGGGGAACCCCGATTTGGTTCGGGGTACGGTGTCGATATCATGCCCGGTTCACGGCTCGTTGGTTAAATCATGATCTATGTTACATGTTAATTTTTATGAATCATGAACTTAGGATATAAATTAATTAATAACATGAGATATTAATTAAATCATGACTTAGGTTATTCTAATTATTAATTTAGCATGATATTAATTTAACCTAAGTATTTTATGTTATAAGTTATAATTAATTAATTATTTAAAACATGCCTATAATTAATTAATTTAGACATGACTTAGGTTATATTATTAATAATAATAATACACATTTTAACCTAAGTATTTTCATTTCATTTTAATTAAAACATGTTATACTTTAATTAAAATGCTTAACCTATAGTTTAATTAAAATACATGAAATAATAATTAAACTATATACTATATCATATGACTTAAGAAATCAGCTTATAAACACGTAGACTTATATGTTAGCTTACGTAACCAGCTTAATTCTAAATATGGAAACTTCTATTTATAGAAACTTAATTAAATAAGACAACTAATCTATTAATGGAAACCTTCTATATATGGAAATCTATCTAAATCAGGCAGCTAATCTAATCATGGAAACCTTCTATATATGGAAACTTATTTAATTAAGGCAGCTGATCTATTTTTGGAAACTTTCTATTTTTAGAAACTAATCTATTTTAAGCAGTAAAGTCTATTTTAGGAAACTTTCTATTTTTGGAAACTTTCTATTTTTGGAAACTTTCTATTTTTGGAAACTTTCTATTTTTGGAAACTTTCTATTTTTGGTAACTTTCTATTTTTGGGAACTTTCTATTTTTGGAAACTTTCTATTTTTGGAAACCTGCTATTTTTGGAAAGTTACTTATTATTACACAATAAGTATAATAATACATGAAATACCAGTAATACTTAATCAGATTAATCAGAATACAAGATAAACACAGTTTATGGCTTTAAACGGTGAACCAAGACCTAAAACATACCAAGTCAGCTAAAATGAGACATAAAACCCCTTACGTAATCAGTGAATCGATACTTATACACGTGTGTATTCATGTAGCGTTAGTGATCCAGAAGTAGGAGTCCTTCTTCCGTTCATTCACTGGACTTGAGGTACGGATTCCCGTCCTTTCAGTATGGACATTCTTTCCTTATTAGGATTTCCCCGTATGCAGCCAACTGTTTTCCCCAGTATTGTTTTATTGTTATGAACTGCTTATGTTTAATTAGCATAACCTATAGCCATATACAAGCATGACCAGTTTCACCTAGTTATGGAGGTACCATAACCATAGCATTGGAGGCACCGATGTTATGACTTCCCCACGGCGGAGTGATTGCTCGTGGCGTCCCTTTTCAGTTTTGGCCATATTATTATATCAGGTGGGGCGTATGGGTGCATCCTAGTTACATGTTTTATTCAGTATTTCATGGTGAATGTGGTGTGTGCCTTGCATCCTTCACAAGGAGTTGATCCCTCCTACCCAAACCAGTATATTAATTAGAGGCATCCCCTCTAATCAGCATGATGAGGTCACCCCTCCAAGTATTCATGCACGTGACCTTTTCATGACCTATATGGGCTATGGTATATTTATGTTAAAACAGTTTTCATAAGATAAACATAAGGCTTTTCGAACTATAAAACCAGTTTTCTTAATACTTAACCAGTTTACTCAGAACTTAGTCTTCCACTGTTATATGTTGCATGCTTATCCTATTTCATGCTATATTGTATATCCGTGCACTGAGCGTTTTGCTCAGCCGTTACTTTCCTTTCCATGTCCCAAAACGGCAGGTACCCAAGACTCGAGCATTTGGAGGACATGCATAGGATGGAAGCTGCCATAGACTTCTTCTCCTGTTTCCTTCATATATTTATGCTTGTTTAGTCTTTCATTCAGTTCATTTACTTTGTTATGTTTTGGGCTTATGTTTGGGAACCGATGTTTGATTCCGGTTTTCCCTATGGTCATGTATGTTTTACTACATATTACCTTGCATGCTTTGATGACACGCCATAATTACGCGTGACATTCCATTTATCAAAATGGGGTGTTACATACATACTCTGCTTCAGTTGTGGAATTAGCCACCACTATTTGTTTCTTGCATTCCCAAGATATTAACCTACTCCCAAGAAACTGACATCCACCAGTTGTGGATTTTCTATCAAATTTATCACAACCATAGTCACTGTCTGAATATGCAATAAGCTCCAATGGTGAATCTTTTGGATACCATAATCCAAGGTCTGGATAACATCTAAGGTACCTAAAGATTCTCTTGACAGCATGAAGGTGACACTCTTTGGGAGTCACTTGATGGCGTGCACATGCACACACAGCAAACATGATGTCAGGTCTTGAGGCTGTGAGATACATCAATGATCCAATCATTGATCTATAGTGCCTTACATCCACATCTTTCCTATCTCCAACTTTTCCCCAAGGATGTTCTCTATCCATAGGAGTACTAGCCCACTTCTCATGTGGAGAAAAGCCAAACTTCTTCAAGATCTCTGCTACATACTTATCCTGAGAGATGAAGATACCATCTTCTTTCTGCTGAACTTGTAACCCTAGAAAGAAGTTCATCTCCCCCACTGCACTCATCTTGAATTTGTCTGTCATAAGCTTGGAAAAGTCTTCACTCATCTTTGGATTGGTAGAGCCAAAGATGATATCATCCACATAAACCTGAACAAGAAAAACATCCCTACCAGTCTTCTTTGTAAATAATGTCTGGTCTATGGTGCCCCTTTTGAATCCATGTTCCACCAGATTAGTGGACAGTGTGCCATACCATGCTCTTGGGGCTTGATGAAGCCCATACATAGCTTTCTTGACTCTATACACCTTGTCTGGATGTTCTGGATCTTCAAAACCAGGAGGCTGCATAACATATACCTCCTCAACAATTGTGCCATAAAGAAAAGCACTCTTCACATCCATTTGATAGACAGTAAATCCCATGCAGGAAGCATAGGATAGAAATATCCTTATAGCCTCAATCCTTGCAACTGGTGCAAAGACCTCCTCTTAGTCTATCCCTTCCTCTTGTGTATATCCTTGAGCCACTAAACGTGCCTTGTTTCTGACCACATTGCCTCTTTCATCATTATTGTTTCTAATAACCCATCTTATCCCAATAGGTCTGACATATCTGGGACAATCAACCAACTCCCAAACATCCTGAATAGCAAATTGGTGAAGCTCATCCTGCATTGCTTCCACCCAACTTGGTTCTTTGAGAGCATCAAAAATCTTCTTGGGTTCCTGTTGTGACAAAAAACAGGCAAACAAGTATGCTTGAACAAGAGGGGTATCAACCTTCTTGTGTATATTGGCAATAAATCCTCCAAGACTCTGATGAGATCTTCTAGTCTGAACAGGAAACATGAAATCCCCAATAATTTGAGAACAGGGGTGATTCTTCATAGTAGAAGTGAGAACTCCTCCCTCAAAAAGTCTGTTGTCTTCAGTCTCATCATCCAAGTTACCAATATCTTCTTTAGACTCTCTTCCATCAATATCTGTATGAACCTCTTCATTTCTGCTTGAAGGTTCACCTTGTTCAAAATTGGAAGAGAAAATATGCTCAAAAGAGTTGTCAACGCCTTAACCAAGGTTGTCAGCGTTTGATCCATCCACGCCTGAAATGGTGTTGTCAACGTTTGAGCCATCAACGCCTGAATTTGTCCTGTCAGCGCCAGATTTTCCTTTGTCAGCGCCTAAAGGACCATGCATGTTTTTGACTGGTGATACTTGGGGACCACCATTTTCCTTTCCAGCAGCAGCAGCAGCAAAAGCATCTGTCCATATGGGAATAGAAACATACTCAAGTATGGGAGATGACTTGTCTGCTTGTGATCCAACCTCTTCATTAACCTGTGTACCTGAAACATCAACAACTGGTGCTTCCACAACATTTGAAGTTACCTTCACAATGTCTGGATTAGTAACAGGCATATAATTCAAAGTCCTAGATAGAGGTTCCAATTCAAACAACCAATTTGGACCACTTTCAGGATCACTAGGTTTACTCTCTAAAAACCTAACATGTACTTTTTCAAGTATACGTTTTTCCTTCTTAAGGTAAACCCTATATCCCTTGCTCTTCACTGAATAACCCATGAAGTAGCCTTCATCACCTTTAGCACTAAACTTACCTAAGGCATCACTAGTATCTAATACAACTACATGACAACCAAAAGGTTTAAGAAAACCAATATTAGGTTTCCTTCCCCAAAGTAACTCGTAAGGTGTTTTGTTATGTATCTTGTTGACCACTGCTCTATTCTGAACATAACAAGATGTATTCACAGCCTCGGCCCAAAATGCTATGGGAAAGTGAGCATCATCCAACATAGTCCTGGTTGCTTCAGTTAGGGTTCTATTATTTCTCTCAACAACCCCATTTTGTTGTGGGGTTCTGGCAATACTAAACTGTCTAGTAATCCCTTTCTTGGCACAAAAATCATCCAATAGTTTATTTCTAAACTCACCACCATTATCACTTCTAAGCATTTTAACTTCATTACCAGTCTTTTTCTCAATTTGGTTAATAAAGTTAATTAAAGTATCAGCAGTGTCACTTTTCATAGCTAAAAAGAAAGTCCAAGTAAACCTAGAAAAGTCATCTGTGATGACAAAGCAGTATGATTTACCATTCAAACTCTCAATATTAGTTGGACCAAACAAGTCCATATGCAGCAAGTGAAGTGGTTTAGAACTAGAGTGCACCTGTTTAGACTTAAATGAGACCTTGTGCTATTTGCCTTTAAGGCATGCAACATAAGAGTGGTCATTGTGGAAAGCCTTTTCAGGCAAACCAAGTCTCACAAGTCTGTTTATATTTTTAAAGTTAATGTGCCCTAGTCTCCTGTGCCATAGATTACTCTCATCAACTGAAGCTTTAGCATAAAAACATGACATATTATTATTCATCCTAATACCATTAAGATTCACATTATAAATGTCCTTATGCCTAGGTTTTCTATAGTTAATAAATTTCTCATTTGGTATTTTAAAATCCTTGCTCAACACCAAGCATTCAGTATCAGTGAAAAGAACCTTATTTTTGTTATCACAGACTTGTGATACACTGAAAAGATTATAATCAAGTTCTTTTACCAGAAACACGTTTTCAAAACGTAAATTTTTGGTGAGAAGAGTTCCTTTGCCTGTGATAGTTCCATATCCGCCTCCAAAGTAAACTTTATCACCATCCTTAATAGGAGTGAAGTTTGTAAGATAATCTTCCTTCCCAGTCATGTGCCTAGAGCATCCACTATCCCAATAGCCATAATCATTCACCTATTTTTGAATGCCCTGCACATAAAGAAAACAAATTAGTTTTCTTTGGGAACCCAAGCCTGAGAAAACTTGGATTCATATGGTTGTTCAATAAGAACAAACTTAGTTCTCATAACAACCCCTTGTTCATCCCTTTTTGGATGAAACACCCAGTTAACCCCAATTGGTTTTGTGATGACCTTTGAAATATAATTAAATCTGTTACAGGTCATTCAAATCCCATTAGAGTTAGGGTTTTGATCTTGCTTAGGTCACCAAGTCAAGCTAGAAGAAGCTCTAGACCCCTTTCCCTGTGGTTGCAAATATTTACCATTATTTGGTCTGGAAACGTTTTTGTCAGCGTTTGATTTGGTCTTGTCAACGCTGAAATTACCCTTATCAGCGTTGAACCTAGGGTTTGCTACTGTTGAGAATAAAATATAGCCAGTTTACTTGAGCGCTGACAAGAGGAAAACAAGCATTGATAGGAAGAAAACAAACGCTGACAGATCAAGCGTTGACAAGAAGAAGTCAAGCGTTGATAGGTTGAAGACAAGCACTGATGGGAAGATTTAGTCTACGCGTATATTGTTTCTAGTTTGTTTCTAGTAAAGATAAGTTCAATATTGTATTTTCTATAATTATCTTTGCCTAGAATAGTTGATACGTAGACTCTTGTACAAGGCTTCTTATGTCTATAAAAGAATACCTTTAGGTTAAGTTTCAATATAAGTTTTCATACGTTAAACACTTTCATTGTAAGCAAGTTTGTTATCATTAATCAAGTGAAAGTTTGTTTACATCTTTGTGTGTTCTTTTTTAAGTGTTAATTCTGCATAACACTTAGATTACTTTATACATATACAAAGGTTTCTCTACGTGTATAACTTGATCTAATCTTGTATACACAAAGCTAAATTGATCTAAGTTTGGTATCAACAAGTGGTATCAGAGCTTGTTGAGAAACTTTTGATCTTAAAGAACACAAGAACCCTAAAATCACCAAAACCCTAATATTCACAAAACCCTAAAAATATCATGTCAAATCCAGAAGTAACCTCCTCCTCATCTTTACCAAACATCAAGATTCCCATGCTTGATGCAACCAACTTTGAGTTGTGGAAATTCAACTTTGAGCAATATCTGGGGATCTATGACTACACTCTCTGGGAGATTATTGAATATGGAAACACATTCAATAAAGCTCAAAAGATTGCTGATGCCATTGCTACAAGATCAGCTGTTGCTGGATGTTCAGAAGCAGATAAGAAAGAAAAACCTGATGATGGTAGAGTTGTGTCTGCTAAAGACATAGCAAAGAAAAGGGTTGATATGAAAACCCTAAACATTCTGAAACTCTCTTTGGGACAAGAGAAACAACATAAATACAGAGGTTATGAATCTGCAAAAGACCTTTGGGCAACTCTTGAAGTTGCATATGGTGACAATGATGATACTAAGGAAGAGAAGAAGAAGCAACTCATGCATGAGTATGCTGTTTTCAAGGCTCAACTTAATGAGAAGCTTAGCAGTGTTAGAAGCAGACTTCTTGATATTACGATCAAGTTGTCCTTCATGGGGACACAAGTTGGTGATGTTGAAACTATTGCGACTTTTCTTAAAAGCCTTGGTGATGCGTGGAAGATTGAGGCAAGATCTATACTTGCCAATAACACTCACAAAAGTTCTAATTTTGATGATATCTACATCAAACTAAGGCTGTTAGAGAATGAAACTCTTTTGGAGCATGGAAGTAAATCTACCAACAGTAACATGGCCTTCTTCTCACATAGTGAAGGTCAATTTAATCAGAAGGACTCATACATGCATCCAGTTACTGGATCAACATGTGTCAACGCTGGATCATGTCCTGTCAACGCCTCATATTCAGACGCTGACACATAAAAGATTGACTCACCAAGAGTTAAGCCTGCTGGTTTGGATCTGGATACTGTGTGTGCATATATTGCTTCTTTGCCCAATGATTCAGTGATTACATATGAGGACCTTGAGCAAATAAGTGATGAGCACTTAGAAGAGATGGATATAAAGTGGAACATGGCTCTTGCAAGTATAAGAGCAAACACGTAGAATAGGAGGTTTAAGAAGAAGATGACCTTTAATGCAAAGGACACTGCTGGATTTGACAAATCCAAGGTTGAGTTCTGCAATTGTCATCGTATGAGGCACTTCATGAGGGAATGCAGATCTCCAAGAAGATCTGATGCTGGCAAACCCTCAAGCTAAGTTGTTAAGACTCATGATCCTAAGGCCATGGTGGCAGTGCAAGAAATTGATGGTATTGGATGGGACTGGAGTTATTTGGCTAAAGATGGGGAAGAGGATAAAGCTTTGGGTGCTGAGATAGAAGAAGAAGAGCATGTTCAATATGTTCTCATGGCACACTCCTCCTCTTCATCAGATAATGAGGTATACGATGATGCTTTTTGTAGTAAGTGTTGTAGGTTAAATACTGAAAAACTTAACAAAGAGGTTTTAAGATTGTTAAGTGATGTGAGTACTGACAGATGCAAATTGTCTAACTATCAAATTACTCTCACTCAAACTAAGAAGACAGTTTCTGAGTACAAGAAAATGGAATTTGACTTAAGATAAAATAAATATCTTAAAACATGAGTTAAATGCTAGTAATGATGTTAGAAACATCATGGAAAGGGTTAATGGTGAATTACAGGCTAAGTTAGATGAGGCTATTAAAAATAAGGATAATGTTGACCTTAAAATTCAAAGACTTGATAAGGCCTCACAAACCCTAGGAGAATGTGTTAATAAACAGAGGGATCTAAAGGACATGAGTAGGATTGGGATGAAAGACTATACTGTGGTTCTACCACCAGCAGGGGACTTCTATGGTGTCCAAAGAAAGGACCTATCTTGGACTGGTTTACCAGAACTCCAAGAGGAGGAATTTATTCCTCCACCAAGAGTCATTACCCCAGTTGAAGAGTATAGACAAAAGTTGACTGACTTGAATGAATGGAAGAAAGCCAACCCTACCTTGTTTGTTAAGGGTGGCTTGTTGTGTGAAAGTCCAAATGAGTCTACCCCTATTAAGGTAACAAACCTAATCACTGGCAAGACTGTTGACCTTGGCTCAAACACTGTTAGAAAACCTAGCATTAAGTATGTAGAAATGTATAGGAATACTAGGTCACCTAAAAGCCAAGTTAGTAATGATGGAGCAGGCTTCTTCTCTTCTAGACCTAGGGCCGTGTCTAGAAAACCCTGTTACACTTGTGGTAGCTTTTCACATTTAGCATATAAGTGTGTCAACGCTTCCAAGGTCAACGTTGTTAAAAAGTCAAACGTTGACAGACCCAAAACTTTTGTGGAGAAAAGTCCACAAGTTGTTAGACCAGCCCCATTCTTCACTAAAGGGTCTAACACTCATGGACAAAGACCATTTCAGAAGACCAATACTTGGTCTAATAGGCAATGGGTTTCTGTAGCAAACCCTAGGTTCAACGCTGACAAGGGTAATTTCAGCGTTGACAAGACCAAATCCAACGCTGACAGAAACGTTGCCAGACCTAAATATTTGCAACCACAGGGAAAAAGGTCTAAAGCTTCTTCTAGCTTGACATGGAGACCTAAGCAAGATCAAAACCCTAATTCAAATGGGCTTTCTATGACCTGCAACAGATTTAATTATATTTCAAAGGTCATTACAAAACCAATTGGGGTTAACTGGGTATTTCATCCAAAAAGGGATGAACAAGGGGTTGTTATGAGAACTAAGTCTGTTCTTGTTGAACAACCAGATGAATCCAAGTCTGCTAAGGATTGGGTTCCCAAAGAAAACTAATTTGTTTTCTTTATGTGCAGGGCATTCAAAAACAGGTCAATGATTATGGATATTGGGACAGTGGATGCTCTAGGCACATGACAGGGAAGGAAGATTACTTAACTAACTTCACTCCCATTAAGGATGGTGATAAGGTTTACTTTGGAGGCGGATATGGAACTATCACAGGCAAAGGAACTCTTCTCACCAAGAACTTGCGTTTTGAAAACATGTTTCTGGTAAAAGATCTTGATTACAATCTTTTTATTGTATCACAAGTTTTTGATAACAAAAATAAAGTTCTGTTTACTGATATTGAATGCTTGGTGTTAAGCAAGGATTATAAAATCCCTGATGAGAAATATATTGACTATAGAACACCTAGGCATAAAGACATTTATAATGTGAATCTTAATGGGATTAGGATGAATAATAATATGTCATGTTTTTATGCTAAAGCTTCAGTAGATGAGAGTAATCTATGGCATAGGAGACTAGGGCACATAAACTTTAAGAATATAAACAGACTTGTGAGACTTGGCTTGGTTGATGGTTTGCCTAAAAAGGCTTTCCACAATGACCACTCTTGTGTTGCATGCCTTAAAGGCAAGCATCACAAGGTTTCATTTAAGTCTAAACAAGTGCACTCTAGTCCTAGACCACTTCACTTGCTGCATATGGACCTCTTTGGTCCAACTAATATAAAGAGTTTGAAGGGTAAATCATACTGCTTTGTCATCACAGATGACTTTTCAAGGTTTACTTAGACTTTCTTTTTAGCTATGAAAAGTGACACTGCTGATACTTTAATTGACTTTATTAATCAGATAGAGAAGAAAACGGGTAATGAAGTTAAAATGCTTAGAAGTGATAATGGTGGTGAGTTTAGAAATAAACTATTGGATGATTTTTGTGCCAAGAAAGGGATTACTAGGCAGTTTAGTGTTTCCAGAACCCCATAGCAAAATGGGGTTACTGAGAGAAAGAATAGAACCCTAATTGAAGCAGCCAGGACTATGTTGGCTGATGCTCACTTTCCCATAGCTTTTTGGGATGAGGCTGTGAATACAGCTTGTTGTGTTCAGAATAGAGCACTGGTCAACAAGATACAGAAAAAAACACCTTATGAGTTACTTTGTGGAAGGAAACCTAATATTGGTTTTCTCAAACCTTTTGGTTGTCATGTAGTTGTACTTGATACTAGTGATGCCATAGGTAAATTTAGTGCAAAAGGTGATGAAGGCTATTTCATGGGTTATTCCGTGCAGAGCAAGGGATATAGGGTTTACCTTTAGAAGGAAAAACGTATACTTGAGAGAGTACATGTTAGGTTTTTAGAGAGTAAACCTAGTGATCCTGAAAGTGGTCCAAATTGGTTGTTTGACTTTGAACCTCTATCTAGTACTTTAAATTATATGCCTGTCACTAATTCAGACATTGTGAAGGTAACTTCAAATGTTGTGGAAGAACAAGTTGTTGATATTTCAGGTACACAAGTTAATGAATAGGTTGGATCACAAGCAGACAAGTCATCTCCCATACAAGAGTATGTCACTATCCAAATATGGACAGATGCTTTTGCTGCTGCTGCTGCTGCTTGAAAGGAAAATGGTGGTCCCCAAGTACCACCAGTTAACAACATGCATGGTCCTTCAGGCGCTGACAAAGGCAAATCTGGCGCTGACAGGACAAATTCAGGCGTTGATGGCTCAAACGTTGACAACAACATTTCAGGCGTTGATAACCCAAACACTGACAATCTTGGTTCAGGCATTGACAACACTTTTGGGCATATCTTCTCTTCCAATTTTGAACAAGGTGAACCTTCAAGCATACATGAAGAGGATCATACCAATATTGATGGAAGAGAGTCTGACGAAGATATTGGCAACATGGATAATGAGATTGAAGACAACATACTTTTTGAGGGAGGAGTTCTCACTTCGACTATGAAGAATCACCCCCCTTCACAAATTATTGGGGATGTCATGACTCCTGTTCAGACTAGAAGATCTCATCAGAATCTGGGTGGATTCATCGCCAATATACACAAGAAGGTTGATACCCCTCTTGTTCAAGCATGCTTGTTTGCCTGTTTTCTGTCACAACAGGAACCTAAGAAGATATTTGATGCTCTCAAAGAACCAAGTTGGGTGGAAGCAATGCAGGATGAGCTTCACCAATTTGCAATTCAGGATGTTTGGGAGCTGGTTGATTGTCCAAGGTATGTAAGACCTACTGGGACAAGATGGGTTCTTAGAAACAAGAGAGATGAAAGAGGTATTGTGGTCAGAAACAAGGTACAGTTAGTGGCTCAGGGATATACACAAGAGGAAGGGATAGACTATGAGGAGGTCTTTGCACCAGTTGCAAGGATTGAAACTATAAGGTTATTTCTAGCCTATGCTTCCTGCATGGGCTTCACTGTCTATCAAATGGATGTGAAGAGTGCCTTCCTCTATGGAAAAATTGTTGAGGAGGTGTATGTAATGCAGCCTCCTGGTTTTGAGGATCCAGAGAATCCAGACAAGGTGTATAGAGTCAAGAAGGCTATGTATGGACTTCATCAAGCCCTAAGAGCATGGTATGGTATGTTGTCCACTTATTTGGTGGAAAATGGATTCAAAAGGGGCACCATAGACTAGACGTTGTTTACTAAGAAGGCTGGTAAGGAGGTTCTACTTGTTCAGGTCTATATTGATGATATAATCTTTGGATCTACCAATCCAAAGATGAGTGAAGATTTCTCCAAGCTTATGACAGACAAATTCAAGATGAGTGCAATGGGGGAGATGAACTTCTTTCTACGATTACAAGTTCAGCAGAAAGAAGATGGTATCTTCATCTCTCAGGACAAGTATGTAGCAGAGATCTTGAAGAAGTTTGGCTTTTCTCCACATGAAAATAGGGCTACTACTCCTATGGATAGAGAACACCCTTGGGGAAAGATTGGAGATGGAAAAGAAGTGGATGTCAGGCACTATAGATCAATGATTGGTTCATTGATGTATCTCACAGCCTCTAGACCTAACATCATGTTTGCTGTGTGTGCATGTGCACGCCATCAAGTGACTCCCAAAGAATGTCACCTTTATGATGTTAAGAGAATCTTTAGGTACCTAAGATGTTATCCAGATCTTGGCTTATGGTACCCAAAAGATTCACCTTTGGAGCTTATTGCATATTAAGACAGTGACTATGGAGGTGATAAGTTTGATAGAAAATCCACAACTGGTGGATGTCAGATTCTTGGGAGTAGGTTGATATCTTGGCAATGCAAGAAACAAACAGTGGTGGCCAATTCTACAACTGAAGCAGAGTATGTAGTTGCAGCTGCTTGTTGTGGACAAGTCTTATGGATTCAGAACCAGCTGTTGGATTATGGGTATAATTTCATGCATACCAAGATATTTGTTGACAATAACAACACTTTATTCATTATTAAGAATCCTGTACATCATTCTAAAACTAAACACATAGAAATTAGACATCATTTTATAAGGGATTGTTTTGAAAAGGGTTTAATACAACCAGATAGGGTTGACACAGGAGAAAATGTGTCTGATTTATTAGCTAAACCTTTTGATGCTGGAAGGTTTCAATACTTGGTAACAAGTATTGGAATGATCAATCTCACTTAAATATGTGTTTTGGGGTCTTTTGGTAAAAGTATGTACAGGATAATGCATTGTTATTGGTCTTTTTGAGGATTTAGATTTTCCACTATATTTTTCTAACACTGACAAAAGTTACCTTAACGCTGATAAGTGTTATTGTGATGTTGTCAGCAATATATTTGTCTAACGCTAACAAAGGTTTCCTTAACGCTGACAAGTGTTATCGGGACGTTGTCAGCAACAATGTTAGTTTTGTGGTTTTCATCTAAATGTGCAGGTGGTGTTAGCATTAATCCATTAGACACAGAGTTGCTTATGGATCCTTGGGGAATCATTTGAGCATGTTTTTATTTATGGATGATGGTTGGAATTTTCTCTTCCTATCTTGATATAAATTTTTTATGTTCATGCATATTTTTGGCAACATATGTATCACAGTTTAAGGGGGTTTTAGGAACCTTTAGGATTTTTGGGTATTCTTATGATACTCTTATCATAATTCTAGATTGTGTCCACAGGTTAGTACGAGTTAGTTTTACTAAATCATGAGGCACTGTAGCATGCAAAGTTGATATACTATGCATGCTGCCAAGACATTTTTGGCCTAGAATTGGTTGTGGTCTGTTGGGAGACTTGGGAATAATTTTATCATGGGTTTTACCTGGGATTAACAAGGAATTTTATGAGATAACTTAGTTGTTAAGAGTTTTGGTTAGCAAGGGACACTAGAGGACTGTTATGTCTATCTTGCATAAACAAGTGTGCATAACTGGACAGTGCTTGCCGCCCTATAATAATTATCAACTTATAGGTTATCTTCACTAGGATAAATTACTTTGTTAAGGTCCTTTTTCATTTTTAATATTTTTATTTTTGGACGCTGACAAGTATTTTTCCAAGCGTTGTTGTGACAAATTTAAACGCTGACAAGGCTTTGGCAAACGTTGACAAGAATATAGCCGTTGGGCGTTGATGGGTTATTTTTTACCGTTGACACCCAGTGGGACCTACCCAGTTGTTACTTTTCGACAAATTTTGGGGGCGTAATTTTGGGAGAAGATAACTTTTAATTAATGCATCAGATAACTTATTTTCTTTTCAATATTTTCATCATGATATTTTGAAAATAGTTGCCTCATTTTTGACCAATCACATGCATATTTCTCTCCTATATATTTGGCTCCTATTTTTAAACAGGGTACCTATCATTCTTGTATAACCATTTTCTCCTATACTTCATCTTTATCATTTATTCAAACAGCTTTCAACAATGGCACCAAAATTTAAACCAAGTGATTTGGTATTGGGATTCAGGAGTCAACACAACATGATAGCATATTTGGACGCTGATGATACTCTGTTTCCCTAATACACACAGATGGTGGCGTATTTGAATGCATCCCCCATTAGGTATGCTCTTTCTCATGCTCCTCTCATCTCTGTCACACATATTAAACAGTTTTGGAACACTGTAAGTTCCTCAACAGTTAATAAAGTGACTACATTATCATCTATTGTTCATGGGCGTACTTGGGTGGTTACTGAAGCCTTGGTTCGCCAGGCTTTGCATCTTGATGATGCAGATGGTATAACCACCCTTCCCATTCATGAAATAGAACAAGGACTAAGGGCTTTGGGTTATCCTTTCCCTGATGAGGGAACTTTAAACAAATATCATAAACAGGAGTTTCCCCCAGCCTGGAAGTACCTCATACATGTCATCTTACAATGTTTGAGTCCCAAGTGTACTGCACACAATGAGATTAATAGATCCATTGCTAGTGCTATTGTGTGCATTGCACGTGGGCAAAAGTTTAATTATTCTAAAATGATTTTTGATGGCATGTGTAAAAACAAAGGGAATAAGATGATATTAGCTTATCCCAGATTTTTACAAATGTTTTTTGATGTCCAAAATTACTGCACAAGGGATCATGATGACTTTTATGAGATCCCTATGCTAAAGAAAGTAATTTTTACAAAGATGAACTCACCCCCTCACCGTGACTTACCCCTCACCCCAGCTATGCTTGCTGTTATTGCAGCAGCACAACCCCAACCAGACCCTCAACCACAACTTGACCCAATACCATAACCTTTACCTTCCTCACAACACATGCAAATTGATCAAGAACCCTTTGACGCTGACACATTAAATGTTGGTGTTGACACACCTAATCCAGACGTTGACACCATTCCTTCACAGACCCAAACACCCCTTAACCAACCCACATCCACCCAATCCACATCATCTTCTACCCCACCACAATATAGGTTCCAAAAACGCCAAAGGACTACTGGAGTGTTCTCCTCTAGTGGACCTAGCTATGTAGCAGAGAGAACCACCACCACAAGTGTGGTTGGTGCTATGGATGAGGCTGGGACTATTGGCTCTGGCTTAGATGCAGGTCAAGACAGTCCTAACATCTTTAAGACCGCATCCATGCCCCATGAATCTAACTTGGGAGGTCAAATACCCATTTTAGAGGAGGGCATATTAGAACCAATGACCTTAATGGAATTGACGGTTATCTGCATTAGCTTGCAAAGGCAAAATGTAGACTTGGTACAAATTATCAATACACAAGGCCTTGAACTTAAGCAATTGAGGGAGAGGATTGTTATATTAGAGAATGCTAGCACAAGGCGTGGGATGGAGGAATCTTCCAAAAGGGAGGATGAGCAGATTAATGTGAGTGATAAGGGCTCACATGATGGTGAATCTTTGGGTGTTGCTGAAGCCCTAACCAGTTTGAAGAAACAACCAGGTTTTGTTAGATCTTTGGTAACTCCTACAAATTTAGACTTGTCTTTTACAGCCATGTTGGAGCAAATTACAAGAGGCGCTGAGACAGGTAATTTGGGCGTTGACAAGCAAAATTTGAACGCTGACACACCAAGCGCTGACAAGAGCAAAGTGGGCGCTGACAAGACAAATTTGAGCGTTGACAGACCTGTAGATGAGGTTGATGTATTCCAGTCATCATCCATCATCAAAGAAGTTTCTTCACAGGTATTACCATCATCCTTACCCATCATTAATCCATTAGATAAGGGTAAAGGTATTATGGTAGAAGTAGAAGTTCCAAAGGATGTAGCACAGGTTGAGTTTGATAGAAGGTTGGCTGCACAACTTGTGGAACAAGAAAGAAAGAAGGTTGGTGAATCACCATTTGTTGCCACTTCAGAGGAACAAGAAGGAAGTGATGAAGCAAGTTCAGACTCAAGTGTGATGATTATAGAACAACCAGAAAGACTTGAGTATGGTGATGATTTGGCAAGAGAGAAGTTGAATGAGTTGAAATTGCAAGTAGATTTTGATATGCCAGAAGTTGTTCAGATGTACCATGCTTGGGAAGATAGGTGTATGGAGAATCCAGATTTGACTATTTCAGACCAGATATGGGGTTTGGAGATTCTTCTAAGAGTACAAAAAGACTGCAAGGTAATTTTGAAACACAAGCTAGCAATATTCTCTCAATGTTGAAAAGGGATAGAAGGGAGTTGTACTACATGCTACTCAGATGTCATGGAATAGGATGGAACTACAAGAAATTGTTGGGATTATCCTTTGAAGAGTTGGAGTTCAAAGCTTATCCCATTTGGGAAAGAGTGCAGGAACCAAACACTCTAAGGCTTCTTTCTGATGAAAGGAAAGAAGAACTTGCAGAAGAGATGGAGCTTAAAAAGGCAATGATTGTTCCCAAACCTTTTAAGAAGGGAGTCTCTCTTGAGTTTCCTAAAGATATGGATAGATTAGTGCCTAGTGATGAGACTGCTTTTATACATAGTCTCATCTTCCAAATAGGGCTTAAAATGCATTAAATATCATTAAAATACCCAAATATATGCTTGTGTTTGTTGCTTGTGTATTTTAGGTACGGATATTGAGATAATGACAAAAGATCACAAGAATCATGCAAAAATGAACACGGGAAACGAAGCCGCACAATGAACCAAGCCCTAATGAAGTCTTTCCCAAGATCAACCCTTGAAGATTTGAAGAATTATGAAGAAGGGTCCTCCAATTATGAAGACTTGACACTTTATACCCTTGTATCCTCATAATTACAAGTTTGGTCCCTAAAGATTGTCAAAATTACAAAAAGGACCCTTAACTTTGAAGATTTGGCAAGTTTAGCCCTTCAACAAAGCTAAATTGTCAACCAATATCATCCACAAAGTCAAATACATCATGAAGTCCTTCAAAGTACAAGAAATGACAAGTTTGGTCCTTTGAAAATCTCAAAATTACACAAAGGACCCTCAACTTTCAACAATTGGCAAAAATGGTCCCTCAATCATCAAGACTTGGCAAATTCAGTCCTCCAAAATGACAATCATACAAGTCTAGACCATTAACATTGAAGAAAATACCAAACCAGCCCTTGAAGAATTCAATTATGGCAAGAAATACCCCTGAATTCATTTTGCAAAAGTTTTTGGGCCAAAAATGTAAAGATGCAAAAGTTGACAAAGAAGAAAATGGGCGTTGATAGAGTTAGAAGTGAAAAGACAAGAAGAAGGAAAACAAGGGACTAATGTTGGCCAGACATGATACTTACCTTAACCAACCATTTTGTGCCACCTCACCCCACTCACCACCTCCACCAATCATACTCTTCCCTGCCTCCACATCAGATCCCACTCACCCCTGGTTTATTAATTAAACAAACATTCGCGCCTTAACACCTTATTTAAAAATTAATCACCCTAATCTGGATTAAAACATGGCACTATTCACTCTAAGAACACAATTGGGTTTTCTTAATCCTGTTGTAATTAGACCCTAAGATTATCCAGATTAGTGATTAAGCATCCCTTAATCACATCCCAACATTGAAAATACTTGCCACATCACCCTTCAGTCCCACACAAGATTCCCCTGCTACAAAAAAGAGGAAACTGCCAAAACTTGGCCAGTCATCCAACGTGTGTGATTCTAGCTTACTTTCTAAGCTCTTTGCAAGCCATTGGATGCATTTTTCACCATGCCAGCTCCACAACAATCCAAAAGAAAGTCACATGATCTTCAAAGTTCAAACTACTCAAAGGGCAAAATGGGAACTTCATTAGCTAGGGTTACTAGTTTTTCAGCTTTCATAGTTCACTTGTAAGGCTATATAAAGCCACTTAGGCCTTCACATTTCAGTTTGCTTTTGATTTTTCCTTGGTTCAAGTTTCGGTAAATCCTATTTCTAAGTTAATGAAATTGAGTTTGAAATCTTGAAGAAAAGTCATTGGCCAATCTTGTTTACTGCTTTCATTTGTTATATGCTTTGTAGTTCTTAAAGTTCAAAACCTGTTTTTCAAAGAGGAGTGTGCAAAAGTTTGCATATTTTCTCATTTTCTTAATATTTTGCTAAGTCTTGTTCCAATCTTGGAATTCTTGGGCTATAGGGCTGATCATAGCATCCTAACTGAGTTGGTTAAGGTGTGGTGAGGCTTATAACTTGGGGATAATCAAGTGTGGAGTAACAAGTTTGCATTAATCAAGTTTTTCCAAAGTTTCTGATTTTTATGATATTGTGCTTAACCCTTGTTCAATCTTAGCAGGCTTTTTGTGGAAGCTTGTGCTTGTTCTTGCTAGCACATAAGCTCAAAATTCGTGGGTGTGGATGTACATCCATGAGGTTTGCATACTTAATCTCCAAATCTGCTAAAATTGTAATTTTTGGTGATATTTGTATGAAACTGTTGTTCTTGTGAATTTTGTGGCTTGTTCTTGCTTGAATCTGTTTATTATACTTGTTTGAGTGTTAATTGATGCTTGGTTGGCCTGAAATCTCATTGTGCTTTTGAAAATTTTGATTTGAAAAAGTTAAAGGGGTGTTTGGGTCTACTGGTTTATGCTTGTAATTTGTTTTTGTGTTAAGGGAAGTTGTTGTTTATGCTTTGTATCTGCTATACCTTTGTTTGAGAGTGTTTTGCTGCAAGTTTTGGGGTTTGAACACTTGAATTAATCAATCTGCTATATAGACCTTGTTTCTGCTTGTTTTGACCTAGGATTTTGGGAACACTTAGTGTGTATGCATGCTTAGGGATAAAAGTGGTTTAAACAAAGTTAATATAACCTGTTTGAAAGATTTGAGGTGTTGAAATTGGCTTGTGTGTCAAATACATCAGCAAAAGTAGAAAACTGCATGTGTTAGTGTTCATAAGTAACTTTCATTGCTTGAATCTTGCTTAATTCTTTGAACTAGTGCATGAAACCTGTTTAGACTTGCTTATTGGAGTTTATTATAGCTTGTGTGTGCATTTGGTTGAATTTGGCTGGCTGATTTGTGCTTAAACTGCTCTTGAATGCTAAACTGCTTATTGTTCATGTCTGTATCATGTCTGATGAATGATTGATTAAACTGTATCAATTGGGTGTTTGTGATTGTGTTATTTTGATTGTTATTGACTCCTTTTGATCCAAAGATCATTTGGGTGCCTTTGTGAAATCTGAATCCAAGAAAAAGTCACTAAAGACAAAAAGTCAAAATAGTCAAGCAGTGGGAAAAGTTTCCACTGCTCAACATCCAAAACTAGCCCCTGCTAGTGCAATTTTGTCATCAGCTTTTCAATAAGCTATTCTAGCTTATTCTGACTTGCAACAACTTATTTTTTGTGATAGATCTTCATTATTTGACACATTTAAGTAAACTAGAGCTTATTGGACTTTGACTTTGACTTTTTACTAGAAAACCAACTTGTTTGACTTTTAACATAAGTTCTTATTTAATTTTCCAGCTTATTGAGTGTGTTTATTTGAAAGGTCTTTGGTTTTTAAACTTAATTTTGTCAAAAGAAACATTTTGCAACTTGAATCAGCTTCTGAGGTGGTCTAGATCATAAAAACGACTATTTTGTCGTTTTGTGAATAAGTTTGTGACTTGTTTCTGGCTTATTAAGTGGGCTTATTTGAAAATTCTTTTTGCAGAAGTCTTTGTTAGGTCAAAAGAAGGCTGTGTGTTAAATTTTAGCTTATGGCAACAGCTTATGGCTTAATGGGCCAAAAAGCCCATTAAGAATAAGCTACTTATTATAAGTTAGCTTATTTCACATTTTCAGCTTTTGGGCCTTTGGAAAAAGTTGTTTAAAATCAAATTTTGAGTCAACCTGTGCTTTTTGGGCTTAATTTGAACACTTTTTCTTATTGGGCCTTAATTAAGCCCAATAAGGGACTGTTTTGGGTTTGGCCCATTTTCTAGGCCCAACAGGGGTATTTAGGTAATTTCAGTTTCATTTATGAGTTATTTAGGTTAAATTAAGCTAGTTTGCAAGTTTTTAGAATTTTTTATAATTTTTGGATTTTTAATATTATTTTAATATTGTTTTATTATTAAAAATTAAAAGTCTGATTTTCTAGGTTTTTATATTTTTCCTAGGTTCTAAATACTTAATTAGGATTTTTGCAACTTTCCAATTATTTTCTAGGTCTTTTAATTATTTTCTATAATTAATTTCAGATTTAATTGATTTTAGGAGTTCTTAATTGTTTAAAAATAGTTTTAATTGGTTTTAAAATTTTGGAAAATAGTTTTTAGGTTAATTAGAGTATTTTCGAGGTTTACAAACTTGAAAATCTTGTTTAGGGCTTTTTAATAATTAATTTTGATTTTTAGGGCTTTAATTAGCATTAAAAAGTCATTATCTAATTAATTAAAAGGTTTTTGCAAGTTTTGATTTTTTGTAAACTCTTAGAATATTATTAGGGATTTTTGGTAATTTTTAGAAATTTTTAGGTTAAGATTTTAATTTTGGTGGTTTTTAGGATTTTACGTGTACGCCTTTTTAGAATTAGTTTAATCCGTCTTCATAACCGTCATTCTCTCCTAATCCCCTTTCTATTCTTCTTATTCAAATATAATCACAAATTAATCCATATCATTACACACATAACACACTAGCCTCCTAGAGAACGAACTTGATTGGTCATTAGTGCTTGGTTTTCCTAAACCGACACTTATTACTTGCCACTATTATTGCCCTTTTCCTAAAGGGTGGTAAAAACTCAACATCATTTTGGCGCCGCTGCCGGGGAGGCGTGTTGTGTTTTGATTTGGCATTGTTGTTTTTATACTAACCATAATTAGTATTTGTATTAGTAGCACTCTACTAATACGTATTATCGTTTTTTGGTTTTTGTGTGAATATTATTACTATATTGTATACGTAGAACAATAAATACACAAGTACTCCAAATACGTGAGAAATCACAACCTTGACTTGGGAGGTCATTACCCAATCATTGTATTCGAATCTCAAACCAAAGAAAAAGGCAAAAACAGATAAATACTTTCGTGAAGCTTAATCTTGAAAATACAAACTATAAGGTGGGTATAAGGCGGATATTATAAAATATATCCTAAGGAAAAAGGCTCTTAAGTGCTTCGCGCCGCCTCGTTTCCCCGCTTGCTTATCAGTATTTGATTGTGAGAGTGAATCGAGGGTTTTGCCGCCCAAAGTATTACTAAGTATCATATATATTTTCTTGGTTTCTATTGATTAAACCCTCTTGAACGATTTGGTGTTCCACCATCGTTCTTAAGTCATCGAAGGCGTTCACTTCACGTGATCGTTTTCATTCCTTGAGGCTTCTTTAATCGAGAGATTTGATTAAGGAGGAGATTTGTAGATTTTTGTCTACTTAATACATTTCACCAAACTCCAAAAAGGTTAATACAATCAAAAACCACAAAAAAATTGAAAAAATACAAAACACCAAAAAGAATGTTCTTTGCTCATCCCCTCGTTGTACGTGACGTTTATGCTAACTCGAAATCAAGCAAGACGTGCACGTAAACGAAAGAACAAAACTCCCACTCCCAACAATTCTAGTGAGGAGTCTCCTATTGACGAACCCATTGTAAGAGAAGCACCAACCATGGCGAATCGAACTATGATGGAGTTACTTCAAGCACCTACCGAGGGTTATGGAGAGGCTATTGTGATTCCCGCAATCCTTGCGGAGAATTTTGAGGTGAAAACGGGTTTGTTGTCCATGATTCAAAACAACAAATTCCGTGGTGATGAGATGGACAATCCACACAACCATATCCGCCAATTCAATCGTCTTACCGCTACTTGCAAGTTTAAGGATGTCTCTAACGACTCGATTAAGATGATGCTTTTTCCGTATTCCTTAGCGGGGCCCGCTAAAATTTGGTTAGAGAAAGAGCCACCCAATTCTATATTGACGTGGAAGGATCTCGTGTCTAAGTTTGTGAACCAATTTTTTCCGCCCTCTAAGACTACGCACTTGAAAAACGAGATTTCAAAGTTTTCGCAAGAATTTAATGAAAGTTTTTCAACGGCTTGGAATAGGTTTAAGGAAATGTTACATGAATGTCCTCATCACGGTTTTTCCGATTTGCATCAAATTGACACGTTTTACAATGGACTTAATGATCATGAAAGGGATTATTTGAATGCCGCCGCGGGTGGTAATTTTTTGTGTAAAACGGTTGAGGAAGCTTTGGTGATAATTGAAAATAGATCTAAGGTGTATAGTCCTCGTAGCACGTCTAGTGTTCGTAAGGCTTCGTCTTCGGCTTCACCTACGTTGTCTAATACCATCGATGCTTGCCAAATTGAGGCAAACTTGGAAAACAAGATTTTTGATAAGTTGAAAGGAATTTTGATTGAGTTTAAAGTTGGTGAACCAAGTGCTCCCGCTACGGCTAAAGCGGTTGAGGTTTCTTGCATGTATTGTGGTGGAGGTCATGATTTCTCCGAGTGCATTACCAACGGTGGTAACACTTCGAGTGCCTTCGCGGCCACGGGAAATTACAACCAAAACGGTCAAGTTTCCCACTCTAATCAAATGACTCCACCGGGTTTTGGAACAAATCAAAATGCTAACAACTATCGCAACAATCAAGTTGGTTTTAAGAACAATTACAACAAGGGAAACTATGGGAATCAAGGGGCTAATAATCAAGTTTCAAACAAAAATGATTTTCAAAATAACAACAAAAGTTTGCAAACATTGAAAGATCTTCCAAGTGAGTTTGTTGAATATGCTAGTGGGAATGATGCTAGGTTTGACAATATTCAAAGAGAAATCATTAGCCTAAGATCCGAGTTTAAAAACGACTTGAAGAAAGAGTTGAAAAATGAGTTAGCTAATGAACTTAAAATCCACACCAACAAGATGGAAGGAAATGTCACTAGGTTGCAACAAAACCAACAAAAAATGGAACAAGGGCAACATGAGATTAAACAAGAGATGCTTAAGGCCGAGAAAAGGCAAACCGAAGCCGTATTGAGGCAATCTAATTTTGAAGATAAAATCTCGTCTATGTTTGAGGCAATAATGTGTAAACCGTCGTCAAGTGGTCTTCCTAGTAACACCATATCCAATCCTAAGGGTGAGATGAAAGTGATTACCACACGTAGTGGTAAGAAACTTAAGGAGCCGATTCCTCAACCAATTGCTCCTACGGAGGAAGCAATTGAGGAAGAACCCGAGGTGGTGGTCCAAAAGGAGCATGTCCCACGAAGTACCGCTCATACCACACCTACGGTTGACCCATTACCATCATTGGAACCCGAGATTCCAAAGGCTATGCCTACTATGCCTCAACCCACACCACCTTTGCCCTATCCATCGAGACTTAGGAAAGAGAAACGTCAAGAGCGCGACAATTACCAATTTGAGCTTTTTATGAAAATGTTTCGTGATTTGCACCTTAATGTGAGTTTCGCCGATGCTTTGGTCATGATGTCTCGATTTGCCTCTAACTTTAAGAGTATGTTGATCAACAAGGAGAAATTGCACCAATTGTCTAGTTGTTCGTCGGTTTATCTTAATCGCATACCTCAAAAAGTCGGTGATCCCGGTAAATTTTTGATCCCTTGTGCAATCCAAGACATGGAAGAATGCTTCGCCTTGGCCGATCTTGGTGCTAGCATTAACTTGATGCCACTTGCAATCTTCAAGTCTCTCAATCTTCCTAATCTTACTCCTTCACTAATGTCTATCGAGTTGGCTGACCATTCCACAATTCCCGCATGTGGTTTGGCGGAAGACGTTTTTGTGAAAGTGGGGAAGTTCTACTATCCCGTAGACTTCATTGTTGTTGATATCCCCACGGATCCTCAAGTTCCTCTCATTTTAGGTCGTTCGTTTTTAGATACGTCTATGGCTTTGATCGATGTGCATGCTAGAAAGATCACCTTACGTTTCAACGACGAGGAACTTGTTATAAACGCAACTCAAAACTCTCAAATTTCTCATGTTTATTCCGTTGCAACCATAAACCTCGTTGATATGATTGACGTAGTTTGCGAGGAATTTTCACAAGAAGTTCTAGGTTTTGGTGATGAAGAAACTAGTGGCAATCCCACTATGTTGGATCCAATTCTTGATAATTCGACACCAACCTTCACTCCTTTTGAAGGTGGTGGTTTTACGTTGGAAGAATGCAATGTTCCACGTACTTGTGACGAAGACCTCGACAACGATGAGGACTTCTCGATTATCAAGGATTTTCTCAACGATTTCCCATTTCCTCCACCCGAGGAGGTTATGAGTATCGAGCCCAAATCTTCACTTGAGGAACCACCTATTCTCGAGTTGAAAGATTTACCTCCTCACCTCGAATATCTCTATTTGGAGGAGGACGACAAGTTGCCGGTTATTATTGCGAAGGATCTTTCGAATGATGAAAAAACCGCACTTGTCGATGTTCTAAAGGATCACAAAGGGGCGATTGTGTGGAAGTTATCCGACATTAAAGGAATCGATCCCAAATTTTGTACCCACAAAATCTTAATGGAGGAGGATTTCAAGCGAACAATCCAAAGTCAAAGGAGGGTGAACCCCAAAATTCACGACATCATCAAAAAGGAGGTCCTTAAACTCCTTGACGCGGGAATGATTTATCCTATTTTCGATAGCCCTTGGGTGAGTCCTATCCATTGTGTCCCTAAAAAGGGAGGGATGACCGTTGTGCCAAACGATGCCAACGAGTTGATTCCCACTAGACTTGTGACCGGATGGAGAGTGTGCATTGACTATCGAAAGTTGAATGAAGCCACTCGAAAAGACCATTTTCCCTTGCCCTTCATGGACCAAATGTTGGAGCGTCTTGCGGGAAACGATTTCTATTGCTTTTTAAATGGTTTTTACGGTTACTTCCAAATTCCCATCGATCCTCGTGATCAATAAAAAACTACGTTTACGTGTCCATATGGAACGTTTGCCTATCGTAGAATGCCATTCGGACTTTGCAATGGACCGGAAACATTTCAACGATGCATGATGGCTATTTTTCATGATATGATCGAGAAGACGATGGAAGTCTTCATGGATGACTTTTCCGTGTTTGGTGATTCTTTCACTTCGTGTTTGTCGAACCTTGAGAGAATGTTAAAACGTTGTGAGGACACCAACCTTGTGCTCAATTGGGAAAAATGTCATTTTATGGTTAAGAGTGGAATCGTCTTAGGGCACAAGGTCTCGAAAGCGGGGATTGAGGTAGATCAAGCTAAGGTAGACGTCATCGCCAAATTACCTCATCCCAAAACCGTCAAGGGAGTTAGGAGTTTCCTAGGCCACGCGGGCTTTTATCGTCGATTCATCAAGGACTTTTCAAAGATTTCTCGACCCATTACACATCTTCTTGAAAAAGAGGCACGTTTTGTCTTTGACGAAGATTGTGTACGAGCCTTTGAGATCCTTAAGAGGAAACTTACCGAAGCTCCCATTCTTGTTGCTCCAAACTGGAACCTCCCCTTTGAGCTAATGTGTGATGCTAGTGATTACGCTATAGGGGCCGTTTTGGGGCAACGTCATGATAAGCACTTCTTGCCTATTCACTATGCTAGCAAGACGATGACCGAGGCTCAACTTAAATACACTACAACGGAAAAGGAGTTCCTTGCCGTGGTGTATGCATTTGAGAAATTCCGACCTTATCTCGTCTTGACGAAATGCATAGTGTATACGGACCATTCGGCTATTAAGTATCTCATGGCAAAGCAAGATGCTAAGCCGAGATTACTTCGTTGGATTCTCCTCCTTCAAGAATTTGATCACACCATCGTTGACAAAAAAGGAGCCGAGAATCTAGCGGCCGATCATCTCTCTCGTTTGGAAGATCCTCACCAAAGTGTTTACGAGCCTAAGGAAATCACCGAAACATTTCCGCTCGAGACACTTGGTGTAGTGAATTCTAAGCTTGATCTTTCTACCCCATGGTTTGCGGATTTTGCAAATTACCACGCGGGTAACTTCATCGTTAAGGGTATGACGACTCAAGAAAAACGAAAATTCTTTCGTGACGTCAAGTTCTACTTTTGGAACGACCCTTACTTGTTTCGAACTTGTGCGGATCAAATCATCTGACGTTGTGTTTTTGGCACCGAAGCTTCTAACATCCTTAGAGCTTTCCATGAGGGACCCACGGGTGGTCACCACGGTGCTAATCTCACGGCTAAGAAGGTGTTTGATGCCGGCTTCTTTTGGCCTACTATTTACCGAGATGCACAAGTTCTTGTGAAGTCGTGTGATGCATGCCAACGACAAGGAAAAGCCTCACAAAAAGATGAAATGCCACAAAATATCATTCAAGTATGTGAGATCTTTGACGTTTGGGGTATAGACTTTATGGGGCCGTTCCCATCATCTCGTGGTAATAAGTACATTCTCGTTGCGGTTGACTACCTATCTAAGTGGGTGGAGGCGAAGGCCTTGCCCACTAATGATGCTCGTGTGGGAGTTAAGTTCTTGAAAAGCTTGTTTGCTCGGTTTGGAACCCCTCGTGCGATCATAAGCGGTCGTGGAACCCATTTTTGTAATGACCAATTCGAAAGAGTCTTAAGGAAATATGGGGTTACACATCGTCTTTCTACGGCTTATCACCCACAAACGAGTGGGCAAGTCGAGGTTTCAAACCGAGCTTTGAAGAGGATCTTGGAGAGATCCGTAGGAGAAAACCGACAAACTTGGTCGGATAAGTTGGACGATGCTTTATGGGCCTTTAGGACCGCTCATAAGACACCCATTGGGTGCACTCCCTATAAGCTTGTGTATGGAAAGAATTGTCATTTGCCTATCGAGTTAGAACACAAGGCTTATTGGGCCCTAAAGCATTGTAATGATGATATGGAGACCGCGGGAAAACACCGGAAAATGCAATTAAATGAATTGGATGAATTGAGAGACATTGCTTATGAAAATTCATTAATTTATAAAGAGAAAACTAAAAAGTTGCATGATTCTAAAATTAAAAACCGGGTTTTTAACATTGGGGATCAAGTTTTGCTTTTTAATTCAAGATTGAAAATATTTTCTGGTAAATTGAAATCCCGTTGGTCCGGTCCATTCACCGTGACTCAAGTATTTCCGTACGGGACCATCGAGCTAGCTCAAGATGATGTTCCTAACTTCAAGGTGAATGGACATAGGTTGAAGCACTACTTTGGCGGGGAAGTTCCATCCTTGAACTACCTCGACCAAGTCACCTTCCCCAATGATAATTAGTATTGAGGGGATCGAGTCGAGCTCATGACTCGGTAATCAAAAACGAGGAGCCTCGTGGGGGAGTCCCATGCTTATCCTATGTACATATTATCGCTTTCTAATGTAGCTTACGTGTGGGGATTTGTGCCCTTCCAACCTTTGTTCCGTGGTTGTTTGTGATATGTGGTTTTTAGATCATGATCTTCACGATTGGAGCCTCTCGTGTTCGTTTTATAGGAGCACTCGATCATTTGCTTTGGAGACATTTCTCAGTATCCATGATATATCCTTTGATGTTCTAACCTTAGGTTTTTAGCACACTTCATAAACGGCTATTACTTATTGGTTACACCCTTTCCATGCTAGATTAGGCATTCGACTACGTCTCTAGTATGGGGGTGTTTGCACCCCTAGACTCGAAACATTGAGGACAATGTTTAATTTTAGTATGGGGGGTGAATAGATACTTGCCTTGCCAAACCTTCACGCTTTCCAAAGTTTATCGTTATGTTTATCATTTTTGTTGCAAAATAAGGCTAAAAATGGCCAAATTTTAAATTTTTCTCATGTTTTATAAGTGTTTGAAGACACGAATGTAGATTTTCCGATGGCGAGAATAAGAGTAATTTTTGACTCGACCGTGCGTGTTGAGCACTTAGCTTTGATTCCTTAACTACACATTAGGCTAAGTCTCTTAAATGAGGACGAGAAATGATAGAGTTAATTATAAGTCACTATGCTAAACGTAGGGTACTCGTATTCTTTCAAAAACTCATGTGTTCTCGTTGTTTGCTTATTCTCCCTTCGCATGTAAATACTTTTTGCTTAATAAATATTGACTTAGCGGTTTAGTTGGGATTGTTGGGTTTCTATTCTTTTCTAGTAGCTTCCGTGTAATTAAATTGGGAAGACACTAAGGTATCGCCAGCGTCACGGTTTTGAAGTATTGGAACCCGAATAATCGAAAGCTTCACCCAATAATAAGATTTCAAGTGCTCACCTAAATCTAGCAAACAATTTGAAGCCCCACAAGGCCTAAAATCTATGCAAAAATTGAAAGTGAATCAAGCCTTAATCTTCGAAGCTTTAAAGATCCAAAATTCGCCTTAGCATGAGGATATACGTCTTTGGCTAATAAAACCACCGATGAGGCGGATAATAAAAGGCAAGGCAAGACCGAAGTCATAATAAAAGCTTCATGGCAAAGTTGAATAAAAGATGGAGGTAAACCAAAGATAATAAGGCCCTTCCGTTAGGGGGCGTAAAAAAGTCTTGGTAATAAGTCTCATGTTCAAAACCGTTATAAAACCGTGTTTATCGATTCTTCTAGTCAACTTAATTTTTTAACATCGTCGTCTATTAGGAGGGGTTATTGATTTGATGGTCTTAGCTACACCGTTAGGACTCTATTTTTAGACCTAAATCTCTATTATCGCATAAGTCAAACAATGTATCCTCGTGATCATTAAGACATAATAAAATATAAGAGATACAACTTAGGAATAATGGGAGAATAAGTACGTGATTAGGGCATATGAGTAGTGTTAGCATTACTAACTTATAATGACAATGATCTCGTTGCACGCTTAGCATTGAATTGGGGTGAAAATCGAGGACGATGAAATTATTTCTAACGAAGCATTCACGTGTTCTTATTCTATGAACCTAAACGTCCCATTTTGCGATGAAAATCATACATTATGTCTATAACACAAGTAGTAGTAGTAATAGTAGTAGTGTAGCTAGTTTATCGTTCAACAAAATGAATTTTGGAGATGCTTTGATACTTTATTCTAGCATTGCGTGAGGGCACGGCAATAGTTTAGTATGGGGGAGTGATGAGATTGCTTTTATACATAGTCTCATCTTCCAAATAGGGCTTAAAATGCATTAAATATCATTAAAATACCTAAATATATGCTTGTGTTTGTTGCTTGTGTATTTTAGGTACGGATATTGAGATAATGACAAAAGATCACAAGAATCATGCAAAAACGAACACGGGAAACGAAGCCGCACAATGAACCAAGCCCTAATGAAGACTTTCCCAAGATCAACCCTTGAAGATTTGAAGAATTATGAAGAAGGGTCCTCCAATTATGAAGACTTGACACTTTATACCCTTGTATCCTCATAATTACAAGTTTGGTCCCTAAAGATTGTCAAAATTACAAAAAGGACCTTTAACTTTGAAGATTTGGCAAGTTTAGCCCCTCAACAAAGCTAAATTGTCAACCAATATCATCCACAAAGTCAAATACATCATGAAGTCCTTCAAAGTACAAGAAATGACAAGTTTGGTCCTTTGAAAATCTCAAAATTACACAAAGGACCCTCAACTTTCAACAATTGGCAAAAATGGTCCCTCAATCATCAAGACTTGGCAAATTCAGTCCTCCAAAATGACAATCATACAAGTCTAGACCATTAACATTGAAGAAAATACCAAACCAGCCCTTGAAGAATTCAATTATGGCAAGAAATACCCCTGAATTCATTTTGCAAAAGTTTTTGGGCCAAAAATGTAAAGATGCAAAAGTTGACAAAGAAGAAAATGGGCGTTGATAGAGTTAGAAGTGAAAAGACAAGAAGAAGGAAAACAAGGGACTAATGTTGGCCAGACATGATACTTACCTTAACCAACCATTTTGTGCCACCTCACCCCACTCACCACCTCCACTAATCATACTCTTCCCTGCCTCCACATCAGATCCCACTCACCCCTGGTTTATTAATTAAACAAACATTGGCGCCTTAACACCTTATTTAAAAATTAATCACCCTAATCTGGATTAAAACATGGCACTATCCACTCCAAGAACACAATTGGGTTTTCTTAATCCTGTTGTAATTAGACCCTAAGATTATCCAGATTAGTGATTAAGCATCCCTTAATCACATCCCAACATTAAAAATACTTGCCACATCACCCTTCAGTCCCACACAAGATTCCCCTGCTACAAAAAAGAGGAAACTGCCAAAACTTGGCCAGTCATCCAACGTGTGTGATTCTAGCTTACTTTCTAAGCTCTTTGCAAGCCATTGGATGCATTTTTCACCATGCCAGCTCCACAACAATCCAAAAGAAAGTCACATGATCTTCAAAGTTCAAACTACTCAAAGGGCAAAATGGGAACTTCATTAGCTAGGGTTACACGTTTTTCAGCTTTCATAGTTCACTTGTAAGGCTATATAAAGCCACTTAGGCCTTCACATTTCAGTTTGCTTTTGATTTTTCCTTGGTTCAAGTTTCTGTAAATCCTATTTCTAAGTTAATGAAATTGAGTTTGAAATCTTGAAGAAAATTCATTGGCCAATCTTGTTTACTGCTTTCATTTATTATATGCTTTGTAGTTCTTAAAGTTCAAAACCTGTTTTTCAAAGAGGAGTGTGCAAAACTTTGCATATTTTCTCATTTTCTTGATATTTTGCTAAGTCTTGTTCCAATCTTGGAATTCTTGGGCTATAGGGCTGATCATAGCATCCTAACTGAGTTGGTTAAGGTGTGGTGAGGCTTATAACTTGGGGATAATTAAGTGTGGGGTAACAAGTTTGCATTAATCAAGTTTTTCCAAAGTTTCTGATTTTTATGATATTGTGCTTAACCCTTGTTCAATCTTAGCAGGCTTTTTGTGGAAGCTTGTGCTTGTTCTTGCTAGCACATAAGCTCAAAATTCGTGGGTGTGGATGTACATCCATGAGGTTTGCATACTTAATCTCCAAATCTGCTAAAATTGTGATTTTTGGTGATATTTGTATGAAACTGTTGTTCTTGTGAATTTTGTGGCTTGTTCTTGCTTGAATCTGTTTATTATACTTGTTTGAGTGTTAATTGATGCTTGGTTGGCCTGAAATCTCATTGTGCTTTTGAAAATTTTGATTTGAAAAAGTTAAAGGGGTGTTTGGGTCTACTGGTTTATGCTTGTAATTTGTTTTTGTGTTAAGGGAAGTTTTTGTTTATGCTTTGTATCTGCTATACCTTTGTTTGAGAGTGTTTTGCTGCAAGTTTTGGGGTTTGAACACTTGAATTAATCAATCTGCTATATAGACCTTGTTTCTGCTTGTTTTGACCTAGGATTTTGGGAACACTTAGTGTGTATGCATGCTTAGGGATAAAAGTGGTTTAAACAAAGTTAATATAACCTGTTTGAAAGATTTGAGGTGTTGAAATTGGCTTGTGTGTCAAATACATCAGCAAAAGTAGAAAACTGCATGTGTTAGTTTTCATCAGTAACTTTCATTGCTTGAATCTTGCTTAATTATTTGAACCAGTGCATGAAACCTGTTTAGACTTTCTTATTGGAGTTTATTATAGCTTGTGTGTGCATTTGGTTGAATTTGGTTGGCTGATTTGTGCTTAAACTGCTCTTGAATGCTAAACTGCTTATTGTTCATGTCTGTATCATGTCTGATGAATGATTGATTAAACTGTATCAATTGGGTGTTTGTGATTGTGTTATTTTGATTGTTATTGACTCCTTTTGATCCAAAGATCATTTGGGTGCCTTTGTGAAATCTGAATCCAAGAAAAAGTCACTAAAGACAAAAAGTCAAAATAGTCAAGCAGTGGGAAAAGTTTCCACTGCTCAACATCCAAAACTAGCCCCTGCTAGTGCAATTTTGTCATCAGCTTATCAATAAGCTATTCTAGCTTATTCTGACTTGCAACAACTTATTTTTTGTGATAGATCTTCATTATTTGACCCATTTAAGTAAACTGGAGCTTATTGGACTTTGACTTTGACTTTTTACTAGAAAACCAACTTGTTTGACTTTTAACATAAGTGCTTATTTGATTTTCCAGCTTATTGAGTGTGTTTATTTGAAAGGTCTTTGGTTTTTAAGCTTAGTTTTGTCAAAAGAAACATTTTGCAACTTGAATCAGCTTCTGAGGTGGTCTAGATCATAAAAACGACTATTTTGTCGTTTTGTGAATAAGTTTGTGACTTGTTTCTGGCTTATTAAGTGGGCTTATTTGAAAATTCTTTTTGCAGAAGTCTTTGTTAGGTCAAAAGAAGGTTGTGTGTTAAATTTTAGCTTATGGCTTAATGGGCCAAAAAGCCCATTAAGAATAAGCTACTTATTATAAGTTAGCTTATTTCACATTTTCAGCTTTTGGGCCTTTGGAAAAAGTTGTTTAAAATCAAATTTTGAGTCAACCTGTTCTTTTTGGGCTTAATTTGAACACTTTTTCTTATTGGGCCTTAATTAAGCCCAATAAGGGACTGTTTTGGGTTTGGCCCATTTTCTAGGCCCAATAGGGGTATTTAGGTAATTTCACTTTCATTTCTGAGTTATTTAGGTTAAATTAAGCTAGTTTGCAAGTTTTTAGAATTTTTTATAATTTTTGGATTTTTAATATTATATTAATATTGTTTTATTATTAAAAATTAAAAGTCTGATTTTCTAGGTTTTTATATTTTTCCTAGGTTCTAAATACTTAATTAGGATTTTTGCAACTTTCCAATTATTTTCTAGGTCTTTTAATTATTTTCTATAATTAATTTAAGATTTAATTGATTTTAGGAGTTTTTAATTGTTTAAAAATAGTTTTAATTGGTTTTAAAATTTTGGAAAATAGTTTTTAGGTTAATTTGAGTATTTTTGAGGTTTACAAACTTGAAAATCTTGTTTAGGGCTTTTTAATAATTAATTTTGATTTTTAGGGCTTTAATTAGCATTAAAAAGTCATTATCTAATTAATTAAAAGGTTTTTGCAAGTTTTGATTTTTTGTAAACTCTTAGAATATTATTAGGGATTTTTGGTAATTTTTAGAAATTTTTAGGTTAAGATTTTAATTTTGGTGGTTTTTAGGATTTTACGTGTACGCCTTTTTAGAATTAGTTTAATCCGTCTTCATAACTGTCATTCTCTCCTAATCCCCTTTCTATTCTTCTTATTCAAATATAATCACAAATTAATCCATATCATTACACACATAACACACTAGCCTCCTTGAGAACGAACTTGATTGGTCATTAGTGCTTGGTTTTCCTAAACCGACACTTATTACTTGCCACTATTATTGCCCTTTTCCTAAAGGGTGGTAAAAACTCAACATCACCTAGTAAAGATGTTATAAGAAGGAGCATCAAGCTCTCACCATTGGAAGCTTCATATATGGTACAAGTGTTACCTCTTGATTCCAGAAACCCTATTATAAGCTATGAAGAAGATGAATGTGGGTTTTGGAAGATTGGCAAGTATGGGAAAGAGGTTCACACTTTTACTACACTTATATCTCTCTTTGCAAGTTTTGATAGAGAAGACTTGGTAGACCTTTGGAGGTTGTTAGAGGCCAAGTATGAGACTGAAGCTCCTACTTCAGTCAATGCAATAAAACTATGGTCAACATTCAAGAGAATGTGTGGACCAAGAGATGAAGATCCTGCTGTTTGGAAGGATCTTGAAGATGACCTCAGTGGTCTTCAATGGCGTTTGTATTCAGCTGCTGGTGTGTACTACTTGAGCTCTACAAAGTTTGCTGAGTATGTACTTGTAGATGGTCAGTATTCCATGTCCAAAGAAGTTTTGGAGAAGATGAAGACAACACAGCTAGAGATTGATTATTCAAGTCATGTGGCCAAAGATTTGATCAGACATATTTATTACCAATATGAACAAGTTTGTAAGATTCCTCCTAGTTCTTAATGTTTATTCAGAAACTTGATTACTAGAGTAGGTATCAAGTTTAGGGGAGGATTGTTGGGAATAACATATAGCCACTCTACTTGAGCGCTGACAAGAGGAAAACAAGCGTTGATAGGAAGAAAACAAACGCTGACAGATCAAGCGTTGATATGGAGAAGTCAAGCGTTGATAGGTTGAAGACAAGCACTAATGGAAAGATTTAGTCTACGCGTATATTGTTTCTAGTTTGTTTCTAGTAAAGATAAGTTCAACATTGTATTTTCTATAATTATCTTTACCTAGAATAGTTGATACGTAGACTCTTGTACAAGGCTTCTTATGTATATAAAAGAAGACCTTTAGGTTAAGTTTCAATATAAGTTTTCATACGTTAAACACTTTCATTATAAGCAAGTTTGTTATCATTAATCAAGTGAAAGTTTGTTTACATCTTTGTGTGTTCTTGTTTAAGTGTTAATTCCGCATAACACTTAGATTACTTTATACATATACAAAGGTTTCTCTACGTGTATAACTTGATCTAATCTTGTATACACAAAGCTAAATCGATCTAAGTTTGGGATCAACAGCTACAGGAACCCATTTCCTATTAGACCATGTGTTGGTCTTCTGAAAAGGTCTTTGTCCATTAGTGTTAGACCCTTTAGTGAAGAATGGGGCTGGTCTAACAACTTGTGGACTTTTCTCCACAAATGTTTTGGGTCTGACAGTGTTTGACCTTTTGTCAGCGTTGACCTTGGAAGCGTTGACACACTTATAGGCTAAATGTGAAAAGCTACTTTAACACCCCCAAATTTACACGCAGCGGAATACATCTTTGGGTGCTAAACAATGATACAACAACACATAATTTATAAAGAACGACTCGAAAAGAGACGTTTTAGATTTATCGTTCCCAAAACATTTGTCAGAGTAGCGTAGCCCCAAGTAATCGTTACCAAAAGATAAGTTAAAACAACATATTGGTTTGTTTTAAAAATGGAACGATAAATAAATCGAAGAGTTTGAACAACAAAAGCAGTGCACAACTTCATTCCCCGTGACCTCCAAGCTTCCACTTCTTGATTACCTGAAATACATGTGAGTAAAACAATCAGCAAATATGCCGAGTGAATCTATAGGTTTATGAAATCAATTTGAACACAAGCAAAGATTATAAGTTTGTGGCATGCTTATAAGCATCAAATAATAATTTGCAACAACAATGATAATTGTATACAGCATAAATTGCAATAAGCTCATGAAACCGAGCCCTTAGACACTCTCATATCAGGCTAATAAGACGAGAGATTTATTAATTGTCGGTTACCTCCAGATTATTGGTACATCGTCGTATACCTGACTTCTCAATACAATATGCTCAAACAGTGTGGAGGTCGGGCCTAAGCTTCTACGACAAGTCCACAAAAACTGAACCGGGGCGGCTTCCCCCATAGATCTATTAATTGTACTAGCGGTTAACCCATCATAGGTTAATTAACGGTCCATAATTGAGGCTTTAACTAAGGCAATCACTTAATGCAATTTAAAGGCAACCACGGGTCCATTCATAGAGGGACAAAGCATACCATAAAAATCTTGTGTTCTAAGTTTATAAAACATGTATTCCCCCTCACGGGTTTAAAATCATTTAATAACTAGTATAAAGCGAGGCTATAGACTCACGTTGGTAATGATAGGCGGATTATCGGCTACGGGCGTGCTTCGGTCACGGAAACTTATATAAATAATAATCGGTCTTAGACTCTTGTCTAATGACTTTTATCAAAATAACAATATACATATGATGATTTTGTACATATGATGATGATCAAGTGGGTTTATATATCCTTGTTTACTCATTTTAGTGTTTACGTTTTGGTAACTTTTTACTAATTTACTAGTTTTACCTACTTACTTATTTTAAGTCCAATAAGCTTAGTATAAGTTCTTTAACTTGTTTTAATCCATTTTATACCTATATTATCAGTATCTATACTTTCTATGTTGGGCCCAAATGGGTTAAGCCCAATAAGTTCTTTTTTTATAAGTGTTTAACTTATTTAGTCCAATTATTAGTCCAATATGCTCAGTTAGCTCGTTAATGTCCGTATGTCCTATAGTTCGGGTTTTATCGGTTTTTACTTGTATTAGTTACTTATATATCAGTATATGACTTTTAAAAACTTTACATTAGACGGGTTTGATCGTCTAAGTTTTGTTTGGCGAAAAACGTTAATTTTACGGTAATAGCCGAAAAAGTCGTAAAAATCAAGTTTATAGTTTTTATTACTTATAAGTATTATTCCACTACCATTTATATAACTTATCCATTTAATTAACCTTTTACATATTTATATAAATAAGTTTCATAAGTTAGTGGGTTTTTATTTTACATTTTATACAATAAAATTTGAGTGCTTATATAATAATAATAAACATTAATTCTCAAAATCTGATTTTTATCTTCATGTTCACCATTTTTATCATATCTAGAGTTCTATAATGAATTAGAAGCTCATTTTTGGGTGACATTCTCTTCATATTATGTGCTACATTTAACTTAGCTATAGCTACTGCTCATTTTAAGTTTATCTTGCCTTAACAGTCCCTACAAAACAGCTTATTCAGATTAGAACACCCAACTTGTTTGATCATATCTCACTCATTATATTGATTCCATTGCATGGCCAACTCTCACATGTGTATAACATCTTGTACTTAATGTAAATGGATCATACCATGCAATTTTATCAGTTCAAGTTTTAGTTATATACTGTTTTTATACAGCCAACTAAATAAGCATGATTTTAGCCTTATTTCTCATGGTTATTAACATTTTTAAGCATATTTATCAACACTTGATCCCCACACAACATTTTTATCATCATATATACATCATATACATATACAATAATAAAGAAAATACATTTGTTCTTTACAAAAATAACAAGAGAAAATGGAGAGGATGATCTTCTTTACCAACCAAGTGTATTTCTTGTTTTTGGAAGACAAGAACTTGATGAACACCAAAAGTAACTCCAAGATCATCAAACACCATAAACAATAGTTGAGAAATCAGCCCTAGGACACAAGCAAATCACCTCCTATGTTGTTAATATGGCCACCAAATGATCAAGGCTTCAAGATAACTCCATGATAGAGCTAGATAACATGTATTTCATGGGTAGAAAAGATCAAAAGGGGTGTTTTGTGCTTTGAAGTGGATGGCAAAAGGGTGGGGTTTTGAGAGAGTTTGAGGTAGTTTGCATGTATGAAATGGTGGTGTGTGTAGTAGCTAATGGTTTTGAGTGAATGGAAAGCTTAAAGTGTAAACTTAGTCTTACACTTGTAAGGACTTAGCTAACATGATGCCACATCCTTAAATGTGGTGTCATGTGCCATCCCATGTTAGCTAGTGGGGTGGGATAATGTATTTTGTCCCACCTCACTAATTTACGGGTATTCCTCGATTCTAGTTTTCTCGATTTGCGTGCCCTCGGGTCGTTTTACGAAAAACGTTTTTATAAATTATGAATCAACGACACAAAACGAATCCAATAAAAATTGTCTTATCAAAAACGGAGTTCAAAAACGTAAATACGTAATCCTAAGGTTTCCGGTTTAGTCGTAAAGGACGCTAAATTATGCACGTAAGCCCAAATTTAAATCCGTAAATTGTGAGTTCGTCAACCAACACAAAATTAAGTTTCAAAATATTATACGAGAAAATATTTCACTATCCGAAAATGTTAGATTGTACTTTTTAAAAGTTTAAACGCACACGAAAAATAAAAATATAACGACTCGATACGTAATTGAAACGATATCGTCGAAAGTATTAAATATCGAAACTATCGATAATAAAATATAAAATTTTTGGCATCCGTCGGTATCGCGATCACTAGTAGTCCTCGTTGCTCGTAAAAATATTAAAATATAATATTTAATATCGGTTCAACTTAAACCGTTAAACATAATAATATTTAACGTTATAAAATACTTCAAAATAATTGAAAATAGGATTAAATTATGACCTTATTTTTACGGGTTTTACATCCTCACCACCTTAAGGGAGCGACGTCCCGGCGCTCAACTCGCCTCACTTTCGCCAACGCGCATTGAAGTCTCAATAAATATCGTCGTTGAAAGTCAAAAAGATATTACATAATATGTGTTCTACATGATCGGACGTCATCGGATGATGCCGTCTCAAGTTCTCACAACTTACGATCATTTGACTAGATCACACACCATGTAAGTACATAAAAGAAAAGGTCGAACATAAACATCGAGTATAGATATCCACCGTTAATTATCGAGAAAACCTTGAACGAACCCTTGATAATATCTCAAGAGTCTTTCCACTTGCGGTGTCGGCTTCAACATACTCCTCGAGGTCGTAACGAATTTATTAACTCCATTCATTAAGAGATTCGGTCCTCAATCATTCCACGAGTACACACATAAATCCTGGTGATACTTATCGTTTCTTCTTATACACTGCTTCCCGAGATTCATTTTAAACTCAAAATAAAATAGTGATCTTCAATACGAGGAACAGAACGAGATAAAAAAAATGAATTCAGTAAACGCATAAACGGACAAGATGTGGTAAAATGATTTAAGGTCGACGATCGACGAGGGATCTCGACTCACGTAACCGTAAAACATAATAATTCACAATACTACAAAAATGAGGGCGAAGAATGAATTAAATATTAACATTAAAATAACGTTTGTCACAGTTATCCGTCCCGGGTTTGTATTACCTTAAAACATAGTTGAGGTACCTTCTTGATAAAGATGATATATTAAAAATATAAGTTAAATAGCTTCATAATTTATTTTGGTTGTCTTAAGAAACTTTGAAAAATGATATGAATTTATTAATTAAACTCGTATTGATGGTTACAATTAGAAAATATAATTTCCAAATTAAATCATCATTAAGAATATAAATTAAACCGTTAATTTCATTACATTAAAAGTAAAGTATGATAAATCAATTAGTTCAAAAGATAGAGCATAATTTCATTTTAAACATTAGTTTTAGTTATACAAAATATGATATATAAATTTGACCTTTTTCTTATGATAGTTATTTCGATAATTTAACATCATTGGAAAAATGTATAAAAGTTCCATAAAAATTTTATAATACGTTGTAGAAATTCATAAAGGTGTTTATTACTTCAAAATAAACATGGGATATATTCGGGTTTCAAAATGTGACAAGATAACATACGAATACGAATGGAAATAATGGTCAACAACTAGTACGAAATCAGCGGTACAAAAGAGAACGAAGCAAATGTCATATGAATTCTTAAAGAGAATAAAGGCGTTGATAGTAAGACGATAAGAAATAATAGATTAAACAAGTTGTCAATTTTGTTAGTGCGGTCGATGGTTCACCAATATCAGCTCGTTAACTTGGCGGTGGTCGTTACACGATCGGAAATAAGATCCATACAAAAATTTTAATAAAATAAAATTCCTAATAATCACTTGTAATTAAAACAAATCAAATGAACGATGTTAGTGTTTAAAGAGAGAAGTCAAAGCACAGTTCACAAAAGTAGATTTCGAGACAAACGAGAGTGACGGACGTCATCCCGGATATACGGAAATCACTCTAGTGATAATTCATTATTCACGTGCGGAGACATTCCAAAGATCTACCCAGTCGCATAAAGAAGATTGGACGAGAAGGAAGGATAAAACATCGAGACTTTCAAGTCATTTATCAACAGTCAGTAATTAAACGAACGGTCAAAAGAAATCAGTTATAAGACAAAATGAAGTAACAAGTGAAAAAGCGATCGTCGAGTAAAAACGTATTCGTAAGCGCGTAATTCGTTTAAGAAAAGGTAAGAAAACGTATGCGGATGCATAGATATTGCCCACTTGCATAAATTATAAAGGTTTTCGAAACTTCTTTTCATTTTATTTCATTTTATTTATCTTCATCATAAATACAAGTAAAAAGTTGATTATTATCAAGATTTTTAAGTGGACTACTATTCAGCCTAGCATGGCTCCTTCTAGATTAGACATAGGTGATCAGACCATGTATAATTTAGGGCTAGCAATGCAGTGCTCCATTTCGTCGAAAAGTATTACGTTTCTTATGTTTATATATAAACCATGCCATTTGAAAAATGGAATTTTAAAAATATTTTATAAATTTATAGGAAACAGGTAATTTGTGAAATACTCAATAAGCAACTTTTAATCTTACGAAAAGTATTTTATAAGACCAAAGTAAAAATAATTGGTGAAAATAATCGTAAAACAATATCAGATTTATTTATAATATGACATTATGACAACGTATAAAGTAGTCAAAGTTTTGCAAAAAGTGGCAAATAGTAGCTCATAAAACAACCAATGAAATGGTTACAAGTTGTTAAGTTTTCAAAAGGTTATAAGGTTTAGACGAAAATGCCATGAGACATGTGATAAAAAAAATATCGATGAAGAATGTGAAGATAAAACTTCAAAACTCAACTCAAATCAGTGGAAGGTTAGGAGAAAAAAAAATATAATAATATCGAATGACAAAAGAGTCATATATATAAAAAGGATAAAACAATCCAAATGTGTATTCTATGTAAGATACTCGACACAACATACTTTTAAGAAAATATATTATTCGTTTTTAAATTACACCATTAGTCCGGTAATTGCTAATCCTGTACTGTTTCTATTTTTAAATATTTTCACATGCGACTAGTATTCGTTAGTTGTAAAATAATATTTGTTAAAATTTTACGATCTCAAATGAAATCAAAACAGCTTAGAAACATTTAAAACTCATGTTCTGAATTTTCTATCAGATTTAACTTTTAAATATGAGCTGATTAATTGACCCGATAAACGGCATCTCCAAGACTCAGAGTCTAAAGCATTTTGATCCAAAACGATGTTTCAGACGACTTTCTAGTTTTACCCGAGACCTGAAAACCAATATAAAATGACCAAAATACCCCTGCAAGTTCTGTGCAGGTTTGACTATTTTATTTTAAAAAACGCAGGTTTTACTTTTAAGTTTTGACATGTTTATACTGCCCCTATAGTTTCTGCATAAAGTGTATTTTTCGACACTTCTTAACGGCTCAAAATATTTACATATATACACACATGTCTTGTGGATTTTACAACAACGAAAAAAAAAATCTCGTAATGAGCATCAAATAAAATATAGCATGATGAATGACAGAAAATGCTTCAAGGTCTTCAACACGAAATTTAGGAAGCAAAACGGTGAAAGACGTTCGTAATTTAAGTTTCAAGGGGCAATGTAGGCAAATCTCCTTGGTGCCACGATTGTCCAAAAACACAAAACATATCAAGAAAAGAATGGAACATTAACATGCTACACTCCGGGAGCGAGAAGGTTAATGAAAAACAAATGATACAATTTTATATAAGTAAAATCGTATTCCAATTCTAGTGCCATAATCTAGACGATGATTTATAAAATAACGATGACGTTACCGAGATATAAGTGAACAATACACTTCGGAGTCGATACATATAAATGTCAATAAATAGCGGTTAGTCTATTCAAGGACACATTGAGCTACACAATGGTCTAGAAATTACGTTTCAAGACGTCTAAACACAAACAGTCGGAAGACGATTTGGATATCTATATAGATATCTCAAAGGGTTAAGCAATAAAAGTAACGCGCGCAGATGGAGGTATGTAAGGTCATAATATAAAATTTGCAATAAAAGCAATTTAAATACTTCAAAAATAAATACAGAAAGATCTTGAAAATTCAATGTATTTATTTAAGTTAATCATTAATAAATGATAAACTTTTATCGAAAAGTTTAACGACATCAATATATATATCGATAAAGGATTATAGTATTTATTTAGAAATACTTAGCAATAAGGCATACATAATAATGTATACTAAAGTTTTAATCCCAGAAGTAGCTTGAACCTGAAGTCACGCGAAATCATGTGCACCGACTCTTTGAAAAATAAAACCGACAGTTATAGTTTAGGTTTTTAGAAAAAGACCTAGTTCTCTATAACTCATGGCTCTGATACCAATCTTTAACACCCCCAAATTTACACGCAGCGGAATACATCTTTGGGTGCTAAACAATGATACAACAACACATAATTTATAAATAACGACTCAAAAAGAGACGTTTTAGATTTATCGTTCCCAAAACATTTGTCAGAGTAGCGTAGTCCCAAGTAATCGTTACCAAAAGATAAGTTAAAACAACATATTGGTTTGTTTTAAAAATGGAACGATAAATAAATCAAAGAGTTTGAACAACAAAAGCAGTGCACAACTTCATTCCCCGTGACCTCCAAGCTTCCACTTCTTGATTACCTGAAATACATGTGAGTAAAACAATCAGCAAAAATGCCGAGTGAATCTATAGGTTTATGAAATCAATTTGAACACAAGCAAAGATTATAAGTTTGTGGCATACTTATAAGCATCAAATAATAATTTGCAACAACAATGATAATTGTATATAGCATAAATTGCAATAAGCTCATGGAACCGAGCCCTTAGACACTCCCATATCAGGCTAATAAGACGAGAGATTTATTAATTGTCGGTTACCTCCAGATTATTGGTACATCGCCGTATACCTGACTTCTCAATACAATATGCTCAAACAGTTTGGAGGTCGGGCCTAAGCTTCTATGACAAGTCCACAAAAACTGAACCGGGGCGGCTTCCCCCATAGATCTATTAATTGTACTAGCGGTTAACCCATCATAGGTTAATTAACGGTCCATAATTGAGGCTTTAACTAAGGCAATCACTTAATGCAATTTAAAGGCAACCACGGGTCCATTCATAGAGGGAGAAAGCATACCATAAAAATCTTGTGTTCTAAGTTTATAAAACATGTATTCCCCCTCATGGGTTTAAAATCATTTAATAACTAGTATAAAGCGAGGCTATAGACTCACGTTGGTAATGATAGACGGATTATCGGCTACGGGCGTGCTTCGGTCACGGAAACCTATATAAATAATAATCGGTCTTAGACTCTTGTCTAATGACTTTTATCAAAATAACAATATACATATGATGATTTTGTACATAAGATGATGATCAAGTGGGTTTATATATCCTTGTTTACTCATTTTAGTGTTTACGTTTTGGTAACTTTTTACTAATTTACTAGTTTTACCTACTTACTTATTTTAAGTCCAATAAGCTTAGTATAAGTTCTTTAACTTGTTTTAATCCATTTTATACCTATATTATCAGTATCTATACTTTCCATGTTGGGCCCAAATGGGTTAAGCCCAATAAGTTCTTTTTTTATAAGTGTTTAACTTATTTAGTCCAATTATTGGTCCAATATGCTCAGTTAGCTCGTTAATGTCCGTATGTCCTATATTTTGGGTTTTATCGGTTTTTACTAGTATTAGTTACTTATATATCATTATATGACTTTTAAAAACTTTACATTAGACGGGTTTGATCGTCTAAGTTTTGTTTGGCGAAAAACGTTAATTTTACGGTAATAGCCGAAAAAGTCGTAAAAATCAAGTTTATAGTTTTTATTACTTATAAGTATTATTCCACTACCATTTATATAACTTATCCATTTAATTAACCTTTTACATATTTATATAAATAAGTTTCATAAGTTAGTGGATTTTTATTTTACATTTTATACAATAAAATTTGAGTGCTTATATAATAATAATAAACATTAATTCTCAAAATCTGATTTTTATCTTCATGTTCACCATTTTTATCATATCTAGAGTTCTATAATGAATTAGAAGCTCATTTTTGGGTGACATGCTCTTCATATTATGTGCTACATTTAACTTAGTTATAGCTACTGCTCATTTTAAGTTTATCTTGCCTTAACAGTCCCTACAAAACAGCTTATTCAGATTAGAACACCCAACTTGTTTGATCATATCTCACTCATTATATTGATTCCATTGCGTGGCCAAATCTCACATGTGTATAACATCTTGTACTTAATGTAAATGGATCATACCATGCAATTTTATCAGTTCAAGTTTTAGTTATATACTGTTTTTATACAGCCAACTAAATAAGCATGATTTTAGCCTTATTTCTCATGGTTATTAACATTTTTAAGCATATTTATCAACACTGGATCCCCACACAACATTTTTATCATCATATATACATCATATACATATACAATAATAAATAAAATACATTTGTTCTTTACAAAAATAACAAGAGAAAATGGAGAGGATGATCTTCTTTACCAACCAAGTGTATTTCTTGTTTTTGGAAGACAAGAACTTGATGAACACCAAAAGTAACTCCAAGATCATCAAACACCAAGAAAAATAGTTGAGAAATCAGCCCTAGGACACAAGCAAATCACCTCCTATGTTGTTAATATGGCCACCAAATGATCAAGGCTTCAAGATAACTCCATGATAGAGCTAGATAACATGTATTTCATGGCTAGAAAAGATCAAAAGGGGTGTTTTGTGCTTTGAAGTGGATGGCAAAAGGGTGGGGTTTTGAGAGAGTTTGAGGTAGTTTGCATGTATGAAATGGTGGTGTGTGTAGTAGCTAATGGTTTTGAGTGAATGGAAAGCTTAAAGTGTAAGCTTAGTCTTACAATTGTAAGTACTTAGCTAACATGATGCCACATCCTTAGATCTGGTGTCATGTGCCATACCATGTTAGCTAGTGGGGTGGGATAATGTATTTTGTCCCACCTCACTAATTTACGGGTATTCCTCGATTCTAGTTTTCTCGATTTGCGTGCCCTCGGGTCGTTTTACGAAAAACGTTTTTATAAATTATGAATCAACGACACAAAACGAATCCAATAAAAATTGTCTCATCAAAAACGGAGTTCAAAAACGTAAATACGTAATCCTAAGGTTTCCGGTTTAGTCGTAAAGGACGCTAAATTATGCACGTAAGCCCAAATTTAAATCCGTAAATTGTGAGTTCGTCAACCAACACAAAAATAAGTTTCAAAATATTATACGAGAAAATATTTCACTACCCGAAAATGTTAGATTGTACTTTTTAAAAGTTTAAACGCACACGAAAAATAATAATATAACGACTCGATACGTAATTGAAACGATATCGTCGAAAGTATTAAATATCGAAACTATCGATAATAAAATATAAAAATTTTGGCATCCGTCGGTATCGCGATCACTAGTAGTCCTCGTTGCTCTTCAAAATATTAAAATATAATATTTAATATCGGTTTCAACTTAAACCGTTAAACATAATAATATTTAACGTTTTAAAATACTTCAAAATAATTGAAAATAGGATTAAATTATGACCTTATTTTTACGGGTTTTACAGCTACCACAAGAATAACAGGCTTTTCTAGACACAACTCTAGGTCTAGAAGAAAAGAAACATGTTCCATTACCAAGGTTTCCACAATTGGTATCACTAACTTGCCTTTTTGGTGACCTAGTATTTCTATACATTTCTGCATACTTAATGCTAGGTTTTCTAACAGTGTTTGAGCCAAGGTCAACAGTCTTGCTAGTGATTGGGTTTGTGACTTTGATAGGGGTCAACTCATTTGGACTATCACAAAGCATGCCACCCTTGACAAACAAGGTAGGGTTGGCTATCTTCCATTCATTCAAATTAATCAACTTTTGCCTATATTCCTCTACTGGGGTAAGGACTCTTGGTGGAGGAATAAATTCCTCTTCTTGGAGTTCTGGTAAACCAGTCCAAGATAAGTCATTTCTTTGGACACCATAGAAGTCCCCAGTTGGTGGTGGAACACCAGAATACTCTTTCATCCCAATCCCAGTCATGTCCCTAGAATCCCTTTGTTTACTAACACATTTTCCTAGGGTTTGTGAGGCCTTATCAAATCTCTGAATTTTAAGGTCTACATTATCCTTATTCTTAATAGCCTCATCTAACTTAGCCTGTAATTCAGCATTGACCCTTTCCATGATGTTTCTAATATCATTACTAGCATTTAAATCATGTTTTAAGATATTTATTTTATCTTTTAGGTCAAGCTCCATTTTCTTATACTCAGCTCCAGTATTTCAGTTTGAGTAAGAGCAAGTTGATAGTTAGACAACTTGCATCTCTCAGTACTCACATCTCCTAACAATCTTAAAACCTCTTTGTTAAGTCTTTCAGTATTTAAACGACAACCCTTACTACAGAAAGCATCATCATATACCTCATTGTCTGATGAAGATGAGGAGTGTGCCATGAGAGTATATGGAACATGCTCTTCTTCTTCTATCTCAGCAACCAAAGCTTTATCCTCTTCCTCATCCTTAGCCAAATAGCTCCAGTCCCATCCAATACCATCATTTTCTTGCACTGGCACCATGCCTTAGGATCCTGAGCCTTAACAATTTGGCTTGAGGGTTTTCCAGCATTAGATCTTCTTAGAGATCTGCATTCTCTCATAAAGTGCCTCATACGATGACAATTGTAACACTCAACCTTGGATTTATCAAATCTAGCAGTGTCCTTAGCATTAAAAGTCATCTTCTTCTTGAATCTTCTATTCCATCTGTTTGCTCTTATACTTGCAAGAGCCATGTTCCACTTTATATCCATCTCCTCCAAATGTTCATCACTTATTTGCTCAAGGTCCTCATATGTAATCACTGAACCATTGGGCAATGAAGCAATGTATGCACACACAGTATCCAGATCAATACCAGCAGGCTTAACTCTTGGAGAGTCAATTTTGTATGTGTCAGCGTCTGAATGTGAGGCGTTGACAAGATATGATCCAGCGTTGACACATGTTGATCCAGTAACTGGGTGCATGTATGAATCCTTCTGATCAAATTGGCCTTCACTATGTGAGAAGAAGGCCATGTTACTATTGGTAGACTTACTTCCATGATCCAGAAGAGTTTCATTCTCCAACAGCCTCAGTTTGTTGTAGACATCATCAAAAGTAGAACTTTTGTGAGTGTTGTTGGCAATTATTGATCTTGCCTCAATCTTCCATGCATCACCAAGGCTTTTAAGAAAAGTGGCAATAATGTCAACATCATCAATTACTGTCCCCATGAAGGACAGCTTGCTTGTAATGTCAAGAAGTCTGCTTCTCACACTACTTAGCTTCTCATTAGGTTGAGACTTAAAAACAGCATACTCATGTAAGAGTTTCTTCCTTTTCTCTTCCACAGTATCAGCATTACCACCATATGCAACTTCAAGGGCTGCCCAAAGGTCTTTTGCAGACTCATAACCTCTGTATTTGTGCTGATTTTCTTGTCCCAAAGAGAGTTTCAGAATGCTTAGGGTTTTCATATCAACCCTTTTCTTTGCTATGTCGTCAGCAGACACATGTCTACCATCTTCAGGTTTTTCTTTCTTATCTGCTTCAGAGCATCGTTGAACAGCTGATCTTGTAGTAATGGCATCTGCAATCTTTTGAGCTTTATTGAATGTGTTTCCATATTCAATAATCTCCCAGAGAGTGTAGTCATGGATTTGTAGATATTGCTCAAAGTTGAACTTCCACAACTCAAAATTATCTGGATCTAGCATGGGAATCTTGATGTTGTGGTTTGAGGAGGAGGAGGTTACTTCTGGAGTAGACATGATGTTTTTAGGGTTTTGTGAAAATTAGGTTTTTGTTGATTTAGGGTTCTTGTGTTCTTTTAGATCAAAGTTTCTCAACAAGCTCTGATACCACTTGTTGATCCCAAACTTAGATCGATTTAGCTTGTGTAAACGAGATTAGATCAAGTTATACACGTAGAGAAACTTTGTTTATGTATGAAACAATTTAAGTGTTATGCGGAATTAACACTTAAACAAGAACACAAACAGTTGTAAAACAAACTTTCACTTGATTGATAATAACAAACTTGCTTATAATGATAGTATTAAACGTATGAAAAACTTATTATGAAACATAACCTAAAGGTCTTCTTTTATAGACATAAGAAGCCTTGTACAAGAGTCTACGTATCAACTATTCTAGGTAAAGATAATTATAGAAAATACAATGTTGATCCTATCTTTACTAGAAACAAAATACGCGTAGACCATATCTTTCTATTAGTGCTTGTCTTCAACCTATCAACGCTTGACTTCTTCCTGTCAACGCTTGATCTGTCAGCGCTTGTTCTCTTCTTATCAACGCTTGTTTTCTTCTTGTCAGCGTTCAAGTGGACTGACTACATTTTATTCCCAACATTAATTGCCAGAGCTTATATAGGTCATGTGCTGTAACAACGGTGCATGAATAACTGGAGGTGTGACCTCGTCATGCTGTACAGGGGTGACATCTACATACTGTATAGGGGTGACCTCTAAATACTGTGTTGGGTGCAGGGATCAGCTCCAATGTGAAGGATGTAGAGCACACACCACATTGACCTGATAAACTGTAAATTGATAAGCCTAGGATGCATCCATACGCCCCACTAATAATACTGATAAAATGGTCAAACTGAGCTGAGTGGGATGATGCACGATATCACTCTCCTGCATGTGAGTCACGACACCGGTGCCTCTAGTGCCATGGTTACGGTACCTCCGTAACTAGTACATAAACTGGTCATGCTTGTATATAATGCTCAGGCAATTTATTTGGTTATTAACATGATTACTGATAAGCTTAAACATATACTGGGGAGAACATTTGGCTGAAGACGGGGAATCCTAATCATGCATAGAAAGGAAGTCCTTACAGAAAGGACATGAAATCCGTACCTGGTGTCCAGTAACGAATTAAGAACGAAAACTGAAACACCTACTCCGACTTCATGAACACTACATAAATAACGGACGCGAAAATAAGTTGACTCATGTTATATATATTACTGCTCTTAACTGTATTAGTTGGATTTAATTTATTCTTGCAATACTGTCCGTATGTATTAACTGATAAATCTGAGCCTTCTAATATTTCTTTTAATCATATTTCGTTCTCTTATTTTGTTTATGACATAACACGTATTCTGACGTTATACTAAAATATATATTTGGTAACCTGTTAAAAATAGAAAGTTTCCTAATTAAGAAAGTTTCCAAAATATTTTAATTTATTTAATAAAATTATACCCTTTTAAACTTTATAACTAGTTTATATTTAATTTATTAAATCCATCGTTAAAACATTTAATTAACATATAGTGATAAAAAGGTATAATTCAAAAATCTTCATTTTTATTATTTTAACTATAACCCGAGCCTACCGAGATACCCCTTCTCGGTCGCACTAAAACAATTCAACAAAATATTCAAAATCTGCCTATATGAATTAGTGACAGAAATATGTGTCGCTATAAACAGTGTGACTAACTCTGGCTCAAAACTGTCCCTAGAAACTGTCACTTAGAATCTGCGACAGAAATTTTTGTCGCTAATCTGTCGCTAAAGTCAATTTAAAAGCTATTATTTTCTGCCCGAATTTAACCACTGGTTTAATATAAGATACCCACTGATTTTGGTAAAGTTCCTGCTGATTGTTGTTTGTTCCCAATGTTTAGTTAACACAAACACTCATGTACAATCCAAACGCCCCCTGGTTGTTTGTTTCTGCTGTTCGAAAAGCCAAACATCCCCCTGTTGGTTCACGGCTGATCAAAAGACACCCACCGAGACTAATTAGTCTCGGTTTTCGTGTATCAAGCAAAAACCCAACACCAAACTGATTGAATTCGAGATTCATCAAACAGAAAGAAGAATGACACGTGATTAGGGTTACCTTGATTGCGTGATTTGGATTCATGTTCTTGATCCTCGATGTTTGTTCGTCGACCAATAAGAAGACAAGAACAAAACAACGGCTCTCTTTTCTTTTCTTTCTTTTTTTTTGTTGTCTGTCGGCGGTTTCCAACTCCCAACCCTAATACCTTTTTTTCGCTGTTATGAAAAGAGGGAGGTGAGTCCCGTTTGTTTGTTTACTAGTGCTATGGGCTCAAAGCCCAACTTCCCTTTTTTTAAACGTATGACTGAATGGAAAAGCTGTGATTTGATTTCAAGTAGTGTAAATATGGAGTGGGATGGGCCAAGCCCATATACATTCTTATGTTTAACAAAACATGTCGCCCCCTTTTATGTATGTATGTGGGGTTTTCGTTTGATTTTTTGGTTTAACGTTTTTATTTACGTAATCTCGTAACTTATTTCCCGTGTTTCTATTTGAATACTTAATTACTCGTTTCGGTATCGTAAATAATGTATATGTAATATTTTTCTGAAACCTAATAATTATTTGTGAATAACTAATATTTAATATTTAACTGAAACTGAACGTGTGTATTTAATATTCGGGAATTCTTAAATACGAGTTTTACAATTCTTCCCCTCTAAACAAAATTCGTCCCCGAATTAAGGATACGACTATACTGGGTTTTACAATGCAGATCTCCAAGAAGATCTGATGCTAGAAAGCCTTCAAGCCAAATCATCAAGGTTGAAGACACAAAGGCTATGGTTGCCATGCAAGACATTGATGGTGTTGGATTGGAGTAGAGCTTTTTGGCAAAGGATGTGGAAGAGAACAAGGCCTTTATTGCAGAGAAGGAAGAAGAAGAGCATGTTCACTTTGCTCTCATGGCACATTCTTCGTCTTCATCAGATAATGAGGTATATGATGATGCTTTCTGTAGTAAAGGTTGTCGTTTAAACACTGAAAAACTTAACAAAGAAATTTTAAAGTTAAAATCAGATGTTTTTATGAAAAATGCAAGCTATCTAATTATCAAATGGCACTTGTTCAAACTGAAAAGACTGTAGAAGAATATAAGAAAATGGAATTTGACCTAAAAGATCAAATTAATGTTTTGTCTCATGACCTCAAAGTTAGTGTTGAACTTAGGGACATACTGATGAGATCCAAATGAGTAATACAACTTAAGTTAGATGAGGCCATTAAAGATAAAGAGAATGTAGGGCTTAAAATTCAAAAGTTTGATAAAGCCACTCAAACCCTAGAAAAATGTGTAAGTGAGCAAATAGATTCTAGGGATATGTCTGGGATTGGGCTAAAAGAGTATGTTGTTGTTCCACCACCTGCTAGAAACTTTCATGGTGTCTTGAGAAAGGATTTGTCTTGGACTGGTATACCAGAACTCTAAGAAAAGGAATTCATACCTCCATTAAGCGTTCTTACTCCAGTAGAGGAGTATAAGTAGAAAGTGACTGAATTGGAACAATGGAAGAAAGCCAATCCTACATTGTTTGTTAAAGGTTGAATGCTTAGTGAGAGTCCACTTGAGTCTACACCCATAACTGTGACCAACCCTTCTACTAGAAAACCTGTTGACCTTGGCTCATATGTTAATAGAAAACCTAGTGTTAAGTATGCAGAAATGTATAGAAAACCTAGGTCACCACAAAGACAAACTAGTATTAATGGGGCAGGGTTCTTTCTATCTAGACCTAAGGTTATGTCTAGAAAAGCTTGTTATATATGTGGGAGTTTTTCTCATTTGTCTTATAAATGTGTCAGTGCTTCAAAAGTCAACACTGACAATAAATCAACCATGGTCAAACCCAGACCTTATGTCCAACCAAGTCCACAAGTTACTAGACCAGCTCCATTCTTTACTAAAGGGACAAACACTCATTGACAAAGGCCCTTTCAAAAGACTAATACATAGTGATGTAGTAATTTTTGTATGTACTTTATTTTTAGTGAAAAACAAAGCACACACAAAAGTCGTTGGTAAGTATTAGTAATTACGTTTTAGGAAAAACGTAAAGACGACAATCGAGTTCGTTCTCGAGGAGGTATGGTGTTTAGGCCAAAAATATAGACGTATTTAATTTAAGTGATTTCGCTTTTGGAAAAAGAAAATAAAAGAAAATGCAAGACGGATTAAGCTAAAATGAACTACGTCGTAAAACGCGTTACGCGCGAATCGAGACGTAAACTTCGACTAAATTTAATTTTTTTTTTTTTTTTTTTTTTTTTTTTTTTTTTTTTATAAGTTAAGTAAAAATAAACTAAATTAAACTTAAAACTAATAGGAAAGCATAACAAGGCATCGGAAAACCTAAACGTCTACGGGGACAAAGCAAAGGCAAAAACTACTTAACGATAAAACGTAAAAACGCGACATTTAAAAAAAAATATTAAATTTTAAAGCCTACAAATGTAAATCTATTTTTCCTAAGTAATACATGACAAAATAAAATTTTAGAAAAAAGGATTACATTTTTTTGACTTTTATATTTTTTATTATGAATTAAATACATTTTAAACTAATTAAATGCTTTAAAAATAATAAATAATTTTTCTAAAATCTGAAAAAATTACAGGAAGTGTAAAATCTAACGAAGTTTAAAGGAAAAATAAAGTATAGATCGCAGCTTAACAAATAAGCTGTGAAATAAGCTAAAAAGAATATAAGAAGAAAATATTAAAATGGGTTTAAATAAAAGATGTTGCAAACAATAACAAGAAACAAGCAGAGCACAGTTGGTTTAGTGTGGGATTTCTGAGTCATTGGTAACTAGGCAGGAGGTCAGGGGTTCGAAACCCACACTTGACATAATTTGCAAAACCTTTTTTATGTTTTCTATTTTCTTATCAGCTGAATACACAAATTAAATCCCATATAAATAGAAACAAGAGGTACTTCATCAACAAAAACACATTAGACCAGATGGTTAGACAGTTGTTTGCTGCGTCTGCTATTATGTAGCGAGTGGTCAGGGGTTCAATCCCTTTTTCTGCCACATTTTTTTTTTTTGCTGATTTTTTTTACAGCTTTTTGTTCTTGACAGCAACTTTTAACAGCAAAGGAATATTCACTATATAATCACAGCCCTATTTTTGGCAGCTTATTGGTTCAAATCCTATGTTACCCAGCTTCTTGACAACATTCAACATTTAATATCCAACAACAGGATAACACAAATGACTCCTAGCAACAAACTACTACCACTCTTTTTGGCTCATTTTTAATATTTCAACAAGTAGACAACAACTGAGTAAAATTAGACAAAACAATGATCTAGCAAACACACTAGCAGATTTAATTACTTAAGAGCTAACAACAAATATGACTAGATTCATTAAAACTAAAAACACTTTTAAATGCAACAACAAATTTATTAAGCTAGAATCAAGATAAAATAAAAATAGAATAGAACAAGAACTTACAAGTGATTTGTGCCAAGAAAAACATAACATCAAATGAGCCCTTATCATTAAATCAACACAACATTTTATAACCCATCTTCAATTTAAACCTTCCAAATCCAAACCAAAGTTACAGTCGAGTACCATCATCACCAATCTACTCGATTCAACAGTGATACCAACACCATATTAGTATCCGAATCACCTTCTTCTCTTTTTTTTTTCTCCCACATTATCACTCTCTATCTCACTTTTCTTTTTCCCTCGTTTTTTTTTTCTTTCTTGTTGTGAACAATCAGTAACTCAGTTCTTCTTTTTTTTTTCTTTCTCAATCAACAGTAGCAAATAAAAAATAATTTTCACTCCCCTTTTTTTTTTTACAATAAAACACATACACAAACAACTTTTCTTTTTAGTAACCAATTCCTTCTTCTCTTTTTTTTTGCACAGTAACATAAACACAACTTAAACTTATCAACAAGAATTAAGAACAAACATTTTTTTTCAAATGTAAAATGAAATCAGAACAACAATAATTAAGAACAATTGGAACTCAGATTAAATTACCAAACTTTTTGACAGAAATTTAAAGTAGACAAGGTAAATAAAAGTAGAATTTCATTAAACTTAAAAACAATGGAACTCAATCCGATTTTACATCAAAACTGGAACAACGGTAAAAAATAAAAATCCTATTGCTTTATATAAGCTACAAATCTTCTAGAATAAAGAAAGAAAAACTAAACCCTAGATGGTGGATTTCCAAACGTACCCACGAATATGCTGTTGGATATACTTGTTTCTTCACGTGATGGTTCTTGGTTCTTTGTCATCTTCTTGGAAGATTCGAGGTTCTTGATTCTTGACCATTCGATTGCTCTTGTTGACCAAAAGGTTTGATATAAACCATTGATATCCTGAAACTTCACATGGGTTTGTCATGGACTGATCTTTCACGTGATGGTGGGGTAGGATTTGATTTGGGATAGTGACTGATGAAAGGGGATTAGGGTTTGATTAACCTGGGGATTAAGAGGGAGGCTGGTGGTTGTTACCCATTTAAGATGAACCCTAAGCATATTAAAGAGATATCTTATCTCTTCTTTTTTTTTCCTTTCGTTATAAAAAACGACCCCCTTATTTTTTTTTGTTTATACATTCGTTGGTTTGTTAAGGCCCAAATTTAGAATGGTAAGTAAACGGGCTCTGATTGAGTGTAAGGCCCATAAACGAAAATGAAACAAAAAATAATTGGGCCATGTACAATCCGTGTACTAAATAAAAAGGAATTAGCCATTAGGATTTTTTTGTAATAATATTAATACGGGCTGACTTGGCCCGTATACGGGTGCGGGTTGGTCCATAAAAATATCATTTCGGGATCGGTTTTTTCATACTCATTTCATTGTCGGGCTTCAGCATTGACTTTGACTTCGTCTTTTCTTGATAAAATTTATAACTTTGTCGAGTCGATCTGAAAATACCCATTTTGCTCCGTTAAGTTCAATCACGGCTTTGGTCTTGTGCACATCTTCGAACTTCAAGGACTAATCTTGTGTAGAATGATTCTTCAAGGACCAAATATGACAAGTCTTCAAAGATGAGGGACCAAACTTGTAAATCTTCTATTCTTGAGGGACTTTTCTTGGAAAATCAACACTTGGGTCCGGTTCATTGTGTGACTTCGTTTCTCGTGTTCGTTTTTGCTTGTTTCTTGTGATCTTTTGTCATTTTCTCGATATCCGTACCTAAAATACACATTGAACAAACACAAGCATATATTTGGCACTTTGTATGATATTTTAAGCGTTTTAAGCCCAATTTGGACAATGAGACTACGTATAATTGCAGTCTCATCACATAGTCTAACAAACAATGGGTTCCCATAGCAAACCCTAATTTTGGCGTTGATGTAGTGGTTTTACTACTCTTTAGGAAAAAAGAGCAAAAGTGGCAAGTATTAAGTACGACGATTTAGGAAAACCGTTTACAAATGACCCAAGATGGGGAATCGTTTTTAAGGAGGCTTAATGTGTGTGTAATGAATTGAATATCTTTGTGATTATATTTTTGAGAAAGAAAAAATAGAAATGAGATTAGAAGAGAATGACGGTTACGAAGACGGATTAAACTAAGTCGAAAAAGGTGTACGCGTAAAACCGTAAAAAGCACTAAAATTAAAATTTTACCCTAAAAATTACCAAAAATCACTAAAAAAACCACAAAAATATTCTAAGGGTTTACAAAAAATCCAAACTTGCCAAAACTTTTTAATTAATTAAATAATGACTTTTTAATGCTAATTAAAGCCCTAAAAATCAATATTAACTATTAAAAAGTTCAAAACAAGATCTTAAAGTTTGTAAACCTTAAAAATACCCTAATTAAGCTAAAAAGTATTTTTAAAAATTTTAAAACCTCTAAAAACTATTTTCAAACAATTAAAAACTATTAAAATCAATTAAAACTTAAATTAATTCTAGAAAATAATTAAAAGACTCTAAAAATATTTGGAAAGTTGCAAAATTCCTAATTAAGTGTCTACAATTTAGGAAAAATATAAAAACTTAGAAAATCAGACTTTTAATTTTTAACAATAAAATAATATTAAAATATTATTAAAAAACCAAAAATCATAAAAAATTCTAAAAACTTGCAAACTAGCTTTATTTAACCTAAATAACTCAGAAAGGAAAGTGAAGTTACCTAAATACCCTTAATGGGCCTAGAAAATGGGCTATACCCAAAACAGATCACTAAATGGGCCAAAATTTGGGCTCAATATAAAAAAGTGTCCAAAATAAGCCCAAAAAGCACTACCTGACTCAAAATTTGATTTTAAACAACTTTTTGCAAAGGCCCAAAAGCTGAAAGTGTGAAATAAGCAAGCTTATACCAAACAGCTTATTCTTAATGGGCTTTTTGGCCCATTAAGCTATAAGCTAATGCCATAAGCTGAATATAGACACACAAGCTTATTTTGTCCTAAATAAGACTTCTATAAAAATAAATTTGAAATAAGCCCAAGGAATAAGCCTGAAAATGCAATAAGCAATCTACAGAAAACGACAAAATAGTCGTTTTTGAGTTCTAGGCCACCCCAAGTGCTGATTCAAGTTTCTATAGCTTTCAAATGACTTAATTAAGCAAAATCAACCAAGAGTTTTCAAATAAGTTGACTCAATAAGCTAGAAAAAGCAAATAAGCACTTATGTAAAAGTAAAATAAGTTGGTTTTCTAGTAAAAAGTCAAAGTCAAAGTCCAATAAGCTCCAGTCTAATCAAATGGGTCAAATAATGAAGATCTATCACAAAACATAAGTTGTTGCAGGTCTGGATAAGCTAAAATAGCTTATTGATAAGCCGAGTTCAATTTTACACTAGCAGGGGCTAGTTTTGGGTGTTGAGCAGTGGAAACTTTTTCCACTGCTTGACTTATAGACTTTTTTGTCTTTAGTGAACTTTTTGGAGATTCAGATTACACAAAGGCACCCAAATGATCTTTGGATCAAAAGGAGTCAATAACAACCAAAATATCACAAACACAATCACCCAATTGATACAGTTTAATCAATAAAGTACCAGATGTTGCACAGACATGAACAAGTAAGTAGTTTAGGTTCAAAAAGCAATTTTAGCACAAATCAGCCAGCCAAATTCAACCAAATGCATACACAAGCTATATTAAACTCAAATAAACAAGTCTAAACAGGTTTAATGCAATGATTCAAAGAATTTAGCAAGATTCAAGCACCTTAAGTTACTAATGAACACAAGAACATGCAGTTTTTCACTTTGATGATGTATTTGACCAATAAGCCAGATTCAAACCTCAAGATCTATCAAATAAGTTATAATAATGATGTTTTAACAACTTTCAACCCTAAGCATGCACAAATACTTGATTTCACCAAAATCATAGGTCAAAAACAGTTAAATTCACCAAGTTATAGCAGATTGTTTGATTTGAAGTTTCAAACCCAAAAACATGCAGCAAAACACTCTCAACAAGGCATATATCAGATATAGAACACAAATACACACTTTCCACAACACAATAAAAAGATTCAAGCTTAAACAGGTAGACCCAAACACCCCTTTATCTTTTCAAATCCAACTTTAAACAAGAAAAAGTGTGATTCAGTTAACCCAATGATTAATCTAGCATATAAACATCATTATCATGCAAGACTAAGCAGATTCAAGCCAAGAAATCAACAAGAACACCAATAGAGCACAAATCCATAAAAATTCCAATATTTATCAGATTTTTAAGGATTTTAGACAAACCTCATGGATTTACATCCACACCCACGAATTTATGAGCTTATGTGCTATCTAGAACAAGCACAAGCTTCCAATAACACTCCTGCTAAGATTCAACAAGGTAAGTAGCACAAAATAAGAAAACAGAAAGGTGACTTTGGAAAATAAACTTGATTGATCCAACCTTGTTACCCCACACTTGATTATCCCAAAGTTATAAGCCTCACCACACCTTAATTATAGCAATTAGGATGCTATGATCAGCCCTATAACCCAAGAATTCCAAGGTTGAAACAAGAACTTAGCAAAATATCAAGCTTGAAGGAAAAATGCAAACTTTTGCACTCTCCTTAAAAACAGGTTTTGAGATTCAAAATTCAGTAAACAAATATCATAAACAAGCTAAAATAAAGGTGGCACTTGGTCTTTCTTCAACAAAACTCAACACACTTTCATTAAACGAAAAGAGGATTTACAAGAAGTTGAACTAGGAAAAACCAAAAGCAAAGCAAAAATGTGACGTCCTAAGCCTTTATATAGGCATACATGTTGTCTAGGAAAGCTGAAAAAAACGTAACCCTAGCTACTGAAGTCCCATTTTTGCCCTTGTGAAGTTTGAATTTCTTGGAGTCTTGTGAGGAATTCTTGGCCTTTTGTGGAGTGTATAGCTGTAGAAAGGTGATCAAGGGTCTCAAATAAGCTTAGTTTCCAAGCTTTGTTGTGGGACGTTGGATCTTTGTCACTGTTTTGTCTTCTTCTCCAAGAGGTGGGACAAGGGTTTTTCATGTGACTAAGGGAGTGAGGTGGCAGTCCATTTGAGAGTTGGGTTGTGATTAGGGTCACCTTAATCATAAATCTGCACAATTTTAGGGTTTAATTTTTGCTAAAACAAAAATCCCTAATTGTGTTCTTGAGCTGATGAACATGGTTTTGATCTGTTTAGAGGGATTAAAATTTAAATAAATGTTAAGGCGCCAAGGTTTGGTTAATTATTTAATCAGGGGTGAGTGGGATCTGATGTGGAGAAAGGGTGAAGTGTGATTGGTGGAAAGGATTGAGTGGAACACGTGCCTTCCCTTGGTTGGTCTAGGTAATTATACTTGTCTGCCAGCATTAACCCCTTAGCTCTTCTACTCTTGTCTTTTGCAAATAAACTCCTTAAATCCGGATTCCCTTTGTTAGCAAACTTTTCATTTTCACACTTTTGCCCCAAATATTTTTCCAAAGTATTTTCAGGGGTATATCTTGCCATTTTGTGATTTTTGAGGGACTGTTTTGGCATATTGTTAATGGATAATGGTCTTTACTTGTATGATTGGCATTTTGGAGGACTGAATTTGCCAAGTCTTGTTTGATGAGGGACCATTCTTGCCAAATGTTGATAGTTAAGGGTCCTTTTTGTAATTTTGACAAACTTTAGGGACCAAACTTGTAATTATGAAGATATAAGGGTATAAAGTGTCAATTCTTCCATATTGGAGGACCCTTCTTTATAATTTTTCAAGTCTTCAAGGGTTTTTCTTGGGAAAGTCTTCATTAGGGCTTGGTTCATTGTGCGGCTTCATTTCCCGTGTTCGTTTTTGCATGAATCTTGTGATCTTTTGTCATTTTCTCAATATCCGTACCTAAAATACACAAGCAACAAACACAAGCATATATATGGGTATTTTGATGATATTTAATGCATTTTAAGCTCTTTTTGGATGATGAGACTATGTATAAAAGCAGTCTCATCACTCCCCCATACAAAACCATTGCCGTGCCCTCACGCAATGCTAGAATAAAGTATCGTAGCATCTCCAAAATTCATTTTTATTCACTTTATTGAACGATAAACTAGCTACACTACTACTATTGCTACTACTACTTGTGTTTTAGACATAATGTATGATTTTCATCAAAAATGGGACGTTTAGGTTCATAGAATAAGAACACGTGAATGCTTCGTTAGAAATAATTTCATCGTCCTCGATTTTCACCCCAATTCCATGCCAAGCGTGCAACGAGATCATTGTCATTATAAGTTGGTAATGCTAACACTACTCATATGCCCTAATCACGTACTTATCCTCCCATTATTCCTAAGTTGTATCTCTGATATTTTATATTGTCTTGAATGTTTCACGAGGATACATTGTTTGACTTATGCGATAATAGAGATTTAGGTCTAAAAATAGAGTCCTAACGGTGTAACCAAGATCATCAAATCAATAACCCCTCCCAATAGACAACGATGTCAAAAAATTAAGTCAACAAGAAGAATCGATAAACACGGTTTTATAACGATTTTGAACATGAGACTTATTACCAAGACTTTTATACGCCCCCTAACAGAAGGGCCTTATTATCTTTGGTTTACCTCCATCCTTTATTCAACTTCGCCATGAAGCTTTTATTATGACTTCGGTCTTGCCTTGCCTTTTATTTCCACCTCATCGGTAGTTTTATTAGCCAAAGACGTATATCCTCACGCTAAGGCGAATTTTGGATCTTTAAAGCTTCGAAGATTAAGGCTTGATTCACTTTAAATTTTGCTTAGATTTTTCGGCCTTGTTTGGCTTCAAATTGTTTGCTTGATTTAGGTGAGCACTTGAAATCTTATTATTAGGTGAAACTTTCGATTATTCGGGTGCCAATACTTCAAAACCGTGACGCTGGCGATACCTTAATGTCTTCCCAATTTAATTACACGGAAGCTACTAGAAAAGACTAGAAACCCAAAAATCCCAACTAAACCGCTAAGTCAATATTTATTAAGCAAAAAATATTTACATGTGAAGGGAGAATAAGCAAACAACGAGAACACATGAGTTTTTGAAAGAATACGAGTACTCTACGTTTAGCATAGTAACTTATAATTAACCCTATCATTTCTCGTCCTCATTTAAGAGACTTAGCCTAATGTGAAGTTAAGGAACCAAAGCTAAGTGCTCAACACGCACGGTCGAGTCAAAAATTACTCTCATTCTCACCATCAGAAAACCTACATTCGTGTCTTAAACACGTATGAAACAAGAGAAAAATTTTAAAATTTTGCCATTTTTAGCCTTATTTTGCAACAAAATAATAAACAAAAAGATAAACTTTGGAAAGCGTGAAGGTTTGGCAAGGCAAGTATCTATTCACCCCCATACTAAAGTTAAACATTGTCCTCAATGTTTCGAGTCTAGGGGTGAAAACACCCCCATACTAGAGACGTAGTCGAATGCCTAATCTAGTATGGAAAGGGTGTAACCAATAAATTAATAGCCGTTTATGAAGTGTGCTATAAACCTAAGGTTAGAACATCAAAAGGATATATCATGGATATTGAGAAAGTCTTCAAAGCAAACGATCGAGTGCTCCCATAAGACGAACACGAGAGGCTCCAATCGTGAAGATCATGATCATCTAAAGTCCACAATTCACAAACAACCACGGAACAAAGGTTGGAAGGGCACAAATCCCCACACGTTAACTACATTAGAAAGCGATAATATGTACATAGGATAAGCATGGGACTCCCCCACGAGGCACCTCGTTTTTGATTATCGAGTCATGAGCTCGACTCGATCCCCTCAATACTAATTATCATTGGGTAAGGTGACTTGGTCGAGGTAGTTCAAGGATAGAACTTCCCCGCCAAAGTAGTGCTTCAACCTATGTCCATTCACCTTGAAGTTAGGACCATCATCTTGAGCTAGCTCGATGGTCCCATATGGAAATACATGAGTCACGGTGAATGGACCGGACGAACGGGATTTCAACTTACCGGAAAAGATTTTCAAGCGAGAATTAAAAAGCAAAACTTGATCCCCAATGTTAAAAACCCGGTTTTTAATTTTAGAATCATGCAACTTTTTAGTTTTTTCTTTGTAAATCAATGAATTTTCATAAGCAATGTCTCTCAATTCATCCAATTCTTTTAATTTCATTTTCCGGTGTTTTCCCGCGGTCTCCATATCATCATTACAATGCTTTAGGGCCCAATAAGCCTTGTGTTCCAATTCGATTGGCAAATGACAATTCTTCCCATACACAAGCTTATAGGGAGTGCACCCAATGGGCGTCTTGTGAGCGGTCCTAAAGGCCCATAAAGCATCGTCCAACTTATCTGACCAAGATTGTCGGTTTTCCCCAACGGATCTCTCCAAGATCCTCTTCAACGCTCGGTTTGAAACCTCGACTTGCCCACTCGTTTGTAGGTGATAAGCCGTAGAAAGCCGATGTGTAACCCCATATTTCCTTAGGACCCTTTCGAATTGGTCATTACAAAAATGGGTTCCACGATCGCTTATGCTCGCACGAGGGGTTCCAAACCGAGAAAACAAGCCTTTCAAAAACTTGACTACCACACGAGCATCATTGGTGGGCAAAGCCTTAGCTTCCACCCACTTAGATAGGTAGTCAACCGAAACGAGGATGTACTTATTACCACAAGATGATGGGAATGGCCCCATAAAGTCTATACCCTAAACGTCAAAGATCTCACACACTTGGATGATATTTGTGGCATTTCATCTTTTTGTGAGGCTTTTGCTTGTCGTTGGCATGAGTCACACGACTTCACAAGATCTTGTGCATCTCGGTAAATAGTAGGCCAAAAGAAGCCGGCATCAAACACCTTCTTAGCCGTGAGATTAACACCGTGGTGACCACCCGTGGGCCCCTCATGGCAAGCTCTAAGGATAGTAGAAGCTTCGGTGCCAAATACACAACGTCGGTTGATTTGATCCGCACAAGTTCGAAACAATTAAGGGTCGTTCCAAAAGTATAACTTGACGTCACGAAAGAATTTTCGTTTTTCTTGAGTCGTCATACCCTTGATGATGAAGTTACCCACATGGTAATTTGAAAAGTCCGCAAACCATGGGGTGGAAAAATCAAGGTTGGAGTTCACTACACCAAGTGTCTCAAGCGGAAATGTTTCGGTGATTTCCTTGGGCTCGTAAACACTTTGGTGAGGATCTTCCAAACGAGAAAGATGATCGGCCGCTAGATTCTCGGCTCCTTTTTTGTCAACAATTTTGTGATCAAATTCTTGAAGGAGGAGAATCCAACGAAGTAATCTCGGCTTAGCATCTTGCTTTACCATGAGATACTTGATAGCCAAATGATCCGTATACACTATGCATTTAGTCAAGACGAGATAAGGTCGGAACTTCTCAAATGCATACACCACGGCAAGGAACTCCTTCTCCGTTGTAGTGTATTTTAGTTGAGCCTCGGTCATCGTCTTGCTAGCATAGTGAATAGGCAAGAAGTGCTTATCATGACGTTGCCCCAAAACGGCCCCTATAACGTAGTCACTAGCATCACACATGAGCACAAAGGGGAGGTTCCAATTGGGAGCAACAAGAATGGGAGCTTCGGTAAGTTTCCTCTTAAGGATTTCAAAGGCTCGTACACAATCTTCGTCAAAGACAAAACGTGCCTCTTTTTCAAGAAGATGTGTAATGGGTCGAGAGATCTTTGAAAAATCCTTGATGAATCGACGATAAAAGCCCGCGTGGCCTAGGAAACTCCTAACTCCCTTAACGGTTTTGGGATGAGGTAATTTGGCGATGACGTCTACCTTAGCTTGATCTACCTCAATCCCCGCTTTCGAGACCTTGTGCCCTAAGACGATTCCACTATTAACCATAAAATGACACTTTTCCCAATTGAGCACAAGGTTGGTTTCCTCACAACGTTTCAACATTCTCTCAAGATTCGACAAACACGAAGTGAAAGAATTACCAAACACGGAAAAGTCATCCATGAAGACTTCCATCGTCTTCTCGATCATGTCATGAAAAATAACCATCATGCAACTTTGAAAGGTTCCCGGTGCATTGCAAAGTCCGAATGGCATTCTACGATAGGCAAACGTTCCATATGGACACGTAAACGTAGTTTTTTCTTGATCACGAGGATCGATGGGAATTTGGAAGTAACCGGAAAAACCATCTAAAAAGCAAAAGAAATCATTTCTCGTAAGACGCTCCAACATTTTGTCCATGAAGGGCAAGGGAAAATGGTCTTTTCGAGTGGCTTCATTCAACTTTCAATAGTCAATGCACACTCTCCATCCGGTCACGAGTCTAGTGGGAATTCACTCGTTGGCATCGTTTGGCACAACGGTCATTCCTCCTTTTTTAGGGACACAATGAATAGGACTCACCCAAGGGCTATCGGAAATAGGGTAAATCATTCCCGCGTCAAGGAGTTTAAGGACCTCCTTTTTGATGACGTCGTGAATTTTGGGGTTCACCCTCTTTTGACATTAGATTGCGGGCGTGTAATCCTCCTCCATTAAGATTTTGTGGGTACAAAACTTGGGATCGATCCCCTTAATGTCGGATAACATCCACGCAATTGCCCCTTTGTGATCCTTTAGAACATCGACAAGTACGGTTTTTTCATCATTCGAAAGTTCCTTCGCAATAATAACCGGCAACTTGTCGTCCTCCTCCAAATAGACATATTCGAGATGAGGAGGTAAATCTTTCAACTTGAGGATAGGTGGTTCCTCAAGTGAAGATTTGGGCTCGATACTCATAACCTCCTCGTGTGGAGGAAATGGGAAACCGTTAAGAAAATCCTTGATAATCGAGAAGTCCTCATCGTTGTCGAGGTCTTCGTTACTAGTACGTGGAACATAGAATTCTTCCAACGTAAAACCACCACCTTCAAATGGAGTGAAGGTTGGTGTCGAATTATCAAGAATTGGATCTAACATAGTGGGATTGCCACTAGTTTCTTCATCACCAAAACGTAGAACTTCTTGTGAAAATTCCTCGCAAACCACGTCGATCATATCAACGAGGTTTATGGTTGCAACGGAATAAACATGAGAAATTTGAGAGTTTTGAGTTGCGTTTATAACAAGTTCCTCGTCGTTGAAACGTAAGGTGATCTTTCTAGCATGAACATCGATCAAAGCCATAGACGTATCTAAAAATGAACGACCTAAAATGAGAGGAACTTGAGGATCCGTGAGGATACCAACAAGGAAAAAAAAAGTCTACGGGATAGTAGAACTTCCCCACTTTCACAAAAACGTCTTCTGCCAAACCACATGCGGGAATCGTGGAATGGTCGGCCAACTCGATAGACATTAGTGAAGGAGTAATATTAGGAAGATTGAGCGACTTGAAGATTGCAAGTGGCATCAAATTAATGCTAGCACCAAGATCGGCCAAGGTGAAGCATTCCTCCATATCTTGGATTGCACAAGGGATCAAAAATTTACCGGGATCACCGACTTTTTGAGGTATGCGATTAAGATAAACCGACGAACAACTAGACAATTGATGCAATTTCTCCTTGTTGTTCAACATACTCTTAAAGTTAGCGGCAAATCGAGGCATCATGACCAAAGCATCGGCGAAACTCACATTAAAGTGCAAATCACGAAACATTTTCATAAAAAGCTCAAATTGGTAATTGTCGCGCTCTTGACGTTTCTCCTTCCTAGGTCTCGATGGATAGGTCAAAGGTGGTGTGGGTTGAGGCATAGGCATAGCCTTTGGAATCTCGGGTTCCAATGTTGGTAAAGGGTCAACCGTAGGTGTGGCATGAGCAGTACTTCGTGGGATTGGGACATGCTCCTTTTGGACCACCACCTCGGGTTCTTCCTCAATTGCTTCCTCTATAGGAGCAATTGGTTGAGGAGTCGGTTCCTTAAGTGTCTTACCACTACGTGTGGTAATCACTTTCATCTCACCCTTAGGGTTGGATACGGTGTTGCTAAGAAGACTACTCGAAGACGGTTTACACATAATTGCCTCAAACATAGACGAGATTTTATCTTCAAACACGGATTGCCTTTTCTCGGCTTTGATCATTTCTTGTTTAATCTGATATTACCCTTGTTCCATTTTTTGTTGGTTTTGTTGTAACCTTGTAACATTTCCTTCCATCTTGTTGGTGTGGATTTTAAGTTCATTTGCTAACTCATTTTTCAACTCTTTCTTCAAGTCGTTCTTAAACTCGGATCTTAGGCTAATGATTTCTCTTTGAATATTGTCAAACCTAGCATCATTCCCATTAGCGTATTCAACAAATTCATTTGGAAGATCTTTCAAAGTTTGCAAACCTTTGTTGTTGTTTTGAAAATCATTTTGATTTTTGTTTGAAACTTGATTATTAGCCCCTTGATTACCATAATTTCCCTTGTTGAAATTGTTTTTGAAACTTGATTATTGCGATAGTTGTTGTTAGCATTTTGATTTGAACCAAAACCCGGTGGAGTCAATTGATTAGAGCGGGAAACTTGACCGTTTTGGTTGTAATTTCCCGTGGCCGCGTAGGCACTCGAAGTGTTACCACCGTTGGTAATGCACTTGGAGAAATCATGAACTCCACTACAATACATGCACGGAACCTCAACCGCTTTAGCCGTAGCGGGAGCACTTGGTTCACCAACTTTAAACTCAATCAAAAGTCCTTTTAGCTTATCAAAAATCTTGTTTTCCAAGTTCGCCTCAATTTGGCAAGCATCGATGGTAGTAGACAAAGAAGGTGAAGCCGAAGACGAAGCCTTACGAACATTAGACGTGCTACGAGGACTATACACCTTAGATCTATTCTCAATTATCACCAAAGCTTCCTCAACCGTTTTAAACAAAAAATTACCACCCGCGGAGGCATTTAAATAATCCCTTTCATGATCATTAAGTCCATTGTAAAACGTGTCAATTTGATGCAAGTCGGAAAAACCGTGATGAGGACATTCATGTAACATTTCCTTAAACCTATTCCAAGCCGTTGAAAAAATTTCATTAAACTCTTGTGAAAACTTTGAAATCTCGTTTTTCAAATGCGTAGTCTTAGAGGGCGGAAAAAATTGGTTCACAAACTTAGACACGAGATCCTTCCACGTCAAAATAGAATTGGGTGGCTCTTTCTCTAACCAAATTTTAGCGGGCCTCGCTAAGGAATACGGAAAAAGCATCATCTTAATCGAGTCATTCGAGACATCCTTAAACTTGCAAGTGGCGGTAAGACGATTGAATTGGCGGATATGGTTGTGTGGATTGTCCTTCTCATCACCACGGAATTTGTTGTTTTGGATCATCGACAACAAACCCGTTTTCACCTCAAAGTTCTCCGCAAGGATAGCGGGAATCACAATAGCCTCTCCATAACCCTCGGTGGGTGCTTGAAGTAACTCCATCATAGTTCGATTCGCCATGGTTGGTGCTTCTCTTACAATGGGTTCGTCAATAGGAGACTCCTCACTAGAAAGATTGGGAGTGGGAGTTTTGTTCTTTAGTTTACGTGCACATCTTGCTTGATTACGAGTTAGCATAAACGTCACGTACAACGAGGGGATAAGCAAAGAAGATTCTTTTTGGTGTTTTGTATTTTTCAATTTTTTTGTGGTTCTTGATTGTATTAACTTTTTTGGATTTTTGGTGAATGTATTAAGTAGACACGAATCTACAAATCTCCTCCTTAATCAAATCTCTTAATTAAAGAAGCCTCAAGGAATGAAAATGATCACGTGAAGTAAACGCCTTCGATGACTTTAGAACGTTGGTGGAACACCAAAACGTTCAAGAGGGTTTAATCAATGGAAACCAAGAAAATATATATGATACTTAGTAATACTTTGGGCGGCAAAACCCTCGATTAGCTCTCAAAATCAAATACTCACAAGCAAGCGGGGAAACGAGGCGGCGCGAAGCACTTAAGAGCCTTTTCCCTTAGGATATATTTTATAATATCCGCCTTATACCTACCTTATAGTTTGTATTTTTCAAGATTGAGTTTCACGAAAGTATTTATCTATTTTTGCCTTTTTCTTTTGTTTGAGATTCGAATACAATGATTGGGTAATGACCTCCCAAGTCAAGGTTGTGATTTCTCACGTATTTGGAGTACTTGTGAATTTATTGTTCTACGTATACAATATAGTAATAATATTCACACAAAAATCGAAAATCGATAATACGTATTAGTAAAGTGCTACTAATACAAATACTATTTTGGTTAGTATACAAAAACAACAATTCAAAATCAAAACACAACACGCATCCCCGGCAGCGGCGCCAAAATGATGTAGTGGTTTTACTACTCTTTAGGAAAAGAGAGCAAAAGTGGCAAGTATTTGTTGGAAATACGTTTTACGTATTTATGAAGGATCGGTCGCTCCAACTATAATTAAGTAACGGGCTCGTGATCTATTTACTTATTGTATAGTCCATATAGCCCACATGTAGGGTGGGCTATATATAACCCCTCCTAGCATGTTAGGAGGGGGTTGTTGATTCACATTTTCACTTAATCATTTATCATCTTTTCTTTCTCTCTCTACAATTCTCTCCCTTCTCTCCTTTCTCTCTCTAATTCCTTCATCTAATTCCTTCATTTCTTCATTAATTATCAATCAATCAACAACCTAATCCACCAAATCCATGATCTAGAATAGGCCATTAATTACGTAGACCTTCAATTGGTATCAAGAGCCATGGTTAGTTTGGTTTATTCTTGTTTTATCTCTTTTTGATTTTGGTGGGTTTTGATTTAATCATGCTTAAAATTTAAAAAGTTTGTTTTTTTTATAAAAAGTTTGTGTTTTTATGTGTTAAAACATATCAAATCTTCAAATTTATTTACTTTTTAGATAAAAAATCACAAATTTTTATATAAAAATCAAATTTTTCTTATATAAAACCTTAAAAAGTTGTGTTTTTATAAAAAGTTAGTTTTTTTTTTTTTTTTTTTTTTTTTTTTTTTTTTTTTTTTTTTTTTTTTTATAAAAGTTTTTGTTTTTCTCTTTTTTAATTTTGTGTTTTTTATAAAAAGTGTGTATTTTTTTTTTATTGTTTTTTATCACAAGTTTAATAATCTATTTATATAAATTTTTTATCCATTTTTATCCTTTTTTTTTATTTTCTTAATCAGTTTATTATTTACATTTTTATTAATCAGTTATAATTTTTGGTCAGTTTTTCAGTTATCAGTTATCCATTTTTCTTTTGGATTTTTCTTCATTTTTTTGGTCAAACTAACTATTTGGTCCATTGTTTCTGTCCATTTGTCCAATTTTGTCCAAAATCAATCTGCTATTGTCCAGTTCAGTTCCGGGTGAAGATTTTTTCGAGTAACCTAAAAGTTCCGAATCAATAAATAAGTTCCGAATCAAGCAAGAAAATCTTCCGAACCAAACACTTCCGATTCGGAAGTCTTCCGAATCAAAATCTTCCGATTCGGAACTGTTCCGAACGAAACAAAGTTCCGAACGAAACAAAGTTCCGAACGAAACAAAGTTCCGATTCGGAACTCTTCCGAATGAAACAATATTCAAATTAAACGGGCAAATCATTGTCTTTTTGAAAAGACTCATTCCCTCGACTCAGACAAAACATCTAAGACTAAAGACTCGACAACCAACATCCCTTCATCTCAAACTCTCTCGGACACACTTGACTCGACCCTCACTCCCTCACACCCTCTTCTCACCCAAACCGACTTAGACTCAATCAACACACCCTCTCAGCCCCGACTCACCCGACTCACCCCTGCAAACTGACTCCCTCAACACCCTCGTTCAAAAAACCCTCTCACACCCTCTCGTCTCTCACCAAATCACCCTTGTTTCACTTTATTTCTCTCGGTCCCCCCCAACACCCTTGAAAACCCTCATTCTCTTGACAGCCCCGACTCCAAAAACTCATACAAACATCCCCTCTTTTCACCCTCGACCCTCGACTCTCGTTTACCCACAACCCACATCTAAACCTTGACTCGACACCCACTCTCACCCTCAGACTCGACTAAACAAACACCCAGACTCACAACAACCCACCCTCGACTCACTGCCCCGACTCAAATCACAATCTCACTTCTCGTCTCCCTCACTCTCAACCGACATCACACCAATCGACACACCACTCTCAAACAACACAACACCCTCTCGTATAACCCTCACCCTCGACCTCTCGTATCACAAAACAACCTTACCGAGACTCAACACTCAAGACTCTTTCTCAAAGACTCAATCTTGACAAACACACAGAAGGACTCACAGTAGAAGAGAGAGATTTAACATAAAATTAAGAGAAACCTACCTGAGACCCATTTAAAGGATCTTGAAGACTTTATTTCCTGAGCAACTTTAGGAGTCGGTGGAGATAGTTTTTGTGAAAAATGGTGTGATTAGATTAGGTTTTTTTTTTTTTGAGATAACAAGAAGGTGTGGTGGTTGCTGAGTTCTAGTAACTGTGTGTTTGGAGAAGAAGAAAGTGAGGCGGATATATCTAGAAACAATGGGGCGGTGTTTACAAAGTTAGGAGAGTGATATTTAAGATAACTTTTGAGGCGGATATAACAGAGCAAAAACTTGGGGCGGTGATATATACTTGATTGGGCCACGTGGGTGGTTTTTGTTTATTATTTTAATGGACGGAGTAAACAAGGTTTTGGCAAACACTGGTTGTCACTTATCCTAGCCTCGATTATTTCTAATAAACGTGTTTAATATTTTCGTTTTATAAACTTTTGTTTTACAAAGATTGATAAAACGTGTTATAAGGTTATTTTTTATTTTTATTTTTATTTTTTCTACTTTATTTTAATATCAGATTTCCTTTTTCAATTTTAGTATTATTAAACAAATCAGTTTTTCTATTTTTATTTTTTTATATATTTTAGAACGTTTTATAAGTAACGTTTATTTTTTTTAAATATATCCGTTTTCTCTTTTTAGAAAACAAATCATATCAAGTTTTATTATCTTTTATTTTTTAATTTTAGTTAAATTCATTTTTTTTTGTATTTTTGTCACTTTTATATATTAATTTTTGGCAAATCGTGTTAAGGCGGGTATTGTTTAACGTTACCGTGAAAAATTTTTGACGGGTTATTGTGACGAGTTATAGTGACGGGTTAAAAGTTTTTGTGGCCGGATTTAAAGACAAACCTACGACTCAAAGTGACGAGCTTCATTTATACCATCCATCGAGGAATTTTCAGTATTATTTACGGGTCTTTCGTTTTAATCGATCTTTAATGGATTCGTTCGATTCGACTTGTCAAAAGGAAGAGTTGTATTTAAGGCAAAACGAAGTTAAGAAAAGTGGCATCACCTCCTTTCAACTACTCCAGTCTCATCTTGTCACTCTTTCGGGGATTCAAGGAGGGAGCGAATTTGTGACAATTTTTGGACAAGATCGTCATATATTCATCGACTCCATTTTTACCGCTTTGACCCAACTCGCAGAGCAACTCAACAAAGAAAACTTTAATCACTCTGCATCGGTACTTGCATATAAGGCTCTTGTGACACACCTCACGCCTTTTCTCCAATTTAATATCATCAAGCCTGAAAGTTCAATGACTTGCCAATCGTTTCTTCGAGATACACATACCGAGCTTCGAGTTTTCCGTGATACGATTTTGAAACTCATGTCATCGGTCTCGTCTTCGATTTATGAAAGATCTCGACTTCAGCAAACGTATGATAATGGAGTGCAAGAATCAATGCCGCAGACGCAAGAGGACAATTGTCATACGGTTGAAAAATTGGAGCCTAAAGATGGCAAGAGCACGGAATCAGGAGCACAACATGATATCAGTGGCACGTCGGGGAATGTTCACGAGATTTCTCTTGATGACACCTTACCCATTTATGACGAAGAGCCTGCAAACATGGTACAATGTGATGTTAATTATGATGTATATGCTGATGACATACCGCATATTGAGCATTCGAAACCTAATTATGACAAACATGGGATGGAAACGAGTGATAGCAATACCACTTCTGATTCATCCGATGTAAGTCATAATGGGGGAGAGATTGTTCAGAATGCTAAACATCATGATAATTATCCTATAACTGCTTCATTGACTGCTTCTGATTTCAAGATTAAAGAGCTCGAAACGATCGTAGCTCGGCAATCAAAAGATCTTGAGGATGCCAAACTTGAATTTTCTAAGAAAACGGACAAATTTGAAACATACTTTGAAAAACTTGAAAAGTCAAACGTTGTTCTTGAAAGAAAATTGGATCAAACTGTTCTAGATTCTAAAGCTGAAAAGAATAATCTTTTGAAACAAATTCAACTGCTTGAATCTAAATTGGCATCCCAAGATATCGTGCTCAAAGAAAATGAGACTTTAAAGGCCCAAGTACAGGAAAAGGTTTTTGCTATAGCTGCGTTGAAAAACGAGTTAAGGAAAAGTAAAGGACCTAGTGTGGACACTAAGCTTGAAAAACCATCAATCTTGGGGAAACCGCCTACAAATCAGTTCGTCAGACAACCGATTGTCAGACAACCTACTGCATTTAGATCCGAGCGACCACAATCCTCGAGACCGCGGTTTGCCTCCCAAGTTGATTTGGTTCATCTTATTAGACCAGTCACTCCAGCAACTAGGCCCAATGTGATCACTCCAGCTTTAGCAAGACCAAATCATATGATTGCCTCTAGTTTCCCTAAAAATACCAAGACCACGTCTAGAACTAGTTCAAATGACGTTTGCCATAAATCTGGTCTTGGGGAAGCTAAGCAAAAGACACATGCAAGAGATAGCAATGTCCAACCTAGTCAGATGCCTTCTAGATTACCCAACACTGCTAACCGTAGCATGCCATCTTCTAGGAGCATCAATCAATCATCTAGGGATTCTAGATCTTACTCGGACATTAAATATGCTACTTGTAAAACATGTAGAAAATGTGTCTTTACGGCAAATCATGATGCTTGTATCAAAAAATTGCTTAATGAGGTGAACTCCCGTGCTAGACTTAAATCCCAGTGGGTTGCTAAAATCAAACCCGTTGGTAAAATGTGGCGCCCCACTGGTAGATCTTTCACTATTGTAGGAAACGAGTGCCCTTTAACTAGGATAGTCTCCGATTCTACAAAGACTACTAGGGAGGAAATTGCAAAGGATGATACATCACTTAAGCCTGAACTTAAGATTTTCTATAAAAGGAAACGTTTGCCATCTAAGACAAGTGATTCATCCCCTCAGGCCACATCTGATACAAGTAAAGCCAACTGTGAACCCCCACGTGCTTCACAAATAGATATCTCTAACCCATGCAAAAGTATACAAACTCCTAATGAGAATGCAGGTACCAAAGTTGATGTTCCAAAAGAACGAAGCGGTCCAATCGTTGTGTACCGTTCAACTAAGGACACTCTTAGAGTTTGGTTGCTGAAGAAGCAGATATCAGAGAAACAAATGTCTCAGGGGATTCATGGTTAAGCTGCAAACAAGGACTTACAGTCACATAACAGACTGTAACTCGCTCATCAAAGAAAGGAAAGTTTATCGCCGATGATAAACTTATCCTAAAAACGAGAAATTCATTTTTCTCGGGCATGAGCTTATATCAAAAACATTCCAAGTTTTTAAGCTCATGCATTAAGGCTTATAGATAGATGACAGTCTGTAACCCGTTCTTCAAAGGCAGGAAAGTTTATCGCCGATGGTAAACTTATCCTTACAACGAGAAATTAATTTTTCTCGGGCATGAGCTTATATCGAAAACATTCAAAGTTTTTAAGCTCATGCACAATGACTTACAGTTAAATGTCAGACTGTAACTCGAACTTAAAATAAAGGAAAGTTTATCATTAATGATAAACTTATCCTCATAACGAGAAATTCAATTTTCTCGGTCATGAGCTTGTCTTAAAACATTCGAAGTTTTAAGCTCAGAAAGGAAAGTGTATCTTTTAAATAAGAGAACTTTTCCTCGTAACGAGAAATTAACCTTTCTCGGTCATGAGCTTTCCGTTAAAACAGTCAAAGTTTTCAAGCTCATGAACACGACTTCTAAGTAAATGTCAGCTTAGGACTCGTTCTTCAGATAAAAGGAAAGTGTATCGCCGATGATAAACTTATCCTTAACAACGAGAAGTTTACAACTTCTCGGACTTGAGCTCGTTCCTAAGATATTCCAAATCTTAAGCTCAAGTAATTGTTTTTTCAAAACTTTGAACACAATTTTTCGAGAATTTCTCAAAAGGTTTTTCTAAATCTTTCAAAATTATGTGTTCAAAAAACGTTTTGATAAAACGAGCATGTCTTCTGGAATCGATAATATTTACGAACCTAGAAATGTCATTCAATAATGACACGGGATTGTAAATAAAGTTCGAGCAGAAGTTCAAATGATTTTAAAACATGCTCAAATGGTTTGCTATTATTTCAGATAGCAACCCGCTTTTCATAATCAAGTCAAGCATTTCACCGGAAAGCTTTGACTCAACAACGGGAATTAATTTTCTCGGGGACGTGACGAGGTGACCAACATTCGTGAACCAGAACCATGTGCTTCTTTCATATGCTGTTCTCCATTATTCAGGTCCAACCTCGCACATTGCTAATTTTGTGAATTCATTATCATATATTGATCTTTGCACGTGTTAAATACCTTACACTTGTGTTTAAAAGGTATTTAATTTACGTTTCAAGTACACCCTCATTAATTTGAGGGGGAGCTTGTGTCATTCATGAAGATAATTGGATTTGCATTTTTCTTCCCAAATTTTCTTAAAATGCTATTAAATCAATTGATATTAAAAACATCGATTGGGTTAATATTTTTAATATGGGGGAGAAAATGAGATTTAATATGGGATATGATCAATCATAAATGGTTTGACTTAACGTGATAGCTCATCCCGACATGTGCGAAATGTTTTCGAATATCGTAGCATATGTTAAGGGGGAGCAAAATGGATTTGCACTTCAGAATGGATTTCATGGTGACATACACTTACCCAAAAACATCTCTATTCACGACGGTGACGATTGTGGTGACATAAGGATGGTAGGATAGGTTAAAGTCCAATGATTTCTCTAGAACCGGAGGAATCTTCCCAAGGACATTCCATAGCTAGAAATAGTAGTCTTTAGGAAAGATGGAGAAAGATTGTGAACGTAGCTGAATGCCGACCAAGTACTTAAGTTAGCACTGGAACAATCACAACAAGGTGCTAGTTATGACGTATTGGTAAGCATTGAAGGGGTTGAAGAATGAAAAAGAATTGTAAAGATAAAGGGTGTAAAGAAAGAAGCCCTCCTTACAACCTTAGGCAGAAACCGGGTCAATTCATATGCTATTGAGATCATTTTAATGATTCTTGATATTGAAGATAGACATCATGGACCCAGTGATGCAAGGCACAACCCATCCCAGCTAACTCAGATATCTCTTAAAAGATATTTGTTTTAATCACACGGAGATCAACACATTATCTACTGGTTTATTCACTCCGAATAAATTGGTATTGAAAAGGTGGCACTCCTCTCCAGCCTCCGATCACTAAAATCCAAAATGCACGATCGAGTCTAGAGCCATTTGAGATCATCAAATATCTCATTAGGACACACTTTCATATTCACTTGCTTCTTCACACAATGTGAAAAGTAAGAAAGATCTTAAGAGTCCTACGCAAAATCTTCATGATCTTGCCTGAACATCCGAGTAATACGAAAGTATTTACAATGAAGATGGAAATCCTTCTTGAGCGAATATCAAAAAGCTCATGGTTGGTGACTTGTGCGATTCTTTATGAATCAAACTTGTGATAACTGGAAAGCAACAGTGGTTTAATTCTTAAATGAATTTAAACACGTTCCAGGCCTCTACGCATTATCATATGATCTTGCCAGAACACTCAGAGTGATTCTTTATTGATCACAGTGACGAGTGAAAATCCTTCTAGTGTTAACATCAAACAGCACTTGGTAGGTAACTTGCAAGATTCTATATGAATCAAGCTAGTGACAACTGGAAAGCAACGATGGTGCGGTTCTTAATTGAACTTCACTTGTTCCAGGAACATGAATTGACGGCTTCAAATCATGCGGATAATATTATCCAAATGATTCACTCTTTACGTTCGCAGTCAGCTTTGGACGGTCGAGTAAAGAGAACGGGTTTACCCGCGAAATCTTGTCAAGGAGGTTCTTTATTGAAACTACCTGCCACAAGTACGATATTTAATATCGTCCAACGGTCTTCACCGACCGGAGGTAAATTGCTACCGAATTAGAATGAAATGTTCAAGGCCATTTCATCCGTGTATATTGTTTTGTTGCTAACTGTCTTATGCAGCGTAACAAGAAGGTGGCAATGCGGTGTACAATCCAGAAGAAGTCGTCACCACATGCTTATACTACATACAATTAGTACTTCAACAAATTCAAGAAAGCCTGAAGGTCAAGTCTTCCGCTGTATCAAATTCTGAAGCTTTCAAGAATTTAAAAGTATAAGTATGTGGAACATGAAGTCACAAAGAGGCAAATATCACAAGTGAAGAATGCACAAGGTCAAGGCAAGGAAACATGCTCAAGACTAAAGTCAAAGATCACATCAAGCATATTCACAAGAACAAGATCGAAGACTCAAGCATAGATGCTAGGTTTAAGATTTTGTAAAAAGATGTGACCTCCCTTAGGGGGAGATTGTTGGAAATACGTTTTTCCAATAAAGTCTCGGTCACATCTTAGTTAGCATAGATCACGAGTTATAGACTATTTAGAACTTTGTAACTTGGAGCGACCTCCCTTAGGGGGAGATTGTTGGAAATACGTTTTACGTATTTATGAAGGATCGGTCGCTCCAACTATAATTAAGTAACGGGCTCGTGATCTATTTACTTATTGTATAGTCCATATAGCCCACATGTAGGGTGGGCTATATATAACCCCTCCTAGCATGTTAGGAGGGGGTTGTTGATTCACATTTTCACTTAATCATTTATCATCTTTTCTTTCTCTCTCTACAATTCTCTCCCTTCTCTCCTTTCTCTCTCTAATTCCTTCATCTAATTCCTTCATTTCTTCATTAATTATCAATCAATCAACAACCTAATCCACCAAATCCATGATCTAGAATAGGCCATTAATTACGTAGACCTTCAGTATTAAGTACGACGATTTAGGAAAACCGTGTACAAATGACCCAAGATGGGAAATCGTCCTCAAGGAGGCTTAGTGTGTGTGTAATGAATTGATTATCTTTGTGATTATATTTTTGAGAAAGGAAAAATAAAAATGACATTAGAAGAGAATGACGGTTACGAAGACGGATTAAACTAAGTCGAAAAAGGTGTACACGTAAAACCGTAAAAAGCACTAAAATTAAAATTTTACCCTAAAAATTACCAAAAATCACTAAAAATCCACAAAAATAATCTAAGGGTTTACAAAAATCCAAACTTGCCAAAACCTTTTAATTAATTAAATAATGACTTTTTAATGCTAATTAAAGCCCTAAAAATCAATATTAACTATTAAAAAGTTCCAAACAAGATCTTAAAGTTTGTAAACCTTAAAAATACCCTAATTAAGCTAAAAAGTATTTTTCAAAATTTTAAAACCTCTAAAAACTATTTTTAAACAATTAAAAACTATTAAAATCAATTAAAACTTAAATTAATTCTAGAAAATAATTAAAAGACTCTAAAAATATTTGGAAAGTTGCAAAATTCCTAATTAAGTGTCTAAAATCTAGGAAAAATATACAAACTTAGAAAATCAGACTTTTAATTTTTAACAATCAAATAATATTAAAATATTATTAAAAATCTAAAAATCATAAAAAATTCTAAAAACTTGCAAACTAGCTTTATTTAACCTAAATAACTCAGAAATTAAAGTGAAGTTACCTAAATACTTTTAATGGGCCTAGAAAATGGGCTATACCCAAAACAGATCACTAAATGGGCCAAAATTTGGGCCCAATATAAAAAAGTGTCCAAAATAAGCCCAAAAAGCACTACCTGACTCAAAATTTGATTTTAAACAACTTTTTGCAAAGGCCCAAAAGCTGAAAGTGTGAAATAAGCTAGCTTATACCAAACAGCTTATTCTTAATGGGCTTTTTGGCCCATTAAGCTATAAGCTAATGCCATAAGCTGAAAATAGACACACAAGCTTATTTTGTCCTAAATAAGACTTCTGTAAAAAGAAATTTGAAATAAGCCCAAGGAATAAGCCTGAAAATGCAATAAGCAATCTACATAAAACGACAAAATAGTCGTTTTTGAGTTCTAGGCCACCCCAAGTGCTGATTCAAGTTTCTATAGCTTTCAAATGACTTAATTAAGCAAAATCAACAAAGTGTTTTCAAATAAGCTGACTCAATAAGCTAGAAAAAGCAAATAAGCACTTATGTAAAAGTAAAATAAGTTGGTTTTCTAGTAAAAAGTCAAAGTCAAAGTCCAATAAGCTCCAGTCTAATCAATTGGGTCAAATAATGAAGATCTATCACAAAAAATAAGTTGTTGCAGGTCTGGATAAGCTAAAATAGCTTATTGATAAGCTGAGTTCAATTTTACACTAGCAGGGGCTAGTTTTGGGTGTTGAGCAGTGGAAACCTTTTCCACTGCTTGACTTATAGACTTTTTTGTCTTTAGTGAACTTTTTGGAGATTCAGATTACACAAAGGCACCCAAATGATCTTTGGATCAAAAGGAGTCAATAACAACCAAAATATCACAAACACAATCACCCAATTGATACAGTTTAATCAATAAAGTACCAGATGTTGCACAGACATGAACAAGTAAGTAGTTTAGGTTCAAAAAGCAATTTTAGCACAAATCAGCCAGCCAAATTCAACCAAATGCATACACAAGCTATATTAAACTCAAATAAACAAGTCTAAACAGGTTTAATGCAATGATTCAAAGAATTTAGCAAGATTCAAGCACCTTAAGTTACTAATGAACACAAGAACATGCAGTTTTTCACTTTGCTGATGTATTTGACCAATAAGCCAGATTCAAACCTCAAGATCTATCAAATAAGTTATAATAATGATGTTTTAACAACTTTCCACCCTAAACATGCACAAATACTAGATTTCACCAAAATCTTAGGTCAAAAACAGTTAAATTCACCAAGTTATAGCAGATTGTTTGATTTGAAGTTTCAAACCCAAAAACATGCAGCAAAACACTCTCAACAAGGCATATATCAGATATAGAACACAAATACACACTTTCCACAACACAATAAAAAGATTCAAGCTTAAACAGGTAGACCCAAACACCCCTTTATCTTTTCAAATCCAATTTTAAATAAGAAAAAGTGTGATTCAGTTAACCCAATGATTAATCTAGCATATAAACATCATTATCATGCAAGACTAAGCAGATTCAAGCCAATAAATCAACAAGAACATCAATAGAGCACAAATCCATAAAAAATTCCAATATTTATCAGATTTTTAAGGATTTTAGACAAACCTCATGGATGTACATCCACACCCACGAATTTATGAGCTTATGTGCTATCTAGAACAAGCACAAGCTTCCAATAACACTCCTGCTAAGATTCAACAAGGTAAGTAGCACAAAATAAGAAAACAGAAAGGTGACTTTGGAAAATAAACTTGATTGATCCAACCTTGTTACCCCACACTTGATTATCCCAAAGTTATAAGCCTCACCACACCTTAATTATAGCAATTAGGATGCTATGATCAGCCCTATAACCCAAGAATTACAAGGTTGAAACAAGAACTTAGCAAAATATCAAGCTTGAAGGAAAAATGCAAACTTTTGCACTCTCCTTAAAAACAGGTTTTGAGATTCAAAATTCAGTAAACAAATATCATAAACAAGCTAAAATAAAGGTGGCACTTGGTCTTTCTTCAACAAAACTCAACACACTTTCATTAAACGAAAAGAGGATTTACAAGAAGTTGAACTAGGAAAAACCAAAAGCAAAGCAAAAATGTGACGTCCTAAGCCTTTATATAGGCATACATGTTGTCTAGGAAAGCTGAAAAAAACGTAACCCTAGCTACTGAAGTCCCATTTTTGCCCTTGTGAAGTTCGAATTTCTTGGAGTCTTGTGAGGAATTCTTGGCCTTTTGTGGAGTGTATAGCTGTAGAAAGGTGATCAAGGGTCTCAAATAAGCTTAGTTTCCAAGCTTTGTTGTGGGACGTTGGATCTTTGTCACTGTTTTGTCTTCTTCTCCAAGAGGTGGGACAAGGGTTTTTCATGTGACTAAGGGAGTGAGGTGGCAGTCCATTTGAGAGTTGGGTTGTGATTAGGGTCACCTTAATCATAAATCTGCACAATTTTAGGGTTTAATTTTTGCTAAAACAAAAATCCCTAATTGTGTTCTTGAGCTGATGAACATGGTTTTGATCTGTTTAGAGGGATTAAAATTTAAATAAATGTTAAGGCGCCAAGGTTTGGTTAATTATTTAATCAGGGGTGAGTGGGATCTGATGTGGAGAAAGGGTGAAGTGTGATTGGTGGAAAGGATTGAGTGGAACACGTGCCTTCCCTTGGTTGGTCTAGGTAATTATACTTGTCTGCCAGCATTAACCCCTTAGGTCTTCTACTCTTGTCTTTTGCAAATAAACTCCTTAAATCCGGATTCCCTTTGTTAGCAAACTTTTCATTTTCACACTTTTGCCCCAAATACTTTTCCAAAGTATTTTCAGGGGTATATCTTGCCATTTTGTGATTTTTGAGGGACTGTTTTGGCATATTGTTAATGGATAATGGTCTTTACTTGTACGATTGGCATTTTGGAGGACTGAATTTGCCAAGTCTTGTTTGATGAGGGACCATTCTTGCCAAATGTTGATAGTTAAGGGTCCTTTTTGTAATTTTGACAAACTTTAGGGACCAAACTTATAATTATGAAGATACAAGGTTATAAAGTGTCAATTCTTCCATATTGGAGGACCCTTCTTCATAATTTTTCAAGTCTTCAAGGGTTTTTCTTGGGAAAGTCTTCATTAGGGCTTGGTTCATTGTGCGGCTTCATTTCCCGTGTTCGTTTTTGCATGAATCTTGTGATCTTTTGTCATTTTCTCAATATCCGTACCTAAAATACACAAGCAACAAACACAAGCATATATATGGGTATTTTGATGATATTTAATGCATTTTAAGCTCTTTTTGGATGATGAGACTATGTATAAAAGCAGTCTCATCACTCCCCATACAAAACCATTGTCGTACCCTCAAGCAATGCTAGAATAATGTATCGTAGCATCTCCAAAATTCATTTTTATTCACTTTATTGAACGATAAACTAGCTACACTACTACTATTGCTACTACTACTTGTGTTTTAGACATAATGTAGGATTTTCATCAAAAATGGGACGTTTAGGTTCATAGAATAAGAACACGTGAATGCTTCGTTAGAAATAATTTCATTCTCCTTGATTTTCACCCCAATTCCATGCCAAGCGTGCAACGATATCATTGTCATTATAAGTTGGTAATGCTAACACTACTCATATGCCCTAATCACGTACTTATCCTCCCATTATTCCTAAGTTGTATCTCTGATATTTTATATTGTCTTGAATGTTTCACGAGGATACATTGTTTGACTTATGCGATAATAGAGATTTAGGTCTAAAAATAGAGTCCTAACGGTGTAACCAAGATCATCAAATCAATAACCCCTCCCAATAGACAACGATGTCAAAAAATTAAGTCAACAAGAAGAATCGATAAACACGGTTTTATAACGATTTTGAACATGAGACTTATTACCAAGACTTTTATACGCCCCCTAACGGAAGGGCCTTATTATCTTTGGTTTACCTCCATCCTTTATTCAACTTCGCCATGAAGCTTTTATTATGACTTCGGTCTTGCCTTGCCTTTTATTTCCACCTCATCGGTAGTTTTATTAGCCAAAGACGTATATCCTCACGCTAAGGCGAATTTTGGATCTTTAAAGCTTCGAAGATTAAGGCTTGATTCACTTTTAATTTTGCTTAGATTTTTCGGCCTTGTTTGGCTTCAAATTGTTTGCTTGATTTAGCTGAGCACTTGAAATCTTATTATTAGGCGAAGCTTTCGATTATTCGGGTGCCAATACTTCAAAACCGTGACGCTGGCGATACCTTAATGTCTTCCCAATTTAATTACACCGAAGCTACTAGAAAAGACTAGAAACCCAACAATCCCAACTAAACCGCTAAGTCAATATTTATTAAGCAAAAAATATTTACATGTGAAGGGAGAATAAGCAAACAACGAGAACACATGAGTTTTTGAAAGAATACGAGTACTCTACGTTTAGCATAGTAACTTATAATTAACCCTATCATTTCTCGTCCTCATTTAAGAGACTTAGCCTAATGTGAAGTTAAGGAACCAAAGCTAAGTGCTCAACACGCACGGTCGAGTCAAAAATTACTCTCATTCTCACCATCGGAAAACCTACATTCGTGTCTTAAACACGTATGAAACATGAGAAAAATTTTAAAATTTTGCCATTTTTAGCCTTATTTTGCAACAAAATAATAAACAAAAAGATAAACTTTGGAAAGCGTGAAGGTTTGGCAAGGCAAGTATCTATTCACCCCCATACTAAAGTTAAACATTGTCCTCAATGTTTCAAGTCTAGGGGTGAAAACACCCCCATACTAGAGACGTAGTCGAATGCCTAATCTAGTATGGAAAGGGTGTAACCAATAAATTAATAGCCGTTTATGAAGTGTGCTATAAACCTAAGGTTAGAACATCAAAAGGATATATCATGGATATTGAGAAAATCTTCAAAGCAAACGATCGAGTGCTCCCATAAGACGAACACGAGAGGCACCAATCGTGAAGATCATGATCATCTAAAGTCCACAATTCACAAACAACCACGGAACAAAGGTTGGAAGGGCACAAATCCCCACACGTTAACTACATTAGAAAGCGATAATATGTACATAGGATAAGCATGGGACTCCCCCACGAGGCACCTCGTTTTTGATTATCGAGTCATGAGCTCGACTCGATCCCCTCAATACTAATTATCATTGGGGAAGGTGACTTGGTCGAGGTAGTTCAAGGATGGAACTTCCCCGCCAAAGTAGTGCTTCAACCTATGTCCATTCACCTTGAAGTTAGGACCATCATCTTGAGCTAGCTCGATGGTCCCATATGGAAATACATGAGTCACGGTGAATGGACCAGACCAACGGGATTTCAACTTACCGGAAAAGATTTTCAAGCGAGAATTAAAAAGCAAAACTTGATCCCCAATGTTAAAAACCCGGTTTTTAATTTTAGAATCATGCAAATTTTTAGTTTTTTCTTTGTAAATCAATGATATTTCATAAGCAATGTCTCTCAATTCATCCAATTCTTTTAATTGCATTTTCCGGTGTTTTCCCGCGGTCTCCATATCATCATTACAATGCTTTAGGGCCCAATAAGCCTTGTGTTCCAATTCGATTGGCAAATGACAATTCTTCCCATACACAAGCTTATAGGGAGTGCACCCAATGGGCGTCTTGTGAGCGGTCCTAAAGGCCCATAAAGCATCGTCCAACTTATCTGACCAAGATTGTCGGTTTTCCCCAACGGATCTCTCCAAGATCCTCTTCAACGCTCGGTTTGAAACCTCGACTTGCCCACTCGTTTGTAGGTGATAAGCCGTAGAAAGCCGATGTGTAACCCCATATTTCCTTAGGACCCTTTCGAATTGGTCATTACAAAAATGGGTTCCACGATCGCTTATGATCGCACGAGGGGTTCCAAACCGAGAAAACAAGCCTTTCAAAAACTTGACTACCACACGAGCATCATTGGTGGGCAAAGCCTTAGCTTCCACCCACTTAGATAGGTAGTCAACCGCAACGAGGATGTACTTATTACCACAAGATGATGGGAACGGCCCCATAAAGTCTATACCCCAAACGTCAAAGATCTCACACACTTGGATGATATTTGTGGCATTTCATCTTTTTGTGAGGCTTTTGCTTGTCGTTGGTATGAGTCACACGACTTCACAAGATGTTGTGCATCTCGGTAAATAGTAGGCCAAAAGAAGCCGGCATCAAACACCTTCTTAGCCGTGAGATTAGCACCATGGTGACCACCCGTGGGCCCCTCATGGCAAGCTCTAAGGATATTAGAAGCTTCGGTGCCAAATACACAACGTCGGTTGATTTGATCCGCACAAGTTCGAAACAAGTAAGGGTCGTTCCAAAAGTAGAACTTGACGTCACGAAAAAATTTTCGTTTTTCTTGAGTCGTCATACCCTTGATGATGAAGTTACCCGCATGGTAATTTGAAAAGTCCGCAAACCATGAGGTGGAAAAATCAAGGTTGGAGTTCACTACACCAAGTGTCTCAAGCGGAAATGTTTCGGTGATTTCATTGGGCTCGTAAACACTTTGGTGAGGATCTTCCAAACGAGAAAGATGATCGGCCGCTAGATTCTCGGCTCCTTTTTTGTCAAAAATTTTGTGATCAAATTCTTGAAGGAGGAGAATCCAACGAAGTAATCTCGGCTTAGCATCTTGCTTTGCCATGAGATACTTGATAGCCAAATGATCCGTATACACTATGCATTTAGTCAAGACGAGATAAGGTCGGAACTTCTCAAATGCATACACCACGGCAAGGAACTCCTTCTCCGTTGTAGTGTATTTTAGTTGAGCCTCGGTCATCGTCTTTCTAGCATAGTGAATAGGCAAGAAGTGCTTATCATGACGTTGCCCCAAAACGGCCCCTATAACGTAGTCACTAGCATCACACATGAGCACAAAGGGGAGGTTCCAATTAGGAGCAACAAGAATGGGATCTTCGGTAAGTTTCCTCTTAATGATTTCAAAGGCTCGTACACAAACTTCGTCAAAGACAAAACGTGCCTCTTTTTCAAGAAGATGTGTAATGGGTCGAGAGATCTTTGAAAAATCCTTGATGAATCGAAGATAAAAGCCCGCGTGGCCTAGGAAACTCCTAACTCCCTTAACGGTTTTGGGATGAGGTAATTTGGCGATGACGTCTACCTTAGCTTGATCTACCTCAATCCCCGCTTTCGAGACCTTGTGCCCTAAGATGATTCCACTATTAACCATAAAATGACACTTTTCCCAATTGAGCACAAGGTTGGTTTCCTCACAACGTTTCAACATTTTCTCAAGATTCGACAAACACGAAGTGAAAGAATTACCAAACACGGAAAAGTCATCCATGAATACTTCCATCGTCTTCTCGATCATGTCATGAAAAATAGCCATCATGCACCTTTGAAAGGTTCCCGGTGCATTGCAAAGTCCGAATGGCATTCTACGATAGGCAAACGTTCCATATGGACACGTAAACGTAGTTTTTTTCTTGATCACGAGGATCGATGGGAATTTGGAAGTAACCGGAAAAACCATCTAAAAAGCAAAAGAAATCGTTTCCCGCAAGACGCTCCAACATTTGGTCCATGAAGGGCAAGGGAAAATGGTCTTTTCGAGTGGCTTCATTCAACTTTCGATAGTCAATGCACACTCTCCATCCGGTCACGAGTCTAGTGGGAATTCACTCGTTGGCATCGTTTGGCACAACGGTCATTCCTCCCTTTTTAGGGACACAATGAATAGGACTCACCCAAGGGCTATCGGAAATAGGGTAAATAATTCCCGCGCCAAGGAGTTTAAGGACCTCCTTTTTGATGACGTCGTGAATTTTGGGGTTCACCCTCTTTTGACATTAGATTGCGGGCTTGTAATCCTCCTCCATTAAGATTTTGTGGGTACAAAACTTGGGATCGATCCCTTAATGTCGGATAACTTCCACGCAATTGCCCCTTTGTGATCCTTTAGAACATCGACAAGTGCGGTTTTTTCATCATTCGAAAGTTCCTTCGCAATAATAACCGGCAACTTGTCGTCCTCCTCCAAATAGACATATTCGAGATGAGGAGGTAAATCTTTCAACTCGAGGATAGGTGGTTCCTCAAGTGAATATTTGGGCTCGATACTCATAACCTCCTCGTGTGGAGGAAATGGGAAATCGTTAAGAAAATCCTTGATAATCGAGAAGTCCTCATCGTTGTCGAGGTCTTCGTTACTAGTACGTGGAACATAGAATTCTTCAAACGTAAAACCACCACCTTCAAATGGAGTGAAGGTTGGTGTCGAATTATCAAGAATTGGATCTAACATAGTGGGATTGCCACTAGTTTCTTCATCACCAAAACGTAGAACTTCTTGTGAAAATTCCTCGCAAACCACGTCGATCATATCAACGAGGTTTATGGTTGCAACGGAATAAACATGAGAAATTTGAGAGTTTTGAGTTGCGTTTATAACAAGTTCATCGTCGTTGAAACGTAAGGTGATCTTTCTAGCATGAACATCGATCAAAGCCATAGACGTATCTAAAAATGAACGACCTAAAATGAGAGGAACTTGAGGATCCGTGAGGATACCAACAAGGAAAAAAAAAGTCTACGGGATAGTAGAACTTCCCCACTTTCACAAAAACGTCTTCCGCCAAACCACATGCGGGAATCGTGGAATGGTCGGCCAACTCGATAGACATTAGTGAAGGAGTAAGATTAGGAAGATTGAGCGACATGAAGATTGCAAGTGGCATCAAATTAATGCTAGCACCAATATCGGCCAAGGCGAAGCATTCCTCCATATCTTGGATTGCACAAGGGATCAAAAATTTACCGGGATCACCGACTTTTTGAGGTATGCGATTAAGATAAACCGACGAACAACTAGACAATTGATGCAATTTCTCCTTGTTGTTCAACATACTCTTAAAGTTAGCGGCAAATCGAGGCATCATGACCAAAGCATCGGCGAAACTCACATTAAAGTGCAAATCACGAAACATTTTCATAAAAAGCTCAAATTGGTAATTGTCGCGCTCTTGACGTTTCTCCTTCCTAGGTCTCGATGGATAGGTCAAAGGTGGTGTGGGTTGAGGCATAGGCATAGCCTTTGGAATCTCGGGTTCCAATGTTGGTAAAGGGTCAACCGTAGGTGTGGCATGAGCAGTACTTCGTGGGATTGGGACATGCTCCTTTTGGACCACCACCTCGGGTTCTTCCTCAATTGCTTCCTCTATAGGAGCAATTGGTTGAGGAGTCGGTTCCTTAAGTGTCTTACCACTACGTGTGGTAATCACTTTCATCTCACCCTTAGGGTTGGATACGGTGTTGCTAGGAAGACTACTCGAAGACTGTTTACACATAATTGCCTCAAACATAGACGAGATTTTATCTTCAAACACGGATTGCCTTTTCTCGGCTTTGATCATTTCTTGTTTAATCTGATATTACCCTTGTTCCAATTTTTGTTGGTTTTGTTGTAACCTTGTAACATTTCCTTCCATCTTGTTGGTGTGGATTTTAAGTTCATTTGCTAACTCATTTTTCAACTCTTTCTTCAAGTCGTTCTTAAACTCGGATCTTAGGCTAATGATTTCTCTTTGAATATTGTCAAACCTAGCATCATTCCCATTAGCGTATTCAACAAATTCATTTGGAAGATCTTTCAAAGTTTGCAAACCTTTGTTGTTGTTTTGAAAATCATTTTGATTTTTGTTTGAAACTTGATTATTAGCCCCTTGATTACCATAATTTCCCTTGTTGAAATTGTTTTTGAAACCAACTTGATTATTGCGATAGTTGTTGTTAGCATTTTGATTTGAACCAAAACCCGGTGGAGTCAATTGATTAGAGCGGGAAACTTGACCGTTTTGGTTGTAATTTCCCGTGGCCGCGTAGGCACTCGAAGTGTTACCACCGTTGGTAATGCACTCGGAGAAATCATGACCTCCACCACAATACATGCACGAAACCTCAACCGCTTTAGCCGTAGCGGGAGCACTTGGTTCACCAACTTAAAACTCAATCAAAAGTCCTTTTAGCTTATCAAAAATCTTGTTTTCCAAGTTCGCCTCAATTTGGCAAGCATCGATGGTAGTAGACAAAGAAGGTGAAGCCGAAGACGAAGCCTTACGAACATTAGACGTGCTACGAGGACTATACACCTTAGATCTATTCTCAATTATCACCAAAGCTTCCTCAACCGTTTTAAACAAAAAATTACCACCCGCGGCGGCATTTAAATAATCCCTTTCATGATCATTAAGTCCATTGTAAAACGTGTCAATTTGATGCAAGTCGGAAAAACCGTGATGAGGACATTCATGTAACATTTCCTTAAACCTATTCCAAGCCGTTGAAAAAATTTCATTAAACTCTTGTGAAAACTTTGAAATCTCGTTTTTCAAATGCGTAGTCTTAGAGGGCGGAAAAAATTGGTTCACAAACTTAGACACGAGATCCTTCCACGTCAAAATAGAATTGGGTGGCTCTTTCTCTAACCAAATTTTAGCGGGCCCCGCTAAGGAATATGGAAAAAGCATCATCTTAATCGAGTCATTCGAGACATCCTTAAACTTGCAAGTGGCGGTAAGACGATTGAATTGGCGGATATGGTTGTGTGGATTGTCCTTCTCATCACCACGGAATTTGTTGTTTTGGATCATCGACAACAAACCCGTTTTCACCTCAAAGTTCTCCGCAAGGATAGCGGGAATCACAATAGCCTCTCCATAACCCTCGGTGGGTGCTTGAAGTAACTCCATCATAGTTCGATTCGCCATGGTTGGTGCTTCTCTTACAATGGGTTCGTCAATAGGAGACTCCTCACTAGAAAGATTGGGAGTGGGAGTTTTGTTCTTTAGTTTACGTGCACATCTTGCTTGATTACGAGTTAGCATAAACGTCACGTACAACGAGGGGATAAGCAAAGAAGATTCTTTTTGGTGTTTTGTATTTTTCAATTTTTTTGTGGTTCTTGATTGTATTAACTTTTTTGGATTTTTGGTGAATGTATTAAGTAGACACGAATCTACAAATCTCCTCCTTAATCAAATCTCTTAATTAAAGAAGCCTCAAGGAATGAAAATGATCACATGAAGTAAACGCCTTCGATGACTTTAGAACGTTGGTGGAACACCAAAACGTTCAAGAGGGTTTAATCAATGGAAACCAAGAAAATATATATGATACTTAGTAATACTTTGGGCGGCAAAACCCTCGATTAGCTCTCAAAATCAAATACTCACAAGCAAGCGGGGAAACGAGGCGGCGCGAAGCACTTAAGAGCCTTTTTCCTTTTGATATATTTTATAATATCCGCCTTATACCTACCTTATAGTTTGTATTTTTCAAGATTGAGTTTCACGAAAGTATTTATCTATTTTTGCCTTTTTCTTTTGTTTGAGATTCGAATACAATGATTGGGTAATGACCTCCCAAGTCAAGGTTGTGATTTCTCACGTATTTGGAGTACTTGTGAATTTATTGTTCTACGTATACAATATAGTAATAATATTCACACAAAAATCGAAAATCGATAATACGTATTAGTAAAGTGCTACTAATACAAATACTATTTTGGTTAGTATATAAAAACAACAATTCCAAATCAAAACACAACACGCATCCCCGGCAGCGGCGCCAAAATGATGTAGTGGTTTTACTACTCTTTAGGAAAAGAGAGCAAAAGTGGCAAGTATTAAGTACGACGATTTAGGAAAACCGTGTACAAATGACCCAAGATGGGGAATCGTTCTCAAGGAGGCTTAGTGTGTGTGTAATGAATTGATTATCTTTGTGATTATATTTTTGAGATAGGAAAAATAGAAATGAGATTAGAAGAGAATGACGGTTACGAAGACGGATTAAACTAAGTCGAAAAAGGTGTACACGTAAAACCGTAAAAAGCACTAAAATTAAAATTTTACCCTAAAAATTACAAAAAATCTCTAAAAATCTACAAAAATAATCTAAGGGTTTACAAAAAATCCAAACTTGCCAAAACCTTTTAATTAATTAAATAATGACTTTTTAATGCTAATTAAAGCCCTAAAAATCAATATTAACTATTAAAAAGTTCCAAACAAGATCTTAAAGTTTGTAAACCTTAAAAATACCCTAATTAAGCTAAAAAGTATTTTTCAAAATTTTAAAACCTCTAAAAACTATTTTTAAACAATTAAAAACTATTAAAATCAATTAAAACTTAAATTAATTCTAGAAAATAATTAAAAGACTCTAAAAATATTTGGAAAGTTGCAAAATTCCTAATTAAGTGTCTAAAATCTAGGAAAAATATAAAAACTTAGAAAATCAGACTTTTAATTTTTAACAATCAAATAATATTAAAATATTATTAAAAATCTAAAAATCATAAAAAATTCTAAAAACTTGCAAACTAGCTTTATTTAACCTAAGTAACTCAGAAATGAAAGTGAAGTTACCTAAATACCCTTAATGAGCCTAGAAAATGGGCTATACCCAAAACAGATCACTAAATGGGCCAAAATTTGGGCCCAATATAAAAAAGTGTCCAAAATAAGCCCAAAAAGCACTACCTGACTCAAAATTTGATTTTAAACAACTTTTTGCAAAGGCCTAAAAGCTGAAAGTGTGAAATAAGCTAGCTTATACCAAACAGCTTATTCTTAATGGGCTTTTTGGCCCATTAAGCTATAAGCTAATGCCATAAGCTGAAAATAGACACACAAGCTTATTTTGTCCTAAATAAGACTTCTGTAAAAAGAAATTTGAAATAAGCCCAAGGAATAAGCCTGAAAATGCAATAAGCAATCTACAGAAAACGACAAAATAGTCGTTTTTGAGTTCTAGGCCACCCGAAGTGCTGATTCAAGTTTCTATAGCTTTCAAATGACTTAATTAAGCAAAATCAACAAAGTGTTTTCAAATAAGCTGACTCAATAAGCTAGAAAAATCAAATAAGCACTTGTGTAAAAGTAAAATAAGTTGGTTTTCTAGTAAAAAGTCAAAGTCAAACTCCAATAAGCTCCAGTCTAATCAAATGGGTCAAATAATGAAGATCTATCACAAAAAATAAGTTGTTGCAGGTCTGGATAAGCTAAAATAGCTTATTGATAAGCTGAGTTCAATTTTACACTAGCAGGGGCTAGTTTTGGGTGTTGAGCAGTGGAAACCTTTTCCACTGCTTGACTTATAGACTTTTTTGTCTTTAGTGAACTTTTTGGAGATTCAGATTACACAAAGGCACCCAAATGATCTTTGGATCAAAAGGAGTCAATAACAACCAAAATATCACAAACACAATCACCCAATTGATACAGTTTAATCAATAAAGTACCAGATGTTGCACAGACATGAACAAGTAAGTAGTTTAGGTTCAAAAAGCAATTTTAGCACAAATCAGCCAGCCAAATTCAACCAAATGCATACACAAGCTATATTAAACTCAAATAAACAAGTCTAAACAGGTTTAATGCAATGATTCAAAGAATTTAGCAAGATTCAAGCACCTTAAGTTACTAATGAACACAAGAACATGCAGTTTTTCACTTTGCTGATGTATTTGACCAATAAGCCAGATCCAAACCTCAAGATCTATCAAATAAGTTATAATAATGATGTTTTAACAACTTTCAACCCTAAGCATGCACAAATACTAGATTTCACCAAAATCTTAGGTCAAAAACAGTTAAATTCACCAAGTTATAGCAGATTGTTTGATTTGATGTTTCAAACCCAAAAACATGCAGCAAAACACTCTCAACAAGGCATATCAGATATAGAACACAAATACAAACTTTCCACAACACAAGAAAAAGATTCAAGCTTAAACAGGTAGACCCAAACACCCCTTTATCTTTTCAAATCCAATTTTAAACAAGAAAAAGTGTGATTCAGTTAACCCAATGATTAATCTAGCATATAAACATCATTATCATGCAAGACTAAGCAGATTCAAGCCAAGAAATCAACAAGAACACCAATAGAGCACAAATCCATAAAAATTCCAATATTTATCAGATTTTTAAGGATTTTAGACAAACCTCATGGATGTACATCCACACCCACGAATTTATGAGCTTATGTGCTATCTAGAACAAGCACAAGCTTCCAATAACACTCCTGCTAAGATTCAACAAGGTAAGTAGCACAAAATAAGAAAACAGAAAGGTGACTTTGGAAAATAAACTTGATTGATCCAACCTTGTTACCTCACACTTGATTATCCCCAAGTTATAAGCCTCACCACACCTTAGTTATCACAATTAGGATGCTATGATCAGCCCTATAACCCAAGAATTCCAAGGTTGAAACAAGAACTTAGCAAAATATCAAGCTTGAAGGAAAAATGCAAACTTTTGCACTCTCCTTAAAAACAGGTTTTGAGATTCAAAATTTAGTAAAAAAATATCATAAACAAGCTAAAATAAAGGTGGCACTTGGTCTTTCTTCAACAAAACTCAACACACTTTCATTAAACGAAAAGAGGATTTACAAGAAGTTGAACTAGGAAAAACCAAAAGCAAAGCAAAAATGTGACGTCCTAAGCCTTTATATAGGCATACATGTTGTCTAGGAAAGCTGAAAAAACGTAACTCTAGCTACTGAAGTCCCATTTTTGCCCTTGTGAAGTTTGAATTTATTGGAGTCTTGTGAGGAATTCTTGGCCTTTTGTGGAGTGTATAGCTGTAGAAAGGTGATCAAGGGTCTCAAATAAGCTTAGTTTCCAAGCTTTGTTGTGGGACGTTGGATCTTTGTCACTGTTTTGTCTTCTTCTCCAAGAGGTGGGACAAGGGTTTTTCATGTGACTAAGGGAGTGAGGTGGCAGTCTATTTGAGAGTTGGGTAGTGATTAGGGTCACCTTAATCATAAATCTGCACAATTTTGGGGTTTAATTTTTGCTAAAACAAAAATCCCTAATTGTGTTCTTGAGCTGATGAACATGGTTTTGATCTGTTTAGAGGGTGATTAACATTTAAATAAATGTTAAGGCGCCAAGGTTTGGTTAATTATTTAATCAGGGGTGAGTGGGATCTGATGTGGAGAAAGGGTGAAGTGTGATTGATGGAAAGGATTGAGTGGAACACGTGCCTTCCCTTGGTTGGTCTAGGTAATTATACTTGTCTGCCAGCTTTAACCCCTTAGCTCTTCTACTCTTGTCTTTTGCAAATAAACTCCTTAAATCCGAATTCCCTTTGTTAGCAAACTTTTCATTTTCACACTTTTGCCCCAAATACTTTTCCAAAGTATTTTCAGGGGTATATCTTGCCATTTTGTGATTTTTGAGGGACTGTTTTGGCATATTGTTGATGGATAATGGTCTTTACTTGTATGATTGGCATTTTAGGGGACTGAATTTGCCAAGTATTATTTGATGAGGGACCATTCTTGCCAAATGTTGAAAGTTAAGGGTCATTTTTGTAATTTTGACAAACTTTAGGGACCAAACTTGTAATTATGAAGATACAAGGGTATAAAGTGTCAATTCTTCCATATTGGAGGACCCTTCTTCATAATTCTTCAAGTCTTCAAGGGTTTTTCTTGGGAAAGTCTTCATTAGGGCTTGGTTCATTGTGCGGCTTCATTTCCCGTGTTCGTTTTTGCATGAATCTTGTGATCTTTTGTCATTTTCTTAATATCCGTACCTAAAATACACAAGCAACAAACACAAGCATATATATGGGTATTTTGATGATATATAATGCATTTTAATCCCTTTTTGGACGATGAGACTATGTATAAAAGCAGTCTCATCAGGCGTTGATAAGTACAAATTTAGCGCTGACAAGAACAAATTTAACGCTGACAGGAATGTTTCCAACGCTGTTAGACCAGGTAATAACAAGTACTTGCAGCCTAAGGGAAAGGGGTCTAAAGCTTCATCTAGTCTGACATGGAGACCCAAACAAGATCAAAACCCTAATTCTGATGGGATTTCTATGACCTGTAACAGATTTCATTATATTTTAAAGGTCATAACTAAACCAACTGGGGTAAACTGGGTGTTCCAGACTCAAAGGGATGAACAAGGGGTTGTTATAAGGACTAAATCTTTTCATGTTGAACAACCAAATGAATCCAAGTCTGCTCAGGATTGGGTTCCCAAAGAAAACTAATTTGTTTTCTTTATGTGCAGGGCATTCAAAAGCAGGTAAATGATTATGGATATTGGGACAGTGGATGCTCTAGGCACATGACGGGGAAGGAAGATTATTTGACTAACCTTACCCCCATTAAATATGGTGACAAAGTGTACTTTGGAGGAGGATATGGTACAATTTCTGGCAAAGGCACTCTTATCACCAATAATTTCCGTTTTGAAAACGTCTTTCTGGTAAAAGAACTTGATTATAATTTTTTTAGTGTGTCACAAGTTTGTGACAATAAGAATAAGGTTCTTTTCACTGATATTGAATGCTTGGTGTTAAGCAAAGACTTTAAGATGCCTGATGAGATGTTTATTGACTATAGAACACCTAGGCATAAGGACATCTATAATGTTAATCTTAATGGAATTAGGATGAACAACAATTTGTCATGTCTGTATGCTAAAGCTTCAGTAGATGAAAGTAATTTATGGCACAGAAGGCTAGGGAACATAAACTTTAAGAACATCAATAGATTTGTGAGACATGATTTAGTTGATGGTTTTCCCTTAAAAGCTTTCCACAATAATCATTCTTGTATTGCATGTCTTAAAGACAAACATCACAAAGTCTCATTTAAGACTAAACTTGTGCATTCTAGTTCTAAACCCCTTCACTTGCTACATATGGACTTATTAAACCCAACTAATATAGAGAGTTTGAATGGTGAATCCTATTGTTTTGTCATTACTGATGATTTCTCTAGATTTACTAGGACTTTCTTCTTGGCCTTAAAAAGTGAAACTGCCATAGTTTTGACTAACTTTATTACCCAAACTGAAAACAAGACAGGTGATAGGTGTGTAAACACCCATCTTTTCTACCACTTAATTACTACAATAACCGGACCAAAACGTGTATTTTATGTCTTTTATGTCGGAATTATGCGTGGTTTGTGTTTTTGTTGTAATTTAGGATGAAATTATGAAAAGTGGAGAAAACACGAGAATTCACGGGCATTTACGGCTTTTATTGAAGAAAAAGATGAAAGACGGAGTCGAGAAGTCAAGAGTGGAAAAAGAACGGAAGTCCAAGACCAATTCTGAAGAATTATCGAAGAAAAAGTCAAAAGACGGAAGTTTATCAAAAGCCGAGAAACTCAAGTCTATATTATTGAAGAAATTAAAGACGAGTTCAAAAGATATCCCGAGCCACAAGTCCTTAAAGTCCAAACTTGAAAGAAAGATTAGAAGAAAAGGGCTAATGACGCAATTAATGAAGATTAAATGAAGGAAGGACTTAACCTTGCAATTAACAAGAAATGAAGGAGGGGAGGAGGCTTCCTAATCCTCCCCTATAAATAGATTAGGATTGTTATCATTTGTTTTGTTGGCTAATAGTGACAATTAGTCCTTCCACCTTTAATTACCTTGTCAATTTAAATACTTGCACATTTAATTACCTTGTCTTGCACTTAATTACCATTTTAATTCAAGTAAGTTTTCCCTTTTAATTCTTGTCAAGCTTCATCTTTATCTTGTTAATCTCATTCTTCCTTTCTTAATCTTTATGTTGATTTGTTTATGTTCATGTTCTTAATTTTGGTTGATTTATTTAAGTGGGTTTTGATTATTTTGATCTTTATTATTTGATTAAGTTGTTTTGGATTGATTGTTTATACTTTATATTTGATTATCTATTTGTTTGGTTTAATCTTTTTGTTGATTTGATTGAGTTTCCTTTTGATTCGTGCGTTTAGCTTTTCCTTGTTCTTCGGTTCCACAGTAACTGTTCTTGCCAGACTCGTCCCCAGCAAATATTCCGAATAGGCGTGGAAAATTGTGTTCTATTCGGAACATTTTATTATTCCACATAGAGATTTTTAAGAATTGCTTATTCGGAATATTTTATTATTCCGCGTAGGGATTTTTATAAATTGCTATTCGGAATATTCTGGATATTCCGAATAGGGAAGGTTTTCCGTGTAAGGGATTTATTCCGATTAGGGCAATATTCCGAATAGGGTGACAATATTCCGAATAGAGCACTTTCCGAATAGACCTGGATTTTCCGAATAGGAAGTTTATTCCGAATAGAGCACTTATTCCGAATAGGGACAGATATTCCGAATAGGGAAATATTCCGAGTAGACTAATTATTCCGAATAAGGATAACATTCCGAATAGGAGGATATTCCGCATAGGGCTGGACATTCCGAATAGGCCAACTTTCCGAATAGGGTAATCTTTCCGAATAAGTGACAGTTATTCCGAATAGGCCTAATATTCCGAATAGGGGGTTTATTCCGGATAGGGAAATCTTAGTTTTTAGTTTTCTGCCTTTTCATCTTAAGTTTTCTTTTTCCCGCCTTTTTCCTTAATCGCACTTTAAGTTTATTTGCCTTAGTTTAAGTTTTAGTTTTAGTTGCGTTTTAAGTTTGCCTTAGTCAGATTTAAGTTTGCGTTATTTACTTTATTGCCCTTTAATTTTAGTCTTGCTTTTAAATACTTGCACTTTATCTTTAATTAGACTTAGATTTCACCTTTACTTTAATTGTTTTGCACCCTTTATTTTCAAAACTACAACGACACATCTTTGTTCCACCAAAGTTCAACTGAGTCACACATAAAACATAAAAGTTTTTCAATTCGAAGAGAACCACACAACGAACTTAAATTAATTTTTATACGGCCAAAAACCATGTATCAAATGGCGCCGCTGCCGGCTCTTTTCGTAAAGATCAACAGTTTTTTGTGAGAGACACGTTGCTTTTTGGGATCCGTTCACTTGTGAACGTTATTTTTCTTGCATAAAAAAAAATTCAAAAAAAAAAAAAAAATAAATAAAAAAAAATTCATAAAAACCATAAAAATTAAAAATTTCAAAAATCCAAAAAGATTTTATCTCTATTGTGTATATATATTGTCTTTGTGTTTGGTTTTGTTTTCTTTTGCATTTTCAGGTGTATGCGTACTAGATCTTCTAATTATCAAGAGCCCGAGCCTCAAGAAGATTTAGATATGGCAGGTGTTAACAACAATAATCAACTACCGCACCTCAATAATAATAATAACAACAACAATGCTCTTCCACAGCCCGATCTTCGGACCATGGAGGAACTTTGTCAACCAACAATGTTTGGACGAGGAGGACCGATTGCGCCGATGCAAATCAACGCTCCTGAGTTTTCGTTGAAGCACCACATGATTCAGCAAGTACAAACAAACCCATTTAGAGGATTGCCTGATGATGATGCCAACAAACACCTCGACAAATTCATTACAATCACCCAAAGCATGAAGTTGCCTGGGGCCACAATAGATGTTCTCCGCCTACAACTCTTCCCGCATACCTTATCACATCATGCCGAGAAATGGTTTGATCGTCTCCCGAAGAATTCTATTCACACTTGGGATGACATGACTCAACGCTTTTTGTCGCGCTACTTTCCACCATCCATGGTCACAAGCCTTCGCAATCAGATCAGCGGTTTCATGCAAGATCCCGATGAATCTCTTTTTGATGCATGGGAGAGATATAATGTCTTGATCGACCGTTGTCCAAACCACAACATGCTTCCGGTCACCTTGATCGATACTTTCTACAACGGATTGACTTTTCGAGATCGTGATACGATCAATGCAGCCGCCGGTGGCACATTCATGAAAAGGAGACCCGAGGAGTGTAGAGAGTTAATTGAAAACATGACTACTCATCATAAGAACTGGGATTCTTCTGCTTCTTCTAGAAACAACACGAGAGTCAATGTTTCTTCTACCTCAGCAAACCCTGAGATGACCGAACTCACCCGCATGATGGCTGAAATGAGCAAAAGTATTACGCTTCTCGCTTCAAATCAACAACAACAACAAGTTAAAGCGGTTGCTAATCCTTGTGAAACATGTGGCGGTCCTCACTCATACACTGATTGTCCTTCGACACAAGGAAATCCGGAAAATGTGTATGCAGCTTACGGTAATTATTCACCGGAAAATTACCAAGCTAGACAACAAGGGGATAGAAATCTGCTGAGCTACCGTTCCAACAATTACCTTTCACCCGGTTTTTCTCCTCAAAACCAAAATCCCGCCAACAACTACAATAGAAGCAACCAAATCCCACCTCGTGCTTCTAACCCTTATCAACCACCCACCCAACAACACCCACCCATTAATCCCGATGTTGACACAATCATGAGAACTCAAGGTGAGCAAATCAAGAATCTACAGAGCCAAATAATCAATTTGAAAGGAGATATCTTGAAGCAAGGTAATGACATCCGAACCGAGGTTCGTGATAATCTTCAATCCTCTTTCATCACTCAAACAACTGAATTGAAGAATCTGTTGGCTAGTTTCTTGCCTGAAGCTCAACCTTCTTCTTCTTCGGGTTCTCTACCTTCAAACACCGTCACCAATCCGCGAGCTAATGTGAGTGCTATAACTACGCGTAGTGGAACCACCATTGTCACTCCATCTACCCCACCACCATCAGCTACACCTCCTCCACCACCATGTATCCCTACTCCTCCTACACCTAGTAATAGTGCACCATTACCGTCTCCGCCTCGTCATGACGATGTATCTCGGAAAAACCCGTCAACATCACAACCGTCACCACCTACACCTTCACCTAACCCTTATCAACCTAGAATCCCATACCCTTCTCGTATAGGCAAGACCAATGATCTAACAAAGGAGGACTCGCAAATAACGAAATATATCGGTATGATTTCTCAAATGGGATTCAGCATTAGTTTTCTTGAAGCACTTGTCCACATGCCCAAATTTGCCAAAGCATTTAAGGACTTGCTTAACAAAAAGGAGAAGCTGATTGAACTCGCCAACACACGCTTAAATGAAAACTGCTCTGCAGTTATTCTTAAAGAACTTCCGGAAAAACTAGGGGATCCCGGTCGTTTTGTGTTGCCTTGCGTGTTCAACAAAACTGAAGAATTTACTGCCCTTGCCGATCTCGGGGCTAGTATTAATCTTATGCCATTGAGTGTTTGGAAAACACTATCTTTACCCGACCTCATTCCAACAAAGATGACTCTTGAACTTGCAAATCGCACTCTCGCTTACCCCGTCGGTATAGCTGAAGACGTGTTTATTAAAGTTGGCGCATTTACTTTCCCGGTCGATTTTGTCGTAGTTGATTATGAAATGGACCCTCGTATTCCTTTAATACTTGGTCGACCATTCTTGAGATCCGGACGTGCTTTAGTGGATGTAGCCGAAGGTGAGTTAATCTTAAGAGTCGGGAAAGATTCACAAGTTTTTACAATGGGGCAGCTTACAGACAAATCCTTTGGAGGCCGAGAATCAGTGAATATGATAAATGTGCTCGATGACTTTACCGTCTATGACAATCCTCTATTCGAGTCTTCCACTGATAATCCACTCTTTGAAGATAATGTGGATGATTCTCACTCTACTTTGGACGCTTCTCCCATTTATGATTCACCACCGGTCTTTGATGCTTATGAAGATGATAATTCTAGCTCAGATTCGGATGATTTTGCTTGTACTTCTGAGTATCCCGAGCTGCCCACTTTCGATGATTTTGATGAGGCTGATACTCTCTCGAGCGATTCTTCCCATGATGAAGATCCTCCGCCATCACTCGATCCTACTTTGGACGATTACTCATTCGAGGAAGATTTCTCTGAATTTCTTAACACATACTTCCCTCATGAGAGTGATGCACCTCCTTTGGACTTTGAAGATTATCGTCTTGATCCTACTTTGGATTTGAAGAGCATTTTGTCCAAGGAGAAGAAACCGGTTGACACCGAAATCCGTTGCACTTATGATTTGACACCTCTTTGTCCCACTTCTGAGGACGAGGTTGTGCTTCTTTGCGGATCTTCTTCACACTCGGCTGAGCCGGAGTGCTATTTTCCCCTGAAGGAAAAGGTGTTCGATCCCGGTATTGAAGTCTTTAAGCCATCTCAGTATCCACCTGATGAAATAAAAGGAAAAATCTTTGGAAATTTGGAAGACATGCTTGCACCACTTCATCATTGCTCCTACTGTGCTCCACCACTGCTTAAGGGAACCCTGCCACTTCTCTTTTGGCTTGCCTTGTTCGCCTTAAGCTCTTGCTTATTGATGGATGAAAACTATGTCTTTGATCCGGGTGGATTTGTTTCATGCTACTTCCGTTAATGATCAAGGTCGAGTCAGGCTCACGACTCGGTTAACAAAAACCAAGCGCTTCTTGGGAGGCAACCCATGCATCTATCTTTTCGCTTTCTCTACCATAAGTGTAGGGGGGGACCCCTTTGGATTGCTATTTCCTCCCCTCACTTCTTAATCAGGGATTCGAGCTTCAATGATCCAATCTTGATGATTCTTGACGACCCGTGATTCCGTGTTCTACTTCTTCTCGGTTCTATCCTAAACTCTTTTCGATTCACCATTTTTATATTTTCTCAATATTAATATAGGAATCTCTTTAGTTGTCTTTTCCTTAGCAAGATTTAAACAACGTGCACAATGTCCTAAGTGTAGGGGAGTTTACTCCCACATGCTTAAACATTGAGGACAATGTTTATCTTAAGTGTAGGGGGGACTTCTATCGAAGTTAAGTGGTCTTTTCCTTGTATTTGTCCTCATTTTAACCGGAAAATCAATTTTTCGACATTTTTCAAAAATTTTGATCTATTTTGGCCTATTAGTTTTTCCCGTTTGTATAGTTATTTTTCTTTGCTAGAATAAATGGTTAATAAGTGGTTTTAATTTTCAAACGTTGTGAATCTTTTGACTCAATCCGAGTTTACTCTAGCTAGTATCCTTAACGTGTTTAAATCAAGTTTTGCTAGGCTTTTATATAGGGAGCTATAAAACGCGAAAGTCTTAACTCTCACGGGTTAAGAACAAGAACTTTTCGCAAGTTCCTATAATTGATCCTAGAGAGTCGTTTATCAAGGGAACTTTAAGATGCGATTTCTAAACTTGAAAGAGTCTAAGAATTTGCAAGATCCTATAGGCGACTCGAAAACCAAAAACTTTGATTTAATAGGCTAAGTATCCACGAGTCTCATTACTTGAGATTTTAAACTGTGGAGAACGAGAGATGATAGAGCCAATTATAAGTCGGTATTCTTTCGTGAATTTATGTGAGTTAATTATAAGCCTATTATCCCATCGCTTGCTAATAAATTTATCTGCTAATAAATAAGGTTGTACGATTTGAAAAGTTACTTAGCTTCTAGCCCCAGATCGTTTAAAAGTTGCTCGGTAATGACGAGAGTTCATAGCCAAGGCATAACTTATGAAGCGGGGCGCGAAGATTGGCGAGTCCGAAAAGGCCCTAACAAGGCATGAGGGCTATGTTTTGTTGCTAAAGATCCAAAAGTGATGTGAAGAATCATTTATCGAAAATCAATATGAAGGATCGAGACACACGACGTAAAGCAAACTCCCTAAAATTCATGGAGAAGTGTATCCGAAAAGACCCTAACAAGGTATGAGGATAAATAGATCCAAGTCATAAAAGGAGGCGGATCGTTGTATATCAAAGTCCAAAATAAAGATTGGAGAAAAATGGAGAAGTCGTGGTCCATATATGAAGAATCTCTCAAAAATTTCAAGTGAAGAAATTCCAATTATGAAGAGAAGACCATTATTTCATGAACGTCTCTCAAGATTTGAAGTATGAAGTCGCTGCCAAATATCGGCCCGAGAAAGGTCTCAAATCGCGAACCAAGTTATGCCAAGATATGAACTTTTTGATATCCCGAGAAGCAGTTTTAAAAGATTTGGTCCTTTAGCTAACTATTGATTAAATTGTGCACTTTATTTTCAGACTAAATAATTATCGAAATAAGTCAAACAATGCATCTTCGTGATCATTCAAGACAAATAATAAAATATAAGAGATACCCATAGGAATAAGGGAGTCTAAGTGAATAATTGGCCCACATGAGTTCGTGTTAGTTTACTAACTTATAATAACAATGATCTCGTTTTTAAGCTTGGTTTGGAGAAAGTGAAAAGTTGAGGATGATGATTATTCATGACATTTTCAAAACCCAAGGTATGCTTTTAATTTCTTTATTTTGAAAGTCTTTAATTTCCTATCTCTTTAAATAAAGGCCAACGTGGATTGATTATGATGAAAAGTGTAAACATGCTTTGTAACTAATGCATTGCATGAGGACATTGCAATGGTCAAGTGTAGGGGATTTGATAGGTGTGTAAACACCCATCTTTTCTACCACTTAATTACTACAATAACCGGACCAAAACGTGTATTTTATGTCTTTTATGTCGGAATTATGCGTGGTTTGTGTTTTTGTTGTAATTTAGGATGAAATTATGAAAAGTGGAGAAAACACGAGAATTCACGGGCATTTACGGCTTTTATTGAAGAAAAAGATGAAAGACGGAGTCGAGAAGTCAAGAGTGGAAAAAGAACGGAAGTCCAAGACCAATTCTGAAGAATTATCGAAGAAAAAGTCAAAAGACGGAAGTTTATCAAAAGCCGAGAAACTCAAGTCTATATTATTGAAGAAATTAAAGACGAGTTCAAAAGATATCCCGAGCCACAAGTCCTTAAAGTCCAAACTTGAAAGAAAGATTAGAAGAAAAGGGCTAATGACGCAATTAATGAAGATTAAATGAAGGAAGGACTTAACCTTGCAATTAACAAGAAATGAAGGAGGGGAGGAAGCTTCCTAATCCTCCCCTATAAATAGATTAGGATTGTTATCATTTGTTTTGTTGGCTAATAGTGACAATTAGTCCTTCCACCTTTAATTACCTTGTCAATTTAAATACTTGCACATTTAATTACCTTGTCTTGCACTTAATTACCATTTTAATTCAAGTAAGTTTTCCCTTTTAATTCTTGTCAAGCTTCATCTTTATCTTGTTAATCTCATTCTTCCTTTCTTAATCTTTATGTTGATTTGTTTATGTTCATGTTCTTAATTTTGGTTGATTTATTTAAGTGGGTTTTGATTATTTTGATCTTTATTATTTGATTAAGTTGTTTTGGATTGATTGTTTATACTTTATATTTGATTATCTATTTGTTTGGTTTAATCTTTTTGTTGATTTGATTGAGTTTCCTTTTGATTCGTGCGTTTAGCTTTTCCTTGTTCTTCGGTTCCACAGTAACTGTTCTTGCCAGACTCGTCCCCAGCAAATATTCCGAATAGGCGTGGAAAATTGTGTTCTATTCGGAACATTTTATTATTCCGCATAGAGATTTTTAAGAATTGCTTATTCGGAATATTTTATTATTCCGCGTAGGGATTTTTATAAATTGCTATTCGGAATATTCTGGATATTCCGAATAGGGAAGGTTTTCCGTGTAAGGGATTTATTCCGATTAGGGCAATATTCCGAATAGGGTGACAATATTCCGAATAGAGCACTTTCCGAATAGACCTGGATTTTCCGAATAGGAAGTTTATTCCGAATAGAGCACTTATTCCGAATAGGGACAGATATTCCGAATAGGGAAATATTCCGAGTAGACTAATTATTCCGAATAAGGATAACATTCCGAATAGGAGGATATTCCGCATAGGGCTGGACATTCCGAATAGGCCAACTTTCCGAATAGGGTAATCTTTCCGAATAAGTGACAGTTATTCCGAATAGGCCTAATATTCCGAATAGGGGGTTTATTCCGGATAGGGAAATCTTAGTTTTTAGTTTTCTGCCTTTTCATCTTAAGTTTTCTTTTTCCCGCCTTTTTCCTTAATCGCACTTTAAGTTTATTTGCCTTAGTTTAAGTTTTAGTTTTAGTTGCGTTTTAAGTTTGCCTTAGTTAGATTTAAGTTTGCGTTATTTACTTTATTGCCCTTTAATTTTAGTCTTGCTTTTAAATACTTGCACTTTATCTTTAATTAGACTTAGATTTCACCTTTACTTTAATTGTTTTGCACCCTTTATTTTCAAAACTACAACGACACATCTTTGTTCCACCAAAGTTCAACTGAGTCACACATAAAACATAAAAGTTTTTCAATTCGAAGAGAACCACACAACGAACTTAAATTAATTTTATACGGCCAAAAACCATGTATCAACAGGGAATGAGGTTAAGATACTTAGAAGTGATAATGGTGGTGAGTTTAGAAACCAATTGTTAGATGCCTTCTTTGTTAATAAAGGGATTACTAGGGAGTTTAGCATAGCTAGAACCCCACAGCAGAATGGGGTGGCTGAAAGGAAGAATAGAACACTCATAGAAGCAGCTAGGACAATGTTGGTTGATGCTCATTTTCCCATTGCTTTTTGGGTTGAGGCTGTGAATACTGCCTTTTATGTTCAAAATAGAGCATTGGTCAACAAAATCCATAATAAGACACCTTATGAGCTATTTTGGAATAGGAAACCTAATATAGGTTTTCTTAAACCCTTTGGATGTCATGTAGTGATTGTAGATACTAGTGATGCCTTAGGAAAGTTCAGTGCTAAAGGTGATGCAGGCTACTTTATGGGTTATTCAGTGCAGAGCAAAGGATATAGGGTTTACAATAAGAAAGAAAAATGTATACTTGAAAAAGTACATGTTAAGTTTTTAGAGAGTAAACCTAGTGATCCTGAGAGTGGACCTAATTGGTTCTTTGATCTAGAGTAATACAAAGCTTTTGGCCAAGTATAAAATATTATCGTCCGATCTTTTCGAATTGACTATTGGTTAAGAGTGCGAATCAATTGTTCTTGGTTGAATAATAAATGGTTTGGTTGATTATCTATTTAAAACTAAAAACAGATAATTGTCGTTGAGTAATCATTAAAGCTTTTAAAAATTAGACTAAAAGTTATTTAGAAAAACACTTTGTAAAACTTTAAAACTTAAAAACATGATCTATCGGAATGCACCAAAACTCAAAACCATCAGAATGTGATTAAAACTAGTGATCGGAATAATATAAGTTAGTAACCATCGGAATATCAAAACCACATCTATCAGAATATGATGTCTGTCGGAATGTCCCAGATCGCAATACACTAAACACTTCTGTCGCAATGTGCATCTGTCGGAATACAAGCCATCGGAATGTTTCTATCGTAATAAAATTCTATCAGAATAATGACCAACCTATCGGAATAATGCAATCTCAAATTGGGCAGACTTTCGACTGAAAAGGACCTTAAATCCCGTCGGAATATGCGATCTCAATGAGCGATCGCAATCCCAGATTGAAATAAGGGGGATGACACCAAGTGATCGCAACTAGCTAACCACCCTCCTAATGTGATTAGGAGGGTATTTATAGGCTAAGTGGGAAGTGCATGTGTGGTGTGCTTCCTTCTTTCTTTTCTTCTCGACTCGATTTAATTCTTTGTCTTTTCTCGACGTCATCTCAGGATTTGAACTTGTCTTATTAATTTTCTTCTTTAATTTAGACTTGAGTTCTTCGACTTCATTAAACTTCCGTCTTTAGACTATTTCTTCGATAAATCTTCAGAATAGGTCTTAGACATCCGTTCTTTAAGCACTCTTGATCTCTTGACTTCGTCTTTTCTCGTGTCTCTTCGATAAAAGCCCGTGAAATCCCGTGTTTTCTTCCTTTTTCATCTTTTGGTCCTAAAACACAATAAAAACACAAACCACGCATAATTCCGACTTTTACGACATAAAATACACGTTTTGGTCTGGTTATTATTGGAAATGAGTGGTAAAAGGATAAGTGTTTTCACACTTATTAAATCCCCTACACTTGACCAGTGCAATGCCCTCATGCAATGCATTAATTTTAAAGCACGGTTTACATTTTCCATCATAAATAACCCACCTTGGCCTTTATTAAATACTAAACATTTAAGGAAATTAAGAACATAGAAAACAAGTAAAGAAATCAAAGACTTACATTGGTTTTAGGCTGCCATGAACGTTTATCATCCTCAAGTTTCACGTTCCCCATACCAAGCTTAAAAACGAGATCATTGTTATTGTAAGTTAGCAAACTAACACGAATTCATGTGGGCCAATTATTCACTTAGACTCCCTTATTCCTAGGTGTATCTCTTATATTTTATTTTTGTCTTGAATGATCACGAGGATGCATTTTTTACTTATTTCGATAGTTATTTAAGCTGAAAATAAAGTGGGATGATTTAATCAATAGTTAGCTAAAGGATAAAATCTTTTAAAACTGCTTCTTGGGACCTCATAAAGTTCATATCTTGGCATAACTCGCTTCACGATTTGAAACCTTTCTCGGACCGATATTTGGCAGCGACTTCATACTTCAAATCTTTGAGAGACGTTCTTGAAATTATGGTCTTCTCTTCATAATAGGAATTTCTTCACTTGATGTTTTGAGAGATTCTTCATATTTGGACCACGACTTCTTCATTTTTCTCCAATCTTTATTTTGGACTTTGATATACAACGATCCGCCTCCTTTTAGGACTTGGATCTATTTATCCTCATACCTTTCTAGGGTCTTTTCGGATAGACTTCTCCATGATCTTTTGGGGAGTACTTGCTTTTCGTCGTGTGTCTCGATCCTTCATATTGATTTTTGATAAATGATTCTTCACATCACTTTTGGATCTTTAGCAACAAAAGGTAGCCCTCATGCCTTGTTAGAGCCTTTTCGGACTCGCCAATCTTCGCATCCCGCTTCAATAAGTTATGCCTTGGCTGTGAACTCTAATTAATACCGAGCAACTTTTAAACGATCTTGGGCTAGAAGCTAAGTAACTTTTCAAATCGTACAACCTTATTTATTGCAGATAAATTTATTAACAAGCGATGGGAGAGTAGGCTTATAATCAACTCACATAAATTCACGAAAGAATACAAAACTTATAATTGACTCTATCATCTCTCGTCCTCCACAGTTTAAAATCTCAAGGAATGATACTCGTGGATGCTTAGCCAATTAAATCGAAGTTTTGGGTTTTCGAGTCATCTATAGGATCTTGCATCTTCTTATACTCTTTCAAGTTTAGAATTTGCGTTTTAAAGTTCCCTTGATAAACGACTCTCTAGGATCAATTATAGGAACTTGCGAAAACTCCTTGTTCTTAACCCGTGAGAGTTAAGACTTTCGCGTTTTAAAGTTCCCTATATAAAAGCCTAGCAAAACTTGACTTAAACACGTTAAGGATACTAGCTAGAGTAAATTTAGATAAGTAAACTCGGGTTGAGTCAAAATATTAACGACTTTGAAAAATTTAAAACCATTTATTGCAAATTTATTCTAGCAAAGAAAGTAAATAACGATAACAAAGGAAAACTACAAGGCCAAAATAGATTAAATATTTTGAAAAATGTCGAAAAAACAAATTTTCCGGTTAAAATGAGGGCAAATTCATGGAAAAGACCACTTACTTCGATAGAAGTCCCCCTACAATTGATATAAACATTGTCCTCAATGTTTAAGCATGTGGGAGTAAACTCCCCTACACTTATGACATTGTGCACTTTGTTTAAATCTTGCTAAGGAAAGGACAACTATAGTGATTTTCAATGTGAACATATAAGATATGAAAAATTGAATCATGACAGTTTAGGATAGAACCAGGAAGACGGGAACACGGAATCACGGTTTGTCAAAAGTCATCGAGGTGCTCTTTGAAGCTTGAATCCCTGCAGAGAATAAGAAACAAGACAACAACACATACGGGGCTCCCCCTACACTTATTATGAAAGCGGTAAATGATAGATCACGGGTTGCCTCCCGAGAAGCGCTTGTTTTTGTTTACCGAGTCACGAGCCTGACTCGACCCAAAACTAGTTCATGGGAAACGTGGTGAGGGATGGAATCATCTCATGAGAGATGTCCTTACCAAAGTACAGCTTCAAACGCTGGCCATTCACCTTAAAATTAGGCCCATTTGGCTGAGAAAGCTCAATGGTGCCATATGGAAAGACTTTGGTGATGGTGAATGGACCAGACCAGCGGCTCTTCAACTTGCCAGAGAAAATCTTCAACCGAGAGTTAAAGAGTAAAACTTGATCACCAACATGGAACTCTCAGTTCTTAATTCTTGCATCATGGATGATCTTGGTCTTCTCCTTGTAGATCAGTGAATTCTCGTAAGCTTCATTCCTCAGTTCATTAAGCTCGTTGAGTTGAATCTTTCGAAGATCACCAGCTTTGATGATGTCGAAGTTAGCCCACTTCAAGGCCCAATATGCCTTATGTTTCAGCTCGATGGGGAGGTGGCATGCTTTCCCGTACACAAGACGATAAGGTGTACAACCAATCGGGGTCTTATATGCGGTACAGAAAGCCCACAGAGCATCATCTAACTTATCTGCCCACGCGGCACGATGCTCTCCCACAGTACGTTCCAGAATTCGCTTCAATCCACGGTTGGGAATCTCGGCTTACCCATTAGTTTGGGGATGATAGGCGGTGGAAAGACGATGATTAACACCATACTTAGCCATGACTGGTGCAAATTGATCATTGCAAAAATGAGTCCCGCGGTCACTGATGATAGCACAAGGAACACCGAATCGAGCAAAAAGCTGCTTCAAAAAGTTCACAACTACCCTCGCATCGTTCGTAGGAAGAGCCTTGGCTTCAACCCATTTAGAAACGTAGTCAACGGCTACGAGGATGTACTTGTTACCTTTAGATGATGGAAATGGCCCCATAAAGTCGATACCCCATACATCAAAGATTTCACATTCTTGTATGAAATTTTGAGGCATCTCATCTTTATGTGTGATCTTGCCTTGGCGTTGGCAAGCCTCATAATGCTTAACCATTTCGTGAGCGTCACGATAAATGGTGGGCCAATAGAATCCAGAGTCAAACACTTTCTTAGCGGTGTAGTCGGGACCAAAGTGACCATCGGTGGGTCCTTTCTGGCAAGCATCAAGGATTTGTAAAGCTGCCGGCCCATCAACACATCGACGAATGATCAGATCAGCACATTATTTGAAGAGATAAGGGTCATCCCATAAGTAAGTCTTAACATCTTTAAAGAACTTCTTCTTTTGTTGGGATGTTAACCCTTTGATGAGAATACCACCCGCTAAGTAGTTTGCAATGTCCGCAAACCACGGGGTGTCATCAAGATTGGAGTGAATAGACATTAAGGTCTCAAGGGGAAAAGAGTCATTGATCTCTTGGTTCGGATGATCCCCTTGATAAGGATCCTCAAGTCTACTCAGATGATTCGCTGCTAGGTTTTCGGCTCCCTTTTTGTCACGAATTTCAATGTTGAATTCTTGAAGGAGCAAAACCCAACGAAGAAGTCTTGGCTTAGAATCTTGCTTAGTTAACAAGTACTTCAACGCGGAGTAGTCGGTAAACACGATGGTGGTGGAAAGGACAAGATAGGGGCGGAATTTTTCAAAAGCATACACTACAGCTAAAAGCTCTTTTTCGGTAGTGGTATAATGCAATTGAGCCCCCGTCATTGTCTTGCTAGAGTAATGGATTGGTTGGAAGTGTTTATTCTCTCTTTGGCCCAAAACCGCTCCAATGGCAAAGTCGCTAGCATCGCACATCAATTCAAAAGGTAGCTCCCAATTAGGGGTGACCAAGACCGGTGCCTTAGTTAGCTTATCCTTGAGAAGATTGAAGGCTTCAATACACTCTTTGGAAAAGATAAAAGGAGTATCTTTTTCCAAGAGGTGGGTCATCGGGCGAGCGATTTTAGAAAAGTCTTGAATAAATCGACGATAGAAGCCCGCATGACCAAGAAAACTTCTCACACCCTTCACGGTTGAAGGTGGAGGTAATTTGTCTATGACATCCACTTTAGCACGGTCCACTTCAAGACCGACTTTTGAGATTTTGTGTCCTAGCACAATGCCTTCTTTTACCATGAAATGGCATTTTTCCCAATTCAGAACAAGGCGAGTGTCTTCACACCGCTTAAGCATGCGTTCCAAATTGGCAAGGCACGTAGAGAAGGAATCACCATAGACCGAGAAATCATCCATGAAGACTTCCCTAGTTTCTTCAACCATGTCATGGAAGATAGCCATCATACACCTTTGGAATGTCCCATGAGCATTGCACAAGCCGAAAGGCATTCTTTTGTAAGCAAAGGTTCCATAAGGACAAGTGAATGTGGTTTTCTCTTGGTCTTGGGGATCGATGGGTATTTGAAAATAACCCGAGAAATCATCTAAAAAGCAGTAATAGTCATTACCCGCTAGACGTTCAAGCATTTGGTCCATGAAAGGAAGGGGAAAATGATCCTTTCTCGTAGCATTATTGAGTTTGCGATAGTCTATACAAACTCTCCACCCTGTAACGAGACGAGTAGGAATCAACTCGTTGTTTTCATTGGGAACAACGGTGATTCCGCCCTTCTTAGGCAAACAATGGACGGGACTAACCCACGGTGAATCTGAGATAGGATAGATCATTCCTGCATCAAGAAGTTTGATAACCTCTTTTTTTATTACGTCATGGATCTTAGGATTCACCCTTCTTTGGCTTTGAATAGTGGGTTTAAAGTCGTCCTCCGTGAGAATTTTATGTGTGCAAAAGTGAGGATCAATTCCACGAATATCGGAGATTTTCCAAGCAATCGCTCTTTTGTGATTCTTCAGCACGGCGATAAGTCGGGATTTTTCTTCTTTTTTCAAGTCCTTAGCGATGATGATGGGTGACTTCTTGTTGTATTCTAGGAAAACGTACTCGAGATGAGACGGTAAGTCCTTAAGTTCTAAATCCGAAGGATTTTCGATGGAAGGCTTAGTCAAATTCGGTTCATCGATAGAGATATCCTTAGGAGATGGTGGAGAAATATGGTCCTCATTGAGAAGTTTCTCAATGGTATGAATGTCTTCATCCCAATTGGAGGGAGAATCGTCATATTGCAAATCCACATCTCCCAGAGTTGCTTCAAATTCTTTCAAGAGGAAATCACTTTATCCAAATGGAGTTAGTGATGGAGCAATAGAGGCAACGGTCTCAACAGTGGGTAGAGAAGAAGAACCACTTTTACAAGCGTCTTTGAAATGTTCTTCACAAGCCGCATCAAGAACGTCAATGAAATTAACACTCTCGTTTTCAGAAGGCTGCTTAGAAAGTTTACCCATGTTGAAGACGATTTTATCGTCACCAACTCTCATGATTAATTCGCCAGCGGCTACATCAATGAGAGTGCGACCGGTCCTCAAGAATGGACGTCCAACAATTAATGGAACACGGGGATCCATTTCATAGTCAACGACAACAAAATCCGCCGGAAAGGTGAATTTGTCGACGCCGACGAAGACATCTTCGGCTATCCCCACAGGATAAACAACCGTATGGTTAGCTAATTCCAAAGTCATTCGGGTGGGGACTAGCTCGGGTAGAGACAATTGTTTCCAAACGCTTAAAGGAATTAAGTTTATACTAGCACCTAGATCGGCTAGGGACATACAATTCTCTACCCCAGGAAAGTTGCAAGGAATCAAGAAACGACCCGGATCACCAAGTTTGGTTGGTAATTTCCTTAAGAGGACGGCAGAGCAATTCTCATTAAGTTGGGTCTGAGCGATATCAAGGAGTTTCTCCTTATCACTGAGGAGATCTTTAAACATTTTGGCGTACTTCGGTATGTGAGCGAGAGCCTCAGCAAAGGAGATATTGAAATTCAGTTGTTTAAACATTTTGAGAAAGTTAGAAACCTGAATATCATCCTTGTTCTTCAATTTCTCTTTCCTCAACCTCAAAGGATAAGGTATATTGGGTTGATATGAAGGCTTTGGGATAGAATTCTCACGTACATCCTTGGGTGGTGGATGGGTAGAAGTAGAAGGTGGCGGAATATAAGGTGGAGGAATAGAAGAAAGAGGATTTGGAGAAGTAGACTCGTTTTCCTTTGTCACAATCACCAGCGTAGGTGTAGGAAGCTCGGGTTCCTTTAAACCTTTTCCACTTCGAGTCATAATTGCTTTCATCTCCCCTCTTGGATTAGCAACGGTATTACTCGGAAGAGAACCCGATCCAGAGGCTTGATTACTTGGGAAGAAACTAGCCATCATGTTCCTTAAGTCATTCGTTTGACTTGACAAAGTGTTTCGCATATCAGCTCTAAGATCATTCCCTTGCTTCACCATATCTGCTTTCATGTTGGCCATTTCCCGCTGAAGATTTTGCACTATCGCATCATTAGTCCTCATGTAAGTTTCAACCTCTTGGTGTAATGCAGTGGGTTGGTTGGGAGGAGCATTGTAAGCAGGTCGTTGATAAGCAGGTTGTTGGTAAACTTGGTTGTTTCTTTGAGGTGGATATGGGTTTCTTTGGTTTTGATATGGAGTTGGAGCACGATGTTGGTTTTGATTGTTGCGATTGAGGTTGTTTGGGTTTTGTGGGGGAAAAACGGGTGGTGAAAGAAAGTTGTTTGAGCGATATCTGAGCAAGTTGCGGTCACCTTGAGGACGTGCTTGATAGCCTCCTGGAGAATAGGTACCGTTGGCGGCATACAGATTTTCCGGATTGTCGTGAGTCGAAGGACAATCGGTGTATGAGTGAGATCCCCCGCATATATCACATGATTGAGTCAAAGCACTAGCTTGGGCAGTGATAGCTTTGGTATTGTTGGCGGCTTGGAGAGCAAGTGATTCAACAAGCGAAGTAAGCTTATCAATTCTCTTGTCGCTCTCATTAGTGCTAGCACTAGCCACATTGGTCCGAACACTCTTGGTTTGCACTCTAGACTTGTTCTCAATAATATCCCAAGCGGCATTAGAAGACTTAACCAAAAGATTACCCCCCGAGGCACTATTTAGTGAATCTTGGTCATTCATGATTATACCATTGTAAAAAGTATTAATTTGGTGCACTTTGGTAAAAACTTGTTGTGGACACTTTCTTAAAAGTTCTTTAAAACGGTCCCAAGATTCACTAAAAGTCTCATCGTACTTTTGTTCAAAAGTAATGATTTCATTCCGCAAAGCGGTAGTACGAGAGGGTGGGAAAAAGTAGTTGATAAATTTGGTCTCTAAATCCGTCCACGTAAGAATACTTTGTGGCGTTTCCTTATCAAGCCAATGTCGGGCTTGTCCTTCTAAGGAGAAAGGAAAAAGTTGCAAGCGAATTACCTCTTGTGAAACCCCATTATACTTAACCGTATTAGTGAGTTGAAGAAACCTCTTAATATGGTCATGAGGATCATCAATTGAACGCCCCAAGAATGGTTGAGTAGAGACCATTTGAATGAAGCCGGATGTGAGCTCAAAGTTGTTGGCTCCAATCGCGGGTATGACAATAGCATCATGGTTGCCCTCTACATGTGCTTGCAAAAGTTCGATCATTGGACGATTGTCCGGTAGAGGTTCATTGTTGTCATTATTCATGTTGGGTTGAGGTGGATTATTATTATTGTTGTGTACACCGGCCATGTCTAAGTTATCGAGAGTCTCGGGCTCGGGATAAGACGTTGATAGAGTGTGCATACACCTGCAAAAAGAAAAGAAAATATACAAGAAATATTTATGGTTTTTTATGTTTTTTTTTTTGTATTTTTGAAAATTTTATATTTTTTAGGATTTTTTGAAAATTTTTAAAGCAAGGAAAATAACGTTCAAAGATGAACGGATCCCAAAATCCAACGCGTCTCTCACTAAAAACCGTTAATCTTAATGAAAAGAGCCGGCAGCGGCGCCATTTAATACAAAGCTTTTGGCCAAGTATAAAATATTATCGTCCGATCTTTTCGAATTGGCTATTGGTTAAGAGTGCGACTCAATTGTTCTTGGTGGAATAATAAATGGTTTGGTTGATTATCTATTTAAAACTAAAAACAGATAATTGTCGTTGAGTAATCATTAAAGCTTTTAAAAATTAGACTAAAAGTTATTTAGAAAAACACTTTGTAAAACTTTAAAACTTAAAAACATGATCTATCGGAATGCACCAAAACTCAAAACCATCGGAATGTGATTAAAACTAGTGATCGGAATAATATAAGTTAGTAACCATCGGAATATCAAAACCACATCTATCGGAATATGATGTCTGTCGGAATGTCCCAGATCGCAATACACTAAACACTTCTGTCGCATTGTGCATCTGTCGGAATACAAGCCATCGGAATGTTTCTATCGTAATAAAATTCTATCGAAATAATGACCAACCTATCGGAATAATGCAATCTCAAATTGGGCAGAGTTTCGACTGAAAAGGACCTTAAATCCCGTCGGAATATGCGATCGCAATGAGCGATCGCAATCCCAGATCAGAATAAGGGGGATGACAACAAGTGATCGCAAAGTAAAACCCTCAATGGGTTATTGCGATACAAACAGGTAACCGTCGGAATGTGGAATCTTCAAAATATTGCGATGAACACAAAATTAATCCGAAAATGGTGGTAAGCTTAAAACTCAATAAGCACATACAATAAGCTACTTTATCCGAACCTTAATCAACTCAATAAGCTTAAATTTTTGCAACTTTCAAAACTCAAAATAGGCAAACTTAATAAATCGAATCTTTTTTTTAAACACTAAACTTTTTAAATAATCCGAAAATGCAATAAGCTAAAACATTAAATAAGCCAATAAGCATAAAGAGCTTATAGCCTATACGTATGAGAGCTTATGTAGGAACAAGAAATATTAACCATTTAATCATGAAATCATCAAATCAAACGTGTGAGGTGTAATATTCAGATCAAAAAGTTAAAGTAAACCAAGAAATGTAGAAAGAGATTAAAGAACAAAAGCTTAAACTTTAACTTGATTAATGAAATTGAAATACAAAAAGCTTAAACTTGAAAGATTAAAGGAAAGAAAAGATGAAAAAAACTTAGTGAGAGAAAGTTTGGAACTTTCTCTCTCTAAAAACTAGAAAGGAAAAAAATTAAAAGTGCAACTAGCTAACCACCCTCCTAATGTGATTAGGAGGGTATTTATAGGCTAAGTGGGAAGTGCATGTGTGGTGTGCTTCCTTCTTTCTTTTCTTCTCGACTCGATTTAATTCTTTGTCTTTTCTCGACGTCATCTCGGGTTTTGAACTTGTCTTAATAATTTTCTTCTTTAATTTAGACTTGAGTTCTTCGACTTCATTAAACTTCCGTCTTTAGACTATTTCTTCGATAAATCTTCAGAATAGGTCTTGGACATCCGTTCTTTAAGCACTCTTGATCTCTTGACTTCGTCTTTTCTCGTTTCTATTCGATAAAAGCCCGTGAAAGCCCGTGTTTTCTTCCTTTTTCATCTTTTGGTCCTAAAACATAATAAAAACACAAACCACGTATAATTCCGACTTTTACGACATAAAATACACGTTTTGGTCTGGTTATTATTGGAAATGAGTGGTAAAACAATAAGTGTTTTCACACTTATTATAGAGCCTTTATCTAGAACCTTGAATTATATGGATGTTTCTAATCCAGACATTGTGAAAAAGGATTCAAATGTTGTGGAAGAACCTATTGTTGAAATTGCAGGTAAACAGGTTGACAAGGAAGAAGGATCACATGTAGTCAAATCAGACCACATACTTGAGTATGTTACCATTCCTATATGGACTGATGGATTTGCACTAGCTGCTGCTGCTGATAAGGAGAAAGTTGGTCTACAAGAAAAGCCAGTTAATGAAAACATGCATGAATCTTCAAACGCTGATAAAGGAAAATCCGACGCTGACAGGCCAAATTCAGGCGTTGATAGCTCAAACGCTGGCAACCCATTTGACCATTTATTATCTTCCAATACTTTTGAACAAGGTAAACCTTCCATATTTCATTAAGAGGTTCATTCTAGTGATGATGGAGGAGGATATGAAGATGATATTGGCAACATGGAGACTGAGATTAAAGACAACACACTTATTGAAGGAGGAACACTTACAACTACTATAAAAAATCATCCTCCTTCTCTAATCATTGGTGATGTTTTTTCTCCTATTCAAACACGAAGGTCTCATCAGACTCAAGGAGGTTTTATTGCCAATATCCACAAGAAGGTTGATACCCCTCTTGTACAGGCATGTATGTTTGCTTGTTTTATGTCACAACAAGAACCCAAGATGATTTTTGATGCTCTCAAAGAACCAAGTTGGGTGGAAGCAATGCAAGATGAGCTTCACCAATTTGCTATTCAGGATGTGTGGGAGTTAGTGGATTGTTTAAGGTATGTATGACCTATTGGGACACGTTGGGTTCTTAGAAACAAGAAAGATGAAAGAGGCATTGTGGTCAGAAACAAGGCACGTTTAGTTGCTCAAGGCTATACATAAGAAGAGGGAATAGACTATGAAGAGGTTTTTGCACCTGTTGCAAGGATTAAAGCAATAAGGATTTTCCTAACCTATGCTTCTTGCATGGGCTTCACAGTTTATCAAATGGATGTGAAGAGTGCCTTTCTTTATGGCATAATTGTAGAGGAGGTTTATGTGATGCAGCCTCCTGGTTTTGAAGATTCAGAACATGTAACACTCTCATTTTTCGTATCGGTACAGCGGAAGGGTCTTTCAGAGTGTTACGGGATAGCACAATAACTCCAATCATAGACAACACATAAAAATGGTTGTACAAGGTTTAACAAACATTCATTCGATAAAAAGTTTCAAAAGCGTACAACAGGTCCCAAATTATACAGGTCATTAAGTTTACAAAACACAGATCGAATGAACATTTTTAATATTAAGTGGGCCATCAGAGTCGATCTCCATCCGGATTACCTTCAAGCACCTGAGATAAAAACATGCAAAAATCATATCACCGAATGCCGAGTGAATTCATAGAGTTTGATAAAAACCGTTATATAAAACAATCATTTAAAATCAGAACACAATCATAATATCAGAAGTAAGTCCTCATATTGCTAGTCAGGCAATATATATCAAGCATACATCTTAAACCGTCCATGAGACCGTAGTCTCTATATTACCATGATAGGTAATATATTCATCGTAATGGCTTCGTTATCGTTTATTATTTATGTTTTATAGCATACGTTGTATAGGATTATTATTAGCCGCATGACATTGTTACCTTACTGTGAAAACAGCGGGCCGCGAACCCGACAAACAATTTTCCCATCTAAGTTAGCGTGTCGTCACAAAAATCACGCTATGGAATCTTCTCATACATAAATTCGCTTACCAATCAATGTGGTACGACGGGGATCAACCGTCAAGGCGCGAACTGGGGTGATCGTCCCCAAATAGTACTATCAAATGCATAAGCGTCTACCAAATCCCGGTAGTTCACAATTCATGCTAATGGGACTTTAAGTGACATAACCTAACTACTAATAATCTTTTTAGTCTCGAATATAGGGTCATAGCATCATTCGGGTCCATATCATTTAGCATACAATCGGGACTACTTGTGTTCTATTTTTATAAAAATCTAGCATGTTATCTCCCTCGCGGGTTTACAAATCATTTTATAAAACATTTAAAAGAGTGCGAGGCTATGAACTCACGTTGTTAATGAAAGGCGGATTATCGGCTACGGGCGTGCTTCGGTCACGGAAACCTATATAAATAATAATCGGTCTTAGACTCGGTCCAATGACTTTTATCAAAATAACAATATACATATGATGATTTTGTACATATGATGATGATCAAGTGGGTTTATACATCCTTGTTTACTCATTTTAGCGTTTACGTTTTGGTAACGTCTTACTAGTTTGCTAGTCTTAACTATTTATCCATTTTAAGTCCATTAAGCCTTTTATAAGTTCTTTAACTTGTTTTTATCCCTTTTATACCTATATGAACAGTATGTATACTTTCCATGTTGGGCCCAAATGGGTTAAGCCCAATAAGCTCTTTTTACAAGTTTTTATCTTATTAAGTCCAATTATTAGTCCAATATGTTTAGTTAGCTCGTAAATGTCCGTAATTCTTATAGTTCGGGTTTTATCGGTTTTTACTTGTATTAGTTACCTATACGTCAGTATATGACTTTTATAAACTTTACATTAGACGGGTTTGGTCGTCTAAGTTTTATTTGGCGAAAAACGTTAATTTTACGGCGATAGCCGAAAAAGTCGTAAAAATCAAGTTTATAGTTTTTATTACTTATAAATATTATTTTTACCACCATTTATATAATTTACCCATTTAATTAACCTTTTATACATTTATATAAATAAGTTTTATAAGTTATTGGGTTTATATTTTTACATTTTATACATTATAATGTGAGTGCTTATATAATAATAATAAACATTATTTCCAAAAATCTGATTTTTAACTTCATGTTCACCATTTTTAACATATCTAGAGTTCTATAATGAATTAGAAGCTCATTTTTGGATGACATGTTCTTCATATTATGTGCTACATTTAACTTAGTTATAGCTACTGCCCATTTTGAGTTTAAGTTGCCTTAACAGTCCCTACAAAACTGCTTATTCAGATTACACCACCTAACTTGTTTTGATTATATTTCACTCATTATTTTGATTCCATTGCATGGCCAACTCTCACATGTGTATAACATCATCTACTTACTGTAAATGGATCAAACCATGCAATTTTATCAGTTCATCTTTTAGTTTTCTACTGTTTTTATACAGCCAACTAAATAATCAAGATTTTAGCTTCATTTCTTATGGTTATCATCATTTTTAAGCATATTTATCAACACTTGATCCCCACACAACATTTTTATCATCATATATACATCATATACATATACAAAATGAAAGAAAATACATTTGTTCTTTACAAAATAACAAGAGAAAAATGGAGAGGATGATCTTCTTTACCAACCAAGTGGATTTCTTGTTTTAGGAAGACAAGAACTTGATGAACACAACAAGTATCTCCAAGACCATCAAATATCAAGAACATAGGTTGGAAAATCAGCCCTAGGACATAAGAAAATCACCTCCAAAGATGCTAATATGGCCACCAAATGATCAAGGCTTCAAGAATACTCCTTAATAGAGCTAGTAAACATGTGGTTTATAGCTAGAAAAGATCAAATGGGGTGTTTGTTGGTTTATTTGGGACGGCACAAGGGTGAGGGTTGAGAGAGTTTTGAGAGAAATTTGCAGGTAAGTAAATGGTATAATGAAACAAGTAGCTAGTTTTGATGTTAAGTGGTAAAGAGTTAGCTTAACATGTAAGCTTAGGCTTACACTTGGAAGGTGTTAGCTAAACTTGATGCCACCTTGTGTTGTGGTGTCAAGTTGGTCGTTCCATATAGCTAGTGGGGTGGGAGAATGTGTTTTGTCCCATCTCACTAGTTTACGGGTATTTCTCGATTCTAGTTTTTTTTATTTGCGTGCCCTCGGGTCATTTTACGAAAAACGTTTTTATAAATTATGAATCAACGTCACAAAACGAATCCAATAAAAATTGTCTCATCAAAAACGGAGTTCAAAAACGTAAATACGTAATCCTAAGGTTTCCGGTTTAGTCGTAAAAGACGCCAAATTATGCACGTAAGCCCAAATTTAAATCCGTAAATTGTGAGTTCGTCAACCAACACAAAAATAAGTTTCAAAATATTATACGAGAAAATATTTAACTACCTGAAAATGTTAGATTGTCACAGCTTTTCCTCCTAAAAGGGATCAACGTCCTCGTGATCCATTTCATTTGGATGTCCGTTTCTTATTGAAATCGAAGAGGTGCGGATATTTCTTCCACACTTCATCCTCTCGTTCCCAAGTATACTCCGGTCCATGCTTTGAATTCCATCGGATTTTGACAATAGGTATCCGACTTTGTTTCAGTTGCTTTACCTCACGGTCCATAACTTCTACGGGCTCTTCGATAAAATGCAACTTCCCATCTATTCGAACCTTACCTAACGAAATTTTCTCATCACTCACTGCTAGAAATTTCTTCAGATTAGATACATGGAATGTGTTGTGAACACCATGAAGTTCTGGGGGTAACTCTAGTTTGTAAGCCACCGGACCTACTCTAGATAAAATCTTAAAGGGTCCAATATAACGGGGATTCAATTTTCCTCGTTTTCCAAATCTTATAACGCCTTTCCATGGCGATACTTTCAACATTACTCGGTCACCCACTTCAAACTCCATTGGCTTCCGCCGCACATCCGCGTAACTCTTCTGTCTACTACGGGCAGTCAACAACCTCTTCTTAATCTGAACTATCATCTCCGTAGTCTCCCGGATCAATTCCGGTCCCGTGAGTTGGGTATCCCCAACTTCACTCCAACATACAGGAGATCTACACTTCCTACCATACAAAGCTTTAAACGGTGCAGCCTTAATACTAGAATGGTAACTGTTGTTATACTAAAACTCTGCTAACGACAAATGTTTATCCCAATTCTTACCAAAATCTAACACACAAGCTCTCAACATATCTTCTAGTGTTTGTATCGTCCTTTCACTCTGCCCATCAGTCTGGGGGTGATAAGCAGTGCTCATATCGAGATTCGTTCCCAAAGATCTTTGGAGAGATTTCCAAAAATTCGATGCGAATCTAGGATCTCGATCTGAAATGATCGATACAGGCACTCCATGCTTGCATACAACATTATCAAGGTATATTCGAGTCAGCTTCTCCAGTGAGAACTGCTCCTTAACCGGAATGAAGTGTGCTGATTTGGTCAGTCTATCGACAATAACCCAAATTGAATTGTTTCCAGATGATGTTCTAGGAAGCTTGGTGATAAAGTCCGTCGTAATTCGCTCCCACTTCCATTCAGGAATCATTGGTTGTTGAAGTAGTCCTGATGGCTTTTGATGTTCCGCTTTGACTCTAGCACAAGTCAAGCATTGAAGAACATACATAGCTATGTCAGCTTTCATATTCGGCCACCAGTACAACTTCTTCAAATCATGGTACATCTTATCAGATCCCGGATGAATGGAATACTTAGATATATGGGATTCTAACATAATCAAATCTCTTAAGCCTCTAAACTTAGGTATCCACATACGACCTCTTAAGCATTTCACTCCATCAACTCTAACCTCTAAAGGATCTCCTTCTCCTCGGAACCCTTCATTAACAAAATTCTCCTTCTTACAAGCTTCTATTTGCGCATTTCTAATTTGCTCAGGCAAATTATTGTGCACGGTCAAGACTAGAGAACGCACCCTGATAGGCTCTCTATCTTTCCTACTTAACGCATCGGCAACAACATTGGCTTTTCCTGGGTGATATTTTATATCACAATCATAATCACTTAACAACTTTATCCATCTTCGTTGCCTCATGTTCAATTCCTTCTGGTCGAGAATATACTGTAGGCTTTTGTGATCGGTGAATACCGTACACTTGGTGCCATAGAGATAATGTCTCCACAACCTAAGAGCAAAGACTACAGCTCCTAACTCAAGATCATGAGTAGTATAATTCTCCTCATTCTTCCTTAATTTCCTAGAAGCATAAGCTATCATTTTCTCTCGCTGCATCAAAACAGCTCCATAACCTCTAAGAGATGCATCACAATACACTACAAAATCTTCACTCCCGTCGGGTAATGATAAGATCGGCGCACTACATAATTTTTGCTTCAATGTCTGAAATGCTCCATCTTCATCACTTCCCCAAACGAAAGGTTTATTCTTCTGAGTAAGCTTAGTCAAGGGTTTAGCTATCAAAGAAAATTCTTTAATGAATCGCCTATAATAGCCAGCCAATCCTAAGAACTGTCGCACTTCCGTTGGCGTTGTCAGTGCAGACCAATTCTTAATAGCTTCAACCTTTGCAGGATCAACATGAATTCTATCTCTGTTAATCACATGACCAAGAAATTGCACAGAATCTAACCAGAAATTACACTTTGAAAACTTAGCATACAACCTTTCATCCTTCAACAAATTCAAAACAATCCTCAAATTTTCTCTATGTTCATCTTCATTCTTAGAATAGATTAGAATATCGTCAATAAACACAATCACAAATTTATCCAAGTAGGGCTTGCACACTCGATTCATTAAATCCATGAAAACCGCAGGTGCGTTAGTTAACCCAAATGGCATTACTTGAAATTCATAGTGTCCATAACGAGTTCTAAATGCAGTTATAGGAATATCTTCTTCACGGACGCGAAGTTGGTGATATCCTGACCGCAAATCTATCTTAGAATACACACTAGATCCTTGCAGTTGATCAAACAAATCATCAATCCTAGGTAAAGGATATCGATTTTTAATTGTCAACTTATTCAGTTCCCTATAATCAATACACATACGAAAAGATCCATCCTTCTTCTTAACGAACAAGACTGGAGCTCCCCAAGGCGACGAGCTCGGTCGAATAAAACCTTTATCAGACAACTCCTTAAGTTGCTCAGATAACACTTTAATTCAGAAGGGGCTAATCGGTAAGGCGCACGTGCCACCGGTGCAGCACCAAGAATTAAATCGATTCGAAACTCTACTTGCCTTATCGGTGGAAGTCCGGGTAAATCTTTAGGAAATACCTCAGGAAATTCACAAATATAGGTACATCTTCCAATCGTTTCTCCCTAGACTCATTCCCGGTCACTTGAGCTAAGAATAACTCACAACCGTTCCTGATGTACTTTTGGACTTTAATACATGAAACGATCTTCAAACGGGATTCACCTCGACTACCATCAATTACTAACGTCCTATTCCTAAGAGGAATCTTGACCTTCTTCTCTCCACATAAAATAGTAGCATTATTCAACGACAACCAATCCATACCAATAATAATATCAAAACTACCTAATTCTATAAACATCAAATCAATCGGAAAGGAATGGTTTAAGAGATTTAGAGAGCATCCATCTAATAGCTTATTAGTTTTCACTAATTTACCATCAGCCAATTCCACCTCGTAACTGGTACTTATCTCAACAGGTTCAATATCAATAAGGGCACTAAATTTAGTGGATACAAAGCTCATATCGGCACCCGAATCGAATAAACCAACAACATAATGATTGTTGAGTAAAAACGTACCGGTAACGACATTCGGATCCTCTTTCTTCACCTCAATTGTTCCAAGTTGGTAGATACCACCCTGGGGGTTTCTTCCAGGTACAATCGCTTTCAACTTGGGGCATTCCGATTTCCTATGACCTTCTTTATTACAGTAAAAGCAAATGGTTCCCTTCTTACACCTTTCAACCTTGTGCCAAGCTTTCCGCAATTTCGGCACTTCCAGCAGTCGCCAGCATGCCTCTTGTTGCCACACTTAGGACATCTATCATCGTTGCGCGGTGCATTGTTGGTAAGAGCATTTGCATTCCCCTTTCTCTTGTTCTGACGGCGATTGAAATTCTTCCTATTATCACCTCTATCTACACGATCACCATCTCCCTTTCTTTTCTCACCTACACGGGCTTCATCTTCCTTATCCTGAATTATCTGTCCAATGAGTTGGTAGGCCATTCGAACAGCATCATCAATGGTCAGTGGTTTCGATGATGTCACGTCCCCCCGGATATTCCTGGTCAACTCTTTCACATATTGCTCAATTCGGATCTCTTCGGGTTCAACCAATCGAGGACATAGCAAGGCCAACTCATAGAATCGGTTCGTGTAACTATCAATGTCCACACCTTTCATTCTCAAATGAATCAACTCCTGTTCTAACCTAATGATCACACTACGAGGACAAAATTCCAAAGTCATCCACTTCTTAATTTCAGCCCAAGGAGTAGCATTAGCAGCATCAAGACCCATGAAAGCAATTCTCTCGTTCCACCAAGTCAACGCACGACCTTTAAGAGTAGCCATAGCAAAAGTCACCTTATCTTCCTCTTTACACTTACTAATCCTAAACACCGATTCAATCTTCTCAATCCACTGGCTTAGTCCTACAGCACCTTCAGTTCCATTAAAAGGTAGAGGTTCACACTTCATGAACGTCACATAAGTACAGCCACCAACTTCAGGTGCATTAGTTCCAAGTCCTCCTACATTTCCTCCATCATTAGCATTCACATTATTAGCATTCACATTCACATTAGTACCGCCAATTCCACTACCGCCAGCTCCACTACCGCCAGCTCCACTACCGCCAGCTCCACTACCGCCAGCTTCATTTCTAGCATTTGCCATAAATTCAGTCATAGATGCGGTAACTTGCTCCGTAATAATCCTACGTACATCATCCTCAGTCACAGCCTTCTTGGGCGGCATAGTTCTATAATTTCACAATTTCAAAGTATTAAGCATTCATCCAACAAAGGATGCATATAATATGGATTGAATTCATAATCAAGATGCAAATAAGGCACAATATGGAATTCAAGACAAGATACATATTTCATTCGATCTGAAACAAAAGTATTGTCTTAGTTACATCCCATATCAAAGTTCTAACACCATATACACTCAAAATTCGTGCCAAGTCTATTACTAACAAGTCGGTTCAGTCAAAGCTACAAAAGCACAAAAGATATAAAGGTCACTACTAAACACAGACTGGTCTACTGAGAACCGCCAGATGGTCCATCATCCATCGTCTTCTGAATCTTCGTCGGACGATCACTAGACACATCTTCAGCTGGGCGCTTACGGATTACTCCTCTTTCAACCATGTCAGCATAAAATCTACTGTTCCAACCCACAGATATATTCAACTCCTTTTCAGCTTTCTCACGCATCGCACGAGCTACACTCAACTGAATCTCCATAGAATTCACCTTTCTCTTCATTTCAGCATACTCACCACTTTCCAACACCGATAACCTCCTGAAAGCCTCATTCAAACCACGTTCTACATCACTCAAATCCAAACTAAGCAATTCTCGCTCTTTCTCGCCAACCTTAGTCTTCGACTCCAAATAAGCAACCTGAGTCTGAACAACACCTAATCCAACCTCTGTCACACAACTCTTAACACGGGAAGCATCTAGATCACGTCTCAAGGCCCATGGTGCAAGACCATCAATATGAGTAGCCTCTCGAGTACTAGACGACTCTCCTATCTCATGTCTACGAGTAGCAATACCATCAGTACCATCAGGTGCATCGTCATCCTCATCCTCCTCTGATTCAGAATCAGATTCAGATGATTCAGACATTTCATCCCTAGGTAACTCAACCTCAGAATCAGACAAATCAACTGGTGGGGGCAAAGGCTCGCCCTCTGGAACATCATACGGATAAATAAGCTCAGCTTCCTCATCGTCATCAACCTCAACATCTATACCTACATCCTCCTCGACATCCTCGTCGTCAATCTCGTCATCTAAATTATCTAATCCAGTCTCATCATCATTCTCAATATCAACATTCTCAATGTCCACATTCTCAATCTCCACATTCTCAACATCCACATTCTCAATCTCCACATTCTAAATATCCACATTCTCAATATCCACATTCTCAATATCCACATTCTCAATCTCCACATTCTCAATATCCACATTCTCAATCTCATTCTCTACCAAGTCAACCTGAGGGGCAATCTGATCTCCTAGTCCTAACTCGGGCTCGGGATCCTCAAATGGTTCCTCCTCATCATCGATATCATAATCTACTAAGTCTAAATAAGGATCATCTTCTATATTAGGTTCGGGAATAGCATGGTTTTCTACAGGAATATTAGGGTCAGCCATGACAATCTGCATTCATATATATATCTCGTATTAGGATAACATACTAGTTAAACAATTACATAATGAAATCACGATATATACATATATATAAATTAAATTATATATATCAAAATATATATCTTCTCAATAGGGCTTGTTGGTAACGTCGGAGATCTCTGGCACCGTTATAGTCAAAAGATTTTTCAAATATTTTCTCAAATGTTCATTGTCAAAAGATTTTGAAAAGTTTTGTTCAAAACCTTGGTTTTTAAAATCTTTTGTTCTCTACAACGAGAGCTCTGGTACCAAACTGTAACACTCTCATTTTTTGTATCGGTACAACGGAAGGGTCTTTCAGAGTGTTACGGGATAGCACAATAACTCCAATCATAGACAACACATAAAAATGGTTGTACAAGGTTTAACAAACATTCATTCGATAAAAAGTTTCAAAAGCGTACAACAGGTCCCAAATTATACAGGTCATTAAGTTTACAAAACACAGATCAAATGAACATTTTTAATATTAAGTGGGCCATCAGAGTCGATCTCCATCCGGATTACCTTCAAGCACCTGAGATAAAAACATGCAAAAATCATATCAGCGAATGCCGAGTGAATTCATAGAGTTTGATAAAAACCGTTATATAAAACAATCATTTAAAATCAGAACACAAGCATAATATCAGAAGTAAGTCCTCATATTGCTAGTCAGGCAATATATATCAAGCATACATCTTAAACCGTCCATGAGACCGTAGTCTCTATATTACCATGATAGGTAATATATTCATCGTAATGGCGTCGTTATCGTTTATTATTTATGTTTTATAGCATACGTTGTATTGGATTATTATTAGCCGCATGACATTGTTACCTTACTGTGAAAACAGCGGGCCGTGAACCCGACAAACAATTTGCCCATCTAAGTTAGTGTGTCGTCACAAAAATCACGCTATGGAATCTTCTCATACATAAATTCGCTTACCAATCAATGTGGTACGACGAGGATCAACCATCAAGGCGCGAACTGGGGTGATCGTCCCCAAATAGTACTATCAAATGCATAAGCGTCTACCAAATCCCGGTAGTTCACAATTCATGCTAATAGGACTTTAAGTGACATAACCTAACTACTAATAATCCTTTTAGTCTCGAATATAGGGTCATAGCATCATTCGGGTCCATATCATTTAGCATACAATCAGGACTACTTGTGTTCTATTTTTATAAAAATCTAGCATGTTATCTCCCTCGCGGGTTTACAAATCATTTTATAAAACATTTAAAAGAGTGCGAGGCTATGAACTCACGTTGTTAATGAAAGGCGGATTATCGGCTACGGGCGTGCTTCGGTCACGGAAACCTATATAAATAATAATCGGTCTTAGACTTGGTCCAATGACTTTTATCAAAATAACAATATACATATGATGATTTTGTACATATGATGATGATCAAGTGGGTTTATACATCCTTGTTTACTCATTTTAGCGTTTACGTTTTGGAAACGTCTTACTAGTTTGCTAGTCTTAACTATTTATCTATTTAAAGTCCATTAAGCCTTTTATAAGTTCTTTAACTTGTTTTTATCCCTTTTATACCTATATGATCAGTATGTATACTTTCCATGTTGGGCCCAAATGGGTTAAGCCCAATAAGCTCTTTTTACAAGTTTTTATCTTATTAAGTCCAATTATTAGTCCAATATGTTTAGTTAGCTCGTAAATGTCCGTAATTCTTATAGTTCGGGTTTTATCGGTTTTTACTGGTATTAGTTACCTATACATAAGTATTTGACTTTTATAAACTTTACATTAGACGGGTTTGGTCGTCTAAGTTTTATTTGGCGAAAAACGTTAATTTACGGCGATAGCCGAAAAAGTCGTAAAAATCAAGTTTATAGTTTTTATTACTTATAAATATTATTTTTACCACCATTTATATTTACCCATTTAATTAACCTTTTATACATTTATATAAATAAGTTTTATAAGTTAGTGGGTTTATATTTTTACATTTTATACATTATAATGTGAGTGCTTATATAATAATAATAAACATTATTTCTAAAAATCTGATTTTTAACTTCATGTTCACCATTTTTAACATATCTAGAGTTCTATAATTAATTAGAAGCTCATTTTTGGATGACATGTTCTTCATATTATGTGCTACATTTAACTTAGCTATAGATACTGCCCATTTTGAGTTTAAGTTGCCTTAACAGTCCCTATAAAACTGCTTATTCAGATTACACCACCTAACTTGTTTTGATCATATTTCACTCATTATTTTGATTACATTGCATGGCCAACTCTCACATGTGTATAACATCATCTACTTACTGTAGATGGATCAAACCATGCAATTTTATCAGTTCATCCTTTAGTTTTCTACTGTTTTTATACAGCCAACTAAATAATCAAGATTTTAGCTTCATTTCTTATGGTTATCATCATTTTTAAGCATATTTATCAACACTTGATCCCCACACAACATTTTTATCATCATATATAAATCATATAAATATGCAAAATGAAAGAAAATACATTTGTTCTTTACAAAATAATAAGAGAAAAATCGAGAGGATGATCTTCTTTACCAACCAAGTAGATTTCTTGTTTTAGGAAGACAAGAACTTGATGAACACAACAAGTATCTCCAAGACCATCAAATATCAAGAACATAGGTTGGAAAATCAGTCCTAGGACATAAGCAAATCACCTCCAAAGATGTTAATATGACCACCAAATGATCAAGGCTTCAAGAATACTCCTTAATAGAGCTAGTAAACATGTGGTTTATGGCTAGAAAAGATCAAATGGGGTGTTTGTTGGTTTATTTGGGACGGCACAAGGGTGAGGGTTGAGAGAGTTTTGAGAGAAATTTGCATGTAAGTAAATGGTATAATGAAACAAGTAGCTAGTTTTGATGTTAAGTGGTAAAGAGTTAGCTTAACATGTAAGCTTAGGCTTACACTTGGAAGGTGTTAGCTAAACTTGATGCCACCTTGTGTTGTGGTGTCAAGTTGGCCGTCCCATATAGCTAGTGGGGTGGGACAATGTGTTTTGTCCCATCTCACTAGTTTACGGGTATTTCTCGATTCTAGTTTTTTTTATTTGCGTGCCCTCGGGTCGTTTTACGAAAAACGTTTTTATAAATTATGAATCAACGTCACAAAACGAATCCAATAAAAATTGTCTCATCAAAAACGGAGTTCAAAAACGTAAATACGTAATCCTAAGGTTTCTGGTTTAGTCGTAAAAGACGCCAAATTATGCACGTAAGCCCAAATTTAAATCCGTAAATTGTGAGTTCGTCAACCAACACAAAAATAAGGTTCAAAATATTATACGAGAAAATATTTAACAACCTGAAAATGTTAGATTGTCACAGAACATCCAGACAAAGTGTATAGGGTGAAGAAAGAAATGTATGGACTTCATCAAGCCCCAAAAGCATGGTATGGAACAATGTCCACCTATCTGGTGGAAAATGGATTTAAGAGGGGCACCATAGACCAGACTTATTTACCAAGAAGACTGGTAAGGACTTTCTACTTGTTCAGGTCTATGTGGATGATATCATCTTTGGTTCATCAAGTCCAAATATGAGTGAAGACTTTTCCAAGCTCATGACAAACAAATTCAAGATGAGTGCAATGGGAGAGATGAATTTCTTTCTAGGTTTACAAGTCCAACAGAAAGAAGATGTTATCTTTATATCTCAAGACAAGTATGTAGCAGAAATCTTGAAAAAGTTTGGCTTTTCTCCACATAAAAAACGGGTTAGCACACCCATGGATAGGGAACACCCTTGGGGAAAGACTGGAGAGGGAAAAGAAGTGGATGTCAGGCATTATATATCAATGATTGGATCATTCATGTATCTTATAGCTTACAGACCTGACGTTATGTTTGTTGTGTGTGCATGTGCATGCCATCAGGTGACTCCCAAAGAGTGTCATCTTCATGCTGTCAAAAGGATCTTTAGATATCTTAGGTGCTATCCTGACTTGGGATTATGGTATCCAAAGGATTCTCCATTGGAGCTTATTGGTTATTTAGACAGTGATTATGGAGGTGACAAGTTTGATAGGAAATCCACAACTAGTGGATGCCAATTTCTTCGGAGCATATTGATATCTTGGCAATGCAAGAAACAAACAGTGGTGGCCAATTCTACAACTGAAGCAGATTATGTTGCAGCAGCTGCTTGTTGTGGACAAGTTCTATGGATACAAAACCAGCTGTTGGATTATGGGTATAATTTTATACATACCAAGATATTTGTAGATAATAACAGTATATTATGCATTATTAAGAATCATGTACATCACTCTAAAACAAAACACATAGAAATTAGACATTATTTTATAAGAGATTGTTTTGAAAAAGGTTTAATACATCCAGATAGGGTAGACACAGAAGAAAATGTGGCTGATCTTTTAACTAAACCTTTTGTTGTTGGGAGGTTCTAGTACTTGGTAACAAGTATTGGAATGATCAATCTCATCTAAATGTGTTTTTGAAGTCATTGTATAGTTTGTACAAGATGTGTACTATTATTAGTCTTTGTACAAAATTAGGTTTTCCACTTTATTTTTCTAACGCTGACAAAGGTTATTTTAACGCTAATAAGTGTTAAATTGAACGCTGACAGCAATATGTTAGTTTTGTGGTTTTTGATCTAATCATGCAGGCATTATGAGCATTGTACAAATGGATAAAGAGTTGCTTATGGATCTTTGGAGCTTACTAGGAGTGTGTTCAAGTTTATGGATAATGGTTGGAATGTTATACATTCCTATCTTGACATAGATTTTTATTGCATAGTTTATATTTGGCAACTTTGTATATCATAGTTTAAGGGAGGTTTAGGAAACCTTTAGGATTTTTGGGTATTCTTATAATACTCTCATCACAATTCTAGATTGTGTCCACTGGTGAGTACGAGTTAGTTTTTCTAAATCGTGAGGCACTATAGCATGCAAAGTTGATATACTGTGCACGCTGCCGAGACTTTTTGGCCTAGAATTGGATTTGGTCGGTTGGAAGACTTGGGTACGTTTTCATTGGTCTTACCTGGGAAGTTACAAAGGATTTATAAGAGATAACTTCATTGTTAAGAACTTCGTTTATCAAGGGACACTTGAGGGCAATTATGTCTATCTTGCTTAAGTAAGTGTGCATGATTGGACAATGCTTGCCACCCTATAGTGATTTTCAGTATATGAGTTATCTTCACTAGGATAAATTAGTTTGTTAAGGTCCTTTTTCTTTTTAATTATTTTTATTTTTGGACGCTGATATTTTTCTTTCCAAACGCATATAAGACAAATTTTAACGCTGACATGGCAAATTTCCAACGCTGACAAGAATATAGCCGTTGGACGCTGATACATTATTTTTTACCGTTGACAAACATTGGGTCCTACCAAATTGTTATTTTTGACAAAAATATTGTCCGTAATTTTAGGAGTTGGTTATTTTTTATTAATGCTTGAGATAAGTTATATATTTTCAAGATTTTCATTATTACTTTTTGAATATAACTGCCTCATGTTTTGACCAATCACATATTTTCACCTCTCCTATATATTTGGTTCATTTCTTTTAAACAGGGTAACTTCTTATTCTTGTCCAACTAAAATTTATCAAACCTTCATCTTCCATAACTTTTATCATAGTTTTCTTGCATCAATCATCAATGGCACCTAAGTTTAAACCTACAGAATTGGAATTAGGGTTCAGGAGTCAACACAACATGGTGTCTTATTTGCAAGCTGATAATACTATGTTTCCCCAATATACTCAGATGGTTGAGTATTTGAATACGTCCCTATTAAGGTATGCACTTTCGCATACTCCTCTTATCCCTGACACACACTTTAAAGAACATTGTCAGTTCCTCAACAGTTAATGAAGTGACTACATTGTCTGCTATTGTCCATGGGTTTCATGGGTGGTTACTGAAGCTTTGGTTCGCCAAGATTTTCATCTTAATGATGCAGATGGTATAACCACCCTACCCATTGCAAAGCTAGAGCAAGGACTCCAAGCCTTAGGTAATCCTTTTCCTGAAGAAGGCCATTTAAACAAATATACAAAACAACAATTTCCCCCGGCTTGGAAGTACCTTATACATGTCATTCTTCAATTTTTGAGTCCCAAATGCTCTTCACACAATGAAATCAACCGATCAATTGGGAGTGCCATTGTGTGTCTTGCAACTGGGCAAAAGTATAACTTTTCAAAAATGATTTTTGATGGCATGTGTCATAATAAGGGTAACAAGATGACTCTTGCTTACCCTGGGTTTTTACAAATGGTTTTTGACTTACAAGGATACTGTAGTATGGATCATGACAATTTTTATACGATCCCTGTGCAAAAGAAAGCTATTTTCGGGAAGATGAACACTGAACCATATAGAGACCTACCCCTCACCCTAGCCATGCTTGTTGTTATTGAGGCAGCTGCAAACCCTCAACCTCACCCACAACCTCAACTAGACCATTGCCTGAACAACCTCCATCACCCCAGCAAATGGAAATTGACCCAGAACCATTTGACGCTGACACTACAAATGTTGGCGCGGACACTACAAATCCAAACGCTGACACCCTTTTGCCACAAACCCAAACACCGCTTAACCTCCAAACAAACCCTCAATCCACTTCTTATTCTACACCACCAGACTATCGGTTGGAAAAATGCCAAAGGACTACTGGAGTGTTCTTCTCTGGTGGTCCTAGCCATGTAGCAGAGAGAATCACCACCACAAGTGTGGTTGGTGACATAGGTAGGGCTGGGACTATTGGTTCTAGCTTAGATGCAGGCCAAAACAGTCCTAACATCCTTAAGACCCCATCCATGCCCCATGAATCTACTTTGGGAGGTCAAATCCCCATTCTAGAGGAAGGCAAATTCGAACCTTACACCATTTTGGAATTGACGGTGGTCTGCATTAGCTTGCAAAAGCAAAATTCAGACCTTGTACAGATTGTCACAGGTCAGGGTCTTGAACTCAAGCAATTAAGGGAGAGACTAGTTGTTTTGGAGAGTGCCCAATCTAGGAGGAGGCAAGCAAGAGTCCTTTCATCAGGAGAGGATTCTTACAAAGGGGAGGAAGATGCACCAACAAAACCTTTCAACTTGAGTGACAAGGGATCACAGGATTAAGAAGGTGGTTCTTTTGGTACCAAACAGGTGGAAGTTGCTGAAGCTTTGACAAGCTTGAAGGAGAAGCCATTTATTGATGTCTCCTTGCTCACTCCAAAGAAATTATCATTTGTGGAGATGCTGGAAGAAGGTACCAAGTCAGCCGCTGATGTTCATAATTTGAGCGCTGACAAGAGTAAAGAAAGCGTTGACAGACCCACGGGTATGATTGGTGTATCCCAACCACCAGTTATTATTAGGGATGTTTCAACACAGGTACCACCAACTACTTTACCAACAATTGGAGGAAAAGAAAAGGGTAAAGCAGTCTTATTTGAAGTTTAGAAGCCAAAGAAGAATGAAGCCCAGATTCAATTTGATCAAGCTTTGGCTACACAACTGCAAGAAAAGGATTGGGCTACTACAGAGAAAGAAAAAGATAGTAGTGATGATGAGAGCTCAGATTCTAGTATTATGATTATTGAAGATCCAAAGAGGCTGGAATATTGAGAGGAGTTGGCTAAGGAAAGACTTGAGGAGTTGAAAATGCAAGTAGATTTTGAAATGCCTGAAGTGGTGAGAATGTATTTTGCATGGGAGAATAAAGTTACAGAAAATCCAAACATGATGATTTCTGATCAAATTTGGGGTTTGGAGATTTTGCAAAGAGTTCAACGAGATTGCAAGGTAATCTTAAAATATAAGGCTAGCAAGGTTCTTTCATAGCTTAAGAGGGATAGAAGGGATCTCTATTATATGCTTCTCGGATGTCATCAAGGGGGTTGGACTTTCAAGAAATTGCAGAAGTTATCCTTTGATGAATTGGAGTTTTGTGCATATCCTATTTGGGCACGTGTTCAAGAGGAAAATACTATCAGACTCCATTCTGATGAAAGAAAGGAAGAACTTGAAGAAGAACTGCAGATCCAAAAGGCTTCAATTGCACCAAGGCCGGTGAAGAAGAGACTTCCTATTGAGTTCCATTGTAACACCCCATTTTGATAAATGGAATGTCACGCGTGATTATGGCGTGTCATCAAAACATACAAGAATAAATTTATAAAACATTACATGACCATAAAGGAAATACCGAAATCAAACATCGGTACCCCAAAAGTAGAACTCATCACACACAAACATAAATACTGTAAATGAAAAGGACTAAACAATGTCCATGGAAATGAGTATCAAAGTATAAAGGAATGCATAAAGTAAAGAAGGCTAGGAAGCTTCCAATCCATATGTAGGTACGCTTAACGTCTACGAGCGTCCCTGAGTACCTGCCGTTTTAGGAACATGGAAAGGAAAATGACTGAGCATAACGCTCAGTGCACGGATATACATGTAAAGCATGAATAATATAAGCATATAAGCATGAAGCATCGGAAAAGACTAAGTCCTGGATAACCTGGTTATATCTTAGTAAAACTGTTTTAATAGTTTGAAAAGCCTTATGTTTATCTTGTAAAAATTGTTTAACATGTTTACCATTAGCCAATATAGGTCATCAACTATCCACGTGCATGAATACTTGGAGGGGTGACCTCGTCATGTAAATTAGAGGGGCTGCCTCTAATTTAATATACTGGTTTTTGGGTAGGAGGGATCAACTCCTTGTGAAGGATGCAAGGCACACACCACATTCACACTAAATAATCTGCTGAAAACATGTAAACTAGGATGCACCCATAGCCCCACCTGATAATAATAATATGGCCAAAAGCTGAAGGGACACCAGGAGCTATCACTGCGCCATGGTGAAGTCATAACATTGGTGCCTCCAGTGTTATGGTTATGGTACCTCCATAACTAGGTGAAACTGGTCATGCATGTATATGGCTTTAGGTATTCTATATAAACATAAGCAATTCAAAATCATATAAAACATATAATGGGAAAACAGTTGGCTGCATACGGGAAATCCTAATAAGGAAGAATGTCCATACTAAAAGGACGGAGAATCCGTACCTTGTGTCCAGTGAACGAAGAAGACGAACGGAAGAGAGTCCTACTTCGGTATCACTAATGCTACATAAATACATACGTGTATAAGTATCTGATTACTGAGTACGTAACTGGTTTTATATCATGTCTTAGCTTGTTTTATATGTTCATGTCATGTTTTACTGATTTAAGCTTTATACTCTGTTTATCATGTATTCTGTCTATTCTGTTTAAGGATTTCTTGTATTTCATGTATTATTATAGTTGTTGGGTAATAAAAAGTAACATTCTAAAAATAGCAGGTTTCCTAAAATAGAAAGTTTCCAAAATAGAAAGTTTCTAAAAAAAATTTACTGCTTAAAATAGATAAGTTTCTAAAAATAGAAAGTTTCCATAAACAGATTAGCTGCCTTAATTAAATAAGTTTCATAAAAATAGAAAGTTTCCATAAATAGAAATAAGTTGAATTATTAAGCTAATTATATAAGCTTAAGTGTTTACTGATTAATATTCTAAGTCATGTGATTAAATAGTATAGTTTATAATTATTTTATGTGAATTAAATAACTATAGGTTAAAGTATTTAATTAAATATAACATGAGTTAATTAAATAAAGGTGAAAATACTTAGGTTAAAACATGTATTATTATCTATTAATAAAATAACCTAAGTCATGTAAATTAATTAATTATAAGTCATGATTTTAATAATTAATTAATTATATAGTCTAAATAAAATGATAATTTACTTAGGTTAAAATTCATGTATTAATAATAATATTAATAACCTAAGTCATGTATAAATTAAATTAATCATGTACATGTTTTAATTAATTTAATTTAATTCTTGAAAAAAATATAACTTGTAAAAATAATTACCCTTGTAAAAACAACCCATGAACCGAATCGTGTTTTAATTTAAACATGTGTGAACAAGACCGGTTTTAACCCGTGAACCGGCAACCAAATGCACCCTTGGTCAAAACCTAGCCGCTGGGTAGCAAAAAGTTCCCACCGGCTAGCCCGTGGTTACCCTTGTTTCCGCGGCATGGGGTTCCCCCTGCTTTCCTTATATAGCCACCGGCTTAAGCCGGTGGTGGTTTTTTGTTCTAGCCGAGACCGACCCGAGCCAAGGCATACCCCGACCAAGGTCGGGGTCCCTTTTCCTCCTGCTGCCGAGACACAAGACCACCACACCAAGACCTTGAGGTCTCGGTTGGTGCGAATCAAAAGAAGCCGAGACCTCCTTGAGGCTCGGTTCATGCGTCGGCCACAACAAACACCCCTTAAACAAGATTTCTTTTACCCCCCCTGATTTTATAACATGTAATTAATTTGTTATTAAATAACCATGATCTTATGTGTTCTTGATTACATAAAAACATAAAAAGAAAAAGGTTTAGGGTTATACCGATCACGTGATGTAAAACCCGTAAAAATAAGGTCATAATTTAATTCTACTTTCAATTATTTTGAAGTATTTTATAACGTTAAATATTATTATGTTCAACGGTTTAAGTTGAAACCGATATTAAATATTATGTTTTAATATTTTGACGAGAAACAAGGACTACTAGTGATCGCGATACCGATGGATGCCTAAAATTTTATATTTTATTATCGATCGTTTCGATATTTAATATTTTCGACGATATCGTTTTAATTACGTATCGAGTCGTTATATTATTATTTTTCGTGTGCGTTTAAACTTTTAAAAAAAAGTATTTTTTCGAAACCCGAGTCCCGTAAATATTTGTAAAATTGACTTTTAGTCATTTCCCGCTTTTTAACTAATATTTACATTTTGGACCAAAACTATCACAAATTGGCAAAAATTACCCTAACCTTACACTAAATAAATGTTTTCCACCATCTCTTTTCATTTAAAAAATTCATTTAACAAAAACCATCATCTCTCCTTCCTTTTCTTCTTTGGCCATACACCACAAACAACACAAATCATCAAATTTTTTTGATGATCAACTTTGATCCATCCAAAAACAAAACAAGTCCCATTCCTATTTTTGAAAGGTGATTCTAATGATACCATTTTACTTACATGCATCAAGTTTTTTTTTTATTGTTAGGTGGAGATTTTGATCATGCATATGTTACTAGTGATGATCAAATGATGTTATTGCAATGTTTTTGTTAAAAAGTTGATTTTTAATTTTTGGGTTTTTGATTTTGATGATGATAAAAGTGTTAGGATTGGTTTATGGTGATATTAGGATGTTAGGTTGATGATAAAAATGATTGGTTTTGATCAAAAACATGATTTTGTGGGAGATTTTGAAAGGTGATTTTGGGCAGTAGGTTTGAGGCCATTTTCGAGGGTCTTAAGTCTGAATATAGGATGATATGATGGGATTATGTTGTAGAGAATTTCGTTAGCTTCGATTTGATATAAAGTAGGCCTTCCAACTCCAAACGAGGTGGAAGTTACACTAGTTTGATTTTCGTGTACCAGGAGACGAGTGTCGACACAATCCGAAAATTGTTGTCGATATTTGGATCGAATCTCTGGGACTATAAAATGAGTTTCAAAATGATTCAAGGGCTGTTCTCAGGCTCCAAGTTTAGCATTTTGAGTCTATTTTTAGAATCAAGTGGCGGTTTTACAAACGGAGTTGTTTAGAATGGTCAAAATGGTTTCGTAAGTCAAGGTCGCTAAACTGTCCGGATTTTGTGATTCAAAGATGAGTCGGGCAGGGAACTTTAGAAGTAAAATCTTTTAATGGGCTCTTGGGAAGACTTTCTACATATAGTAAGTGAGTTCTCTGAGTAGTATCATAAAAAGTTGATATGTCTAAGTATGGGAAAACGGCTTGGACATTCGGTATGTTCCGACAGATTTTTATTAAAGGCGTAGAATAATAAAATGAATATATAGGAGAGTGTAATAGTATCACTTGTATCGTTTTCTCTCGATTTTGTCGTGATTTTATGAGTCGAGTTTTATATTCTTATGTATGGGTTATTTCTCGAGTCTATTATTAATGAACGCACCTCATTTGATAGGTTGCGGTTCTCGTGTTTGAAAGGCATCATCTATCATCGGCGATCGTCTCATTACCACTATTGGCTAAGGTGAGTCTATAGCCTCGCTTTATACTAGTTATTAAATGATTTTAAACCCGCGAGGGGGAATACATGTTTTTATAAACTTAGAACACAAGATTTTTATGGTATGCTTTGTCCCTCTATGAATGGACCCGTGGTTGCCTTTAAATTGCATTAAGTGATTGCCTTTGTTAAAACCTCAATTATGGACCGTTAATTAACCTATGATGGGTTAACCGCTAGTACAATTAATAGATCTATGGGGGAAGCCGCCCCGGTTCAGTTTTTGTGGACTTGTCATAGAAGCTTAGGCCCGACCTCCACACTGTTTGAGCATATTGTATTGAGAAGTCAGGTATACGGCAATGTACCAATAATCTGGAGGTAACCGACAATTAATAAATCTCTCGTCTTATTAGACTGATATGGGAGTGTCTAAGGGCTCGGTTCCATGAGCTTATTGCAATTTATGCTATATACAATTATCATTGTTGATGCAAATTATTATTTGATGCTTATAAGCATGCCACAAACTTATAATCTTTGCTTGTGTTCAAATTGATTTCATAAACCTATAGATTCACTCGGCATTTCTGCTGATCGTTTTACTCACATGTATTTCAGGTAATCAAGAAGTGGAAGCTTGGAGGTCACGGTGAATGAAGTTGTGCACTGCTTTTGTTGTTCAAACTCTTTGATTTATTTATCGTTCCATTTTCAAAACAAACCAATATGTTGTTTTAACTTATCTTTTGGTAACGGTTACTTGGGACTACGCTACTCTGACAAATGTTTTAGGAACGATAAATCTAAAACGTCTCTTTTCGAGTCGTTCTTTATAAATTATGTGTTGTTGTATCATTGTTTAGCACCCAAAGATGTATTCCGCTGCGTGTAAATTTGGGGGTGTTAAAGATTGGTACCAGAGCCATGAGTTATAGAGAACTAGGTCTTTTTCTAAAAACCTAAACTATAACTGTCGGTTTTATTTTTCAAAGAGTCGGTGCACATGATTTCGCGTGACTTCAGCTTCAAGCTACTTCTGGGATTACAACTTTAGTATACATTATTATGTATGTGTTATTGCTAAGTATTTCTAAATAAATATTATAATCCTTTATCGATATATACTTATGTCGTTAAACTTTTCGATAAAAGTTTATCATTTATTAATGATTAACTTAAATAAATACAATGAATTTTCAAGATCTTTCTGTATATATTTTTGAAGTATTTAAATTGCTTTTATTGCAAATTTTATATTATGACCTTACATACCTTCATCTGCGCGCGTTACTTTTATTGCTTAACCCTTTGAGATATCTATATAGATATCCAAATCGTCTTCTGACTGTTTGTGTTTAGACGTCTTGAAACGTAATTTCTAGACCATTGTGTAGCTCAATGTGTCTTTGGAATAGACTAACCGCTATTGTGTGAGTCACATATTTTGAAACACTTCTTATAATCGTGTCGAATAATATCATGGTTTTTCTTAATATTTTATTGATTTTTATCACCGTTTTACACGGCATGCCAAGATTTAATTCATTGACATTTATATGTATCGACTCCTAAGTGTATTGTTCACTTATATCTCGGTAACGTCATCGTCATTTTATAAATCATCGTCTAGATTATGGCGCTAGAATTGGAATACGATTTTACTTATATAAAATTGTATCATTTGTTTTTCATTAACCTTCTCGCTCCCGGAGTGTAGCATGTTAATGTTCCATTCTTTTCTTGCTATGTTTTGTGTTTTTGACAATCGTGGCACCAAGGAGATTTGCCTACATTGCATTTTGAAATCTAAATTACGAACGTCTTTCACCGTTTTGCTTCCTAAATTTCGTGTTGAATACCTTGAAGCATTTTCTGTCATTCATCATGCTATATATTATTTGATGCTCATTACGAGATTTTTTTTTTTTTCGTTGTTGTAAAATCCACAAGATATGTGTGTATATATGTATATATTTTGAGCCGTTAAGAAGTGTCGAAAAATACACTTTATGCAGAAACTGTAGGGGCAGTATAAACAGGTCAAAACTTAAAAGTAAAACCTGCGTTTTTAAAATAAAATAGTCAAACCTGCACATAACTTGTAGGGGTATTTTGGTCATTTTAAATTGGTTTTCAGGTCTCGGGTAAAACTAGAAAGTCGTCTGAAAGGTCGTTTTGCATCAAAATGCTTTAGACTCCGAGTCTTGGAAATGTCGTTTATCGGGTCAACTAATCGGCTCATATTTAAAAGTCAAATCTGATAGAAAATTCAAAACATGAGTTTTAAACGTTTCTAAGCAGTTTTGAGTTCATTTGAGATCGTAAAATTTTAACGAATATTATTTTACAACTAACTAATACTAGTCGCATGTGAAAATGTTTAAAAATAGAAATATTTTAGGATTAGCGATTACCGGATTAATTGTGTAATTTGAAAATGAATAGTATACTTTCTTAAAAGCATGTTGTGTCTAGTATCTTACATAGAATACACATATGGATTGATTTATTCTTTTTATATATATGACTCATTTGTCATTCGATGTTATTTTATTTTTATTTTTATTTTCTTCTAACCTTCCACTGATTTGGGTTGAGTTTTGAAGTTTGTCTTCACATTCTTCGTCAACATTATTATCACGTGTCTCATGGCGTTTCCGTCTAAACCTTATAACCTTTTGAAACATTAACAACTTGTAACCATTTCATTGATTGTTTTATGAGCTACTATTTGCTACTTTTTGCAAACCTTTGGCTACTTTATACGTTGTCATAATGTCATATTATAAATAAATCTAATATTGTTTTACGATTATTTTCACCAACTATTTTTACTTTGGTCTTATAAAATACTTTTCGTAAGATTAAAAGCTGCTTATTAAGTATCTCACAAATTACTTGTATCCTATAAACTTATAAACTATTTTTAAATTCCATTTTACAAATGGCATGGGTTATATAAAGATAAGAAACGTAATACTTTTCGACGAAACGGGGCACTGCATTGCTAGCCCTAAATTATACATGGCCTGATCACCTATGTCTAATTTAGAAGGAGCCATGCTAGGCTGAATAGTAGTCAACTTAAAAATCTTGATAATAAAGAACTTTTTACTTGTATTCATGATAAAGATAAATAAAATGAAATAAAGTGAAAAGAAGTTTTGAAAACCTTTATAATTTATGCAAGGTGGCGCAATTTCTATGCATCGGCATACGTTTTCTTACCTTTTCTTAAATGAATTACACGCTTACGAATACGTTTTTACTCGACGATCGCTTTTTCACTTGTTACCTCATTTTGTCTTGTAACTGATTTATTTTTACCGTTCGTGTAGTTATGGACTGTTAATAAATGACCTAAAAGTCTCGATATTTTATCCTTCCGTCTCGTCCAATCTTCCTTATGCGACTGGGTAGATCTTTGGAATGTCTCCGCACGTGAATAATGAATTATCACTAGAGTGATTTTCGTATATCCGGGATGACGTCCGTCACTCTCGTTTGTCTCGAAATCTACTTTTGTGAACCGTGCTTTGACTTCTCTCTTTAAACACTAACATCGTTCATTTGATTTGTTTTAATTACAAGTGATTATTAGGAATTTTCTATGATTAAAAATTTTGTATGGATCTTATTTCCGATCGTGTATCGACTACCGCTAAGTTAACGAGCTGATGTTGGTGAACCATCGACGACACTAACAAAATTGAGAACTTGTTTAATCTATTATTTCTTATCGTCTTACCATCAACGCCTTTATTTTATTATTCTCTTTAAAAAATTCATACGACATTTGCTTCGTCCTCTTTTGTACTGTTGATTTCGTACTAATTGTTGACATTATTACCATTCGTATTCGTTTGTTATCTTGCCACACTTTGAAACCTGAATATATCCCATGTTATCTTGAAATAATAAACACCTTTATGTATTTCTACAAAGTATTATAAATTTTCATGGAACTTTTATACATTTTCCAATGATTTTCAATTATCGAAATAACTATCATAAGAAAAAGGTCATATTTATATATCATATTTTGTATAACTAAAACTAATGTTTAAAATAAAATTATCTTCTACCTTTTGAACTAATTGACTTATCATACTTTACTTATAATGTAATGAAATTACCGGTTTAATTTATATTCCTAGTAAAGATTTAATTTGGAAATTATATCTTCTAATTGTAACCAACAATATGAGTTTAATTTATAAAATTCATGTCATTCTTTCAAAGTTTCTTAAGACAACCAAAATAAATTATGAAGTTCTTTAACTTCTATTTTAATATCATCTTTATCAAGAAAGTACCTCAATTGAGTCTTAAGGTAATACCAAATTTGGGACGGATAATTGTGACAAATGTTATTTTAATGATAATGTATAATTTATTCTTCGCTCTCATTTTTTTTAGTATTGTGATTTATTATGTTTTACGGTTACGTGAGTCGAGATCCCTCGTCGATCGTCAACCTTAAATCATTTTACCACATCTTGTCCGTTTATGCGTTTATTGAATTCATTTTTATCTCGTTCTGTTCCTTGTATTGAAGATCACTATTTTATTCTGAGTTTAAAATGAATCTCGGGAAGCAGTGTATAAGAAGAAACGATAAGTGTCACCAGGATTTATGTGTGTACTTGTGGAATGATTGAGGACCGAGTTATCAATGGCAACTTATCATGGATATGAAGTTTTTGTAATCTTACTTGCTACTATCGAAGGATCATAGAAGACTCTGGAGATCAAGTAGTTATTATCAAGGGTTCTTTCAAGGTTTTCTCGATGATTAACGGTGGAGATCTATACTCGATGTTTATGTTCGACCTTTTCTTTTATGTACTTATATGGTGTGTGATCTAGCCAAATGATCTTAAGTTGTGAGAACTTGAGACGGCATCATCCGATGACGTCCGATCATGTAGAACACATATTATGTAATATCTTTTTGACTTTCAACGACGATGTTCATTGAGTTTTTGAATGCGCATTGGTGAAAGTGAGATGGTGTCTTTGTATTATCTTTTGAGTAGGGACCCGCGTGTGAGCACCCTCCGATGACGAAAATGTTTTTCTTGTTAGTTCTTTTTGATGTGTGTCCATGGCTATCCGGCCAGTGGCTATCCTTTAAATTTCAACATTCTTTTTTTTAACTGGACTTACCCGAAAAATCCTGTCATCTATTCTTGTCGTCGAATGAGCTTCGTGTGATTCATAAAATTTTCATGTGTCGAGCTTGACGAGTGACTTGAGGATAAGGATTTATTTATTCCTTTTTGGTGAGATACAACTTGACGACAAGTTGCGTTTTGTAAAAGAACCAGTGGAGATCGTGGATCGAGATTCACGTGGGAACGTGAAGACTTCTTTATAAGGAATGTCGTCATCCTTCCGGGTAGTGATCAACTCGTGTATGAGGTGAGTTGAGCGCCGGGACGTCGCTCCCTTAAGGTGGTGAGGATGTAAAACCCGTAAAAATAAGGTCATAATTTAATTCTACTTTCAATTATTTTGAAGTATTTTATAACGTTAAATATTATTATGTTTAACGGTTTAAGTTGAAACCGATATTAAATATTATGTTTTAATATTTTGACGAGAAACAAGGACTACTAGTGATCGCGATACCGACGGATGCCTAAAATTTTATATTTTATTATCGATCGTTTCGATATTTAATATTTTCGACGATATCGTTTTAATTACGTATCGAGTCGTTATATTATTATTTTTCGTGTGCGTTTAAACTTTTAAAAAAAAAAGTATTTTTACGAAACCCGAGTCCCGTAAATATTTGTAAAATTGACTTTTAGTCATTTCCCGCTTTTTAACTAATATTTACATTTTGGACCAAAACTATCACAAATTGGCAAAAACTACCCTAACCTTACACTAAATAAATGTTTTCCACCATCTCTTTTCATTTAAAAAATTCATTTTAACAAAAACCATCATCTCTCCTTCCTTTTCTTCTTTGGCCATACACCACAAACAACACAAATCATCAAATTTTTTTGATGATCAACTTTGATCCATCCAAAAACAAAACAAGTCCCATTCCTATTTTTGAAAGGTGATTCTAATGATACCATTTTTACTTACATGCATCAAGTTTTTTTTTTATTGTTAGGTGGAGATTTTGATCATGCATATGTTACTAGTGATGATCAAATGATGTTATTGCAATGTTTTTGTTAAAAAGTTGATTTTTAATTTTTGGGTTTTTGATTTTGATGATGATACAAGTGTTAGGATTGGTTTATGGTGATATTAGGATGTTAGGTTGATGATAAAAATGATTGGTTTTGATCAAAAACATGATTTTGTGGGAGATTTTGAAAGGTGATTTTGGGTAGTAGGTTTGAGGCAATTTTCGAGGGTCTTAAGTCTGAATATAGGATGATATGATGGGATTATGTTGTAGAGAATTTCGTTAGCTTCGATTTGATATAAAGTAGGCCTTCCAACTCCAAACGAGGTGGAAGTTACACTAGTTTGATTTTCGTGTACCGGGAGACGAGTGTCGACACAATCCGAAAATTGTTGTCGATATTTGGATCGAATCTTGGGGACTATAAAATGAGTTTCAAAATGATTCAAGGGCTGTTCTCAGGCTCCAAGTTTAGCATTTTGAGTCTATTTTTAGAATCAAGTGGCGTTTTTACAAACGGAGTTGTTTAGAATGGTCAAAATGGTTTCGTAAGTCAAGGTCGCTAAACTGTCCAGATTTTGTGATTCAAAGATGAGTCGGGCAGGGAACTTTAGAAGTAAAATCTTTTAATGGGCTCTTGGGAAGACTTTCTACATATAGTAAGTGAGTTCTCTGAGTAGTATCATAAAAAGTTGATATGTCTAAGTATGGGAAAACGGCTTGGACATTCGGTATGTTCCGACAGATTTTTATTAAAGGCGTAGAATAATAAAATGAATATATAGGAGAGTGTAATAGTATCACTTGTATCGTTTTCTCTCGATTTTGTCGTGATTTTATGAGTCGAGTTTTATATTCTTATGTATGGGTTATTTCTCGAGTCTATTATTAATGAACGCACCTCATTTGATAGGTTGCGGTTCTCGTGTTTGAAAGGCATCATCTATCATCGGCGATCGTCTCATTACCACTATTGGCTAAGGTGAGTCTATAGCCTCGCTTTATACTAGTTATTAAATGATTTTAAACCCGCGAGGGGGAATACATGTTTTTATAAACTTAGAACACAAGATTTTTATGGTATGCTTTGTCCCTCTATGAATGGACCCGTGGTTGCCTTTAAATTGCATTAAGTGATTGCCTTTGTTAAAACCTCAATTATGGACCGTTAATTAACCTATGATGGGTTAACCGCTAGTACAATTAATAGATCTATGGGGGAAGCCGCCCCGGTTCAGTTTTTGTGGACTTGTCATAGAAGCTTAGGCCCGACCTCCACACTGTTTGAGCATATTGTATTGAGAAGTCAGGTATACGGCAATGTACCAATAATCTGGAGGTAACCGACAATTAATAAATCTCTCGTCTTATTAGACTGATATGGGAGTGTCTAAGGGCTCGGTTCCATGAGCTTATTGCAATTTATGCTATATACAATTATCATTGTTGATGCAAATTATTATTTGATGCTTATAAGCATGCCACAAACTTATAATCTTTGCTTGTGTTCAAATTGATTTCATAAACCTATAGATTCACTCGGCATTTTTGCTGATCGTTTTACTCACATGTATTTTAGGTAATCAAGAAGTGGAAGCTTGGAGGTCACGGGGAATGAAGTTGTGCACTGCTTTTGTTGTTCAAACTCTTTGATTTATTTATCGTTCCATTTTCAAAACAAACCAATATGTTGTTTTAACTTATCTTTTGGTAACGGTTACTTGGGACTACGCTACTCTGACAAATGTTTTAGGAACGATAAATCTAAAACGTCTCTTTTCGAGTCGTTCTTTATAAATTATGTGTTGTTGTATCATTGTTTAGCACCCAAAGATGTATTCCGCTGCGTGTAAATTTGGGGGTGTTAAAGAATCAAAGGAGGATGAACACACTAACACACTTGCAATAGATCAATCTCCAAAATCAACCAAACACACGTTGTGTGTGTGTTAAACCCGGCGGCCAAAGGAGAGGAAGGAAGAGAGATTTAGGGTTTTAATTATTTTCTAAATTCTTGTAATTATGAAAATAGTATTTCCCTAATTTCATGTTTAGTCAAATTTGCATGGGCTTGGCCCTTTTTCTTGTTGTTGTCGCGGGTAAGGGGGCTCACAAGGGGTAACCCGAATGTTTTCCGTGTCTAAATAATAAGTGTGTTCTCATGTTCGTGTTCGTGTTTTACATGATTTAAATGTTATCGTTCGTGTCTTATTATATTTATTGAATAAATATACATACATACGTAATACTAAGCTCGTGATTATTTACGTTCATGATTTCATGTTCGTATGTTCGTGATTATAATTATTATTGAAATAATTATCGTGTCTTAATATGTAATAAATACTTATCGTGTTATAACACGTACGTAATACTTGTAATTCTTGTTCGTGAAACGTAAGCATGCTATAAAAGGAAAGTTCTAATCATGTACGTACGATCGTAAGGGTACTATTCATGGTAAAAGCATGCGGGTTTTACAACTCTTCCCCCCTAAAAAGAATAATTCGTCCCTGAATTATATATAAAGTAATCTGGAAAAGAAGAACATATCTGAATTCAAAATATGAAATGAGGGTAAGAAGCTCGGATAGACTCATTTGTTTCCCAAGTGGCTTCCCGCTCGGTATGTCCCTCCAAAGGATTTTGACGAATGGAATCGTCTTCCTCCTCATGACTCATTCTTGTCTGTCAAGAACTCGTTCGGGTTCTTCTATGAAAGTGAGATCTTCACGAATCTGTTCCAGTAGATACTGAACCATGTGAAGGGGATGATACTTGTACCCTCTGAGTAAGGACACACGAAACACATCGTGAACATGAGAAAGTGGCGGAGGTAACGCTAACCGGTAAGATACTTCACCGACTCGTTCAATGACATCAAACGGTCCGATAAATCGAGGACTGAGCTTCCCTTTTATTCCAAAACTCTAACACCACGTGCCGGCGAAACCTTAAGGAAAACCTGATCTCCTACGTTAAAGTGTAAGTCCCTGCGATGCTTGTCTGCATAACTCTTATGACGTGACCTTGCTTCTTGCAGTTTCTGCTTAGCTACTGCGACCTTCTCATTAGTCAGCTCTATCATTTCTGGTCCTTCAAGTGTTCACTCACCAACCTGATCCCAGCAGATTGGGGCGCGACACTTTCTGCCATACAGCATCTCGAAAGGAGCACACTTGATACTTGCGTGCCAACTGTTGTTGTATGCAAACTCCACCAAACAGATATAATCGTCCTAATTACCCGTTCATTCCAACGCACATGACCTCAACATGTCTTCCAATGTCTGAATCGTTCGCTCTGACTGCCCGTCTGTTTGAGGATGAAAAGTCGGGCTAAGCTTAAGTTGTGTACCCCAAGCTTTCTGCAGACTTCTCTAGAATCGCGAAGTGAAACGAGGATCTCTGTCTGAGACGATGCTGGATGGAGCACCTTGAAGTCTCATGATGTCCCTTCTATAAGTATCGGCGAGTTTACTGACCGAATCTTCCTTGCGGATCGGTAAGAAATGAGCTGATTTGGTAAGTCGATCAACGATAACCCAAATTGCATCGTGCTTCTTCTTTGTCGGCGGAATACCAGTAACAAAATCCATGGTGATTTTGTCCCACTTCCAATCTGGAATATCTAACGGTTGAAGAAGACCGTTAGATCGCTGATGCTCGATCTTAACCTGCTGGCAGGTAAGACATTTGGAGACGTAAGTAGCAACATCCTGTTTCATACCACTCCACCAAAAGTACTTCTTGATGTCATGGTACATCTTGGTCGAACCAGGATGGATAGAGAATGGGGAGCTATGAGCCTCACCTAACAGTGCTTCCTAGAGTTCTTGATCATTAGGAACACAAAGTCTCGTGCCCTGCCATAAGATACCATCTGCATCTACTCGAAATTATGTCTGCTTCTCCAAATTCTGAATTATCCCCCAGATTTCTCCATCATCTTTTTGAGCTTCCTTGATCTTAGAGAGTAACTCGGGTTCCACTCTAAGATTAGCCCAGTAACCGTGTTGTCCACATACCATGATCTCTATGTCTAGTCGCTCCAAGTCTCTTATGATTTCCTCCTCAATTTTAATGCCGTTTATCATTCCAGACTTTCTGCTAAGTGCATCTACCACTACATTCGCCTTGTCGGGATGATACTACAGATTAATGTCATAATCCTTCAACAGCTCTAACCATCTCCTCTGTCTCATGTTCAATTCACGCTAAGTGAAGATATACTTCAAACTCTTGTGGTCCGTGAAAATGTCACATGATTCTCCATAAAAGTAGTGCCTCCATATCTTCAATGTAAACACGACTGCTGCAAGTTCCAAGTCATGCGTAGGGTAATTTTCCTCATAAGGCTTAAGCTGCCGTGAAGCGTACGCGATCACTTTCCCATGTTGCATGAGAACACAGTCAAGTCCCTTCCCCGATGCATCACTGTAGATCTGAAATCCACCTGTACCAGATGGGAGAGTAAGAATTGGTGAAGATACTAACTTCTGCTTTAGGTCTGCAAAGCTCTTCTCTCATTCTTCAGTCCAGACGAATTTATCCCCTTTCCGCATCAGTTTGGTCAATGGTAGTGCTAAGCGGGAAAATTTCTCCACGAACCTACGGTAATAACCAGCTAATCCTAGGAAACTGCGGACTTTAGTCGCTGATGTCGGCCTTGGCCACTTACTAATAGCCTCAACCTTCGCTGGATCCATCGTGATTCTTTCTGCTGATACAAAGTGACCTAAGAAGGCCACCTTGTCTAACCAGAACTCACACTTGGAGAATTTAGCATACAGCTGCTTCTAGCGAAGAATCTGTAGTACTGTACGAAGATGGTCTTCCTGTTCCTCCTTGGACTTAGAGAAAATCAAGATGTCATCGATAAAGACAATGACGAACTTGTCCAGAAATTCATGGAAGATTCTGTTCATCAAATCTGTTAGGACTCATGGATTTAGAAGTTAGTCCTGGTAATATGCAGTTCCTATTGGAGTACTCCGTTACTCCTGCTGAGTTACTCCTGGTCGTATTATAAAGTTGAAAGATGATTATGGAAGATATGATCAAGGAAGATTGTAGAAGATAAGATCAAATATTTAGTCTTCCTATTCATATGGAAAGTATTAAAGATATTGATTATGATGAGGAGGTTACAAGATTATTTAGGAAATAATTAAATGGTATTAATGTATAATACTTTGGAAAGTATTAATTATGTTGTAACCACCTAGGACCCCTTGCACTATAAAAGGAGGTCCTAGGGTGTAGAGATGAATACACTTCTACACACACATATTCTCTACACATTTCTCTCATTATTTGTTATAGCTTAAAGGTTGTAAAACCCTATCACTATTTAGAGTGATCGTATTAATATATTGAGGCTTGGGTGTTTGGTTATTTCTATTGTTCTTTTTATATATAAAGATTGGTTTCCACACACTCTTTGTATTGTCATCAAGGCTTCAAAGATCCTTCAAGAAGTAAAACCCAACAAGTGGTATCAGAGCTTGTTGGCTCTCGATCTGGTTGATCTACAAGGTTTTCGATTAGTATTTTCTGTTTTTGAATAAATAAAGTTGCTGATCTAGGGTTTTTCCCAACAAACCCTAGATGATTCGGTGTTCTGTTTTGCTGCTGTTACTATCATGTTGCTGCTGGTTATGGTGCTACGTTCATATTGGTTATGGTGAGTTGATTCTTGAATCAACAATGAACCCCGTATGATCTAAGGAAAATGATGTTTATGGCTGCTGTGATTTTCTCTTTAGGGTTTTCAAACCCTGGATCGATATGTGTTATCCTTGCGGCTGGAAGGGGGACAAATAGTATCTATGATGATGTATGAGTTAGAGTTTTATTCAAAACTCTAAAACTAATTGAGACGTGTGATGGCAGAAACAAAGAAAGTTTTTGTGAATACAGTTGTATGCTGAAACGTGGTACTATGATCACGATTTATCTTTGTACCGATTGGTTGCAACTGCTCAAATATGATGGGACTGTACGTGAGGATGTGTACAAGAACAGGGTCGTACTATTCTCGTTCATGGTATGATATCATGAAGAATGGTACTTCTTATGATCGTTGGTTCCAGCAAATGGTTTTGGTTGTATTGTGGTCCCAAAAGATTTACGTTTGTGAAAGCAGACTATTCATGATAAATGCAGCAAGTGTGTGCGACGAAAGAGATATGTGTCATATTGCTAGCTGGATTTATTGATGCTGCCAGAAATTGTTATTGATGTCACGTGAAGATGAACAAGGAAAGGACACTTTGTTTGTCCTGTTTATTGATCGTGCATGGTGGTTACTTCGTGAGATCAAAACGTATGGAGCGTTTATGACGGTATACACTGTATATTTTATTTTAAGATATGCATGTTATAATAAATCCCGAGTCTACAGGGGTTAGAAGTTGCTTTTACACGTTTTGATACATGAAAATGGGGCTTTAATATTCAGACGTATCCTGCATGCTTTTGGATACAACATATGGTACACGTTCAAAGTATTTATTTTGGGAAATTATTTTGATATTCATTTGAGAATATCTAAACAGCTGTGAGTATGTGTCAAATATCTCCTATTATTTTGGACGTGTGAATATTCTAAGCAGTTATGACTGATCCTAGTTTATCTCCTCTATTTTGGACGTGATGTGAGAGTTTGATAAAGTCCCAGACGTGTGAAATCATCTCCCTGACTTTATGGACAATCAAGTGGGAATAATATACACATTTTAATATGGTCAATAAAGCTGCTGATTTTTCGGGATGTACATGGTTTCCTTCTAAAATAGTAAACCGTGTATATGAAGGCAGTTGGTTCCTTAATTTGTGGACATGATATGGGGGCAAAGACGTGTGAGGCATTGATTTCACTTTGTTTCCATAAATTGGGACGTCATATGTGGAGTATGACGACGTGAAGGAGCCCAGTATAAACGTGATATTTGGATAGGTGATGCGCAAGTTTTGACTTTGGAGCCTACGTGATATATGGATGGATACAGTTTTGGATGCGAAAGTTTTGGAGGATATTGCTGATTTTTAGGGATTGCATGCTTTGATGGTATGCATATTTTTAGAATATATATGCTATTATGTTGCGTGTCTGTTTCTTGATTTGTTGGACGCCAATTACAAGTGCTGGACGTGGGTTTCATATGACATGGCCTCTATGGGCTCATTATGGGCTGGATATGGGTTTAAGACATACAAGTTGTGTTTGTCACCATCTGATATAGTACACACGTCAGCAACATATAGTGACAGTTTCAGTGTCGCTAAACGTATGGAGGGGGATAATTGTTGATGTCAGCAACAGTTTAGTGACAGTGTGGGGACAGAATGTGTTTAAAAAAAAGAACGGGGTTCGAGATGCTACTGGTAGGTTTTCGTTACTGTTGGTCACTCCTACTGGTGAGCTATGGTTCCTTCTGGTCATTGAAGTTGATGCTTGATTATTTATTTGATGTTGTGGTTGAGTTTCACAAATTTGTTTCTTATTATATCAGCATTTAGGTGAGCAATACACCTTGTCTTTGGACTAAATATATTGTTACAGCTTACAACTGGCTCATAGTTGTGAAGGTTAGCAGTTCCCATATACCAAAAACTGTTGGTGAGCAATACACCTTGTCATTTTGATCAAAAATATATCATTTTGACTAAATATATTGTTATAGCTAACAGCTGGCTCATAGTTGTGAAGGTTACCAGTTCCCGTGTACCAAAAACTGGGTAAAATGCATGATATAAGACACAAGTTAGGGAGGTTCCACTTCTTCATCAAATTCGTTATACTTGATTTTCTTCATCAGTGATCACTCCAAGGAACCTATCGGATTGGACATGCACTTCTTCAGGGGAAGCATACATGGATCGAGGGGAAGCTTAGTCTTCCTGGTGGATTCCTACTAGTCGGTTCCTACTGGTCGTTTCTACTGGTCGTTCCTACTGGTCGTTCCTACTGGTCATTCCTACTGGTCATTCCTACTGGTACGTTATGGTTTCTTCTGGTGGTTTTTGCTGGTTCCTACTGTTCGTTTAAAAAAAATAAAAAGAAGACTTCATCTTGACGGGGGGTATAGATCGTTTCGGAGATTCAGTTTATGCTATAATTCTTAACTGGAACAGTTACACGCTCTTTTACAAATATTTTGGGGGGCATATGATACCATACAGTTCATGATATGATCATCACAAAATTAGCAGCATGATCATAAGCATCGAGTGGTTTCTGGTTGATCCGCCAGAGCTCACTGAGACTATCGGCCATTGCATGTGATCGCCATGCATATATTGACTACAAGAATTATTCAAAGACATTTTATTACATGATATTGTAATAAGCATGTCTTTTTCATACTGAAGGAAGAAATGATCTATGCCACTGAGTTCAAGATTCAAGAGATGGTTAGTATGATTGTTTATATACTTAACCATCTAGATGCATCACTTAAGGGGAAGCGTCTGCGAGTTACACAAGACCCTATTTGCTTATTACAAAAAGGGGAAGAATAGTTAGATGTGCAGCTTATTATCGTGATGACATGTTCGAGCATTGTTTCTTCATGCACATTGTTTTGTAATATCAAATAGGGGAAGATTGTTGGGACATACAGATTTGATGATTACAAAACCTATAGGCAGAGATGAAGACAGAAGAAACAATAAGGACCTAATATGTAATATTAGGTTAGCTTAGTTAGTAAGCTAGGGTTTGGCTTGTAAACCCTAGTCCCTCTATTATATAAAGAGGGTTAGACACACATGTTGAGCATTCATTCATATACAATGTAAACTAAAGGTGTGTGTGTGTTCCTCCTGGTGTCGAGCCTATAAGGCACCAGGAGCTAGTAGTAGTAGCTTATTAGTATTTTATGAATAAGAAAGCCTTGTTCATAACTTTGATTGTGTTCTTTATTATATTCCGCTGTGCTTAAAATCATTGTTATCATATCCCAGATGAGTCTAGATCCTAAGACTCAACATTTAGAAGTTAGTCCTGGTAATATGCAGTTCATATTGGAGTACTCCGTTACTCGTGGTGAGTTACTCCTGGTCGTATTATAAAGTTGAAAGATGATTATAGAAGATATGATCAAGGAAGATTGTAGAAGATAAGATCAAATATTTAGTCTTCCTATTCATATCGAAAGTATTAAAGATATTGATTATGATGAGGAGGTTACAAGATTATTTAGGAAATAATTAAATGGTATTAATGTATAATACTTTGGAAAGTATTAATTATGTTGTAACCACCTAGGACCCCTTGCACTATAAAAGGAGGTCCTAGGGTGTAGAGATAAATACACTTCCATACACACATATTCTCTACACATTTCTCTTATTGTTTATTATAGCTTCAAGGTTGTAAAACCCTATCACTATTAAGAGTGATCGTATTAATATATTGAGGCTTAGATGTTTGGTTATTTCTATTGTTCTTCTTATATATAAAGATTGGTTTCCGCACACTCTTTGTATTGTGATCAAGGCTTCAAAGATCCTTCAAGAAGCAAACCCAACAAGTGGTATCAGAGCCTCGTTGAGAAGCTTTGATTGAGAAGAACAAGATCTCTACATCCGTATTGCTGTGAAGTGAAGCTTCTGGTCAGAATTCGTGACAGTTTAGCAACAGATTAGCGACGGTTTGCCAGTTTTGTGACAGAAGACATGGCGTGCAGAGCTTCAATTCCAGACAATGAGGTAATTCTTATGACTGAATCTGAAGTTAGAGAATATAATGCTAAATTAAAGAATAAAATGCATGTTTATAATAACTCTGACTTAGCAATTAGTTGCGTAGAAACATATGAACAAAAACTTCTGGAACTTCAAAAACAATGTGCTGATCTGAATGCTGAAAATGATAAATATTATATAGAAGTTCAGTCATACAAAAGTTCTCTAAAAACATTAAAAGAACAGAAAAAGTGGTTTCAAAATACCCAATTAGAGTATGAAGATAAGATTAGGATATTAAGTATTGACTTAGAAAATAAAACTAATCTATTGACATATTCTGAAAAGCTTAATACTGAGGTAAATAAAGAGAAGCAGTAGCTACAAACTAAATTAGATAATGCTTTGGCTAGGTTTGATAAATGGAAAAATTCATCTAAAAACTTAGTCAAATTAGTAGATATCTCTATGTCTGGTAGAACTAAAATTGGTTTGGGGTTTAAAAACTATATTGGGCCAAATGATGTTTTTGACTCCTCTTTGTCTAGTGTGTTTGACACTACCCCTGAAGATGTGGAAGGTAGGCATGTTTTCAATAGGTATAAACCAGCTGCAGAGATGCATGCTGTTCCTCCACCTCTCACAGGGACATTCATGCCTACCTTAGATCACTTTGACTTTGATGAATCACAAATGACATATGGTACAAGGTCCACTGGCTCAATTGAAACTAATTATGTATCTAATGACTTTGTCTCTTGTAACTCTAGTGACAAGTCTTTAGAACCTAAGACTAGTGACCTTGACTCTTTTGAGTCCGACTCTAGTGCTGAAACACTTGAGTCTGTGCCTGAACCAATTATAATTGAGCCCATGACTCGTAACTATGCCTCTTGTAAGTCTACCTTAAATGCTAAATCACCTAAGTTCTATCCTCAATCTGCTTGTGCTAAGAATGAAAGTAATAGGAAAGCAGATAATCCTAGGAAAAACAATACAAGTCCTATAGGTAATCAAAGAGGTTGGAATGGCATGATGACTCAGAAATTAGGTGATAACTTTGAGTTCAAAAGTAAGGCTTGCTATGTGTGTGGTAGTTTTGATCACTTGCAATATACTTGTAAACACAAGAGAATGATTAATGATCAACAACAAGTTAAACCGGTATGGAATAACTCAAGACGGGTGAATCACAAGAACTTTGGTAGAGTTTTTCACCTCAATCCTAAAAATAACATTATTCCACAACCAAGATGTTTTAACAATGTTAAGGGTACACGGGTTGAGTCTGCACGGTCAAAAACAAAGGTTAATATTGTTAAGGCTTTAGCTAGGTGGGTTTAGAAACCTAAACAAGATGGTTTACAACATGTCTCTAAATCAAATAGTGCATCAAAAACCTTAACAAGATATGACTATGTTGATGTTTTTGGAAGATTCAAGTCTGTCTTAGCTTGGGACTTCCATAAACACTAATCTTTGTTTGGTTTGTGTTTATTTCAGCAAGTGTAATTATAAATTACTATGTTTTGTATTTTCTATATTTGTGTGAACTAACTTTTTACAGGAAAAGAAAAAAAAATCTTTGATGGTGAATACTTTGCTCTGTTTGAGGGGAGGTTTTAGCTTAAGGGGAGGCTTGTTATATGTATAACTGTGTATATTATTGTGTTTTTCTGTCTAATAAATTTTACAGGTTGACATTGGTGCTGGTGGATATGGTTCCTCCTAGTAGAACTAAGTTGCTCCTAGTCGGCCAATGGTTCCTCCTGGTTGCACTCATCCTGCTTCTGGTGGACCATTGTTCTTCCTGATGCATTCTACGTTCCTTCTGGTTGACTCATAGTCTTTGAGTGGTTATAAAAAAAAATTAAAAAAAAAGAAAAAAAAAGAAAAAAAAAAGAAAAGAAAAGAAAGAAAATACACCCGTATCAAACAGAATACATGCAGCTTGACGATACATATACAAGATTCTAGTGATGGTACCGGTAGACTTGTTGGCCTGGTCGCGATATTTCGTGTAAACGCGTCCACTAGTAGGAGGCGGCTTGGTATCAGCATGTCCTGATGTACCCTCCATCTCGCCCTTGCGGCAATCTTTCATACAGTGGCCAGGAAGACCACACTTGTAGCATGCGTCGCTGTCGTGGCGACATGGACCTGGGTGCCTATGGTGGCAAGTAGAGCAAAGAGGATGAGTATATCCTCCAATAGGTAGCCTGACTGGCTGAGAGCCTGATAAAAACAATATACATGAGACATGATAATAGGTACAAAGGACAATGCGGATAATCGTAAGATTGAATACCAGTGATAGCTGGACGGTTAGGCTATTAACCTCTCTGGCTCTGGTCCCTCCCGTTACCATGATTCCTAGTAGAAGATTTGCTAATGTGTCAGAATTAAGAATTATAACATGTAATCATAACAAAATGAGTAAGTATAAGCACCTGCTGCTGTTGGAGTGTCCAGCGTTGTTACGGTAATTATCATTACCGCCACGCCTATCCGCAGCAGAACGGTCGTTAGCCTGACCGTTCCCTTGGGCTGATTAGGCTGTTATTGAGTAGCCGGCTGAGACCGGTCCCCAGTCTTCTGCCTGGAAGATACAATTTAAGAGATGAAATATTGACATATACTAAAAGAATACGGATCGGCCACCGTTTGAATATGAATGTTTACCTCTTATCGGGTCTCTCTACTTCCCCGAACTCATCTCTTTCCTGAAGCATCTCCAGCTTACGTGTTGCATTGGCCACTTGTGTCACCGTGTTGTACGTAGCACACACCAAGTTGTTTGCGACCGATGTACGAAGAGCCCACCAGAAGTGGTGTGCTTGCTCTTCAGGAGTACCTGCTGCTGCACCAAGGAAAGCAGCCAAGCGAAGAAAGCGCTGCATGAACTCGTTGCTATTCTCCCCAGCTCTATGTCAGATTCCATGGTACTATCTCATCATCTTATCCTGCTCAGCCTTGGGAAAGAACTGTTCCATTACCCTATCCCTGAACTGAGCCCAAGTCAAACCAGCCACCCAATCATCACCTCCCTCAGACTGCTTCAGTGCTATCCACCATGCTAACACATCACCTTCGAACCGGTAGCATGCCAACCTCGACTTGAAGACGGGGTCACAGCCCATAGCATCGAAGATCTTCTCAATGTGAGCCAACCAGCTTTCAGCTTCACTAGGGCTATTTGTTCTTTCGAAAGCTCAAGGGCGGAGCTTACTGAATCTCTCTAGTCATGTGGCCAATGTTGCTAGAGGAGGAGGAGGAGGTACTGGGTGCTTCTGCTGGTTGTTGGCAGCCTGAACCTCAGCCCTGATTTCGTTCCTCAGCTGAGGAAGCATAGCTTGCATTGCAGCTTGGTTTGCTGCATTGAGTTTTTCATGCTTGCGTGTGAGAACCATCTGACAGTATAACATAAAATACATGATTAAACTGATCAAAACATAAACTATATACATGAAAAAAATTTATACCAATAAATCATGAGAAAAATTTTATGCAGGAAAAACTAGTACATGAATGCATGATGCAGTTTTATGAAAACTTTTGTATGCACGAGAGTGAACGCCTATGGCCAGTTCACTCAAAACAAAAGACATGGCGAGGGGACGCCAATGGGTCGGTCCCAAATTTAAAAGTTTTGATAAAACACATGCGACTAAATAGGGCCAGTCCTGTACCAACCATTACTTAGTCATAAACCTACGACAATGACATATATATGTATGCATGAAAATGATGAATGCAAGAAAATCGACTGTTAGTTCTAGGAAGACCATAGTGACTACCCACTAATCACAGGTCGTGTTTTGAGAGCCTACAGGTCAAAACCAGGCTCTGATACCATAATTGTAACACCCCATTTTGATAAATGGAATGTCACGCGTGATTATGGCGTGTCATCAAAGCATACAAGGATAAATGTATAAAACATTACATGACCATAAAGAAATACCGGAATCAAACATCGGTACCCCAAAAGTAGAAATCATCACACACAAAAATAAATACTGTAAATGAAAAGGACTAAAAAATTTCCATGGAAATGAGTATCAAAGTATAAAGGAATGCATAAAGTAAAGAAGGCTAGGAAGCTTCCAATCCATATGCACGTACCCTTAAAGTATATGAGCGTCCTTGAGTACCTGCCGTTTTGGGAACATGGAAAGGAAAACGGCTGAGGAAAACGCTCAGTGCACGGATATACAAGTAAAGCATGAATAATATAAGCATATAAGCATGAAGCAGCGGAAAAGATTAAGTTCTGGATAACCTGGTTATATCTTAGTAAAACTGGTTTTATAGTTTGAAAAGACTTATGTTTATCTTGTAAAAACTGTTTAACATGTTTGAAGGTCTACGAGTTCTAAGGATTTGTTAAATGATGGATTGATCTAAGGATTTGATGGTGGAAATGGGGAAGAAGGAGATGAGGTGTAGAGAGAGAAAAGAGAGAAAAGAAAAGTGGAGAGAGAAAGTGAAATTAGATTAATGAAAAGTGTTGTAAATGAGAACCACCCCTCCTAACATGCTAGGAGGGGTATATATAGCCCACCCTACATGTGGGCTATATGGACTATATTTAGTACAAACTGGATCACGAGCCTAATGCAATAATATATCGTTGGAGCGACTGATCCTTCATAAATACGTAAAAACGTATTTCCAACAATCTCCCCCTAAGGGAGGTCGCTCCAAGTTACAAAGTTCTAAATATTCTATAGCACGTGATCTATGCTAATAATGATGTGACCGAGACTTTCTTTGGGAAAACACATTTCCAACAATCTCCCCCTAAGGGAGGTCACACCATTTTACAAAATCTTAAACCTAGCATACTATGCTTGAATCTTCGATCTTGTTCTTGTGAATATGCTTGATGTGATCTTTGACTTTAGTCTTGAGCATGTTTCCTTGCCTTGACCTTGTGCATTCATCACTTGTGAAATTTGCCTCTTCGTGACTTCATGTTCCACATACTTATACCTTTAAATTCTTGAAAGCTTCAGAGTTTGATACAGCGGAAGACTTGACCTTCAGACTTTCTTGATTTTGTTGAAGTACTAATTGTATGTAGTATAAGCATGTGGTGACGACTTCTTCTGGATTGTACACCGCAATGCCACCTTCTTGTTATGCTGCATAAGACAGTTAGCAACAAACAATATACACGGATGAAATGGCCTTGAACATTTCATTCTAATTCGATAGCATTTTACCTCCGGTCGGTGAAGACCGTTGGACGATATTAAATATCGTACTTGTGGCAGGTAGTTTCAATAAAGAACCTCCTTGACAAGATTTCGCGGGTAAACCCGTTCTCTTTACTCGACCGTCCAAAGCTGACTGCGAACGTAAAGAGTGAATCATTTGGATAATATTATCCGCATGATTTGAAGCCGTCAATTCATGTTCCTGGAACAAGTGAAGTTCAATTAAGAACCGCACCATCGTTGCTTTCCAGTTGTCACTAGCTTGATTCATAAAGAATCTTGCAAGTTACCTACCAAGTGCTGTTTGATGTTAAAACTAGAAGGATTTCCACTCGTCACTGTGATCAATAAAGAGTCACTCTGAGTGTTCTGGCAAGATCATATGATAATGCGTAGAGGCCTGGAACGTGTTTAAATTCATTTAAGAATTAAACCACTGTTGCTTTCCAGTTATCACAAGTTTGATTCATAAAGAATCGCACAAGTCACCTACCATGAGCTTTTTGATATTCGCTCAATAAGGATTTCCATCTTCATTGTAAATACTTTCGTATTACTCGGATGTTCAGGCAAGATCATGAAGATTTTGCGTAGGACTCTTAAGAACTTTCTTACTTTTCACAGTGTGTGAAGAAGCAAGTAAATATGAAAGTGTGTCCTAATGAGATATTTGATGATCTCAAATGGCTCTAGACTCGATCGTGCATTTTGGATTTTAGTGATCGGAGGCTGGAGAGGAGTGCCACCTTTTCAATACCAATTTATTCGGAGTGAATAAATCAATAGATAATGTGTTGATCTCCGTGTGATTAAAACAAATACCTTTTGAGAGATATTTGAGTTAGCTGGGAAGGGTTGTGCATTGCATCACTGGGTCCATGATGTCTTTCTTCAATATCAAGAATCATTAAAAATGATCTCAATAGCATATGAATTGACCCGGTTTCTGCCTAAGGTTGTAAGGAGGGCTTCTTTCTTTACACCCTTTATCTTTACACTTCTTTTTCATTCTTCAACCCCTTCAATGCTTACCAATACGTCATAACTAGCACCTTGTTGTGATTGTTCCAGTGCTAACTTAAGTACTTGGTCGGCATTCAGCTACGTTCACAATCTTTCTCCATCTTTCCTAAGGACTACTATATCTAGCTATGGAATGTCCTTGGGAAGATTCCTCCGGTTCTAGAGAAATCATTGGACTTTAACCTATCCTACCATCCTTATGTCACCACAACCTTCACCGTCGTGAATAGAGATGTTTTGGGTAAGTGTATGTCACCATGAAATCCATTTTGAAGTGCAAATCCATTTTGCTCCCCCCTTAACATATGCTCCGATATTCGAAAACATTTCGCACATGTCGGGATGAGCTAACACGTTAAGTCAAACCATTTATGATTGATCATATCCCATATTAAATCACATTTTCTCCCCCATATTAAAAATATTAACCCAATCGATGTTTTTAATATCAATTGATTTAATAGCATTTTAAGAAAATTTGGGAAGAAAAATGCAAATCCAATTATCTTCATGATTTTAACAAGCTCACCCTCAAATTAATGAGGGTGTACTTGAAACGTAAATTAAATACCTTTTAAACACAAGTGTAAGGTATTTATCACGTGCAAGGATCATATATGATAATGTATTCACAAGATTAGCAATTTACGAGGTTGGACCTGAATAATGGAGAACATCATATGAAAGAAGCACATGGTTCTTGTTCACGAATGTTGGTCACCTCGTCACGTCCCCGAGAAAATTAATTCCCGTTGTTGAGTCAAAGCTTTCCGGTGAAATGCTTGACTTGATTATGAAAAGCGGGTTGCTATCTGAAATAATAGCAAACCATATGGAGCATGTTTTAAAACTTTTAAACTTCTGCTCGAACTTTATTTACAACCCCGTGTCATTATTGAATGACATTTCTAGGTTCGTAAATATTATCGATTCCAGAAGACATGCTCGTTTTAAGATGTTGAATATCTTAAAAGCGAGCTCAAGTCCGAGAAGTTGTGAACTTCCCGTTGTTAAGGATAAGTTTATCATCGGCGATAAACTTTCCTTTTATCTGAAGAACGAGTCCTAAGCTGACATTTACTTAGAAGTCGTTTTCATGAGCTTGAAAACTTTGACTGTTTTAACGGAAAGCTCATGACCAAGAAAGGTTAATTTCTCGTTATGAGGAAAAGTTATCTTATTAAAAAGATACACTTTCCTTTCTGAGCTTAAAACTTCGAATGTTTTAAGACAAGCTCATGACCGAGAAAATTGAATTTCTCGTTATGAGGATAAGTTTATCATTAATGATAAACTTTCCTTTATTTGAAGTTCGAGTTACAGTCTGACATTTAACTGTAAGTCATTGTGCATGAGCTTAAAAACTTCGAATGTTTTTAATATTAGCTCATGCCCGAGAAAACTTAATTTCTCGTTGTTAGGATAAGTTTATCATCGGCGATAAACTTTCCTGCCTTTGAAGAACGGGTTACAGACTGTCATTTATCTATAAGCCTTAAAGCATGAGCTTAAAAACTTGGAATGTTTTTGATATAAGCTCATGCCCGAGAAAAATGAATTTCTCGTTTTTAGGATAAGTTTATCATCGGGATGAACTTTCCTGTCTTTTGAGATCGAGTTACAATCTGTTATGTGACTGTAAGTCCTGTTTGTAGCTTAACCATGAATCCCCTGAGACATTTGTTTCTCTGATATCTGCTTTTTCAGCAACCAAACTCTAAGAGTGTCCTTAGTTGAACGGTACACAACGATTGGACCGCTTCGTTCTTTTGGAACATCAACTTTGGTACCTGCAATCTCATTAGGAATTTGCATGCTTTGACGTGGGTTAGCGATATCAATTATAGAAGCACATGGGGGTTCACAGTTGGCTTTACTTGTTTCAGAGGCGACCTGAGTAGATGATTCACTAGTCTTGGCTGGCAAACGTTTCCTTTTATAGAAAACCTTAAGTTTAGGCGTAAGTGAAGTATCATCTTTATCAGTTTCCTCCCTAGTAGACTTAGTAGAATCGGAGACTATCCTAGTTAAAGGGCACTCGTTTCCTACAAGAGTGAAAGTTCTACCAGTGGGGCGCCAATCTTTACCAACGGGTTTGATTTTAGCTATCCACTGGGACTTAATTCTAGCACGGGAGTTCACCTCATTAAGTAATTTCTTGATACAGGAATCATGATTTGCCGTAAAGACACATTTTATACATGTTTTACAAGTAGCATATTTAATGTCCGAGTAAGATCTAGAATCCCTAGATGATTGATTGATGCTCCTAGGATTGGGCATGCTACTGTTAGCAGTGTTGGATAAACTAGAAGGCATCTGACTAGGTTTGAAATTCCTATCTCTTACTTGTGTCTTTTGAATAGCTTCCCTTTGACCAAAATCATGGCGCACATCATTAGAACTAGTTCTAGACGTGTTCATTGAACTATTCTTAGGGAAATTAGAGGCAATCATGTGATTAGGTCTTGCTAAAACTGATTTAGTCACATTAGGCCTAGTTGCTGGAGTGATTGGTCTAGGAAAATGAACCAAATCAACTTGGGAGGCAAACCGCGGTCTCGAGGATTGTGGTCGCTCGGATCTAAATGCAGTCGGTTGTCTAACGAACTGATTTGTAGGCGGTTTCCCCAAGATTGATGGTTTTTCAAGCTTAGTATCCACACTAGTTCCTTTAGTTTTCCTCAATTCGTTTTTCAACGCAGCTATAGCAAAGACCTTTTCCTGTACTTGAGCCTTTAAAGTCTCATTCTCTTTAAGCACTCTATCTTGGGATGCCAATTTAGACTCTAGGAACTGAATTTGTTTCACAAGATTATCCTTTTCAGCTTTAGAATCTAACACTTTTTGATCCAATTTTCTTTCAAGAACAGCGTTTAACTTTTCAAGTTTTTCAAAGTATGTTTCAAATTTATCCGTTTTCTTAGAAAATTCAAGTTTGGCATCCTCAAGATCTTTTGATTGTTGAGCTACAATCGTTTCGAGCTCTCTAATCTTGGAATCAGAAGCAGTCAATGAAGCAGTTATAATACAATTATCATGATGTACTATAGCATTCTGAACAATCTCTCCCCCATTATGACTTACATCGGATGAATCAGAAGTGGTATTACTATCACTCTTTTCCATCCCATGTTTGTCATAATTAGGTTCAGAATGCTCAATATGCGGCATATCATCAGCATATACATCATAAAGAACATTACATTGTACCATGTTTGCAGGCTCTTCGTCATAAACGGGTAAGGTGTCATCAAGAGAGATCTCGTGAACAATCCATGACGTACCACTGGTATCATGTTGTTCTCCTGATTCCGTGCTCTTGCCATCTTTAGGCTCCAAGTTGTCAACCGTATGACCAGTTTCCTCTTGCATCGAAGAGTCTTGCACTCCATTATCATACCCTTGCTGAAGTCGAGATCTTTCATAAATCGAAGACGAGACCGATGACATGAGTTTCAAAATTGTATCACGGAAAACTCGAAGCTCGGTATGTGTATCTCGAAGAAATGATTGGCAAATCACTGAACTTTCAGGCTTGATGATATTGAATTGGAGGAAAGGCGTGAGTTGTGTCACAAGAGCCTTATATGCAAGTGCCGATGCAGAGTGATTAAAGTTTCCATGGTTGAGTTGCTCTGCGAGTTGGGTCAAGATGGTGAACATTGATTCCATGAATATATGACGATCTTGACCAAAGATTGTCACAAATTCGTTCCCTCCTTGAAGCCGCGAAAGAGTAACTAGATGATATTGAAGCATTTGAAATGAATTTATACCACTTTCTCTAGCGTTGGCTTGCACTTGATGCAATTCACCCTTGTTCGATGTCGAAATCAAGAAATCCATTGAAAATCGATGAACGATAAGTTACAACGGGAGAGTATAATTCGACGAGAAATTGAGTTCTCGGGTTTTGACAAACCAACAAAAAAATCCGTAAATGACTCTAATAATTCTCGATAGATGGTATACCTCTATTGTTCGCTCAAGAAATTTTTGTCGACTCAACCGTTTGATAAAACAAATCGGAATCCAATACACCCTAGTCTGACTCAAAAAAAATAAACCCGTCAATAAATCTTGTCACCTTAACACGTCACTTTGTCACGTCACGATTATCACTTAATATCATAAAGTTTTTCAAAATAAAAAAATTTGAAATAAAATAAAATTAAAATAAAATAAAAATAAAATAAAAATAAAAATGAAAATAAAAATAAAAATCAAAGAAATGATTATCTAAAGAGAATGAATATCAAAAAAAATAAGAGTTTTCAAAATAAAAAATGAAAATAAACTTGAGATTATCCTCACACGTGGCCACACACGTGTCTGCGTGTCTTACTATAACAAATTTCTTGTTATTTCCGTCTTCTTGTTTGACTAAATCACAAATCTCACAGTTATAACTGTCTCTCTCTCCTCACAACCCTAATCACGTCTTGTATCTCCCAATGATACCTCCGCCTCTCTCTTTTATCTTGTTAACGTCACCCCCATTTTTCTTTAAACCAGTCTTAGCCAACAACAACAAGATTATCTCAATCCAATCTCATCACCATCTTATTAAACACGCCCCACTTTCTATCTGAATAACACAAGAACCTAATCTACATCATCTATCAATCCCAACCTCCGTTACTTTCCAGATTCACAACACTTGATTTTCTAAACCCATTAATAACGAAGAATCAAGATTTCGTCAACAAGATCATTCAAATGGTCTCGGGTAGGGTTTCTAATACTGTCGAATCACAATCTTTCTCTTCATCTGTCGTGTCTTTCTGGTCTAGTGTCGAGTGGTGAGTCCGAGAGTTGTTTTATTTTTGGGTACGAGTCGTGGATCGATGATGTTTGTTTAAACTAAGATCTTGAATGATGGGTGTAAGGGTGTCGTGGTGAGAGGGTGTGACAGTTTGAGAGTAGGCGAGGGTCTTGTCAGAGTCTAGGGTGGATGTTGGATTAGGCGGGTGTATTGAGTGAGTAATACAAGAGATGAGAGGGTTTGGATGGGTTTGAGAGTTTGTTTAGATGGTTGTGTGTTGCTGTGTTTGTGTTGAAGTTGTGTTTGGGTTGTCAGTGTTTAGACGAAGGTGAGGTTGGGTAGGGGTTGTTTGGTCGAGAGGGAGGTTTTGAGGAGGGTGGGTAATCGTGAGTTTGGGGTGCGTCAGTTTTAGAGGGTGTTGGTTTTTCGAGTCTTGGGTGAGGGTAAAAAGTGAGTCGAGGGTCGGTGCGAGGGTGTCTGATGTGGGTGAGGGAGTGGGGTGTTTTTTGGGTTTTGAGTTTTGAGTTAGAGTCTGAGTGAGTGTCGGGTATGGATTGGTTTTGTATGAGTTGTTTGGGTTGTGAGTCACAGTTTGATTTGGTAAAGGTTCGTGAGTCGAGAAAGGTTTTGAGATGTGAGTGAGGGAGTGGTTAGAAGTCGAGGGTGTAAGTATGAAACGAGAGGTGTTTGACGTCGAGAGATGTTTGATGTTGATGTCAGTTCGAGTCGTCCGAGTCTAGGGGGTGAGTTTTGAGTTGAGAGTTGAGGTTTAGGTTGATTTTGAGAGTCTGTTAAATTTTGTCAGTCAGTCTATTCCGAATAGACTTCTATTCGGAAAGTGTCTATTCGGAAAAAGTCTATTCGGAAAAAAAATGTCTATTCGGAAAACCTATGCGGAAAGAATGTCTATTCGGAAAAAAAAAATGTCTATTCGGAAAAAATGTCTATTCGGAAAAAATGTCTATTCGGAAAGTCCCTATTCGGAAAACTGTGTCTATGCGGAAAACTGTGTCTATGCGGAAAACTGTGTCTATTCGGAATAACAGCCTACGCGGAAAGATTGGAAAAACTGATAAGAAAAACAGATAGAATTGGATTGGTTTGGACAGATGGATGGATTTGGACTGATATGAAGATTTTTGACAGTTGGACCGTTTTGGACAAAAATTGATGGACAAAAATTGATGGACAAAAACAAAAACTTAAAAAAATTGATGATGTAAAAAAAAAAAAAAACCTGATTGATACGAAAATTTGAGAAAACTTGATTATTTTAAAAAAATTTAATAAAAATAGATGATTTAAAAATTGATAAAACTGATAATAAAAAACTGATAGAAGAAAAAAAACTGATAATAAAACTGATTATAAAAAACACACGGAAAAATAAAACGGATAATAAAAAATAAAAATTGATAAAATTGATAGAAGAAAAATAGATAACTTTGTAAAATTTGAAATTTTTATAAAATTGATAAACAAAAAGATGATAAAAGATGAGAAAAAAAATAGAAAAGAAAGGATTTTTACCACCAAATCAAAAGATAAAAAATAAGCAAATCCTAAGATTCAACCATGGCTCTTGATACCAATTGAAGGTCTACGAGTTCTAAGGATTTGTTAAATGATGGATTGATCTAAGGATTTGATGGTGGAAATGGGGAAGAAGGAGATGAGGTGTAGAGAGAGAAAAGAGAGAAAAGAAAAGTGGAGAGAGAAAGTGAAATTAGATTAATGAAAAGTGTTGTAAATGAGAACCACCCCTCCTAACATGCTAGGAGGGGTATATATAGCCCACCCTACATGTGGGCTATATGGACTATATTTAGTACAAACTGGATCACGAGCCTAATACAATAATATATCGTTGGAGCGACCGATCCTTCATAAATACGTAAAAACGTATTTCCAACAATGTTTACCATTAGCCAATATAGGTCATGAATTATCCACGTGCATGAATACTTGGAGGGATGACCTTGTCATGCAAATTAGAGGGGCTGCCTCTAATTTAATATACTGGTTTTTGGGTAGGATGGATCAGCTCCTTGTGAAGGATGCAAGGCACACACCACATTCACACTGAATAATCTGCTGAAAACATGAAAACTAGGATGCACCCATACGCCTCACCTGATAATAATAATATGGCCAAAAGTTGAAGGGACGCCACGAGCTATCACTCCGCCGTGGTGAAGTCATAACACTGGTGCCTCCAGTGTTATGGTTATGGTACCTCCATAACTAGGTGAAACTGGTCATGCATGTATATGTAATAAGTGTGTAAACACTTATCCTTTTGCCACTAAAATCAAGGAAAAACAAGACCTAATCATGTGTTTTATATCATAAAAGTCAGAATTACGCGTGGTTTTGTGTTCTTGTGTTAAAATAGGTACAAATGATCAAAAGGAAAGAAAACACGGGATTTCACGGTCAAATGTCGAAGAAAAGTCAAGAAAGAGTCAAAGACAAGATCAAAAGACCAAAAGTGTGCCAAGATCACGAAAACCGGCTAAGTCCACTTGAATTTGAAGAAATAATCAAAGAAAACCGAAATCGAGCTCGATTAAGCGGATTTAATCTTATTGAAGATATTTGAGCCAAGTGGGTCCCACATTCGGGTTAACAGGCTCAAAATCCCATTTGGAGGTTATGATTTGCTTGTTAAAAAATGACAAGCCCATTAAGGCCCATTACAATCCCATGGACGGTTAAAATAACAATTGGGCCAAAAGCCCAAAAGGTTTAGCAACAAAATGGACGGTGGAAGTAATATTTACTTGGGCCATAGCCCATTTGATGAATTAAAAGGAACGGAGGAAGTGAGTATGGGCCAAAAGCCCATTCGGTTAAACTTTTGAAAACGGATGAAGATTTTAACAAAATCAGTGAATTTACTTCACTTGGTCAACTTCCCACTTTAACATACGTAACACAAACACTCACCCCCCTTCACATTATTTACCCTACACCCTCATACACACAATTCACTCCACACGTGTAACCCACTCACTTCTTTTAATAAAACGTATTAAACATTTACCCAACTCCTTTTTCATTCGATACATCGAAGAAAATAACACCTTTACTTTTTTTCTTCCTCCTCCATTTTTCTTACCTCCCCAAACTCTAATCACAAATTAAACCAAAATTACCCAATGAAAATTGGGTGTTTTACCAAAACCGTGTGATTCACACGGATGGGGATTAAATCCCCATCTTTTTCGCAGAAAGCCACAAGGATGGTCCTCATCCATCCAACGTGGCTATTACTGTGTTTTGATTGGTTGAACCACATATCCACCACCAATCCCTCCAATAAAAACCTTCCACATCATCCTTAAACAAACACAACTAACACACCTTTGGACAGCTTGGCAATCCTTGTGAAGAGAGATGTTTTTCTAGCCATTGATCAAGAAAGAGAAGAAGAAAAGAAGGGTTAAACGGCCAAAATTGAAGAACGTGCCCTCCAAGTTCACAAGAAAGGTTTCCTAGGGTTTTCCTATAAAAACCCCATCAAAAGATGTAAAGAGGAGTCCATTTTTCTTCTTTCTTTTAATTTACTGTTTTTTTTAATTAATTTTAGGAGTAGAATAAATTAGTTTTAATTTTCTGCAAAATTAGTTTTAGTTTTAAATTGTAATTTTAAATTCAGGTATTGTAAATTTTCGTGGATTATTAATGAAAAGTAATTTGATTAATATTCGGCTCATTTTATTTTCCTGCCAAGTTCAATTTATTTTAATCTTTAAAATTGTTGCGGTTACTGTTCGGTTCTTATATTGAAAAAAAAAAGATACTGTTCAATTCGTGATTGTCAATGGTGTTGATGACTGGGTTCTTGGTTCGGTGGTGTTGATTCGAAGATGGCGTTCGTTTGAATCAGTGACAAAGGGGGTTCAGCGCCCACCTTCATCTCAACGAAATTCGACACTAGGTTTGGTCTTCTTTCTTTTTAATTTCATCAGTTTTAGAATTTTTAATTCGGTTATGTTTATTTAGTATATCTGCTAGTTTTAATTTGTTTTAGATTTGTTATATTTTGGGTCTATTTTTTTATGCGTTTAGATTGTTTAATATGTTAGTATGTTTGGAACTGCTTTTGTCTACTTGATTAATCTGTTTAGATTTTAAGTAGTGATTTAGGTTTGTGTTGCTTATTTGGCTTATTTCTTGTTTGTTTAGGACTTTTCTGCTTACTCATCAGTCTTAGTTGCTTATTAAGTATTAGGCTTATTTGATTTTCGAATCTACTTATTTGCTTATCTTAGATCTGCATATTAGTTTTAACTGTTTTATATCTGGTTTTGTTGCTTTCTTTTTGAGTAATATTGCTTATCAGCTTTTTATTTCAGCTTATCTTTAGTCTGTTTATTCGGTTTAATATTTGCTTATTATGTTTATGCTTAGTTTTTTTTTATCTGTTTTAGCTTATTTGGTTACTGTCTTATTAAGCTTATCTGCTTTTGGCTTATTGTTTTTACTGTTTGGAAGCTATTGAGATAACAAACAGACATGTTTGCTTTTATTTTATTTAGTTTGAGTTTTATTTACTTTGTTTGAGTAGTGTCGGTTTCAACCTTTTTTGATTAATTCATATAACTGAATTGTTTTGTACTGTTGCAACAATATAACTCAGACCATTTGGTCTGAGTATCTAGTTTCCAAAAAATAGCTGTCCAAAAAGTTAAAATAAAAATATTTAGCATAATTTGTCTCTTCAGGGATTGGATCCCTGGACCTCTTGCATAACAACCAAACACCCTAACCAACTAGTCTAGAACTCCTTTTGTGTTTAATCCACTTAAGTTAAATTAATATAGGAATTTTAATTAGTAGCAGTTTTATTTAATACAAGTTTAAGTTTAATTGATTTTATTTAAAAAGTTTATCCCTCATTTCTTTAATCAGTTTTTTATAAAATAGTATAAAAAGACAAAAAAAAAATATTTTTACTTAAAATTAGTTTTATAATTTTTTTTAGATATAAATTTAATTTTATTTACTATAGTTTTCGAAATAGTTTTCTTTTATGTTTTTAAATTTAGTCTCATAAAATTAGTTTTAATAAAATTTAGTTTTGTTTTAAAATAGTTTTTTTTTATAAATTTCATTTAAAAGTTAATTTTGCTAAGTTTTAAATAGTTTTATATTCTCAAATTTAATTAGTTTTTAAATTAAATTAGTTTTAAAATAGTTTTTATTAAATAGATTTTAATTAAGTAGATTTAGTTTAAATTCCAAATTTTTAAGTTTACCAAAAACAAATTAAGTCAAAACGTTAACCGGTAATCAATTCGAGTGAGTCGAGGAACGAAAATAGAAAAAGTAATATAAAAAGGGTAACAAAATCTCTTTTTTTCAAATGGCGCCGCTGCCGCTTCGCTCGTACGATTGACGATTTTTCGTGAAGACGTTTGGATTTTGGGATCCGTTCTTTTTGAACGTTACGTTTCTTGCAACAAAAAAATCAAAAATACAAAAAAAATCAAAAACTTAAAAATACAAAAAATTAAAAAATAACAAAAGCAATTCCTTTCCTAAGAATTGCACCAAAAAAATTAAAAAATCCAAAAGTAATACTTTTTCCTAAAAGTATAACACCAAAAATATTACGTATTAGTGTTAATTTTTTTTTAGTTCGATTTCTTTCGATTTTTATTGTAAATATATATTTTTCTAAAAAAATACAAAAAGATTTTTCTTTTATATATTACGTAGCATAATAATTATTGTTATTTCGTTTTCTTTCGACACTACCATGGATAATCGTCCGATTTGGGAAATCTTGCAAGAAGAGCGTTATAAGATTATGTCCGAGGAGTGTTCGACTTGTGGTGGGCCTCATGCTTATTTTAATTGTGACAAAACTTATGAGGAGGTTTATAATAATGAGGAAAGTATGTGTTATGATACTAATACTTATTTTGGATCCCCTAGTTTTCCTACGACTAGTGACCCACCACAATATGATCCACGGTTTTATGGGGAATTTCAAAATCAAGGGTTTTCAAATAATGAAGGTTTTCCAAATGAAGGCAATTTTCAAAACTATAATCAAGGGAGTATTTCACAACCTCAAATGGACTTAATTCTTCATAAACTTGAGGAACATGGTAGATTCTTAAGAGAAATGCAAGAGGAAACCGATAGGAAATTCATGCTCTTTTTAGAAACCTATCGAGATCAATTTGATATTGAGCCTTCTTTGAGTGATGATATTGAGGCTAACACCACTACTAGTAGTGATGTTCCCACTGTGGATCCTTCCATCTCTCCGCCAATAAAGGAGAGACAAGGCCCGGAGAATATCATGAGTTTTACTCACCCTCCGGTGTTGACACCCACGGATATTATTAGCTCTCCTCTTTCCTCACCTATTGAGGAAATTCCCAAGATTATTCTTGAGCCTTCATTACCCGTTGATGACCCTATTTCTTTTATGCCTCCTTCACCTACCCCTTCAAATGACTTTATGCTTTCTTCAAATCCTCTTAGCGAGACATGTTTTAAGAAACCAATTTTTGAGGAGTGTGAGTGCATAGAAGAAGAACCCATAAGTTGTCCTACACCTAAGGAGTTTGTAGATAGGGATGAGTTATCTTGTGATTCCGACTACATTTTTAATTATTCCTCGGGATCGGATGAGGATGATTCTCCTATTTTACCCAAACCGACTTTTGAAAACAATGATACTAATGATTTATCGGATTCTTTACTCCTTAGTGATGACTTTTATACCCCAAGTATCGAGAAATTCCATCACGAGGATGCTTTTTATGATCCCGTGTTATTGGATTTCTCGCATGAGCTTAATTGTGATCATGGTATTGATGAGAAGGCAAATGGTGTTTTAAAACTTGATATTGATATTGATTTTGAGAACTCGGATTTTAACAAATTCACATTTGCCTCTTCGCCAATTACTTTTGATTCTCACATGACCACACATCCAATTCTCGAGGAGTTACCTAATCAACACTCCTCTAATGAGAATTACGTTCACCACATTCGTGAGGATTTAACTTATCAACAAATCCCACAAATGAATGATGGTTTCGTACTTGATCATGATCTTTTCGAGAGAATTTCTAAAATCCTCAATAAAGGGAACGACAAACCTTTGTTTGACGGGCCTATCTATGATGAAGAAATAGAAGAGATTCACGTTCATGAGGATGAATGCTTTGACCCGGGAGGTGACATTGACCATTCTTTGATTGATACCTTTACGGCTTTGCCGAATAGTGACCATCCTATGTTTTTGGGGGATGACAATTTGTCTCCTTTACCCACCCCACCTCCCGTGGATCACGACCTCACATACTTTTCGTATGTTGAGAGGACCTTTTTACCTTTCATGACTTATCCTCCTGCCTCTCATTTACTATGTTCCTCCGGGACCGAGGACAAAATCTTTGATCCCGGTATTACATTCGAGGCTTCCCCATGGACCATTTAATGCGGGGTCGAGTCAGGCTCGTGAATCGGTTAACAAAAACAAGCGCTTCTCGGGAGGCAACCCGCTTATCTATCTTTTATTTATTTTCTACAATAAGTGTAGGGGAGCCGTGTAGGTTGTTTGTTTTGTGTGTTGTGATTGTGTAGGTACATGTGCTTTGATGATCCACTTTTGGTACTTTTGACGAGACCCGTGTTCCCGTGTTTCCCGTGTACCCGGTTCCTTCGATAAGTTTTTTCTATTGTGATTCAATCTTGTATATAAATAAAACGAATAAATGTAATCACTTTAGTTGTCCTTTCCTTAGCTCGATTTTAAACAACGTACTCAATGTCCTAAGCGTAGGGGAGTTTATTCTCCCACATGCTTAAACATTGAGGACAATGTTTATATTAAGTGTAGGGGGGATTTATATCGAAATTTTAGTGGCCTTTTCCATGAATTTGACCCCATTTTTTACCGGAAAATTTTTAAAATTTTCAACGTTTTTCAAATTTTTGATCTATTTTGGCCTAATAGTATTTTTTTTATTTTCTTCCCTTTTATCATCGTATCGTAATAATTTCCATTTCAAGAATAAATTCAAAAATGAAATAAATAAATAAAATGGTTTTAACAAGTTTAGATATCTTTGATATATTAGGCCCGTCGTGAATATTTTGACTCAACCCGAGTTTACTTATCCAAGTTTACTCTAGCTAGTATCCTTAACCATATGGACCTTAATTGGTTTATTAGGCTAAGCATCCACGAGTCTCATTCCTTGAGATTTTAAATTGTGGAGAACGAGAGATGATAGAGTTAATTATAAGTTTGGTATTCTTTCATTAACTTATGTGAGTTAGTTATGAGCTTTTTCTCCCATCGCTTGTTAATAAATATATTTGCAATAAATAAGGTTGTACGATTTAAAAGGTTACTTAGCTTCTAGCACAAGATCGTTTAAAAGTTGATCGGTATTAATTAGAGTTCATAGCCAAGGCATAACTTATTGAAGCGGGACGCGAAGATTGGCTTATCCAAAAAGGCCCTAACAAGGCATGAGGATACCCGAGTCCAAAAAGGCCCTAACAAGGCATGAGGATTCACTTTTTTTGCTAAAGATCCAAAGATGACATGAAGATCATTAATCCAAATCAATATAATGGATCAAGACACACGACGAGAAGCAATTACTCCCCTAAAGATCATGGAGAAGTCTATCCAAAAAGACCCTGACAAGGTATGAGGATAAATAGATCCAAGTCCGAAAAGGAGGCGGATCGTTGTATATCAATATCCTAAATAAAGAAAAGGATAAATGAAGAAGTCGTGGTCAACGTTTGAAGCATCTTTCACTCCTAATGAAGATGTGTACTAAAATGAAGAGAAGACCATAATTTCAAGATCGTCTCTCAAGATTTGAATTTTGAAGTACAAGCCAGATATCGGTCCGAGAAAGGTCTCAAATCGTTAAACGAGTTATGCCAAGATATGAACTTTATGAGGTTTCGAGAAGCAGTTTTAAAAGATTTTGTCCTTTAGCTAACTATTGATTAAATCGTCCCACTTTATTTTCGGCCTTAATAAATTATCGAAATAAGTCATAAATGCATCCTCGTGATCATTCAAGACAAAAATAAAATACAAGAGATACACCGTAGGAATAAGGGGGTCTAAGTGATTAATTAAACCACATGAGTAAGTGTTAGATGCTAACTTATGGTAAACAATGGTCTCGTTTTTAAGCTTGGTATGGGGAACGTGAAACTTGAGGGTGATTAATATTCATGACACCAAAGCCCTAATCTAAGTCTTAGATTTCTTTACGAGTTCCTTTCATCAAATAATTTCCAAGTTAAACTTTTGTCTCCTTTTAAATTCTTATCTTTTCATCATAGTAGTATTAGTATATCTTAATAAAGGCCGAGATGGGTTAATTACGAGAAAAATGTACTTTATGCTTCAAAATAATGCATTGCATGGGGTCATTGCAATGGTCAAGTGTAGCGGATTTAATAAGTGTGTAAACACTTATCCTTTTGCCACTAAAATCAAGGAAAAACAAGACCTAATCATGTATTTTATATCATAAAAGTCGGAGTTACGTGTGGTTTTGTGTTCTTGTGTTAAAATAGGTACAAATGATCAAAAGGAAAGAAAACACGGGATTTCACGGTCAAATGTCGAAGAAAAGTCAAGAAAGAGTCGAAGACAAGATCAAAAGACCAAAAGTGTGCCAAGATCACGAAAACCGGCTAAGTCCACTTGAATTTGAAGAAATAATCAAAGAAAGCCGAAATCGAGCTCGATTAAGCGGATTTAATCTTATTGAAGATATTTGAGCCAAGTGGGTCCCACATTCGGGTTAACGGGCTCAAAAGCCCATTTGGAGGTTATGATTTGCTTGTTAAAAAATGACAAGCCCATTAAGGCCCATTACAATCCCATGGATGGTTAAAATAACAATTGGGCCAAAAGCCCAAAAGGTTTAGCAACAAAATGGACGGTGGAAGTAATATTTACTTGGGCCATAGCCCATTTGATAAATTAAAAGGAACGGAGGAAGTGAGTATGGGCCAAAAGCCCATTCGGTTAAACTTTTGAAAACGGATGAAGATTTTAACAAAATCAGTGAATTTACTTCACTTGGTCAACTTCCCACTTTAACATACGTAACACAAACACTCACCCCCCCCCCCCCCCCCCTTCACATTATTTACCCTACACCCTCATACACACAATTCACTCCACACGTGTAACCCACTCACTTCTTTTAATAAAACGTATTAAACATTTACCCAACTCCTTTTTCATTCGATACATCCAAGAAAATAACACCTTTACTGTTTTTCTTCCTCCTCCATTTTTCTTACCTCCCCAAACCCTAATTCACAAATTAAACCAAAATTACCCAATGAAAATTGGGTGTTTTACCAAAAACGTGTGATTCACACGGATGGGGATTAAATCCCCATCTTTTTCGCACCAAGCACCAAGGATGGTCCTCATCCATCCAACGTGGCTATTACTGTGTTTTGATTGGTTGAACCACATATCCACCACCAATCCCTCCAATAAAAACCTTCCACATCATCCTTAAACAAACACAACTAACACACCTTTGGACAGCTTGGCAATCCTTGTGAAGAGAGATGTTTTTCTAGCCATTGATCAAGAAAGAGAAGAAGAAAAGAAGGTTTAAACGGCCAAGATTGAAGAACGTGCCCTCCAAGTTCACAAGAAAGGTTTCCTAGGGTTTTCCTATAAAAACCCCATCAAAAGATGTAAAGAGGAGTCCATTTTTCTTCTTTCTTTTAATTTACTGTTTTTTTTAATTAATTTTAGGAGTAGAATAAATTAGTTTTAATTTTCTGCAAAATTAGTTTTAGTTTTAAATTGTAATTTTAAATTTAAGTATTGTAAATTTTCGTTGATTATTAATGAAAATTAATTTGATTAATATTCGGCTCATTTTATTTTCCTGCCAAGTTCAATTTATTTTAATCTTTAAAATTGTTGCGGTTACTGTTCGGTTCTTATATTGAAATAAAAAAAAAAGATATTGTTCGATTCGTGATTGTCAATGGTGTTGATGACTGGGTTCTTGGTTCGGTGATGTTGATTCGAAGATGACGTTCGTTTGAATCAGTGACAAAGGAGGTTCAGCGCCCACCTTCATCTCAACGGAATTCGACACTAGGTTTGGTCTTCTTACTTTTTAATTTCATCAGTTTTAGAATTTTTAATTCGGTTATGTTTATTTTGTATATCTGCTAGTTTTAATTTGTTTTAGATTTGTTATATTTTGGGTCTATTTTTTTATGCGTTTAGATTGTTTAATATGTTAGTATGTTTGGAACTGCTATTGTCTACTTGATTAATCTGTTTAGATTTTAAGTAGTGATTTAGGTTTGTGTTGCTTATTTGGCTTATTTCTTGTTTGTTTAGGACTTTTCTGCTTACTCATCAGTCTTAGTTGCTTATTAAGTCTTAGGCTTATTTGATTTCGAATCTGCTTATTTGCTTATCTTAGATCTGCATATTAGTTTTAACTGTTTTATATCTGGTTTTGTTGCTTTCTTTTTGAGTAATATTGCTTATCAGCTTTTTATTTCAGCTTATCTTTAGTCTGTTTATTCGGTTTAATATTTGCTTATTATGTTTATGCTTAGTTTTTTTTATCTGTTTTAGCTTATTTGGTTACTGTCTTATTAAGCTTATCTGCTTTTGGCTTATTGTTTTTACTGTTTGGAAGCTATTGAGATAACAAACAGACATGTTTGCTTTTATTTTATTTAGTTTGAGTTTTATTTACTTTGTTTGAGTAGTGTCGGTTTCAGCCTTTTTTGATTAATTCATATAACTGAATTGTTTTGTACTGTTGCAACAATATAACTCAAACCATTTGGTCTGAGTATCTAGTTTCCAAAAAATAGCTGTCCAAAAAGTTAAAATAAAAATATTTAGCATAATTTCCTCTTGCATAACAACCAAACACCCCAACCAGCTAGTATAGAACTCCTTTTGTGTTTAATCCTCTTAAGTTAAATTAATATAGGAATTTTAATTAGTAGCAGTTTTATTTAATACAAATTTAAGTTTAATTGATTTTATTTAAAAAGTTTATCCCTCATTTCTTTAATCAGTTTTTTATAAAATAGTATAAAAAGACAAAAAAAAAATTTTTACTTAAAATTAGTTTTATAAAATTTTTTAGATTTAAATTTACTTTTATTTACAATAGTTTTCAAAATAGTTTTCTTTTATGTTTTTAAATTTAGTCTCATAAAATTAGTTTTAATAAAATTTAGTTTTGTTTTAAAATAGTTTTTTTTATAAATTTCATTTAAAAGTTAATTTTGTTAAGTTTTAAATAGTTTTATATTCTCAAATTTAATTAGTTTTTAAATTAAATTAGTTTTAAAATAGTTTTTATTAAATAGATTTTAATTAAATAGATTTAGTTTAAATTCCAAATTTTTACGTTTACCAAAAACAAATTAAGTCGAAACGTTAACCGGTAATCAATTCGAGTGAGTCGAGGAACGAAAATAGAAAAAGTAATATAAAAAGGGTAACAAAATCTCTTTTTTTCAATATGGCTTTAGGTATTCTAATTAAACATAAGCAATTCAAAAACATATAAAACATATACTGGGGAAAACAGTTGGCTGCATACGGGGAATCCTAATAAGGAAGAATGTCCATACTGAAAGGAGGGAGAATCCGTACCTTGTGTTCAGTGAACGAAGAAGACGAACGGAAGAGAGTCCTACTTCGGTATCACTAATGCTACATAAATACATACGTGTATAAGTATCTGATTACTGAGTACGTAACTGGTTTTATATCATGTCTTAGCTTGTTTTATATGTTCATGTCATGTTTTACTGATTTAAGCTTTATACTGTGTTTATCATGTATTCTGTCTATTCTGTTTAAGGATATCTTGTATTTCATGTATTATTATACTTGTTGTGTAATAATAAGTAACTTTCTAAAAATAGCAGATTTCCTAAAATAGAAAGTTTCCAAAAAAAAAGTTTCCAAAAATAGAAAGTTTCCAAAAATAGATTTATTGCTTAAAATAGATAAGTTTCTAAAAATAGAAAGTTTCCATAAATAGATTAGCTGCCTTAATTAAATAAGTTTCTAAAAATAGAAAGTTTCCATAAATAGAAATAAGCTGGATTATTAAGCTAATTATATAAGCCTAAGTGTTTACTGATTAATTCTAAGTCATGTGACTAAATAGTATAGTTTATTAATTATTTCATGTGAATTAAATAAATAATAGGTTAAAGTATTTAATTAAATATAACATGATTTAATTAAATAAAGGTGAAAATACTTAGGTTAAAACATGCATTATTATCTATTAATAAAATAACCTAAGTCATGTAAATTAATTAATTATAAGTTATGATTTTAATAATTAATTAATTATATAGTCTAAATAAGATGATAATTTACTTAGGTTAAAATTCATGTATTAATAATAATATTAATAACCTAAGTCATGTATAAATTAAATTAATCATGTACATGTTTTAACTAATTTAATTTAATTCTTGAAAAAATATAACTTGTAAAAATAATTACCCTTGTAAAAACAACCCATGAACCGAACTGTGTTTTAATTTAAACATGTGTGAACCGGACAGGTTTTAACCCGTGAACCAGCAACCAAATGCACCCTTGGTCAAAACCTAGCCGCCGGCTAGCCAAAAGTTCCCACCGGCTAGCCGGTGGTTACCCTTGCTGTCGCGGCATGGGGTTCCCCCTGCTTTCCTTATTTAGCCACTGGCTTAAGCCGGTGGTGGTTTTTTGTTCTAGCTGAGACCCACCCGAGTTAAGGTATACCCCGACCAAGGTTAGGGTCCCTTTTCCTCCTACTGCCGAGACACAAGACCACCACGCCGAGACCTTGGGGTCTCGGTTGGTGCGAATCAAAAGAAGCCGAGACCCCCTTGGGGCTCAGTTCATGCGTCGGCCACAACAAACACCCCTTAAACAAGATTTCTTTTACCCCCCATGATTTTATAACATGTAATTAATTTGTTATTAAATAACCATGATCTTATGTGTTCTTGTTTACATAAAAACATAAAAAGAAAAAGGTTGAGGGTTATACTGATTCTCGTGAATCAAAGGAGGACGAACACACTAACACACTTGCAATAGATCAATCTCTAAAATCAACCAAACACACTTTGTGTGTGTGTTAAACCCGGCGGCCAAAGGAGAGGAAGGAATTGAGATTTAGGGTTTTAATTATTTTCTAAATTCTTGTAATTATGAAAATAGTTTTTCCCTTATTTCATGTTTAGTCAAATTTGCATGGGCTTGGCCCTTTTTCTTGTAGTAGCCGCGGGTAAGGGGGCCCACAAGGGGTAACCCGAATGTTTTCCGTGTCTAAATAATAAGTGTGTTCTCGTGTTCGTGTTTTACGTGATTTAAAAGTCATCGTTCGTGTCTTATTATATTTATTCATGATCGTAATAAATATATATACATACGTAATACTAAGCTCGTGATTATTTACGTTCATGATTTCATGTTCGTATGTTCGTGATTATAATTATTATTGAAATAATTACCGTGTCTTAATACGTAATAAATACTTATCGTGTTATAGCACGTACGTAATACTTGTAATTCTTGTTCGTGAAACGTAAGCATGCTATAAAAGGAAAGTTCTAATCATGTACGTAAGATTGTAAGGGTACTATTCATAGTAAAAGCATGCGGGTTTTACATCCCAGCTTTGGATAGAGTGAATCCTAGTGAAGCAGTTATTAGAAGGAGCATTAAGCTCTCACCATTGGAAGCTTCACATGTTGTAGAGGTATTACCTTTAGATTACAGAAACCCTATAGTTCACTATGAAGAAGATGCAAGTAGGTTCGGGATGATCACCAGATATGGAAAGAAGGTACATACTTTTACTTATTTCATCTCTTTGTTTGTAAGCCTAGATAGAGAAAACTTGGTAGATCTTTGGGGATTGATGAAGGCCAAGTATGAGGCTGAAGCACCTACTTCAGTCAATGGAATAAAGATCTGTACATCCTTCAAAAGGATGATTGAACCAGATGATGCAGATCCAATATGGTTAGATTTGGATGATATCAGTGGACTTCAATGGCGTCTACATTCAGCAGTTGGTGTTTACCATTTGAGCACTACAAAGTTTTTAGAATATCTTCTTGTGGATGCTGAATATCCTATGTCCAAGGAAGTTTTGAAGAAAATGGTGTCAACACAGCTGGAAATGGATTATACTAGTGATGTTGTCAAAGATTTAATTAGGTTTATTTATTATCTAATTAACAAGTGATTTGTAATTGTAAGAATCCTCCTTGTACTTAGTTTTTATTCAAAAACTTTATTACTAGAGTAGATATCAAGTTTAGGGGAGGATTGTTGGGAATAAAATGAGCCAATACACTTAGACGCTGACAAGAGTTATTTGGACGCTGATAAGAAGAAATCAAGCGCTGACAGATCAAGCATTGACAAGAAGTATCCAAGCGCTGACAAGAAGAAGTCCAAGCACTGATAGGAAAACTTAGTCAACACGTTTGTTATTTGAAGAAAAGATATACTCAAATATTGTATTTTCTATATTTATCTTTTCCTAAAATAGTTGATAGCATTGTACACGACTCCTTATGTTATAAAAGGAGGTCGTAGGGTTTATAGTATATACATATTATAATCCAGTATTCGACTTTCATTGTAATCAAGTTTGTTTCATCAATCAAAAGTGAATGTTTGTTTTACTTGTTTTACTTGTTCTTTATTCAAGTTTTAATTCCGCATAACTCTTGGATTGTTCATAAAACAACAAAGTTTCTTTAAGTGTTTAACTTGATTTAATCTCGTTAACACAAAGCTAATCGATCTAAGTTGTGGGATCAACAAGAATTGTGGAATCCATTATTCATGGATCGATTAAGCTTACTAGGAATGCATCATGTTCATATGATTAACATAGCGGAGTAGAACACGATACATAAACAAGGTGTTTACTTTTCTAACGTTTACTTCACATTAAACATTAACACTTCAAACAACTAACAAACAACTAACCTAGACATGTTTACAAGATCACACACGTCTCGAACACACGACTCTAACTTTATGACTACATTGTGAATAATGGGTATGATAATCCACGTAGGGTGTATGTGTTTATATACTACACATACCCCTTTCTACAAGAAATCTAATTACACTAGAAGTCCTTCCATCTTTTGCTAATAAGTCCTCTTTGTTGTATAAAAGGGCTCCATATTCTTGAAAACCTTGATATTTGCATATAAGTCCTTCTTGTTTCATTATTCTTATTTTGTCTCATCAAATTAATTCCCAACAATCTTCCCCTATTTGATGATGACAAAAACAATCTTCAAATCTTGATCTTTCACGAATGAAACAAGCTTCCCCTTAAAGTAAATTTCTTGTAAAACATATCACCACATAAAAATAAGTTGCATACCTTGATCTTTGAATCTTCTTCCCCTTTTTGTCTCATCCAATAGGGGTCTTCTAAAGATAAACAACTAATAAACGCTTCCATAAATGAATCACGAACCATGTAGACTCTAATTATAGATTACGAATGAAGAAACACGAATATAACCTATTTGTTGAAGAAGTGGAATCTCCCAAGCTTGTACCTTATATCTTGCACTATCCATGTGACGTCAATATTATATGAAAACAAGAAACTATAAGCAGACCTCGATCTCTTTGTCAAAATCCTCATCCTTTTGTGAGACACTGAGCACGATAATGTAACTCCTTCAAGTGATAGCAAGCTGACAATTTGCTATATTTGACAAGTCTTCGTCACCAACCGTTTAAGCACGAACAAGTTATCTTTAAAGTGTAAGTGTGACTGGGAACACCATGACTTTAAGATATGATAAGTGTTGAGATGCGATCGTTTAGTCATCGGAAATGAGTGAGCCTATCGGGGGCACACACTAAAACACGAAGAGTACATTTTATTATATGTTTAATATATATACGAGTTATATATTTATTAAACGTTTAATAATGTTTCACGAAATAAAAGAGAGGGAAAAATATTTTGTCTTTTATTTGTTTTAGACAAATTATTTGACATAATCTTTTAAAAAGAAATAAAATATTTTGTTTTATTTTTCCTTGACTTGTTCCAGAAAAATATATGACAAAATCTTTTTAAAAGGGAAAAAATATTGAGTTGGTTTTAAAACTTGAAGTAGGAAACAAGTTTTGAGATTAAGATTAAGGTGCTATATAAACACCCTTAATCATCTCATTTTGTCCGTCCTATACATAGTTAAGAAACATTTTGGCTTCTTTTCCTCCAACGACAATAATAAAAAAAGGAGAACCAATACTACTATGTTGGTTGTTGTTTTTCCTCCATGTCAATGCATGTATATTGTTTACATGCATACACAATTATACAATGCATGATAGTCAATTTTACTTGACTGTTTTTTTTTCATTGCTATTTGTTCCATTCGGTTAATAGCAAGATTAAGAAAACATGATTCTTTATCCTTTATTTAGTGATCGGACATGTACCACTTTGGTAACCGATCATGTCGTTTTTAACAGCACCAAACACTAGTTTGTTTGTGGTGATTATCGTGAAGCAACCATTAGCATCGTAACGTACTCGTTTGACGTGTGTGTGAGCAAACGATAGAGACGGTAATTTAACCGTTAGTTTCAAGATCGAAGATCAAGATCTGTTTATTTGATTTAATCATTTAAACTAAAAGGTTAGTATTTTATATGTTTATTTTATGTGTTAATTATAAATATCAAACTAGATCCATTCCGCTGCGCACTCGTAGTTAAATGGTTAACTAGTTGTAAAATCCCAACAGTGGCATCACGAGTCAAATAGTTTGGTGTTTATGGGTTACACATAGAATAAACACGCTAGATCCGCTTAAATACTCGCTTTATTTTATTTTCTATGGCAATAACATGCATTCTTGCCATAAATTTTAATCTTGATCTAGATCTAATAAAGTTGGGTAGGTTTATTAAATTGGTTAATAAACAAAATTTTATTATCTGTCAAAGACTTTAGCAATCACGTTTGTGATGCATGCTCGTCACCAAGTACCTAGCAACTTGGTGAGGGTCTTTGATCCTCAAATTGGGGAAGACTCACTTGAGATCTTGGATCTTATATGATTTACTGCTTTCATATAGAGTCTGTCTTATGCTTCTACCCCTTCTTGTCTGTTTTTATGTGCTTATTTGTTTTCCATTATGAATTGCAAAACGTAATAATTCAAGATTCTAAGAATCATAAAAACGGATCTCTACTTATATCGAACTAGCTTTAAAAGTATGTCATATTAATACACTTTTTCCTTGCGAATCGGCTACGTGTTATTTGTTAAAAATCGTTTTTTGGAACAAATATTAATATGGACATAAGATCTATGAAACTTGTTTTTTTTAATAATCTAATTATTTTGCGAAATCATATTGTCACTCGAGTTGGGCTTACATACCGTAATGATGGCTTATAAACTATCTTCTCAACGACGTGATTTGCAAAATTAATTGGTTTATAATACTTAAAAACATCATGTTTTTGTGATTTACTAATGGTGGACTTGCTATTGCACTACGTGCTCTAGTCAAGCTATCTAGGGTTTGAACGATCTTTAATCTTTTCCCGTGTCATGTACATGTTTCGGCATCTATATGATAATTATCCCAAGCACTTGCGCCCTCGGGCGCATGAAGAGTAGGATATAGGGTTTGATCCTTCTTTAATCTTTTCCCGCGGTAAACACGCCTAAATCAAAGTTAACAAAAGGTTTTTCTTAACTTGTGCTAAAAGATGATTGCATGCATCTTTTACACGCTTTTGACATTTGTTTTCTAAAACTTATGTGATACCTATTTGAATTTTTAAGTCTATGCCATCCAATTTAATAGCACTTGTAGTCTTTTTTCGTCATTTGGTCAGACCTAGGGCGAATCATGCACCCAAGTCGATTTTTGTCACTGGTCAGACCTTTGCCAATTATTGCATGCTTTAAATTGGTACGACTTAAGTCGAGTTCCCGGTCAGATTCGGAACCCGAGGCATAAGATGAGATGAAACATACTCATGACTTTATTACGTGTAGAACAAGTTTGCTTGAGATGTTCAATGGTACTCGAAAGAGATGAGAGAACGTCCCATCCAAACACTCTACAACAATAAACTTCATGAATCGTCTCATAATTCTAAGAGTTGCACTTGTAATGCAAATAACGCTCGACGCTTACCTCTTGCCCTACTTGCTATTAGACGGTCGGACCTCTAATATTGAGTGGGAGTGCAAGTAGGATCTTAGTCTTATTAGTAATTAATTGGTAGTTAATTCTATTAAGAATTCAATTATCGAAAATACTAAATTGAACTTTCTAATGTTCCGATTAATTGTGTTATTGCAACATAATTCGTAAACTAAAGTTGTTTTCTTATAGAAAACAAACATTGTCTCTTTTCTTGGTAAGAAAAGTGAGACTTACTCCTATCTTTTCTCATTAGTTGACAAGAATAAGACAGGACCATAATTGAATCGTTATCGATTGCATTTAAACTCACTTTTAATATTTCATTATCCTAATCCGGTTCTGAAATCATTGAAAGATAACATATTTTGTGTACCTAATGTCTATAGCTACCAAAATAAATGACATCCTGCACTTGTCACGATGCATGAGTTTAAACCGTAAAGAGTAAAGAATTTACTAGCACTTCGCTAGGTATCTTTCTTGGACTCTTGATTATTCCTTAAAGTGCTAAATACCCTTGTGGCTTTGTAGACGATAAAGGAGGAATTGCATGCTAAATAGTCAAGTTAATTAAAAGCATGAACGGCTAGTCCCTCATCCACACAAATATAATTTCATATACTTTTTTCAAATACCTAAGTAAATGTATACTTGTAGGAATTTTTCAAAGATAAGGAAGTCAATAAATTGTTATTTACTTTTTACTTGTGATGTAACATCTCTTATGTTGACAAATCCAGTGGGAGTATTGCAGTTTATTACTGAAATAATATCCATGTAATATTGTCAATTTCAGTGGGAGCTACAAGATTTATTTTCTTGCTTAGTCATCCATATTATTTCGAACTTGCTTTGAAATAATTTATCACTTCAAAATATGAACAACCATTGCTTCAAGGAAATTGCATTTTATTTTATAAGATAACACGCTGCCTTTCTGATGTCGCCTTCTGAAACGTTATCTATAGAATAATAATCCATAATTCCTTGTCTAAAGTTATGGTTCTAAATCTACTTATAATATCAATGACATTATCATATTGTTTACACAATCAACCACATGTTGTATTGCTTGTCTACATAATATGATGTTGTACCTTACACAAGTGGGAGAAATCGTAAAGTGTGTGCAAGGAACAACATATATTGGTTTCACTTGCTATCAAGGTAAGAAAGCTAATAAGTCTACTAGGACTTGAACACACAAGATGTTTGTTGCCCGACTACATTCCAATGTCATGGTATAGTGAAAAGCTACTTCAATATTTTTACTACATGTTATAGTAAATACAATTATGGTTAAGATATAAATAATCATAATTTTGAAGTATAAAATTAACTTGAAATTACTATTGAACTCAAGAGTTTGCGTTCATGATTGCTTTAGTTAGTATAATTATGTTTTTCCTTGATAACACATAATTATAAAGTCCTTGAATTACTCACCGACTTATAACATAAAGTATGTAGTAAATAATTATGTCTTCTTGTTAACACATAAACTTAAGATCTTTGAATTATTCAAAGACTTATAATGTATACTTGATATGTTCTGTTTTCTTGTAAACGCATGAATATTTAATTCTTGAACTACTATGTCTTCTTGTAAACACATGGTTCTCGCATTATTCAAGGAATATACATTATAGCATGCACTTGGATTTAAAATACTGATATTGTAATTTGGTACATGACCCAATTGACAAAGTATTTAATCCAAAGAGTATTAAGTTATCTATGGAATTCTGATGTAGTCTCACAATTCCAATACTCCTAGAATACCAAAATTTTATGGTATGTCTAAAGAGTTGAAACAAACTATATTCGTATAGTTTGATCCATGATAGCTTTAATTATTCTACCTCTATGATCTATCAAGGTTAGAAAATTGCGTGTGTCATTGATACACTCAATATAGTTCAAACCTAGAAGGTATTCAAGACAACCCACAAATTGAAAACCCCTAATTTATTAGGGACCTTCGGTTTTTCTACTCAAACCAATCGAATCCTAAAACCTTTTGGGTTTTTCGATTTTCTACACTTCCTAGCTTGACGATTGTAGTGTTGGTGTTCCTCCTAGCTTGACGTAACACAAACCTTTCCGAAGGTTATTGGTTAAAAGAGTGATACAAGAATTATGGTTCTTACTAGAAACCCTAATTAGGGTTCTTGGGAGAAATCCCAATATGTCTTGATTAAATTCTTTAATTTGTTAATATCTTATGAAGCATACTATTAACAAACTTGAGATAAGAATTTAAAATGTGTTTTGTACTCTCTCTATTAAGAACAATTTATTGTTGCTTAAATACTTAGTATTTAGAGAATGATCTCTACTTACAAAAGTAAGTGGGAGTTATAACAAATCTTGAAGATATTCAAGAGCAAAATACACAACCTTCAAAATCCACTTGTTGATGTCATATTTTGGTTAAGCATGGAAATGTCAAACCAAAGTAAAAGTTACTCTCATTCATAATCCGCAAGGATACCTCATCACTTGATTAATATTTTAATATCAACGCTGAGGAGTATAAGTTAGGAGATCTTTGTAATCCAAACTGCTAAGATTAATTATCATATGTTGAATCTGATAAATGTCTTTGAACTATGAGTGATAAGATGCAGTCCTTAAAGGGAGAATCAATCTTTTGAATTTGATTGATGTTTCTCCTAATTATAAACCTATGAGGTTGGAAGGAGTTTCTTTTGAAGAAAGACTCACAAGGACAAAATGGTATACATAATTAATGCATGACTAATAATAGGAAGCTTTTAATTATACTCAAGCAATTGACTATGATTGAATTATTCTTCCATACACGCATTGATTAAATAAAGATAATTGATTGTCATATATGTTTCTATGTATATGGAATTAAGCTTTATAGCATTCTCCTTTATGATTCCTTTAGTAAGGATGATGTATAATCAAAAGGTTTATAAGTCTATAAAATCTTTATTGAGTATACAAGATAGATAATCCAATTATGGATTAAATCATGCATCTAGGAGCTAAATCTAGAATTTAGTTACAATATGATTTTGTTTAAATTTAGATAGTTTCGAGTACACTTGATATTAAGTGGGAGCACTATGTTTTTTCTTTAAATTCATATGTTGTATAACATATTGAAGATATCATTCCATCTAAGCTAGATGATAATCCTTAATATTGGAATGAAACTTCATTTGAGAATTTATGGAATAAAACAAATGACTTTGGAATAAATGTTTATTGAAATAAGCATATGCGGTTATTAAGTCAAACACAATGCAATACATCATTGAAGCAAGTCTTGAATGATATATTTCACTATACATAATTAATTACACGAATGGAAATCTTATGTTTTTAACTAAGGATTCATTATGAATATATTATATTGTGTATACGACTTGTTATCACTTTTGCACAAGAGCAAAGTGAGATGACAAAAACAATATTTAATTGAGAATATTTAGATTATTGTTAATAATGTTTCCGAATTATAAAGCATAGTGTTGTATGTGTACACTGATGCTAGAAGATAATCAATTCTAGTAAAGTAGAATTTTATCATTTATGATAAATCTTCTAACTAGATATGCTCAATCAAGAGCATTATTGCTTTACACATTAAGGAATAAGAATACTTTACATTTTAAGAAACTGTAAAGATGACTGTCAGTATATCGTTGACTTTAAATGCCTTATACAAGGTATGATGATATCCTCATACTATGACACTTGCAATAGTATGAGCATGTAGGATAAGACACTCATCTTGGTTTTCAAATCATTCACAAATTGTGAAATTTGAAACAAGTATTCGGTAAGTTTACTTAGATGACTATTTAACATTCTTGTAAGAAAAGTTGAGAATGTTGGAAACATTTGACTTCAACTTGCTAAATTAGTTTCATGCAATCTATTTTAGTATTTGGATAATTGGGATGGTAAGACAGTTATTACTTTCTGATGAATAAAGATACTTGATATTTGCATTCATTCATATAATTACTGTTGTCCTATATTTGTATGTTTAAATCCTTGAATATTTGATTATTCTAAATATGTCCATTGTCGGTTAGCAATATGGGAATATTGTCTACATTAAGACAAATGTGAGTGTTGGTTATATTCTTTGAATATATGGACGGTTCCCACCAAGCTCATGTGTTATTCATAAGGGATGCATATTGGACACCCCGAACTTTCGAATTGTTACTTTTGGATCCTTGTCATGAGTAAGATTTCGAAAATGGTGATTAAGTCATCCTTAGACTTGAGATGCAAACAAGTTTGTGCATGTGTAAATATCACTTCTTGATTATATGTTAAACGCTATCTCGCAAGCGGTAGTTATAAAGGCTATAATTGGAAGTGTTGTGAAGCAGCGATCCACAAACACTTGCAGTCAAAAACAAAATTTGTTCCTCCACTTGATATAGTGCAGATTAGTACCACTGGGCCCTCTCCAGAATTAATCAGATAATTGTGTGGCCGCACCCAAAGAGTAAATCAAGATGATGCTTGTTTACATTTGGTATATCTGAATTAACTTCTATAACGAGAAACTAAAAGTTAAACTATATGGAATGAGTTAGGATCCATATCCATGGTTTAACGGTACTAGTAACAAAGGGATGATTATTAGCAAGTCACATAATCGTATACCATTTATACTTTTGAGATATTCTTCTTGAAACTATACCTCAATCATTTCTGGTTATAATAAAGTGTTGCTAGATACTTTATTATGGACGTACTATGTCTTAAACTCTCACAAGTGGGAGCTGTTGAGATATGCGATCGTTTAGTCATCGGAAATGAGTGAGCCTATCGGGGGCACACACTAAAACACGAAGAGTACATTTTATTATATGTTTGATATATATACGAGTTATATATTTATTAAACGTTTAATAATGTTTCACGAAATAAAAGAGAGGGAAAAATATTTTTTCTTTTATTTGTTTTAGACAAATTATTTGACATAATCTTTTAAAAAGAAATAAAATATTTTGTTTTATTTTTCCTTGACTTGTTCCAGAAAAATATATGACAAAATCTTTTTAAAAGGGAAAAAATATTGAGTTGGTTTTAAAACTTGAAGTAGGAAACAAGTTTTGAGATTAAGATTAAGGTGCTATATAAACACCCTTAATCATCTCATTTTGTCCGTCCTATACATAGTTAAGAAACATTTTGGCTTCTTTTCCTCCAACGACAATAATAAAAAAAGGAGAACCAATACTACTATGTTGGTTGTTGTTTTTCCTCCATGTCAATGCATGTATATTGTTTACATGCATACACAATTATACAATGCATGATAGTCAATTTTACTTGACTGTTTTTTTTCCATTGCTATTTGTTCCATTCGGTTAATAGCAAGATTAAGAAAACATGATTCTTTATCCTTTATTTAGTGATCGGACATGTACCACTTTGGTAACCGATCATGTCGTTTTTAACAGCACCAAACACTAGTTTGTTTGTGGTGATTATCGTGAAGCAACCATTAGCATCGTAACGTACTCGTTTGACGTGTGTGTGAGCAAACGATAGAGACGGTAATTTAACCGTTAGTTTCAAGATCGAAGATCAAGATCTGTTTATTTGATTTAATCATTTAAACTAAAAGGTTAGTATTTTATATGTTTATTTTATGTGTTAATTATAAATATCAAACTAGATCCATTCCGCTGCGCACTCGTAGTTAAATGGTTAACTAGTTGTAAAATCCCAACAATAAGTTACAAACCTGTGAAAAACAACTCCAACACCAAATAAGCAATAATCAATCGTATTCATCGAAACCTCCAGTTTACAATGAAAATCATCTTAAATACAACATCATCCTCTTCTTTTATGCAACTGCTGCCTCTGTCGGCGTTCTGCTTCTAATCCAAGTCGATACGTAACCGCAAGGTTAGACTTGTCACATAAAACTTTATTGTATCAAGCACAATCTTCAAAAACAAGTCGTAAAAATTTAAACAGACAGTTCTGTCCGAGATCCTGACTCATCTAATATATCTTTTGTATGTATTGTCCGATATCCGACGATACTTGTCAGCGGGTTAAAAACCGTATATCGGACAACACGCTGTCAGCATCTAAATTATAACGTGTCAGCGTCTTCTTTGTCAGCGTGTGTTTGATACTTGTCAGCGGCTCGATTCAGCCACTGACACTATCTGTGACTACTACCATTATCTCACTGTATACCACTTAGAGTTCAAACTTTTGCAAAACAATATGTATACCAGCAACAACATCTTTGTCTTCTTTTTATTCACAATTCCAAGCAACACCAATTGTTGCTTTGTTTATTACTTCCATCACGTGACATGTCCCACAAAATCTAAACGTCACCTTCTTTTGATCAATATCAAATAGAGATCATAGTTTAACCGAGCACCAATAATAGGACCACTTCTACTTTAAACGCACTATTAAACCACAACAATACTTTATAATTTAAAAGTACCTTCACTTTCGATTTTCACCCAAAACATGATCAATACTCTGACGTTATGGACCACAAAAACATATGCTTACAATAGAACCGTGCTTGTCTTTATCGTGTGCAGTCAATAAAAAAACGTGAACAGATTACGTTTTGAAATCGTAGTCCCATCGCTGTCTATACTTAACATGATTCACAAATATCCTTTATCCATTGATCTCTTTATGCACAAAATGCCTCGTACACCTTTCTTTTGAGACATACACGTGATCCCCTCACAAATTCAACTGTTGTTTCTCTTGTCAACCAGATCACGTGAAGCATTAACCCTTTGAGCAGTAGTACTTTTGTTTACACCGAATATAATAAGGAAATGATAAAACAATCACATGACTTATATATACGAATATAATAACCAATACCTGCGATGCTTTATACTTTTACTTGTAAACACGTGAGCAATCACAACATATCTTCAAACTTTCTTGAATCATGATCTTTTCTTTTGTGAACATACGATTGACAATAGATCTGAGACCAGTACCTACTTTGTGCAATCACTATCATGCGCTCACTTTAATCACAATGGGTTACTGTGATATATACTTTAACAACTCACGTTGGTTACTTTGTAATTTTGCTATGTAATACAGTTCTTATTTGACATCACGAGCAATAAACACATCCTTTTATTAAACAGCCACCAACAAAACGATCAGCATAAAAACATCAATCTAGCTTAGGGTTTATACATAAAACCCTAAAAACCAAAATTCTTCCGATCCACAGCTTTAAAAACTAATCGATACAGTGTTTTAGACAAAACCCTAATACTTTAACAGCGAATCAAGAACTTCTTTTCTGTTTTAAAATCGATCTAAGGTTTAGGGGAAGAAACCTTAAATCTTATTAAAAACAAAAACATAAAATTTATACGTTAACCAGCAACCCACTTCGATGATGTATATCTCCTTCATAAAATCTCAGATCGAAGATCCCTCCGGTGAGATTCAAGACATATATGCCAAGAACCTAGAGTTCGAATTCCACGACGATCCAACGGTTAACGAAAAAAAATATCGCTGTTTGTAAACGGCTGCGCAGTGAGATCCGGCCATAAAACCCTAGACGGGTCTTTAAGCTTTTTCGCCATTCTTCGACTCTAACACCTTGTTAGATCCTAGCATCGAGAGCCACCCGCTCTGATACCAATTGTGGATCCCAAAACTTAAATCGATTAGCTTTGTGTTAACGAGATTAAATCAAGTTAAACACTTAGAGAAACTTTGTTGTTGTATGAACAATCCAAGTGTTATGCGAAATTAACACTTGAATAAAGAACAAGTAAAACAAGTAAAACAAACTTTCACTTTTGATTGATGAAACAAACTTGATTACAATGAAAGTCGAATACTGAATAATAATATTTATATACTATAAACCCTACGACATCCTTTTATAACATAAGGAGTCGTGTACAATGGATAACCTATCAACTATTTTAGGAAAAGATAAATATAAAAAATACAATATTTGAGTATATCTTTTCTTCAAATAACAAACATGTTGACTAAGTTTTCCTATCAGTGCTTGGACTTCTTCTTGTCAGCGCTTGGATACTTCTTGTCAATGCTTAATCTGTCAGCGCTTGATTTCTTCTTATCAGTGTCCAAATAACTCTTGTCAGCGTCTAAGTGTCTTAGCTCATTTTATTCCCAACAACTACAAGCTCGTCTACTCCTTTTGACGATGCTTTGTGTGGATTTAGTTTGGGGGAAGCCCCTTATGTTCCCTCACATTTCTCCACCGAGGACGAGATATTCCATCCCGGAATTGCTTGTAAAGGGAAATCTAAGTCTTCCACCGATGCAATAAATGAAAATCATATATATTTGCTTGGTGTGAGTCTACCTCGAGTAGCTCATTGTGTTGCCTTACCCATTGTCCTACCCTTCTATTTCTCACCTCCTTTCTTTGACCTCTTTGAGGTTTTGGCATGTGTTCAAGTGGCGTTGGTTCGTTTATCCCATGAAAACGAGGACGCCATCTTCGATCCCGATATTTTGCATCATCAAAGGACTTAGTCCTTAATACCGGTTGCTTTTGGGCATTGTTTATCATGTAAGCCCCACCAAAACTGACCATACCATGATTATCCCTAAATGATCACATTTATGGGGATTCGAGTCGAGCTTTTGACTCAGTTATAAAAAACAAGGTGCCTCGTGGGGGATTCTCATGCTTATCCTTGTAAATATTATCGCTTTCTAATTAGTTAACGAGGGGACTTGTGCTCTACCAACCTTTGTTCCGTGGTTGTTTGTGATTATGATTTATTAGGTTCATCGTCATCATTGAAGCCTCTCGTGTTCGTTTTACGGATCACTCGAGCTTCGATCGTTGCCTTTGGACATTCCGATATCCGGTGATATCCTTTTATGTTCTAACGTTTATCTTATTACCATAATTCATAAACGACTTTTAGGTTATTCGTTTTACCCTTTCCATGCTCGAGATTAAGCATTCGACTTTCGTCTCTAGTATGGGGGTGTTTCACCCCTAGACTCGAAACATTGAGGACAATGTTTAATTTTAGTATGGGGAGTGAGTAGATACTTCACCTTGCTTACGTCATCACGCAATCCAATTCTCATCGTTTTGTTATCATTTTGTGCAAAATAAGGCTAAAAATGGTCAAATTTTAAATTTTTTTCTAGTTTTTTATAAGTGTTTAAGACACGAATGTAGGTTTTCCTATGGTGAGAATAAGAGTATTTTTTACTTGACCGTGCGTATTGAGCACTTAGCTTCGATTCCTTAACTATTTTTAGGCTAAGTCTCTTAATTGAGGACGAGAAATGATAGCGTTAATTATAAGTTACTATGCTAAACGTAGAGTATTAGTATTCTTTCAAAAACTTATGTGTCTTAATTATTTGCTTATTCTCCCTACGCTTTTATAATAAATTGTTAATAAATATTGATTTAGCGTTTTAGTCTCTATTGTTGGTTTCTAATTTGTTTTAGTAGCTTCCATGTAATTAAATTGGGAAGACATTAAGGTATCGCCAACGTCACGGTTTTGAAGTATTGGCAACCCGAATAATCAAAGGCTTCCCCCAATAATAATTTTTAAGTTCCTCTTCACCTAAATCAAGCAAAATTTGAAGCTCACAAGGCCGAAGAAAATATGAAAAATTGAAGTGAATGTCTTAAATCTTGAAGCCTTAAAGATCCAAAATTCGCTTTAGCGTGAGGATATACGTAAAGTCATAATAAACACCTCATGGCGAGGTTAAATAAAATACAAGGGCAAGACCGAAGTCATAATAAAAGCTCCATGGCGGAGTTGAATAAAAGATGGAGGTAAACCATGATAATCAAAGCCACCGATGATGAGGTGGGTCATAAAATTCATGGTAATAAGTCTCATGTTCAAAACCATTATAAAACCGTGTTTATCAATCCTTCTTGTTGACTTAATTTTTTGACATCGTTGTCTATTAGGATGAATTATTAATTCGACGATTTTGGTTACACCGTTAAGGCTCTATTTTTTACCTAATCTCTATTCACGCATAAGTCAAATGCATCCTCGTGATCATTAAGACAAAAAAATATAAGAGATACACCTTAGGAATAAGGGAGTCTAAGTACGTGATTAGAGCATATGAGTAGTTTTAGCATTACTAACTTATAATGACAATGATCTTGTTTCACGCTTAGCATGGAATTGGGTGAAAATCGAGGACGACGAAATTATTTTTAACGAAGCATTCACGTGTTCTTGTTCTATGATCCCTAAACATCGCATTTTGCGATGAAAACAATACATTATGTCTAAAACGCATGTAGTAGTTTATTTAAATTTACATTTCAATAACTGTCACCCAAAAATGAATTTTGGAAGTGCTACGATACTTAATTCTTGCATTGCGTAGGGACACGGAAATGGTTTAGTATGGGGTAGTGATGAGACTGCATTTATACATAGTCTCATCGTCCAAATCGGGCTTAAAACGCTTAAAAATATCATAAAATACCCCAAAATATTGATTGTGTTTGTTCATTGTGTATTTTAGGTACGGATATCGTGAAATTAACAAAAGAGAACAAGAATCAAGCAAAAACGAACATGGGAAATGAAGCTGCACAAAGAACCGGACCCAAATCATGATTTCCCATTGAAGTCCTCGAAGTTTTGAAGATAGACAAGATTGGTCCCTCTACTTTTGAAGACTTGTCACTTTTGGCCCTTTTAAAAATAAAATATTACAAGTATGGTCCAAAAGTTTCAAGATTATACATATATAGTCCTTGAAGAATGCAATATTTGCATATATGATCCTTGGTAAAAGTTTGCAAAAACCATTGTGCCATATTTAGCAAATGGGCCAAACTTATTAACAAAGGATTGAGAGTTTGGAGCTGTTTAACTTGATATAGCAAGAGAATGAGAGTCAAGGGATCAAAGTTGGCAGACAGCCAAACCCACACAACTAACCACCATCTGCCATGTCACCCCTTCCACCAATCACCAAACACCACCTCACAAACCCTATTCACGTCAAACCCCACTATGTTTTTTTTAGTTAACAAATTTTAAATTTGTTTATTAAACTTTAAAAGGGTGGGAAACACCCATTATTCATTATCACCCCCACTAAACACCCCAAACGTTCCCCCATAAACCCTAATCCCTATTGAATCTAGATCAAACGGGAAATATGTTAAATTTTCCAGATATCTAATTGAACCCATCCTAATCAAAACCCCACTCCCAAAATCAACTCCCGTGACCCTGGTCCCCTCACAAAGCCTTCCCATGCCCCCACTTTTTGCAAGAAAACAAGAATGACAGCCATCCAACGAACCACAAGGATTTCTGCTTCCCAAAGTTTATATTGAACAACCAAAATCAAAAGTACTAGTTGGCTTGTCACATGAGAGCTTTTGACCAAGAATTTGATTTTCAGTCAAGGGGCAGATTTGAAGAACTAGTATTAGGGTTTTTCATTTTCTAGATTCTTCTTAGCCTTGTATAAATACATGTCGTATGTGGCTGTATTCATTGTTCCAGATTTTTGAACAATCTTTGTAAACCCCTTTTTCATGTATATTTAAAGTTTGAATTTTGGCCTTGCATATTGTTCAAATTCTGGGTTCCATTTTACTTCTTGTTTGCTAATTTATGCAAGTGTTGCTTTAGTTTTTATCAAAAATCTTTTCAAGTTGTTGTTAAAATTTTTGAGAACCAAAGTTAGGAATTTGTTGTTTAGGATTGATTGACAAACAATCCTAGACAAGGAGTTTCTGATTTTGTTAAATTTCAGTGTTCTCATTTGATTCTCTAAAAATTGGGCTTTTTAAAGATTTATAAAAATCTTTTTTGTTTAATTTACTTGGGTGGATTTACTGTTCAAAAGGTCAATATCATAAGCTTTCTGACAAAAACCTTGTGAATAAGCCTTTGTGAGCTTGCATTATTTTTGGTTTGTTTTGTTTCTTAGCAGGAAGAACAAGTACCATAGCTTACTTGGGGGTTTGTGACTGCTGTAGTCTAACCCCTCCATTCTCCTTTGTACATCAGTCTGCATAAGTTCCACCACCTCCCTGGTCATCTTAGCTAATTGGAGATGGCAATCAGCCATAGTATGCTTTGGATGTGAAGCATACAAGGTACAAAGGCTTGAACCCTCTTTCTAGTTTTTTTTATACTTTGTGGATTGTGTGAAAAATTTATGTTTGTGTTCTTGTGGTGTTTTAAGTGTTCAATGCATGTTTTTATAGTTATTAGATGTTAGTTCACTAGTTTTAAGTGTTTTGAAATTATTTGATACATTTTGATTTGAAAAGTCTTAGTGTATTGAAATTAAGATGTGTTTGGTTTTATGGTTTTCTTGCCTTGAGTGACACTAGAATCAAGTAAAATTAGCCTAAACATACTCAAATAGGTAGTGGTAGGTTATATCAGTAGGTTTCTTTGAGTTTGTTAGTAGAAAATAGAATTTACATGTTCTAAAATTTGGTAAAAATAGCATAAATTTATCAGTAGGGTAAAACAGGTTTGATTTTGATTTTTATGACTAGAAATCTTGGAATCTATTAGAGCCTGTTGGAAATACGTTTTACGTATAAATAAAGTCTCGGTCACTCCAACAATATAGTTATAGGCTCGTAGTAGTGTTTAAGTTACATTTATTAAATAGCCCGACCCATGAGCATGTTCATGGGCCGGAGGCCCAAGTCCATTAAGGACTTGGGTATATAAGCCTCTTTCCACCATGGAAAGAGGTTGTGGGTTGTTTCATTTCTCACTTTTATAACACATAGTTTCTTTCACTTCTCTCTCTAAGTTTCTCTCTCTAGAAAACATCAACCCTCTAGAAACATAAAGATTTTCATTGTTCTACAATTGGTATCAAGAGCATGAAATGAAATATAGGTTGGTATTCGTGTTGTTTATGCTTTATTAAGTATAACGTGTGTTTTTGAGTGTTTTTTTGCCAAAGCATCAAAAAAATTTCGTTTTTGTTAGTGTTCTTACGTCGTATACCTTCTTTAATCGTGTTGTAGTGATTTGGGTATCTTGATTTTGGTTAAAACACAAGTCTTTTGGATCAAAAGTTGTGAAATTTCTTGTTTTTCATCTTTCCGAAATTCTAGCAAGTTTTACCATCGGAAAGTACAAAGTGTGTGAGGCTTGATCGCAACAAACTTGATTCACATCCGTTACCTTATGCTTCACACTAGTATGCATCTTATCAACCTCCAACAAACCCTGCTTTTACCTATCAACAACTTGAGGCTCCTCAACCCCATTACTCACAACAAGTTAGTGCTCCATCAAATCAACTTGTAGCTCAATCAGCACCAGCATTCTATTGTGATGATGAGATCCCTATCCCTGAGTTTAGACAAGGGGATAGTCCTACTGATATACTTGCTCAAATGTCTGCTTATCTCACTCATACATTAAACAAACGAGGTTACAGAGGTCCAACAACAACTAACAATCAGTTAAGGAACTCTTCTAACTCTCGACAACAGGCTACAATTCAAGATGGCAGAGTCATGGTGCAACCACTTCTGGGGAGACCAAATTCATCTATAGCTGGTGCATGTTCATCTAACACTGCTGCTACAAGAGGTAATAGCACTGGCAAAACGAAGGTGATTATATGCTACAGCTACAAAGGGGAAGGGCACATGGCCCGAGAGTGTAAGCAGCCCAAGAGGAAAAGGGACAACACATAGTTTCAGGAGAAGATCTACTTGGTGAATGCTCAAGCCCAAGGACGTGAGCTCGATGAAGAAGAGTTGGCATTTCTCGCAGATCTAGGAGTAGCGGACACTCACAGCAGCCATCACAAATAATGCCGCATATCAATGTGATGATTTGGATGCATACGACTCTAACTGTGATGATCTGAATACCGCTAAAGCAGCTCTCATGGCAAATCTTTCACTTTATGGAGCTGACACAATTTCTGAGGTACCAAATACTGCTATAGATACTAGTATTGTACCTTATCAAGTTGAGCAAGTGTCTGAGTATTCGGAACAGCCTCCGGTGGTTAGTAACTCAATCGAGGAGACAAACAATGATAGCAATATCAATGCAAGTCACCAGACTTTGAGTGAAACACAACCGGGAGCTATTACAACTACCAATTCGTCTGCTCAACCTGATTTGGTTATGGTCTTAGCATCTTTGGTTAGCCAAATGAATAATGCGGTCCTTGAAACCCTCAGTGTTAATCAGACTTTATCTGCCGAGCTTGCTTTGCATAAGGAAAAGGTTAAAACTTTGGAATAAACTCCAGTGTCCACTACCCTAACCAATCCTAAATTTGATAGGTTTAGGCAAGTCCAAATGGATAATCTACTAGAAATTGAGAGTTTAAGAGCAAATCTTTCGAAAGAACTTCAAGAAAAAGAGTCAGTCGTTAATAATTTTCAAAAACTACAAACGGATTTCGAAAGTTGAAACGGAAATTAAGGCGTCTGAGAGAGTAAAAAAGACTGAAATTTTGCTGTTAAACAATACTATGCTTCACATTTAGTACACTTGTTTCATTCTTCTTTTCAAGAATTCAATATATCGCGTCTAATAGACCTACCACCTAACCCGGGGTATGCAAAGCAAGCATTTCACCACAACCCACGACTTTATGATGCAACCAAGTTAGGATTGGTATTAGATCAGATTGTGATTTTAAATGAATCTGAGAGCATGACACCATATGAAGAGAATTTGTTAAAATTACTTCCTACATATCCTGAATATGACTATGCTCAAATGAATGCAACACATGCTAAAATAGATCTTAGAACTCGATTTAATATGCAAAATAAATCTATCCAAACATCCACTTTCATGCCTATTAGAGACTGCCTTAGTATAATTCCTACACTCGTTAACTCGGACGAACCGAAGGAAATTCCTAAGAATCTTCCACCGGTAAGTACGGTAAAGCTCAGCTTGGAAGAGATTGAGCGATACCTTACCGAGTTTGACAAGGTCATCCTGAAATGTACGACTTCAACGGCTCAAACCGCTGGAGAATGGGTTTTCGAACACATGAAAACGCTGTTTGAGAAAGAGATCATTCCATTTGTAAACCATATTAAAAATGGAGTCTATGATCTAGCGGGAAATCTAAGTTTTGAAATTGGTGAAGTTCAAAAAGTTTTCTAGGAAATGGATGATGCTTATGAACAACATTTAATTGAAAAAGAAAAGATTTTATCCGAATATGACCGATTCTTAGAACATATAGTGTCTCTCGAAGTGATGTAAGTTGTTACTCTTAAATATGCTCAAGCGATTTCATCTACTGTGAATAAATGTGATGATGTGCATGATATATCTGTGAATATTGTTGAGCCTGTGATTAATGTAGATAATCATTCTTGTCATGAATCTAACGCTGAATTTTTAGAGCTTCAAGATTCTTATAACACACTTTCAAAACGTTTTAATGAGCTTCAACAACATTGTATATCTCTTGAAATTGAAAATCAATCTAAAAACGAAACTCTTTCAAAAACAAATGATTGTGAAAACTCCGTTGAGATAAGTGACAAGATGATTCAGGTAGTTCAGGCATTAGAGGAAGAAATTATGAGACTTAAGAGAGAATCTGTAGCAGAGAAATTGGAACTAGAGGCTGCAGAGATTAAAAATCATGCCCTAGAAGATAGAATTACTTCTATGATAGGGGAGCTTGATAAAGTAAAGCAGGATTTCTCAGATATTTATGGTTCGTTAGAAGAACGCTTCGCTTTTAATGCGGCAGAGCAAAAGTCACTCGTTGACCAATTGAACCGTAAGTGCGAGGAAATCTTTGACTTAAACATTCAACTCATAGACAAAAACATGGTTTTGGCTGAATTAAAGGAGACACTTCAACTCAAAGGACAAGAAGTTGTTGATAATCCAGCCACCATCTCTGCCTCGACCTCTAGTGCTCCCAAACCCAACCCACGTGTGCTATATCGAGATCCAAACTTTAAGAATAGTCCAACTAAGTTTGCCACATACATGAAAAATGCCTTAGAACATGCTGATCTTGCTAGAGAGATCGTTGATGACATGCATGAACTAGATCCCACAAGTCATCTTCTATATGAGCTTTTCTTATATGTGGATCGCGTTCAGGATTGTTTAGCAAACTTAGAGTACATTGGGCAACCGATATCTATACCCCGAAACAGCAAACCCCCACCATTGCCATTACTCAATTCAATAAGAATCCAGGATCTAAGCCTATTTTAAACACACCCATCAAGGATACATCAAAATCTGTCACTAATGTTCCCATGGCTTCTACAGGAGTAATTATGTCTACTAAGGCTAAATGATCTCAAGACAAGAAAGATAGGATCAAGCCTTCCACTAGTAGGACTGCCAAGAAGAAAGTAGAAGTTCACCGTAGGAATGTTATTTCAGTTTCAAATAAAAAGAATCATGTATCTAAGACAAAAGGATCCGCTTATGTGTAGAAGCCTAAGAAAAATGTGAATTCGAATTTGTGATGTTGGAATTGTAATGAATGCATGTTTTCTCAGCGTCATGATTTATGCCTTGTTGATCACGTGAATGAAATGTATGCAATTAGGAACAATCATGAATGGATTCCAACGGGGAATAAATTCACCCAAGTTGGTTGGCAATGGAAACCCACTGGTAGGACCTTCACTGCTAATGGAACTAAGTTCCCTTTAACTAGGATCACATCCACGGAAGTTAGGTCTCAGCGTCCTTTAAATAGGAACACTAGCACTAAGAAATGGAAAAAGCGCCCTTTAACTAGGTCTACCCCCACTATTGTGCCTACCAGTGAAGAAGTACCTCAGGATCTTAGACAACTAGAATCTAAGCCGGCATTTAGGAAGCAAGTTTGGAAGCCTAAGAATTCTTCGGTTAGCAAATCTAAGATAATTATATCTGTACCTGCTAACACAGAGGAACTACTAGATTCCGATACATCGTCCTTGCCTGGTGATATTTTCAGGTGGTCCAAATCATCCTCTGGTACTTGGACTCTGGATGCTCAAAGCATATGACCGGAGTGTGGAAACCTTGGTTTCCGGATCTTTAAAGCTACTAGGAATGCATCATGTTCATATGATTAAATAATCAAAGCGGAATTAGAACATAACACATTAACAAGGTGTTTAGGCACAATAACATGAATTAAAACACAATTGGATTGCTAATTATATTAATAATCAACAACCACTAGACGTGTATACATTGAATCCCACGTCTAGTCGACACACACTTTTAGGTTTACATTGTGAATGAATTGATGATTAAAACCTAAGACCCTTGGTTCCTTTTATAGTGTAAGGATTAGGGTTTACAAGAGATAAGACTAAATAAACATGTAAATCTTCTATTTAAATAAACTTATGCAGAATATCTTTGCATGTTTATCTAAATAGAAGCTTCCATAAGCTTCTTTGTCTACGTTTTGTTAATGCTTGAATTGCATGTAACAATGCTTAGATTGTACATGACAACTCTTGAGCCAACAACGCTGGATTTGTTCTTGTCAACGCCTAAATTGCTCTTGACAACGCTTAGACAAAATCTTCATGTTTTCTTCATTTTTGAGTTTCTGCCACATCAACTTTTTGACCCAACAATCTTCCTCTAGTTGATGTCGGCAAAACTCTATGTGTATCTCTTGTAAGTTGTACATGATCTTCAGATTGCTTCCCCTCAAGTGTAGCATGTATTTCTTCCCCTTTTTGTCACATCAACAGGAAAGTAAACAATGTATGCAATCTTTGAAGATTCTCCAAATGTAGCTCTATGTAACGATATTGAAGAAAAATAAATAAAGTATTCTTGATGTAGAAGTAGAATAACCCAACCTTGTGTTCCATGTCTTGTACTATCCACGTGATAAAGAACTTATACCTTTAGCATTATAAGCAGACCTCGATCTCTTGTCAATATTCTTATCCTATGTGAGACACTGAGCACGATAATGTAACTCCTTCAAGTGTTATGACAAGCCTTCATCACCAACCATGTAAAGCACGAACAAGTTACCTTTAAAGTCGCTAGTGCATGACTTTAAGATATGATAGAACACAAACTCGCGAAAATCTTCTTCAATCAGCAAACTTACCATAAGAATTCTTCCCCTTAAGCTAACACCTCTTCATGACAAGTCAATATCTTCATATGTAAAAGCTGTCAACGAATAACTCTTTCACAAGGCTATCCCGATTACATAATCCAATAAAATTCTTCATGAATTGTTGCTAACTTACTTAAAAATCATTAATTCCGTTTAAAAATATCCGAGCCATAAATATCACCATGATATTCTGAATAAAAACGGAGATTCCATGTACCTTCGTGTGTAAATTTCTCCTTTTTGTGTGCTTAAAACGTACCAGTTTTCTCAACAGCAGCAAACCTTTTGTTGTCCAATAACCTCTCTTATCCAATATCATTATCAGATGCTTTATCCGATATCGAACAACACCTATCAGCGTTTGGATTTACATATCTCGGACAACACGTAACAATGCCTGTTCTGTCAGCGTTACGTTTCTTCTTGTCAGCGTCAATTCCATACTTTGTCAGCGTCTAGGGTATCAGCTGACATTATCAATATCTCATAGCAGCTATAATACTTGCCAATAATTCATGCAAACTTACGTCCATAATACAAGAACTAGCTGCATGTACTGTATAATTATATAATCCCACGTGTTTATCTCAATACACTAGGAAACCATATATCTCCATATTTTACGTAGGATTATATGTAGAAAATACTATGAGATAAAACTGATCCCTTAATAAACGAATATATATTCCATAAAATTAGAAAGATATACCTTGACCTATATTGTAGCTAACTGTTTTGCAAAAGCAATCACGTATATGATTTATCTCGTCCAAATATTAGCTTCCAAAAATATCTCATCTTTTCTTTTGGCAAAATCACAAACGTAAATATATGATTTGGACCAATCACAATAGATGCACCGTGTGAACACAAAATGTTGATCTTACGTCACTTTGCTTGTACTCCATGGATCTCACGTTACATATTGTGAAACAAACAGCTTGTTTTCTTTTTGGTCAGCACATGTTCCAATATTAAAAAAAACTTCATGATGCAAAAACAAGAATACCTTTTCCTTTTACTAACCCATCACGTCCCATCTGTTTGCTTCAATTCTTCATCCAAAATTCTGTGATCAATTTCCCTTCACGTGATTTATTGCTTTTGATCACAAGTCGTTATCTGCTCACTCACTTTTGCATCCCGTAGTATAAACAATAATAAAAGAACACTTTTACTATGTTTAATACATAAAACAAATACTTTATCGAATCCACAAAGCTTCAAAATGGTACAGTACATGTCCCACGTTTCTATCCTTCTCAAGTCACATATCTAGGGTTTGTATAAACCCTAATATCCAACATGTTGCTAGGGTTTGTATATATCACTTCCAATTCGCCATAAAACATCAGATTTTCTGTTATATGCAATGATCTAGGGTTTTCAGAAACCATAAATCATGATTTCATGTGAATACAAAAATCTGAAAATCACCTCTGCTGCCAACTTTGACGCCTAATAACTTTTTCCTGGGGATAAAACTCGACAATCCCTCCGGTGGATGTTTAGATATGTTTCGTGACGATCCAACGGTTCAATCGAAAGTTATGACCTTCTGAATACTGCTGCGCACACAAAAACGTCCAGAAAAACCCTAGACGGATTTTTCTTCTTTTCACCATACACGAACACCTTGTTGGTCCTAGCATCACGAGCCACGAGGCTCTGATACCAATTGTGGAAACCTTGGTTTCCGGATCTTTAAAGCTACTAGGAATGCATCATGTTCATATGATTAAATAATCAAAGCGGAATTAAAACATAACACATTAACAAGGTGTTTAGGCACAATAACATGAATTAAAAGACAATTGGATTGCTAATTATATTAATAATCAACAACCACTAGACGTGTATACATTGAATCCCACGTCTAGTCGACACACACTTTTAGGTTTACATTGTGAATGAATTGATGATTAAAACCTAAGACCCTTGGTTCCTTTTATAGTGTAAGGATTAGGGTTTACAAGAGATAAGACTAAATAAACATGTAAATCTTCTATTTAAATAAACTTATGCAGAATATATTTGCATGTTTATCTAAATAGAAGCTTCCATAAGCTTCTTTGTCTACGTTTTGTCAATGCTTGAATTGCATGTAACAATGCTTAGATTGTACATGACAACTCTTGAGCCAACAACGCTGGATTTGTTCTTTTCAACGCCTAAATTGCTCTTGACAACGCTTAGACAAAATCTTCATGTTTTCTTCATTTTTGAGTTTCTGCCACATCAACTTTTTGACCCAACACGGAGATCGCTCGATGTTCAGAAATTTTGTCAGCAAGTTTCTAGGAACGGTTAAATTCGGCAATGACCATATTGCGAAGATCATGGGTTATGGTGAATACCAAATTGGGAATGTTACGATTTCAAGGGTTTATTATGTGGAGGGACTTGGTCACAATCTATTTTCAGTGGGACAATTTTACGATTCAAACCTTGAGGTGGCTTTTCGACAACATACTTGCTTTATTCGCGATCTTGCAGGAAATGATTTGTTAAAAGGTTCTCGAGGGGATAATCTCTACACACTGTCCATTCAAAACATGATGGCCGCCTCTCCTGTATGCCTTCTCTCCAAAGCATCCAAGAACAAGTCATGGTTGTGGCATCGTCGGTTATCTCATCTTAACTTTGATGCTATAAACTATTTGGCTAAAAACGAACTTGTTCGTGGTCTTCCAAAACTTAAGTTCGAAAAGGATCATTTATGTTCCGCGTGTTTGATAGGTGTGAAAACACCCATCCTTTTACCACTTATTTCTTACTAAAACGAGACCAAAACACATATTTAATATCATTTGTTTGGAATTATGCGTGGTTTTTGTGTTTGTTGTGTTTTCAGAGTCAACCGGATGAATATTGGAGAAAACATGGGATTGCACGGGTTTTATCGAAGAAAAAGACTCAAGACGAAGTCTATTGTCCAAGAGATGCAAAAGATTTGAAGTCAATGGGCCTATTTGAAGATTTATCGAAGAAAAGGACCAAAGATGGAAGATTTACATATGTCGAAGAACTCAAGTCTATTAATCGAAGAAATTAAAAGACGAGTTGAATTTATTCGTCGACAAATCCCGAATCAGAATAAAAAACGTCGACTTTACTTAAAAGACGAGAAGACGAAAAGAAAGAAGAAAGCCCACTCACCAACCACTCACAAGGACTATTTATATAGTGGCCTCTTCACACTTTAGAGCCCAGCTTTTATTTTTCTTTCTTTTTTCCTTCTTGTTCGTAGGTCACCAACACCATTAGGGTGTTTGGTGATTTTTTATAGTTTTTGATCCTTCACAAATTTGTAAGTTTTAATCTTCCATTTAGTTTGTTTAACATTAAGCTTTCAATACCATCTTTCCTTTAATCTTGTTCTTATTGATTCAAAGTTTTCAAAGTTTTTATTTTGGTTGATTTGATCTTTAAAGTTAGTGGGTTTTGTATTTTTATTGTTGGGATTTGATGTTATGGTTAGTAGATGATTATTGGTTAGTTTGGTTTAAATCTTTTGGTTTATTTTGATTGATTTTGTTAAAAATCGTCTTCTCTGTTTCTTTACTGTTCTTCACGAACCCAGATTCCGAATCAAGTTATTTCACTTTTTATTCCGGATCGACTGGATATTCCGGATCAACCGGATATTCTGGATCAGTCATTTTCTTCAAAACATTCCGAATCAACCCCATTATTCTGGATCAACATTATATTCCGAATCAATTGATTCTAGTTTTTATTCCGGATAGGATTTTATTCCGGATCACCTTATTTATTCCGGATAGCCATTTATTCCGGATCAACTTCATTTATTCCGGATCAAGCTCTTTTCCATATTATTCCGGATCAACCTATATTCCGGATCAACAATATTATTCCGGATCAACTGACTTATTCTGAATCAAGGTTTCAAGTTTTATTTATTCCGAATGAACATCTTTTTCAGCTTTTCTTATTTTAAGTTTTGCTTGAGTTTTCTAAATTGAGTTTTTAAATTAAGTTTTATTTATAGTTTTATTCATTGCTAAGTTTTAATTTCACTTTATTAATTCTAAATCGTTTCTAATTTGTTATTTTTAGCTTACCTTTCTAGATTCGTGCATTTCCTTTTTCGTAGAATAGAAAACAAACCCCCTCTTTGTCACCAAGAACGATAAGTACCACTTGGATCTGTGATCAATTCGAGAAGATTCCGAGAATAATTGAACCCCAAGCAAAATCAAAGTATCAAATGGCGCCGCTGCCAGCTCTTCTCGTAAAGATTAACAGTTTTTTGTGAGAACTTGGATTTTGGGATCCGTTCGCCGTGAACGTTACTTTTTCATCATCAAAAATTTTAAAAAAATCCTAAAAACTATAAAATTTTCAAAAATACAAAAAAAATTAAAAAAACATAAAAAACCAAAAAAATATTTCTTGCTTTGTTAGTTCTTTTGCAGGTGTATGCGCACTCGATCAACGTCTTATCAAGAGCCCGAGACTCTCGATAACTTAGACATGACCGGTGTACACAACAACAACAATAACAATCCACCTCAAAATAACATGAATAATAACAACAACGAACCTCTACCGGACAATAGCCCTATGATTGAACTTTTGCAAGCACATGTAGAGGGCAACAACGATCCAATTGTCATACCCGCGATTGCAGCCAACAACTTTGAGCTCAAATCCGGCTTTATTCAGATGGTCACTACTCAACCATTCTTGGGGTGTACCATTGATGATCCTCATGACCACATCAAAAGGTTCCTACAACTCACGAATACGGTCAAATTCAATGGTGTTCCACAAGAGGTAATCCACTTACAACTTTTTCCTTTCTCCTTAGAGGGACAAGCCCGGCATTGGCTTGCAAAGGAACCGCCACAAATATTCTTACGTGGACGGACTTGGAGACCAAATTCATAAACTACTTTTTCCCACCCTCTCGTACTACCGCTTTGCGGAATGAAATTATTAATTTTGAACAAAAGTACGATGAGACTTTTAGTGAATCTTGGGACCGTTTTAAAGAACTTTTAAGAAAGTGCCCACAACATGGTTTTACCAAAGTGCACCAAATTAACACTTTTTACAATGGTTTAAGCATGAATGACCAAGATTCACTAAATAGTGCCTCGGGGGGTAACATTTTGGTTAAGAGTTCTAATGCCGCTTGGGATATTATTGAAAATAAGTCTCGTGTGCAAACCAAGAGTGTTCGGACCAATGCCGCTAGTGCTAGTACTAGTGACAACGACAAGAGACTTGACAAAATTACGTCGCTTCTTGAATCGCTTGCTACCCACACCGCTAGCAACACCAAAAGCATCAACGCTCAAAACGCTCAAGTCAATGCTGTAAGCCAACCATGTGAAATATGCGGGGGTCCTCACTCTTACACCACTTGTACCTCCACCCAAGACTATTCTTCTGAGAATGTTAACGCAGCATACGGTACCTATACTCCGGCCGCTTATCAAGCACGTCCTCAAGGAGACCACAACTTGCTTAGCTACCGCTCAAACAACTTTCTTTCCCCGCCCGGTTTTCCTCCACCCAATCAAAACCAACAACAAAACCTTAACCGACCCAACCAAAACCAACTTCGAGCACCATACCAACCACCTCAAAGACAACCATATCCACCTCAAAGAAACAACCAAGTTTACCAACAACCTGCTTATCAACCACCCGCCTACCATGATCCTCCTCCCAACCAACCCACCGCATTACACCAAGATGTTGAAACCTACATGAGGACTAATGATGTGATCGTGGAAAATCTCCAGCAGGAAATGGCCAACATCAAAGCAGATATGATGAAGCAAGGGAATGAGCTTCGAGCTGATATGCGAAACACTTTGGCAAGTCAAACAAATGACTTAAGGAACATGATGGCTGGTTTCTTCCAAGGTAATCAAACCTCTTCTTCGGGTACTCTTCCGAGTAACACCGTGGCCAATCCAAGAGGGGAGATGAAAGCAATCACCACTCGTAGTGGCAAAGGTACCAAGGAACCCGAGCTTCCTATACATCCACCGGTGATTGTGACTAAGGAAAACGAGTCACCTACTCATATTCCTCAACCTTCTATTTCCCCAATTCCTCCACCTCTTACTTCTAACCCTCCTCCACCCAAGGATGTGAGTGATCCTACTATTCCAAAGCCTTCCTCTTCTTCCGATATACCTTATCCCTCAAGGTTGAGGAAAGATAAGCTCAAAAGCAAGGACGATATTCAAGTTTCGAACTTTCTCAAAATGTTTAAACAATTGAATTTCAACATCTCCTTCGCCGAGGCTCTCGCTCACATGCCTAAATATGAGAAAATGTTCAAAGATCTTCTTAGTGACAAGGAAAATCTTCTTGATATCGCTAATACCCAACTTAATGAGAATTGCAATGCGGTTCTCTTAAGGAAATTGCCAACCAAACTTGGTGATCCGGGTCGCTTCTTAATCCCTTGCAACTTCCCGGGAGTAGAGAATTGCATGGCCCTAGCCGATCTAGGTGCTAGTATCATTTTAATGCCCTTAAGCGTTTGGAAGCAATTATCTCTCCCTGAGCTAGTCCCCACCAAAATGACTTTGGAATTAGCTAACCGTACGGTTGCTTATCCAGTGGGGATAGACGAAGACATTTTTATAGGAGTCGACAAATTCACCTTTCCTGCCGATTTCATCGTTGTCGACTACGAGATGGACCCTCGTGTTCCATTAATCGTCAGACGTCCATTCTTGAGGACCGGTCGCACTCTCATCGATGTAGAAGCGGGTGAGCTTATCATGAGAGTTGGTGACGATCAAATTGTCTTCAACATGGGTAAGATTTCTAAACAGCCTTATTCCTACGAGAGTGTTAATTGTATCGACGTTCTTGATGAGGCTTGTGAAGAACACTTCAAAGATGCTTGCAAAAGTATTCCTACCTCTCCTCCCAATGTTGAGACCGTTTCCTCTATTGATTCATCACTAACTCTATTTGGAGAAAGTGATTTCCTTTGGATAGATTTTGAAGCAACCATGGGAGATGTGAACTTAGAATATGACGATTCTCCCACCGATTGGGATGAAGACATTCGTCTCATTGAGAAACTTCTCAAAGAGGACCATATTTCTCCACCATCTCCTAAGGCTATTGCTACCGATGAACCGACTTTGAATACGCCTCCCATCGAAAATCCTCCGGATTTAGAGCTTAAGGAGTTACCATCCTATCTCGAGTATGTGTTCCTTGAAGATAAGAAGAAGTCGCCCGTCATCATCGCGAAGGACTTGAAAGAAGAAGAAAATTCTCGCCTTATCGCCGTGCTTAAAGATCATAAGAAGGCAATTGCTTGGAAAATTTCCGATATCCGCGAAATTGATCCAAACTTTTGTACTCACAAGATTCTCATGGAAGATGACTTTAAACCCGCAATCCAGAGCCAAAGAAGGGTTAATCCTCGCATTCATGACGTCATCAAACAAGAGGTTATCAAACTTCTTGATGCCGGCTTGATTTACCCTATTTTGGATTCGCCATGGGTAAGTCCCGTCCATTGTGTGCCCAAGAAGGGCGGAATAACCGTTGTTCCCAATGAACACAACGAGTTGACTCCTACTCGTCTCGTTACTGGGTGGAGAGTTTGTATCGACTATCACAAACTCAATGATGCCACGAGAAAAGATCATTTTCCTCTTCCTTTCATGGATAAAATGCTCGAGCGTCTAGCGGGTAATGACTATTACTACTTCTTAGACGGTTTCTGTAGGACCTGTGAATGTGCCGTATGATGCTAAGTTATTGTCTCAAGAGTTGTTCCGTATGAGCATCTCTCTTAAGTTGCGACTCACTTGTGGATGTGATATCCCGAGCCCAACGTCATTTATTTAATCCTATTTTACGAATATTTTTGAAATTTTTAAGAAATTTCGTTTGTTATATATATGACGGTTTAAGTTGAAACCAACGTTTACGGTCGTAATTTAACGTTTGACGATTTAAGAAGAACCGATAACGACTACGATACCGACGAATGCCCAAAACATACATTTTATTATCGATTGATCGATATTTGAGTTTTTCGAGATTTTTATTTTTATTACGTGTTAAGTCGAGTCGGAACCATATGTATAATCGTTTTGTGTGCGTTTGAACCATTTAAAGGTATTTTGAGGTCGCCGGGACTAAACCCGACTCCCGTAAAATTTTAAAATCGACTACTAGTCATAATCCCGCTCTTTAAATACTTGTTTGCCATTTAAGGCTAAAAGAAAGCCATAATTGCATTTTGGTCCCTCCTAACCTTACAAAATAAACAAACAAAGCACACACTTCATTTCACTTTCAAAAAAAAAATTAGGGTTTCCTCTCTTTCTCCCCTTTAGCCGCCGGCCACCACCACACAACCACCACCACCACCATTTTTCGTGGGTTTTTGAAGAATCTAATCAAAGACCCACCTTCCTTTCATCATTGTAAGTGTTTTAATCCACTCATAACATACATGCATCTATTTGATTTTTCCAAAAATTTATGATTTTTCAAAAATGGGTTTTGATCTAATTAAATGGTACACAAGCTTAATTCATGTGTTTCTAATATTAAATCATCAATAAAACGAGTTAAAGGGGCTGTTTTCTTGGGTGTTTTGGCTACACCAAACCCACGGCCAAAATGGGTTTGGTGGTGACTTGATGATTTTGATGTTTATGTATTGTGGGTTATGTTTGTAGTCATGTTTATGATGTTTTTAAATGGGTTAATTTAATTGCATGTTGTTTTTATCAAATGGGTTTTTGAAGTTGATGTTCATACAAGTGATTAAGGGTAGTTAGGTTGTATTAGATTGATTATAAGATGTTATAATAGGTCTAGGAATCAATGGAATTGATTGGAAAGGCGATTTGTGATAATTTTAAAAAGGTATTTTTAGATCAGAAACTTTAAGGGTATTTTCGTGGGTTTAAGTCTAAGTATAGGTTGATATGATAGGGTATTGTGGTAGAGCTTCTTTTTAGCTTCGTTTTGATAAAAGATAGATCTTTTGACTCCAAACGAGTCAAAAGTTACGCTAGTTTGAATTTTCGTGTACCGGGAGATGAAAGTCGACATAATCCGAAGTTATGTTCGATATTGGGTCAAATCTCGGGGACTATAAGTTGAGTTTAAAAAATGTTCAAGGGCTGGTGTCAGGCCCTAAACTTAGCATTTTTGAGTCTATTTTCATAATCAAGAGTCGGATTTGCAAATGGTATTGGTTAAGATGGTCAAAATGATCTTACAAGTCGAGTGTGCAAAACTGTCCGAATTTTGTACTTCAAAGATGTGTCGGGCAGAAGGTCTTAGAAGTGAAAACTTTTTATGAAATTTGGTATGGGGTTTCTACAGATTATAAGTGATTTTTACAAATTTTCTCAGATTTTTAGGAGTGGTCTAAGTGGGGTAAAACAGCCCGTACATTCGGTATGTACCGGCAGAATTGTAAAATGAGTAATAGTTTTAATAAAGTATAAAAATGGCTCGTGTCTAGTAAATATCACTTGTATGGGTTTTTGGCCTGAGTTTATATGAACCTTGAGTGTTCTTAATTATGTACATACATTACTTGAAGGTACTTGAATGTGTTGATTCATTACGTGTTTATTCGCTAGGTGTTGTATTTGATTTCCCGGGGCATCCTCATCGTCGGTGATCGATTTTGTTTACGCCGTAGTTACTAATACTACCACTACTACTTAAGGTGAGTCTATAGCCTCGCTCTTTACTTATTTCAAATGTTTTTACCCGCGAGAGGGATACATGCTATTTAAATGAAAATGAATATAAGTCATGAATGATTGTTGGATCCAAATGTTGCCTTAGAAATTGTGTTGAGTACCTAGTTGCAAAAGGCCCTAATTTCATGAACTAATAACTATTGTCTTGCCCTTGCGAAGGGGGAAATAGCCGCTTATACAAAGTGATAGTACTATGGGGTTGACGACCCTATCTGAGATGAGGGCTAGTACGTTGGGTACCCCCTGTGGACGGATAATTTGTGATAAGAGATAAGGTATAATTGCAACTGATGCCTTTAGTAGGGGCACTGGTTTCATCTGAATCACGCCGGTAATTATTACGCGGGTGATTGAGTTAACGGATTAGTGTCATGAGCTTAAACACAATTGTCATATCCTTGAATAATAGATTGTGAGTACGACAATGCTATTGAAAGGTCATGATTGGTTTTAATACTTATGTTCAACTTATGATTTTATAAACCTATAGATTCGCTCAACCTTTGTGTTGACAGTTTTAAGCATGTGTTTCAGGTAACCAAGATTGATAGCAGCGGAGCATGCGAGGATGGAAGTTGTTGTGGCTTGGCGGTCTACTTGTTTTTCCACCCTTATTTAACTTAAAACTCTTTTATTATTCTGTCATGTGAGCAAAAATGTACTTTTGGGTTGAGATTCAGTGGGGACCTAACGCAAACTCTGTTTAGTATTATCTTGGGATTTGGAAAATTGTAGACTTGTATGATTTTAATAATGTTTAAATTTATGTTTAAACTTTTACGTCTCTTTGAGTCGTTTAATATAGCTTATGTGTGATGATAACTACGTAGCACCCAAATGTTGTAGTTCCGCTGCGCATAGCATTTGTTGGGGGTGTTATAGATTGGTAATCAGAGCCATGAGTTATAGAGAACTAGATCATTTTGAAAAATCCTAAACTATAACTTTTGGGTGTCGTAAGAAATTGTCCAAGCACACAACTATCCTGCATGGCTCCTGTAAGATTTCTTTAGCATTGCTTTATATTTTAGATGTATCCCTCAAAACTGACATAAATTCTCTAGTATTTAGTAAGTAAATACTATGATATATATTGAGATATATTGTTGTGTACGTTGAGTACTTATCATCGTAATTTTCAAATTCTTGTAAAGATTATCTTATATGTTGCATGTATTTGGCATAACGGGCTACATTGCATTACATGGCAACACCGCGTTGTAATCCTACGTGTATGTAGGAATGGTTCTATGTATAAGTATGTATATACTATGGTATTTAAAGGCATTGCACGCGAAGCAATGGTCCTTGGGTAATTATCGTACATTAAAATGCGGTTTTGTTGAGAATTCGGCCTTACCGCTAATTATCAATCTTGATAATTAATTTATTGTTCGGATAACCGAATATGAACCTCGTTTGATACTCTAGATACGTAAATAACGCTTCGTAACATATTGTATACTGACTAGATTGATCTCGATTGTCGTTATCGCACCGTGATGTGTCATTTGGGACATTTTCTTTTGAAACGTAATTTACTTACGTATTACTTTATTTTCCTTTATTCCTTATGGGTTTGATATGTTAATTGGCGTAACTATAATATAGACGAAGTATAATCAACGATGCGTACATCGTAGCGACGAATCACATGTGTGTGTTATAAAACGTGGTTGAGGCGTGTTGCCATTTAATCGTTGTTTACTATTCTACTTGAATTTAAGGATGTGTTTTAAAATAGACTAGCGTTGTGATCAATCGCGATAACTTGGAATTTGGTTGGTTTTTGTGTTAACTTTGTGGTGTGCGATTTCGAGACTCATCCGAGACCGATAACAACACTTAGTTGACATACGTATTCTCGGTTCGTTTATTTCATTTTGTTTTTGTTGTTTCATTATTTTAAATTTGATAGTATATATGACGAGGTCCGGCATTTGTGTGAGTTAAGTAAGCACTAAACTTTGTTGATTGAATGGTTTAAACATAAAGTGTTTTACATATTTAATACTTGGCGGATGAAACTTTTGGATAAAAATGACTTATGATGTGTCTTGTAACAAGTAGAATTTTGTTTTTATAGAGAAGAAATGAACAAAGTGAAATTATTTTTTTCCTTCAACCTTGGTTGGTATATCTTAATAAGTAATTTATATTACTCGTAAAATCATTATTTTTATATATTAATAATTTGATACTAGAAGCTAGTGATGGATTTGTTAAGAATTTGTTTAATTTAATTTCAGAAAGGGGTTATAATAAAATTTACGATATGACTATCGAGTATATGCAACTTTGGATTTAATATGAAGTAATTTTAGGTCATTAAACTATGGACGTATTTTGCAATATAAAACATGAGTAGAAGAATTGGTCATGTATTTTGGAGCAAAAAAAAAAAACTTTGTAAAATTGGTTTTATTTTAAACATAAGGTTATGTTTACGTATGCATTGGTGTAAACTAAGACACGTTACTTGTTGTAGTGAATAAACTGGGATAAAATCAGAATATACACTATAAGTGAGAAATTCTAACGCTTGAAATAAATTTTTAAACATTGATGGAACGTCATTGGAAATCATTTGTTTATTTAATTATCGTTATAGAGAATCACTATGCATAATTCGATGATGCTTGTTTAAAATCGTTTGAAAAATCTTTTGTTTTATTCCGCTGCGAGATGTGTTAATGTTAAAAACCGTTTGATAATGGGCTAAGGATTAAAAGTTGAATTTTCCACATTTTAGAATTATTGAAATAAGCATTTCTGATTAATTATTATATTATTATATTGTTATTATTTTTGAGATTCAAGTCTCGACTAAAATCAGTAATTTATCCGAGATAATACTGCGTGAAACGTCTTTGACGCCTGGCTCGAGTCGCGTGAATTAAATATAGCATACAAATCAGTTTTAAGGAACACATGTGTATAATAAAAAGTCAAAGGTTGATTTTTTAAGAGTTAATTCGACTAGATTGAGTTATTTTGGATATTTGTATATACGTAATAAGATATGTCGTAATAACGTAAAACTTTGAGAATTCTTACTATAAACGTTTTTGGTACTTAAGATATGAAGATTATTGAGATTTTGAGGCGAGTATCGAGATTTTCAAAACTAATGATTTTACCAGTTATAATAACCGAGTCACCGAATCAACTAATGTTAGAAATTTTCTTGCAACTGTAATTTTTCTAGAAATAAAAACTTTGTATAGATTGAAACATGAAAGGTCTGAAATCTTTAATCGGGTAACACGAATTAAAAATGTGCAAATGTTCGGTTTTACAATGTACCAGGTAACAGTAACTAGAAAATGCAAATGGATTACCCAACAAACAAATATTTATATTATTTTCTTAAGATTTATATGTAATGTTTTGAGTCACAATGGTTCGATCGTCCGACATCCCTTCTTTGATTTTATGAGTCTGTATTTGAACTTGAGTCGTCATGTGACTGTTCATTTTAATATTTTCCATAATATGAAACCATTATTATTATATTTATTTTAAAACTACTATTTCGCTAGGACTTGATGATGAGGGTATGTCACCCGGTATATTTTGTCCTGTTCATGGACGTTGTGACTTTTCTTCTTACGGTTAATGGAACCTAAAATTCTGTATTTACTTGAATGATGCTATAAATCTTCATTAAATTGGTTATTTATTTATATTGAACAAAAGCGAGGAGGCGAAGCCGCTTTACCAAATTGTAGAGGTGAAAGAACTCGACCTTCCTGGTGAAATTGTTTCTAATCGACCAAGTGATTATTCTCCTCTCCCCGTTTACCCTTGGTGGAATGTGTGTGCAACTCGAGACGATGGGAATTATGATTGTTGTTTTATTTTTTACGCTTGTGCTGATATTCAACTTTTTTTTACTCCATGTATTCGTAGATCGCTGTTGTTATCCCAAGACTTTTGTCATATGTTTGAAGTATTTTCATTCTAATATAGTTAATTATAGTTGGAAATTATATTACTCGTTTACCTCGTTCGATCTCATTGATTTTTGATTTTATTACTTGTTGTGCTTGCAATGATCTTTAATCATGAACCACCTTACCGTTATTTTGTGAGTAGTCTATTTTGAAAATATGTATGAGTGTGAAATGTTTCATTTAACCAAATGTAAATGGTGTCGATTTATTTACTTAACTATTTATTCATTTTTTTCTCATAAATAGGCAAAGTAATGTTTGTTTCCAAAGTAGACGAAAAATGTTTGATATGTTTCTTAAAACGATGGTAACAATACTTTCCCATTTCAAATTTCATTTCAAATGGTCTAATTATTTTGAAGATTAGGTCGAAAACTTTCGTAGTCATATTTGGTATGTAATAATAATGTTTGTGTCGTCACTCGATCCTCAATTATGCACAGCTTAGCTAACTATGCATAATTCGGGAAGAGTCCTGTTTTGTTAATTGTCGTTGCTTGACCCTTAAGTATGCATGATCTAGCTAATTATGCATAGTTTAGGAAGGGCACTATCGTGTCAAACAAATTGGTCATCTTGAAACTTGTAGTGTTTTGATAAACGTTTGGATGAGAACGTTTCTTTTTAAAATGGTGGATCATTTTTGCAAGTATTCGTAATTTCTTTGATTCTTAAAGAAAATTTTTGAATTTTCTTGTGTTCTTTGAAATCTTTTCTTTTTGTTTGGCGTTGACTTAGTAAGTCACTGTGACCGAGTAATTTTGGAAAATGTTTTTATGTGTGTGTGTAACGTGCGAATTTCATCGGAATCACGAGGGTGTTGATGAAATACCAAAGGGACTCGTACCGACACTGAGAAGAAATTTTAAACAAGAATAGAAGACTGCCAAAGTAGAGGAAATCAGAGTTCAAATGACTCTGAGAAGAATGACGAAGACTTCTCCTACATCAAACGTATCGTACTTTATTTATTTTCTTTTCTCGTTCTTTTGATATGTTTTATGACACGCGATAAATTGTTGAAGTTTACCAACTGTGCATCGGTAGTTGGAAGACGATTACATTGCCGTCTTCGTTTATTTAAGTGAGGAATCCTCTTTGCTTGACTCAACCATCCTTGATTATCGATGGTTAAATGATAGATAGCCATAGCTGATGTTCTACTGGTAAACCCTTGCCTTTTATGTGTTCATGCGGTAAGTGATCTGGTCGAGTGATCGTAAGTTGTGAGTACTTGAGACGACATTGTCCAATGAAGTCCGATCAGGGAGAACACATGCCATGTAATATATTTTATTTTTTTTACTATGAACGACGATATATATTGGGATTTTGACCACGTTTGAGACGGAAGTGAGCTGGTGTTCTTGTAATATCTTTTGGGTATGAATCCGTGGGTGAGCACCCTGAGATGACGTATGTATGAACTTTATTCTTTGTTTAGGATATGCATCCATAGCTAGCAAGATCGTAAACCTTCTTTAACTTACAATTTTCTTTTGACTGGACTCATCCGGTATCCTGTCAAATATTCTTATTTTATCATGGCTTGGCTGATTAGTAAGCGTGGGTTAACTTGATTGAACGGATTGACTTGGGATGGTTTGGCTATGTTACAAACATGTCGTAATGTGGTTGTATGTGTTTTATTATGGCTTTTGTGTTTGATTGGATTGTGATGTTTTCAAGAGAGTTATGTATACGTCGGATGATTCCGTATCGATGAATTCGTTCTTGACGAAATAGGTTTGTATGCACCTAATATTGCGATAAGGTGATTTTGTACGACTAGTATTGATTTCTTCGTTTTGTATATTCTGAACGTTTTCGATGGGGTCATGTGCGACCCGTGCGCATTTTATTTTGTGAGTAGTTGTTTTTATGAGATGATGAACCAAGTGAAAGGACGATTCGAAAGTTGGAAGACATGCTCCGAACGTGTGTGATTGATTTTGATAGTTGTTGAGATCGACACTTGCCGTTGGTAGTACCTTTGTACAACGACATTTACCAAGTTAACAATGAAGATGCAACATTTGAAGAAATATGTTGATGAAAATGTGAATCGCCAGTTGGATAGAATGAAGTAGGAAAAAGGTCAGTTGAATGGACTTGAAATGATTTGGGAGGCTACGGATAGATCGAGATGTTAAGAGATTTAAGCAAGGTATAACACTCATTGTGAAGGTGTGATGGAACCCGAGACGTGAACCGAAGTCCACATTGGAATGTGAATACCTCTTTAGTAAGAAGTACCCTCATCTTTCTAGTAGTACGAAATGCGAGTATAAGAACCGGAGAGTGCCGGGACGTCGCTCCTTTAAGGAGGGGAGGATGTAAGACCCGTGAATGTGCCGTATGATGCTAAGTTATTGTCTCAAGAGTTGTTCCGTATGAGCATCTCTCTTAAGTTGTGACTCACTTGTGGATGTGATATCCCGAGCCCAACGTCATTTATTTAATCCTATTTTACGAATATTTTTGAAATTTTTAAGAAATTTCGTTTGTTATATATATGACGGTTTAAGTTGAAACCAACGTTTACGGTCGTAATTTAACGTTTGACGATTTAAGAAGAACCGATAACGACTACGATACCGACGAATGCCCAAAACTTACATTTTATTATCGATTGATCGATATTTGAGTTTTTCAAGATTTTTATTTTTATTACGTGTTAAGTCGAGTCGGAACCATATGTATAATCGTTTTGTGTGCGTTTGAACCATTTAAAGGTATTTTGAGGTAGCCGGGACTAAACCCGACTCCCGTAAAATTTTTAAATCGACTACTAGTCATAATCCCACTCTTTAAATACTTGTTTGCCATTTAAGGCCAAAAGAAAGCCATAATTGCATTTTGGTCCCTCCTAACCTTACAAAATAAACAAACAAAGCACACACTTCATTTCACTTTCAAAAAAAATTAGGGTTTCCCCTCTTTCTCCCCTTTAGCCGCCGACCACCACCACACAACCACCACCACCACCATTTTTCGTGGGTTTTTGAAGAATCTAATCAAAGACCCACCTTCCTTTCATCATTGTAAGTGTTTTAATCCACTCATAACATACATGCATCTATTTGATTTTTCCAAAAAATTATGATTTTTCAAAAATGAGTTTTGATCTAATTAAATGGTACACAAGCTTAATTCATGTGTTTCTAATATTAAATCATCAATAAAACGAGTTAAAGCGGCTGTTTTCTTGGGTGTTTTGGCTACACCAAACCCACGGCCAAAATGGGTTTGGTGGTGACTTGATGATTTTGATGTTTATGTGTTGTGGGTTATGTTTGTAGTCATGTTTATGATGTTTTTAAATGGGTTAATTTAATTGCATGTTGTTTTCATCAAATGGGTTTTTGAAGTTGATGTTCATACAAGTGATTAAGGGTAGTTAGGTTGTATTAGATTGATTATAAGATGTTATAATAGGTCTAGGAATCAATGGAATTGATTGGAAAGGCGATTTGTGATGATTTTAAAAAGGTATTTTTAGATCAGAAACTTTCAGGGTATTTTCGTGGGTATAAGTCTAAGTCCAGGTTTAGATGATAGGATATTGTGGTAGAGCTTCTTTTTAGCTTCGTTTTGGTATAAGATAGAGCTTTTGACTCCAAACGAGTCAAAAGTTAAGCTAGTTTGAATTTTCGTGTACCGGGAGATGAAAGTCGACATAATCCGAAGTTATGTTCGATATTGGGTCAAATCTCGGGGACTATAAGTTGAGTTTTAAAAATGGTCAAGGGCTGTTCTCAGGCCCTAAACTTATCATTTTGAGTCTATTTTCATAATCAAGAGTCGGATTTGCAAATGGTATTGGTTAAGATGGTCAAAATGATCTTACAAGTCGAGTGTGCAAAACTGTCCGAATTTTGTACTTCAAAGATGTGTCGGGCAGAAGGTCTTAGAAGTGAAAACTTTTTATGAAATTTGGTATGGGGTTTCTACAGATTATAAGTGATTTTTACAAATTTTCTCAGATTTTTAGGAGTGGTCTAAGTGGGGTAAAACAGCCCGTACATTCGGTATGTACCGGCAGAATTGTAAAATGAGTAATAGTTTTAATAAAGTATAAAAATGGCTCGTGTCTAGTAAATATCACTTGTATGGGTTTTTGGCGTGAGTTTATATGAACCTTGATTGTTCTTAATTATGTACATACAGTACTTGAAGGTACTTGAATGTGTTGATTCATTACGTGTTTATTCGCTAGGTGTTGTAATTGATTTCCCGGGGCATCCTCATCGTCGGTGATCGATTTTGTTTATGCCGTAGTTACTAATACTACCACTACTACTTAAGGTGAGTCTATTGCCTCGCTATTTACTTATTTCAAATGTTTTTACCCGCGAGGGGGATACATGCTATTTAAATGAAAATGAACATAAGTCATGAATGATTGTTGGACCCGAATGTTGCCTTAGAAATTGTGTTGAGTACCTAGTTGCAAAAGGCCCTAATTTCATGAACTATTAACTATTGTCTTGCCCTTGCGAAGGGGGAAATAGCCGCTTATACAAAGTGATAGTACTATGGGGTTGACGACCCTATCCAAGACGAGGGCTAGTACGTTGGGTACCCCCTGCGGACGGATAATTTGTGATAAGAGATAAGGTATAATTGCAACTGATGCCTTTAGTAGGGGCACTGGTTTCATCTAAATCACGCCGGTAATTATTACGCGGGTGATTGAGTTAACGGATTAGTGTCATGAGCTTAAACACAATTGTCATATCCTTGAATAATAGATTGTGAGTACGACAATGCTATTGAACGGTCATGATTGGTTTTAATACTTATGTTCAACTTATGATTTGATAAACCTATAGATTCGCTCAACCTTTGTGTTGACAGTTTTAAGCATGTGTTTCAGGTAACCAAGATTGATAGCAGCGGAGCATGCGAGGATGGAAGTTGTTGTGGCTTGGCGGTCTACTTGTTTTTCCACCCTTATTTAACTTAAAACTCTTTTATTATTCTGTCATGTGAGCAAAAATGTACTTTTGGGTTGAGATTCAGTGGGGACCTAACGCAAACTCTGTTTAGTATTATCTTGGGATTTGGAAAACTGTAGACTTGTATGATTTTAATAATGTTTAAATTTATGTTTAAACTTTTACGTCTCTTTGAGTCGTTTAATATAGCTTATGTGTGATGATAACTACGTAGCACCCAAATGTTGTAGTTCCGCTGCGCATAGCATTTGTTGGGGGTGTTATAGTTTCTTTGGGTATTTTCAAATTCCTATCGATCCCAAAGACCAAGAAAAAACCACATTCACTTGTCCCTACGGAACATTTGCTTACAAACGCATGCCTTTCGGTTTATGCAATGCTCCTGGGACATTCCAAAGGTGTATGATGGCTATCTTCCATGACATGGTTGAAGAAACTATGGAAGTCTTCATGGATGATTTCTCGGTTTATGGAGATTCTTTCTCTGCTTGCCTTACCAATTTAGAACGTATGCTTAAGCGGTGTGAAGACACTCGCCTTGTTCTTAATTGGGAAAAATTCCATTTCATGGTAAAAGAGGGCATCATGCTAGGAAACAAAATATCCAAAGCCGGTCTTGAAGTGGACCGTGTTAAAGTCGATGTTATTGCTAAATTGCCTCCACCTTCAACCGTGAAGGGTGTGAGAAGTTTCCTTGGTCATGCGGGCTTCTACCGTCGATTCATTAAAGATTTTTCTAAAATCGCTCGCCCAATGACCCCCCTCTTGGAAAAAGATACTCCTTTTATCTTTTCCAAAGAGTGTATTGAAGCCTTCAACCTGCTTAAGGATAAGCTAACTAAGGCACCGGTCTTGGTTACCCCTAATTGGGAGCTGCCTTTCGAATTGATGTGCGATGCTAGCGACTTTGCTATTGGAGCGGTTTTGGGCCAAAGAGTGAATAAACACTTCCAGCCAATCCATTACGCTAGCAACACAATGACGGGGGCTCAATTGCATTACACGACAACCGAAAAAGAGCTTTTAGCTGTTGTCTATGCTTTTGAAAAGTTCCGCCCCTATCTTTTCCTTTCTACCACCATCGTGTATACCGATCATTCCGTGTTGAAGTACTTGTTAACTAAACAAGATTCCAAACCAAGACTTCTTCGTTGGGTTTTGCTACTTCAAGAATTTAAAATCGAAATTCGTGATAAGAAAGGAGCTGAAAACCTAGTCGCGGATCATCTCAGCAGACTTGAGGATCCTTATCAAGGGGATCATCCGAACAAAGAGATAAATGACTCTTTTCCCCTGTAGACCTTAATGTCTATCAATTCGAATCAAGATAAGACCCTGTGGTTTGCGGACATTGCAAACTACTTGGCGGGTGGAATTCTCATTGACGGGTTAACATCCCAGCAAAAGAAAAAGTTCTTCAAAGACATTAAGACTTACTTTTGGGATGACCCGTATCTATTCAAACAATGTGCTGATTTGATTATTCGCCGATGTGTTGATGGACCGACAGCTTTAGACATTCTCAAAGCTTCCCACACAGGACCCACCGGTGGTCACTTTGGTCCCAACTACACCGCCAAAAAAGTGTTTGACTCGGGATTTTATTGGCCCACCATTTATCGTGATGCTCACGTGATGGTTAAACATTGTGATGCTTACCAAAAACAAGTCAAGATCACACATAAAGATGAGATGCCTCAAAATTTCATACAAGAATGTGAAATCTTTGATGTTTGGGTATCGACTTTATGGGGCCATTCCCTTCCTCTAAAGGAAACAAATACATCCTTGTAGCCGTTGACTACGTTTCTAAATGGGTTAAAGCCAAATCTTTACCCACTAATGACGCAAGGGTGGTTTGTAACTTTTTGAAATCGTTGTTCGCTAGATTCGGTGTGCCTCGTCCCATTATTAGTGACCGCGGGACTCATTTTTACAATGATCAATTCGCAAGAGTCATGGCTAAGTATGGTGTAAATCATCGTCTTTCCACTGCATACCACCCACAAACTAATGGCCAGGCTGAAATCTCTAACCGAGGGTTAAAGCGAATTCTTGAACGAACCGTGGGAGAGCATCGTGCCTCATGGGCCGATAAACTTGATGATGCTCTGTGGGCTTTTCGTACCGCTTACAAGACTCCGATTGGTTGTACACCATATCGTCTCATGTACGGGAAAGCATGCCACCTCCCCATTGAGTTGGAGCACAAGGCTTACTGGGAGAGCATCGTGCCTACGCAAAATCTAACTCAATGAGCTCAATGAACTCTGGAATGAGGCTTATGAAAATTCTTTGATCTATAAAGAAAAGACTAAGCTCATTCACGACTCTAAGATTAAAAACCGAGAGTTCCAAGTTGGAGACAAAGTTTTACTCTTTAACTCTCGGTTGAAAATCTTTTCGGGCAAGCTGAAATCTCGTTGGTCCGGCCCATTCACCATTGCCCAAATTTTTCCATATGGTACTCTCAAGCTCGCTCAACCTAATGCACCTAATTTTAAGGTGAATGGCCAACGAGTGAAGTTGTACTTTGGTGAGGACATCTCTCCTGAGATGATTCCATCCCTCACCACGTTTCCCATGAACTAATTTTGGGTCGAGTCAGGCTCGTGACTCGGTTATCAAAAACAAGCGCTCCTCGGGAGGCAACCCGAGTATCTATCCTTTTCCGTTTTACCTCCTAAGTGTAGGGGGGAACTATATAGGTTGTTTGTGTTTGTGTGGTGATGTGATTACAGGGATGAATGCACTTTTGGAACCTTTAAAGAACCGTGCTCCCGTGTTATCCAAAATCCGGTTCTATCTCTCAACTATCGTGATTCAATTTTCTTCATACTCACATTTGAAATTGATCACGTTAGTCGTCTCTTCCTTAGCTTGATTTAACCAACGTGCACAATGTCATAAGTGTAGGGGAGACTATTCCCACATGCTTAAACATTGAGGACAATGTTTATATTAAGTGTAGGGGGGCTTCTGTCGAAGTTTTAAGTGGACTTTTCCATGAAAATGCCTTCATTTAATCGGAAAATCATCTCTTTCAGCATTTTTCAAATTTTTAATTAACTTTGGCCATATAGTCGTAATTTTTAAATTTTTATCGTTGCTTTCATATGTATATATCCTGCAATAAAGTCAAAAATTGTAATAAAGTTGTGTAGCTAGTTTTGAAGTCTTTGACATATTAGGCCCATTGCGATTATTTTGACTCAACCCGAATAGACTTATCCAAGTTTATTCTAGCTAGTATCCTTAACCATGTAGACCTTAATTGGTTTATTAGGCTAAGCATCCTCGAGTCTCATTACTTGAGATTTTAAATCGTGGAGAACGAGAAATGATAGAGTCAATTATAAGTCAGTATTCTTGCACAAGAACACTTGGTGTGATTATTTGCCTATTCTCCCATCACTTGCTAATAATTTTTCTGCAATAAGTAAGGTCATACGATTTGAAAAGTTACTTAGCTTCTAGCCCAAGATCGTTTAAAAGTTGCTCGGTAATGATAAGAGTTCATATCCAAGGCATAACTTATGAAGCAGGGCGCGAAGATTGGCGAGTCCGAAAAGGCCCTAACAAGGCATGAGGATTCCATTTTATTGCTAAAGATCCAAAGTGATGTGAAAAGCATTATTCCCAAGATCAATATGAAGGATCAAGACTCACGAAGAAAAGCAATCAACTCCCATAAAGATCATGGAGAAGTCTATCCGAAAAGACCCTAACAAGGTATGAGGATAAATAGATCCAAGTTCGAAAAGGAGGCGGATCGTTGTATCTCAAATCCTAATTAACGATTGAAGAAATAATGATGAAGTCGTGGTCAACAAAGTTGGAGTATCCCTCAAAAGTCTCCAAGTAAAGAAACTCTATTAACGATGTGAAGACCATTATCTCAAGCACGTCTCTCAAGATATGAAGTATGAAGTACATGCCAAATATCGGCCCGAGAAAGGTCTCAAATCGTGAAGCGAGTTATGCCAAGATATGAAGTTTTTGATATCCCGAGAAGCAGTTTTAAGAGATTTTGTCCTTTAGCTAACTATTAATCAAATCGTCCTACTTTGCTTTCAGCCTAAATAAACTATCGAAATAAGTCCAAAAATGCATCTTCATGATCATTCTAAGACAAAAATAAAATATAACAGATACACCTAGGAATAAGGGAGTTTAAGCATATAATTAAGCCATTTGTGTAAGTGTTTGATTTGCTAACTTATAATAACAATGATCTCGTTTTTAAGCTTAGTTTGGGGAACGTGAAACTTGAGGGTGATGAATCTTCGTAGCACCGAAGCCCAATGTAAGTCTTAGATCTCTTTGCAAGTTATTTCCATGTAGCTATTTTCAAGTGAAAATGGTTTTCTATCCTTTGGTTTCCTTTAAAGTTTCAATTTATCTTAGTACTCTAATTTTGTTTTAGTAGTATGTTAATAAGGCCAAGGTTGATTGATTATGAGAAAAGTGTAAACTTGCTGTATCACTAAGCATTGCATGAGGGCATGGCAATGGTTAAGTGTAGGGGATTTGATAGGTGTGAAAACACCCATCCTTTTACCACTTATTTCTTACTAAAACGAGACCAAAACACGTATTTAATATCATTTGTTTGGAATTATGCGTGGTTTTTGTGTTTGTTGTGTTTTCAGAGTCAACCAGATGAATATTGGAGAAAACATGGGATTGCACGGGTTTTATCGAAGAAAAAGACTCAAGAAGAAGTCTATTGTCCAAGAGATGCAAAAGATTTGAAGTCAATGGGCCTATTTGAAGATTTATCGAAGAAAAGGAACAAAGATGGAAGATTTACATATGTCGAAGAACTCAAGTCTATTAATCGAAGAAATTAAAAGACGAGTTGAATTTATTCGTCGACAAATCCCGAATCAGAATAAAAAACGTCGACTTTACTGAAAAGACGAGAAGACGAAAAGAAAGAAGAAATCCCACTCACCAACCACTCACAAGGACTATTTATTTAGTGGCCTCTTCACACTTTAGAGCCCAGCTTTTATTTTTCTTTCTTTTTTCCTTCTTGTTCGTAGGTCACCAACACCATTAGGGTGTTTGGTGATTTTTTATAGTTTTTGATCCTTCACAAATTTGTAAGTTTTAATCTTCCATTTAGTTTGTTTAACATTAAGCTTTCAATACCATCTTTCCTTTAATCTTGTTCATCTTGTTCTTATTGATTCAAAGTTTTCAAAGTTTTTATTTTGGTTGATTTGATCTTTAAAGTTAGTGGGTTTTGTATTTTTATTGTTGGGATTTGATGTTTATGGTTAGTAGATGATTATTGGTTAGTTTGGTTTAAATCTTTTGATTTATTTTGATTGATTTTGTTAAAAATCGTCTTCTCTGTTTCTTTACTGTTCTTCACGAACCTAGATTCCGAATCAAGTTATTTCACTTTTTATTCCGGATCAACTGGATATTCCGGATCAGTCATTTTCTTCAAAACATTCCGAATCAACCCCATTATTCCGGATCAACATTATATTCCGAATCAATTGATTCTAGTTTTTATTCCGGATAGAATTTTATTCCGGATCACCTTATTTATTCCGGATAGCCATTTATTCCGGATCAACCTCATTTATTCCGGATCAAGCTCTTTTCCATATTATTCCGGATCAACCTATATTCCGGATCAAGAATATTATTTCGGATCAACTAACTTATTCCGATCAACTGAACATCTTTTTCAGCTTTTCTTAAAAGTTTTGCTTGAGTTTTCTAAATTGAATTTTTAAATTAAGTTTTATTTATAGTTTTATTCATTGCTAAGTTTTAATTTCACTTTATTATTTCTAAATCGTTCTTAATTTGTTATTTTTAGCTTACCTTTCTTGATTCGTGCATTTCCTTTTTCGTAGAATAGAAAACAAACCCCCTCTTTGTCACCAAGAACGATAAGTACCACTTGGAGCTGTGATCAATTCGAGAAGATTCCGAGAATATTTGAACCCCAAGCAAAATCAAAGTATCAGTGTTCTTTGGGGAAAAGCACCAAGAAATCATACAAACCTAAAGCTGAAGACACCAACCAAGAACCACTGTATCTTTTGCACATGGATCTTTGCGGGCCAATGCGTACGGCTAGTGTGAGTGGTAGAAAATACATCCTCGTCATGGTGGATGATTTTTCAAGGTTTACATGGGTAAAATTTTTAGCATCTAAGGATCAAGCACCACAGTATATTATTACTTTCTTAAAGATGATCCACGTAGGTCTTCATGCTACTGTTCGCCGCATTCGCACTGATAATGGAACTGAGTTCGTTAATCAAACTCTACGAGACTATTATGAAAAGGTAGGTATTTCACATGAAACTTCTGTTGCCCGCACTCCACAAAAAAACGGTGTCGTGGAAAGACGTAACCGTACACTTATGGAAGCTGCTAGAACTATGTTGATTTATGCGAATGCTCCTTTATTCTTATGGGCTGAAGGAGTGGCAACCGCATCTTATACCAAAAACCGCTCCATCATTCATAAACGTCATGATAAAACTCTATATGGGCTACTTCATGGACACAAACCCGATATTTCATTTCTTCATGTGTTTGGTGCACTGTGTTATCCAAATACAAATAGTGACAATTTGGGCAAACTTCAACCGAAGGCTGATTGGAATTTTCATTGGTTACTCGCCTGCAAGGAAAGCTTACCGAATTTATAACCGACGTCTTGGCAAGATAGTAGAAACTTTGGATGCCGATTTTGATGAGCTGACAACGATGGCTTTTGAGCAACACAACTCTGAACCCGCATTACATGAGATGGGAACCGGAACAATCAGTTCCAGATTAACTCCCAACAATCCTACTTCTCCATCATTTATACCACCTACAAGGTCCGAGTGGGATGAATTATTTCAACCTATGTTTGATGAATCTTTGATCCACCTGGTAATGATTCTCCAGCACCTGCAGCAGTAGCTCCGTTTCCCGAAGTAGTTTCTCAAGATAATGGAAATCAGTCCGATACATCTACTGTTACTCTTGAACCAGATGTCCCATCCCCCACCAATTCTCAAACTACACCTGAATCATCACCCCCACTCGTTCCTAATGATGTTGAAGAGGATCCCTATGATCACGATTTGGAATTTGCTCACTTACATTAGCTTCCTTTCTTTTGTTCACAAATACCTAAAGACCCTAACGGTGCGTCTACCTCAGAGGAAGCTCCTGCAATCGTTCACTCCCGACCACCACGGATTGAAAATCACAATAAAAAATGGACAAAGGATCACCCAATCCGTAATATTATTGGTGACATCAATCGACCAGTCTTAACACGCCACCAACTCCAAGAACATGCATTATATTGCTACTTTGATGCATTTCTTTCCGACACTGAACCTAAAAACTGGCAACAAGACATGACTAACTCATCTTGGATTGAAGCCATGCAAGAGGAACTTAATGAATTTCAACGTCTTGAAGTGTGGGAATTAGTTCCTTTACCCAGCAACGTTGAAATCCTTACATTGTTGTGGGTATATTAGGTTAAACTTGATGAGTTAGGTGGAGTGCTGAAGAACAAAGCTAGATTGGTTGCTAGAGGTTACAAACAAGCTTTGGGTATTGACTTTGAAGAATCCTTTGCTCCTGTGGCACGATTGGAGGCACTTAGACTATTCATTGCTTATGCTTCTCATATGAACATGATCGTCTACCAAATGGATGTTAAGACGGCATTTCTCAATGGTGAATTAAGGGAAGATGTCTAGGTAAGCCAGCCGAATGGATTCGTCAACTCAGAGTATACTAATCACGTGTACAAGCTCAAGAAGGCCCTTTATGGGTTGAAACAAGCTCCACGCTCGTGGTACAATCTCCTATCGTCGTATCTCATCTCGAAAGGCTTCTCCAAAGGCAAAGTGGACCCAACATTATTTATTCTCAAGGAGGACAATGACATGATACCGGTACAAATTTATGTTGATGATATAATATTTGCTGCTACTAATCAACGATTGTCTGACCATTTTGAGAAAATTATGTCCACATGTTTTAAGATGTCGATGATGGGAAAATTTTCATTTTTCTTAGGGTTGCAAATTTCTCAGAATCCCAGAGGCATCTTCATTAATCAATCCAAATTTGCTCTTGAATCATTAAAGAAGTATCATTTTGAAAATTGTGACCCCGTGGATACTCCAATGGTGAAGAGATCCAAGTTAGATGAAGATAAGGAAGGGATAGCTGTCGATCCTAAACTTTACCGTGGAATGATCGGCACCCTTCTCTATCTGACTGCTAGCAGGCCTGATTTGCAATTTGCTATATGCATGTGTGCCCGGTATCAGGCTCGGCCTACCTAAAAGCACTTACATGTTGTGAGAAGGATCTTTTGGTACCTTAAAGGAACACTTAATCGTGGTCTGTGGTATCCGAAGGATTCCTCTATTGCACTAATCTCATATGCAGATGCGGATTATGCTGGGTGTCAAGATACTAGACGTAGCACTTCTGGCAGTGTGCAACTTCTTGGAGATAGACTTGTTAGTTGGGCATAAAAAAGGCAGGAAAGCGCTGCGATATCAAGTACAAAGGCTGAATACATTGCTATGTCCGGTTGTTGTGCTCAAGTTCTTTGGATGAGATCACAATTAACTGACTACGGTCTTGGATTCAACAAAATCCCAATGTACTGTGATAACAAAAGTGCAATTGCTCTGTGCTGCAACTACGTTCAAAATTCCCGAGCAAAGCACATTGACATACGCTACCACTTCATCAAAGAGCAAGTGGAAAATGGAGTGATCGAACTGTATTTCATCAACACTGAGTATCAGCTGGCAGATACATTCACAAAGGCATTAGATCGAGGACGTATCAAGTTTTTGATCGAAAAGCTAGGCATGAAATCATTCTCCCCAACGACACTTAAGGAGTTGGAAGAAGAATATGAAGAATAGTGATGGTAAACTATTCTAGAGTATCCTTTGATCGTGATCTTGTATAATATCGTATATATTTAAACCACCAAAAGAAAAACACAAAAATATAAAACATACAAAAATCCATAAAAAAAATATAAAATCAAGAAAATCCAAAAATATTTTTCGTTTTCAAAACGGCCATGTCTTTTAGTACGGTAATATTTACGGCCTTAGAAATGTCGATTAAAATTGACACGGCGCCATAAATAGAGTTCGTATAAAAGTTGTACATGTTTTTAAAACATGCCCATTATGGCTTGTAGTTATTTCTGACTGCAACCCGTTTTTCGCATTAAAGTCACGTATTTCTTATGAAAACGTTGGCTCACAACGGGAATTAATTTTCTCGGGCGAGGTTTATTTTTAAACCTCGTAAGGGACTAAGTTTACTTTATAACTTGGTCTAACACAAATTAGTTTACGTATCAGTGCACTTACTTTGTCACAATAAGAGAAATCTTATTGCCACCAGAATCGTTTCAACCAATCACTTAACCGGAAAATGTCTTCATGAATATTTGTGTCCTTAAAATCATTGACTATAGCTCTTTAAATAGAAAACGGGTCCGTGTTTAAGGGGGAGCAAATATTAAATCTTCTTGGAATTTAAATTGGTCTTCAAAAAGGATTTTCAGAAAATATAAACTGTTAATCTTTATCATTATATGCTAAGTGTGCCTTGTGTGAATTATAAATTCAATTATAGCTTATTTGCAATTTGACGTTTAGTGTATGTGTTCGTGTTTGTGAGCGGGATAGTAATTCGTTAAGTTTATTTGGTTAATCCTAATAACTTTAAACAAATACGATTAACTGGGGCACCACTTTTGCAAATGTTGCAAAGTGGGGATTTAATGTGTAAATTTGGCAAAGAAATTGACCAAGTCAAACACTACACCCCATTCCCGTTCTTTCTTCACCATCGCAAACACACACACAAACAAAGCTTTTCCGCCATTGTTGAACTTCAAATTTGGGTTTTGGTTGATTGCTTGCACTCTGTTCACTCATCTAGGTATCATTTCATGCTTTACTTGCTATCACATATCTCATTACCTAGCATCACAAACAAACCGTTAAATCAAAGATAATAAAAAATTAGGGTTTTTGCGTTTTGCGATGAATATGTAAATTGAGTTGTGGGATATGTTTAGAATACCCAGATGCACAATGGTTTTGCCCAGTTTTGTTTAAAACGTTGCCAAGCTCCAGAATTTGAGAAGTCAAAGTTTAGATCAGATCCCAGTCTCGGATTCCGATGATCATTGCGACACCAACATTGCGATGCTTTGTCATTGCGATGAGTCATTCCGATGGCTCATTGAGATGGGCTATTGCGATGGGTCATTCCGATGGCTCATTGCGATGGCTCATTGCGATGTGTCATTCCGATGACGCATTGCGATGGCGTATTGCGATGATGCATTCCGATGCATTATTGCGATGGCATTATAATGGTATTGCGATGGGGACATATTGCGGTGATTTCTCAAACACTCCGATGGAAACGTACTTATTGCTATGGACTTAGATATTGCGATAGACCAGGATTGAGATAGGATTGCGATAGTTCTTACATTGAGATGGGTGTAAGATTCCGATGGGATTGAGATGTGTTAAACATTAGGATTCCGATGGTTTGTAAGATTGCGATGGATTTTGGACTCTTAGTATTCCGATGCTTTGTAAGTTTGCTATGGACTTTTAGAATTATGCACATGCCTTAGACTATCTAATGAACTCGGCCTAGACTGCATTCCTACTTTATTAGGCTTTAAGTAAATTAGGGTCACTAACAAGAAACCAAGTTATATTGAATTTAATTAATTTTATCTCATAAGGATACTTGAAAGGTTTCTTATTACAGAAGTTTATCTTATTTAATAAGTTGACAATTCTATAAACAAAAGAGATACAAATTACTTATTCAATGTCTTGTGTTTTGTATCCAGGCCATGGAAGACAAAGTTTCATCGTTGTCTAACCCTGTGTTCAAGCCTACTGAAATTTGGGTTGAGGATAATCCTACAATTACTGAAGTGGTGGTTGAAACTAAGCCCACTGAAGTTGTGGTTAAAATTAAACCAAGACCTACTGAGGTTGTAGTAGAAATTAAACCTAGACCTACTAAGGTTCTGGTTATGACAACCAAGAAATCCAAATATTCAAAGAACTAATGCTAGGTCGTTATCTCCTTTGAATAAATTGTCTTTGGCATACCTTTCATAATTCTACGTGTGATGTTGAATGTAAGGACTTAGTCCATCTAAACTATGTCTGTATGTTGTTTCTCAATTCTATGTCGTAATATTTGTTATGATTTATTCCCTATGCTTCAACTTGGCATAGACTTAAGATATATATATTTTGTGTATATCATTTGTGCGTATGTCATCAAAGCAGGAAGATGTCGATCACAGAAAAACAACAGCGACAACGTGATCTCGAACTTGTTTCGCTCAGCGACAGGCTACCATATGCTGAGAACAACTCTCGATTACAAGAGGATTTTGATCCGTCTTTACCAGCTTTCAAAATCGCCACGGATATCCTAGACATCTCACCCATCAAAGATGCATTCAGATGTTCTGCCTCTGTTCCCGAAGTCTACATGCACGAGTCCTGGAACACTGCATCACTTTCTAAAAAGACTATCTCATTCCAACTGAACAAAATGCCAATGGTACTTAACTTGAGCATCTTTCGGAAACTGTTTAAACTTCCTAAGTTGGCACAAGGAGAACAATTTGTGGCTAACCCAAAGAACGATGAAGTGTTTCGAGTCATCCGTGCTATGAATTATGAAGGTGAAATCCACAACCTATCCCAGTTCAACACATCATACATAGGGCAACCCTGGAAAGCACTTATCACCATCATTGTCAAATGTCTTACTGGAAAGACTCGGGGCTCCGACGCAATGAGACCACCTCAGGCTCACATATTTTAGGGACTTTACACGGCATCTAAAGTAGACTATGCTCTTCTTCTCTGGCAAGAATTTTGTTATCAGTTTACTGGAACCAAGAAGAAATCAGTGCATCTTCCATTCCCAAGATTCACCAAGCTCATTATCAAACACTTTATGAAGAATGACCCAACCATTGACACTCGTGGGAATTTCTTCTACCACACAAAAGATGATGACTATGTGATTCTACAAATGAATGCATATAGTAATTCCACAAAGTATGCATTACGTCCTGCCCTAGTACCTGACACAATGATAAATGATGAAATCAAGGAAAGTGATAAATATCAAGAGATGCTTAATGATATTGACGCACAGTTTCGACGAGCAAATTCACTTCCCTTAGAGAAGCAAAAAGGTAAATGCAAGAAAAGAGTCTCAAAGCGCTAATCGACTGCTTCCTCTAAAGACAAAGGCATAGGGAAAATGTAAATAATTGATGAAGATGATGATGAAGATGAGACGATCCATACTGAGGAAGAACAAGAAGAAGTACCACTCAGAAGGCCAAAGAAAGCAAAGTAGACTAAAGGTAAAGAAGCAAGTGTTGCTTCAGATGAACCTGCTCAACAAACCATTTCTGAAGCCAAACGACTGCGTATTATTCTTCAACAAAGCAGAGAGGAGGATTTTGCAACCTCCATAGGATCAGGCTCAAGACTGTTTGAAGACTTAGCGGATTTTGGTGATCCTGATGCCGATATTGCATTTTATGAAGATCCTACCGATGAAGATGCTTATGAAGATGCTGATAACTTCCAGTTTGAAAGTCGTGAGTAAAGTGAAGAGGGTGGTAGCAGTGCAAACACAGATACAAGTTTGATGTATCGAGACGCCAATATCACCACATCCTTACCGGAACCAATCACACGGTGGTACACGACGATGCTCATGCAACCTACATACCAGAAACTCAACTTCAAAGTAAGTCTACTTCCGACTCTGACGATGTTATGAAATATCTCAATTTGGAAGGAGAGGGTGTCGAGGTTACAAATACTGATCCATCGACAAATGAAGACATGGTGGATGTTCCCATAACTACTGTTACATCAACCACCACTCCACCACTATCCACCCCGGTCATCAGTGAAGTCATAACACCAGCTATCACACCAGCACTTGTTGAACAACCGGTATCAACCACCATCCTAACCACTGAATCTACACCGTCATCAACAGCTGAACAACCCGTATCAACCACCACCCCAATCACTGAATCTACACCATCCCCTATCCTTAAACAACCTGTATCATCCACCACCACATTAACAGTCATGGTTACACCTCCATCATTAGTACAACAAGTATCATCCACCTCCAATCCATTCCTCACAGTCAGTGATCCACTGATCCAATCTCTTCAACAACAGCTGGAGGCTCAAGCCAAACAAATAGCCACACTAACTGAAAGATTCACCACTTCTCTCAAGGAACCGCAACCTGATGAGCCCACACATAAGAAAATATCCGACAGAGTGTCTAAACTTAAAGAACAACACAAATCATTTCTTGGAGAGAAGAAAACTTGTGACAAAGAGAATGCTGCTTTTCTTGGGTCAATTGGTGAGAAGATGACCAAGATCATTCGACGAGAAGTCAAGTCATATGTTGATCAGCAGCTACCAACTTTTGTCGGTAATGGTTTATCTACCCTTCAACTAATGATATTGTTACAGACACATCTGCTGAATATGGGGGTTCATAAATCGAAAAATAAACGAAATGTTCTGCAATATCTCAACAAAGCAATTATTGACGATACACCAGCAGATACTATCGACTCTGAGTCTGACAATGAAGACGAACTAGAGGAGGAAGATAATGAGGGTAACGGTGATGAGGATGATCGTGACAATGATCAAAATGAGCAAGAGGATAAGGAAGGAGATGAGGAGGAAGATGAGGATGAGGAAGAAAAGGATAAGGATGAAGATGAAGATGAGGACGAGGATATAGATGAGGATGAGGATGACAATGATGATAATGACGCCGGTAATGGAACCAATAAGGGTGATGAAAATGACAAAACGGGTACTAATGCCGAAGAGTCTAATAAGGATGAAAGTGATAAGGCGACTGAGAAAGGTATTGAGGAAGCTGTAGAAAGCATTGCTGAAACCGCAGAAAAGACGCTGGAGTCAACTGTACCAGAAACTCAGCATATTGACACAGGTATATCTACTGAACCAGTTTTTACTACTGATTCTCACAATGAATCTGTAGAATATATGCAAGAAGACGAAATTCCTGCGTCTACACAACAAGAAGAACCCACAGGGTCAATGCTAGAAGAAGAACCCCACGATGATATACCGGTGACGCAAGAACAACCTTCAACACCATCTGAAGATCAGCACATCACTGATATGGAAGTTGAAGATTTAAATGTGCCAGAACCAACGTTTGCTGAATCTTTTATCATCGATGACACGGTACAGGAGCAACTCTGGCTCACAAATGCAGCACCAAAGCATCCTTTCGACACAACAACTGAAATGGAGCTGACTCAATTCATGAACAATCCTATCGATTTCTCGGCCTTTCTAAGGTATTCTCATGGGAAATCGACAATGACTCCAGATCTTATCAAAATGGCAGCCGCAAATGTGGACTTCTTTGATACTTTGAAGATCAGCCATAATGAAGCAGAATATCACTTGAATGAGCTTACCAAGGCAATGAGCGCGACGACTACGGGAATTCAGACTCTTGTGTTACGACCTCTTACACCCACGGTCATCACCGGTTCTGCAACGATCCCAATAGAGCACTTTGTTTCTCACGATCTCGAATACCTTGAAAAAGGCGCAAAGAAATATGCCACGTCACTTACTATGCTCAAGGATGTTAATCTGGAGAACGTTCCATGGATCGAAGATAATGTACCTGATGCAATATGGAGAAAGAAACTGCTGAAGTTTTATGACACTTTTGCTTCACTTGGCATCTCTCACTGGACTGCAAAGAAAAGGTTAGCTTACAATCATTTCCATCGTCCAAAGAGAGGTTCTTCTATTGTCTCAGCTCACAGAATCAAAAGCATCCAAGGAGCAACCACTCAGACTGTCTTCGGTTATGATTACTTGAATGTAATCGTGTTCAAACGTACCGATGAGAAAGAATATCGAATTGACGAAAGTGATCTCTAGTACCTTTAACTTGAAGACATCGAAGATCTTTTGTTGTTATTGGCTCAAGAAAAAGTTGACCATCTACAACCTGAGATTGCCATTGCAATGAGCTCCAACTTTCGTCAATATGCAAGAAAAATCGTCATTCAAAACCGGGTGGAGGATTTTCAACTTGGAGTAGAGAGCTATCAAAAACACCTAAACTTGCAACGTCCCCATACAACTCCGCTCAGTAATTTTCACAAGAACAAGAAGCCGTACATGGGGACCACGACACCGGAAGCAGGGATATCTTATCCAAATGAAACTGGAGTTATGCAGTTTATGCGATTCTCCGAACTGCACAAATTCAGCGATGGAACGCTCAAGCATGTTCGAGATGATCTGACGGTTCTCAATGCCGATCTACCGCTTCCAGCAGTCAAGTACACCTGGACAACCTAGTGTAAAAAGGGAGCAAAGTACGCGATTAAGAAGATCAAGGAACTTATAAGGAAGCGTCGGTTGCTACGAAGCATGGAACGATTCATCGGTGGACGACCATATGGATCTCACCATAGGTTCACGGAACAAGCCATTTAATTATGGTTCGTCTTATAACAGGTCAACTCCATATGTCTATAATTGTGAATATGTTAATTTTTGTATAATCAGCTTTTGTGGCATGTTGTAGTGTAAAAGTATGATATTTTTTCAAGAATTTCTCTTGAGATTCTAAATCTTTCAAACATATCGTACTCAAGCACTACAACTAACCCTCACTAATTTGAGGGGGAGCATTAATATGTTCTTTGGCCAACATCTAATTTCATTTTATTACCCAAAGACCGGTTAATCCATTAATATCCAAAATATTGATGGTTAACATTTTGGAAAGGGGAGAAAATGGGATTAAGGAGATTTAATGATATTTGCCTAAACAATGAAAAAGGCTTAAAAGATAAACCAACTTAATATGTGTAATGCACATGTTAAGGGGTAGCGTTTTTGATGATCAAAACACTTAAGGCACAAAAACTTTGATTATAATATCACAAGTGCTTTAAGTGATTTTTCAAGGATTTTTCATGGTGACAATACTTACCCAAAACACACTTAATTCACGACGGATGTGGTGACAAAAGGGTGGTAGGTATAGGTATTAGTCCAATGATTCATCAGAACCGATGGAATCTTCCCAAGGATAATTCCCTAGATAGAATTAGAAGTCCTAGGAAAGATGGAGAATGATTGTGAACGTAGCTGAATGCCGACCAAGTACTTAAGCTAGCACTGGAACAATCACAACAAGGTGATAGTGATGACGTATTGGTAAGCATTGAAGGGGTTGAAGAATGAAAAAGAATTGTAAAGATAAAGGGTGTAAAGAAAGAAGCCCTCCTTACAACTTTAGGCAGAAACCGGGTCAATACATATGCTATTGAGATCATTTTTCAATGATTCTCGATATTGAAGATAGACATCATGGACCCAGTGATGCAATGCACAACCTTCTCCAGCTAACTCAAATATCTCTCAAAAGATATTTGTTTTAATCACACGGAGTTCAACACGTTATCTATTGGTTTATTCACTCCGAATAGACTGATATTGAATAGGTGGCAATCCTCTCCAGCCATCGCTCACTAAATCAAAACGCACTATCGAGTCTAGAGCCACGAGATCATCAAAAGTCTCATTAGGACACTTTCCATGTATTCCTTGCTTCTTCACACACTGTAAAAAGTAAGAGATCTTTATGAGTCCTACGTAGTATTCTTGTAATATTGCCAGAACATCCGAGTGATACGAAAGTATTACAATAAAGATGGAAATCCTGCTTGAGCCAACATCAAACAAGCTCATGGTAGGTGACACGTGCGGTTCTTTAAGAACCAATCTTGTGAAAACTGGAAAGAAACAGTAGTTTAATTTTTAATTGAACTTAAACTCGTTCCGAGCCTCTACACATTATCGTATGATCTTGCCAGAACACTCAGAGTGACACTCTTTAGTGTTTACAGTGACGAGTGGAATTCCTTCTAGTGTTAACATCAAACATCACTTGGTAGGTGACAAGCAAGATTCTATTTGAATCAAGCTCGTGACAACTGGAAAGCAACGATGGTGGAAATCTTAATTGAAATTCACTTGTTCCAGGTTTCATGAATTGACAGCTTCAATCATAAGGATTTTTAATCCAAATGATTCACTCTTTATGTTCGCAGTCAGCTTTGGACGGTCGAATAAAGAGAACGGGTTTACCCGCGAAATCCTGTCAGGAAGTTACTTAATTGAAACTATCCGTCACGGGTACGATATCTAATATCGCCCAACGGTCTTCACCGGCCGGAGGTAAAATGCTACCGAATTAGAATAAAATGCCAAAGCCATTTTATTCGTGTCTTATTATGTTGCTGCATTCGAAGACGGTGGCGTTGCGGTGTACCTGTTGAAGACGTCCTCACATACTTATTCCTTCTGTATCAAATACTTCTGCAAATTCAAGAAAGTATGACCTATAACTCTTTCGTTGTATCGACTCTGAAACTTTCAAGAATTCAACAAAGGATAAGTGTGTGGGACATGAAGTCACGAAGAGGCGAACATCACAAGAAGATAAGGACTGCACGTGAAAGGCCAAAAGAACGTGTTCCTAGCAAAAGGCTGATATTATTCAACACATATTCACAAAAATAAGATAATTAAAGAAAGAAAACAGAAAGTGGACTACGAGCTCAAGAACAAGATCTAACATGCTAGATTAGGTCTTTGTAAATTTGGAGTGACCTCCCTTTGGGGAAGATTGTTGGAAATACGTTTTACGTATAAAGAAAGTCTCGGTCACTCCAACAATATAGTAATAGGCTCGTAGTAGTGTTTAAGTTACATTTATTAAGTAGCCCGACCCATGAGCATGTTCATGGGCCGGAGGCCCAAGTCTATTAAGGACTTGGGTATATAAGCCTATTTCCATCATGGAAAGAGGTTGTTGGTTGTTTCATTTCTCACTTTTATAACACATAGTTTCTTTCACTTCTCTCTCTAAGTTTCTCTCTCTAGAAAACATCAACCCTCTTGAAACATTAAGATTTTCATTGTTCTACAGAGCCCATGTTAATGTAGGTTTGTATGATCTTTTTGTTACTCTTGGTATGCTAGATTGTTAGGGTTGTAACTATAAATTTCATCTAGATACCAAATAGTTTAGCAAACAAGTGCCCAGACCCTTAGTGCTCATCAGTAACCTAATTTAGCTCAATCTTGTGTGATTTTGTGCTACACCTGGTGTTTTTTGTGTTACTGTGACTCCCCACAACCCAATTGGTTGTGGGGGTGCCCTTTATTCCAAATAACTCCAACAAACAAGGCTAAAAAACGTCCAAAGTTTTTTTCTGAGGTCAAGCAGTGGGAAGAAATTCCCACTGATAGTGTAAAACTAACCACTGCTGGGGAAAAGGATAAAGGTTCCTATCTTGTCACTTTCAGTTTCTTTCTTTTTTTGTGTTTTGTGACCTTTTTTGATTGTTTTTCAGTGATTTAACTTTTCCCATTTTTCTTTATTTATTTTAAGATTTTAGAAAAGTTATTTTTATTTTTCTGGTTATTTTATTATTTTTTAGCTTTAATTTAATTTAAATTAGTTTTATTTAATTCTTCTTTTGTCTTTTAGTGGTAAAAAGTTATGTTTTTCTGTTTTTCCAATATTCCTTTTTTAGTTAAGTATTTTAAGATTTTTTGAAAAGAAATTTCATTTTTCCCTTTATTTAATCATTTTTTAGAATTATTTTAAGTTTAAATTAGTTTTTATATAAACTATTTTTGTCTTATTAGGGTAAAATTTATCTTTCCAAACTTTTTCATATTGCCCTCATATTTAAATAAGTAACTTAGGATTTTTGAAAAAGAAATTTTATTTTTCTCATTATTTAATTATTTTTTACGATTATTTTAGTTTAAAAAGTGTTTTTAGCCATTTAAAAATAGAAAAATAGTTTTAAAAATTTAGGAAAAATACTTTTTAGTGTTTAATTAATATAATTAAGATATTTGTTTCATAAAATAATATTTTGGGCTTTTTTTTAATTATATTTAATTTTAGGGCTTTAATTAGCATTCAAAATTAAATATTTAATTAATAAAAGGTTTTAAATTTTATTTATTGAATTTTTATTCTTATTTAAATTATTTTAGACTTAGTTTTAATTTTTTTGTTGTTTTTAGATTAAATTTTTAATTTCGTCGCGTTTTACGTATTTACATTTTAAGTCATTCGTCATAGTTTAATCGTAGTGTAGCTCGTCTTTTAATTTTCTCTCTTCAAACCCAAAAACGACACTATTCCAAACTTGATTTTTATATAATTGGCACCTAATACACATATACCTCCTTCGAGAACGAACTCGCACCTATTCGATTTGTCGGTTTTCCTAAACCGTCGAATTTAATAATTGCCACGGTTATTTGTTTTTCCTAAAACAAGTGACTAAAAATATGTTGGAAATACGTTTTACGTATAAAGAAAGTATCGGTCACTCCAACAATAGTTATAGGCTCGTAGTAGTGTTTAAGTTACATTTATTAAATAGCCCGACCCATGAGCATGTTCATGGGCCGGAGGCCCAAGTCCATTAAGGACTTGGGTATATAAGCCTCTTTCCATCATGGAAAGAGGTGTTGGTTGTTTCATTTTCTTATAATATTACACATAGTTTCTTTCACTTCTCTCTCTAAGTTTCTCTCTCTAGAAAACATCAACCCTCTTGAAATACAAAGATTATCATTGTTCTACAATCGGTATCAAGAGCATGGGATGAAATAAAGGTTGGTTTTGTGTTGTTCATGTTCACTTTTGTGTGTTCATGTGTTTATGATTTATCTTTACCCAAGTTTCAATTTTTTTGTGTTTTTGTCTTTCCAAGTGATCCATATATCTTCTAAATACTTTTGGTAGTGTTTTGGGTGTTTTGGGTTGGTTCAAATCACGGATTTCTTGTCGAAAATCTCATTTTTTTACCTCAAAATCTCGAAACAGTACTATTATTCCGATCAGTGTAATCGGAAAAGGGTTTAGTGATTCCGATCAGTTGCATCGGAAAAGGGTTTAAACATTCCGGCCAGTATTCCGATTATTCTTTCCGATCACATTCCGACAAGGGCTTATCCGATCACATTCCGACAAGTGTTTATCCGATAACATTCCGACTGGAGTTTATATATTCCGACAGCGTTATTTAGGTATTCCGACTAAGGGTTTTCCGATAACATTCCGACTGGAGTTTATATATTCCGACAGGGTTATTAAGGTATTCTGACAAGGGGTCTTTCCAATCACATTCCGATTGGATCTTATATATTCCGACAGGATTGATTTTTTTGGTATTTCGACGGATTAATTTTGAGACTTACGACGATTTTGAGATTTTACATTGAGATTAATAAGTTTGGGTATTGAGATAGTATTTGCACAAGTGAGAGGATTTTTTCAATCTTGTAATTTTTCACAAAAACACACAACATAAAGATCACAACATCTTTGTTTCAACAACATTAAAACACATAACCTTATTTCATTGTTCGATCACTTTTGATAATCTTTATTCAAGGGATCATAAAATGAATTCACATTCATATATGCCAACAATGACTTCGCTTACCGATATCTCAATCATCTCGGGTACCGACACTCGCCCACCTTTGCTCATCAAAGATTTATTTGAAGCATGGCAAGGTCGCATGAAAACATACATCATGGGCAAACCCAATGGTCGACTTATGCTTCAGTCAATTGAAAAAGGTCCGTTAGATTGGGGAGAAGTTACCGTCAACAATGTGACAAAGGAAAGGTTGTATCATGAGTTGACTGATGCCAACAAAATCAGTGCCGATGTAGATGAAAGGGCTGTTCAGACAATTCTTCAAGCCCTTCCACCCGATATCTTTAGAATGGTAAGTGAACATAAAGTGGCAAAGGATCTTTGGGATCGATTAGTTGTTTTGTTACAAGGGACATCTCTAACTAAGCAAGAACGAGAGTGTCAATTGTATGACTTGTTTGATAGGTTTACATACATTCCATGGGAGACTCTTCACGATTACTACTGGCGTTTCACTACTTTGATGAATGACATGAACGTGTATAATCTAAGGATTGAACAATTTCAACTAAACACAAAGTTCTTGAACACGTTACCCCAAGAATGCAGTCAGTATGTCACCGATGTTAAGATGATTCGAGATTTGCAAAAGTCTAATTTAGATCAACTCTATGCCTTCTTGCAACAACACGAGAAGTAGGTGATCCAAAAATGCATCTCTTAAGGATCATATCAAGAACCATTGGCTTTAATGGCACACCATCCTACATTGTCATATCACAACTCTCCGCTTGCTTTGGGACACCAATATTCCTATCAACCATTGTATGAAACACCAAGCTTCCCACAGTACTCGATCTTGCCACAACCGCCTACATCTTATCACCAACAATACAAGCAACCAGCAACATCATCACAAGGAGATTCACATCCGTTACCTTATGCTTCACACCAGTATTCACCTTATCAACCTCCAACAAACCTTGTTGTTACCTATCAACAACTTGAGGCTCCTCAACCCTATTACTCACAACAAGCTAGTGCTCCATCAAATCAACTTGTAGCTCAATCAGCACCAGCATTCTACTGTGATGATGAGATCCCTGTCCCTGAGTTTAGACAAGGGGATAGTCCTACTGATATACTTGCTCAAATGTCTGCTTATCTCACTCAAACATTGAACAAACGAGGTTACAGAGATCCATCAACAACTAACAATCAGTTAAGGAACTCTTCTAACTCTTGACAACAAGCTACAATTCAGGATGGCAGAGTCATGGTGCAACCACTTCAGGGGAGACCCAATTCATCTACTGCTTGTGCAAGTTCATCTAACACTGCTGCTACAAGAGGTAATAGCACTGGCAAAACAAAGTGATTATATGCTACAACTGCAATGGGAAAGGGCACATGGCCCGAGAGTGTAAGCAGCCCAACAGGAAAAGGGACGGCACATGGTTTCAGGAGAAGATCTACTTGGTGAATGCTCAAGCCCAAGGACGTGAGCTCGATGAAGAAGAGTTGGCATTTCTTGCAGATCCGGGAGTCGCGGACACTGACGGTCTCACAGCAGCCATCACAAACAATGCCGCATATCAATGTGATGATTTGGATGTGTAGAAACTAGAAGGGGGGGGGGGGGTTGAATAGTTTCTTATATTTACTTGTTAAAATATGGTTTCCAAAAATCCTTTTTCAAAAACTTAGGCTTGAGGAAATATGTGAAATCTTCTTATGCACAATATGAACAATGATAGTGTAGCTAAACTAATACTAACAAAAATATATCCACAAAGAATAAAGAATGATAGTGTAACTAATCTAGTACTAACACATGTATATGTATAAAGAATAAAGAATGTAAAGAGTTAAGGGTAAAGAAAGATCAAACCGAACACCAAAGATTTATAGTGGTTCGGCAACGAAGCTCACTCCTTGTTCCTACTCCACTCCTCGAGTACTCCTTACTCGAGAGTTCACTACACAACAAGCTCCTTATGGTGGAGAAAACCGTACACGTCGCTTAACCAATTTCCGACTCTAAGCTAAAAGTCGAGCCCTAATCGTAGCTAGGACCAATCTACACACTTATACTTAATACATACACAACTTCCAAATAGACACAACTACTTGGATCTTCACAACTATGACACAACTAAAAGTGTATAAAATTTGATCTTCAATGGATCTTTGGTGGTGGACTCAACACTTCACTAGGATAGTGTTCTTCTCTTTGCACTTGGAGAGGAAGGGATGGAAGAACAAGATTCACTTCTTAAACAAGTAATAATCAAACAAATGATCAAAGATTTGAGTGATTAAAGAAGGGGTTTGAATCTGGAAATAAATGTGCAAAAGAGGTGAGGTGAAAAGCTGAGAATGGTCCACTATTTATAGGACAAAGGAGCCAACGGCTATATCTGCCCGCTGTACCTTATCATAGCCCGCAGTATCTTATCGATAAGGTACCGCCTAGGTGCTAAGGTACCGCCAGACTAGACTCCACTCCTTTTTTGTCCTTTAGTGGTGGAGGTCTTATCTGGGTATAAAAATATCCTGAAAGGATATTCTTAACCAAATAAGAATATGCCATTTTCAAATTTCAAATAATTAATTTAATAAAACATTTTCTTAAAAATAAAGTTTAATAAAAACTTGTCACATCTAATAAAAAGTGAGTTTTAAGAAAAGATTAAATCACTTGATCACTTGATTAAGGTTAGTACTTGTTTATCCATACCTTAAGTGAAAATGGGTAAAATGAAAAATACTTGAACTCAAGAATTAGTTTTTCGTTGTTTTCGTAAATGCTTATTTTCACATATTATCGTAATCAAAACTAAGCGAGACCGAAAAATGCAAGTAACGTTTTTAGTCATTATTGCATTAACAATATCCCCCTTTTTGATTCCGACAATACATCAACTCAATCACACAAAAACAAGATTTTCGAAGACGAGTTTATTCATTTCTCCCCCTTTGTCGAAGCAAAAAGGTTGTGTAATCCGGTGTTGAAGAAACGGACTTTGCATAGACTCCCCCTTGGTGCTTACTCCCCCTAGCTTGGGGCACCGAGGAATCGAGATATGGTGACAAGCTACAAAGAAGGGTTAGTTGAACAAAAGAAACAACCAACAATATATAGCAATAGGTCACATAAAAAAAATTAAAAGAGAAGAAAACACAAAGACAAAGATCCAAGATAGGTTACTAAAAGAACATCATACAAAGAAGTATGGAAAAAGAAACAAGCCAAAAGCATAAATCTAATCCTAGTTATTCTAGAATTCTAAGATCTTCTTGAATTTGGTGTCTTGTGGATAAGCAATCAATGCTTATATGAAAGACAAGGTAATAGCAGAGGGTGGTGGTGGAAGAAAAGAGGTTCCACAATCAACATTCTTGGTAGGAGAAATGTGATTAATAGTGTTCTTGGGTGGGTTTGGATTGAAAGCAATTGGAGAAAATGGAGGATATTCAAGGCTTTCATTTGGAGAATAAGACATTTTGGATGTGAAGTAATGCAAAATGCTTATGGTTTAAATAGGGAAGGCTTAGGGTATTTTTGGGGTGGTCAAAGGGTTTGAAACAAAGATTCTCAAAAATGCTGGAGCAAATTTAGAGTTTCAGACAAAAACCCGAAAAAGGAAGGCCACTGTAGGCGGTTCCTTATCTAGGGTGGCGGTACCTTATCAATAAGGTACCGCGGTTCACATATGAAACCGCCTGCAGAAGCAGGGTTTGGTGTTTGGAGGAAGATTTTTCAGCAAATCTTATTTTTCTAGTCTAACTTATCATAGGGATATGCTTAAAAGCAAAGATAGACAAAGAAAACATGTGCAAACTTACCAAATAGAGATTTGACCAAAATACATGGAAAAAATCAATGTAGGAGGTGTGTAAGACAAGACCTTGAGTCATAACACAATGATCCTCCATGATTCAATCTTGTTCTTGCTATGTTTGAGAGAATCATACATATGAATTATGTAAGCTCTAGATTAATAGCGAGAATCTATGAAAAATCGTTTTTAGATTGAATTAACAATGTCAAACGAATTTCTCAACCATTTTCGAACGAGACTTTGAGAATTTTGAAAATGAGAGGAAAAGATTTTTCAAGGACTCAAAGTGGTAAAAGAAAACACACAAGATGAAAAGAATTTAAGGAAGATGTTCCATTAATCCCAGACCTAGACGCAAGTAATTAAAAGGTTCTCTCTTAAGTGGCTTAGTGAAGATATCGGCTAAGTTGTCCTCGGAGGGCACCTTTTCAATAGTAATGTTCCCCTTTTGAACATTATCCCTAAGGAAATGGTGTCTAATTTCTATGTGTTTGGTTCGCGAATGTTGCACGGGATTCTTGCTTAGGTCTATAGCGCCTTTATTATCGCACATGATGGGAACATCATCAAGAGAAATCCCGTAATCAACAAGCGCTTGCTTCATCCATAGAGCTTGTTGGTATGCTTTTCCGGCACTCACATACTCGGCTTCCGTGGTGGATATCGCAAGAGCGGTTTGTTTCTTGGAGAACCAAGAAGTTTAACAACAACCCCATGAAGGTACAAACTTCACTAGTGGTTTTCCGGTCCACATAGTCTCCCGCATGATCCGAGTCCGCGTAGACAATGGTTTCTACGCCGGTCCCTTTAGGATACCATAATCCTAAATGTATAGTGCCTTTAATGTATCGGAAGATACGCTTAACCGCTTCAAGGTGAGAGGTTCTGGGAGCCTCTTGGAAGCGAGCACAAAGGCAAACACTAAACATAATATCCGGTCGACTTGCCGTTAGGTACAATAAACTACCAATCATACCTCTATATTTGGTGTTGTCTACCAACTCACAATCATCATCTACGGTGAGTTTAGTATCCGAGGCCATAGGGGTCTTCATTGGTCTAGATTCTTCTAATCCAAATTTCTTTAGCATTTCTTTAGCGTACTTAGATTGACTAAAGAAAATACCATCGTCCATATGTTTAATTTGGAGTCCTAAAAAGAAGTTAAGTTCTCCCATCATACTCATTTCAAACTCATCATGCATGATTTTGGCAAAGTCATCACACAATTCTTGACAAGTTGAGCCAAATATAATGTCATCAACATATATTTGTACGATTATGAGGTGAGGACCTTTCTTCTTTGTAAAGAGTGTATTGTCTATCATTCCCATGGTATACTTATGTTTAACAAGAAACTCTTTAAGTCTATCATACCAAGCTTTGGGTGCTTGTTTGAGTCCATAAAGTGCTTTCTTAATCTTGTAAACATGGTCCGGTTTCTCAAAATCAATGAAGCCGGGAGGTTGAGCCACATATACCTCCTCATTGATCAAACCGTTAAGAAATGCACTATTTACATCCATTTGTTGAAGCTTAATATCTAAGGCATAAGCGTAGGCTAAAAGGATTCTAATTGATTCTAATCTAGCTACCGGTGTATATGTCTCGTCATAATCAATCCCTTCTTGTTGATTATAGCCTTGAGCTACAAGTCTAGCCTTGTTACGAGACACAACACCATTCTCAACTAGCTTATTCCCAAATACCCATTTGGTTCCTATAATGGTAGAACTTCTAGGTGGAGGAACAAGTTCCCAAACATCATTGGCAATGAATTGATTCAATTCTTCTTGCATCGTAATGACCAAACTCTCATCCGTCAAAGCTTCTTTAACATTCTTTGGTTCAATCAAGGAGACAAAACAAAAGAAGTTGCTTTGGTTTTGGACTTGAGATCTTAGGGTCACCAATGACATTATTGAGAGTATGATCCCTAGACTCCTTAATGTTTACTTCCTTTTCAACACTAAGGTCTTCAACTCCTATTTTTCTAACCTCTTTGGCTTTAACTACTTCTAATTCATCCAAGTCATCATCAAACAATGGTGGTGTCTTGGGTGAAGGAGGGGTTTCATCAAAGGTTACGTTGAGTGATTCTTCAATAACCCCCGAGGTTCTATTTAGGACTATATAGGCTTTACTAGTTTGGGAATAACCTAAAAGGATACCTTCGTAAGACTTTGGGTCAAACTTGGTAAGGTAGTCTTTGGTGTTGAGGATAAAGCACTTGCTTCCAAACACCCTAAAGTATTTTAATGAGGGTTTCTTACCTTTAAGAATCTCATAGGGGGTCTTTCCTAGGAAAGGTCGAATAAGAATTCGGTTGAGAATATAAGTCGATGTGTCCACGGCATTGCACCAAAACTTTTGAGGCAAACATTGCTCGTTTAACATCGTCCTACTCATCTCTTGGAGAGTCCTATTCTTCCTTTCAACAACCCCATTTGATTGTGGAGTGCGAGGAGCCGAGAAGTTATGGGTAATACCATGAGCTTCACAAAAGGCACCAAATTGCACTTCATTATCAAATTCCCTACCATGATCCGTCCTAATAGAAACAATTGAACATCCTAGTTGATTTTGAATTCTTCGACTAAAGATTTCGAAGTGATCGAAAGCTTCATTCTTAGATGCCAAAAATCTAGTCCAAGTGAATCTAGAATAGTCATCAACTATGACTAGGGTATAAAGGTTACCTCCATAACTCTGTATGGCGGAAGGTCCAAAGAGATCCATATGTAGGAGCTCTAAGCACCGAGAGGTCGAAACCAAATTCTTGGCTTTGTGACTTGAGTGAACTTGCTTTCCAACTTTGCAAGCATCACAAAAGTGACTATCAAACTTAATCTTGGGGAGGTGTCTTACCAACTCCTTAGAGACTAAAGATTGAATTAAACGCATATTAGCGTGACCTAATCTCCTATGCCAAAGAGTAAAACTATCATCTATAGTCGCAAGACATATGTTGCCTTTTGACTTCTTATTAACCTTCATGACATAAATCCCATGCTTTCTAACACCTTTTCCAATGACTTTTCCATCTTTTACGATTTCACTTTCATGTTCCAAAAAGATGACCTTACACTTATTATCACAAATTTGACCTATACTTAAAAGGTTAAAACCTAAGTTATCTACGTTCTCAACATTTTCAATGGTCATGGAGTCAAGAGAAACCGTACCTTTACCAATGATATTGCAACGTAGACTACTAGCGAATGTGACGTTACCTCCATCATATGCTTTGTAATGCGAGAACAAACTTCGATTGCCCGTCATGTGTTTAGAACATCCACTATCCTTAATCCACTCATCGGGCTCCAAATCAATTCCCAAGCATATCTAGGTAACAACACACAAGATCAAACATTTGGTCCCCAATATCTCATGGGTCCAAAATTGTTAGTTCCAAACATCCCTTGCATTTGGTTGGGATGCATGAATGAGGAGGGGGTTCCCCATGGAGAATAAAATGGAGGAGGGTAGTAATTCATGTAACCATTTTGTTGTTCATTACTTCTCCTAGGTGTGTTTGATCTAGGTTTAGAGTTATTATTATTCCTTCTAGGTGTTGGAGTTTTACTTCTAGGTCGTGAGTTGTTTTGATTATCTCTTGTAGGCGTTGTCGTTCTACTTCTAGGCTTAGACTCATTCCGTACTCTAGGTGGAGTAGAGGATAGTCTAGATAAACTTCTATTTCCCATGAGAGGTTTACTTAACGGCTTGTAGAACTTACCAATAGCATTGTCGTCAAGTATGGGTAATTGTACCTTATTAACAGTAAGATGCTTTAGTTTTTCATTTAACTTAGATTTTTCAGAAAGTTCAGAATTTTCACAAAATTCAACTTCTGGCCGCGGTACCTTATCTATGGCCGCGGTTCCATAGTGATAAGGAACCGCGCCATACAATTTGGAACCGCGTCCAGTGGGTGTTTTCTGTGAAAACCTGACTTGTTTTGGTTCACTAGTTGAGGCTTCATTTGAGTTAAAACCTAGACCAAGTCTTTCCTTAGAATGAACTTGTTTGTTTAACATATCATCAAGAGCACTAGTACCTTTCATGAAATTTTCCAATTTAATGGAGGTGCTCTTGAGATCTTCATTCTCTAATCTAAGTTTCTCACAACTTAAGCAACCTAAATCAACCTCTTTGTTTTTCTCAAGTTTAGCCAATTTCTCCCTAAGTTCATTGATCTCATTTTCAAGCTTAGTTTTGGTTGATTTTAAGGATTTATTCTTTTCTATGAATTTAAGACTAAGTTTGTGTAAGCTATCATATTTGCCTTCAAATTCAATATCATCTAAAGTGGAACTATCATTGCTATAATATTCGGTTTCGGAATGTACCTCTTTAGAAGTGTGAGCCATAAGACATTTCTCCTCTTTGGGGTTGTCATCATCATCTTCACCGCTATCGCTCCAAGCGCCACTAACGAATGCCGTGTGGTTCTTATCACGGTCGGGCTTTGGACAATCACCAATGAAGTGATTTGGATCACCGCATCTAAAGCAATTCCTATCACCTTTTTTGTTCTTGACAAACCGATTCTTTGACAATGGTTTCTTGTCATAGGTGGGTTGCCTAACGTGTTGACCTCGTCTCTTGAAGAACTTCTTGAAATCTCTTACCGCCAATGCATACTCCTCGTCATCGCTTTCCGACGAACTATCATGGTCACTTTGTGCCTTCTTGGCTTTAAGTGCAAGAGATTTCCTTTCACTCTTGGTTTTCACTAATTCCGAGTCCTTCAAAATTGTCATCTCATGAACCTTCAAGTTTCCTATGAGTTCATCGAGTGATAAAGTTGAGAGATCTTTCGACTCTTCAATAGCCGTGAATTTTGCTCTCCACTTTGGATGTAAGGCCCTTAGAAACTTCCTAACATTGTTCTTGCTAGAAAAATCTTCATCAAGTGCTTTTAGACTAGTAATAATGGTGTTAAACCTAGCAAATGCACTATCAATAGTTTCATCTTCTAAGATGACAAATTGTTCATATTGTTGGACAAGAAGATCGATTTTACTTTCTTTGAATTGGCTATTACCTTGGTGGGTTACTAACAGAGTGTTCCAAATATCTTTAGCGGTTTCACACATAAAAATTCTTTCATACTCCTTTTTAGGCAAAGCATTATAAATCACCATTTTAGCCTCATTATTTTTTGAAAGTTTCTTTTTAGTATCATCATTAGCTTTGTCAAAAGTGACCAATTCTTTTGTTTTAGAAACTTCATTAAATTGAAAGGGTAAAAAATCACCATTGGTAATAACATGCCAAAGATCTAAATCTTTTGATTTCACATAAGTTTCAAATCTATTTTTCCAATAAATAAAACTATTGGTTTCAAAAAGTGGTGGTCTTTGCATATATTGCCCTTCTAGGTACTTGTTGGAATCCATAGATCGATTCAAGTATTAAAATACAATATACTTTAAAAATTCTTGAGCAACCCGCTCTGATACCAATTGTAGAAACTAGAAGGGGGGGTTGAATAGTTTCTTATATTTACTTGTTAAAATATGGTTTCCAAAAATCCTTTTTCAAAAACTTAGGCTTGAGGAAATATGTGAAATCTTCTTATGCACAATATGAACAATGATAGTGTAGCTAAACTAATACTAACAAAAATATATCCACAAAGAATAAAGAATGGTAGTGTAACTAATCTAGTACTAACACATGTATATGTATAAAGAATAAAGAATGTAAAGAGTTAAAGGTAAAGAAAGATCAAACCGAACACCAAGGATTTATTGTGGTTCGGCAACGAAGCTCACTCCTCGTTCCTACTCCACTCCTCGAGTACTCCTTACTCGAGAGTTCACTACACAACAAGCTCCTTATGGTGGAGAAAACCGTACACGTCGCTTAACCAATTTCCGACTCTAAGCTAAAAGTCGAGCCCTAATCGTAGCTAGGACCAATCTACACAACTATACTTAATACATACATAACTTCCAAATAGACACAACTACTTGGATCTTCACAACTATGACACAACCAAAAGTGTATAAAATTTGATCTTCAATGGATCTTTGGTGGTGGACTCAACACTTCACTAGGATAGTGTTCTTCTCTTTGCACTTGGAGAGGAAGGGATAGAAGAACAAGATTCACTTCTTAAACAAGTAATAATCAAACAAATGATCAAAGATTTGAGTGATTAAAGAAGGGGTTTGAATCTGGAAATAAATGTGCAAAAGAGGTGAGGTGAAAAGCTGAGAATGGTCCACTATTTATAGGACAAAGGAGCCAACGGCTATATCTGCCCGTGGTACCATATCATAGCCCGCGGTACCTTATCGATAAGGTACCGCCTAGGTGCTAAGGTACCGCCGGACTAGACTCCGCTCCTTTTTGTCCTTTAGTGGTGGTGGTCTTATCTGGGTATAAAAAATATCCTGAAAGGATATTCTTAACCAAATTAGAATATGCCATTTTCAAATTTCAAATAATTAATTTAATAAAACATTTTCTTTAAAATAAAGTTTAATAAAAACTTGTCACATTTAATAAAAAGTGAGTTTTAAGAAAAGATTAAATCACTTGATCACTTGATTAAGGTTAGTACTTGTTTATCCATACCTTAAGTGAAAATGGGTAAAATGAAAAATACTTGAACTCAAGAATTCGTTTTTCGTAGTTTTCGTAAATGCTTGTTTTTACATATTGTCGTAATCAAAACTAAGCGAGACCGAAAAATGCAAGTTACGTTTTTAGTCATTATTGCATTAACAGGATGCATACGACTCTGACTGTGATGATCTCAATACCGCCAAAGCAGCTCTCATGGCAAATCTTTCACTTTATGGAGCTGATACAGTTTCTGAGGTACCACATACTACTACAGATACTAGTATTGTACCTTATCAAGTTGAGCAAGTGTCTGAGTATTCGGAACAGCCTCCAGTGGTTAGTAAATCAATCAAGGAGACAAACAATGTTGTTCCCATTCAATCCATAACACAAGATTTAGAAGAGATATTTAGAGAGAGAAAGAGAAGAAAAGTATAGAGAGAAACAAGAGAGAATTTGGAAGGTTAAACACTTTTAGAGAGAGAAATAAAATGGTAACCAACACCCTCTTCCACACATGGAAGAGGGTATATATACCCTTGGCTTATGGGCCGTGGGTTTAAGTGACTTGGGCCGGGCTTGGCTTTGTTTTGGGCTTACGCCCCTAACTTATACAATATTAGCTTAAAGTCCAAGCCCGGTTTTCCCGACTAACCTATTACAATACAAGACCATTTAACGACTAAGATGACCTATTACATTCTTGTTCGACTATATAAAATATAGGGCTAACAATATCCCCCAATGTATCGGTCATCTTAAAATGCTTAAAAAGCATAAGATGGTTGAGTGAATACATTCTTGTAGAGGAGATCTTCCTGCTTTGGTCTTGTATCTTGGTCTTGATCTTGTTTGTAACAGCTTTGATCCTTCATGCTTTCGTGATCTTTATCTTGAGCCTTTGTCATTTGACTTTGAGTGCTTGAGATCTTCATCTGTACTCCTTGTGACTAAGATGACCTATTACATTCTTACATTCTTAGGTATCTTGATTATCGTCATCTTGTGCTCTTGTGACTTCTGAATCGACATCGATTAGTACACAGCTACGCCACCTTCTTGATATGCAGCAACATATATAGACACGGATGAAATGGCTTTGAACATTTCACCCTAACTCGGTAGCGTTTTACCTCCGGTCGGTGAAGACCGTTAAACGGTATTAAATACCGTACCTGTGATCAGGTAGATTCGATTAAGAACCTCCTTGACAGGGTTTCCCGGCGGTAGTAGCCAGTTCTCTTTACTCGACCGTCTTCAAAGCAGACTGCGAACATAAAGAGTGAATCATAAGGATAAATTATCCGTCTGATTAGAGTCGTCAATTCATATTTCCTAGAACAAGTTTGATTCTAAAAGAATCGCACCATTGTTGCTTTCCAGTTTGTCACAAGCTTGATTCATAGAGAATCTTGCGAGTTACCTACCACAGTGCTGTTTGATGTTGACACTGGAAGGATTTCCATTCGTCACTGTGAACACTAATGAGTGTCACTCTGAATGTTCTGGCAAGATCACATAGATTTTGCGAAGAAACCTGGAATCAAGTTTGAATCAGTTAAGAATCCAAACTTAGTTGCTTTCCAATTCTCACAAGTTTGATTCGTGTAGAATCGCACAAGTTACCTACCATGAGCTTGTTTGATGCTGGCTCAAGCAGGATTTCCATCTTCATTGTGAATCGTATCACTTAGATGTTCTGGCAATATCACAAGGATAATGCGTAGGACTCGATTGTGTCCTAATGAGATGATAGATAGATCTCGTTTGGCTCTAGACTCAATAAGTGCATTTTTGGTAATTGGAGGCTGGAGCAGACTGCCACCTTTTCAATATTAACTGACTCGGAGTGAGAAAGTCAATAGATACGTGTTGATTTCCGTGACAATGAGACAAGTTTCTTTTGAGAGAAACTCGAATGGCTGGGGAAGGGTTGTGCATCGCATCACTGGGTCCATGACACTTGTCTTCAAAAGATGTGTTAACCCGGTTTCTGCCTAAGTTGCATAGAATATTCAACTCCTTCAATGCTTACCAATACGTCATCACTAGCACCTTGTTGTGATTGTTCTAGTGCTAACTTAAGTAATTGGTCCGCATTCAACTTCATTCAACTCCATCTTTCCTAAGGACAACTATTTATAGCTATGGAATGTCCTTGGGTAGATCCCTCCGGTTCTGGTTGGATCATAGGACTTAGTTTCCTATCCTAAACCACCTTTTGACTCCATCGTTCCGTCGTGGATAGTAGGTTGTTTTGGGTAAAGATCGTAACCATAAAACCATTGAAAACCATTCAAAGTGTTTGATAAAAATCAAAACTTTTAACACTTTGAAAGTTTTACATTTCCAAAAAGCTCCCCCTACACACATGCATCGATATACGAAATAGTTTGGCATGTGAAGGAAAGAGTTGCACTTGAGTCTTTAAGATCAGATGTTGCGATATATTACATTTTAATCACATTTTCTCCCTATCTCCAATATAAAAATATAATATTAGAGATACCAATTGATTAAAATATGACATTTTCCGAAAAATCGACGGGAGAGAAGCATGTGTGCACGCATGAATCATGGAACATTTTCAGTCGGGTCGCTCCCCCTCAACAATATATGTGTGTCTTGAGACAAAATTTGACAAAATTTTAGAAAAACGACACCACAAAATATGTTGAGGTACGGAGTTGAGATGCCTTTACTGATAATATGTGACAGATTTAATATCATTTTCGGAATGTGTTGGATACATAAAATATGACAATTTTAGAGATGTACCCAACAACATTAAAGGCTTGATTTTAAAACGCTCCCCCTCAAAAATTGATCAAAATAACATATGACATTTTTAGATATAAAAACCTATTATGAGGAAGGGAGTGTTGAACACACAATTTTGAAAGATTTAGAAAAATCTTTTGAGAAATTCTTGAAAAATTGTGTTCAACGGTTTTAAAATAATCAGGATAGAAGACTTCTCTTCTATTGCTTAGGGAAGGCGCACTGAAACGTACACTCCCCTTTCGGGTCCGTTTTTCATCAGCTCAAAACTTTGATTGTTTTGTGACTAGCTCATGACCGAGAAAAATAAATTTCCCGTTATGAAGGATAAGTTATCATCTGTGATAAACTTTCCTTAAGTTGAAGTTCGAGTTCTAAGCTGACATTTACTTAGAAATCGTTTTTCATGAACTTAAAAACTTTGAATGTTTTTATGAGAAGCTCATGACCGAGAAATATGAATTTCTCGTTGAGAAGGATAAGTTATCGTCCGAGATAAACTTTCCTTAGTTGAGGTCCGAGTTCTAAGCTGTGATGCGCCTAGAAGTCATTATGAGAGAATATCAAGCAGCTTCATTTGCCAAAACCTCCAAGTCTTCTGGAGTCATATACTTCATACCAAGACGGCCAACGAGATACGCAAACCTATCTTTCGATAGAGCTTTTGTAAACAAGTCTGCCAGCTGGTACTCAGTTCTGACAAAGTATAATTCCACGATGCCGCGTTCCACTTGTTCCTTGATGAAGTGATATCTGACATCGATGTGCTTGGTGCGGGAGTGTTGAACCGGATTGCGAGATATGGCTATGGCTGACTTTGAGTCACAATACATAGGTATTTTATCAAAGTGGAAGCCATAATCCGTGAGTTGAGTTCTTATCCAGAGGACTTGAGCACAACACGCGGATAGAGCCACATATTCTGCTTCAGCTGATGAGAGCGAAGTGCAATCCTGCTTCTTTGACGACCAGCTGACAAGCTTGTCTTCCCCTAGAAACTGTATGCTACCAGAAGTGCTTTTTCGACTATCAAGACAACCTACGTGATCAGAATCTGAAAAAGCTGTTAGATGAAAACCGGTTTCCCTCGGATACCAGAGTCCCATGTGAATGGTATTCTTAAGGTACCGAAAGATCCGTTTAACCTCTTTGAGGTGCTTTTGAGTAGGTCTGGCTTGATATCGTGCACAATAGCATGTGGCATGATGAATATCAGGCCTGCTGGCTGTAAGGTACATAAGTGACCCGATCATACTGCGATATCCCGTTTGATCTACGGGATATGAGTACAAGTCAGCGTCTAGGGATGTGGTCGACAATGGTGTACCAACGCGAGCACATGAGGTCATACCATGCTTTTTAAGTATCTCTTGAGCATACTTAGCTTGGTTTATGAAGATACCACGTGGGGATTGATGAATCTGGAGGCCTAAAAAGAATTTTAGCTCCCCCATCATTGACATTTCAAATCTGTTGTGCATTAATTTTTCAAAACGTTTTGAAAGTTTTGGGTTCGTAGAACCAAAAATAATGTCATCAACATAAACTTGCACCAGCATTATGTCATCCCCATATTTATTCGTAAAGAGAGTAGGATGAATAGAACCTTTGGAGAATACTTTGGACACCAAGAAGTTTGAAAGTTCTTCGTACCATGCCCTTGGAGCTTGCTTAAGTCCATATACAGCCTTCTTGAGACGATAGACTTTGTCAGGATGATGAGGATCGATGAATCCTTCCGGCTGATTCACATACACTTCTTCCTTCAAATGACCGTTGAGAAAGGCAGTTTTAACGTCCATCTGAAAAACCGTGAAGCCCTTATGTGCAGCATAAGCAAGGAATATCTTGACTGCTTCCAAACGAGCGACTGGAGCGAATGATTCATCGAAATCTATCCCTTCTTGTTGACGATACCCCTTAACCACAAGACGAGATTTGTTTTTGATGATGGTTTGTTCTTCATCCAGTTTGTTTTTCTAGATCCATTTGAAATCTAAAATTGACATTCCATAGGGTCGGTCAACAAGTTCCCAAACATTTATGCGTTCAAACTGATGAATTTCGTCTTGCATTGATTCAATCCACGCATGATCAGTCATGGCTTGTTTGATGTTTGTAGGTACAGTTGAACTCACGGTGAGTGAATACATACACACATCGCCATCGGTTTCGAGTTGTCTGCGTGTTCGAACCGGTTGTGAAGGATTTCCAATGACTTGCTCCAATGGATGATCACGTGTCCAATGGTGAGTGGATGGATATGGCTGGTAGAATGTATGCATATTGGACGGATCAACATGTGGAGTAGAAGACTCTCTGACTTTGTGTACCGGTGTACCGAATGGATTGATGAATTCTTCATCGTCAGGTTGTGCATCGACTGCTTGATTGTTGTTTCCTCCTTCAGCATTGACGGTTGGTGATGTTGGTTGTATGACAGTTTCTTGAGTTTGTTGAGTATCCACTGGAATTGTCTCTTGAGCAACGGTTGCTGAAGTAGATGCAGTTGTGTCTTTTTGACTTTGTTCGGGTGCATCAGTAGTGGTGACAGCAGAAGGCTTTGACACAACTTGATTGTTTCCATAGTAATATTCATCAAACATTGGATCATATAAATCAACCAACTCATTCATATGTGTTGTATCCGTCGAGTCTACTGTAGGAGTACTTTGTTGACATTCTTGCACGGGACGTACACTGTTTTGTGTAGGTGCCATTACTGGACATTGAGGTGCGGGACTTGAGTTGTTGTGATCAAGTACCATATGTGGCAATTCGTCAAAGTTCACATGAATTGTTTCGACAATAATCTTTGTTCTCTTGTTATAGACCCGATATCCTTTCGACAATGTAGCATACCCCACAAAAATACATGCATCACCTTTTTCTTTCATCTTGTCGAGATTCTCACCGTCTTTAAGGATGTAGCATAAAGATCCAAATACGTGAAAGAATTTTACAGTAGGTTTCCTGCCATTGATGATGTGGTAAGGTGTCTTTTCATGTCTAGGGATGACGAGAGAACGATTCTGAGTATAACAGGCAGTTGCAATTGCTTCAGCCCAAAAGAATAGCAGTAACTTTGAAGCAGAAAGCATTGTTCGAGCAGCCTCAACCAAAGTACGGTTCCGTCTTTCGACAACGCCGTTTTGTTCAGGAGTTCGAGCAATAGACGTTTGATGTTCGATGCCTCCTTCTTGAAAGTAAGATTGCAAGTTCTTGTTCAAAAATTCAGTACCCCTATCCGTTCTTACGGTTAAGACTTGAGCTTGAAGATTTCGTTGTATCATCTTGAGAAAGTTTTTGAGAACCTCTAGTGTTTCATCTTTGGACCTTAAGAAGAAAGTCCATGTTTATCTAGAGTAATCATCAACAATCACGAGAATATACTTTTTCCCGTTAATACTCTCTACACGCATGGGACCACATAAATCCATGTGTAGAAGTTCTAATCATCCTTTTGAGCTTGGGGTAGTCTTTGATTTGAAAGACTTCTGTTTTGCTTTCCCCAACTCACAAGAAGAACAAAGATGGTCTTTGACGAATTTCAACTTAGGAAGACCGGTCACAATATCATTCTTAGAAAGCAAGTTGATGGTGTCAAAGTTGAGATGTGACAATCGTTGATGCCATAACCATGCTTGAGATGAAGAAGCTTTAGCCATTAAGCAAATTGGATTTGTTGAAGATGTGTCTTGAAGAGTTACTGTGTAGAGATCAGAACCACGAGAACCTGTAAGAAGGTCATTCCCATCGTAGTCTCTAACATAGCAAGTAGATTTCCGAAAAGCCACTTCCAAATCCGCATCACAGAATTGACCAACCGAGAATAAATTGTGATTCAGTCCCTCGACGTAATAAGCCCGTTTGATAGTGAGATTTCCTTGAACCAAATCGCCATATCCAAGTATCGGTGCAAACTGATCATTTCCAAACCGCACCGTACCCAGAAACTTCTCCACGAAGTTAATGAGAAGCTTGAGATTGCCCGTCATGTGCTTTGTGCACCCGGAGTCGATTATGAATAGGATGATTTCCACGAGCTGTAGAAGAATTAGAAGACAATGTAGCTTTTGACAAATGGGAGCCCTTGATAGAAACGGGTTCCAAAATAGTAGTGGGCCTAGATGCAAACTCTACAGGCAAGCTGATATTCCTAGACCCAATCACTAAAGTGGTTAACTTAGGTACCCATTTGTATCCGGGTGGTGTAAATCTCGAATACCCCCGTGTACATGTCCTAATCATGTTCTCATATAGCTTCTTTAATCTGTTTTGTTTACTCAGAGTAGTGGAGTCTAACGCACTTAGATTCTTAAGTGGTTGATTAGTGGATTGGTTCAAAGTTCTTGTGGGTTCTCTAGTACTAGTGGGCACAGGAATAGGCTTCCTAGTTCTAGTATTCACGCCAATATGATTAAGAGCACAAGCATCATGATTGAAAGTACGAACACATTTGCCACATTCAACACAAACAAATTCAACATTCGAGGTCTTAGCATTTAAACTGTCATTACATGCAGTTACAGACGTTTTATTCTTAGAAAACTTAAAATTCCTACGGTGGTCTTCTACTTCCAACTTCTTTCCTTGACTATTGTTAGGCATGACCTTATCATGCATTCTATCGCTCTTAAGCTGTGGTCCGCTAACGCTAGTAGTGGGGATTACTCCTGTAGAAGAAGACACACGTTGATTAGTTTTCTTGATATTCTGAGGTAACCGCGATGTTCCAGTTTGATTGGGCTTAGTGTTCATCCTATACATTCCAGGTGCTATCACATTAGTGCTCTTATCATTTCCTATCTTAGGCAAAGTCTGTGGGGATTGTCCCAAAATAGATGATTTAGGGCATTTAACCGCATTCGGTTGACGAACGGCGGACGGTTTACCCAAAACAGACTTTCCTTTGATTTTCTCAATGAGTTTCTGTAACTCACTTATGGCTATGTCCCTTTCTTTTAGTTGAGCTTTCAAATCATTTATTTCGAAATCTTTTTCATTTAGTAGACGAAACGAAGAAGTTGACATTTCTTGACACTTTTTATGATTATGAGATTTTTCACCTTTTTGTAAAGCAAGTTCAAGAGAAATGGAGTGTTTCTCAAGTTGAGAAAAACTTTTCGAAAGTTTTTTATATGACTGAATTTGTTTCGAAAGCTCTACTTCAAGATTGCGACATTTCGCGTCCGATTCTGACACTAGACATGCTACATGACAATATTGATCCAGATCGGTATACACACCAAGTATAACATTCATATGATCACCATAAAAATATTCCTTAGAAAGTCGATCAATTTCGTTAGAAAGTTGGTGTTCTTGTGTCTTTAATTTAGTTTGAAGAAAATCAACTTCATCTTCAAGAGATTTAACATAACTTAAATCAGTTAACATTTCCTTAGTGAGAGCATTATAAAACATTTCCACATTTTTTGAAAGATCATCAATTGTTGGAACAATGCATTGTTGAATGACGACTTCTACTTGTGGGTTAGGTTTAATATTCCAAATGGTATCCCTAGAAACTTTTTCATAGTCGACGACACCTTTGTACAAATTTAAAACCCCTTGTTTTAAAAACTCAAATTGCTGAACACTTTTGCTTTTCTCATCCCATTTACGTTTTTCATCCAAAATTCGCTTTTCTAACAAAATTGATTGCTTTTTGAAACTCCTTATTAAAGAAACTTTCTTTTGTGGTTCATCACTTGGTGGTGGAACACTATTATACATCTTTTGTTCTTTTGAAAGTTCTTTTTGAGGGACAAACTTAATATGATTGTTAGAATCAGAAAGGTTTATTAAATCACTTAAGTTTGATCGACTTTCTTCTTGTTGATGAATGATTTCGTCACAGTCAGGGGAAAGCATAAGAGCAAGATTATCAACATAACAACCGATATCATAAAGAGCAGGCTTGGTACTTTGAACTTTCTTGAGATATTCAGGCTTGACAAAACTCGTTTTCATATTTATATTGAGCATATTCATAGTTTGAATAGACTGACCCGTTTTGTAAACAATGTTGTTTAACGTGTCGACTCTCTTTTCCAAAGCAAGAATTTTTTCAATATCCTTTTCTTCACGAGTTTTATAAAGCTCAGTTTGTTCTTTGTTAACCGACTCTAATTCAGTAATTTGGAGTTTAGGTAGCAGCATTTGTTCTTCAAGTTCCGATATCTTCTGTTTTGACATATGAATTTCGTGTGTTACTTCAGAACAGTATTGTTCGTTGAGCACCTTACGTTCATATACCAAACCATTAGCTATTGCAACTCGTCGATCAGCTTCTTTTACATAATCACACTCTTTAAGCCTGTCTATCTCCTCGGCTAAGGATGTGTTTGCTTGCTTCAAACGTTTATTAGCATCTTTGTTTTCCTCAATTTCATGTTTTAAAGAATCAATTATAGACGCAAGCAAATCACGGTCCTCATCCGAGTCAGTATCCTGAGCAGCATTACCGTCATCATTACACATATGCTGTGAATCCGTAGAGATATTGCTATCCTCCGTGTCCATTACATATGTGTCATTGATGCTTTCGGGTTGCTCAGGATGTCGTCGTTCATTAGCAAACACATTATAGTTATCATTTGTTGGTACCTTTTCAATTGGCTCAGTATCAAAGATAGGTCCAGAAGTATCAGCAGTCTCTGGAAGCACTTCTTGAATCTTTGCCATGTACACATAATGTGCCTCTAGCTCTTGATCATCGGCTTCATCATCAGTGTCATCACGCCAGTCAACTTCATCTGCTGTGAGTGGAATTCCAGCTTCTTCTTTCTTACACAGCAGCATCTTTTCCTTGTGATACCCTGAGTCCTTAACCATTTTTTCGCTTCTTGCATTCCCTATCCATATGGCCAAATCCCTTACAGTTGAAGCATTGAATCCCAGTCTTCTGCACAACCGGAGTGCCTACAGTATCTCTAGCCCCAACTTGATTCAGCATCCTCTGATTATCATACCTAGCATCACGATCATACCTAGGTGCATGATCAACTTCCTTATATCTAGCATTGGATGATGATCTGAGGTTGTTGTTGGTAGGTTTGTAGATATTCTTATAAGTTGTGGTGAGTAAAGACATGAGTTCTTCAATCTTCTTATCCCTTGAAGTTTGTTCATCATCACTGTCTCCATCTGACTCGGTGTCATACTTTGGAGGTGGAGTGGAGACAATTGCTTTTGCTTTGTGTTTAGCAGCAACTAGAGGTTTGGTGGATGAGCTTGATGACTTTGAGGAATGAGTAGGTGGTTGTTGACGGGGAACGGGTTTTGTTGAAGTAGCAGCCATAAAAGCAATAGAATTAGCAGACCGTTCTGCCTTTTCAGCCCTTAGTTCATTCACTTCATTCTGATGTTGTTTCAAGATATCATAAAGTTTGTGATAGGAGATGGTCTTGATATCTTCCCTTTGTTTAACCAAAGTCACAAACCTTTGCCATTCCGGTTTGAGTTGAAGTAGAAACTGAACATTGGCATGATGGTTGGAGATGGTGCACTGAAATCTGACAAGCTCATTCATCATTTTGTAGAATCTCGAGTAATATGAGTCAATGGATTCACCATCTTCAGATGTGAATTTTCCAAACTCCCAAAGTAGATTAGTCTCGAGATCTTGAACATTGATCGACTCACCTTGCTTCAATCGATGAATTGCATTCCACATTTCCATAGCATTAGGACATGCATCAACTGTGGAATAGATATCGTTATCAATTCCAGTGAGTATGAAGTTTACAGCATCAGCTTCAGCTTGGAGGAGTTTCTTTTTCTCAGCAGAACATGTGTCAAAATCCTCCATAGCTCGTATAGTTGATGAAGTACCATCCTCTGCCTGTGTGGTAATTGGTCTGAATTCAAAAACTGGAGGTGGATTCTCAAGGCAGTGACGAAGAGCAGTTCGGTTTTCTTTTCCGTCGAGAAATATGAGAAAACGAGATCTCCATTGAACGTAGCAACCGGCAGTGAGCACAGGTGGATTACCGTTGCCACCTTGTTCCAAACGAATTTGATTAGCAGTTGCAATGTTGATGTTGTTGTTAGACATGGTGAATACTTGTGAATGAATTGCAGATCTTAGTGGATTTGTTGTGATGAGGTGTGGTTAAAATTAAAATTCCGAAAATTCCAAAAAAAAAAAATTTCCCAGTCCGACAATAAATTCCTCAGTCTGACAAAACGGTAAGCCGAAAAATTTTGTATCGCCAAATTTTGAATTTGAGTTAGAAATAGCCAAAAACTAATAGGGAAAAAATTTGATTTTACTTGCCGAAATTTTTTTTTTTTTTTAATCTTCGTGTAAACGATGTTCCTAAACTAGTCTAGATAGTGGCTAAGTCTAAAAATTACTCAAACAAAATATCCATCGGAATGTCCATCGGAATAACCTTGTCGGAATGTCTTGTCGAAATGCCAAATCGGAATGTCAAATCGGAATACCCAATCGGAATGACAAATCGGAATGACCAATCGGAATGTCAAATCGGAATGACCAATCGGAATGTCAAATCGGAATGACCAATCAGAATGTCCAAACTGGAATACTCAAATCGGAATACCTAATCGGAATACCTAATCGGAATATCTAATCGGAATACCTGATCGGAATGTACTCAAAATCAGAATCCTAAAACCCTATTCCGATTACACTGATCGGAATGTCCTATAAACCCTTTTCCGATGACCTGATCGGAATAATTTCCACTTTTCTCGGACAAAACTCAACCAATTCGTGATTTTAAGCCAAAAAATGATCAAAACACCCCAAAATTTTGTGTTTTTAGCCAAAGTAATATACCAAATCTCTACCACAACTATGTATAAGATTTGTATCGAGAAAAAACCATAAAAAAACACAAGAAAAATTTTGGGACGTGATATATAGATCAAGATGACCACGAAAAATCAATAACACGCCACACGAATCTTCAATCACCTATCCACTATATGCTCTGATACCAAATGTTGTTCCCATTCAGTCCATAACACAAGATTTAGAAGAGATATTTAGAGAGAGAAAGAGAAGAAAAGTATAGAGAGAAACAAGACAGAATTTGGAAGGTTAAACACTTTTAGAGAGAGAAATAAAATGGTAACCAACACCCTCTTCCACACATGGAAGAGGGTATATATACCCTTGGCTTATGGGCCGTGGGTTTAAGTGACTTGGGCCGGGCTTGGCTTTGTTTTGGGCTTACGCCCCTAACTTATACAATATTAGCTTAAAGTCCAAGCCCGGTTTTCCCGACTAACCTATTACAATACAAGACCATTTAACGACTGAGATGACCTATTACATTCTTGTTCGACTATATAAAATATAGGGCTAACAAACAATGATAGCAATATCAATGAAAGTCCCCAGACTTTGAGTGAACCACAACCGGGAGCTATTACGACTACCAATTCGTCTGCTCAACCTGATTTGGTTATGCTCTCAGCATCTTTGCTTAGCCAAATGAATAATGCGGTCCTTGAAACCCTTAGTGTTAATCAGACTTTATCTCCCGAGCTTTCTTTGCATAAGGAAAAGGTTAAAACCTTGGAATTAACTCTTGTGTCAACTACCTTAACCATCCTGAATTTGATAGGTTTAGGCAAGTCCAAATGGATAATCTGCTATAAATTGAGAGTTTAAGAGCAAATCTTTCGAAAGAACTTAAAGAAAAAGAGTCAGTCGTTAATAATTTTCAAAAAATACAAACGGATTTCGAAATACTCGAGTCTAAAAAAGTTGAAACGAAAACTAAGGCGTTTGAGAGAGTTAAAAATACTGAAATTTTGCTTTTAAAATTAAACTTTGCTTCGCATTTAGTACACTTGTTTCATTCTTCATTTCAAGAGTTCAATCTATCGCGTCTAATAGACCTACCACCTAACCCGGGGTATGCAAAGCAATCATTTCACCACAACCCATGACTTTATGATGCAACTAAGTTAGGATTGGTATTAGATCCGATTGTGTTTGTAAATGAATCTTAGAGCATGACACCATATGAAGAGAATCGGTTAAAATTACTTACTACATATCCTGAATATGACTATGCTCAAATGAATTCAACAAATGCTAAGATCAATCTTAGAACTCGATTTAATATGCAAAAGAAAACTATCCAAACATCCACTTTCATGCCTACTAGAGAATGCCTTAGTATAATTCCTACACTCGCTAACTCGGACGAACCGAAGGAAATTCCTAAGAATCTTCCACCGGTAAGTACGGTAAAGCTCAGCTTGGAAGAGATTGAGCGATGCCTTACCGAGTTTGACAAGGTCATCCTGGAATGTACGACTTCAACGGCTCTAACCGCTGGAGAATGGGCTTTCGAACACATGAAAACGCTGTTTAAGAAATAGATCGTTCCGTTTGTGAACCATATCAAAAATGGAGTCTATAATCTATCGGGAAATCTAAATTTTGAAATTGGTGAAGTTCAAAAAGTTTTCTATGAAATGGATGATGCTTATGAACAACATTTAATTGAAAAAGAAAAGATTTTATCCGAATATGACCGATTCTTAGAACATATAGTGTCTCTCGAAGTGATGCAAGTTGTTACTCTTAGATATGCTCATGAGCTTTCATCTACTACTGTGAATAAATGTGATGATGTGCATGCTATGTTTGTGAATATTGTTGTGCCTGTGATTAATGTAGATAATCATTCTTGTCATGAATCTAACGCTGAATTTTTAGAGCTTCAAGATTCTTATAACACACTTTCAAAACGTTTTAATGAGCTTCAACAACATTGTATATCTCTTGAAATTGAAAATCAATCTAAAAATGAAACTCTTTAAAAAACAAATGATTGTGAAAACTTCGTTGAGACAAGTGACAAGATGATTCAGGTAGTTCAGGCATTAGAGGAAGGAAATATGAGACTTAAGAGAGAATCAGTAGCAGAGAAATTGGAACTAGAGGCTGCAGAGATTAAGAACCATGTCCTAGAAGATGGAATTACTTCTATGATAGGGGAGCTTGATAAAGTAAAGCATGGTTTTTCACAAATTTATGGTTCATTATAAGATCGCTTCGCTTTTAATGCGGTAGAGAAAAAGTCACTCATTGACCAACTGAACCGTAAGTGCAAGGAAATCTCTGAGTTAAATATTCAACTCATAGACAAAAACATGGTTTTGGCTGAATTAAAGGAGACACTTCAACTCAAAAGGACAAGAAGTTGTTGATAATCCAGCCACCATCTCTGCCTCGACCTCTAGTGCTCCCAAACCCAACCCACGTGTGCTATATCAGGATCCAAAATTTAAGAATAGTCCAACTAAGTTTGCCACATACATGAAAAATGCCTTAGAACATGCTGATCTTGCTAGAGAGATTGTTGATGACATGCGTGAACTAGATCCCACAAGTCATCTTCTATATGAGCTTTTCTTATATGTAGATCGCATTCAGGATTGTTTAGCAAACTTGGAGTACATTGGGCAACCGATATCTGTACCCCCGAAACAGCAAACCCCCACCATTGCCATTACTCTATTCAATAAGAATCCAGGATCTAAGCCAATTTTAAACACACCCATCAAGGCTACATCAAAATCTGTCACTAATGTTCCCATGGTTTCTACAAGAGTAATTATGTCTACTAAGGCTAAAGGATCTCAAGACAAGAAAGATAGGATCAAGCCTTCCACTAGTAGGAATGCCAAGAAGAAAGTAGAAGCTCACCCTAGGAATGTTATTTCAGTTTCAAATAAAAAGAATCATGTATCTAAGACAAAAGGATCTGCTTCTGTGCAGAAGCCTAAGAAAAATGTGAATTCGAATTTGCGATGTTGGAATAGTAATGAATGCATGTTTTCTCAGCGTTATGATTTATGCCTTGTTGATCACGTGAATGAAATGTATGCAATTAGGAACAATATTGAATGGATTCCAACGGGGAAGAAATTCACCCAAGTTGGTTGGCAATGGAAACCCACTGGTAGGACCTTTACTGCTAATGGAACTAAGTGCCCTTTAACTAGGATCACATCCATGGAAGTTAGGTCTCAGCGTCCTTTAAATAGGAACACTAGCACTAAGAAATGGAAAAAGCGCCCTTTAACTAGGCCCGCCCCAACTATTGTGCCTACCAGTGAAGAAGTACCTCAGGATCTTAGACAACTAGAATCTATGCCGGCAGTTAGGAAGCAAGTTTGGAAGCCTAAGAATTCTTCGGTTAGCAAATCTAAGATAATTATATCTGTACCTGCTAACACAGAGGAACTACTAGATTCCGATACATCGTCCTTGTCTGGTGATATTTTCAGGTGGTCCAAATCATCCTCTGGTACTTGGACTCTGGATGCTCAAAGCATATGACCGGAGATCGCTCGATGCTCAGAAATTTTGTCAGCAAGTTACTAGGAACGGTTAAATTCGGCAACGACCATATTACGAAGATCATGGGTTATGGTGAATACCAAATTAGGAATGTTACGATTTCAAGGGTTTATTATGTGGAGGGGCTTGCTCACAATCTATTTTCAGTAGGATAATTTTGCGATTCAAACCTTGAGGTGGCTTTTCGATAACATACTTGCTTTATTCGCGATCTTGTAGGAAATGATTTGTTAAAGGGTTCTCGAGGGGATAATCTCTACACACTATCCATTCAAAACATGATGGCCGCCTCTCCTGTATGCCTTCTTTCAAAAGCATCTACGACCAAGTCATGGTTGTGGCATCGTCGGTTATCTCATCTCAACTTTGATGCTATAAACCATTTGGCTAAAAACGAACTTGTTCGTGGTCTTCCAAAACTTAAGTTCGACAAGGATATCATACAAACCTAAAGCTGAAGACACCAACCAAGAACCACTGTATCTTTTGCATATGGATCTTTGCGGGCCAATGCGTACGGCTAGTGTGAGTGGTAGAAAATAAATCCTCGTCATGGTGGATGATCTCTCAAGGTTTACTTGGGTAAAATTTTTAGCATCAAAGGATCAAGCACCAGAGTATATTATTACTTTCTCAAAGATGATCCAAGTACGTCTTAATGCTACTGTTCGTCGCATTCGCACTGATAATGGAACTGAGTTCGTTAATCAAACTCTACGAGACTATTATGAAAAGGTAGGTATTTCACATGAAACATCTGTTGCCCGCACTTCACAACAAAACGGTGTCGTGGAAAGACGTAACCGTACACTTATGGAAGCTGCTAGAACTATGTTGATTTATGCGAATGCTCCTTATTCTTATGGGCTGAAGCAGTGGCAACCGCATGTTATACCCAAAACCGCTCCATCATTCATAAACATCATGGTAAAACTCCATATGAGCTACTTCATGGATACAAACCCGATATTTCATTTCTTCATGTGTTTGGTGCACTGTGTTATCCAAATACAAATAGTGAGAATTTGGGCAAACTTCAACCGAAGGCTGATATTGGAATTTCCATTGGTTACTCGCCTGCAAAGAAAGCTTAAAGAATTTCTAACCGACGTCTTGGCAAGATAGTAGAAACTTTGGATGCCGATTTTTATGAGCTGACAACGATGGCTTCTGAGCAACACAGCTCTGAACCCGCATTACATGAGATGGGAACCGGTATAATTAGTTCCGGATTAACTCCCAAAAATCCTACTTCTCCATCATTTATACCACCTACAAGGTCCGAGTGGGATGAATTATTTCAACCTATGTTTGATGAATTCTTTGATCCACCTAGTAGTGATTCTCCAGCACCTATAGCAGTAGCTCCGTTTCCCGAAGTTGTTGCTCAAGATAATGGAAATCTGTCCGAGACATCTACTGTTATTCTTGAACCAGATGTCCAATCCCCCACCAATTCTCAAACTACTCCTGAATTATCACCCTCACTCGTTCCTAATGATGTTGAAGAGGATCCTTATGATCATGATTTGTAATTCTCTCACTTACAAGAGCTTCCTTTCTTTGGTTCACAAATACCTGAAGACCCTAACAGTGCGTCTAACTCAGAGGAAGCTCCTGCAATTGTTCACTCCCGACCACCAAGGATTGAAAATCATAACACAATATGGACAAAGGATCACCCAATCCGTAATATCATTGGTGACATCAATCGACCAGTCTTAACACGCCACCAACTCCAAGAACATGCATTATATTGATACTTTGATGCATTTGTTTCCGACACTGAACCTAAAAACTGGAAACAAGCCATGACTAAATCATCTTGGATTGAAGCCATGCAAGAGGAACTTAATGAATTTCAACGTCTTGAAGTGTGGGAATTAGTTCCTTTACCCAGCAACGTTGAAATCCTTACATTGTTGTGGGTATATAAGGTTAAAATCGATGAGTTAGGTGGAGTGCTGAAGAACAAAGCTAGATTGGTTGCTAGAGGTTACAAACAAGCTTTGGGTATTGACTTTGAAGAATCCTTTGCTCTTGTGGCACGTTTGGAGGCAATTAGACTATTCCTTGCTTATGTTGCTCATATGAACATGATCGTCTACCAAATGGATGTTAAGACGACATTTCTCAGTGGTGAATTAAGGGAAGATGTCTACGTAAGCCAACCGAATGGATTCGTCATCTCGGAGTATCCTAATCACGTGTACAAGCTCAAGAAGGCTCTTTATGGGTTTAAACAAGCTCCACGCGCGTGGTACAATCTCCTATCGTCGTATCTCATCTCGAAAGGCTTCTCCAAAGGCAAAGTGGACCCAACATTATTTATTCTCAAGGAGGACAACAGCATGATACTGGTATAAATTTATGTTGATGATATAATATTTGCTGCTACTAATCAACGATTGTCTGAGCATTTTGAGAAAATTATGTCCACGCGTTTTAAGATGTCGATGATGGGAAAATTTCATTTTTCTTAGGGTTGCAAATTTCTCAGATATCCTAGAGGCATCTTCATTAATCAATCCAAATTTGCTCTTGAATCATTAAAGAAGTATCATTTTGAAAATTGTGACCCTGTGGATACTCCAATGGTGGAGAGATCTAAGTTATATGAAGATAAGGAAGGGATAGCTGTCGATCCTAAACTTTACCGTGGAATGATCGGCACCCTTCTCTATCTGACTACTAGCAGGCCTGATTTGTAGTTTGCTATATGCATTTATGCCCGGTATCAGGCTCGGCCTACCGAAAAGCACTTACATGTTGTGAAAAGGATCTTTCGGTACCTTAAAGGAACACTTAATCGTGGTCTGTGGTATTCGAAGGATTATTCTATTGCACTAATCACATATGTAGATGCGGATTATGCTAGGTGTCAAGATACTAGACGTAGCACTTCTGGCAGTGTGCAACTTCTTGGAGATAGACTTATTAGTTGGGCATCAAATAGGCAAAAAAGCGCTGCGATATCAAGTACTGAGGCTGAATACATTGCTATGTCCGGTTGTTATGCTCAAGTTCTTTGGATGAGATCACAATTAACTGACATTCAACAAAATCCCGATGTACTGTGATAACAAAAGTGCAATTGCTCTGTGCTGCAACTACGTTCAACATTCCCGAGCAAAGCACATTGACATACGCTACCACTTCATCAAAGAGCAAGTGGAAAATGGAGTGATCGAACTGTACTTCATCAAATCTGAGTATCAGCTCGCAGATATATTCACAAAGGCCTTAGATCAAGGACGTATCGATTTTTTGATCAAAAAGCTAGGCATGAAATCATTCTCACCAGCGACACTTAAGGAGTTGGCAGAAGAATCTGAAGAATAGTGGTGGTAAACTATTCTCGAGTATCCTTTGATCGTGATCTTGTATATTATCGTATATATTTAAACCACCAAAAGAAAAATACAAAAATATAAAACATAGAAAAACCATAAAAAATATAAAACATACAAAAAAAATAAAAAATATAAAATCAAGAAAGTCCAAAAATATTTTTTATTTTCAAATCGGGCATGTCTTTTAGTACGGTAATAATTACGGCCTTAGAAATGTCGATTAAAATTGACACGGCGCCATAAATAGAGTCCGCATAAAAGTTGTACATGTTTTTAAAACATGCCCATTATGGCTTGTAGTTATTTCAGACTGCAACCCGCTTTTCGCATTAAAGTCACGTATTCCTTTTGAAAACGTTGGCTCACAACGGGAATTAATTTTCTCGGGCAAGGTTTACTTTAAAACCTTGTAAGGGACTAAGTTTACTTTATAACTTGGTCTAACACAAATTAGTGTACGTTTCAGTGAACTTATTTTGTTAAAATAAGAGAAATCTTATTGCCCCTAGAATCGTTTTAGAAAATCATTAAACAGAACAGGTCTTCATAGATATTTGTCCAATTAAATGCAATGACTACAGCTCTTTAAATAGAAAACGGGTCACCATTTGAGGGGGAGCCAATATCAAATCATCTTGAACATGATTTGGTCTTCATATAATTTTGTCTGTCCTCTTACCTTATGTGCATTATGTGCAATGTGTGCCTTCTATGGATTTTTGATTTGGCATTAGGTTTTATTGGCGTGGTTGTGTTTGCAACTCACAAGAAATCGGGAAAATGTGTTGTTAACTAGTTTTGCTAATCAGGAAATTGTGTTGTTAACTAGTTTTAATTACTAGTTTTCTTACATATTTCAAAATTGGGGGGACAAATTTGCAATATTGGCAAATGTCGTTAGAAAAGTTTGACTCTCGTTAAAACCCTCCTACCCCCATTTTGTTTTTTCTCTCCCGACTGTTTTTCACACACATCCCACATAACTTATCTGCCGCCATTATCAAGAACAAGTTTTTGCATCATCTCGTCTATTGGGTGTTATCTGCTGTGCAAATCTTCTAGGTAACGTTGAATACATGTTCTAATCTATTGTGTGTTATTGTTGTGCTAATCGTCTATTGTTATTCTCGGTAGTACCTATTGATCTAGGGTTACGGTGTCTAAATGTGATAAAAACATGTTTGTTAGAGGGGTTTTGATCTTAATCACGTATTAAACACTGGTTTTGAACTAATTTGATAAAAACAGCCTTAAAGCCATAGAAATCGTTAAGATAAGAACCACCTCGTAAAATCCGCCCAGATTCCAATGAACTTAATGATTTATAGATTCCGATTGGACATTCCGATTTGACATTCCAATTGGACATTTCGATTGGACATTCCGATTAGACATTCCGATTGGACATTCCGATTGGACATTCCGATTGGACATTCCGATTGGACATTCCAATTAGACATTCCGATTGGGACATTGACATTCCGATTAGAACATTCCTATTGGGACATTGACATTCCGATTAGAGCATTCCGATAAGGACATTCCGATTGGGACATTGACATTCCGATTAGGGCATTCCGATTGGGCATTCTGATTGGGACATTGACATTCCGATTAGAGCATTCCGATTGGGACATTGACATTCCGATTAGGACATTCCGATTGGGACATTGACATTCCGATTAGGGCATTCCAATAAAGACATTCTGATTGGGACATTGACATTCCGATTACGGCATTCTGATTAGGACATTCCGATTTGGGACTTTCAGATTAGAGAATTTCCGATTGGGTACTTTCTAATAGGGTATTCCGATAGATCAGTGCTTTGTGTTGATAGATTGTCCTTAAGATAAATGGTCTTATAGAATTTGCGGAAAGATTGTTGTTGTATCATCACCTTAAGTTAGTATGCTTTTACACTATGCATTTGACTTAGAATTAGAGCTTCTATAACAGACACAATTTTGATTGGACGTAATTAATTTTTTTCTAATAAGAATACTTTAAATGTTTCTTATTACAAAAATTCATCTTATTTTTATAAGTTGATATTTCTGTAAACGAAAGAGATAAAATTATTTACACCATATATTGTGTTTTGTTCTCAGGCAATGGAAGCAATCGCTGAGTTTAAACCTACTGAGGTTGAGGTTTTGCGACCACCTACTGAAGTTTAGGTTGTGCGACCACCTACTGAGGTTGAGTTTTTGCGACCACCTACTGAGGTTCAGGTTTTGCGAACACCTACTGAGGTTGAGGTTTTGCCAACACCTACTGAGGTTGTAGTAATGCCTAGGCCTACGGAGGTGATTGTGGAACCTCGTAGTCGGATGTACTCTAGTTCTCCCACTGAAGTAGTGGTTATGGCAACCAGTAAACCTAAAATCTTCATGTAACTAAAGCTAGGTTGTTGGGGTTCTAGAATAACATGTCTTTGTTTCACCACCATGCCTTTAGGTTTTCTATATCGGATTGTATGATTGTACTTCCTTTGAACATTGTTTGTATGATCTTATTATGGTTTACATGATGACATTTGTTATGCTATCTTATTTATTTTCATGGATATATGATGTATATGTTTGTATATATCAATAGTGTCTGTGTTATCTTCAGCAGGAACCATGTCAATCACCAAAGAACAACAACAAAAATCAAACCTCTTATTAGTACCACTTAGTAACCGACTACCACTTGCAGAGAACAACTTTCGTCTGAGAGACGATTTTGATCCAAACATGGCAGCTTTCAAAGTTGCAATGGACATTCTTGACATGTCACCTATAAAATATGCCCTTAGAGCTACTGCATCAGTTCCCGAAATCTACATTCATGAATTATGGGCCACAGCATCGATTACCGCGGCAAAGCAAGCATCTAAGATATCTATCACTTTCAAGATCAACAGGCAAAATTTTACTCTTGATTTAACTCAATTCAAGAAATTGTTTAAGTTTCCCAAATTAGCAAAAAGAGAAAAGTTTGTGCCTAATCCAAACACAGATGAATTGCTTCGAGTAATTAGAGCTCTAAACTATGAGGGTAACATTCAAAATCTATCTCAGTTTTCCACTTCACGCGTTGGTCAACCATGGAAAGCACTCGTCACCATCATAACCAGGTGCCTCACTTCAAAGGCTCGTGGTTTTGACCAAATGAGACCACCTCAGGCTTATGTACTTTGGGGCCTATACACTGCATCTAAAGTAGATTATGCTCTACTTCTTTGTGAAGAATTTTGATAGGTGTGTAAACACCCATATTGGTTACCACTTAATTACAAGAATAACCGAGCCAAAACGTGTATTTTATGTCATTTATGTCGGAATTATGCGTGGTTTGGGTTTTTGTTGTGATTTAGGACGAAAAGGTGAAAAGTGGAGAAAACAAAAGACATTCACGGGCTTTTATCGAAGAAAAAGACGAAAGACGGAGTCAAGAAGTCAAGAGTGCAAAAAGAACGGAAGTCCAAGACCAATTCTGAAGATTTATCGAAGAAAAAGTCAAAAGACGGAAGTTTACTAAAAGCCGAATAACTCAATTCTAATTTATTGAAGAATTAAAAGACGAGTTTAAAGAAATCCCGAGACAAAGTCATTAAATTCCAAGATTTAAGAAGATTAAAGGCTTAAGGACTTGATGGTGCAATTAAGAAAAGATGAAAGAGGAAGGAAGCTTCCTAAGCACTCCTTAATCTCCCCTATAAATATATTAGGATGTATTTTAATTTCCTTTGTTGGATAGCTTGACAAACTATTTCTTCCATTTTACTTTCCTTGTCATTTAATTTCATGTCATTTAAATACATTGTCTTGCACCTTTAAATACCTTTAATTCAAGTAAGTTTCCTTTTAATTATTGTCAATCTTTACTTTATTGTTCGATCTCCTATCTTCCTTTCTTTAATCTTTATGTTTATTTGTTCATGTTCATGTTCTTATTTTATTGATTTGATTTAAGTGAGTTTTGATTATTGTGGTTATTTTTGTTATTTTGATTGTTTTGGATTGTTTGATTATCATTAGTAGATGTTTTGTTATTAGTTTGATTTAATCTTGTGGTTGATTTTGTTTAGATTTTATTAGATCCGTAGCTTTTTGTGTATCCCGTGTTCTTCGCTGCTTACTGTTCCCAGGAAACATTCCGGATCAAAGGCCAAAAGTTATTCCGAGTGAAGGTGTTTGCTGAAAAAGTTTCGGACCAAGGGCGTTCATCCGGAATAAGTGACATATTCCGGATCAGCCTCTCATTCCGAATCAACCAAACATTTCGAATCAAAGGTTTAGCCAAAGTGTTCATCCGGAATACCAAACATTCCGGATCAAGGAGACATTCCGGATCAATCTTGTTTATTTGGAATAATTGAACATTCCGGATCAAACCTTTCATTCGGAATACCAAATATTCCGGATCAAGTAGTTTTATTCAGAATAATTAATTATTCCGGATCAAGGTCTTCATCCGGAATATCCAACATTCTGGATCAAGGAAGATATTCCGGATCAACAGAACATTCCGGATCAAGCACAACATTCCGGATCAAGGACCAGTATTCCGAATCAAGACTTTATTCCGGATAAGTGACATATTCCAGATAAAGGATTTATTCCGGATCAAGGTTTTTGGTAAATATTCCGAGTGAAGAAGAGCATTCCGAACGAAGATGACATTCCGGATGAATGTTTATTCCGAATGAAGGATTATTCCGGATAAGCTGTGTTCAGGTTATTTTTAGTTTCTGTTTTTAATTCTTTAATTTTCAAGCTTTGCTTTTCCCGCCTTTTTACTTAGTCGCACTTTAAGATTACTTGCCTTAGATTTATTTTAGCCTTGCTTTAGTTTAAGTTTTAGTTGCGTTTTAAGTTTGCCTTAGATAGTTTTAAGTTTGCGTTATTTACTTTTAGCGCCTTTTAATTTTCGTCACGCTTTTAAATTCTTGTCTTTTACTTTAAATTAGACTTAGATTTACTTTAACGTCATTTATCTTTACGTCTTTGCACATTTATTTTAAAACTACCAAAATATTTGTTTCACCAAAAACAATTGAGTCGTACTTTGAACTGGAAATCAATTCGTGAAGATACCGAGAACTTAACTTTCTTACTAGGTAAAACTCCAGTTATTAAATTTTGCTACCAATTCACCGGTACCAAGAAGAAATCACTGCATCTTCCGTTTCCAAGGTTCACAACACTTATCATCAACCAATACATGAAGAGTGTTCCTTCTATTGACAAGCGTGGAAACTTCTTCTACCATACATCAGATGATGACCATGTGTTGGATCAGATAGGTGACGACAAACATTCTACTAAGTACTCACTGCGTCCAGCTTTAGTGCCAGACACAATGATCAATGACGGGATCAAGGACAGTGAACCTTACAAACAAATGCTCCTGGATGTCGAAACACAATTTAAAAAATCAAACGCAGATCCATCCGAAAAGCAAAAGGGTAAAAGGAAAAAGACTGTTGTCAAACGCCAAAAGACTTCCTCACCCTAAACCAAAGGTAAAGCTAAAGGGAAAGAGAAACTACGTGATGAAGATGCAGATGAACAAGATCCTTCAGTACTAATGTCTGAAGAAAAACAGATGCGAATAGCACGTAAGTTAAATAGGATGGAGGCACAGAAAACCGGTAGTGGTTCTAGATCAAAAACTCCTGCAGAGTTAGCACTGGAATATTTTGGAGATCTAGACGACTCTAACGATGAAGAACAAGATCTCAGACTAGAGGAAGGAATCACAGACCCAACAAACCAAGATGATGACAACGTAGATGATTATTTCAACTATGATTTTGAAGACCAAAATTTAGAAGGTGGAGAAGATATGGGAACAATCCTGTACAAGGACGTCAACCTTAGCAAACCACTTCCAACTCCTTCAACAATGATAGCAGCAGACGATGCTCATCTGATGATGTTTCCTATCCAACAACAAATACCCCCTCCACCACCAGTCTTCAGCACTGTTGTGACAACCGTCCCCCAGATTGAACCTACAATCGAAACCATTCAACCTGTACCAACCACCATCCAAGTAATTACACCAACGCTGCCACCGGTCATCCATCAACCTGTACTAACCACCACCCAAGTAATTACACCAACGCCGCCACCGTTCATCCATCAACCTGTATCAACCACCATCCATGTAATTACACCTACGCCGCCACTGGTCACCCATCAACCTGTACTAACCACCACCCAAGTAATTACACCAACGCCTCCATCGATTGTCGATCATCCTGTACCAACCACTGCCCCAGTAATTGTACCAACATCGCCATCTATCCTCGAACAACCTGTACAAACCACCATCCAATCCACAACCTCTTTAGCACTTGTGGTAACTCCTCCACCACCAACAACAACAACAACAGTACAACTACCATCCACTTCCACTCCATTCCTCACGATCAGTGACCCTCTCATTCAGCTCTTCCAAAAACAGTTGGAAGATCAGGCAAAAAAGATTGGAGAGCTACAGTCGCGTGTTACTAGTTCAAAAGCTGTAAGAGAACAAAAACGCGACAAAGACAAACTTGATGATGTTCATATCGGAGTTTTAAAACATAAAGACCAACATCAGAAGTTTATTGCCAAAAAGGAAGCACGTGATAAAGAAAACAGTGTTTTCCTCAACTCCATCAATGATACCATGACTAACATCATTCAGTGTGAAGTTAGATCATGTGTCAATCAGGAGCTTCCAGTATTGTTCACAAAAGGTCTTACTGACTTGCAATTAATGCAAACTTTGGTGACTCGATTAACCAACATTGAGTTACCAAAAACAAAAGCTCAACACGACTTGCAAAACGCTCTTGTTAAAGTCATATTGGATGCTTCCAACACATCACCAGTAGAAGACACTGAAGTTCCCCAATCTTCCAAGAAAAGGAAACGTCAGGAGTCTGAAAATGACGATGAGGCAGAACATGAGGAAGAAGAGGAAGAGAATGATGAGGAGAAAGAACATTCTGATAAGAATGAAGAAGAAGAGGACGAGGATGAGGATGAGGATGAGTATGAGGATGATGACGAGGACGAGGATGAGGATGATGATGAATATGAGGACGATGAGGAGGATGAGGATGAGGATGACGGGGAAGACGAGGATGACGATAGTGATGCGGATGACGGTAATGGTAATGGTAAGGATAAGGAGAAAGGGTATGGTGATAAGGATGAAGGTAATGGTACCAATGGTGAAGAATCTAAGGATGGTGATGAGGAAGAGGAAGAAAGTGATGCACGTTCAAAAGAAAAAGTTGGCGATAAACAAGCTGAGAGTGAAAACATCACCACTGACGAGCATGGTAAAACCACTGACAACACCACAGGTAAGTCATCTGAACTAGTTCTTACTAGTGTATCACAAGAAGATCCTGTAGTGCCACTGGTACAAGACGAACCAATGATTGAAGACGAACCATCACCGTCTGTGGAACATCACTCTCCACCGCCTACTCCTATTCAACATCACACAGAAACAGACACAGGTATGTTTACTACACCGGTTCTTACTAATGTTTCTTCAACAGCACCTGTAGAACACGAACCTATGCAAGAAGACGAACAGATACCATCTGTGATACATAACTCTCCACCTCAGACTACATCGATATGGATACTGACGATTTAACTCAACCAGATCCTGAGTTTTCTGATACGTTCACTATTGATGAGACGGTTCTAGTGCAGCCATGGCTTACACAGGCAGCGACCGCACGTACAATTTCTGATAGTGAAAAGGCGGATCTCACACAATTCCTCAATAATCCAATCGACTTCTCTGGATTCTTGATGGATAAATATGAAGTGCCTAGCATTGATACAAATACACTTCAAACAACGATCAAAGACAAGAACTTTTGGGCTTCCATGAAGATTGCCAAAACTAAGGGAGAATATCATTTCAAGGAGCTCATGAAAGCAATCAAATCAACAGCATCAGGTGAACAAGCTCCAACCCTTCTTCCATTAACACCCTCAGTTATTGCAGCAGCCAAGCACTTGCCAATGCAATACTTTACCAACCGTGATCTGGATTTCTTAGAAAACGGCGCGGACAAGTATGCTACATCATTAACAATGGGCAAAGCAGTAAATTTGGAGGATATCCCTTGGATTGAAGATAAAGTTCCAGACCTATGGAGCAAATAGCTTGTCAAAGAATATGATCAATATGAGGAATTAGGCATCTCACATTAGCGGGGCAATAAGAGGTCGGCTTACTACTTCTATAATCACACCAAGCAAGGTACACCTATAATTGCAACCCGTCGAATCTCAAGCATACAGGGAGTTAGATTTCAACATATATTCGGATATTCGTATTTGAAAGATATAAGATTCAAGCGAGAATACGGTAAGACTTATAGTGTCAGTGAAGGGGATCTTCAATTCCTACGACTTGAAGATATTGAAGATTTTCTACTCCTCTTGGCTCAAGGCAAGGTCCCTCACATAGACCCCGATAAAGTCATTTCCCTAAGCTCCAACATTCGACAATTCACTCGTAGAATTGTGATCAAGCAAAGGGTTGAAGACTTACAACTTGGGGTAGAGAGTTATCAATCCAGGCTAAATCTAGAACGATCTCACACAACACCAATGAGTCGCTTTCATCAAGGTAAGGAACCATACATGGGTACACTTCAACCAGAGAAGGGCATATTTTACCTGATTGAAGCAGAGGTCATGCAATACATGTGACTCTCAGAACTGCACAAGTTTAGCGATGGTACTCTGATAGGTGTGTAAACACCCATCCTTTTTACCACTTAATTACAATAATAACCGGACCAAAACGTGTATTTTATGTCTTTTATGTCGGAATTATGCGTGGTTTGTGTTTTTGTTGTGATTTAGGAAGAAATTGTGAAAAGTGGAGAAAACACGACATTTACGGGCTTTTATTGAAGAAAAAGATGAAAGATGAAGTCGAAAAGTCAAGAGTGGAAAAAGAACGGAAGTCCAAGACCAATTCTGAAGATTTATCAAAGAAAAAGTCAAAAGACGGAAGTTTACCAAAAGCCGAAGAACTCGAGTCTTACTTATTGAAGAATTAAAAGACGAGTTTAAAGAAATCTCGAGCCAAAAAGTCCTTAAAGTCCAAGATTAACAAAAGATTAAGAAGGAAGGACTTAAATGTGCAATTAAGAAGAAAGGAAGGAAGGGAGGAAGCTTCCTCTAACCATCTCCCTAATCACCTATAAATACCCCTCATTTTCATTTCATTAGTTTTGTTAGCTAATTTGACAAATTAGTTCTCCACTTTATTTTATGCACCTTTAATTACTTGTCATTTTAAATACTTGTTTTTCACTTTAATTTCTTTAAATTCCAAGTAAGTCTTTTAATTTTGTTCTTTAATCTTTAAGCTTTTAATCTTCTTGTTCATCTTCTTTTTATAAATCTTTGTTTGTGTTGATTTAAAGTTTTCAATCTTAATCTTTTTCATCTTCTTTTTATTTAAAGTTTGAATCTTTTTAAATTTTCGTGTTATGTTTTCAAAGTTTTCATACGTTTTATCTTGTTCTAGTGTTTTTATTTAGCTTATTGGTGTTTTACTTTGCTTATTGTCTTCCAAAAGTTAAGATTTTTGAGCTTATTTTCGTACTTTTTTGTGTTTTCCTAGTTTTTAGGAAATCTGATTCGATTTAGGAACTTTTTCATTAATTGCGAAATCTTGTACTTTCTCCCCATTGCGAAATCTTGTTCCTGATTCGATTTAGGAACTTTTTCTGCTATTGCGAAATCTTGTTCCTGATTCGATTTAGGAACTTTTTCTGCTATTGCGAAATCTTGTTCCTGATTCGATTTAGGAACTTTTTCTGCTATTGCGAAATCTTGCCTTTTTCTGCTATTGCGAAATCTTCTTCCTGATTCGATTTAGGAACTTTTTCTAGCAATTGCGGAATCTTTGATTTCACAATTGCGGAATTGTTCATTTCAATTGCGAAATCTTTTGTTTTTTTTACAATTGCGAATTTAGTTCTTTTAATTGCGAATTTAATTCAGTTTTTACAATTGCAAATTTAATTAGTTTTTAGTCAAATTTTATTTTTAAACTTATTTTCCCGCCATTTTTAATTAACCTTATTTTAATTGTTTCGTCTTATTTTTACGTCAATTTATTTTTACTTGTTTTGTCTTATTTAATTTTAGAATTTACTTTTCGTCAAATTTTAATTTCTCGTCATTTAATTAATTTACTTTTAACGTCTTTAATTTTACACCATTTATGTTTTAATTAGTTTTAGCTTTACTTTAACGTCATTTATTTTAACGTCTTGCGATTTAATTTTAAAAACAACAAAAAAATATTTGTCTCACCAAAAACAATTGAGTCGCATTTTGAACCGGAAATCAATTCGTTAAGATACCGAGAACGAATAATTGAACCTAGTAAAATCTCAACATTAAAATGGCGCCGCTGCCGGCTCTTTTCGTAAAGATTAACGGTTTTCTGTGAGAGACGCGTTGCTTTTTGGGATCCGTTCACTCGTGAACGTTATTTTTCGTGTCAAAAATTTTCCAAAAATCCCAAAAACATTTGAAAAAAATCATAAAAAGCATTTCTTTTTCAAAGTTTTGCCCCAAAAATATTCCTCTTTTTCCTCTATTATGTTTAATTCTTTTCTTCACCCCTCTTATTCATAATTCTTCATGGATCCGTCTTGCGGTCGGTGTGGGAGACCATGGCATGGTTTTCAAACATGTCAATGGTGTACTTGTGAGCGGTGTGGTTTTGATATCGACGATACACAATTTGGATTTTGTCCATTTTGCAATTCAACAAATTCATACTTCAACTCTTACAATACTTTCCCATCCTCCCCCGTTTATGACAATCCCTATCCTCGAGATGCACCGGGTTTTTCTAAATACCCGTGTTGCAATCAATGTGGGGGCCCTCACGATACCTCTTATTGTCAGCCGATGAATTATCATGAACCACATCAGTACTATAATTCCGGTTTTCCTAATGTTGAGCCCCCACGTCACACAGCCAATCATCAACCCTTGTGTGCACCTCCTCCTGACCAAATGGACCAAATTTTTGACACCTTTAAAAAAGTTCATGAAGCTTGCACCAAGATGATGGAGAAATGTCAACCGGATCAGCACCAAGAGCAGGTATCTAACCTTAATGCTTATACTCCTCCTCTCGTGCCTCCATATTATTATGACAGTGATGACGATGAGAGTGCTATTTCCTGGACCGATGATACTGCCATTCCTTCTCAAAACTTGCCGGCTCTGGAGCCTACGGATTCAACCATCCTAAGGGATGAGGATTTTAGCACAATTCCTGCAAAGGAATCCGACGAATTCCATAAGTCTAGTGCTGATAACCTTGTCCCATCTCCAAGTGAATCTGGGTTGACATCCGACAGTGACGATGATTATGATGCACTTTCTTCTGATGATGTTACTTCCACCAACACTTTGGGAGAGGAATCTTTGCCTTTCTCTAATCCTCTTTTTGATCAAGATGATGATTTTACTTCTAGTGATGACGAGTCACTATCCGATGAAGATGTTCCGAAGGAAATTTTCAAGATTTATTCGAACCCTTTATTTGATTTTGATGACGCTTACATATCTAGTGAGGTGAATCCTCTCTTTGATGAAGGGATTGAGGACATTGATAGTTTTGATTCTTCTGCCATTGATGAGCATACATTGTTAGCCATGCCCCCTTCTATCGCAGAGGTGGTGAAATTTGACTCTACTGAACAGGTGACGCAGGTGGAAGGTAATTGTTCTTATATTTCTCATATTATATTACCACCTCCTCCTACCGCGTGCACACCCCAGCGGGTGATGTATCGCTTTTACTCTCCTCGTTTCGTACCGGGAAATGAGGATGAGTGCTTTGACCCGGGGGGTGACACTGACATTCTATGTTTGATAACCTTACGGCTTTGCCAATTGGTCCGCATCCATTGTCTTTGGAGGATGACAATGTGATTCCTATACCCACCCCACCTCCCGAGGATCAAGATTTCACATACTTCTCGTATGTTGAAAGGACCTTTCTACCGTTTCAGACTTATCCTCCTGCCTCTCCTTTATTATATTCCTCCGGGAACGAGGACAAGGTCTTTGATCCCGGTATTACATGTGAGGCTTCCCCATGGGCCATTTAATTCGGGGACGAGTCAGGCTCGTGACTCGGATAACAAAAACAAGCGCTTTTTGGGAGGCAACCCAATTATCTATCTATCTTTTTCTTTGTTTTTATCATAAGTGTAGGGGGAGATCCATTGGTGTTGTTATTTCCTCTCTTCTACTATTCAGGGATTCGAGCTTCAAAGACACACTCTTGATTACTTTTGACGAACCGTGATTCCGTGTTCACTTCTTCCCGGTTCTATCCTAAACTCTTTTTGATTCTCTATTTTATATTTTCTCAATATTAAAATAGGAATCTCTTTAGTTGTCTCTTTCTTAGCGAGATTTAAACAAAGTGCACAATGTCCTAAGTGTAGGGGAGTTTACTCCCACATGCTTAAAAATTGAGGACAATGTTTATATTAAGTGTAGGGGGACTTCTATCGAAGTTAAGTGGCTCTTTTCCTTGTATTTGTCCTCATTTTAACCGGAAAATCAATTTTTCGATATTTTTCAAAATTTTTGATCTATTTTGGCCTATTAGTTTTTCCCTTTGTATAGTTATTTTCTTTCTTTATTAGAACAAATGCTTAATAAAGTGGTTTTAATTTTCAAACTTTATGAATCTTTTGACTCAACCCGAGTTTACTTATCTAAGTTTACTCTAGCTAGTATCCTTAACGTGTTTAAGTCAAGTTTTGCTAGGCTTTTATATAGGGAGCTATAAAACGCGAAAGTCTTAACTCTCACGGGTTAAGAACAAGAACTTTTCGGAAGTTCCTATAATTGATCCTAGAGAGTCGTTTATCAAGGGAACTTTAAAATGCGATTTCTAAACTTGAAAAAGTCTAAGAATTTGCAAGATCCTATAGGCGACTCGAAAACCCAAAACGTTGATTTAATAGGCTAAGCATCCACGAGTCTCATTACTTGAGATTTTAAACTGTGGAGAACGATAGATGATAGAGCCAATTATTCTTTCGTGAATTTATGTGAGTTAATTATAAGCCTATTCTCCCATCGCTTGCTAATAAATTTATCTGCAATAAATAAGGTTGTACGATTTAAAAAGTTACTTAGCTTCTAGCCCAAGATCGTTTAAAAGTTGCTCGGTATGGATTAGAGTTCATAGCCAAGGCATAACTTATTGAAGCGGGATGCGAAGATTGGCAAGTCCAAAAAGGTCCTAACAAGGCATGAGGGCTATATTTTGTTGCTAAAGATCCAAAAGTGATGTGAAGAATCATTTATCGAAAATCAATATGAAGGATTGAGACACACGACGAAAAGCAAAAACTCCCCAAAAGTCATGGATAAGTGTATCCGAAAAGACCCTAGAAAGGTATGAGGATAAATAGATCCAAGTCATAAAAGGAGGCGGATCATTGTATATCAAAGTCCAAAATAAAGATTGGAGAAAAAATGAAGAAGTCGTGGTCCAAGTATGAATCTCTCAAAAATTCAAGTGAAGAAATTCCATTATGAAGAGAAAACCATTATTTCATGAACGTCTCTCAAGGTTTGAAGTATGAAGTCGCTGCCAAATATCGGTCCGAGAAAGGTCTCAAATCGCGAAGCGAGTTATGCCAAGATATGAACTTTATGAGGTCCCGAGAAGCAGTTTTAAAAGATTTTGTCCTTTAGCTAACTATTGATTAAATCGTTCACTTTATTTTCGGACTAAATAACTATCGAAATAAGTCAAAAATGCATCCTCGTGATCATTCAAGACAACAATAAAATATAAGAGATACACCTAGGAATAAGGGAGTCTAAGTGAATAATTGGCCCACATGAGTTCGTGTTAGTCTGCTAACTTATAATAACAATGATCTCGTTTTTAAGCTTGGTTTGGAGAAAGTGAAAACTTGAGGATGATGATTATTCATAACATTTCCAAAACCCAAGGTATGATTTTGATTTCTTTACTTTTAATGTTTATAATTTTCTATCTCTTTAATAAAGGCAACATGGATTGATTATGATGAAAACTGTAAACGTGCTTTGAACTGCACAAGTTTAGCGATGGTACTCTCAAGAATGTACGTGACAAGCTGTTGATGCTCAACTCAGGTCAAGGTCTTCCAGAGGTAATGTATAGATGGGTAGGCCGATTTAACAAGAGTGCCAACCACACCATCCAGATGATTAAGGAGAAGTTAAGGGATCGACGGTTGATCTGCAGTATCGAACGATTCGTGGGGGGCAGACCATATGTAGCACATCACAGGCTTGTGGACCGATCCATCTAATAGGTCGTACTATCTCAGGTGTATTCCATATTGGTTAATTTGTGAATATGTTAATATTGTAAATATTGTGCTTTTGTGGCTTGTTGTAGTGTGAAAGTATGAAAATGTTTCAAGAATTTCTCACGAGATTCTAAATCTTTCAAAATCTATCATACTCAAGCACTACAACTAACCCTCATTAATTTGAGGGGGAGAATTAATATGTTCTTTGCCTACATCTAATGTCATTTTATTACCCAAAGACCGGTTAATCCATTAATATCCAAAATATTGATGGTTAACATTTTGGAAAGGGGAGAAAATGGGATTAAGGAGACTTAATGATATTTGGCTAAACAATGAAAAAGGCTTAAAAGATAAACCAACTTAATATGTGTAATGCACATGTTAAGGGGGAGCGTTTTTGGTGATCAAAACACTTAAGGCACAAAAACTTTGATTATAATATCACAAGTGCTTTATAGTGACTTTTCAAGGATTTTTCATAGTGACAATACTTACCCAAAACACACATTAATTCACGACGAATGTGGTGACAAAAGGGTGGTAGGCATAGGTATTAGTCCAATGATTCATCAGAACCGATGGAATCTTCCCAAGGACAATTCCCTAGATAGAATTAGAAGTCCTCTAGAGAATGAGTGTGAACGTAGTTGAATGCAGACCAAGTACTTAAGCTAGCACTGGAACAATCACAACAAGGTGCTAGTGATGACGTATTGGTAAGCATTGAAGGGGTTGAAGAATGAAAAAGAATTGTAAAGATAAAGGGTGTAAAGAAAGAAGCCCTCCTTACAACTTTAGGCAGAAACCGGGTCATTACATATGCTATTGAGATCATTTGTTAATGATTCTCGATATTTAAGAAAGACATCATGGACCCAGTGATGCAATGCACAACCCTCCCCAGCTAACTCAAATATCTCTCAAAAGGTATTTGTTTTAATCACACGGAGATCAACACGTTATCTATTGGTTTATTCACTCTGAATAGACTGATATTGAATAGGTGGCACTCCTCTCCAGCCATCGCTCACTAAATCAAAACGCATCGAGTCTAGAGCCACGAGATCATCAAAAGTATCATTAAGACACTTTCCATTTTTTCCTTGCTTCTTCACACACTGTCAAAAGTAAGAGATCTTTATGAGTCCTACGCAATATTCTTGTAATATTGCCAGAACATCCGAGTGATACGCAAGTATTACAATGAAGATGGAAATTCTGCTTGAACCAACATCAAACAAGCTCATGGTAGGTGACACGTGCGGTTCTATAAGAAACAATCTTGTGAAAACTGGAAAGAAACAGTAGTTTAATTCTTAATTGAACGTAAACTCGTTCCAGGCCTCTACGCATTACCGTATGATCTTGCCAGAACACTCAGAGTGACACTCTTTAGTGTTCACAGTGACGAGTGGAAATCCTTCTAGTGTTAACATCAAACATCACTTGGTAGGTGACAAGCAAGATTCTATTTGAATTAAGTTTGTGACAACTGGAAAGCAACGATGGTGAATATCTTAATTGAAATTCACTTGTTCCAGGTTTCATGAATTGACGGCTTCAATCATAAGGATTTTTAATCCAAATGATTCGCTCTTTATGTTCGCAGTCAGCTTTGAACGGTCGAATAAAGAGAACGGGTTTACCCGCGAAATCCTGTCAGGAAGTTACTTAACTGAAACTATCCGTCACGGGTACGATATCTAATATCGTCCAACGGTCTTCACCGACCGGAGGTAAAATGCTACCGAACTATAATAAAATGTCAAAGCCATTTTATTCGTGTCTTATTATGTTGCTGCATTCGAAGACGGTGGCGTTGCGGTGTACCTGTTGAAGACGTCCTCACATGCTTATTCCTTCAACATCAAATACTTCTGTAAATTCAAGAAAGTTTGACCCAAAAGTCTTCCGTTGTATCGACTCTGAAACTTTCAAGAATTTACAAAGGATAAGTGTTTGGGACATGAAGTCACGAAGAGGCGAACATCACAAGAAGATAAAGACTGCATGTGAAAGGCCAAAAGAATGTGTTCCTAGCAAAAGGCTGATATTATTCAACACATATTCACAAAAAGGAAGAAAACAAAAGAAAGAAAAGAGAAAGTGGACTACGAGCTCAAGAACAAGATCTAACATGCTAGATTAGGACGTTGTAAATTTGGAGTGACCTCCCTTTGGGGGAGATTGTTGGAAATACGTTTTACGTATAAAGGAAGTCTCGGTCACTCCAACAATATAGTTATAGGCTCGTAGTAGTGTTTAAGTTACATTTATTAAATAGCCTGACCCATGAGCATGTTCATGGGCCGGAGGCCCAAATCCATTAAGGACTTGGGTATATAAGCCTCTTTCCACCATGGAAAGAGGTGTTGGTTGTTTCATTTTCTTATAATATTACAAATAGTTTATTTCACTTCTCTCTCTAAGTTTCTCTCTCTAGAAAACATCAACCCTCTTGAAATACAAAGATTATCATTGTTCTACAAAATACATACATCAAGCTTCTAAATTAACTTCCCCCTAATTTATTCCACATATTCTTGATGTTGAAGCTTCTAATAGCTTCCCCCTAAACCGACAATCCTCATAAGCAGTTTCAAGGCTTTCAATAAAGCTTAGAATGATTAAGCGTACAACAGAATTTAACAAGAAAACCGCATCATATGAAATGATAATGTTGCTATGAGTGATTGAAAGTTTGGGAGCCACCAAGTAGATCAACAACATCTCTTCTCGCGCTTGAATAATTCTTCTAAATTTTTCTTCCCCCTTAAAGTTCAAGTTATGCATACTATAAAGAATCAAGACATTTATTCCCCCACATACTTGAAGAAAGGAAACCAATCCCATGTATGAAGCTCAAATACTGAAGTAGACACTTTATCCCATTCATGAAGTTGACATTGTAACACCATAGTCAATTAAGTCCCGGAAATGCACATATCTTCTTCCGGAGATGCACCAGAGTCAATTAAGTCCTGAAAATGCATATCTCTCCATATAGGATAATGATGATGTATAATTGCAACATCAAAACAATTAAAAATCGAACAATAGTGTACCTCTTTTACCAATCAGAGACTGTTTCTTTCATTTCTCCCCCCATGTAAGTTGAAAGATGCACTAAACGCCACGAGTTAAAACACTGATTTTCTCTGCGGTTATGACATTTGTCTTCCCGGAATGCCTTCAAATAAAAAGAAGGTGTAAAGTTCATCATGTGTACTCGTTGTGCGTTCAATATGTCTTCTTCTTCCCCCTTGATGGTTTCAAAACCTCGGAACCAACAATAAATCGTACGCACATGTACCTGAAATCTTGTGAGAGTAATAAATTAGCTTAAATATATTCGGCGAGAATCAGTTGCTGATCGAAATTCTCTACTCATAAAATCTCCATGGCAATCTTTACCAACCCTTTTGTAGGCTATTTGAAGTGACTCACTGATGGAGTAAATCCGATATACCAAACGTGAAACTGAATAAGAATTTCTTGATCTTGTGGCTTAAGCTTGTACTATTGTTGAATGAGGAACGGTGTAGAAATTGCCTTGCTGCGAAATTTCTAAGTACCCAATACATTACTGAAGAAGTATATAAGCATAACACCTCTTGAAATTATCTACATCGACTATGCGCGTGACATTGAGTACAACAATGTAGCTCATTAAAGTAATAGTTATCTAGCTCATCGACCAACCACCTCGAACCCAGAAACTAGATAAACAAGTCTTCATCCTAAAGATTAAACACGAGCAAGTTATCTTTCAAAGATAAAATAAGTGCACGCCTTCGATAAACCCATCTTCAATTTGAAGTAATAATACCCGATCAAATCCGTAGCCACTAAAATTCAAATATAGCCATTTTTCTCCGTCTCGTCAAATCAAATCTCGTCACTTTGTCACGTCTTTTGTCTCATCACTTTTTGTCTCATCATATTGTCTTTATATATTTGATATAACCATTCACCATACTCAATTATAAAGAGTAAGTTTAATTCGTAACCTTTTGCAACATTTCGTATGTGTGAACAAATATATAGCCAAAATTAGCCATAAGTTATTTTACTCACAACATACTCAATGATCACCCTGTGATTATAAAATGAATCGCTTTGTATATTAATACTAATAACAAAAGAGCCTACATAGTATGCCAAATCCATTCGGGAGTGGTGTCATCCCATGTTAGAAAACATTAGAACCATGCTTGAAGACTAGTGACTCGGTCCAAGTCTTCCACTTACTAGTCGAATTTAAACTATAACATCCACTAACTAATAATAACCATTGGTATACTTGGCCCATATTTTTTTAAATGAAAAATTGGATGCCAGCCCATTACTACCAACCCTAAAAATTAGGGATATATTAACTAATAGAGCAAACCTAATCTTCATTTCTCAAAAGTTCCACCCTTTTCTACCTCTTTCTCAGTCATCCTCCAAAACAAATCTACATCTCATTCTTCAATACTATCGTACTCATTTCATCCCATCATTCCATTTTAATTGGCAGCAACAGACAATTCATAAAAACCAAATAAAAACGTTTTGCTATCTTCCACTGAGACCCACTCGTATCATTCATTTAATTCTACTGAACCCAATCAATCACTGATCATATTTCTTAACCACTGAGATTGATCTAGAAAATCCGAATCTCATATCATGTCACCAGAATATACAAATCCCATTAATTCTAATACTTTAGAACCCATCATCACAAAGCGATCATCAACTTCTTAAAAATCCGATTCTACCACAAACAAGCAAAAGACACTACTTCATTTTACTTGATCTACGACTTGCATTACCAAGATTGATATCTTTTATGTTGGTTTCGAATAAAAATGAGTTAGTCTTCAAGATCTTTCAATCAAAGATCTCGGGTAAGTGTTGATGCATGTAGTTTGTTTGATTTATCAGAAGCAAAACAAATAATTTATAACAGTTATGTTATAAATATTGTTTATATTTCGAATATTAAATAAGGGTAAAACCCTTACATCGATCGATGATGGTATAGTCTCGGGTTGTATACATTAATCGAGATCTGTGCATGTATTTTAATGATGAAATCGAGACTGAATCTGCGATCCTTTTTAGCTCAATTTTCAATTAAGATTTGAGTCTAGTTGACTATTGGAATTAGGATTTATATTGATTGGATTTGGTTGAACATGCGAATAGGTAAAGGCTGATGTTGGTTGATTGATATTGGTTTGGTAAATTAATTTCGCAATATTTGTTTCTTAATTTCGCAATAAAAGATAAAGCATAATTTCTCAATAACTTCTATGATTTCACAATGTTTTAGAAAAAAACAATTTCGCAATCTTGTTAAAAAAAATTTCGCAATGTTTTTTTTAAAACCCAATATTTCGCAATATCAAAAATAGCCAATCTTGCGATATTTTGAACAGATCTCGCAATATTGAAAATCTTATCCAAAATGGTGCTTTTTACGGATTTTATGGATCTGGTTTTTTTGCCTTATCTTATCTTCATCTTTCAAGAAAATAGAAGATAAAAAATATTGCATTCATCCAGAATAAAAACTAATAAAACCCAGACATCAAAACCAGATCTGAAAACATGTGTTAACTTTTGACCAGAAAAAGCATTAGACCAGAAACAGTGAGACACCAAATGGACCATGTTGGACTATTAACCAGATAAGCGTAAAACGTATATCAAACCAGACCAGAGATGATAGATTTGATACCATTTAGACAATAACCCATACGGACAAAAACCGAGATGAAAAAAGAGACGAGACCAAGAAAAGACTAAAGTGCCAGAATTTTAAACATAAAAATAAAGGACTGATTATGACCACCAATTCAATAACAAAAACACGCCAATCCAAGGATCGAACAATAGCTCGAGATACCAATTGTGGGTTTGCTATAAACTAAGACACGGTGGTCTAATTGGGTGGTAATAGATGGTGGCAGCCATTGTTGAATTAGAGAGAGGGTTTTAGGTGTTTCTAGAGAGAGAAGACAAATTTGACAAATGAAAAGAGAAAAACACAATCAACAACCCCTCCTTGGAAGCCTTGGAGGGGTATATATAGTTACTCACGCATACATACTATACATCGTTTCCTAGTCTAGTCCTTGCTTGAGTGACTATGGTAACTAAAGAGAATTCTTAAATGTCGTCACATAAAGTGAATTTCCAACACTATTAGTTTTCACGATATATGAAAAATCAAAGAATAATTGGAAAGTGTCATGATGAGACATTTTATGATCTCGGGGCTCTAGACTTAATTGTGCGTTTTAATTTAGTAATCAGAGGCTGGAGAGGATTGTCAACTTTTAAATATCAATTTATTCAGAGTGAAAACTCCGTGAAATTAAAACAAATATCTTTTGAGAGATATTTGAGTTATTTGGGAATGGTTGTGCATTGCATCATTAGGTCCATGATGTCTTGTCTTCAATACCGAGCATAATAAAGATGATCCCGATAGTATATGTGTTGATTTGGTTTCTGCCTAAGTTGTAAGGATGGCTTATTTATTTTCACCCTTTATGTTTACAATTATTTTTCATTCTTCAAACCCTTCAATGCTTACCAATACGTCATAACTAGCACCTTGTTGTGATTGTTCGATTACTAGCTTAAGTACTTGGTCAGCATTCTGCTACGTTCACAATCATTCCACATCTTTCCTAAGGAATACTATTTATAGCTACGGAATGTGACTGGGAAGATTCCTCCGGTTCTGGAAGAATCATTGGACTTATACCTCTTCCTACCACCCTTTTGTCACCATATCCGTCTTGAATTAAGTGTGTCTAGGGTAAGTATATGTCATCATGAAAATTCCTTGAAAATCACTAAGGTACTTGTGATATAACAATCAAATGTTTTGTACCTTAATTGTTTTTGACATCAAAACGCTCCCCCTTAATATGTGCATTACATATATTAAGTTAGAATTTCATTTAAGTCTTTTTCACTCTAATCACATATATTTACAAGTCACCTTAATCCTATTTTCTCCCTTACCTAAATGTTAATCCTTAATGTTTTGGATACCAATGGGTTAACCGGTCTTGGGTCAAAAGACTAAATCAAGGTATGGCATGAAACATATTAATGCTCCCCCTCAAATTAATGAGGGTCTAGTTGTAGTGTTTGAGTATGGTTTTTGTGAAAGATTTAGAATCTCGGGAGAAATTCTTGAAAAAAATTCATACTTTACCACTAAACTGTGACAACCACGGATTTTAGAAGGTTGGTCACGACCTAGTAAACGTGGTTACGCGTGATATTTTATATGTCTGGTGTGATATGTGTGAGGAATGATAATCTTGCGAGATTTAGTGGATGGTTACGGATCATGTCACTGGTATTGGTGAAATGTGATGAAATGAACTCACATTCATAGTTAATATATAGTGTTTATCATTTATATAACTTGCGTGTACGTATTATGTATTATATATACTTATTAAGTATTTATTAAGTTTTAAGAAACTTACTATTTATAGAAACTTTTGGAAACAAAACGCTAGTCGCAGGATTATTAGAAAGTCGAATGTTTTAAGTTAGTGACCGAAATTTTAAACTAGAAGGTCTAAGAAGTGAAGTAAACGTGTGGTAAATAACTAAAGGGAGTATAGGCGGCCGATTCAAGAAAACAAGGGGAAGGGAGCCCAGTTTGAGCCCAATACGGAGTCCTAGTTTAATTTAAGTATAAGTATACTTCCCCTAATCATATGGAACCATTTTCATTCACTCCCATACCTAAAAAACAGTCGACAATCATCAATGGTGATTTAGGGTTTCACCAAAAGTATTTTTCCAAAGGTATGTTTAAAACCTAGTTATTTAATTAATTAAATCATGTAACACCTGATATGATGGTTAGATTTAATTAGGGTCTTCATTATTTATGAATATGAATCTGTAAATAAAAAATAGGGGTTCATAAAATTTTAGTTATTCATTATTGGTGATCATAATGAGGTTAATTAGGGTTTAACTATGTCTAAAATCGGAGTTAAGGGTTGGGTAGATTCTTAGGTCAACTTGTTTTGATCATAACTTGATCAAAAAAATAGCTTATAAGGTTGCTCAAAATCCTAAAACTATCTACAAAGAGTCAAATTTATAATGGCGACAGCCAGAGCTTTTATCTCAGTTTTTTGGTCAGTCAAAACCTTTTTACAAGAGTAGGAGTCAAAACTGTTTTCAGGACAAGGGGTTTTAAACTTATGTTTTGGGATACTTTGGGCACTTAAGCATTCTGATAGACATTGGCATTAACCTAAGATCCTATTTATATGTTATATGAGAATCATACCAAAGCAAAAGTTAAATGGAGTTTGTAGGATATGTAAATCTTGCTTATGTTTTAGAGAGAGAAAGAGATAGAGAGATGGTGGAATTCACACAATTCTAGAGAGAGAAACTAATGGGAACTATGTGTAAAAATATGAAAACCACTACCCTCTCCATCAAAGGAGAGGGTTTATATACCCAAGCCCTTGTCATGGGCTTGGGCTTACATTTGGGCCAGCCTACATATGTTGTAGGCTAGGCTTGGCCTTGTTTGTTAAATAAAGATAAGTAACTAAACTACGAGCTATTACATGGACTATTGTTGGAGTGACCGATCCTTCTTAATACGTAAAACGTATTTCCAACAATCTCCCCCTAAGGGATGTCACTCCAAACAAGGGCATTACCCAAGTTACAATAATGAGATAAACCTAGCATACTATGCTTGTCTTGAGCTCGTAGTCTTCGTCTTTCTTTTCTTTTTCTTTTCTGGTGAACATGCTGATGTGATCATTGATATCAATCTTGAGCATTAATCTCTTGCCTTGATCTTGTGCATCCATCACTTATGATCTTCGCCTCCTCGTGACACCATGTCCCACATACTTATAACTTCGTAATTCTTGAAAGCTTCAGATTTCGATATAGCGAAAGAATTAAATTTTAGGCTTTCTTGAATTAGATGAGGTATTAAGTGCATAAAGTATAAGCATGCGGGGACGACTTCTTCTCGGATTCCGCAACGCCACCGTCTTCAAATGCCGCATCATAAGTAGACACGAACAAAATGGCTTTGAACATTTCATTCTAATTCGGTAGTATTTTACCTCTGGTCGGTGAAGACCGTTGGACGATATAATATATCGTACTTGTGGTAGGTAGATTTAATTAAAAAATCTCCTTGACAAGATCTCGCGGGTAAACCCGTTCTCTTTACTCGACCGTCCAATGCTGACTGCGAATGTAAAGAGTGAATCATTTGGATAAAATTATCCGCATGATTGAAGCCGTCAATTCTGATTCCTGGAACAAGTTTGATTCATTAAAGAATCGCACCATCGTTGCTTTCCAGTTGTCACGAGCTTGATTCGTATAGAATATTGCAAGTTACCTACCAAGTGCTGTTTGAGGTTAACACTAGAAGGATTTCCACTCATCACTGTGAACACTAAGGTGTCACTCTTAGTGTTCTGGCAAGATCACTAAGATATTGCGTAGAGGCCTGGAACGTGTTTAAGTTCAGTTAAGAATTAAACCACTGTTGCTTTCCAGTTATCATAAGTTTGAGTCATAAAGAATCGCACAAGTCACCTACCATGAGCTTTTTGATATTCTCTCAAGAAGGATTTCCATCTTCATTGTAAATACTTTCGTATTACTCGGATGTTCAGGCAAGATCATGAAGATTTTGCGTAGGACTCTTAAGATCTTTCTTACTTTTCACAGTGTGTGAAGAAGCAAAGAATTATGAAAGTGTGTCCTAATGAGATATTTTATGATCTCAAATGGCTATAGACTCGATCGTGCATTTTGGATTTTTAGTGATCGGAGGCTGGAGAGGAGTGCCACCATTTCAATACCAATTTATTCGGAGTGAATAAATCGATAGATAACGTGTTGTCTCTGTGTGATAAAAACACATATCTTTAAAGAGATATCTGAGTTAGCTGGGATGGGTTGTGCATTGCATCACTGGGTCCATGATGTCTATCTTCAATATCGAGCATCATTAAAATGATCTCAATAGCATATGTGTTGACCCGGTTTCTGCCTAAGGTTGTAAGGAGGGCTTCTTTCTTTACAGCCTTTATCTTTACAATTCTTTTTCATTCTTCAACCCCTTTAATGCTTACCAATACGTCATAATTAGCACCTTGTTGTGATTGTTCCAGTGCTAACTTAAGTACTTGGTCGGCGATCAGCTACATTCACAATCTTTTCTCCAACTTTCCTAAGGACTACTATTTCTAGCTATGGAATGTCCTTGGGAAGATTCCTCCGGTTCTGGAAGAATCATTGGACTTAACCTATCCTACCATCATTATGTCACCACAATCTTCATCCTCGTGAAATAAATAGGTTTTGGGTAAGTATATGTCACCATGAAAATCCATTTTGATATGCAAATCCGTTTTGCTCCCCCTTAACATATGCCACGATATTCGAAAACATTTCGCATATGTCGGGATGAGCCAGCACATTAAGTCAAACCATTTGTGATAATATCCCATATTGAATCACATTTTCTCCCCCATATTAAAAATATTAACCCAATCGATGTTTTTAATATCAATTGATTTAATGAAGTTTTAACAAAGGTTTTGAGAAGAAAAATGCAAGTCCATTTTATCTACATGATATCATACGTATGAGATATGATACCGATTTGTAACATGATCACATATTCACCATATTAGAAAAGAATTGACAAGGTTGGACCTGATAGATGAGAACATCATATGATAATATCAAATGGTTCTTGTCAGCATATGTTGGTCGCCTCGTCACGTCTGAAGTCATCTCTTGACACCACATGTACGATTGGTATTGTTGTCTTGACACCAGTTAGTGAGCTTGGCACGTTCGGCATCGAAGATTCTGAATGCTTGACAATTGCTCCCCCTCAATTGTTGACCTGTGTTCTATTGAAAGAGCTGTAGTCGTCATTTGAGTAGTCGCCTCGTCGAGTATGTAGATACCAATTGTAGATTGCTATGGTTGTAGAGATGATAGCTTCATAAAAACAAGACTTCTCTTGTTTTAACAAATAAATGCACTGAAACGTACATAAATTCGTGTTAGATTGTGTTATTACGAAAACACAATCCCTTACATGGTTATAAAGTAAACCATGCCCGAGAAAATGAATTCCCGTTGTTGAGTCAAAGCTTTCCGGTGAAATGCTTGACTTTAATATGAAAAGCGGGTTGCAGTCAGAAATAACTACAAGCCATTAGGGCATGTTTTATGAAATATTTACAACTTTTGTACGAACTCTATTTAAGGCGCCGTGTCAATATTAATCAACATTTCTAAGGCCGTAAATATTATCGTACCAAAATACATGCCTTTGAAAAATAAAGTAAAAATATTTTTGGATTTTTCTAGATTTTTCAATTTTTATGGTTTTTATGTGGTTTTATATTTTTGTATTTTGGTTTTGTGGATAAAAATATAGACAATATATACAAATGATCATCAAGGATACGGAGAATAGTTTACCACCACTATTCTTTCGCTTCATCTGCCAATTCCTTTAGAGTCTCAGGCGAGAAGGTTCTCATTCCTAGCTTGTCGGCCAAAAATTCAATTCGAGCGCAATCTAAAGCCTTCGTGAAAATATCCGCCAATTGATACTCAGATCGGACAAAGTAAAGCTCTATTACTCCATTTTCCACTTGCTCCTTGATGAAGTGGTAGCGAATGTCAATATGCTTCGACCGGGAGAATTGAACGTTGTTGCAGCATAAGGCAATTGCACTTTTGTTGTCACAGTACATCGGAATTTTGTTGAAACCTAGACCATAGTCGGTTAATTACGATATTATGCAAAGAATTTGAGCACAGCAACCGGATATAGCTATGTATTCCACTTCCGTACTTGAAATTGCAGCGCTTTTCTGCCTTTTCGAAGCCCAACTGATTAGTCGATCTCCTAGTAGTTGCAAAGTTCCACTCGTGCTACGCCTTGTATCTTGAAAACCCGCGTGATCCGCATCTGCATATGACATAAGTTGAATCGAAGAGTCCTTCGAATACCAAAGTCCCCGATTAATGGTTCCTTTAAGATACCGAAAGATTCGTTTCACAGTAACCAAGTGTAACTCAGTAGGTCGAGTTTGATACCGAGCACACATACATATGGCAAACTGAAGATCAGGTCGACTAGCTGTGATATACATAAGGGTACCGATCATTCCACGATAAAGTGTCGGATCAACGACAACTCCATGTGGATCTCCATCAAGCTTAGTTCGTTCCACCATAGGAGTATCCACGGGGTCACAAGATTCCATCTTATATTTCTTAAGCGATTCAAGGGCATACTTGGATTGATTGATAAAGATGCCTCTGGGACTCTGAGATAACTGAAGTCCTAAGAAGAATGATACCTTGCCCATCATTGACATCTTAAACTTGGAAGACATGAGTGTCCCGAACTCATCGGATAAGGTTTGGGTCGAGGCTGCAAATATAATATCATCAACATATATTTGTACCATAATCATATCTTTACCTCGTTTCTGAAAGAACAGCGTGGGATCCACCTTGCCTTTAGCGAAGCCTTGTGTAATGAGGAATTGTGATAATAGATCATACCATGCGCGTGGAGCTTGCTTCAACCCATAGAGAGCCTTCTTAAGCTTGTACACATGATTAGGATATTTAGGATTCACAAAACCATCCGGCTGTTGAACATAGACCTCTTCCTTGATTTCACCATTCAGAAATGTCGTCTTCACATCCATCTGATAGACGATCATATTCATGTGGGCTGCATAAGCGAGGAATAGTCTAATAGCTTCCAAACGGGCAACAGATGCAAAGGATTCCATAAAGTCGATGCCCAATAATTGCTTGTATCCACGAGCTACTAGTCGAGCTTTATTCTTCAATATTCCGCCTAACTCATCAAGTTTCACCTTGTAAACCCATTTCATAGTGAGTAACTGCACCTGATCTTGGCATGGGACAAGTTCCCATACTTCAAGACGTATAAATTCATTAAGTTCTTCTTGCATAGCTTCTATCCAACAGGATTGAGTAAAATCTTCTTGCCATGTTTTAGGTTCAACTTCAGTGAGAAAAGCATCAAAATGACAAAACATTGCATTTTCTTGCAACTGACTTCGTGTAGATACCAGACGATTAGGGTCACCAATAATAGAATCTATAGGATGATCCTTTGTCCTCTTGCTGTCATGTTCACGAATCCGTGGATTAGAGTAAACTGTAGTAGGAGCTTCTTCTGAGGTGGACGACCCGGCTTGATTAGGGTCGGGAATAGGTACACCAAAGAATGGAAGTTCACGCGTTTGAGCGAATTCCAAATCGTGATCATCATCATCCTCTTCATCATCAATAGGCATCACATGGGTAGTTGAAACATGTGTTGTTTGAGAATTACTCATTGAAGGTATATCTTGACCAATTGTAGGTGCAAATGTGTCTGATTGTGCTTCGGTTGCTGGAGCGACAACTTCGGTTACCGGAGCTATTACCTCAGGTTCTGGAGCAACAATACTTGGAGGAGTAAAGAATTCATCAAAGAACGGTTGAAACAACGTATCCCATTCAGTCCTAGAAGGTGGTGTAAATGATGATGAAGTAGGGTTGTTTGGGAAAAGACCAGAACTAATGTTATTGGGTCCCATTTCATGAAGTGCGGGTTCAGAGCTGCTTTGCTTAGAAGCCATTGCTGTCAGCTCATCAAAATCAACATTCATATTTTCGAGGATCTTGCGAGACTTACGGTTGTAGATTCGGTATGCCTTCTTTGCGGGTGCGTAACCAATGAAAATACCAATATCAGCCTTTGGTTGAAGTTTCCCAAATTGTCACCATCATTATTTGGATAGCAAAGAGAACCAAATACATGAAGATATGACAAATCTGGTACTTTTCCATAGAAAAGCTCATAAGGTGTTTTACCATGGCGTTTACGAATTAGTGACCGGTTTTGGGTGTACACTGCTGTAGATACTTCTTCTGCCCATAAAAACAATGGAGCCTTTGCGTAAATTAACATCGTTCGAGCAGCTTCCATAAGTGTGCGATTTCGCCTTTCAACGACACCGTTCTGTTGAGGAGTGCGTGCAACGGATGTTTCATGAGATATGCCAACTTCTTCATAATAATCACGCAAGATTTGATTCACAAATTCGGTTCCATTATTTGTACGAATGTGTCAGACAGTAGTGTTGAGACGCACTTGAATCATCTTGAGAAATACTATGATGAATTTCGGTGCCTCATTTTTTGTTGTAAGAAATTTCACCCATGTAAACCGAGAGTAATCATCCACAATAACGAGGATGTAACTTTTACCACTAAGACTTTCAACACGCATTGGCCCACAAAGATCCATATGCAACAGATAAAGTTTCTCTTGGTTGGTGTCTTTAGTCTTGGGTTTGTATGATTTCTTAGTGCTTTTCCCCATTGTACACGCGAAACACAAATGATCCTTGTGGAATGAAAGTTTAGGAAGACCACGAACAAGTTCGTTTTTTGCCAAATGATTAATAGCGTCAAAGTTAAGATGAGATAACCGTCGATGCCATAACAATGACTTAGTCTTCGATGCTTTGGAGAGCAGACTTACGGGAGAAGCGGCCATCATGTCTTGTAGAGACAAAGTATACAAATTATTCCCTCGAGTAGCTTTCAATAAATCAACCCCTTCCAAATTACGAATGAAGCAGGTATGCTCTCGAAAAGCAACTTCTAGGTTTGCATCACAAAATTGTCCCACAGAAAATAAGTTGTGACCGAGACCTTCCACATAATACACTCTTGAAATAATAACCTTTCCAATATGATATTCACCATAACCCATTATCTTTGCAATATGATCATTTCCAAATTTAACCGTACCAAGAAACTTGCTGACGAAATTTCGGAGCTGAGAGCGATCTCCGGTCATATGCTTGGAGCAACCAGAGTCCAAATACCAGGGAACAATTTGGACCACCTGTTTTCAATAACAACAGTAGACAATGCATTGGAAACTATTAGTTCCTGAGTGTTAGAAGATACAGATATAAGATTGTCAGAAGTGCTAACATTTGTGTGACCCTTAGATTTCCTACGCTTTCTAATGTGAGTTTTAGCACTAACAGGTTTTATTGTTCCAACTTTCTTAGGTTTTGGAGTATTAGCGGGCACTATAGTGGGAGTAGACCTATTTAAAGGGCACTTGGTTCCTTCAGTAGTGTCAGTGTTCCTAGTTAAAGTACACGTTTGTGTTTTGGTAGCCTTGGTACTCCTAGTTAAAGGGCACGCTTTCTTTGCTGTAGTGGGAGTGATCCTAGTTAAAGGGCACGCATTTCCTACTATAGTGAAAGTTCTACCAGTGGGGCGCCACAACCAACCAACTTGGGTTAACACTTTCCCAGTCGGTTTCCATTCTAATCCATTTTTCTGGGCATTCATCTCATTCACATGGTCAATAAGGCAAGAATCATGACGACTATAAAACATACATTCATTGCAATTCCAACATTTCAAATTAGAATTCACAGTAGGCTTAGAACACTACACAACCACAGAGCCTTTAGGTTTAGCTACATGATTCTTTTTATTCAAAACAAAAATAACATTCCTAGGATGGGCTTCTACTCTCTTCTTCACTTGACTACTAGATGGGGGCAAGATCCTATCATTATTCTTTTTTCTTTTAAGCTTAGATGTTTGAGCCTTAGTAGTGGTGTTTACTCCTGTAGAAGGCAACACGGGAATATTAGAAGCTGGTTTTGATTCCGCCTTATCTTTAGTGACCAAAGTTTGAGATGGTTTAGTCCTAGGGCCCTTATTAAATGGTGTGACGGCTATAAGGTTCCTTTTGATTGCACTAGAGGACGATGCTGAGATAGTGGCTGCGTTATCCATAACATTCTTACCTTTTAGATTAAGAAGTGTTTCCTTTAACTCAGCCAAGACCAGATTCTTATCACAAATTTGTTCCCTCAAATCAGATATTTCCACCGACTTTCGATTCAATTGTTCAATCAATGACTGATTATGTGCAGTGGTATCAACACATGCGGGCTTTACTGAATCGAAGAGTCGTGTATCTTTATGTTTTAAGTTATCAACTTCGGACAAAATCTTGGAAACTCGATTATCTAGATCAAGTTTAAAATTCTCAGCGGCCTCAAGTACGTTCACACAGTTAAGCTCCTTAGATCTCTCTTTTTCTATCGGCAAATATTTAGCAACTTTGTCACTTGGCTGACGTTGTTTTGATTGTAAATTCAATCAAAAATTCTTTTCAAAGTTTGCATCATCTATATTAACACCTTCGAATGACGTTTCAAATATTTCTTGAATAAATTGTTGCTTGCATTCAAGTGAAATACAATGTGTTTGAATCTCATCAAAACGTTTAGAAAGCAAAGAATATGAATCTTGAAGCTTTAAAAATTCAGCGTCAGATTCGTGACAAGTACTATCTACCACGTTATCCACAGATTCAATATTATGCGCAATAGAATCATTATCAACACTTTTATTCACACAGACGGAGACTATATCATGAGACATCACTTGCTTCAGAAGCTGATCATTCTGGCGTTGAACCCGTTCTATTTCAAGTAAACTGTTTTCATAAGCATCATCCATTTCATTGATTACACGTCTAACTTCTTCTATTTCCAAAAGCGAATCTTGATCAAGATTACTAAGATAAGCTTTAACATTCTTTACAAACGGAACAATTTTGTCTCGAAACGCAGCTCTAGTGTTCTCAAAATTCCATTCACCTTCCGTTATGGCCGAAGCCGTCGTATGTTCCAAAATGACCTTGTCAAAATCGGCTAAGTGTTGGTGTACCGCATTTAAGTTAACGGACGCCTTACTTACCGGTGGAATTAACTTCGTTAAATCCGTTTTGACAAGTGTAGGAGACGTACTAGGAGGGTTTTCATTTGACAAACCTTGGGGCACAAGAACTGTCAATTCAGCTAATTCCTTTTGTAAGCGAATGCGGGTCTTTTTAGACAATTGATCTTTGTTATACTGATCATAATTAATCGTATGGAATTTTTAAAGCATTTTAGAACGAGTTTCTTCCACAAGTGACTGTGTCTCCTTAGTACTACGAACAAAAGGTGCTTCTTTCGATTTGCCAATTAGGGTCATATCATAAAGACACGGAATATATTCCTGAGCTTGTTTTGCATAACCGGGATTAGGTGGTAAATCTTGAAGACGCTTAAGTTCGAGTTCTTTAAACGATTTAGTTAAAAGATGAACCTTTTCTGTGGAAGCGTATTGTTTTAAAAGCTGTTGTTCTTTGAATTTAAGAAGTTTGGTAGTATTAATTTCCGATTCAAACTTTTTAGACTCGAGAGTTTCGAAATCCATTTTAAGTTTCTAGAAACATTGACAACCGACTCTTTTTCTTTTAATTCATTGGAAAGATTAGCTTTTAATGATTTTATTTCTTTCAAGTGTTCAATCTTTTCAAAACGAAATTAGTCAAATTCAGAACATGTTATTTTCTCTGCTTGAGGGACCATTTCAAAAGTTTTGACCTTTTCTTTATGCAACGCAAGCTCAGCAGTTAGGGTGGAATTCGTATCTACGGATTGTCTGAGGGCCATATGCATTTGATCAATAATATGTTTAGGCACCATGACCAAATCATGTTGAGCATAAGATTCCATACCCGTCGTAGCATTTGGTTGAGGTTCACTCAAATGTGTAGGGATACCACATCATTTGAGTTACTAGTTCCCGAATGTTGTTCAAGGTTGTCATTTTCATGCCCAACTTGATGTTGGTTATCATCAATATTATTAGATGTGGTTGGTACCTTACTGACGACATCAGAACCGTAGTGAGAGAGATTAGCAACGAGAACAGCTTGGGCAGAGTGAATATCATCACAATCCGAATCATATGCGTCAAGATCATCTACTTGATAAGCTGCATTAGAAGTGGAAACGATTGCAATGCCTTCATTGTTTGCTGCCCCTGGGTCTGCAAGAAATGCTTACTCCTCTGAATCTAAGATCTTTCCCTTAGACTGAGCATCGACCAAATACATCTTCTCACGAAACCATGCTTCATCCCTTCTCCTTTTCGGCTGAGTGCACTGCCTAGCCATATGACCTTGTCCTCGAAAATTGTAGCAAGTCATAACCTTTTGAGGACCAATGGGACTTCCATTTCCATTAGCTTGTGAATTCACAGCTTGAGCATTCACCGTCCTTGTAGGAGGTCCATATGAATTTTGCCTTCCCTGAATAGGTTGAACTGTTACTTGACCATCTTGAACAGTAGCTTGTTGTCGAGGATTTGAGGAGGTGCGGAGCTGATTGTTTGTTGGTGGAAATCCTCTAGTTGCAACAAGTTTTGACAAGTAGGCAATGAGATGGTTTAGAACATCAGTTGGCGTATCATTTGGAGTAAAGACCGGTGCTTGGATTGGTGGAAGTTCATTAGAGTAGAAAGCTTGTGTTGGTTGTGCTTCTATTGGAAAATATCCTTGCTGAGGAGTATAGCCCATTGGAGAAGTGTTGGCTTGTGATGGTGATGTCTGATATGGTGGTTGCTGTGGAAAAGATTGTTGATGAACACTTTGTTGAAATGCTTGTTGTGGCATCATTGGTGGTTGATAAGATGGTTGCTGATAGGTGATAACTCGTTTTTACTCAGGTTAAAAATTATCGTTGTACCAAACTAATCGAATTGATCTAGGTTCTCTATGTGACTCAGTTTTATTTTGGTGAAACAAATATTTTTAGTTGATTTTAAATTTAAATGTGCAAAACAATTAAAGTAAATGTCGTTGAAAGTAAAGTGGCGTTAAAGTAAAGTGCGTGAAAATAAATCTAACTCTAATTTAAAAGAAATGTGCGATATTTAAAAGCTTTTTGAAAAGTAAATTAATTTAAATGACTAAAAATAAAAGCGTGACGGAAATTAAAGTTAGACAAGTGTTAAAAACATGAGCTAAAAAATTAAACAAGACAAAATGTGGAAAATAACCTCCAATCGGAATATATTCCGATCACACCTTGATCGGAATATCAAACCAAACCTGTCGGAATGTCAAGGTCGACCAATCGGAATATGTCACTTACTCCAATCGGAATAACCCACGACCCTCAGATCGGAATGATGACACCTACCTGATCGGAATATGGATAGGACCTTGGTCGGAATGCTGTTAGGAAAACCAATCGGAATATCTGTCACCTTACATGATCGGAATATCCAAACTTGCACCTCAATCGGAATACCAAGATGCCTCCAATCGAAATATAGAAACCCTTATCCGATCACTCCAATCGGAATATATAAACCCCTTTCCGATTTGTCAGATCGGAATACGAGGGAAAAAGTACAAAATAAGCTATAACAATAAGCTATAATCCTAAATAAGCTCTAGACGAAATCCAAAGGTAAACGTGTAAAAATAAGCTACGAAACTGAAAGTTAAAAACTTTTAAGACACGAAAAAGATAAACTTTAAGAAAAACAACTTTTTATATAAAAATAACTTTTGTAAAAACTATATAAACTTGAAAATAAATCAAATAAGCTATGAAAATAAGAGATTTAAAACAATCAAAAGCATAAAAATGAGATCTTTAAACAAGTTAACAAGATAAAAAGCATATAAACCAAAGATTAAGCAAGAAAGAAAGGTAGAATGAGAAATTTAAAACAAGAAAATTAAAGAACACTTACTTGAAATTAAAAGGTATTTAAGGTGCAAAACATGTATTTAAATGACAAGTAATTAAAGGTGCATAAAATAAAGGTGGAAGAACTAGTTTGTCAATCTAGCCAACAAGAGTAACTGAATGAATAAGAGGGGTATTTATAGGTGATTAGGGGAGTGGTTAGAGGAAGCTTCCTCCCCTCCTTCCTTTCTTCTTAATTGCGCATTAAGTCCTTCCTTCTTAATCTTTTTGTTAATCTTGGAATGTGATGACTTTTGGCTCGGGATTTCTTTGGACTCGTCTTTTAATTCTTCGATAAATAAGACTTGAGTTCCTCATCTTTAAGTAAACCTCCGTCTTTCGACTTTTTCTTCGATAAATCTTCAGAATTGGTCTTGGACTTCCGTTCTTTTTGCACTCTTGACTTCTTGACTTCGTCTTTCGTCTTTTTCTTCAATAAAAGTCCGTAAATGCCCGTGAATTCCCGTGTTTTCTCCACTTTTCACCTTTTCGTCCTAAATCACAACAAAAACACAAACCACACATAATTCTGACATAAAAGACATAAAAGACATAAAATACACGTTTTGGTCCGGTTATTATTGTAATTAAGTGGTAGAAAAGATGTGTGTTTTCACACATATCAAATCCCCTACACTTGACCATTGCAATGTCCTCATGCAATGCATTAGTTACAAAGCACGTTTACATTTTTCATCATAATTAATTCATGTTGGCCTTTATTAAAGAGATAGAAAATTACAAAAATTTAAAGCAAAAAAATTAAAAAGCATACCTTGGGTTTTGGAAATGTCATGAATAATCATCATCCTCAACTTTTCACTTTTTCTAAACCAAGCTTAAAAACGAGATCATTGTTATTATAAGTTAGTAAACTAACACGAACTCATGTGGGCTAATTATTCACTTAGACTCCCTTATTCCTAGGGGTATCTCTTATATTTTATTATTGTCTTGAATGATCACGAGGATGCATTGTTTGACTTATTTCGATAGTTATTTAGTCTGAAAATAAAGTGAACGATTTAATCAATAGTTAGCGAAAGGACCAAATCTTTTAAAACTGCTTCTCGGTACCTCATAAAGTTCATATCTTGGCATAACTCGCTTCGCGATTTGAGACCTTTCTCGGACCGATATTTGGCAGCGACTTCGTACTTCAAATCTTGAGAGACGTTCACGAAATGATAGTCTTCTCTTCATAATTGGAATTTCTTCACTTGAAATTTTTGAGAGATTCATACTTGGACCACGACTTCTTCATTTTTCTCCAATCTTTATTTTGGAATTTGATATACAACGATCCGCCTCCTTTTATGACTTGGATCTATTTATCCTCATACCTTGTTAGGGTCTTTTCGGATACACTTCTCCATGACTTTTGGGGAGTATTTGCTTTTCGTCGTGTGTCTCGATCCTTCATATTGATTTTCAATAAATGATTCTTTACATCACTTTGGATCTTTAGCAACAAAACATAGCCCTCATGCCTTGTTAGGGCCTTTTCGGACTCGCCAATCTTCGCGTCCCACTTCAATAAGTTATGCCTTGGCTATGAACTCTAATCCATACCGAGCAACTTTTAAACGATCTGGGGCTAGAAGCTAAGTAACTTTTCAAATCGTACAACCTTATTTATTAGCAGATAAATTATTAAGCAAGCGATGGGGGAATAGGCTCATAATTAACTCACATAAATTCACGAAAGAATACCGGACTTATAATTGGCTCTATCATCTCTCGTTCTCCACAGTTTAAAATCTCAAGTAATGAGACTCGTGAATGCTTAGCCTATTAAATCAAAGTTTTGGGTTTTCGAGTCGCCTATAGGATCTTGCAAATTCTTAGACTTTTTCATGTTTAGAAATCGCATTTTAAAGTTCCCTTGATAAATGACTCTCTAGGATCAGTTATAGGAACTTGCGAAAAGTTCTTGTTCTTAACCCGTGAGAGTTAAGACTTTCGCGTTTTATAGCTCCCTATATAAAAGCCTAGCAAAACTTGACTTAAACACGTTAAGGATACTAGCTAGAGTAGACTCGGGTTGAGTCAAAAGATTCACAACGTTTGAAAATTAAAACCACTTTATTAAACATTTATTCTAGCAAGGAAAGAAAATAACTATACAAAGGGATAAACTAATAGGCCAAAATAGATCAAAAATTTTGAAAAATGTCGAAAAATTGATTTTCCGGTTAAAATGAGGACAAATACAAGGAAAAGACCACTTAACTTCGATAGAAGTCCCCCCTACACTTAAGATAAACATTGTCCTCAATGTTTAAGCATGTGGGAGTAAACTCCCCTACACTTAGGACATTGTGCACGTTGTTTAAATCTTGCTAAGGAAAGGACAACTAACGAGATTCCTATTTTAATATTGAGAAAATATAAAATAGTGAATCGAAAAGAGTTTAGGATAGAACCGGGATAATGGGGCACGGAATGACGGGTCGTCAAAAATCATCAAAAGTGGATCATTGAAACTCGAATCCCTGAGTAAGAAGTGAGGAGAGGAGAGCAAACCAACGGGTCTCCCCTACACTTAAGATAAAGAAAGCGAAAAGATAGATGCATGGGTTGCCTCCCAAGAAGCGCTTTATTTTTGTTAACCGAGTCGTTAGCCTGACTCGACCTTGATCATCAACGGAAGAAGCATGAAACATATCCACCAGGATCAAAGACATAGTTTTCATCTAGCAAATAGCATAGGCTTAAGGCGAATAAGGCAAGCCAAAGAAGAGTAGGCAAGGTTCCCTTAAGCAGCAATGGAGCACGGTGGAAGCAAGGTTGAAGTGGTGCAAGCAGATTTCCATAAGTTCCAAAGATATTTCCTTTTATTTCATCAGGTGGATACTGAGATGGCTACAGAATTTCAATACCAGGGTCGAACACCTTTTCCTTTAGGGGAAAATAGCACTCAGGCTCAGCCGAGTGTGAAGAAGATCCGCAAAGAAGCACAACCTCGTCCTCAGAAGGGGGACAAAGAGGTGTCAAATCATATGTGCAACGGATTTTGGTGTCGACCGGTTTCTTCTCCTTTGACAAAATTTTCTTCAAATCCAAAGTAGGATCAAGACGATAATCTTCAAAGTCCAAAGGAGGTGCATCACTCTCATGAGGGAAGTAAATGTTGAGAAATTCAGAGAAATCTTCCTCAAATGAGTAATCGTCCAAAGTAGGATCGAGTGATGGCGGAGGATCTTCATCGTGTGAAGAATCGCTCGAAAGACTATCGACCTCATCAAAATCATCATATGTGGGCAGCTCGGGATACTCAGAAGTACAATCATCAAAATCATCCGAATCTGAGCTAGAATCATCATCATCATAAGCATCAAAGACCGGTGGAGAATCATAAATGGGAGAAGCTTCAAAAGTAGGGATAGAAGCATCCACATCATCATGAAAAAGTGGATTATCGATGCAAGAGTCGAATAGAGGATTGTCGTAGACGGTAAAGTCATCGAGCACATTAATCATATTCACTGATTCTCGGCCTCCAAAAGTTGTACTAGTAAGCTTTCCCATTTTGAAAACTTGTGCATCATCCCCGACTCTTAAGATTAACTCACCTTCGGCAACATCTACTAAAGCTCGTCCGGTTCTCAAGAATGGCCGACCAAGTATTAAAGGAATACGAGGGTCCATTTCATAATCAACTACGACAAAATCGACCGGGAAAGTAAATGCGCCAACTTTAATGAACACGTCTTCGGCTATACCAACGGGGTAAGCGAGAGTGCGATTTGCAAGTTCAAGAGTCATCTTTGTTGGAGTGAGGTCGGGCAATGATAGTGTTTTCCAAACACTCAAAGGCATCAAATTAATACTAGCCCCGAGATCGGCAAGGGCAGTAAATTCTTCAGTTTTGTTGAACACGCAAGGCAACACAAAACGACCGGGATCTCCAAGCTTTTCCGGCAGTTCTTTAAGAATAACTGCAGAGCATTTTTCATTTAATCGTGTGTTGGCGAGTTCAATCAGCTTCTCCTTCTTGTTAAGCAATTCCCTAAATGCTTTAACAAATTTGGGCATGTGGACAAGTGCTTCAAGAAAACTAATGTTGAAGTTCATTTGAGAAATCATATTCACATAGCGTGACACTTCGGAGTCCTCCTTGGTTAGCATTTTGGTCTTGCCTAAACGAGAGGGATAAGGGATATTGGGTTTAGGTGGGGAAGGTGCAGTAGGAGTAGGGATAAATAGTGGTGGAGGAGGTGTAGATGATGGGGGTGGGGTTGGTGGTCCGACGATGGTAACTCCACTACGGGTAGTAATAGCACTCACATATGCTCGCGGATTGGTGACGGTGTTTGAAGGTAGAGAACTCGAAGTAGAAGGTTGAGCTGCGGGCAAGAAACTAGCAATCATATTCTTCAAATCATTGGTTTGATTGCTGAAGGAGGATTGAATATTATCTCGAAGCTCGGATCTTATCTCATTTCCTTGCTTGGTAATATCTCCTTTAAGATTGATAATTTGGCTCTGCAAATTCTTGATTTGCTCACCTTGGGTTCTCATTATGGCCTCAACATCGGAGTTAATGGGTGGGTGGTAGATAGGGATTAGAAGCTCTAGGTGGGATTTGGTTGCTTCTAGTGTAGTTGTTGGCGGGGTTTTGGTTTTGAGGAGAAAAACCGGGTGAAAGGTAGTTGTTGGACCGGTAGCTCAACAAATTTCTATCCCCTTGAGGTCGAGCTTGGTAATTTTCCGGTGAATAATTACCATAAGCTGCATACACATTTTCCGGATTTCCTTGTGTCGAAGGACAATCGGTGTATGAGTGAGGACCGCCGCATGTTTCACAAGGAGTAGCAACAGCTTTAACTTGTTGTTGTTGTTGGTTTGAAGCCAAGAGTTGCATACTTCTGCTCATTTCAGTCAGCACACGGGTGAGTTCGGTCATATCAGGGTTTGCTAAGGTGGAGGAAACATTGACTCTCGGGTTGTTCCTTGAAGAAGCAGAGGAATCCCAGTTTTTGTGGTGAGTAGTCATGTTCTCAATAAGCTCTCTACACTCCTCGGGTCTCCTTTTCATGAATGTGCCACCGGCGGCTGCATTAATCGTATCACGATCTCGAAAAGTCAAACCGTTGTAGAAAGTATCTATTAAGGTCACAGGGAGCATGTTGTGGTTTGGACATCTATCGATCAAGACATTATATCTCTCCCAAGCGTCAAAAAGAGATTCATCAGGGTCTTGCATGAAACCGCTGATCTGATTGTGAAGGCTTGTGACCATGGATGGTGGAAAGTAGCGCGACAAAAAGCGTTGAGTCATATCATCCCAAGTGTGAATAGAATTCTTCGGGAGACGATCAAACCATTTCTCGGCATGATGTAATAAAGTATGTGGAAAGAGTTTTAGGCGAAGTTCATCCATTGTGGCACCAGCCAACTTCATGCTTTGGGTGATTGTAATGAACTTGTCGAGGTGTTTGTTGGCATCATCATCAGGCAATCCACGGAATGGGTTTGTTTGCACTTGCTGAATCATGTGGTGCTTCAACGAAAACTCAGGAGCGTTGATTTGCATTGGCGCAATCCGTCCTCCGCGTCCAAACATGGTAGGTTGACAAAGTTCCTCCATGGTACGAAGATCGGGTTGTGGAAGAGCATTGTTGTTATTATTAGGGTGCGGTGGATTATTGTTGTTAACACCTGACATAACTAAATCTTCTTGAGGCTCGGGCTCTTGATAATTAGAAGATCTAGTACGCATGCACCTACAAAGACAAAAGAAAAAGAAACCAAACACAAAGACAATATATATACACAAGGAAGATAAAATCTTTTTGGATTTTTTAAATTTATAATTTTTATGTATTTTGATCAATTTTTTATTTTTTATGGTTATTTGAATTTTTTATGCAAGAAAAGTAACGCTCACAAGTGAACGGATCCCAAAAAGCAACGTGTCTCTCACAGAAAACCGTCAATCTTAACGAAAAGAGCCGGCAGCGACGCCATTTGATAACTCATTTTTACTCAGGTTAAAAATTATCGTTGTACCAATCTAATCGAATTGATCTAGGTTCTCTATGTGACTCAGTTTTATTTTGGTGAAACAAATATTTTTAGTTGATTTTAAATTTAAATGTGCAAAACAATTAAAGTAAATGTCGTTGAAAGTAAAGTGGCGTTAAAGTAAAGTGCGTGAAAATAAATCTAACTCTAATTTAAAAGAAATGTGCGATATTTAAAAGCTTTTTGAAAAGTAAATTAATTTAAATGACTAAAATAAAAGCGTGACGGAAATTAAAGTTAGACAAGTGTTAAAAACATGAGCTAAAAAATTAAACAAGACAAAATGTGAAAATAACCTCCAATCGGAATATATTCCGATCACACCTTGATCGGAATATCAAACCAAACCTGTCGGAATGTCAAGGTCGACCAATCGGAATATGTCACTTACTCCAATCGGAATAACCCACGACCCTCAGATCGGAATGATGAAACCTACCTGATCGGAATATGGATAGGACCTTGGTCGGAATGCTGTTCGGAACACCAATCGGAATATCTGTCACCTTACATGATCGGAATATCCAAACTTGCACCTCAATCGGAATACCAAGATGCCTCCAATCGGAATATAGAAACCCTTATCCGATCACTCCAATCGGAATATATAAACCCCTTTCCGATTTATCAGATCGGAATACGAGGGAAAAAGTACAAAATAAGCTATAACAATAAGCTATAATCCTAAATAAGCTCTAGACGAAATCCAAAGGTAAAACGTGTAAAAATAAGCTACGAAACTGAAAGTTAAAAACTTTTAAGACACGAAAAGATAAACTTTAAGAAAAACAACTTTTTATATAAAAATAACTTTTGTAAAAACTATATAAACTTGAAAATAAATCAAATAAGCTATGAAAATAGGAGATTTAAAACAATCAAAAGCATAAAAATGAGATCTTTAAACAAGTTAACAAGATAAAAAGCATATAAATCAAAGATTAAGCAAGAAAGAAAGGTAGAATGAGAAATTTAAAACAAGAAAATTAAAGAACACTTACTTGAAATTAAAAGGTATTTAAGGTGCAAAACATGTATTTAAATGACAAGTAATTAAAGGTGCATAAAATAAAGGTGGAAGAACTAGTTTGTCAATCTAGCCAACAAGAGTAAATGAATGAATAAGAGGGGTATTTATAGGTGATTAGGGGAGTGGTTAGAGGAAGCTTCCTCCCCTCCTTCCTTTCTTCTTAATTGCGCATTAAGTCCTTCCTTCTTAATCTTTTTGTTAATCTTGGAATGTGATGACTTTTGGCTCGGGATTTCTTTGGACTCGTCTTTTAATTCTTCGATAAATAAGACTTAAGTTCCTCGTCTTTAAGTAAACCTCTTTCTTTCGACTTTTTCTTCGATAAATCTTCAGAATTGGTCTTGGACTTCCGTTCTTTTTACACTCTTGACTTCTTGACTTCGTCTTTCGTCTTTTTCTTCAATAAAAGTCCGTAAATGCCCGTGAATTCCCGTGTTTTCTCCACTTTTCACCTTTTCGTCCTAAATCACAACAAAAACACAAACCACACATAATTCTGACATAAAAGACATAAAATACACGTTTTGGTCCGGTTATTATTGTAATTAAGTGGTAGAAAAGATGTGTGTTTTCACACATATCAATAGGTGTGTTGTGGTGGTTGCTGCAAGTATGATGGTTGTTGATAAGTATAAGCCATGTTTTGTTGAGAAGCATACATTGCAAGTGGATCATGAACTTGAGGTGTAGACAACCGAGCCTCGATCACATGGCACTCGTGTTGTTGAAGAAAAGCTTGAAGTTGATCCACATTGGTGTCATGCAAGTCCTTAGCCAATTTAACATCCGTCACGTATTTTTTCCATTCTGAAGGAAGAGTGTTCAAATACTTGGTGTTCAATTGAAAGGTAGGAATTGCCATGCCATAGATATTGAGCTCATTCAACAATAGGGTAAATCTCAGATAGTAATCATTGAGAGTCTCCCCTGGCACATAGGCAAACTTATCAAAAGTATCATAAAGCTTACACTCTCGTTCTTGTTTAGTTAACGAGGTGCCTTGCATGAGAACACGAATTCTATCCCATAACTCCTTGGAAACTTTATGTTTGCTGACGAGTTTGTAGACATCTGGAGGAAGGGCTTGGAGAATGATATTTATAGCTTGTTTATCACACTTGTCTTCTATCTTAGCATCTCCAGTTAGTTCACCTGTAGTGCGAGGACGAGTAACAACACCTTCCGTCACAGTACCATATACCAATGGTCCATTGAGCACCGATGCCCAAATTAGATGTCCATTCTCCTTGTTCAACATATAAGGTTCCATTCGGGAAGCCCATTCCTCATACATAGTCTTCACCAACATTGGTGGACGATTATCCGTACCCAAGAGGATGGACTTATCCGTACGAGATGTGTACTCTATTTCAATTTCAATAAGTTAAGATTTACAAATACTGATCGAACAATGAGAGAAAGTAAATGTCTTTGTTGTTGTGAGTTTAAGGAATAATTTTGGATTGTCGGAATGTTGATCGGAAAGCTGTCGGAATAAGCCTATCGGAATACCCTTGATCGGAATGTCCTATCGGAATACTCTTGTCGGAATGTACCAAATTGGAATGTACCAAATCGGAATGTACCAAATCGGAAAGTACCAAATGGGAATTTCCCTTATCGGAATGTACCAAATCGGAATACCAAATCGGAATGTACCATATAGGAATGCACCAAATCGGAATACCAAATGGGAATGTCCCTTATAGGAATGCACCAAATCGGAATACCAAATCGGAATGTCCCTTATAGGAATGCAATCGGAATCCCTAAACCCTATTCCGATGACACTGATCGGAATAACTATAAACCCTTTTCAGATGACTCTGATCGGAATATATCCCACTTTTCTCGGACAAAACTCAACTAATTCGAGATTTTAAGCCAAAAAATGATCAAAACACAAAAAAAATTTGTGTTTTTAGCCAAAGTAAATATACCAAATCTCTACCACAACTATGTAGAAGATTTGTATCAAGAAAAAACCATAAAAAACACAAAAAAAAATTGGTTCGTGTGAAATGGATCAAAATAGGCGTATGAATCAAGTACACAAACACATAAAAATTACAATCATCCCATGGCTCCTGATACCATTTGTAGGATATGTAAATCTTGCTTATGTTTTAGAGAGAAAGATATAGAGAGATGGTGGAATTCACACATTTCTAGAGAGAGAAACTAATGAGAACTATGTGTAAAAATATGAAAACCACTACCCTCTCCATCAAAGGAGAGGGTTTATATACCCAAGCCCTTGTCATGGGCTTGGGCTTACATTTGGGTCGACCTACACATGTTGTAGGCTAGGCTTGGCCTTGTTTGTTAAATAAAGATAAGTAACTAAACTACGAGCTATTACATGGACTATTTTTGGAGTGATCGATCCTTCTTAATACGTAAAACGTATTTCCAAAAGAGTTAGTTAAGGCCGTCTGTTAGAGTGAAAGTTTTAGATTATAATTTTTGTTAGAAACTGGACATGTATATATATATATATATATATATATATATATATATATATATATATATATATATATATATATATATATATATATATATATATATATATATATATATATATATATATATATATATATATATATATATATATATATATATATATATGTTAGGACCATTGTAATAGTTAAATGTAATAGGTAGACTAGGAGGTATGTAGTTCCTCCTGGTCCTAGTAGTATTAGGAGCAAGTCGTGCTCCTGGTCCTGGACAAAGTCAAACTTTATTATTTGTTTATTATTCTGTTAGGATATGCATGAGATATGTTAGGAAAGGATATGCATATCAGTTTTACACGTTTTGTTTAATGTTGTATTAGGGTTTCCTTGTAGTATAAAATGAACCTTAGGCAGAAGGGTTAGACACCTTCACCAAACGTAGTTCTAGTTATTATTAATATTAGAAATCCTTAGAAAGGATCAAGTCTTTATCGTTATTCTGTTCTTCTTTATTATATTTGTATTCTACATTCATATTGTGTATAGAGTCTCTCTATGGATTGACTTGTGATTACAGAAGTCATTCACCGTTCCTGACAGGCTGCAAGATCTACATCTAGTAGACCCAACAAGTGGTATCAGAGCCTGGGAGGGTCTCAATACAAGAAGAATTAAGTTTTCTTATTACTGACAATTTTGTTTTATCATGTCTGCCTCAACTTCTACTCAGACAGGAGAAGACAGCACTCCTAAAATTGTGCAACCTCAGCAGATCGTTGCTACGGTTTCCAACACGAATGGTAAATTCCCTCTTCTGAAAAAGGATGAATATGATAGCTGGGCAATGAAGATGGAATGGTGGATCACCAATACTGATCAAGATCTTTGGAAGATTATTCTGAATGGCAACAGCAGGAAGCTAACTGGAAGAAACAAGAATGGTAATATTACTCTTCTTGACCCTAAATCTCATGAAGAAATCATAGCTATTCAGAAGGAGGTCAAAGCAAAAACGATTTTGCTCCAATCTCTTCCTGAAGATCACATGGCTGACTTCTACCATTTGGATGATGCCAGAGAGATCTGGAATGGTATAAAAGCAAGGTTTGGTGGGAATGAGGAGTCAAAGAAAATGCGAAGATCCATGCTGAGAGATGAATTCACATAATTCAAAATCTCATAAACTGAAGGTTTACATCAAGGGTATGACAGGTTTCAGAAGATATTGAGCCAATTGAATCAACTTCGGTCAAAGCCTGATGATGGTGATATTAATGCAAGGTTTCTTAAAGCCTTACCCTACTCACGGAATCAGGTGGTGATCTCTCTCAAAGCCAAAGGTGGGCTTGACTATCTCAACTTTGATGATCTGTTTCATAAGCTCAGAACTTTTGAACCTCATGTGAGAGGATTTTCAAGTGACTCTTTTCCCACTCTTGCTAATTCTGCCTTTGTGAGTTCTATGGCATCCAGTCCCATGTCATATGCTAGTAGCCCAAGCAATACTGTGTCCTCTCAACATACTTTTCAGCATACTTCTGCTCCTGATCCTACTGCCAAGTCTGGTAGTATGGTAGAAGTTGTTCTCCATTCTTTTGTGGCTGATGTTGATGCTCAACAACAACTTGCTTTTGATGACTTCAAACAGGTCGATAAACTTGACCTGGATGAAATGGATCTTAAATGGCAGATGGCCATGCTCACTCTTAGGGTTCACAAGTTTGAGAAGAAAGCAGGACGGAAATTTAATTACAACCCTCGGGAGCCAGCAAGATTCGACAGAAGCAAAGTTCGATGCTATAACTGCCAGCAACAAGGTCACTTTGCAAGGGAATGCCCTAGCAAGAATGACCAGGAGAAGAGCAAGTACTCCGCTTTTAAGGTTCAGGAGATAAAAGATGACAAGAAGGCATTGGTATTTGTTGACTCTATGGTCAACTGGAATGATCATCAGGCTTCTACTCTGGAATCAGCTGAGTCCTCGACTGACGTGTTTGCAATGATTGCTGGGAATCTCTCTGATGCAGAAGAAGCAGACGAGTTTGCTCTTATGGGCATCTCACCTCAGGTACAACATTGTCCTCTTGGTTGTCATGAAAAATACTCAGAGTTGTTGTCCCAATTTAATGACGTAAATGACCAAAATGATAAGTATTTTTAGAGGTTCAAGCCTATAAGGCTTCATTAAACACATTGGAACAACAAAAGAGGTGGCTACAAGATACTCAACGAGAGTATGAGGATAAAATCCGGATACTAAGCATCGATTTAGAAAACACTACTAATATGCTTAAATATACAGAAAAAGTAAGAGATGCCAATATCAAAGAAAAACAGGAGATGGAAGAAAAATTAGCTACTACAATGTTGAGATTTGACAAATGGCAAAAGGCACCTAAAAATATTTCAAAATTAATTGATAGTAGCATGTCTGGTAGAACTAAAAGAGGCTTAGGATTTGAAAAATATATTGATTCAGAAGATGTGTTTGATTTATCTTTTTCAAGTGTCTTTGATGCCGACAAAGAGGACGAGGGTAAACCTAGTTACAATAGGTTTAAACCAGCAGCAAAAATGCATGCTGTCCCTCCTCCTCTTACTGGAACTTTTATGCCCACTTCATGGCATAATGACTTGGATGGATCACAGATGCATGAGTCCCCAAAAAGTTCAACTACTTCTAATGACTTTGTCTCTTGTACTTTCAGTGACAAAGCCAGTGACTCTGCATCTAGTGGTTCAAGTGAAGAGTCAAGACCTACAAGTTCCAAGTTGAATGATCATGCTGCTACTGGTGCTAGGAAGTGTGAAGAACAAGTTGCTGTTAAGTCTAGTGTGTCTGGTCCTGGTTTATTGAGTCCTAGGAAGAATGTTTCTCCTAGAATTGTGTGTAATAATGTTGGCAGTATGAAACAATATAATTCTAATAAAAGGTCTATTAAAACATGTTTTGTTTGTGGAAGTGCATTTCATTTAATTAAAGATTGTGATTTTTATGACACACATGCTTCTGTTAATCATGCTTTTCCTGCTCCTGGTCCACCAGGAGCTACCCCATATACTTCTAGAAGACTTAATCCTAGTGCTCAATCGTTTTCTTCTTCTAGAAGATCCTCTCCTTTAGTTTTTGATCATTGGAGACACATTGGATTACAAACCGCCAGTAATTATTTTCAAAATTTTAATCCAGTTTATCCGCATAATTTGGACCACACGTATCTTGGTTTGGGATGTTTGGGAACTGCTGTTAAGCCCTCAGCAGGTTGTTCTTGGTCAAATAATAATACCCATATGATGAATTGGCAACCAAGGAACAACGGTGGATCTCATCAATCTTCTTGGCACTCTACTAAAGATCCACAAGGCAGGCTCAAACCTGAAAAGGTTTGGGTCCCCTTAAGACACTAACTTTTTCATTTTTATTATCTTGTTGTTGTAGGTTACTCCATACCAAGATCCTAGTCTAGGTATTGTTGATAGTGGTTGCTCCAGGAGCATGACAGAAAATAAAAGTCTTCTCTCTAACTTTGTACCATTTCATGGAGGCAAGGTCTATTTTGGTGGGGGTGAAGGCAGGATCACTAGCAAAGGAACAATTAAGACGCCAAATCTAAATTTTGAGCAGGTCTACTATGTGGAAGCACTTCAGCATTTCAACTTGATATCTGTCTCTCAAATTTGTGACAAGAAGCAGTTTGTTCTCTTCACTGATACTGATGCACTTGTGCTCTCCAAAGACTTTCAGCTTCCGGATGACTCACAAGTTCTCCTCAGAATCCCTAGAAGACACAATCTCTATAGCATCAAGCTGAATGAAGTCAATCCTAGTGGTCAGCTAGCATGTCTAGTTGCTAAAGCCTCAAAAGATGAAGCCACTCAATGGCATAGAAGGATGGGGCATGTGAACTTCAAGACCATTCACAAACTTGCGAATCTGAATTTGGTCTCTGGTTTACCTCCCAAGTCGTTTAGAAGTGATATAAATTGTATTGCTTGCAGCAAAGGCAAATAGCACAAAGCATCCTTCAAGGCCATTACTGCTCTTAGTCTTATTACTGAACCATTGCAGCTACTACACATGGATTTATTTGGTCCTACTTCCATTAGGAGCATTGACCACAAACAATTCTGTCTGGTGGTAACTGATGGATATAGCAGGTTTTCGTGGGTGTTCTTCATGGCTGCCAAGAGTGAGACCTACTCAATTCTTAGAGATTTTCTTACCCTTATTGAGAACCAGTTGACCAAGAAGGTTAAAGGTATTCGTTGCGACAATGGAACCGAGTTCAAAAATAAAGACCTCATAGCACTTTGTAATGCTAAGGGCATCAAAAGAGATTATAGTGCAGCAAGGACTCCTCAACAGAATGGCGTGGCAGAAAGAAAGAACAGGACACTAATAGAAGCAGCAAGAACTATGCTTGCTGATTCCAAGCTTCCAACCATGTTCTGGACAGAAGCTGTTAATACTGCAAGTTACGTCTTGAATAGGGTTTCTATTACCAATCCTTACAAGAAGACTCCTTATGAGCTTCTAACGGGCAAAGTTCCAAATATTGCTCATTTGAAGCCTTTTGGGTGTCCAGTCACCATTCTAAATACTAGTGACTATTTGGGGAAGTTTGATGGCAAGGCAGATGAAGGATACATTGTGGGATATTCAGCTCACTCTCGGGCTTATCGTGTCTACAATCTCCAAGCCAAGCGGATCATTCAAACTATCAATCTCAGGTATTTTGAAGAGAAGTCAAACATCCAAGGCAAGGGTCCTGAATGGTATTTTGATCTTGATTATCTTAGTGATTCGTTAGGATATTTTCGCTTCAAAACTAACCATGATGCAGGCCCACAAGTGTTTGCAACTTCTAGTACTGGTGTTCCTTCTAGTCTTTCTGATTCAGATGATGAGGATGATATTTTTGTGGTTCCATCCTACTCCACCACAGTCTCTCCTACTCCTCCTAGTGATGCAACTCCATTGGATGTACCGGATTCCCAAGTAGCTCTTGACACTCTACTCAAACAACAACAAGAAGCTACTACAGCAGCTGCTCAAGGTGGTTTTGAGTTTACCTTGGATAAGCCTACTGACAAAGCTGCTCCTGGTACCCCAACTTCTGCTCCTAGTGCTAGCTTATCACCTACTGGTACTCCAACTAGTGAGTCTGCTTCCAATACTCGTTTCTCCAGTCCTTCTGATTTGGGGAACCATCAAAAGAAGTCTTCTACCAAGCTGGATGATATTCATAAACAACCAGTAGATGGGATTTTCAACACTGCTTCATATGATGCTGACTTTGTTGGTGATCTCAATAACTTGGCACCAGAAGTGGAGGCCTCTTCCAATCCAGTCTTGCAATCACACAAAGATCATCCTACCACTCAAATCATTGGAGATCCTGGTTCTATTGTCAAGACACGCAGAATGCCTCGTCTGATCATCATGCTCTTGTGAGCTATATTGAAGATCAAAAGCGTAATAATCATATGGACTTTCAACACTGTTTGTATGCTTGTTTTCTTTCACAGGTGGAACCTAGGTCAGTTTCTCATGCTCTTGAGGATCAAAGTTGGGTGGAGGCTATGCAGGAGGAAATGCAGCAATTCTTGTTTCAGAATGTTTGGGTTCTGGTTGACTTACCGGATGGAAAGACAGCAATCAATACCAAATGGATTCTCAAGAACAAGAAGGATGCACGGGGTATTGTTGTAAGGAATAAAGCAAGGCTTGTCGCACAAAGCCACACTCAAATTGAGGGCATTGACTACACTGAGTTTTTTGCTCCGGTTGCAAGGATTGAGGCCATTCGTCTGTTTTTGCTTTTGCTTCTTATGTGGGCTTTACGGTGTTTCAGATGGATGTCAAGAGTGCATTTCTCTATGGCAATATTGATGAGGAGGTGTATGTCACTCAACCTAAGGGCTTTGTAGATCCACTTCATCCCAAGAAAGTTTACAAGGTGGTCAAGGCTCTTTATGGATTACATCAGGCTCCTAGAGCTTGGTATGACCGTCTTTCTACTTTCTTGTTAAAGAATGGCTATAGAAGGGGTACTATTGACAAAACACTATTTCTTCGGAGGAATACCAAGGACATTATCCTTGTATAGGTTTATGTGGACGACATTATCTTTGGTTCTACTAGGAAGGAATGGTGTGATGAGTTTGAACACTTGATGAAAGGATAATTTCAGATGAGTGCGATGGGAGAGCTTTCTTTCTTCCTTGGTCTTCAGGTCAAGCAACAATCGGATGGGATTTTCATCAGTCAAGATAAATATGTCCATGAGATTCTTCAGAAGTTTGACATGGATCCTCTTAGACCAGCAGCAACTCCTTATGAAGTTGCTAAAATCAAACTTAAGAATGAGCCAGACCCCCCGGTCAATGTTCACATGTACAGGTCTATGATTGGCTCCCTCATGTATTTGACTGCATCACGTCCGGATATCATGTTTGTAGTAAGTGCTTGTTCTAGACACCAGGTGACTCCAACAGTTTCAAACTTAAATGCAGTGAAGAATATTTTCAAGTATATCAAGGCTCAACCTAAACTGGGCCTATGGTATCCTAGAGAATCACCTTTTGTTCTAGAAGCCTATAATGATAGTGACTATGCAGGTGCTAATAATGACAGAAAGTATACTACTGGTGGTTGTCAATTCTTGGGTCGTCGACTTATTTCATGGCAATGCAAGAAGCAGACAACAGTAGCTACTTCTTCAACAGAAGCTGAATACGTTGTTGCTGCTAGTTGTTGTGGACAGGTTTTGTGGATCCAAAATCAGATGTTGGATTATGGTTTCAATTTTATGAACACCAAAATTTTTATTGACAATCAAAGCACTATATGCATTGTGAAGAATCCTGTTTTTCATCAGCAAACAAAGCATATTGAAATTCGGCACCATTTTATACGAGATGCTAATGAGAAGAAGTTGATACAGGTTCTTAAAGTTCATACGGATGATAATGTTGCTGATTTGTTGACAAAAGCTTTTGATGGTCCTCGGTTTAACCACTTGGTGGTTCACATTGGCATGGTCAATCCTTGAGGTCTAGGATTGAGGGGAGGCTAAGCCTAAGGGGAGGCTTTGTGTACATATTCTTAGGACAGACTAACGTATTGATAGATTTTAACAATATATTAGATTGGTTCTGGTGGTGTGTGTTACTTCTGGTGGAGGATTTTGCTCCCTTCTAGTGGTTATGGTATTACATGACTGGCTTCTGGTCCTTATTGGTCAGCTTCTAGTCATATTTGGTTTGCTTCTGGTGGTTCAAAATTCTTCTTTGTCAAGTGGTGATTGGCTTTTGGTACTGGTCTGGGACACTGTTCATTCCTTTTGTCCTTTGTTGACCACATTTTGCTTCTGGTCTGACCATTGTGTGCTTTGACTTTTGGTCAACGCTCCCAATTCTGGTATTTACATTTTTAATTAACTATGGTAAATTGGGAGATGGGAATTATGTTAAAAGGGGCAAGTGGTTACTATGCAATTATGTCTAATTTGAAAGGGCAACCCCCCATTAATAGGGGCCAATGAACAGTTACTCTTTTCCTTATTAATGGTCAACTTAACCCCCCTTGACTCAATCATTCCATTCATCACACACACAAAACCGATCATACTCTCTCAACCCTAACCAAAATCTTCCTTCATCCAATTAATCAAGATCCATGGCTGCCCTAGTTTACCAACCTGCTCACAACAAAGTTGCCTATCTAGGTGCTGGTCCACATCGTGAACATTTTGCTGACATTCTGGAATTCATTGAAGCTTCCAACCTAAGGTATGCGTTTATTGTATATCCCACTATTTATGATAGTGTTATTCGTCAATTTTGGGCATCTGCTCGTCTTGTGGTTGTGGTTGGTCGTCCACGTGAACTCCATGCTAACATAGATGGACGTTCATACGTGGTGACTGAGGCTTCTATTCGATCTTCTCTTCATCTTCAAGATGAAGGTGGTGTTGAGTCCATCCCGAATTCGGAGGTATTGGAGGGGATGGCTGCTATAGGGTACAATCATGGGGAGAAGTTTAACTTCCAGAAAAATAGGTTTTCCCCCCAATGGAAGCTTTTGGTGCATTTTCTGATTCATTGTTTGAGTCCCAAGTCTGGGAGTTGGGATGCTTTCCCTACTCCTTTGGCTACTGGTCTTATTTGCTTGGCTCAGGGTAGAGTTTTTAATTTTTCTCATTATCTATTTGAGGGAATGGTTAGTAATTTATCTACTTCTGGTTCTAGAAAGAAGTTTATTATGTATCCTAGGTTTTTACAACAAATACTGGTTTGCATTCCTCGTGATAGGACTGAACATGTACCGTCTAAGCTTACTGCAAAAGTGTATTATAATATGGTCCATGGGTTTACCAGGGAGTGGAGGCCCCTGACTGAGGCCATGTTGGGATTGGCTCAGGGTCCTATGGATGAGGAGGAGGAGGCTCCTGAGTTTGTTGTGATTGATGATGACCCTATGGAGGAGGAGGCTCCTACTGGTGGTGCTTCTCATGTGGTTGAGGAGGAGCTGGTTGAGGAGGAGATGGTTGAGGAGGTAGCAGTTGAACAACTATCCCCTTCCAAGGCTGGTCCTTCTTCAGTACCACAAAAGTGTCCATTTGTGGAGACTCCACCTCCTAGTCCTGCTCCACCATCTTTTGATAAGCCTTTTGGTGCTAGTACTCCTACTGTTGACCCATCTGTAGCTTCGGGCTCCAATGACGCCTTCCCTGACCCAAGTCCTCTTGGTGAGCAGGCGGAGGAGCCTACTACACTTATGTCGTTACTTGATCTTATGCGCAGGTATCATGAGCGGATTATTTCATTGGAAGCTGATTTGAATCAACACCGGAAACTTACTAGGGAGTTTGTTCTTCCTCTGGCTGATCGCATAAAAGCTTTGGAGACTCAGCAAAGAAGACGAAAGAAGCATGTGATCCACTCTGATTCTGATGATGAGGGTACGGAGCGTGTTGAGGATGGTTTGACATTGTTGGCAAAGGCTGCCTTTGCTGATAAATTATATGATGATTTGCCTGTTCCTCCGACATCCTCTAGTGTTCCTTCTCCGGCTGGCGTTTCTACTCCTATGGATGGTGCTTCTTGTCCTGCTGCTGGTTCCAATGCTGGTCCATCTCATGATTCGAAGGGGAAGGCCCCAATGACTGATGCTCCATCGCCACCTCGCAAGCGTACACGCAGACAGCTTGAGGAGGATAGGCTAGGTGAGGAGGCTGCTCAACGGATCCAAGCTGAGATTGATGCGGCTGAAAGGGCTGCGGCTAAGGTACTTCAACAGCAAAGGCGTGAACAAGTTCAGCACGATGCAATGCATTGGAGTGATAGTGATTGGATGCAGGTATTGACTATTCTTACCAGGGATTATGCCCAGTTCACTGATCTTTTGGGTGACGATGTGGATGAGCATAACTGTATTCCAAGAGCTATGGTGTTGATGCGCAAGCAACAGTTGGCACTTGCGGCACAGCTTCGTGAGAAGAGAAAGAACAAACCTTTATCAAGAACTGAGGAGCGCAAGCAGATGCAGCGTTATGTGAAGTATCAGTCTGCTGCTCATTTTAATGCTCCTTGGAAGTGGGACAGGGTTCGGGCTTTGACTTTTGATGAGCTTAAGGCACTTTATGAACGTATGGTTAAGCGTCAGAGTCAACCAATTCCGGAACGATTTATCTACCATCCTCGTGTGGTGACCTCTTCTTCGCCTGCTGTTTCTACTGGTCCTTCATCTGATCCTACTCCTGGTTCTGCTGCTACTCCATTGGTTTTTGTTGCTACTTCAGTTGGTACCACTACTTCTCCTTTGGTTGCTCCTTTGGGTTCTTCTTCTGGTCCTGCTACCACCACCACACATGCTACCACCACCACCTTTTCTACCATAACAACTACCACTGCTACACCTGTTATGCCATCTCCATCACCACCGGTTCCTGGAACTCAACCTATTCCTACTTCTAGTGCAGCTCCTATTGATCCTTTGGGTGGGCAAACTCATGAGTCTACTTCTCCTGCTCCCACTGTTGCTGCGGAGGTACATGTAAAGTTTGAACCCACACCAAGTGATTCCACACCTCGACGTTCACTTCGCCAGAAATTAGCTCGACGTGTTCGACGTGGCAAGACGGTCCCTTATGAGAAGCGTGATCCTGAGAATTTGATTGATGCAGCTTCTGACAGTGATTCTGATTTGCCTTTGGGCAATGGACATATTACTGGTTGGACGGTTGAGCGTTCCACAACTCTTCCTGGTATGGTATCCCATAGAATTATTCTTAGTGATGGGTCTGTGCGGTTAGCTTCGGGTTTGCAGGGTGTTTTGTCTTGGGCTGATCGTATGGATCTTATGGCTTTATATGGATTTGTGGATTCTGGCATGCCTTTTGATCCCATGGCTGTGTCTTCCTGGCCTGGTCTGCGCATTTGGGCTGATCTTAAGCTGATGCTTGATGCCCCTCCTCATGCTCCTGTTTCTGGTATATGGAAGGATCAGATGCAATGGGTGATTCAGCGATGGAAGTTATATGCGGGATGTGGTGTGCACATGTTGGAGTTGGAATATGGTCATATGGTTTTCATGCTCACAGATGTGGATTATCCTTTGACAATTTCTTCGATAGAGGCTATGTTGGCTAGTCACTTGCAAACTTCCAATGCTCCATCAGGAAATGAGTCCTCTATGGCCACAGCATTGGTGGAAGGAATTCAGGCTCGTTTGATAGCAGATAAGAAGGCTGCTTCTGGTATGTGATTTGGTTGGGTTGTAAGTGTTTTTGTTTTGTATTTTTTGTTCATTTGTTCTTATTATCATTCTTTTCACCAATATGTAAAGTGATTGGTGAGTTTCATTCTTTATAGTTAAAAAAAAACAAAAAAAAAACAAAATGATGAAAGAAAAAAAATACTTTTTATATAATATCTGCTTATACTTTTAACACATCTTGGATTTTATACTTGTGAATATGATACCATTTGCTGCCTCACACTATGGGTTCTGGTTACTGATTTGTGATTGTGCTGGTTACTGGTTTCACCTGGTGTTGGACTTGGTCCTCACAACAAATGGTCCTCAACTCACCATGTCTAATCGACAAGAAAGAGTTGATTCACCTTGAGGGTACGGCTCCTGGTGCGACTCTCAAATCCGTTGATGGTTGCCAGGTTACCCAAAACTGGATGGTTTTCACTTGCCATGGTCCTAGACTGAAAAGTGGCTAATCCAAGGGGGTACGGCTCTTGGTAAAGATTTTATCAAATCCGTTGATAGCTGTAATAGCTTGCTTAAAGTTATAGGGTTTTCAACTCACCGATGCTTCATTGCTGAGAGTTGGCGAGTCCAGAGGGGTACGGCTTCTGGTAAAGACATATCAAATCCGTTGACGGCTGTGATGGTTTGCCTAAAATCATCAGGGTACTCCCACTCACCATTGATTCACGTTCTAAGAGTTGGGCTGGGTTCTAGTCTCCCAGGGTGATGCTTATTCCACCAGAAAGACTGGCTAGCCCAAGAGCGAGCAACTACTTGGTAAATGCTCGTCAAATCTGCTCATGTTGCTGAAAAGATTCAACACGATGCTGATTTGTTCCAAGCTTTGCAGAAGCTTCTAGTGTTTCATGTTGCGGCGGTTACTCTGATTCTTATCTTGCTGATGCTGCTTTTAGTTTTGCTAATTCAATCCTCGGGCTTTATTTGCACGTTTTCCAGGAAACTTGAACTCAACAGGTCAAACTCAAGTTTAGGGGAGGATTGTTAGGAGCATTGTAATAGTTAAATGTAATAGGTAGACTAGGAGGTATGTAGTTCCTCTTGGTCCTAGTAGTAGTAGGAGCAAGTCGTGCTCCTGGTCCTGGTCAAAGTCAAACTTTATTATTTGTTTATTATTCTGTTAAGATATGCATGAGATATGTTAGGAAAGGATATGCATATCAGTTTTACACGTTTTGTTTAATGCTGTATTAGGGTTTCCTTGTAGTATAAAAGGAACCTTAGGCAGAAGGGTTAGACACCTTCACCAAACGTAGTTCTAGTTATTATTAATATTAGAAATCCTTAGAAAGGATCAAGTCTTTATAGTTATTCTGTTCTTCTTTATTATATTTGTATTCTACATTCATATTGTGTATAGAGTCTCTCTGTGGATTGACTTGTGATTACAGAAGTCATTCACCGTTCCTGACAGGCTGCAAGATCTACATCTAGTAGACCCAACAATATATATATATATATATATACTAGTTGTAAAACCCGTCCGGTGGACGGGTATGACTTCTGATTGTCGTTTAATTTTTTTTGTTATGCAAATTCTTGTTTCATATTTATCTTTTAATATAGTTTTATTTTAACACATTATTAGTCGGCATGTCTCCTATTTGTTGTTTAAGTTAATCATTTACTAAAGTAATGTTTTTGTATGTTTTTTTATTTTTGGTATGTTTTTTTGTGTACAGTGTTAGTTATTAAATGTTTTAGGGTGAGCGCGGTTCCGGAATCGCGAAGAACTGAGAACCGAAAATGCATACTTTAAGAACCGAAAAATGAACCGAAGTGCGTGCTTCGGTTCCATTCGGTTCTCGGTTTCAGTTCGAGTATTATGGTTCTTACCCGATTGGAACCGAAGTTTTTTATACGTCGATTAAATGAACTATTTTTACCCGCTTAGATTTAATAATTAGTTAAATGAAATTTTTTTACTAATAACATATCTATCTTCTATCCACGTTTTATGTAATTTTAGTATTTTAGTTTTGATGATATGTAACTATATCACCTAGTTTTATTGTGTCGCGATTCAGATAGAGAAAACATATGTAAATCAAATGTGAACAAAATATCAATGTTCGAAATATCAACCTACAATGCTCGCATAGCCAGACAGTAATACTTGAGATTTTTATATCACATATATTTGTGATTCCAACATAAAGATATTAAGCATAAGTGCAAAATTTCATGTATTTGAGATTTTACCGGTCTTTTGGTTTTGGAACCGAACCAAACCGAGAACCGAAATTTTAAATATCGAGAAACCGAGAACCGAACTGCGGTTCTAAAATTCGGTTTAGGTTGGTTTGGTTCCAGTTCGGTTCTCGATCCATATGCTTACCTATAATTTATAGTACAGTTTTTAATGCATTATTAGTTGTCATGAATTGATTTAGATATTTCAGTTGAGCTTATAAAAGTTTTTTTTTTAATTATGGATTATGGTTAAACATATTAGCTATTATGTAGATATATGATTTCATTGTTTTATGTGGTTAAATGTATCATCAATTTAATGGTATATATGGTTAAAAGATGTATTTTTTTATTATTTTACAAGACTTTGTTTGTCAAAAGTTTATTTATTTTTTGTAGTTAATAAAAAATATTTGGGCTAAATGCTAGGGGTGTTAAAGAAAACCAAGAAATCGACGAACCGAGCAGGACCGTTGCATCTGAAATTAAAAAAACCCGGAACGGAAGAAACCGAAACCGATAAAAATCGAAACCGAAAACACCCCTTTATCAAGGTTTGATTTTGGTTTTCTTATTTAGATATCCGGGGTTAACTGAATCGAACTGCTCTTATGATAAAAATTTTTTAACTAAATATTCAAATAATAGTACATGTGTTAAATATATTAGTACACTACTTTTATTTTACAACGAATTCTTTACTCTTAATGTCAACATTTCTAAACATCTAATTTAGTTAATGTGATCGTAATCAATAAGCATTGAATAAATATTTGTTATATAATATTTATTTATGAATATTTGAATGATTTTTCGTAAAAGAATAATTTTTATATGATTTTTATCTATTCGTTATCATTTAATTATACGAAAACGAGTTCTATATTATAAATCATGTTATCATTTATAAATTTAATCTCAAAAACCTGCAAATTGTTAGGTTGTCAACATACACCATTTTATGTGTGTCTTGACATTGATATCTCTACATCATTTGATGGTATGTACGTATCTATATTATCGTTGTGTACGCTAACTGGGATTTCAAAAGGGTCATAGGGAATCACTTGGAATTAGGGGCAGTGTAATTTGGCTATACAACATTATCGTCTACTTCTCATTACATATTTTCCAATTTATCATATGTGACATCTTGAGTGGAAAGGCGTGCGACAATATGTTCCAGAATTTGGTAAGCCTATTAACTTTAACTAGGCGATTACCCACGCATAACAGCGGAATTGCCTAGCGCCATATAATTAATGATACGATATATCGTGGTGAGATCAAATTGTAATTGTAAAGTGTCGTAACATGCGATAATTCAATTTAAGGTAGATAAAATCCGCTTATATATAGAAACTAGTCCACTTATTGATTGTTTCATTGAAAAACTTAGAGATTGTTAGATGGTATAATTTGATGTTATGTTATGCGTATTTTATATTCAGTTTTCACATATAGAATATGGACGACTACCGCATATAGCCGCGGAAATGTTTAGCGGTAAATAATTAATGATACTTATATTGCGGTATATGCATCGTGTATCGTACAAACATAAAACGTGAAAAATAATAAAATGTAATCGATAATTCTTACATTGTCTAACATTCAAAAGTAACAAGTATGAAAACCCGTGCTTCGTTGCATCATGTTCCGTCAAAAAAATTTCGTTGAAAGTAATTTTTTTCCGAGTTTCTTATTGTAGGAAAGCATAAAAGATAAGAGAGCAAGTTTTAGCACCTAAAGTTCACTTCATAATTATGATTCTAAGATGAAAATTTATAGCAATTAGAGAACAAACAAGAAAAGAAGACTCGCGTTTCGCTGTGACATGACATATAAGTAATGATATATGATATTATGGTAAGTGTTTCGTGTAACGTTCAAAATTAAACGTAAACATATCAAGATATAATTGCAAAATAAATCACCTAGTTAGGTACAATGTTCTACAATCGCGCTTGCCATTGCCAAGAACATTATACTTATAAGTTTTCATAAGACATGGCTCTTACTTTTTGTAGATGAAGTTATTTGTAAAGAAAAACAACCAACAAGCTATAAAACCATTATCATCTAATAAAGATTGTGTCATAGATTTTGGTGACCTTGTTCCATACGTTCAAAGTAAACGTCCTAAATATGATGCAAGTTAATAAATACACAAATGATATTGAGTGAGTATAGGGCATGCCTTTGATTTTCAGTTATCTATAGACTATATAGCTACAAGTCTTTCCACAAAAAACCTTGGTATATAGTTCATCTCACAACTATGCATGGTGCTTTATGTATTCCTTTACTATTATTTAAGGATTTTTGAAAGCAAGCTTAGATATAATCTTAATAATCAACACAACTGTATTCAATAGCATCAAGAACACAGTTATTCCAAGCAAATAAGCCTCCAACTTTAAGCACTTTTTTTCAAATTAAGTACTACTCTAATATTTCACAAGAACAAATAATTAAGGGTAAATGTAAAAAATACACAACGTACTTTCTCAGATTATCCGTTATGCCCATTGAACTATTTTATGTTTGATTTTAACATTTGCCACGTAGGATTTGGTCAAACATTTTGACTTTTAACAGTTTGACCAAATTGGATTGCAATGTTAGTCCATTTAACAATAACAAAAATTTATAAACATAACCTTTTTAAATCCAAATTGTTACACAACACCCCTCTTCTTCAACCCTTATCATATCATCATCATCTTCATCTTCATAAACCAAGAAAATCATAATCAAAACCCAGAAAATCAGAAACAAATATCATCAAATCCTAGATCAATAAATCCTAGATCAATAAATACTATCAGCAGCAACAACAAATGAAAAGGGTGAATTCGCATATCTGCTGTTCATATCCTACATGATTGACAAGATCTTGATCTTGTTATGATGTTGATGTGGTCTACAATGGCAAAGAAAAGATAGATAACGAACATAAAAAGAAAAAAGTATTTATGAAGAAACTCTAGATTGATTTGGGTAAATGTCGATAAGAAATCGATAAGAACCATCAGTATAGCAGTATCGTTTATGGAGGGATATATCATGATCAACCAATTAGGAAAATTTTGAAAAGTGAGGATATAAATGTTGTTCTGCTCGCATCCTTAAAGGTTAGTAAGTATTACAATCTCTCCTAATGTGATGGTGTGAGTTTCATGAATTGGTTTAGGTATTTGGTCAAATGAGGAATATGTGATTCTGGTATTGTATTTGAATGTAGATTTTCGAATATTCTGGAAAGTTGCAGTTAATTGATGCAACCGGCAGCATTGACATTGTTATCCCTGATATTTCATCTGTTTGGATATATGAGGTAATTTTAACTTCTTATAATGTGTACTTAATCTGCATATGGCTGCTTCCATATCAGCTTAATTACAGATATATTTCCTTTCTTATTCTTTGATTTCACGAGATAAATGACTTTAGTGTTGTAATGGAAGGATTTCCCTAACAACTGGAAACATTGGAATCCCACCGCAATGAGCCATTCTCATTTGGAAACATTTTCAACCATTTCCGCTTCGCTAGGAAAAATAAATCTGGGAATCCATGTCTGTGGCCACAAGAAACGAATCCATCCTCCTTTTCTCGATTTGTTTTTTTACGGTTTAAAATTTGGGTTTTTTTATGTTGTTGTTGAAAGATGTCGAATCAAAGACAATTCGTTGGATCTGGTAATTTTTGTTCATTGATTTGTTGTTCATTGATTTGTTTGTTGAAGATGAAGATGATGTTAGTTGATGATGATAATTAGCTAGGGACCAACAATGTATAAGTAAATTCCAAGTTAACGAAATAACTAACGGTTTCGTTAAATCACCGGTCCAGTCAACAAAATCAGTGCGCAAATCGAACATAAAAAAGTCCAGTGGGCATAATGGTATCATTTTGGATAGTACATTGTGTATTTTTGACATTTACCCAATAATTAACAAGGGGACAAAGTTAAACAATACTATATTCTTTTTGTAAATTACAAAGTCACTTAAATGGTTGGTAACAAAATGATAAAACCCTTTTATAACTTCCTTTTTTAATTCATGTTCTTGATATATACAGTGTAACAATAATACTCCTTGGTAATATTGAAATTATTCATGTTGACAATTCTTGCACTTGTCAAAGATTATGGAAACATGACCTTGACAGTATTGGAATTCTTCATGTAGACAATCCTCAAACTTGTCACAGATTTTCACAAGACTTTGTATAGAGCACAGAAGGATGGTCATCAACCTTTTCCGACAGATGCAACAAATTTGTTTCACAAACGTCTTCGTACCAATATGACATGATATTACTTCAAGCTTTTTTTTTGAAGAAAATGATATTACTTTAAGTGATATACTTTTGTAACGAAATTTAACTAACCAATTATCCGTAATAAAGATTTCAAATGATGTACAAAAGAAGTTACGGATCAGCTATACCTGACCCAACCCATTTTGACCAGTAAAATCATTGGTCGATGCTTTATAAGGGTCTTTTTAGAATGGGTTTGAGTAAAAGAGAATGTTTGAAAGAGGCCTTTTGAGCGCCAATTTAGATGGCCTAAAGTGTAGATTGACGTTATAAAAAATTGGTGTAAATGTGTTTAGAAATGACCATTTTAAAGGATAGGAAATTCAATCAATAAAAAATTATACAAATGCATAAACCTGCTTAACTTTTTATAAAAATAGTCGACATAGGTTTTCATAGTCTTATTTTAACACAACAGAAAAAAGATCGAGAAGATGACTAAGATATTCGAGTTTAAGTATAGTAGGGACGAAAGGGCTAAATCATATCGGCTAATTTGGCCCAGCGGGCATTAACTCTACAAAAAGAAGACATTCTTGAATAAAAGTTAGCAAATTTTTGTTGGTTCCGGCTCTAGCATTGTCGTCCTTGCATCTCTTTTCAATTGGTTCTAATACCTGCATAAAATAAGATGATTAGATGCGTGCTCGCTAATACACAAGAAATTCCACAGCTAAAAAATAGTAATATTTTCCACACACCTTTTTGAGATCATTGAGTTTCCTAGTATAGACTTGTTCAGCTTCATCATCGTTGTCTTTATATGGCCAATCTTCGGTCTCTTACAAGCTTTTGGTGATTCCATCCTAGTCTATATCGGTGGAAAAGCTTCGGTAGGCACTCGAAAGCTAAATTACATAAATTATGTCAATTTGTATGCAATCTAAGAAACCAAAAGCGTAAGTCATTGTAACAGATGTGTAACAGGATATCTCGTTTATCAACATGGGTAAAGAATATACGAGCCTTTGTACAATTTATGCAATCAAGAATATCATCAACATTCCTTTCATTCGGGTTTGACATTTTTGAGATAGAAAATCAAAGTTTAACAGGTCTTGAAGCAATCTTATACGATGTTCAGTACAAGGATCAATGTGCAGTAGAAGGATCAACGTGTGTGGTTTATATAGCCACAAGAAATGAAAGTTTGAGAAGTTTGAGATTCAAAGTAAAAAATTCCCCGCCTCTTTCTTTTTGATATGCATAAACAGTGGTATAGTTTCCTTGTTAATCTTACGTTTTGTCAAATGACATTAAATTTGATAGAATACAGTTAAAGGTTTCCATTTAAATGAAACATTGCTCGAAATACATATATGATTACTTCAATCTATGGCGTATTTTTAGTTACCATATTTGTAGTTTTTTCAACTTTTCAACATTCAACAATCTCGATACACCCTTTATAGGGTACTAGACGAATACCGGCGAACAGTGGCGGAAATGCTTAGCGATAGATTTTTAACGATACGTAATATGGTGGTAGGTGTTTTTTAAAATTGAAAGTAAAATTGGTAGAATGATAACGCTCGTAGCATGCGATGAGTTCTTAAGCACAAATTTCCTAACAGTGAAAAATTAACGATAAGCGATATTATAGTAAACGTTTTCATATGAAACAAAGCATGAAAATATCAAAATGTAATTACAAAACACATCTTTCTTAATTGAAAATCACATTTGATGGATTAGGTAACATAACAAAATAGGTCGATTTGGAGTGACCGTTTTTTTCATAAGTTTTTATTAATTCTACCATACATAAAAGGTGTATCATCTTTTCTCAAAAAGTAATTTGTTTTTGTTTTAAAAAAACCTTTTCAACATTATTTAAGAAAACTTGTCAATTCCTGTAAAGCAAATTTTCCATCCAGTCAAAGGTCCGATCATTATTTTTTGTTACTATATATAAAAGTAAAGTGGGTGTACCATTTTTTGTTAGAATTGAAATTTTTTAACTTTTATGTAAGGAAATTTTGCCCTTCGGGTGTCGTGTTCGATCATCGAATTAACCCGGTCAAGTCACAGTTTTACCATTGTGTCAACTCGACCGGGTCATGGCTTCGAACACCGGCTCAATCCGATCGAGTCTTTGAGTCAACTCGGTTGAGTAACCGAATCGCTGGGTCGACCAAGAAGCTTAAACTACGAATATTGGTAATGTATATTTTTCAGAAAAAAAAAATATTGCAATTCTTGTGGAACACAAGGAGCTTAAACTTTTTGAGCTGCTACGTTAATGCTACATGTATCTAGAATCTATCTGATGTACGAATTGTGAAAAAAAATGGAAAAGAATTTTTCGATGGTCAATAATCAAATTATAGAACTGGTGCAACAGTAATCAAATGAAAAAGATGTCTTTTGTATCTATCTACATTATAATCTTTTCTATTGAACACTTTGATCAAATTGATGAGGACATAGGTGCAAAGTTATATTTATAAAAACTTCTGGGCTATAAAGTGTGCATCTATTTAGGTGTAGGGATTAGTTATGGGGTTCATAAAAGATATAATTGGTTTGATGATAATGGTAATTTGACTTCAGCGCTAATGGAAAACAATACAGTTAAACATTGTAGGCATAGTAGGCGCCATTTTTATCATGCTAGTTGCAACTAAAGTTAGGACATATAACCATTTAGCCCCTTTCGACAAAATTGTTGGTTCATATATTTTTACTAGTTATGCTGGTGAGAGTTGAGAGAACTATGCATACGATACATTGGAGTCGGCTCAAAACAGGTTTACCCTATGACGTATCTTGTGTTGACTTCACCAACATCAACACTATAAACCATTTTCCTTCACATAATTTTATCTGCAAAACTAATGTACACTTTTTCGATGCTGATTTTCTGTAGTTTGTACTTGCTTTCTGAAATCTAACTCGGTCGTCCTATTGGTGTATCTGTTGATGGATGAAGTGCCTTCTTTAGTTGCTGATACGCTAAAGAAATTTGTTGTCATATATTTGGTTGAGATCACTGAGGTGCCCGACTTCAACACTATGTATGAACTTTATGACCCATCTATTGTCATGTTCTTCTTCAGGAACAAGCATACCATGATCGATCTTGGTACTGGCCGGTAACAACAACAAGATCAACTGGCCAATGAAGGACAAGCAGGAGTTCATCGACGGAAGGGTCGTGGTTTGGTCATTGCACCCAAAGATTACTCCACCAAGTACCGTTACTAAGCTCATTGGTACTATGGTTTTGAACCATATCTTGAAAGATGTTAAACCTTTGGGACATCTGTATTGAACTATGTAAAACTTCGACTGGTTGTTGCCTTATGGTATTTGAAACTGTATTTGAAGGCTTAACTTATGCTTTATCTGTATAGCCAAGTACTTACCTTGAACTTAGAAATGCATGTTGCAATGATTATGAATTTTTATGAACTTTTTATTGGGTGAAACGCAAACCATGGTCTGTTTCGATATCAAATATGCCTCATTCAAATATGAGATGCACCAATTCTAGTAGACTTACATATAAACCATGATAATCACATGAATATTTTCGCCTTAGATGCTTTCTGGCTCCCTTTCCAGGCATAAAACACCCTCTAATAAACTCACTCACTGAAACACACATTTAATAACACATTAATTACTTTGTTGATACACACTAAATATGTTTAATAACATTTTTAACTCTTGACCCACATATACAATATGCATTTCAGTTAGTGAAAAAGGAAACTTCAGATGGAGCTAAAAGAATAGTCTAGATACAGAATTTTGAATCCAGAACATAAGCAAACACTAAACTGCTATATCTAACACTAAACTGCTATCTATCAAATTTTACAAAACCTTCAGTTTGCCTGATGAGACTGCTTTTATACATAGTCTCATCGTCCAAAATGGGCTTAAATGCATTAAAAATCATGAAATATGCCAAATATATGCTTGTGTTTGTTACATGTGTATTTTAGGTACGGATATTGAGAAAATGACAAAAGATCACAAGAAACAAGCCAAAACGAACACGGGAAACAAAGCCGCACAATGAACCAAGCCCTAATGGTGATTTTCCAAGAATAACCCTTGAAGAAATGAAGATTGTACAAGAAGGGTCCTCCAATATTGAAAAATTGACACTTTAAAGCCTTGTTTATTCATAATTACAAGATTGGTCCCTAAAATTTGTCAATTTGCAAAAAGGGCCCTCCACTTTGAAGAATTGGCAAGAATGGTCCATCAAAAATGAAGACTTGTCAATATTTGTCCTCCAAGAAGTCAACAATACAAGTCAAGACCATAAACTTTGAAGAAAATGCCAAAACATCCCTCCACTTTGAAGAATTGGCAAGAAATACCCCTAAAATTACTTTTGGAAACTTTTTGGGGCAAAAGTGTGAAAACCAAAACTTGGTTTATAAATGGATTCGGATTATGTGCTATATAAACTTCAAGTGACAAGAAAGAAAGAAACAAGGGACTTAAACTGGTAGACAAGGAAAGTAACCTAGACCAACCACAGCCTACCACCTCACCCACCAAATCCCACTAACCAATCACACCTCTCCCTTTTGCCACCTCACATCCCACTCACCCTAAACTGTTAACTTAATTAATATTAAGTTAAAACACGCGCCTAACACATTTTAAAACATTAATCTTGATCAAAACCTATGCTATTCACCATATGAACAAATTTGGGTCTTCTTTAATTACTTGTAATTAGACTCCCATTTTGTCCAGATTTAAGATTAAGGTGGCCATAATCAAAACCCAACCTCTAACTTTGACACCTCATCATCTCCAAGCTCACATGTTGGACCTCCCACACACATTTTTGAAGAAGATGCCAAAATAGGCCAGCCATCCAACGCGCAATATTCTTGCTTCAAACTTAAGCTCATTATTAGCCTTAGATCAAATTACAACCTTTACAACTCACACAAGCTGCCAAGAAAACATCACATGTTCAAGCAGAATTCAAACTTCACAAGGGGCATTTTAGGAACTTCAAGCAACTAGGGTTTATGTTTTTATGCTTTCTAGATAATCTATGTAGCCTAAAAAAGCATTAGGGTTGCAACATTGAGCCTTTCTCTTGGTTTTTCCTTTATCACAAATCTGTAAATCCTCTTTTCATTTTAATGAGAAAGTGTTTGATGTTGTTGATGAAATTCAAGTGCCAATCTTATTACTTGCTTGTTATTGATATATGTTTGTGTTTTTGAAATCTTAAAACCTGTTTTCAAACCTTGTGCAAGAAATTGTGCAAGTGTTCAAAACTTGATATTTTGCTTAATTCTTGGTTCAAACCCTTGGAATTTTTGGATTGCAAGTGATTATAGCACCCTGATAAGGAGTTTATCAAGGTGTTGTAAGCTTGTGGTTTGGGGATAATCAAGGAGTGGGAACAAGTTTGCATTAATCAAGCTTTTTCCACTTTTCTGTTTTGTATATTTGTGTTCTAACCTTGTTGAATCTTAGCAGCTTTGTTATGGAAGCTTGTGCCTTGTTTTGCTCGGCACATCAGCTCAAAAATTCGCGAGTGTGGATGTACATTCATGAGGTTTGAGCCCTTTTACCCAAAATCTGATAAAAGTCTTGATTTTTAGTGAATTTGTGTTCTGCTATTGTACTTGTTGTTTTTGTGGCTTAATATTGCTTGATAGTGCATAATATTGATGTTATTGTGTTAGATTGGGCTTGGGTAACATTGAATCACACATTTACTTTGTTAATCTTGGATAGAAAAAAGTTAAGGGTGTTTGGGTTAACCTGTTTAAGTTTACAAATTGGATTTGAGTTATTGTTTGTTGTTTATTTGTGCTTATATTTGTTAAACACTTGGTTGTATGCTATTTGCTGCAAGTTCTTGGCTTTTAAACATCAAAATCTTGATTATGCTATAAAAGTTAGAAATCTGCTTGTTTTGACCTAAGACTTTGGTAACACTTAGTTTGTATGCATGCTTAGGGATAACAAGTGATTAAACATAGTTATTATAACATGTTAAGAAGATTTGAGGGTTTGAATCTGGTCTTATGGTCAAGTATATCAGCAAAGTATCAAATCTGCTTGTTTAGTGTTCATCAGTAACATTCATTTACTTGAATCTTGCTCTAAACTTTGGATAATTGCATGAAACCTGTTTATTTATGTTCATTTGAATTATTTATAGCTTGTGTATGCATTTGGTGAAGTTTGGCTGGCTTATTCTTGCTAAAAGTGCTTATTGGTTGAAAACTGCTTATTGTTCATGTCTGGTGCATGTATGTGGAGCTTTTGATTAATCTGTGCTAATTGGCTTGTTGTAATTGTTATATTATTGTTGTTATTGACTCCTTGTGATTCACTGATCACTTGGGTGCCTTTGCTTAACCTGAATCCAACAAAAAGTCACATAAGACAAAAAGTCAAGAAAGTCAAGCAGTGGGAACTCCTTTCCCTGTTACTAGCCACTGCTAGTGTTATTTGATCAACAGCTTATTCATAAGCCATTTTGGCTAATCCAGACTTGCAACAACTTATTTTTGTAATAGATCTTCCTTATTTGACCCATTGAACTAATCTGGACCATATTAGGGTAGGACTTTTAAGATTGACTAGAAAACCAAACAGTTTGACTTTTACATAAGTGCTTAGTTGCTTATTCCAGCTTATTTTTTGTGCTTATTGGAAAACTTTTTGATTATTTTGCTTAACTAAGTCATTTAAAATCTTTTGCAACGTGAATCAGCACTTGAGGTAGCCTAGAACTAAAAAACGACTATCTTGTCGTTTTGTGAATAGATCTTTAGCTTATTTCAGGCTTATTTCTTGTGCTTTTTCAAAATTTCTTTTCACATATCTCTTTTGTAACTTAAAAGAAGCTTGTGTGTCAAATTAGAGCTTATGGCATTAGCTTATGGCTTAATGGGCCCAAAAGCCCATTAAGAATAAGCTTTTGACTTATTAAGCTGTGATAAGCACATTTTCAGCTTTTGGGCCTTCAGAGTTTTGTTCTTAAAATCAAATTTTAGTCAGATAGGAAGTTTTGGTCTTATTTGGATCACTTTTGCTTATTGGGCCTAATTTAAGCCTAATAAGTGGATTGTTTGGGTTTTTGGCCCATTTTCAGGCCCAATAGGGGTCTTTAGGTAATTTCAAGTTCAATTCTGTGTAATTTAGGTTAAAATAAACTAGTTTGCAACTTTTTAGAATTTTTTATAAATTTTGTATTTTTATTAATATTTTATTATTATTTTATTATTAAAAATTAAAATTTAGAATTTTGCAAGTTTTTCATTTCTCCTAAGTTTAAATACATTAAGTTAGGAATTTTAAAATTTTTAGATTAATTTTAGTGTCATTAGATTAATTTTTAGAATTATTTTAAGTTTTAATAGTTTTTAATTGTTTTTAAATAGTTTTAATTAATTTTAAAAATTTCAAAAATAGGTTTAAATTTATTTAAGTCATTTAGAGGTTTAAAAGTTAAAAAATCTCATTTTGGGCTTTTTGTTAATTAAATTTGCCTTGCCAAACCTTCACGCTTTCCAAAGTTTATCTTTTTGTTTATCGTTTTGTTGCAAAATAAGGCTAAAAATGGCCAAATTTTGAAAATTTTCTCATGTTTTATAAGTGTTTGAAGACACGAATGTAGATTTTCCGATGGAGAGAATAAGAGTAATTTTTGACTCGACCGTACATGTTGATCACTTAGCTTCGATTCCTTAACTTTATATTAGGCTAAGTCTCTTAAATGAGGACGAGAAATGATAAAGTTAATTATAAGTTATTGTGCTAAACGTAGAGTACTCGTATTCTTTCAAAAACTCATGTGTTCTCGTTGTTTGCTTATTCTTCCTTCGCTTGTATATATTTTTCTTAATAAGTATTGGCTTAGCGGTTTAGTCTTGATTGTTGGTTTCTAGTCTTTTCTAGTAGCTTCCATGTAATTAAATTAGGAAGACATTAAGGAATCGCTAGCGTCACGGTTTTGAAGTATTGGCAACCCGAATAATCGAAAGCTTCACCTAATAATAAGATTTCAAGTGCTCACCTAAATCAAGCAAACAATTTAAAGCTCACAAGGCTGAAAAATCTATGCGAAATTGAAAGTGAATTATGCCTTAATCTTTGAAGCTTTAAAGATCCAAAAATTCGCTTTTAGCGTGAGGATATACGTCTTTGGCCTTAATAAACACCTCATGGCGAGGTTAAATAAAAGGCAAGGCAAGACCAAAGTCATAATAAAAGCTTCATGGCGAAGTTGAATAAAAGATGGAGGTAAACCTATGATAATAAGGCCCATCCGGTAGGTGGCGTATAAAACTCTTAGTAATAAGTCTCATGTTCAAAATCGTTATAAAACCGTGTTTATCGATCCTTTTTGTTGACTTATTTTTTTGACATCGTTGTCTATTAGGAGGGGTTATTAATTCGATGGTCTTGGTTACACTGTTATGACTCTATTTTTAGACCTAAATCTCTATCATCGCATAAGTCAAACAATGTATCCTCGTGAACATTCAAGATAAAAATAAAATATAAGAGATACAACTTAGGAAAATGGGAGGATAAATACGTGATTAGGGCATATGAGTAGTGTTAGCATTACTAACTTATAATGACAATGATCTCGTTGCACGCTTAGCATGGAATTGAGGTGAAAATCGAGGACGACAAAATTATTTCTAACGAAGCATTCACGTGTTCTTGTTCTATGAACCTAAACGTCCCATTTTGCGATGAAAATCATACATTATGTCTAAAAAGCAAGTAGTAGTAATAGTAGTAGTGTAGCTAGTTTATGATTCAATAAAGTGCATAAAAATAAATTTTGGAGGTGCTACGATACTTTATTCTAGCATTGCCTGAGGGCACGACAATGGTTTAGTATGGGGAGTGATGAGACTGCTTTTATACATAGTCTCATCGTCAAAAATGGGATTAAAATGCATTAAAAATCATGAAATATGCCAAATATATGCTTGTGTTTGTTACATGTGTATTTTAGGTACGGATATTGAGAAAATGACAAAATATCACAAGAAACAAGCAAAAACAAACACGGGAAATGAAGCCGCACAATGAAACAAGCTCTAATGGTGATTTTCCAAGAATAACCCTTGAAGAAATGAAGATTGTACAAGAAGGGTCCTCCAATATTGAAGAACTGACACTTTAAGCCTTGTTTATTCATAATTACAAGATTGGTCCCTAAAGTTTGTCAATTTACAAAAAGGGCCCTCCACTTTGAAGAATTGGCAAGAATGGTCCATAAAAAATGAAGACTTGTCAATATTAGTCCTCCAAGAAGTCAACAATACAAGTCAAGACCATAAACTTTGAAGAAAATGCCAAAATAGGCCCCCACTTTGAAGAATTGGCAAGAAATACCCCTGAAATTACTTTTGGAAACTTTTTGGGGCAAAAGTATGAAAACCAAAACTTGGTTTATAAATGGATTCGGATTAAGTGCTATATAAACTTCAAGTGACAAGAAAGAAATAAACAAGGGACTTAAACTGGCAGACAAGGAAAGTAACCTAGACCAACCACAGCCTGCCACCTCACCCACCAAATCCCACTAACCAATCACACCTCCCCCTTTTGCCACCTCACATCCCACCCACCCTAAACCGTTAACTTAATTAATATTAAGTTAATTCACGCGCCTAACACATTTTCAAACATTACTCTGGATCAAAACCTATACTATTCACCATATGAACAAATTTGGATTTTCTTAAATTACTTGTAATTAGACTCCCATTTTGTCTAGATTTAAGACTAAGGTGGCCATAATCAAAACCCAACCTCTAACTTTGCCACCTCATCATCTCCAAGCTCACATATTGGACCTCCCACACACGTTTTTGAAGAAGATTCCAAAATAGGCCAGCCATCCAACGCCCAATATTCTTGCTTCAAACTTAAACTCATTATGAGCCTTAGATCAAATTACAACCTTTACAACTCACACAAGCTGCCAAGAAAACATCACATGTTCAAGCAGAATCCAAACTTTACAAGGGGCATTTCAGGAACTTCAAGCAACTGGGGTTTACGTTTTTATGCTTTCTAGATAATCTTTGTAGCCTATAAAAGGCATTAGGGTTGCAACATTGAGCCCTGCTCTTGGTTTTTCCTTTATCACAAATCTGTAAATCCTCTTTTCATTTTAATGAGAAAGTGTTTGATGTTGTTGATGAAATCCAAGTTCCAATCTCATTAATTGCTTATTATTGATATATGTTTGGGTTTCTAAAATCTTAAAACATGTTTTCAAACCTTGTGCAAGAAATTGTGCAAGTGTTCAAAACTTGATATTTTGCTAAATTTTTGTTTCAATCCCTTGGAATTTTTGGATTGCAAGTGATTATAGCACCATGATAAGGAGTTTATCAAGGTGTTGTAAGCTTGTGGTTTGGGGATAATCAAGGGGTGGGAACAAGTTTGCATTAATCAAGCTTTTTCCACTTTTCTGTTTTATATATTTGTGTTCTAACCTTGTTAAATCTTAGCAGCTTTGTTGTGGAAGCTTGTGCCTTGTTTTGCTAGGCACATCAGCTCAAAAATTCGTAAGTGTGGATGTACATTCATGGGTTTTGAGCCCTTTTACCCAAAATCTGATAAAAGTCTTGATTTTTGGTCAATTTGTGTTCTGCTATTGTACTTGTTGTTTTTGTGGCTTAATATTGCTTGATATTGCATAATATTGATGTTATTGTGTTAGATTGGGCTTAGGTAACACTGAATCACACTTTTACTTTGTTAATCTTGGATTGAAAAAAGTTAAGGGGTGTTTGGGTTAACATGTTTAAGTTTACAAATTGGATTTGAGTTATTGTTTGTTGTTTATTTGTGCTTATATGTTAAACACTAGGTTGTATGCTATTTGCTACAAGTTCTTGGCTTTTAAACATCAAAATCTTGATTGTGCTATAAAAGTTGGAAATCCGCTTGTTTTGACCTAAGACTTTGGTAACACTTAGTTTGTATGCATGCTTAGAGATAACAAATGATTAAACATAGTTATTATAACCTGTTAAGAAGATTTGAGGGTTTGAATTTAGTCTTGTGGTCAAGTATATCAGCAAAGTATCAAATCTGCTTGTTTAGTGTTCATCAGTAACATTCATTTGCTTGAATCTTGCTCTAAACTTTGAATCATTGCATGAAACCTGTTTATTTATGTTCATTTGAATTATTTATAGCTTGTGTATGCATTTGGTGAAGTTTGGCTGGCTTATTCTTGCTAAAAGTGCTTATTGGTTGAAAACTGCTTATTGTTCATGTCTGGTGCATGTTTGTGGATCTTTTGATTAATCAGTGCTAATTGGCTTGTTGTAATTGTGATATTATTATTGTTATTGACTCCTTGTGATTCACTGATCACTTGGGTGCCTTTGCTTAACCTGAATCCAACAAAAAGTCACATAAGACAAAAAGTCAAGAAAGTCAAGCAATGGGAACTCCTTTCCCCTGTTACTAGCCACTACTAGTGTTATTTGATCAACAGCTTATTCATGTTCCATTTTGGCTTATCCAGACTTGCAGCAACTTATTTTTTGTAATAGATCTTCCTTATTTGACCCATTGAACTAATCTGGAGCATATTAGGGTTTGACTTTTAAGTTTGACGAACACCAACAGTTTGACATTTACATAAGTGCTTAATTGCTTATTCCACCTTATTGTTTGTGCTTATTGGGAAACTTTTTGATTATTTTGCTAAATTAAGTCATTTAAAACCTTTTGCAACTTGAATCAGCACTTGAGGTAGCCTAGAACTCAAAAACGACTATCTTGTCGTTTTGTGAAGAGTGCTCTGGCTTATTTTAAGCTTATTTCTTGTGCTTTTTCAAAATTTCTTTTCACAATCTCTTTGGTAACTCAAAAGAAGCTTGTGTGTCAAATTAGAGCTTATGGAATTAGCTTATGGCTTAATGGGCCCAAAAGCCCATTAAGAATAAGCTGTTGGCTTATTAAGCTGTGATAAGCATATTTTCAGCTTTTGGGCATTCAGAGTTTTGTTCTTAAAATGAAGTTTTAGTCAGATAGGAAGTTTTGGGCTTATTTGGATCACTTTTGCTTATTGGGCCTAATTTAAGCCCATTAAGTGGATTGTTTGGGTTTTTGCCCATTTTAAGGCCCAATAGGGGTATTTAGGTAATTTCAAGTTCAATTCTGTGTTATTTAGGTTATAATAAACTAGTTTGCAACTTTTTATAATTTTTTATAAATTTTGAGTTTTTATTAATATTTTATTATTATTTTATTATTAAAAATTAAAATTTAGAATTTTGCAAGTTTCTCATTTTTCCTAGTTTAAATACATTAAGTTTGGAATTTTAAAAATTTTAGATTAATTTTTGTGTCATTAGATTAATTTTTAGAATTATTTTACGTTTTAATAGTTTTTAGTTGTTTTTAAATAGTTTTAATTAATTTTAAAATTTTCAAAAATATTTTTAAATTTAGTTAAGTCATTTTAGAGGTTTTCAAGTTAAAAAATCTCATTTTGGGCTTATTGTTAATTAAATTTATTTTTTAGGCTTTAATTAGCATTAAAAATTATTATTTAGTTAAATAAAAGGTTTGAGTGATTTTTGAATTTTTGTATACTCTAATTACATTTTTTGGATTTATTGCAATTTTTTTAGGAATTTTTAGGGTAATTTTTAAATTTAGTCACTTTTTACGGTTTTACGTGCACGACTTCGTCTTAGTGTAATTCATAATCGTAACGGTCATTCCTTTCTACTTTCTTTTCTCATTTCTTTGCTTCATAAATATAATCTCAAACACTTAATCATCTCTTACACAACACACTAGCCTCCTTGAGAACGAACTCATTTTTGGGTCATTTGTGCACGGTTTTCCTAAACCGTCGTACTTACCCTAATTACCTTGTTTTCCTAAACAAGTGTAAAATTACAACCATCATTTTTGGCGCCACTGCCGGGGAGGCGTGTTGTGTTTTGATTTGAACAATTGTTGTTTTTATATTGGCCATAATATCTATTTGTATTAGTAGCACTCTACTAATACGTATTATCGGTTTTTGTTTTTTGTGTGAATATTACTATATTGTATACGTAGAACAATAAATTCACAAGTACTCCAATAGTGTGAAAACACAACCTTGATTCGGGATTTCATCACTCGATCATTGTATTCGAATCTCAAACAAGAAAAAAGGCAAAATAGATAATTACTTTCGTGAAGCTTAATTTTGACAAACACAAACTATAAGGTGGGTACAAGGCGGGTATTATAAAATATACCCTAAGGAAAAAGGCTCTTAAGTGCTTCGCGCCGCCTAGTTTCCCCGCTTTCTTGCGCGTGTTTAGATAGAAAGGGCTAATCGAGGGTTTGTCAACCAAAGTATTATCTAAGTATCGTATATATTTTCTTAGCTTCTTTAATCAAGATATTTGATTAAGGGAGAGATTTGTAGATTTTTGTCTACCTAATACATTCACCAAAATCCAAAAAAAGTAAAAACAATCAAAAACCACAAAAAATTGGAAAAATTAAAAACACCAAAAATAATCTTCTTTGCTCATCCCCACGTTGTACGTGACGTTTATGCTTACTCTTAATCAAGCAAGCCGTGCACGTAAACGAAAAAACCGAAAGGAGACCACACCTAACCTTTCAAGTGAGGAGTCTCCTATTGACGAACCTATCGTAGAAGAAGAACCAACCATGGCGAATCGAACTATGATGGAGTTACTTCAAGCACCCACCGAGGGTTATGTAGAGGCTATTGTGATTCCCGCCATCCTTGTGGAGAATTTTGAAGTGAAACGGGTTTGTTGTCGATGATCCAAAAAAACAAATTCCGTGGTGATAAAAAGGACAACCGACACAACCATATCCGCCAATTCAATCGTCTTACCGCCACTTGCAAGTTTAAGGATGTTGCTAATGACTCGATTATGATGATGTTTTTTCCGTATTCCTTAGCGAGGCACGCTAAAGTTTGGTTAGAGAAAGAGCCACCCAATTCTATATTGACGTGGAAGGATCTCGTTTCAAAATTTGTGAACCTTTTTTTCCCGCCCTCTAAGACTACGCATTTGAAAAACGAGATTTCAAAATTTTCACAAGAATTTAATGAGAGTTTTTCTACGGCTTGGAATCGGTTTAAGGAAATGTTACATGAGTGTCCTCATCACGGTTTCTCCGACTTGCATCAAATTGACACGTTTTACAATGGATTGAATGATCATGAGAGAGATTATCTTAATGCCATCGCGGGTGGTAATTTTTTGCGTAAAACGGTTGAGGAAGCGTTGTTGATTATTGAGAATAGATCTAAGGTGTATAGTCCTCGTAACACATCGAGTGTTCGTAAGGCTTCGTCTTCGGCTTCACCTTCATTGTCCAATACCATCGATGCTTGCCAAATTGAGGCGAACTTGGAAAACAAAAATTTGATAAGCTTAAAGGTCTTTTAATTGAATTCAAAGTTGGTGAACAAAGTGATCCCGCTACGGCTAAAGCGGTTGAGGTTTCTTGCATGTATTGTGGTGGTGGTCATGATTTCTCCGAGTGCATTACCAACGGTGGTAACACTTCGAGTGCCTACGCGGCCATGGGAACTTACAACCAAAACGGTCAAGTTACCCGCTCTAATCAAATGACTCCACCGGGTTTTGCTCCCAATCAAAATGTTAACAATAACTATCGAAACAATCAAGTTGGTTTCAAAAACAATTACAAAGGGAACAACTATGGGAATCAAGGGGCTAATAACAATCAAGTTTCAAACAAAAATCAAAACAATGATTTTCAAAACAACAACAAGGGTTTTCAAACTTTGAAAGAGTTGAAAAGGAGTTGAAAAATGAGTTAGCAGATGATCTTAAGATCCATACAAACAAAATGGAGGGAAATGTAACTAGGTTACAACAAAACCAACAAAAAATGGAACAAGGGCAACATGAAATAAAACAAGAGATGCTTAAGGTCGATAAGAGGCAATCTATGTTTGAGGATAAAATTTCATCCATGTTTGAGGCAATAATGTGTAAACCGTCTTTGAGTAGTCTTCCTAGTAACACCATATCTAACCCTAAGGGAGAGATGAAAGTGATTACCACAAGAAGTGGTAAGACACTTAAGGAACCGACTCCTCAACCAATTACTCCAACGGTGGAGGAAATTGAGGAAGAACCCGAGGTGGTGGTCGAAAAGGAGCATGTACCAATCCCACGAAGTATCGCTCATGCCACACCTACGGTTGACCCATTACCACAACTGGAACCCGAGATTCTAAAGGCTATCCCTATGCCTCAACCCACACCACCTTTGCCCTATCCATCGAGACTTAGAAAGGAGAAACGTTAAGAGCGCGACAATTACCAATTTGAGCTTTTTATGAAAATGTTCCGTGACGTGCATTTTAATGTGAGTTTTGCCGATGCTTTGGTCATGATGCCTCGATTTGCCGCTAACTTTAAGAGTATTTTGAACAACAAGGTGAAATTGCAACAATTTTCTAGTTGTTCATCAGTTTATCTTAACCGCATACCTCAAAAAGTCGGTGATCCCGGTAAATTCTTGATTCCATGTGCAATCCAAGATACGGAAGAATGTTATGCCTTGGCAGATCTTGGTGCTAGTATTAACTTGATGCCACTTGCAATCTTCAAGTCGCTCAATCTTCCTAATCTTACTCCTTCACTAATGTCTATCGAATTGGCCAATCATTCCATGATTCTCGCATATGGATTGGCCAAAGACGTTTTTGTGAAAGTGGGAAAGTTCTATTATCCGGTAGACTTTATCGTTGTCGATATTCCCACGGATCCTCAAGTTCCTCTTATTTTAGTTCGTTCGTTTTTAGATACGTCTATGGCATTGATTGATGTGCATGCTAGAATGGTCACCTTACGTTTCAACGACGAGGAACTTGTTATAAACGCAACTCAAAATTCTCCAATTTCTCATGTTTATTCTGTCGCGACCATAAACCTCGTTGATATGATCGACGTTGTTTGCGAGGAATTTTCACAAGAAGTTTTAGGTTTTGGTGACAATGAAAATAGTGGCAATCCCACTATGATTGATCCCATTCTTGATAATTCGACACCAACCTTCACTCCATTTGAAGGTGGTGGTTTTATGTTGGAAGAATTCGATGTTCCACGTACTTGTGACGAAAACCTCGACAACGATGAGGACTTCTCGATTATCAAGGATTTTCTTAACGATTTCCCATTTCCTCCATCCGAGGAGGTTATGAGTATCGAGCCCAAATCTTCAATTGAGGAACCACCAATCCTCGAGTTTAAAGATTTACCTCATCATCTTGAATATGTATTTTTGGAGGAGGACGAAAAGTTGTAGGTTATTATTGCGAAAGATCTTTCGAATGATGAAAAAACCACACTTGTCGATGTTTTAAAGGATCACAAAGGGGCAATTACGTGGATATTATCCGACATTAAGGGGATCGATCCCAAATTTTGTACCCACAAAATCTTAATGGAGGAGGAACTACAAATCCGCAATCTAATGTCAAAGGAGGGTGAACCCCAAAATTCACGACGTCATAAAAAGGAAGTCCTTAAACTCCTTAACGCAGGAATGATTTACCCTGTTTCCGATATCCCTTAGGTGAGTCCTACTCATTATGTCCCTAAGAAGGGAGGGATGACCAGTGTGCCAAACGATGCCAACGAGTTAATTCCAACTCGACTCGTGACCGGTTGGAGGGTGTGCATCGACTATCATAAGTTGAATGACGCCACTCGAAAAGACCATTTTTCCTTGCCCTTCATGGACCAAATGTTGAAGCGTCTTGCGGGAAACGATTTCTATTGTTTTTAGATGGTTTTTCCGGTTACTTCCAAATCCCCATCGATCCTCGTGATCAAGAAAAAACTACGTTTACGTGTCCATATGGAACGTTTGCCTATCGTAAGATGCCATTCGGACTTAGCAATGCACCGGGAACCTTTCAAAGGTGCATGATGGCTATTTTTCATGACATGATCGAGAAGACGATGGTGTTGGGAATAAATTATGGGTCAGTTCACTAGACGCTGATAAGAAGAATTCAAGCGCTGATAAGATGACATTGGACGCTGACAGCCAAGCGTTGACATTTGAAGAAGTCAACGCTGACAGCCTTGAAGACTAGCACTGATGGAATATATCTTCATACGAATCTTTTTGTTTATTTGTTTCTTTATTTGTGTATGGTAAAGATAAGCTCGACATTGTATTTTCCATTATTATCTTTACCTAGAATAGTTGATTTGTAGCTTATTGTACAAGACTTCTTAATCTATAAAAGAAGATCTTTTAGGTTAATGTAAATCATCAGTTATCATAAGTTTTAACAAGTTAAACCTCTTTCATTGTAATCAAGTTCGATCATTCTAATACAAGTGAAAGTTTGTTTAACATCTTTGTGTTTTAGATTAAGTGTTAATTCCGCATAACACTTAGTTACTTCATTCATAAGCAAAGGTTTCTCTACGTGTATTACTTGATCTAATCTCGTATACACAAAGCTTAATCGATCTAAGATTGGGATCAACAAGTGGTATCAGAGCTTGTTGAGAAACTTTTGATCTTTAAGTAACGCAAGAACCCTAAAACACCAAAAACCCTAAAAACCCTAAAATTCTCAAAACCCTAAAAACATCATGTTTGGCACAGACCAACCTCCTGCTCCTGTTTTGCTACAAAACAACACCACAAACCCTAGTATCAAAATTCCCATGTTTGATGCCAGGAACTTCGAGCTTTGGAAGTCTAATTTTGAGCAATATGTAGCCATCCATGACTACACTCTTTGGGAGATTGTTGAATATGGGAACACATTCAACAAAGCTCAAAAGATTGCTAATGCTATTGCCACAAGGATAGCTGTTCCTAATTGTCCTGAAGCTGATAAGAAGGAAAAGCCTGAGGATGGAAGAGCTGTATCTGCTGAAGATATAGCCAAGAAAAGGGTGGACATGAAAATCTTGAACATCATGAAACACGCCTTAGGTCATGAGAATCAGCACAAGTACAAACGCTTTGAGTCTGCAAAAGAGCTTTGGGAAGCTCTTGAAGTAGCACATGGTGGCAATGCTGACACAAAAGAAGAAAAGAAGAAGCAACTCATGCATGAGTATGCTGTCTTTAAGGCTCAACCCAATGAGAATCTCAGCAGTGTGAGAAGTAGACTGCTTGACATTACAAGTCAACTTTCCTTCATGGGAACACAGATTGATGACCCTGACTTGAATGCTACTTTTCTCAAAAGTCTTGGTGATGTATGGAAGATTGAGGCAAGATCCATTCTTGTCAATAACACCAACAAGACCTCTAGGTTTAATGACATCTTCAACAAACTAAGACTGTTGGAGAATGAATGGCTTTTGGAGAGTGATAATAAATCTTCCAGTAGCAACATGGCCTTCTTCTCACAAAGTGAAGGTCAATTTGATTCCATGAACTCCTATGGACATCCAGTCACTGGATCTCATTGTGTCAACGCTGGATCACATCCTATCTGCGTTGGAACACATTCTGTCAGCGTTGGATCATATCCTGTCAACGCTTCACACTCAAGCGTTGACACTCACAACTTTGGCGCTGATAGAATTAAACCTGCTGGTTTAGATCTAGACACTGTGTGTGCATTCATTGCTTCTTTGCCCAGTGATTCAAGGATTACATATGAAGATCTTGAGCAGATAAGTGATGAGCAATTGGAAGAGATGGACATCAAGTGGACTATGGCTCTTGTAAGTTTAAGAGCAAACAGGTTTAATAAAAGGTTCAAGAAGAAGATGACCTTTGATGCTAAGGATGTTGCTGGATTTGACAAATCCAAAGTTGAGTGCTACAATTGTCATCGGATGGGGTACTTTATGAGGGAATGTAGATCTCCAAGAAGATCTGATGCTGGTAAGCCTTCAAGCCAAATGGTTAAGAGCCAAGATTCCAAGGCCATGGTAGCTGTTCAACAAATTGATGGTGTTGGAGGATGGGACTGGAGCTGGAACTTTTTGGCTAAGGATGAGGAAGAGGACAGAGCCTTGGTTGCTGAAGTTAAAGAAGAGCATGTTGAATATGCTCTCATGGCACACTCCTCCTCTTCATCAGATAATGAGGTATATGATGATGCTTTCTGTTCTAAGGGTTGTCGTTTAAATACTGAAAAACTAAATCAAGAGATAGTAAAATTATTAGATGAGGCAAGTGCTGAAAGATGCAAAGTATCTAATTATCAAATTGCTCTCACCCAAACAGAAAAGACAGTAGCTGAGTATAAGAAAATGGAGTTTGATTTAAAGGATAAAATAAATATCTTAAAACATGAGTTACATCAAAGTAAAGATATTCAAGACATCACAAACAGGGTTAATCTTGATTTGATAGCTAAGTTAGATGAGGCTAACAAAAATAAAGATAATGTGAGTCTTAAAATCCAGAGATTTGATAAGGCCACACAATCCCTAGGAGAGTGTGTTAGTAAACAAAGAGACTCTAAGGACATGAGTGGGATTGGGATGAAAGATTATACTGGTGTTCCACCACCAGCTGGGGATTTCTATGGTGTCCAATCAAAGGACTTATCTTGGACTGGCTTGCCAGAACTCCAAGAGAAGGAATTCATTCCTCCACCTAGAGTGACTTCCCCAGTTGAAGAATATAAACAAAAACTGACTGACCTAGATGAGTGGAAGAAAGCTAACCACACTTTGTTTGTTAAGGGAGGGTTGTTGTGTGAAAGTCCAAATGAGCCCACACCAATTACGAGCTATGATCCTACACCTATTAAAATCACACACCCAACCACTGGCAAAGCTGTTGACCTTGGCTCACAAACTGTTAGAAAACCTAGTGTTAAGTATGCAGAGATGTATAGGAATACTAGGTCACCAAAAAGCCAAGATAGTAACCATGGAACAGGCTTCTTTGCTTCTAGACCTAAGACTATGTCTAGAAAAGCTTGTTACACTTGTGGTAGCTTTTCACATTTGGCATACAAATGTGTCAACGTTTCCAATGTCAACGCTGATAAGAACCATTTCAGCGCTGACAAAAGTCAACGTAGGTCAAACACTGTCAGACCCAATACCTTTGTGAACAAAAGTTCACAAGTTGTTAGACCAGCCCCATTCTTTTCTAGAGGGTCTAACACACATGGCCTAAGACCTTTCCAAAAGTCAAACACTTGGTCCAATAGGCAATGGGTTCCTGTAGCAAACCCTAGGTTCAACACTGATAAAGGCAATCGGGGCGCTGACAAGAGCAATTTCAGCGCTGACAGACACACTGCCAAACCTAGGTATTTGCAACCACAGGGAAATAGGTCTAAAGCTTCTACTAGCTTAACATGGAGACCAAAACAAGACCAAAACCCTAATTCTACTGGTCTTTCTATGACATGCAACAGGTTTCATTATATTTCAAAGGTCATGTCAAGACCAATTGGGGTTAACTGGGCATTTCATCCAAAAAGGGATGAAAATGGGGTTGTTATGAGAACCAAGTCTGTTCTTGTTGAACAACCAGATGAATCCAAGTCTTCTAAGGCTTGGGTTCCCAAAGAAAACTAATGTGTTTTCTTTATGTGCAGGGCATTCAGAAGAAGATCAATGATTATGGATATTGGGATAGTGGATGCTCAAGGCACATGACAGGAAAGGAAGACTATCTGACAAACTTCACTCCTATTCAAGATGGTGATAAGGTATATTTTGGAGGGGGCTATGGCACCATCACAGGAAAAGGAACCCTTATCACCAATAATCTAAGTTTTGAGAATGTCTTCCTGGTAAAAGAACTGGATTATAATTTGTTTAGTGTATCACAAGTGTGTGATAACAAAAATAAGGTTCTTTTCACAGATACTGAGTGCTTGGTGTTAAGCAAAGATTACAAGCTCCCTGAGGAGAAATACATAGAATTTAGAACACCAAGGCATAAAGACATATATAATGTGAATCTTAATGGAATTAAGATGAATAATAGAATGATGTCATGTTTTTATGCTAAAGCTTCAGTAGATGAAAGTAATCTTTGGCACAGGAGATTAGGGCACATAAACTTTAAAAATATCAATAGACTTGTGAGGCTTGGTTTTGTTGATGGTTTGCCTGAAAAGGCTTTCCACAATGACCACTCTTGTGTTGCATGTCTTAAGGGCAAGCAGCACAAGGTCTCATTCAAATCTAAACAGGTGCACTCTAGTTCTAAACCACTTCACTTATTGCATATGGACCTCTTTGGTCCAACTAATATAGAAAGTTTGAAGGGTAAATCATATTGTTTTGTCATCACTGATGATTTTTCCAGGTTTACATGGACTTTCTTTTTAGCCAAGAAAAGTGAAACGGCCCAAAGTTTGATTAATTTCATTACCCAGATTGAAAAGAAGAATGGTAATGAGGTCAAAATTCTTAGAAGTGACAATGGGGGTGAGTTTAGAAATCAGTTGTTAGATGATTTTTGTGCCAAGAAAGGGATTACTAGGCAGTTTAGCATAGCTAGAACCCCACAGCAAAATGGGGTTGCTGAAAGGAAGAATAGAACCCTAATTGAAGCAGCCAGAACCATGTTGGCTGATGCCCACTTTCCTATAGCCTTTTGGGCTGAAGCTGTTAACACAGCTTGTTATGTTCAAAATAGGGCATTGGTCAACAAAATACACAATAAGACACCTTATGAGTTACTTTGGGGAAGGAAGCCAAATATTGGCTTTCTCAAGCCTTTTGGTTGTCATGTAGTTGTTTTAGAAACTAGTGATGCCCTAGGTAAATTTGATGCAAAAGGTGATGAAGGCTATTTCATGGGTTATTCAGTGCAGAGCAAAGGATATAGGGTTTATATCAAAAAGGAAAAACGTATACTTGAAAAAGTACATGTTAGGTTTCTAGAGAGTAAACCTAGTGATCCTGAAAGTGGTCCAAATTGGTTGTTTGACTTGGAACCTTTATCTAGAGCTTTAAATTATATGCCTGTTACTAATCCAGACATTGTGAAGGTAACTTCAAGTGTTTTGGAGAAGAGAATTGGTAATTTTTCAGGTACACAGGTTGCTAAGAAGGATGGACCACCAGCAGTTGAGTCATCTCCCACACAAGAATATGTTACACTTCCTATATGGACAGATGAGTATTATGCTGCTGCTGCTGCTAGAAAGGATAAAGGTGGTTCTTTAATACCACCAGTTGATAACATGCATGGTCATTCAGACGCTGACAACAACAACTCTGGCGCTGACAAGACCACTTCAGACACTGATGGCTCAAACGTTGACAACAATGATTCTGGTGCTGACAAAAGTAATTCCAGCGCTGACAAGCAAAAATCCAACGTTGACAACACTTATGAGTATTTTGTATCTTCCACTTTTGAACAAGGTGAACCTTCAAGAATAAATGAAGAGGTTCAAAATGGAAGAGAGTCTGAAGAAGATATTAGCAACATGGAGGATGATATTGAAGACAACAGAATTCTTGAAAATGGAATTCCTAGATCTACTTTGCAGAATCATCCTCCCTCTCAAATCATTGGGAATATCATGACTCCTGTTCAAACTAGAAGATCTCACCAGACTCATGATAGCTTCATTGCTAATATCCACAAGAAGGTTGATACCCCTCTTGTACAAACATGTTTGTTTGCCTGTTTTCTGTCACAACAGGAACCCAAGAAGATTTTTTATGCTCTCAAAGAACCTAGTTGGGTGGAAGCAATGCAGGATGAGCTTCACCAATTTGCTATACAGGATGTTTGGGAGCTGGTTGATTGTCCTAGATATGTGAGACCAATTGGGACAAGATGGGTTCTAAGGAACAAGAAAGATGAAAGGGGTATTGTGGTCAGAAACAAGGCACGTTTGGTAGCTCAGGGATATACACAAGAGGAAGGTATAGATTATGAAGAGGTCTTTGCTCCTGTTGCAAGAATTGAAGCTATAAGAATTTTCCTAGCTTATGCCTCTTGTATGAACTTCACTGTTTATCAAATGGATGTGAAGAGTGCTTTTCTCTATGGAACAATTGTTGAGGAGGTATATGTTATGCAACCTCCTGGTTTTGAAGATCCTGAGAATCCAGACAAGGTTTATAGAGTGAAGAAAGCTATGTATGGACTTCATCAGGCCCCAAGAGCATGGTATGGTACATTGTCCACCTACTTGGTGGAAAATGGTTTTAAAAGGGGCACCATAGATCAGACATTGTTCACAAAGAAGAAAGGTAAGGATGTCTTACTTGTTCAGGTCTATGGTTGATGATATCATTTTTGGATCCACTAATCCAAAGATGAGTGAAGACTTTTCCAAGCTTATGACAGATAAATTCAAGATGAGTGCAATGGGTGAGATGAACTTCTTTCTAGGATTACAAGTTCAGCAGAAAGAAGATGGCATCTTCATCTCCCAAGACAAATATGTAGCTGAAATCTTGAAGAAATATGGTTTTTCTCCACATGAAAAGAGTGCTTCCACTCCTATGGATAGGGAACACCCTTGGGGAAAAATTGGAGCTGGAAAAGATGTGGATGTTAGGCACTATAAATCAATGATTGGTTCATTGATGTATCTTACAGCCTCAAGACCTGACATCATGTTTGCTGTGTGTGCTTGTGCACGCCATCAAGTGACTCCCAAAGAATGTCACCTTTTTGCTGTGAAAAGAATTTTTAGGTACCTAAGATGTTATCCAGATCTTGGCTTATGGTACCCAAAATATTCTCCATTGGAGCTTATTGCATATTCAGACAGTGACTATGGTGGTGACAAGTTTGATAGGAAATCCACAACTGGTGGATGTCAATTTCTTGGGAGTAGATTGATATCTTGGCAATGCAAGAAACAAACAGTGGTGGCAAACTCTACAACTGAAGCAGAATATGTTGCTGCAGCTGCTTGTTGTGGACAAGTCTTATGGATTCAGAACCAGCTGTTGGATTATGGGTATAATTTCATGCATACCAAGATTTTTGTAGACAATAACAGTACTTTATGCATTATTAAAAATCCTGTACATCATTCTAAAACCAAACACATAGAAATTAGACATCATTTTATAAGAGATTGCTTTGAGAAAGGTTTAATACAACCAGATAGGGTAGCCACAGAAGATAATGTGGCTGATTTATTAACTAAGCCTTTTGATGCTGGAAGATTTCAATATTTGGTAACAAATATTGGAATGGTTAATCTCACTTAATATGTGTTTTGGAACCTTTTTTTGTAAAAGTATGTACAGGATAATGCATTGTTATTGGTCTTTGTGATGATTTAGATTTTTCCACTTTATTTTTCTAACACTGACAAAGGTAAATGTAACGCTGACAAGTGTTATTTTGCCGTTGTTGGAGATATTATTGTCTAACGCTGACAAGAGTTCCTTCAACGCTGATAAGTGTTGTCGGGGCGCTGTCAGCAACAATGTTAGTTTTGTGGTTTTCAATCTAAATGTGTAGGTGGTGTTAGCTTTATGCCATTGGATACAGAGTTGCTTATGGATCTTTGAAGAGCTATTTGGACATGTTTTTGTTTATGGATGATGGTTGGAATATTTATATTCCTATCTTGACATAAATTTTTAATGTTCATATATATTTTGGGAAACTCATGTATCATAGTTTAAGGGGAGGTTTAAGGAACCTTTAGGACTCTTGGGTATTCTTATAGTACTCTTATCACAATTCTAGATTGTGTCCACAGGTGAGTATGGGTTAGTTTTACTAAACCATGAGGCACTGTAGCATGCAAAGTTGACAAACTATGCATGCTGCCAAGACATTTTTGGCCTAGAATTGGTTGTGGTCTGTTGGGAGACTTGGGAATATTTTTGTTATGGGTTTACCTGGGAGTTACAAAGAATTTTATGAAATAACTTTTTTGGTAAGTATTTTGGTTAGCAAGGGACACTTGAGGACATTTGTGTCTATCTTGCTTAAGCAAGTGTGCATAAGTGGACAGTGCTTGCCGCCCAGTAATTATTATCAACTTGCAAGATATTTCCCTTAGGATAAATTACTTTGTTAAGGTCTTTTTCTTCTTAAAATATTTTTATTTTTAGACGCTGACAAGTTTTTCTCCAAACGCTGTTACGTCTAATCGTGACGCTGACAAGGCTTTAGGCAAACGCTGACAAGAAAATATAGCCGTTGGGCGTTGATGGGCTATTTTTGACCGTTGACACCTAGTGGGCCATACCCAGTTGTTATTTTTGACTAATCTTTGGCCGTAATTTCTGGGAGTTGTTACTTTTAATTAATGCATGAGATAAGTTATATTTGATTCAATATTTTCATCATTACTCTTTGAATATAACTGCCTCATTTTTTACCAATCCAAATCATGCATCTCTCCTATAAATTTGGCTAACTTTTTATTCTGGGTATTCATATTTTCTTGTCTAACATTTTTCTCCTAGATTTTTCCCATATCACATAACCTAAACAGCTTTAAACATGGCACCAAAGTTCAACTCAAACAATCTGACATTGGAGTTCAAGAGCCAACATAATATGGTAGCTTACTTGGCCGCTGATAATGATTTGTTCCCTCAGTATTCCCAAATGGTGGCATTTTTAAATGCATCCTCAATAAGGTATGCACTTTCTCATGAACCACTAGTCCCTGTCGCACACATTAGACAGTTTTGGAATAATGTCAGTTCCACAACAGCTAATGGAGTGACCACATTAACATCTACTGTTCATGGAAGAACATGGGTGGTCACTGAAGCCTTGGTTCGCCAAGCTTTGCGTCTTGATGACGCTGATGGTGTGACTACCCTTGCCATTGCAACAATAGAACAAGGTCTTAGGGAATTGGGTTATCCTATTCCTGCTGGTAAAACTTTAAATAAATATCATAAGCAGGAATTTCCCTCTGACTGGAAATATTTGATACACGTCCTTCTTCAATGCTTAAGTCCAAAATGTACTGCTTTTAATGAAATAAACAGGTCCATTGCAAGTGCTTTGGTTTGTATGTCACGTGGGCTTAAGTATAATTTTTCAAAAATGATTTTTGAAGGGATGTGTAAAAATAAGGGAAGTAAAATGACTTTGGCTTACCCAAGATTTTTGCAAATGGTGTTTGATTTACAAGAGTATTGTACTAGGGATCATGACACTTTTTATGCGATCCCTAAGCAAAAGAAAACCATTTTTGACAAAATGAGTTCCACAAACAGATCTATACCTCTCACCCAAGCCATGCTTGAAGTAATTCAGGCTGCTCAACCACAACCAGACCCTGCACCTCAACTTGAGCCTATCCTTGAACCATTACCTTCACCTGACCACATGAACGTTGACCAACCCAATGTCAACGCTGACACTCAAAATGTTGGCGCTGACACAGCCAATCCCAACGCTGATGACATCCCTGAACAATCCCAAACACCCCTTAACCAACCAACACCCACACAATCTACCTCATCTTCCACCCTATTACAATCTAGGTTGAATAAACGCCAAAGGACTACTGGAGTGTTCTCCTCTAGTGGTCCTAGCCTTGTTGCAGAGAGAACCACCTCCACAAGTGTGGCTGGTGACATGGATGAGGCTGGGGCTATTGGCACAAGCTTAGATGCTGGTCAAGACAGTCCCAACATCATTAAGACCTCATCCATGCCCTATGATTCTATTTTGGGAGGTCAAATCCCCATTCTAGCTGAGGGCAGATTGGAACCTATGACATTGAATGAATTGACGGCTGCTGTCATTAGCTTGCAAAAGCAAAATGTCAGCCTTGTACAAATTGTCAATAATCAGGGCCGTGAACTCCAAGTATTGAGGGAGCGGGTAACTGTTTTGGAGAATCCTAGTAGCAGGAGTAGAATGGAGGAATCTTCCAAAGGGGAGGATGAAGAGGATGAGCTGATTCATACAGCCAGTGAGAAGAGTTCACAATTTAGTGAATCTTTAAATGTTGCTGAAGCACTCACCAACTTGAAGAAGCACCCAATTATTGATACATCCAAGGTAACTCCATTGAACTTGGAAGGATCTTTCACAGCAACAATGGGCGCTGATACAGGTTTGAACGCTGACACATCCAGCGCTGACAAAGGTAATCGGGGCGCTGATAAAGGTAACTTGAACGCTGACAAAGTTGCAGGTGGTGTTGATGTATTCCAGTCATCAACAATCATCAAAGATGTGTCCACACAGGTTTCTTCTTCTACCTTACCTATTATTGATCCAAAAGACAAGGGTAAGGGGATTATGGTTGAAGAAGATGTTCCAAAGAAAGATGCAGCACAAATTGCATTTGATGAACAGTTGGCTGCACAACTTTTGGAAAAAGATTTGAAGAGGAGTGGTAGATCACCATTTGTTGCCACTTCTGAGAGTGAGGAAGAGAGTGGTGATGAAAAAGAAGGAGATATCTCAGATTCAAGTGTTCAAATTATTGAAGATCCGGAAAGACTTGAATATGGGGATGAGTTGGCAAGAGAAAGATTGAGTGATTTGAAGAAGCAGATTGATTTTGACCTTCCAGAAATCACCAGAATGTTCCATGCTTGGGAAGATAAGGTAATGGACAACCCAGGAATGAGTTTGTCAGATCAAATTTGGGGGTTGGAAGTTCTTCTCAGGGTACAAGATGATATAAAGGTGATTTTGAGGTATAATGAACAAGAGGTCAAGACTTGGCTTAAAAGAGATAGAAGGCAGTTGTATTACAAGTTGCTTAGATGCCATCAACCTAGATGGACATACAAGAAGTTGCTGGCTTTATCTTTTGAGGAGCTAGAGTATAGGGCACATCCTATTTGGAGGAATGTGCAAGAACATAATGTCTTACAGTTTCTTTCAGAAGAAAGGAAACAAGAGCTTGCTGAGGAAATGCATATTGAAAAGGAGATGAGGATTGCTCAAAGACCAGTGAAGAAAGGAGATCCTCTCCAATTTCCCAAAGATATGGATGTGTATTATCCAACTGAAACTGTCATAAGGAAGCATCTCAAGCTTTCTCCATTAGAAGCTTCAGATTTGGTTAATGTAGTACCTCTAGATGACAGAAATCCAATCATAAGTTTTGATGAAGATGAGTGTGGATTTTGGAAGATTGGCAGATTTGGGAAGGAGGTACACATTTTCACTTCAATTATTTCTATCTTTGCAAGTATAGACAGAGAAGACTTGGTGCATCTATGGAGACTGATAGAGGCCAAGTATACAGCTGAAGCACCTACTTCAGCAAATGGAATAAGACTATGGCACACATTTTTGACTTTGTGTGGTCCAAGGGAAGCAGATCCTGCCATATGGAAGGATCTTGAAGATGATCTTAGTGGTCTTCATTGGAGGCTTTATTCTACTTGTGGTGTGTTTCATTTGAGCTCTACAAAGTTTTCAGAGTATCTACTTGTGGATGCTAACTATTTCTTGTCCAAAGAAGTATTGGAGAAGATGAAGGAGACACCCTTGGAGATTGATTATACTAGTGACGTGGCCAAAGACTTGATTAGATATGTTTATCACCAACATAAGAAGTTTTTGTAAGATTCCTCCTAAGCCTTAAGTTTTTATTCAGAAACTTGATCATTGGAATAGATATCAAGTTTAGGGGAGGATTGTTGGGAATAAATTATGGGTCAGTTCACTAGACGCTGATAAGAAGAATTCAAGCGCTGATAAGATGACATTGGACGCTGACAGCCAAGCGTTGACATTTGAAGAAGTCAACGCTGACAGCCTTGAAGACTAGCACTGATGGAATATATCTTCATACGAATCTTTTTGTTTATTTGTTTCTTTATTTGTGTATGGTAAAGATAAGCTCGACATTGTATTTTCCATTATTATCTTTACCTAGAATAGTTGATTCGTAGCTTATTGTACAAGACTTCTTAATCTATAAAAGAAGATCTTTTAGGTTAATGTAAATCATCAGTTATCATAAGTTTTCACAAGTTAAACCTCTTTCATTGTAATCAAGTTCGATCATTCTAATACAAGTGAAAGTTTGTTTAACATCTTTGTGTTTTAGATTAAGTGTTAATTCCGCATAACACTTAGTTACTTCATTCATAAGCAAAGGTTTCTCTACGTGTATTACTTGATCTAATCTCGTATACACAAAGCTTAATCGATCTAAGTTTGGGATCAACAGATGGAAGTCTTTATGGATGATTTTTCCGTGTTTGGTTGTTCGTTCACTTCGTGTTTGCCGAATCTTGAGAGAATGTTAAAACGTTGTGAGGAAACCAACCTTGTGCTCAATTGGTAAAAATGTCATTTTATGGTTAAGGAAGGAATCGTCTTAGCGCACAAGGTTTCGAAAGCGGGGATTAAGGTAGATAAAGCTAAGGTAAAAGTCATCGCCAAATTACCTCATCCCAAAACCGTCAAGGAAGTTAGGAATTTCCTAGGCCACGCGGGCTTTTATCGTCGATTCATCAAGGATTTTTCAAAGATTTCTCGACCCATTACACATCTCCTCAAAAAAGATGCACCTTTTGTCTTTAACGAAGATTGTGTACGAGCCTTTGAAATCCTTAAGATGAAACTTACCAAAGCTCCCATTCTTGTTGCTCCCAATTGGAACCTCCCATTTGAGCTCATGTGTGATGCTAGTGACTACGCTATTGGGGTCGTATTAGGGCAATGTCATGAAAATCACTTCTTGCCTATTCACTATACTAGCAAGACGATGACCGAGGCTCAACTTAAGTACACTACAACGGAAAAGGAATTCCTTGCCGTGGTGTATGCTTTTGAGAAATTCCGACCTTACCTCGTCTTGACTCGATGCATAGTGTATACGGATCATTCGGCTATTAAGTATCTCATGGCTAAACAAGATGCAAAGCCGAGATTACTTCGTTGGATTCTCCTCCTACAAGAATTTGATGTCGAAATCCTTGACAAAAAAGGAGCCGATAATCTAGCGGCTGATCATCTTTCTCGTTTGGAAGATCCTCTCCAAAGTGTTTACGAGCCAATGGAAATTACTGAAACATTTCCTCTCGAGACACTTGGTGTAGTGAACACTAAGCTTGATTCATCCACCCCATGGTTTAAAGACATCGTAAATTACCATGCGAGGAACTTCATCATTAAGGGTATGACGACTCAACAAAAACGAAAATTCTTTCCTGACCTCAAGTTCTACTTTTGGAACGAACCTTACTTGTTTCGAACTTGTACGGATCAAATCATTCGACGTTGTGTATTTAGCACCGAAGCTTCTAACATCCTTAGAGCTTGTCACGAGGGACCCACGGGTGGTCACCACGGTGCTAATCTCACGGCTAAAAAGGTCTTTGATGCCAGTTTCTTTTGGCCTACTATTTACCAAGATGCACATGCACTTGTGAAGTCATGTGACTCATGTCAACGACAAGGAAAAGCCTCATAAAACGATGAAATGCCACAAAATATCATCCAAGTGTGTGAGATCTTTGACGTTTGGAGAATTGATTTTATGGGGCCGTTCCCATCATCTCGTGGTAATAAGTACATCCTTGTCGCCGTTTACTACCTATCTAAGTGGGTGGAAGCTAAGGCTTTGCCCACGAACGATGCTCGTGTGGTAGTCAAGTTTTTGGAAAGCTTATTTTCTCGGTTTGGAACCCCTCGTGCGATCATAAGCGATCGTGGAACCCATTTTTGTAACGATCAATTCGAAAGGGTCCTAAGGAAATATGGGGTTACACATCGGCTTTCTACAGCTTATCACCCACAAACGAGTGGGCAAGTCGAGGTTTCAAACCGAGCGTTGAAGAGGATCTTGGAGAGATCGATTGGAGAAAACCGACAATCTTGGTCGGATAAGTTGGAAAATGCTTTATGGGCCTTTCAGACCACTCATAAGACGCCCATCGGGTGCACTCCTTATAAGCTTGTGTATGGGAAGAATTGTCACTTGCCAACTGAACTCGAACACAAAGCTTATTGGGCCCTTAAACATTGTAATGATGATATTGAGAGCGCGGGAAAACACCGGACAACGAAATTAAATGAATTGGATGAATTAAGAGATATTGCTTATGAAAATTCATTGATTTACAAAGAAAAAACTAAAAAGTTTCATGACTCAAAAATTAAAAACCGGGTTTTTAACATTGGAGATCAAGTGTTGCTTTTTAACTCACGTTTGAAAATATTTTCCGGCAAGTTGAAATCCCGTTGGTCCGGTCCATTCACCGTTACCCAAGTTTTTCTTTATGGGACCATCGAGCTAGCTCAAAATGTAGACCTCAATTTCAAGGTGAATGGACATAGGTTAAAGCACTACTTTGGCGGGGAAGTTCCATCCTTGAACTACCTCGACCAAATCACCTTCCCCAATGATAATTAGTATTGAGGGGATCGAGTGGAGCTCATGACTCGGTAATCAAAAACGAGGTGCCTCATGGGGGAGTCCCATGCTTATTCTATGTACATATTATCGCTTTCTAATGTAGTAACGTGAGGGGATTTGTGCCCTTCCAACCTTTGTTCCGTGGTTGTTTGTGATATGTGGTTTTTAGATGACCATGATCTTCACGATTGGAGCCTCTCGTGTTCGTTTTATGGGAACACTCGATCGTTTGCTTTGAAGAATTTCTCAATATCCATGATATATCCTTTTATGTTTTAACCTTAGGTTTTTAGCATAATTCATAAATGGCTATTAATTTAATGGTTACACCCTTTCCACGCTAGATTATGCGTTCGACTACGTCTCTAGTATGGGGGTTTTCAACCCTTAGACTCGAAACATTAAGGACAATGTTTAACTTTAGTATGGGCGGGTGAATAGATACTTGCCTTGCCAAACCTTCACGCTTTCCAAAGTTTATCTTTTTGTTTATCGTTTTGTTGCAACATAAGGCTAAAAATGGCCAAATTTTAAAAATTTTCTCATGTTTTATAAGTGTTTGAAGACACGAATGTAGATTTTCTGATGGCGAGAATAAGTGTAATTTTTTACTCGACCGTGCGTGTTGAGCACTTAGCTTCGATTCCTTAACTTTATATTAGGCTAAGTCTCTTAAATAAGGACGAGAAATGATAGAGTTAATTATAAGTTACTATGCTAAACGTAGAGTACTCGTATTCTTTCAAAAACTCGTGTGTTCTGGTTGTTTGCTTATTCTCCCTTCGCTTGTATATATTTTGCTTAATAAGTATCGGCTTAACGGTTTAGTGTTGAGTGTTGGTTTCTAGTCTTTTCTAGTAGCTTCCATGTAATTAAATTGGGAAGACATTAAGGTATCGCCAGCGTCACGATTTTGAAGTATTGGCAACCCGAATAATCGAAAGCTTTACCTAATAATAAGATTTCAAGTGCTCACCTAACTCAAGCAAACAATTTGAAGCTCACAAGGCCGAAAAATCTATGCGAAACTGAAAGTGAATTATGCCTTAATCTTTGAAGCTTTAAAGATCCAAAAATTCGCTTTTAGCGTGAGGATATACGTCTTTGGCCATAATAAACACCTCATGGCGAGGTTAAATAAAAGGCAAGGCAAGACCGAAGTCATAATAAAAGCTTTATGGCGAAGTTGAATAAAAGATGGAGGTAAACCTATGATAATAAGGCCCATCCGGTAGGGGCGTATAAAATTCTTGGTAGTAAGTCTCATGTTCAAAACCGTTATAAAACCGTGTTTATCGATCCTTCTTGTTGACTTAATTTTTTGACATCGTTGTCTATTAGGAGGGGTTATTAATTCGATGGTCTTGCTTACACCGTTATGACTCTATTTTTAGACCTAAATCTCTATCATCACATAAGTCAAACAATGTATCCTCGTGAACATTCAAGACAAAAATAAAATATAAGAGATACAACTTAGGAAAATGGGAGGATCAGTACGTGATTAGGGCATATGAGTAGTGTTAGCATGTGACACCCCAAACCCGTGGTCATTATTTAATTATATTTTTACACATATTTTTGAAATTTTTGACGAGATTGATTGTCATGCCGATTGGTGATTTGATTTGGATGAATGATTGAAATTTATATTTTTACGTTTGACGAGTTGCGAGGATTATTAGTGATGACGATATCAACGGATGCCCAAAAATTTTATGTTTTAATTTAAACATGTCGATGTTTAATATTTTGACGTTTTTATTTTTAATGTCGTATTAAGTCGTGCCGGGACTATATAATATCATATTTTGTGTGCGTTTTAAGTTTTGAGAAGCATTTTTATGAAACCCAAGACCCGTAAATATTTTCAAAAGTGACTAATAGTCATTTTCTGCTTTTTAGCAAAGTATTTGCATTTTGGTCCACAAGAATCACAATTGGCAAAAACTACCCTAAACTTTCTCCATATAAAATGAAAAACTAAACACACAAACACACACATTTTCACTCCACCACCAAAATCCTCTCTCTTCTCCCTCCTCCTCTCTTTGTCCGTCCATCCCAATCCATACAAACACCCAAAATTTTTGATTTTGAGCTTGAATCTTTAAATTATAATCAAAGACCCATTCTAGTTACTTGATTCTCATCACATTGGTATGAAAATTTCATACATGCAAGAACATTTTTGTGAAACCCATTTTTGCTGAAAAATCGTATGTTTTGATCTTAAATTCTTATTGTATGTAGGTGTTTATGTGATTATATATTAATTTTGATGATTGCATGTTGAAATTTTTGAGTTGGGTTTTTATGATTTGATCATCTAGGATGATTTGGTGTATTATGATTGAAAGTAGTAGTGTTAGAATGATTATAGTGGTAAAAATGATGTCAAAATGTGGTGAAAATTTGATTTTAAATGATTTTTAAAAGGGTATTTTTGAATAGATTATTAAAGGTAATTTTCAGAAAATATGAGTTTGAGTTTGGTATGAACTAACTAGATATTGTTGTAGAGGATGTCTTAAGCTCGAGTTGGTATAAGGTAGAGCTTCTAGCTCCAAACGAGCGAAACGTTATGTTAGTTTGATTATTCGTATACCGGGAGACGAGTATCGTCACAATATATAATTGGTGTCGATATTTGGATCGAATCTCGGGGACTATAAAAAGAATTTTGAAATGTGTCAAGTACTGATTTTAAGTGTTAAGTATGAGGATGTCGAGTTTATTTTCAAAGTCGAGTGTCGGTTTTGTAAACGGAGAAAAATTAAATGAGTTAAAAAGACTATATGAGTTGTTGACGTAAAACTGTCCGGTTTTTGTAGTTCGAAGATGAGTCGGGAAGGGAACTTTAAAAGTAAAATCTTTTAACCAACTTTTGGGAGGTCTTTCTATATATAGTAAGTGAAGTTTTTGATTAGTATCGTAAGCTATTGACGTGTTTAAGTACGGAAAACAGTTTGGAAGATTAACATATATATATCGACAGCTTTTGAAAGAATAAAAGTATAAAAGTGTACGTAAGAAGAATGTATTAAATTAAGTATGGTGTGAGTTTGATTTTGACTTTGAGATATTTATTTCATTTTATTAAATATGAAATATTATTTGGATGAATTATTAAAGGCACGCGTTTTGTTTTGATAGATTGTGAATTTCGTGTTCGCCGGGCATCATCGATCGTTGAAAGTCGTCATACTATTGTTAATACTTCAGGTGAGTCTATAGCCTCGCTTTCTACTTGTTTTAATGATTTTAAAACCCGCGAGGGGGATACATGCTATTTGAAGAAAAATGAACACATGTCATGAGTAATTGTTGGACCCGATGTTGCCTTTGTTGCCTTTGATGAATTGAATTGTATAAGTACCTAATTGCAAAAGTCCCTAAATTCATGGGTCGTTAACTATCTTCTGACTTGATGTTGTGAGTTGGGAGTAGCCGCTTATTCTAATGATAGTACTATTGGGCTGACAACCCTATCTAAGACCAGGGCATTACGCTGAGTAACCTCTGGGAAGGATAATTTTACAAGAATGAGAATTGGTATTCTTGCAATTGATACCCTAGTAGGGGCACTGGAATTCTTATAGTCATGCTGGAATTTGGCGTGGGTGACTAAGTTAAAGGGTCGGTTTCATGAGCTTAATACAATTCATTAGCTATTGCTATAAGATGAAATGCCTGATTAATAGATTGTATGGCCACAATGCTATTAAACAATTATGAATGATTTTTACGATGTGTTCAATTATGTTTTGTAAAACCTATAGACTTGCTCAACCTTTGTGTTGATGATTTTAAGCATGTATTTCAGGTACTTGAAGTTGTTGAGTTGCGGAGCTTGTTGGAGAAGGATTGCGGGATTGCTTTTGTAGTAGTTTGGTCTAAAATAGATTTCTTTCCCGTTTCTCATAAATTTATAATATATGGTCTAGTATTTTGGTAAAAGGTTGTCGATTTGTTAAGATCCTTGGGGAAACTGAACGCTACTCTGATATATTTTTAAACTAATTTTACTTGGGATTGAAGGTTTTAGACATTGATTTAAATTATTTCCATATTTATTCCTAAATATACTATTTTTAGGTCGTATAAAGAGTTTGTGAAATGAAGTTTGTGAATAACACCTAACTGTGTGTTTCCGCTGCGCAATGTAAATTGGGGGTGTTAGAGATTGGTAACCAGAACTTTTTAGTTATTGCGAATTAGGTCAATTTTTGAAAATGTCCTAAACTATAACTTTGGTGTCAAAAGTATTTTATAAAAGCAACGAAACTTCTCTGCAAGGCTCCGGTAAGATTATTTATTTTTGTTATGCTTTGTTATTATATATATATCCCTTAAAATTGTTCTAAATTCCTGAGTATTGATTAAGTAAATACTACGATAAGGTATTGGTATTGATGAAAGGACGTGGAGTGCTTTCATCATAATTTCATTTTTATGAGTATTGTATAATTATTATTTGTATTGCATTGCATTGCATTGCATACATATATATTTGGCATACGTAAGTCATTTGCATTTGCATGATTATGCATTGCGTTGCATATATATTTTTGAATAATGACCTTATGTTTCTTTGAATTTTTTGTGATTTCAGAACATGTCCGACATACCATATTACGTCAATAAGGGGGGATTTGTTGTAGGTCAACGGAGTTTGCAGTATCAGCGAGTAGGTAATCATATGAATTCAGGTGGATGGTTAGATTATGAGGATGATACAGATGATAAGAAAAATGTTGTAGAATCTGATAGTGATAATTATAGGACTGAGAGTGAAGTTGGAAGAACTGAGGTTTGGGCTAAAGTGAGAAGTTATGGAACTGATTTTGAGAAGTATTAGAAAGAGATAGATAGACTTCGCAGGTTAAGTGAATATGTAGCTCATCTTGGGCCGTATCTTGGACCGCATTGGAAATTTAAGGATATTGAGGTGGATGTTGATTCGCATTATATGATAGATCTGCCGTGTCAAGGAGCGCATTTGAGGTATGGATTTGAGAATCCGCCGTGCTTTGATCCAAAATGGAGGTGCTGCAAGTTAGGACCAGATGAAGATGAAGCAGGGACGAGCCAAATTGAAGAAAATGATGGACTATATCCTATGGAGTGATGTAGTGATGGATTTTTGTTGTATTTCAGTTTATGTATTGTTGTGTTGTATTTGGATTGTTTAGATGTTGTGAGGTAGTATTGTGATGGATTATTGTTGTTGTTGTTTAGGATGATAAGGGTAAGTGACATTAGTGACAAGATTTTGTTGCGATTTTCTCGGATTTATGGATGAAATCTACTATTAACCTTTAGTATCTGATGTGTCTTTGTTATTTTCTCTTTTGTGAGATGACTGTGGAATTGAGGTAGTATTGTGTTGTTGGCGCATGTAATATTCATAATATATCTTGATGAAAAGATTCTTTTCTTTCTATCTCGATGTGTATACTTATTAAGTTTCTTTCTACTGTTATCGCATAGAAAGAGTCGAGTGAGATATGTTTCTGTTATTAGCAGGGATTCTTGTGTGAGTGAGTATCTTGAAATATCTCTCGAAAGGTTGTTAACCATTAGGGTAGATTTTATGATCATGTGAATAGTTGTTAGATTGTTTGAAGCTGATAGTGCTGCGAGGAGACGAGGTGCTGAGATTGAAGATGTTGTTGTTTCAGTTGAAGATGCTGTTGAGATTAAAGATGCTGGTGTTTCAGTTGAAGATGCTGCTGAGATTTAAGATGCTGCTGTTCCAGTTGGAGATGCTGCTGTTATTCTGCAAGATTTTAAAAGGATGTTTGTGTGTTAGATTCTTAGTAATGAGAAGAGATGCGGTGAAGAGTGTCGATCGGATATTAATGGTAATTGGAAAGGTGCAACTATATGGATATGTTCGAGTAACTGATGGATGTTTTGATATATCAATAGTCATTTGGGAATGTTCAACTAGAAGGAAAAGAGATAGTAATTTAAGGATTGATCCTGATTCGAATTTAAGTGTGGCAGAAAAGGGTAAAGGAACGGTATTGTTGCGAATGACAGTAAAGAATAGGAAATTTATTTCCTCTAATAGAAGGTAAACTTAGAATTTAATAGTCTAAGATAAGAAGAGATGGTATTCAAGCGGTTACTATAAATCGGGTAAGCAGGAGGAAGTATGATGTGTAGACCACATATATTTTATACCACTTAAGTAATTATCTATTTATTTGTCGTAAGTACGGACTAGCTGGAGGTCGAGTTGCTGAAGGAATAGCAAGGAGTGTGGTATAGGAATTAGTATCTCGGTGGTAATGAAATGTTTTCATTCGGTAAAGGGGATTGAATAAAGGAATTATTCAGATAATGGAAAATCAATATGAAAGGAATGTAGTTGCTATTACAGCCTATATTTTGGAAATGTTGATAAGATTTGAGATTTAGATGTAGTAATTTGTATATTTTTATCTGGTAATCATTGAGTTAGAATTCCATTGGAATTCTGAATGGGTTATTAATAGTGTAATGAAATCCTGAAGGTGTTATTGATGGTGTATTTAAATTCTGAAGGTGTTATTGAGGATATATTGAGATTTGAAGATGTTAGATTTTAGTTGACCTGAGGACGAGAAATCAACAAGAAGTAGCGAGTGGTTGAAATGAGAAATTAACCGATGGAAGGATTGTTAATAACTATATATATATATATATATATATATATATATATATATATATATATATATATATATATATATATATATATATATATATATATATATATATATATATATATATATATATATATATATATATATATATATATATATATATATATATATATATATATATATATATATATATATATATATATATATATATATATATATATATATATATATATATATATATATATTAAGGAAGTATTTTTCTGAGCATATGGAATTAAGAGGTATTGCGCAATTAGCTGAACTAGAGTTGTGAGAAAGTTCACCAGGATAACGATGAATATCATAGGATATTGTAAATAAAGATGGAAAGAATTAAATTGGAATGTTATTGAGCATTGAGTACTTATTTCAGGAAGTAACCAGTAGAATCTTTATTTGAAGATTTTATTGGTCAATGATGAGAAGGTATGTAGGAGGAAACAGTAATAGATTGAATTTTCTAGTGCGCTAGTAGTAGTCGGAAGGGAATGAGAAGATGAGTTAGTATTTAAGGGTATTATGTGATTGTTCTACGGAATTGTAGAGTTCACTGTCGTCTTGGGAAAAAGGAAGCTTTGTGTTAGCTGAGTGATGGGAGTTAGGTAGTCTGATTGTATATTTTGTTGTATGGCATTGTTAGGAAGTTGAGGATGGTAATAAGATTGATTGTAAGGATTGGTAGATGAGACAATAAGGATAATCTGATTTGACTGGAAGGGTAAGTCGTCAGAGAAGTAATAATGAAAGTAAGTAAAGAAGCTGTTTTGTGAATAAGATGATTGTTGTGAGGGCGAACAAACTGAGCACTAGAAATCGGTATCCGTTATTGATTGTGAATGTTTAGTATGATGAATAGATGATTGAAGGAAAGGAAAGTATTTAACAATTGGAAAATTGTTAGGGAAAGAAGGAATGGTGTGTGAATTTCTTTAGATATGACTTTTGGTTGGAGTAATATAGATGTTTTAGAATGTGCGATTTATGGCTGAAGTGATTGTGAAAATCTGACTAGATTGAAACGATTGAGGCTTTGTCGATACCGACGAAACTGACTGAAGCTTGTCCATTCCTTTGTGTAAGTTGGGTACTATCGGAGGTTTATCAAGAGGTTTTCACTAATTGTTGAACCAATGATAAAGCTGACAAAGAAGAACTAAATGTATGAAATCCATTTATATATTTAAGTTGTGGTTTTGAGATCTGATTTTTGTAGTTGAGGAAGTTGTTTATGAACGCTAAGGATAGATTGAAGTTTTGTGTTGTATAGTTAGTATTGGAGGAATTTGAAGGAATTATAGAGCTGCGATGATGATATTTGGATAATATCAAATGGAAAAGGAAAGTAATAGTAGTGTGTTGACTTGAATAAAGAAGTATAACGGGATTTATATGATTATGAGATTCAACATTGTGGTATTTATTTTGGGATAGTAAAGTATTACTTGTATGGAATCAAGTATGAAGAAAATAAGGACAATAAGGACTTACTTATAAATGCCATTCGGGGATTTTAAAAGAAAGGAGTTAAGGATTACCTAATGATGACGGGGAAATAATTATCAGTAAATTATAGATGAGATATGTTATAGTTCTGTATTACGAAGTGTGTTTCAGGTTACGAAGGATGAGTGTGGATACTTTCACTATCGACTAGTGAGTATTTAGTAAGGAGTAGAAGTAAAAAGGGGGTTGTAAAATTTTTAAAGTAATTGAGAATTGACTCTTGAGTCTTGAGATTTTTAGAATATTGGTAACAATAAGCAGGATGGATAGAATGGAAAGAAAGTTATAATTAAATGGATAAACTAATGGAAAAAAGAATTCCAAAGAAAGAAGATCAATAGATTGTTGGGAATTTTGAATAGAATGGTAATAGAAATGAAAGAGTTGGGATGTATGTTTTTGTGGGACAAAAACGGTTATTGTGATTATCTAATTTTTATTCTATTAGATCAGAGAGTATGTTAAGAATGCAAGGACCAGTGGTGAATGAATTGTTCAGATCAAAAAGAAAATTTAATTATTCTAAGAGTGCTGAGAGTGTCGCATGTAGCATTGAAGGAATTTCACAAGATGAAGTATTGATACAGTCTGGGCTTATTCCAATCAGACTAGAAGTTATAGAACTTGGGGTAAATAAGATGTGTTACGATATCAGGAAGTGATCTGACCATTATATATTTCAGATTTGAATATATGAGGCTAACGGAGTTGTTTAAACAATATATGATATGAGGAAGATGTAATGATGTACTATGGAAGGTACAGTAATTCAGTGATCTAGCAATCACTACACTCGAGACATAGAGATTATTAGATTGAATGAAAGTGGAAGATGAGTATAGGAGGTATATAACTGACTAGTCAGAATTATTAATAATCTCATTGTGTTTAGTTTGAGTGTAACCTCGGGACATAGAGACAGAGTAATTTTGAATATTGGAAATCGTTGTGATAAGGTATGAGTATTAATAAGGTTTGAACATATTATATGTAACCCAGAGACTGAGATTGACTTTTGAGTATTAGAGATTTTTACAGAAAGTGAGAAGAATTGAGTCAAAAAGGAATATTGTGTATTTTCGGAAAGCAATGGACAGCGTGAAAGGATGAATTGAACAATGGCAATTGAAACTTGGGATGATCATATTTTAATATTTCATTATGAGAACTAATGAAACCTAGTGAAGATGAAATCTTTATGCGATGATAATTACACATCTTAATTTGAGAACTTACATAGTCGAATTTCACCTTCCAATATGAGAAAGTGATGCAGAAGGAGTATGAATGATGAAGGAATATTATCATAATAGAAGATGAAATTTGGAAGTTGAAGTGTAGTAATATTTGTGGATATGGTGATATCATAAGAAGTGAGTTGAACTGGTATGAAAGATATGAGTATCTCTTGAGGATAAGAGGTCACGTTGACTCTAGAAGTGAGGAAGTGCGAGTGTGAGGCGGGTTGAGCGTCGGGACGTCGCTCTCTTTTAGGAGGGTATGATGTGACAACCCAAACCCGTGGTCATTATTTAATTATATTTTTACGTATATTTTTGAAATTTTTGACGAGATTGATTGTCATGACGATTGGTGATTTGATCTGGATGAATGATTGAAATTTATATTTTTACGTTCTGACGAGTTGCGAGGATTATTAGTGATGACGATATCAACGGATGCCCAAAGATTTTACGTTTTATTTTAAACATGTCGATGTTTAATATTTTGACGTTTTTATTTTTAATGTCGTATTAAGTCGTGTCGGGACTATATAATATCATATTTTGTGTGCGTTTTAAGTTTTGAGAAGCATTTTTATGAAACCCGAGACCCGTAACTATTTTCAAAAGTGACTAATAGTCATTTCCCGCTTTTTAACAAAGTATTTGCATTTTGGTCCACAAGAATCACAATTGGCAAAAACTACCCTAAACTTTTTCCATATAAAAAGAAAAATTAAACACATAAACACACACATTTTCACTCCACCACCAAAATCCTCTCTCTTCTCTCTCCTCGTCTCTTTGTCCGTCCACCCCAAGCCACACAAACACCCAAAAATTTTGATTTTGAGCTTGAATCTTTAAATTCTAATCAAAGACCCAATCTAGTTACTTGATTCTCATCACATTGGTATGAAAATTTCATACATGCAAGAACATTTTTGTAAAACCCATTTTTGGTGAAAAATCATATGTTTTGATCATAAATTCTTGTTGTATGTAGGTGTTTATGTGATTATATATTGATTTTGATGATTGCATGTTGAAATTTTTGAGTTGGGTTTTTATGATTTGATCATCTAGGATGATTTAGTGTGTTATGATTGAAGTAGTAGTGTTAGAATGATAATAGTGGTAAAAATGATGTTAAAATGTGGTGAAAAATTGATTTTGAATGATTTTTAAAAGGGTATTTTTGAACAGATTATTAAAGGTAATTTTCAGAAAATATGAGTTTGAGTTTTGTATGAACTAACTTGATATTGTTGTAGAGGATGTCTTAAGCTTCGATTTGGTATAAGGTAGAGCTTCTAGCTCCAAACGAGCGAAAAGTTGTGTTAGTTTGATTATTCGTGTACTGGGAGACGAGTATCGTCACAATATATAATTGTTGTCGATATTTGGATCGAATCTCGGGGACTATAAAAAGGATTTTGGAATGTGTCAAGTACTGATGTTAAGTGTTAAGTATGAGGATGTCGAGTTTATTATCAAAGTCGAGTGTCAGTTTTGTAAACGGAGAAAAATAAATGAGTTAAAAGACTATATGAGTTGTTGACGTAAATCTGTCCGGTTTTTTTAGTTCGAAGATGAGTCGGGCAGGGAACTTTAAAAGTAAAATCTTTTAACCAACTTTTGGGAGGTCTTTCTATATATAGTAAGTGAAGTTTCTGATTAGTATCGTAAGCAATTTACGTGTTTAAGTACGGAAAACAGTTTGGACGATTAACATATATATATCGACAGTGTTTGAAAGAATAAAAGTATAAAAGTGTACGTAAGAAGAATGTATTAAACTAAGTATGGTGTGAGTTTGATTTTGACTTTGAGATATTTATTTCATTTTATTAAGTATGAAATATTATTTGGATGAATTATTAAAGGCACGCGTTTTGTTTTGATAGATTTTGAATTTCGTGTTCGTCGAGCATCATCGATCTTTGAAAGTCGTCATACTTCAGGTGAGTCTATAGCCTCGCTTTCTACTTGTTTTAATGATTTTAAAACCCGCGAGGGGATACATGCTATTTGAAGAAAAATGAACACATGTCATGAGTAATTGTTTGACCCGATGTTGCCTTTGTTGCCTTTGATGAATTGAATTGTATAAGTACCTAATTGTAAAATTCCATAAATTCATGAGTTGTTAACTATCTTCTGACTTGATGTTGTGAGTTGGGAATAGCCGCTTATTCTAATGATAGTAATATTGGGCTGACAACCCTATCTGACACCAGGGCATTATGCTGAGTAACCTCTGGGAAGGATAATTTTAAGAGAATGAGAATTGGTATTCTTGCAATTGATACCCTAGTGTAGGGGCACTGGAATTCTTATAGTCATGATGGCATTTGGCGTGGGTGACTAAGTTAAAGGGTCGGTGTCATGAGCTTAATACAATTCATTAGCTATTGCTATAAGATGAAATGCCTGATTAATAGATTGTATGGCCACAATGCTATTAAACAATTGTGAATGATTTTGACGATGTGTTCAATTATGTTTTGTAAAACCTATAGACTTGCTCAACCTTTGTGTTGATGATTTTAAGCATGTATTTTAGGTACTTGAAGTTGTTGAGTTGCGGAGCTTGCTGGAGAAGGATTGCGGGATTGCTTTTGTAGTAGTTTGGTCTAAAACAGATTTCTTTCCCGTTTTTCATAAATTTATAATATATGGTCCAGTATTTTGGTAAAAGGTTGTCGATTTGTTAACATCCTTGGGGAACCTGAACGCTACTTTGATATATTTTTAAACTGATTTTACTTGGCATTGAAGGTTTTAGACATTGATTTAAATTATTTCCGTATTTATTCCTAAATATATTGTTTTTAGGTCGTATAAAGAGTTTGTGAAATGAAGTTTGTGAATAACACCCAATTGTGTATTTCTGCTGCGCAATGTAAATTGGGGTGTTAGATAGCATTACTAACTTATCATGACAATGATCTCGTTGCACGCTTAGCATGGAATTGGGGTGCAAATCGAGGACGACGAAATTATTTCTAACGAAGCATTCACGTGTTCTTGTTCTATGAACCTAAACATCCCATTTTGCGATGAAAATCATACATTATGTCTAAAACACACGTAGTAGTAATAGTAGTAGTGAGCTAGTTTATGATTCAATAAAGTGCATAAAAATGAATTTTGGAGGTGCTATGATACTTTATTCTAGCATTGCGTGAGGGCACGACAATGGTTTAGTATGTGGGAGTGATGAGACTGCTTTTATACATAGTCTCATCGTCCAAAATGGGCTTAAAATGCATTAAAAATCATGAAATATGCCAAATATATTCTTGTGTTTGTTACATGTGTATTTTAGGTACGGATATTGAGAAAATGACAAAAGATCACAAGAAGCAAGCAAAAACGAACACGGGAAACGAAGCCGCACAATGAACCAAGCCCTAATGGTGATTTTCCAAGAATAACCCTTGAAGAAATGAAGATTATACAAGAAGGGTCCTCCAATATTGAAGAATTGACAATTTAAACCCTTGTTTATTCATAATTACAAGATTGGTCCCTAAAGTTTATCAATTTGTAAAAAGGGCCCTCCACTTTGAAGAATTGGCAAGAATGGTCTATCAAAAATGAAGACTTGTCAATATTATTCCTCCAAGAAGTCAACAATACAAGTCAAGACCATAAACTTTGAAGAAAATGCCAAAACATCCCTCCACTTTGAAGAATTGGCAAGAAATACCCCTGAAATTACTTTTGGAAACTTTTTGGGGCAAAAGTGTGAAAACCAAAACTTGGTTTATAAATGGATTCGGATTATGTTCTATATAAACTTCAAGTGACAAGAAAGAAAGAAACAAGGGACTTAAACTGGCAGACAAGGAAAGTAACCTAGACCAACCACAGCCTGCCACCTCACCTACTAAATCCCACTAACCAATCACACCTCTCCCTTTTGCCACCTCACATCCCACTCACCCTAAACCGTTAACTTAATTAATATTAAGTTAAAACACGCGCCTAACACATTTTTAAACATTAATCTGGATCAAAACCTATACTATTCACCATATGAACAAATTTAGGTTTTCTTTAATTACTTGAAATTAGAATCCCATTTTGTCCAGATTTAAGATTAAGGTGGCCATAATCAAAACTGAACCTCTAACTTTGCCACCTCATCGTCTCCAAGCTCACATGTTGGACCTCCCATACACGTTTTTGAAGAAGATGCCAAAATAGGCCAGCCATTCAACGCCCAATATTCTTACTTCAAACTTACGCTCATTATGAGCCTTAGATCAAATTACAACCTTTACAACTCACACAAGCTGCCAAGAAAACATCACATGTTCAAGCAGAATTCAAACTTCACAAGGGGCATTTCAGAAACTTCAAGCAACTAGGGTTTACGTTTTTATGCTTTCTAGATAATCTTTGTAGCCTATACAAAGGCATTAGGGTTGCAAAATTGAGCCCTGCTCTTGGTTTTTACTTTATCATAAATCTGTAAATCCTCTTTTCATTTTAATGAGAAAGTGTTTGATGTTGTTGATAAAATCCAAGTGCCAATCTTATTACTTGCTTGTTATTGATATATGTTTGTGTTTCTGAAATCTTAAAACATGTTTTCAAACCTTGTGCAAGAAATTGTGCAAGTGTTCAAAACTTGATATTTTGCTAAATTCTTGGTTCAAACCCTTGGAATTTTTGGATTGCAAGTGATTATAGCACCCTGATAAGGAGTTTATCAAGGTGTTTTAAGCTTGTGGTTTGAGGATAATCAAGGAGTGGGAACAAGTTTGCATTAATCAAGATTTTCCACTTTTCTGTTTTATATATTTGTGTTCTAACATTGTTGAATCTTAGCAGCTTTGTTGTGGAAGCTTGTGCCTTGTTTTGCTAGGCACGCCAGCTCAAAAATTCGTGAGTTTGGATGTACATTCATGAGGTTTGAGCCCTTTTACCCAAAATCTGATAAAAGTCTTGATTTTTGGTGAATTTGTGTTCTGCTATTGTACTTGTTGTTTTTATGGCTTAATATTGCTTGATGCTGCATAAAATTGATGTTATTGTGTTAGATTGGGCTTGGATAACATTGAATCACACTTTTAATTTGTTAATCTTGGATTGAAAAAAGTTAAGGGGTGTTTGGGTTAACTTGTTTAAGTTTACAAATTGGATTTGAGTTATTGTTTGTTGTTTATTTGTGCTTGTATCTGTTAAACACTTGGTTATATGCTATTTGGAAATCTACTTGTTTTGACCTAAGACTTTGGTAACACTTAGTTTGTATGAATGCTTATGGATAAAAAGTGATTAAACATAGTTATGATAACCTGTTAAGAAGATTTGAGGGTTTGAATCTGGTCTTGTGGTCAAGTATATCAGCAAAGTATCAAATCTGCTTGTTTAGTGTTCATCAGTAACATTCATTTGCTTGAATCTTGCTCTAAACTTTGAATCATTGCATGAAACCTGTTTATTTTTGTTCATTTGAATTATTTATATCTTGTGTATGCATTTGGTGAAGTTTGGCTGGCTTATTCTTGCTAAAAGTGCTTATTGGTTGAAAACTGCTTATTGTTCATGTCTGGTGCATGTCTGTGGATCTTTTGATTAATCTGTGCTAATTGGCTTGTTGTAATTGTGATATTATTGTTGTTATTGACTCCTTTTGATTCACTGATCACTTGGGTGCCTTTGCTTAACCTGAATCCAACAAAAAGTCACATAAGACAAAAAGTCAAGAAAGTCGAGTAGTGGGAACTCCTTTCCCCTGTTACTAGCCACTTCTAGTGTTATTTGATCAACAACTTATTCATAAGCCATTTTGGCTTATCCAGACTTGTAACAACATATCTTTTTGTAATAGATCTTCCTTATTTGACCCATTGAACTAATCTGGAGCATATTAGGGTTTGACTTTTAAGTTTGACTAGAAAACCAAACAGTTTGACTTTTACATAAGTGCTTAATTGCTTATTCCAGCTTATTGTCTGTGCTTATTGGAAAACTTTTTGATTATTTTGCTTAATTAAGTCATTTAAAACCTTTTGCAACTTGAATCAGCACTTGAGGTAGCCTAGAACTCAAAAACGACTATCTTGTCGTTTTGTTAAGAGAGCTTTGGCTTATTTCAGGCTTATTTCTTGTGATTTTTCAAAATTTCTTTTCACAGATCTCTTTGGTAACTCAAAAAAAGCTTGTGTGTCAAATTAGAGTTTATGGCATTAGCTTATGGCTTAATGGGCCCAAAAGCCCATTATGAATAGATTGTTGACTTATTAAGCTGTGATAAGCACATTTTCAGCTTTTGAGCCTTCAGAGTTTTGTTTTAAAAATCAAATTTTAGTCAGATAGGATGTTTTGGGCTTATTTGGATCACTTTTGCTTATTGGGCCTAATTTAAGCCCATTAAGTGGACTGTTTGGGGTTTTGGCCCATTTTAAGGCCCAATATGGGTATTTAGGTATTTTCAAGTTCATTTATGTGTTATTTAGGTTAAAAAAAACTAGTTTGCAACTTTTTTGAATTTTGTATAAATTTTGGATTTTTATTGATATTTTATTATTATCTTATTATTAAAAATTAAAATTTAGAATTTTGCAAGTTTTTCATTTTTCTGAGTTTAAATACATTAAGCTAGGAATTTTAAAAATTTTAGATTAATTTTAGTGTCATTAGGTTAATTTTTAGAATTATTTTAAGTTTTAATAGTTTATAATTGTTTTTAAATAGTTTTAATTAATTTTAAAATTTTCAAAAATAGTTTTAAATTTAGTTAAATCATTTAAGAGGTTTACAAGTTAAAAAATCTCCATTTGGGATTTTTGTTAATTAAATTGATTTTTTGGTCTTTAATTAGAATTAAAAAATTAATATTTAATTAAATAAAAGGTTTGAGTGATTTTTGATTTTTTGTAAACTCTAATTACAATTTTTGGATTTATTGCAATTTTTTAGGAATTTTTAGGGTAATTTTTAAATTTAGTCACTTTTTACGGTTTTACGTGCACGACTTCGTCTTAGTGTAATTCATAATCGTAACCGTCATTCCTTTCTACTTTCTTTTCTCATTTCTTTGCTTCATAAATATAATCTCAAAACCTTAATCATCTCTTACACAACACACTATCCTCCTTGAGAATGAACTCATTTTTGGGTCATTTGTGCACGGTTTTCCTAAACCATCGTACTTACCCTAATTACCTTGTTTTCCTAAACAAGTGTAAAATTACAACCATCATTGCTGATAGGTGTGTAAACACCCATCCTTTTACCACTTAATTCTGGCTAAAACGAGACCAAAACGCGTATTTAATATCATTTGTTTGGAATTATGCGTGGTTTTTTGTGTTTATTGTGTTTTCAGAGCCAACCGGATGAATATTGAAGAAAACATGGGATTGCACGGGTTTTACTGAAGAAAAGGACTCAAGATAAAGTCTATTGTCCAAGAGATGCAAAAGATTTGAAGTCACTGGGCCTATTCGAAGATTTATCGAAGAAAAGGACCAAAGATGGAAGATTTACATAAGTCGAAGAAACTCAAGTCTATCAAACGAAGAAATTAAAGGACGAGTTGAATTTAATCGACAACAAATCCCGAATCAGAATCGAAAACGTCAACTTTTCTGAAAAGACGGGAAGACAAGAAGAACGGGAGAAAGCCCACTCACCAACCAAAAGACAAGCCTATAAATAGGCCACCCCTCACACATTTAGCCAGTTAGTTTTTAGTTTCTTTCTCCCCACTTTTCTCTCCTTCCTGTTTCGTAGGATCACCATCACCACTAGGGTGTTTGGTGGTTTTTGATCTTTGATTCTCAAATCTTGTAATTTTAATCTTTGTTTGATCTTGTTAAAACATCAATCATCAATACAAGTTCTTGTTTAATCTTTCCATTTCATCTTGTTCATCATCATCTTTTTATTCAAGTTCTTAAGTTTTTATTTTATTTGATTTGATCTTCAAAAGTTGTTGGGATTTATGTTTTTGTTGATGGGATTTGTAATTTATGGTTAGTAGATGCTTTGTGATTAATTTATGTAAGTTTTTAGTGGAAAACTTGGTGATTTTTGGATCAAAATCGTTTTTCCTTGTTCTTCGGGTATTGTTACTGTTCTTGAGTTCCCAGACTTCCGGATGAACACCAGACTTCCGGATGAACACTTAAGTTCCGGATGAACCAAAAACTTCCGAATAAGCATTACGTTCCGAATGAATTAAAATCTTCCGAATGAGTTGTTTCTTAGAAAGTTCCGAACGAGTTTTGTTTAAAAAGTTCCGAACGAATTGAAAGTTCCGAATGAGTGTAAAGTTCCGAATGAATGTCTTTTAAATCTTCCGAATGAATGTATTTTTGAAAAGTTCCGAATGAACCTCAAGTTCCGAATGAATGCTAAGTTCCGGATGAACCTAAGTTCCGAATGAAGCAAAACTTCCGGATGAACCAAAGTTCCGAGCCAAGTTCCGGGTGAAAGTTCCGCATAAAGATCCGAGCCAAAATTCCGAACGAAGTTCCGAATCAAGGGGTTCCGAGTGAAAGTTCCGGATGAGCAAAGTTCCGAATCAAGGTTAAAAAGTTCCGAATCAATTTTCTTTTAGTGTTACTGTTTTACTATTTTACTGTTTCTTTACTTTTATTTCACAATTTATATTTTAACTGTAATTGTAACTTTAATTTCAGTTTTCATTTTAATTTTAATTTCAAGTTTTTATTAATTGTTATTAAAGTAACTGTTTTTTATTTGAGTTTTCATTTTAGTACATTTAAACTTTTTATTAGATTAGAAAACCAAACCCTTTTATTTAGTAACCAAGAACAATCATTCCACTTAAGGCCGAGATCAATTCGAGAGGATATCGAGATTAATCTGAACCCATAGCAAAAACCTTGTATCAAATGGCGCCGCTGCCGGCTCTTCTCGTTAAGATCAAAAGTTTTTTGTGAGAACTTGGATTTTGGGATCCGTTCCCCGTGAACGTTACTTTTTCATAAAAATTTTCAAAAAAATACTAAAAAATATCAAATTTTCAAAAATACAAAAAAAATTAAAAAACATAAAAACCAAAAATATTTTTGTTTTGTTTTTCTTTGTTCGTTCTTTTGCAGGTGTTTGCGCACTCGATCCACGTCTTATCAAGAGCCCGAGCCTCTCGATCACTTAGACATGGCTGGTGTACAAAACAACAATAACATACCACCTCCAAACAACAATAATAACAACAACAACCCACCTTTCAACAACATGAACAATAACAACAACAATGAGCCCCTTCCGGATAATCGCCCGATGATTGAACTGCTGCAAGCTCATGTCGATGGCAACACGGATCCAATTGTCATACCTCCAATTGCCGCCAACAACTTTGAGCTAAAATCAGGTTTTATCCAGATGGTCTCCGCTCAACCATTCTTGGGACGAACCATTGATGACCCACACGACCATATCAAGAGATTCTTTCAACTCACTAACACGGTCAAATTCAATGGTGTTCCACTAGATGTTATAAGGTTACAACTTTTTCCCTTTTCTTTAGAGGGACAAGCCCGGCATTGGCTTGCTAAGGAACCGCCACAGAGTATTCTCTCGTGGACGGATTTGGAAACAAAGTTTATCAATTACTTTTTCCCACCCTCTCGTACTACCGCTTTGCGGAATGAGATCATAATTTTTGAACAAAAGTACGATGAGTCGTTCAGTGAATCTTGGGATCGTTTTAAAGATCTTTTAAGAAAATGCCCACAACATGGTTTTACCAAAGTACATCAAATTAATACTTTTTACAATGGTTTAAGCATGAGTGACCAAGATTCACTAAACAGTGCCTCGGGGGGTAATTTATTAGCTAAGACTTCCAATGCTGCTTGGGATATCATTGAGAATAAGTCTCGTGTGCAAACCAAGAGTGTTAGGACCAATGTCGCTAGTGCTAGCACTAATGACAGCGACAAGCGACTTGACAAAATCACCACACTTCTTGAATCGCTCGTCACCCACACCGTCAGCAACAACAACAGCAACAACGCTAAAAACGCACAAGTTAACGCTGTCAGCCAACCTTGTGAGATATGCGGCGGTCCTCACTCTTACACCACTTGCACCGCCACCCAAGACTACCCTGCTGAGAATGTGAATGCGGCATATGGCACCTATCCTCAACCTGCTTATCAAGCTAGACCTCAAGGTGACCAAAATTTGCTTAGCTACCGCTCCAACAACTACCTCTCACCACCCGGTTTTCCCCCAAACAACCCAAACCAACAACAAAACCTCAACCGCCCTCCTCAACAACAACAACAACCTCGACAACCATACATCCCACCTCACAAGCAGCAACAACCACCTCAACGTAACAACCAAGTTTACCAACAACCTGCTTTTCAACCACCCGCATACAATGCTCCTCCAAACCAAACCACTGCATTACACCAAGAGGTTGCAACCTACATGAGGACCAATGATGTGATCGTGGAAAATCTCCAACAGGAAGTGCGTAACTTGAACGCAGACTTGGTCAAGCAAGGGAACGATTTGAGAGCCGACATGAGAAACACGTTGGATAGCCAAACTAATGAATTGAAGAACATGATGGCTAGTTTCTTCCAAGGTAATCCACCCTCTTCTTCGGGTACTCTTCCGAGTAACACCGTTGCGAATCCAAGAGGGGAGATGAAAGTAATCACCACTCGCAGTGGCAAAGGTACCAAGGAACCCGAGCTTCCTATACCTCCACCGGTGGTTGTGACTAAGGAGAATGAGTCACCTGCTCCTATTCCTCATCCTTCTCTTTCCCCAATTTCTCCACCTCTTCCTTCTACCCCTCCTCCACCCAAGGATGTGAGTGATCCTATTCTTCCAAAGCCTTCCTCTTCTTCCAATATACCTTATCCATCTAGGTTGAGGAAAGAGAAGCTCAAAAGCAAAGACGATATTTAGGTTTCTAACTTTCTTAAGATGTTTAAACAACTGAATTTCAATATCTCCTTCGCTGAGGCTCTCGCTCACATGCCTAAATATGCAAAAATGTTTAAAGATCTTCTGAGCGACAAGGAAAAGCTCCTCGATATTGCCAACACCCAACTTAATGAGAATTGCTCTGCAGTGCTCTTAAGGAAATTGCCAACCAAGCTTGGTGATCCGGGTCGTTTCTTAATTCCTTGCAATTTCCCGGGAGTAGAGAATTGCATGGCCCTAGCCGATCTAGGTGCCAGTATTAATCTCATGCCTCTAAGTATTTGGAAGCAATTATCTCTCCCAGAGCTAGTCCCCACCAAAATGACTTTGGAATTAGCAAACCGTACGGTTGCTTATCCAGTGGGGATAGCCGAAGACGTCATTGTAGGAGTCGACAAATTCACTCTGATTTTGTTGTCGTCGACTACGAGATGGACCCCCGCGTGCCACTCATTGTTGGTCGTCCATTCTTGCGGACCGGTCGCACTCTCATTGATGTTGAAGCCGGCGAGCTTATCATGAGAGTGGGTGACGATAAAGTAGTCTTCAACATGGGAAAGTTGTCTAAACAACCTTATTCATATGAGAGTGTTAATTGTATTGACGTTCTTGATGAGGCTTGTGAAGAACACTTTAATGATGCTTGCAAAAGTATTCCTACCTCTCTTCCCACTGTTGAGACCGTGTCCTCTATTGATTCATCATTGTCTCTATTTGGAGATAATGATTTGTTTTGGAAAGATCTTGAAGACACCATGGGAGATGTGACCTTATCTACTGATGATTCTCCCACCGATGGGGATGAAGACATGAATTTCTTTGACAATCTTCTCACCGAAGACAATCCTTCGCCTCCATCTCCCACGGTCATTGCTATCGATACTCTGACTTTGAAAACGCCTCCCGTCGAAAATCCCCCGGATTTGGAATTTAAGGAGTTGCCGCCCCATCTCGAGTATGTATTTCTTGAAGAAGAGAAGAAGTCGCCAGTCATCATCGCTAAGGACCTAAAAGAAGAAGAAAAAGCCCGACTTATCAACGTGTTGAAAGATCATAAGAAGGCTATTGCTTGGAAGATTTCTGATATTCGTGGAATTGATCCTCACTTCTGCACACACAAAATTCTCATGGAGGACGACTTTAAGCCCACAATTCAAAGCCAACGAAGGGTGAATAAAAAATCCATGAAGTCATCAAAACAGAGGTTATCAAACTTCTTGATGCGGGTATGATTTACCCTATTTCGGATTCACCCTGGGTTAGTCCAATCCATTGTGTGCCTAAGAAAGGCGGAATAACCGTTGTTCCCAATGAAAACAACGAGTTGATTCCTACCCGTCTCGTTACTGGGTGGCGAGTTTGTATAGACTACCACAAACTCAATGATGCCACGAGAAAGGATCATTTCCCTCTACCTTTTATGGACCAAATGCTTGAACGTTTAGCGGGTAATGAATATTACTTCTTTCTTGATGGTTTCTCGGGTTATTTCCAAATACCCATCGATCCCCAAGATCAAGAGAAGACAACATTCACTTGTCCCTATGGCACATTTGCTTACAAAAGAATGCCCTTTGGCTTATGTAATGCGCCCGGGACTTTCCAAAGGTGCATGTTAGCTATCTTTCATGACATGGTTGAACAAACCATGGAAGTCTTCATGGATGATTTCTCGGTCTTCGGGGATTCCTTCTCTTCTTGCCTTGCCAATTTGGAACGTATGCTTAAGCGGTGCGAAGACACTCGCCTTGTTCTAAATTGGGAAAAATGCCATTTTATGGTAAAAGAAGGCATCGTGCTGGGACACAAGATTTCCAAAGCCGGTCTTGAAGTAGACCGTGCTAAAGTCAATGTTATCGCCAAGTTGCCTCCACCTTCAACCGTGAAGGGTGTGAGAAGTTTCCTGGGTCATGCGGGCTTCTACCGTCGTTTCATCAAAGATTTTTCTCAAATCGCTCGCCCGATGACCCACCTCTTGGAAAAAGATACTCCTTTTATCTTTTCCAAAGAGTGTCTTGAAGCCTTCAACTCGCTTAAGGATAAGCTTACTAAGGCACCCGTCTTAGTTACCCCTAATTGGGAGCTTCCCTTCGAGTTGATGTGCGATGCTAGTGATTTTGCTATTGGAGCGGTTTTGGGCCAAAGAGTGAATAAACACTTCCAACCAATCCACTATGCTAGCAAGACAATGACAGGGGCACAATTGCATTATACGACAATCGAAATAGCTGTTTTCTATGCTTTTGAAAAATTCCGCCCCTATCTTGTCCTTTCTACAACAATTGTGTATACCGATCATTCCACGCTGAAGTACTTGTTGACAAAGCAAGATTCCAAACCAAGACTTCTTCGCTGGGTTTTGCTGCTCCAGGAATTTAAAATCGAAATTCGCGATAAAAAAGGAGCAGAAAACCTAGCCGCGGATCATCTCAGCAGACTTGAGGATCTTTACCAAGGGGATCATCCAAACAAAGAAATCAATGATTCTTTTCCCTTGGAGACCTTAATGTCTATAAATTCGAAATCTAATGAAACCCCGTGGTTTGCGGACTTTGCAAACTACTTGGCGGGTGGAATTCTCAAGGAAGGGTTGACGTCCCAACAAAAGAAAAAGTTCTTCACTGACATTAAGACTTACTTTTGGGACGACCCTTACCTATTAAAACAATGTGCCGACCTGATTATCCGCCGATGTGTTGATGGACCGGCAGCTTCCGAAATCCTTGATGCTTGCCACAAAGGACCCACCGGTGGTCACTTTGGTCCCAACTACACCGCCAAAAAAGTGTTTGATTCGGGATTTTATTGGCCCTCCATATATCGTGACGCTCACGATATGGTTAAACGATGTGATGTTTGCCAAAAACAAGGCAAGATTACACATAAAGACGAGATGCCTCAGAATTTCATTCAAGAGTGTGAAATCTTTGATGTTTGGGGTATCGACTTTATGGGGCCATTCCCTTCTTCTAAAGGAAACAAATACATCCTTGTAGCCGTTGACTACGTCTCCAAATGGGTTGAAGCCAAAGCTTTACCCACTAATGACGCAAGGGTGGTTTGTAACTTTTTGAAAGCTCTATTCGCTAGATTCGGTGTGCCTCGCGCCATTATTAGTGATCGTGGGACTCATTTCAGCAATGACCAATTTGCTAGAGTCATGGCAAAGTACGGTGTAAATCATCGTCTTTCCACAGCCTACCACCCACAAACTAATGGCCAGGCTGAAATATCCAACCGAGGACTTAAGCGAATTCTGGAAAGAACCGTGGGAGAGCATCGTGCCTCATGGGCTGATAAACTTGATGATGCTTTGTGGGCTTTCCGTACTGCTTACAAGACCCCGATCGGCTGTACGCCTTATCGTCTTGTGTACGGGAAAGCGTGCCACCTCCCCATTGAGTTGGAGCACAAGGCTTATTGGGCCTTGAAGTGGGCTAATTTTGATATTAACAAAGCCGGTGACCTACGCAAGATCCAACTCAATGAGCTCAATGAAATCCGTAATGAGGCTTATGAAAATTCTTTGATCTATAAGGAAAGGACTAAGCTCATTCACGATTCTAAAATTAAGAATCGAGAGTTCCATGTTGGAGACAAAGTCTTACTTTTTAACTCTCGGTTGAAAATCTTTTCGGGAAAGCTCAAATCTCGTTGGTCCGGCCCATTCACCATTGCCCAAATTTTTCCATATGGTACTCTCGAGCTCGCTCAACCTAATGGACCTAATTTTAAGGTGAATGGCCAACGAGTGAAGTTGTACTTTGGTGAGGACACCTCTCAGGAGGTGATTCCATCCCTCACCACGTTCCCCATGAACTAATTTTGGGTCGAGTCAGGCTCGTGACTCGGATATCAAAAACAAGCGCTCCTCGGGAGGCAGCCCGAGTATCTATCCTTTTATATTTTAACCTCCTAAGTGTAGGGGAGCCTCTATAGGTCTTTCTCTTTGTGTGGTGATGTGATTACAAGGATAAGTGCACTCTTGGAATCTTTGAAGAACCGTGCTCCCGTGTTATCCGAAATCCGGTTCTATCTCTCAACTATCGTGATTCAATTTTCTTCATACTCACATTTGAAATTGATCACTTTAGTCGTCTCTTCCTTAACTCGAGTTAACCAACGTGCACAATGTCATAAGTGTAGGGGAGACTTTTCCCACATGCTTAAACATTGAGGACAATGTTTATCTTAAGTGTAGGGGGACTTCTATCGAAGTTTTAAGTGGACTTTTCCATGAAAATGCCTTCATTTAACTGGAAAATCATATTTTTCAACATTTTTCAAATTTTTTTATTAAATTTGGCCATTTAGTCGTAATTTTTAAATTTTTATCATTGCTTTCATATGTATATATCCCGCAATAAAGTCAAAAATATTAATAAGTGGTGTAGCTAGTTTAGAAGTCTTTGACATATTAGGCCCGTTGCGTTTATTTTGTCTCAACCCGAATAGACTTATCCAAGTTTATTCTAGCTAGTATCCTTAACCATGTAGACCTTAATTGGTTTATTAGGCTAAGTATCCACGAGTCTCATTACTTGAGATTTTAAAATTGTGGAGGACGAGAAATGATAGAGTCAATTATAAGTCGGTATTCTTGCACAAGCTCACTTGGTGTAATTATTTGCCTATTCTCCCATCACTTGCTAATAATTTATCTGCAATAAGTAAGGTCGTACGATTTGAAAAGTTACTTAGCTTCTAGCCCAAGATCGTTTAAAAGTTGCTCGGTAATGATAAGAGTTCATAGCCAAGGCATAACTTATGAAGCGGGGCGCGAAGATTGGCGAGTCCGAAAAGGCCCTAACAAGGCATGAGGATTCCATTTTATTGCTAAAGATTCAAAGTGATGTGAAGAGCATTATTCCCAAAGTCAATATGAAGGATCAAGACTCACGACGAAAAGCAATCAACTCCCATAAAGATCATGGAGAAGTCTATCCGAAAAGACCCTAACAAGGTATGAGGATAAATAGACCCAAGTCCGAAAAGGAGGCGGATCGTTGTATCTCAAAATCCCAATTAGAGATTGAAGAAATAATCATGAAGTCGTGGTCAACAAAGTTGGAGTACCCCTCAAAAGTCTCCAAGTGAAGAAACTCTATTATGATGAGAAGACCATTATCTCAAGAACGTCTCTCAAGATATGAAGTATGAAGTACATGCCAAATATCGGCCCGAGAAAGGTCTCAAATCGTAAACCGAGTTATGCCAAGATATGAACTTTTTGTTATCCCGAGAAGCAGTTTTAAGAGATTTTGTCCTTTAGCTAACTATTGATCAAATCGTCCTACTTTGCTTTCAGCCTAAATAAACTATCGAAATAAGTCCAAAAATGCATCTTCATGATCATTCTAAGACAAAAATAAAATATAAGAGATACACCTAGGAATAAGGGAGTTTAAGCATTTAATTAAGCCATGTGTGTAAGTGTTTAAATTGCTAACTTATAATAACAATGATCTCGTTTTTAAGCTTAGTTCGGGGAACGTGAAACTTGAGGGTGATAAATCTTCGCAGCACCAAAGCCCTAATGTAAGTCCTTGATCTCCTTGCAAGTTATTTCCATGTAGCTATTTTCAAGTGAAAATGGTTTTCTATCCTTTGGTTTCCTTTAAAGTCTTAATTTCTATTAGTATTTTAATTTTTGTTTAGTAGTATTTAAATAAGGCCAAGGTTGATTAATTATGAGAAAAGTGTAAAATTGCTTTATCACTAAGCATTGCATGAGGGCATGGCAATGGTTAAGTGTAGGGGATTTGATAGGTGTGTAAACACCCATCCTTTTACCACTTAATTCTGGCTAAAACGAGACCAAAACGCGTATTTAATATCATTTGTTTGGAATTATCCGTGGTTTTTTGTGTTTATTGTGTTTTCAGAGCCAACCGGATGAATATTGAAGAAAACATGGGATTGCACGGGTTTTACTGAAGAAAAGGACTCAAGATAAAGTCTATTGTCCAAGAGATGCAAAAGATTTGAAGTCACTGGGCCTATTCGAAGATTTATCGAAGAAAAGGACCAAAGATGGAAGATTTACATAAGTCGAAGAAACTCAAGTCTATCAAACGAAGAAATTAAAAGACGAGTTGAATTTAATCGACAACAAATCCCGAATCAGAATCGAAAACGTCCACTTTTCTGAAAAGACGGGAAGACAAGAAGAACGGGAGAAAGCCCACTCACCAACCAAAAGACAAGCCTATAAATAGGCCACCCCTCACACATTTAGCCAGTTAGTTTTTAGTTTCTTTCTCCCCACTTTTCTCTCCTTCCTGTTTCGTAGGATCACCATCACCACTAGGGTGTTTGGTGGTTTTTGATCTTTGATTCTCAAATCTTGTAATTTTAATCTTTGTTTGATCTTGTTAAAACATCAATCATCAATACAAGTTCTTGTTTAATCTTTCCATTTCATCTTGTTCATCATCATCTTTTTATTCAAGTTCTTAAGTTTTTATTTTATTTGATTTGATCTTCAAAAGTTATTGGGATTTATGTTTTTGTTGATGGGATTTGTAGTTTATGGTTAGTAGATGCTTTGTGATTAATTTATGTAAGTTTTTAGTGGAAAACTTGGTGATTTTTGGATCAAAATCGTTTTTCCTTGTTCTTCGGGTATTGTTACTGTTCTTGAGTTCCCAGACTTCCGGATGAACACCAGACTTCCGGATGAACACTTAAGTTCCGGATGAACCAAAAACTTCCGAATAAGCATTAAGTTCCGAATGAATTAAAATCTTCCGAATGAGTTGTTTCTTAGAAAGTTCCGAATGAGTTTTGTTTAAAAAGTTCCGAACGAATTGAAAGTTCCGAATGAGTGTAAAGTTCCGAATGAATGTCTTTTAAATCTTCCGAATGAATGTATTTTTGAAAAGTTCTGAATGAACCTCAAGTTCCGAATGAATGCTAAGTTCCTGATGAACCTAAGTTCCGAATGAAGCAAAACTTCCGGATGAACCAAAGTTCCGAGCCAAGTTCCGGGTGAAAGTTTCGCATAAAGATCCGAGCCAAACTTCCGAACGAAGTTCCGAATCAAGGGGTTCCGAGTGAAAAGTTCCGGATGAGCAAAGTTCCGAATCAAGGTTAAAAAGTTCCGAATCAATTTTCTTTTAGTGTTACTGTTTTACTATTTTACTGTTTCTTTACTTTTATTTCACAATTTATATTTTAACTGTAATTGTAACTTTAATTTCAGTTTTCATTTTAATTTTAATTTCAAGTTTTTATTAATTGTTATTAAAGTAACTGTTTTTTATTTGAGTTTTCATTTTAGTACATTTAAACTTTTTATTAGATTAGAATACCAAACCCTTTTATTTAGTAACCAAGAACAATCATTCCACTTAAGGCCGAGATCCATTCGAGAGGATATCGAGATTAATCTGAACCCATAGCAAAAACCTTGTATCAATTGCCCAACCACGTTTTCCTGAGACTAACAAAATCTTGCATTCTCTTGTACCATCATGAATTTTGAGAGACTTTTTTATAAACTCATCAGGTCCATAAATACAAACAACAAGACTAATATAAGGTTCTGAGATAATAGGAATAAGATATGAAAATAACAATTACTCCATACTGAACTTTTACTCAACAAATTAGAAAGGTTACCAACCGTGTACCAGTTGACAAGAGCATGAGAATGGGTCCCTCAGATGGTATTCCGAATAATTTTCCACCTACACAATTGCTATCAACACGAAACAAGAATAAAAAGTGAGCCACACAACTAAAGAACATTTAGATTCAAATGTCATAAGAATAATCACCTCGTTTAATCTCCTATGCTGCTGACTTGTCACATATGAAAAATAAATAGTAATCATCAACTCAACGAAGCGTATTCAGATCGACGAATCCACAATTTTTTGAAACCCTAATTTTTTGAAACGATTTATTGAAAGAACTGATAAAGCAAACTAACCTTTCAATCCTAGAAAATACGTTTCACAGATGAAGATGAAGATGATAAAGTTTAAAGATGCAATAAAAACACAAGTAAAAGTTCAACTCACAAAAAACTAAAAAAAGACAGATAAAGAGAATTGTATAATCATAGACGACGATGATGAAGTTAAAGATATATATACTTACTCTTTTGGATCCAAAAGAATCAAAACTAATGTTGCTGCAAAGAAATGTGTTTTTTTAATGATATTGCCTGGAGGTTTCTACAGTATTGAATTTGGGATTGAATAATGATATTACATTACTTTTGTAGTAAGCAGGATGAAAATGGTTGGGTCACAGCTGGTGTCTGGCTCGAAAAGAGAGAGTCTTACATGAGAAGCCATAGAAAAAAGTCTCACTTTCTTAATACTCCATATGGCAATATTATTGTTACGGCGTTTCACAATTTAGCTAGCAAAGAACATATTTATATTTTCCATAATTTAATGTTGATTTTATAATGTAGCGGTTTCTAACAATTCTATATAAGGAATTGTTGAATTTTCAACCTTTTTTAAATTTTGGGATGAGGCTTTTATAATATATATAGATATAGATATATAGATATAAATATAGATAATGAATTTACTTAACACTTAAATCATTCATATATTATTGTTACAAAAATATAAACTAACGCACTTTTGTGCATAGGTAGAATGCTTTAACCACTAAAAAGGACTATGGACGGGGCGAAAGGGAAGCTCAACGGGCCACTGACCAACGTACATAGTCTGGCCTGGTCTCTGAGCACTAGGGGTGGCAATTCGTGTCGGGTTCGGGTTAGCGGGTTCGGGTTATTAGGTTGGCAGGTCAGAATATCCCAACTCAAACCTAACCCATTTAAATAATCGGGTCAGTTATGTCAACCATAACCCGTTTACACATAACCCGAACAAAACCCATTTAACCCATATATATATTTGGGTTGACGTTAAATATGTTACATAGGTTGAGGAAGTTAAACGAGTTTATATATTGATCCATTTAATAAGTTTTATATATAAAAGTATGCACATTAGATGTGTTAAACATGTTAAATATGTTTATGTTCGGTATGTTTAACCTAGTAAACACGTATGGTAAAATATTAATCATTTTTAATATAAGGAAAAAAAATCTTAAATGGGTTGTCGGGTCGACCTGCTTAATTTTTTTCCAACCCAAACCTAACCTGTTTAATAAATGGATCAGATAGGCCGACCCAAACCTAACCTAAGATTCAATATATTCAACCCAAACCTGTTAATTTTCGTGTCAGTTTCAGGTCGGGTTTCGTGTCGGGTCTGAAATTGCCACCCCTACTGAGCACCATATGCAAGTGATATTTTGAAATTAACTCACCTTATTCGATAATTTTCAAGATGCTATTATTCAAAAGGGCGTGAGATGCTTGATTTATTTCACATGTGTGGGAAATACAAACGGGGTAGGGGCATTCATAGGGGCTGGGATAGTAGTGGTAGGTATGTTTAAAAATTAACTAAGATAATCAAAACATGAATTTGATTAAGCAAAAACTTAATTGCAGCAAATCAGTTTTGATCAAACACATAGAAGCTTACTGACACATAAATAACCACATTAAACAACCAAAGTAAGCCCATAAATTAAAATCCAAATAAAACCCAGACACCCCTGCTGCAAGTTGCAGCACTCCAAATTGAAATGGAACAACTCAAAAACACATCTTTACAATATTTTAAAATGTGATGCGCTAAAGAAGATTACAAAAACACTTTAGCCTTTCTTAAGTTTTTGGGATAGAAGAGATTTGTATGTGCTTGACAGTAAAGATTGTTCTCATCCCATTAGATATAATACATAACTAAACTGAACTATCTGTATCTAGATAGCTTTCTATCAAAATATATTAGAGTATCAACTTGCTTGACGTTCCACCATCTTTACTATTATTAAATATTTTTATATCAGACATTGTGTGTCCATCAATTCAAGGCACCCACTGTAGACTTCAAAGGATAGTATACTTCCATTCCGCAAAGCTGCATTTAGTTGCACAAATTCTAATATACCAATCACCATGTCAATACAAAGTATATTACAGGTCGCATAAAGAAAAATAATTTCGTAAAGATCTTAGTGTTTGATATTGAATGAAAAGAGACAATTCAAGAATAAAGTAACGTACGTGTACTATTTATGAAACTTGCCTAAGATTAATAGATTATATATCAGTAACGACATTAACTACGTTAGTGATTTCAGTTAGTAACCTTTAATCATACCAAGAGCTTCAATGCTCAATATTAGTTGTGTATTCTTCATCCGTGGCATTAGTAGCATCAGAAGTCTTCATGAATTCTTGTGAAGATGGTACAAACATAGGTCCGACTGATTCCAGGTGTGTTTTCTTTGTGACCCCTGAAACAAAATAACAAAACTTCGACTCATACCAACTACTAAAAAGGTAGCTAATTCGATCACAACTTGTTTGACCGATGACCGAAATGCTCAACTTCTCCATCTTCCCACCTCTAGTATTCGGGATAAAATATTTCCCTTGCCCCAGTACTTTCTTGTTAGCATAAGTTGGTACAGATTAGTCGGACATAAAAATTTGTTCCATAGAGTATTCTCCTGTTGTAACACAATTTTTATTATATCTGCATATATCACGTCATGAACTAAGATATAATAATTAAATTATCCAGGCACATGACAGATAATTACTAAGACTAATGATGCATATTGGTATATATTATTTTATAGCGTAGTATATTGGTGCTTTCGGACATCTGTAATCACCTCTGACACTAATAAGTTTAAAAGTTTTGTAAAATGATGGGGGAGCATACCTTCACGTTTGTGAGCTTGTTTTCTGGTTACATCTCAGCAAGTTTTGCAAAGCATCTTCCAAGTTGTTGAAAGCCTCCTTGGACTTCACTCCTTTTAAATTAAATATAAATATTTGTAAGTTACATGATGACGATAGTACAATACGTAAATAAATTTAATTCTAAATTCAAGGAAACTAAACATGCATATAAAAATTCCAATTTATTAGCTCCGTCAACTTCATATGTCTTGACTCGATCTGCAAACTCTTTATGTTCTGCATTTGTATCATCGAGATGTCTAGTAAAATAAAATAGCAAGATAGAAAAACGTTACACAAGACAAGAAATACCCAGCCGAACACACATTGAGTAGTCCAGTATAATAGGTCATCAATATTTCAGGATTTAAAGCTTCTTTCACATCTGAGTCATTCTTTAGATGGTCTTGACGTCCCCTCCGTTATCCATCACTTTATGTTCTCCATAAATCTTCCTAAAATTGTAAGTTGGGTATAAATCTTCCTGATATTGTAAGTTGGGTAGGGAAATAACTAGAGGGAAATAAGTATTATGCAAATTACAAAAAGTGATTTTTTTACCTTTGCAAACAAATATCGTACGCTCCTCCACTTGATTCATCATAGGATTGTGCATATAGTTCATCTCTAAGTTTCAGAACTAACGGAGTAATGGCACCCACAAATGTTTTTCCATATAGGTACGACATTGGCATATATACAAAGTAGAAAGTAACACCACATTTTTGCTCTCATATAACTATTAACTTAAGTTTAACTGTCTGATATTGAATTTAGAAGTGCAAGTTCTGTAACCATATAGAATGTGATAATGATTTGATGATGGTACTTTTGGGTTCTACAAATGTGTTGTTTTCTAATAATTTGTTCAATACATGGTGAAGGCTGTGAATAATTATTACATTTAATAGTAGAAAGCTCGTAAAGTTTATGTAGCGTTCAAGCACTAGAACCTCCAAGTTTCAAAACATTTATAAGAAACCAATAAAAAAACAGTCGGTCTTGTATTCTATTTGATACCTTCGCAATAGGATTCACGTTGAGGAACTCTTGTGTTCTATTTGATACACCCATCTGAAAGTCCTTGTCTAACTCGACTTTTACACCAGTGTATTCTGATACAATGAGAGCCTTCATTGCATTTTAGTTGTGTTGTCTGCATCTATAATCTGCATAGGAGATGATCCTTACATGTTTCAGTAAGTATACATTTCCTAGGCTTAAAACCCTATGATTCATGAAAAGGAGACAAGGAACTTATTATCAGTTTTACTGTTTTGCTATACATATCCTTATTGGGTAATTCGGATAAGAATATCAATAAATATGAAATTTAATTAGAAAAATTTGCAATAGCATCAGGTTTTGTACTAATCATCATAATATTACTAACATATTTCCCGTAGATATATTCAGAAAAAATCCATCTCAAAGGCAGTCAGATGTTTAGCAAAATAGGAGAAAATATTATGTTGTAGATAAGAACATGTGTTATCACTGTATTGTAGTCACAATAAAATGAACGTAAATTTAAACTTTTTGTGATCAAAATAACTGTGAGCCTTAGTTTATGGTGTTAACGACATGTGTGATGAGATTTTACAAATTAGGTAAGCAACATTTACCAAATAGGACATGTGTGATGAAATTATGTGTTACAAATAGAACATAAATTAGTTTTGGAGGCTTGTTGTCTAGGTCCCAAAAAACGGTCACAAACTAATTAGAAAGGCCTTCAGATTTATTAAGAGACAACAATTCATCTTGAACATGTTGGGATTTAGAACTAGTTAAACCATTAACTACGAGTGCGCAGCGGAATGGATCTAGTACAATATTCATGATTAACACATAATAAAACAATAATAAAACCAACCTTTTAATTAATTGAATAAATCAATTAATTGATCTTGATCTTGAATCTACAACGGTAAAGTAACCGTCCTCTAGCGATTGCTCACACGACACGTCAAACGAACACACCACGATGCTAGTGGTAACTTCACTTCGATAATCTTGCTACTAGAAACCCTAATATCCAAAACCCTAATTTGATAGGTTAAGGATACGGTTTATAGATAGAAACAAGATACTTGGAAAAATTCACCGGAAACCCTAATTAGGGTTAGGGTTTGGACGAACCACAAGGGGAACCAAACAAGAAACCAAAACTTTGATACGAGGATCAAAGGTTTAGTATAAGGCTAAGAAACTTCACAAGTAAGTACCCTAAGGTAGTTGATCTTGCAAAGGTTTACACTTTAAGTGAATTTAGGGTTAAAGGAAAAGTTCGTAAGGGTTTGGTGTGGGTGTTTGATTCGATCGGCCAAAACAAACAAAAGGGAGAGGATAAAATAATTATGAGGGGTATGGGATTGTATTTATACACATCCTTGAACCTCCTCAAAATTAATTAGGCCCAACCCAACACCTAAATTAAGTAACTTAATTACTTGATCAACAAACAAAGGATCTTCTAGACCCCTTGTGATAATCGGCCGCCTATAGGGCACCGGAGGGTTCTAGAAGTCGATTTCCTTTCCTTAAATTTAAATAACGCGCTCGCCTTTAATTAATTAAATCCCGTAATTAATTAAACCACCGTTAATTAAATAAAACGTAAAGTTTTTATTATACGTTTAATTATAAATAATAAAACGTAAATAAACGTGTGTTCTCCGTATTGAGTGTGTGCCCCCGATAGGCGCACGCATTTACCGATGGCTAAACGATCGCATATCTCAACAGCTCCCACTTGTGAGAGTTTAGACATACAGCGTCCATAATGAAGCATCTAGCAACACTTCATTATAACCGAAAAATGTTGAGTTAAATAGTTTCAAGAATAAGATCTTAAAGACTAGTAATGGTGTACGATTATTTGAGCTTGCTGATAATCATCCCTTCGTTACAATGTACCGGTTAAACCATGGATATGGATCCTAACTCATTCCATATAGTTCAACTTTAATTCCTCGTTTACAAATTAATTTAGATAGTCCAAATTGTAACAAGCATCATCTTGATTACATTTTGGGTACGGCCATACAATTACCTAATTAATTCTGGAGGGGATCCAGGGTACTTCACTGCACTATATCAGAGTGGAGGAACGAATACTATATTGACTGCAAGTGTCTGTGGATGCTGCTTCACAACACTTCCAATTAGAGTCGTTATAGCTAGATCTTCCGAACTAGCGTTGGACATAAAATCAAGAAGCGATATCCACACATGCACAACTTGTTTGCATCTCAAGTCTAAGGATGACCTAATCCTCACCATTTATGTATTCGAATTTACTCATGACAACGGATCCAAAAGTAACCATTCGAAAGTTCGGGGTGTCCAATATTCATATCAATGAATAACATATGAGTTTGGTTGGAAGCCGTCCACCATATATACCAGTATATATAACCAACACTCATAATTGTCTTAATGTATACAATATTCCCATATTGTTTAACCGACAATGGACATGTTTAGAATAATTAAATTATTCAAGGATTTAAACATACAAACATAGGGCAACAATAATTATATGAAGATAACAAACATCAAATATCTTTATTCATCAGAAAATAATTAAATTGTCTTACAATCCCAAATTATCCAAATACTTACGATAACACAGATTACATGAGACTATTAGCTGGAATCAAACCAATTCCATGAGTTAACATGGAATGCTTTTTGAGGTCTAACGCCTTTGTGAAGGGGTCAGCTAAATTGTCGTCTGTGTGAACTTTCTCCAGACTAACATCACCAAGTTCAATCACTTCTCTGAGGTAGTGAACTTTGGAACGATAATGTTTCGCACCTTTAGTGATTCCTGGTTCATTATCTATAGTAATGGCTCCGGTATTGTCACAATACATCGTCATAGGTTCATTATTTGTGGGAACAACACCAAGCCCAGAAATAAACTTCCTAATCCAAACTGCCTCTTTAGCAGCCTCCGAAGCGGCTATATACTCAGCCTTTGTAGATGAGTTTGCATGGATGGTCTGCTTTGCGCTTTTCCAGCTCACAGCACCTCCGTTCAGCATGAAAACATATCCCGTCTGAGACTTCGTGTCATCAACATCCGTAAGATATCCAGCATCATTGTAGCAAGCAACCCTGAGCTCTCTTTTCATACCTCCTCCATACACAAGAAACATGTCTTTGGTATGCCTAAGATACCTCAGAATGTTCTTAACAGCGGTCCAGTGAGAATCGCCAGGATTCTGCTGAAATCGGCTAGTCAAGTTCTGAGAGAACGCAACATCAGGTCTCGTACATCTAACAGCATACATGATTGATCCTATTGCCGAAGCATAAGGAACTCTCTACATGCATCTCACCTCATCAGGTGTTGATGCTCCTTGAGTCTTAGATAATTTTGATTTAGTTTGCATGGGAACAAAGCCACGTTTGGAATTGTCCATGTTATACTTCTTCAAAATCTTATCTAAGTAAGCACTTTGACATAAACCAATTAACCGTCTAGGTCTATCACGTATGATCTTGATTCCAAGAATATACGCAGCATCTCCCAAATCCTTCATGGAAAAACACCTTCCAAGGTAAGCTTTTACACTTTGCAACAAATGTCTTTTCCCATCAACAATATGTCATCAACATACAGGACAAGGAACACTACGCTACTCCCACTAGCTTTGATATATACACATGGCTCATCGGGATTTTGATTGAAACCAAATTTCTTGATTTCATCATCAAACCTCTTGTTCCATTGCCTTGATGCTTGCTTAAGTCCATAAATGGATCTTTGTAGCTTGCATACACGGTTTGGATACTTTGGATCAACAAAACCCTCAGGTTGCTTCATATAGACTTCTTCGTAAAGCAGTCCATTGAGGAAGGCGGTTTTAACATCCATTTGCCAAATCTCATAGTCATAGAACGCAGCTATGGCTAAAAGAATCCTTATAGCTTTGATATCCGCAACAGGAGAGAAGGTTTCTTCATAATCAATCCCGAAGGTTTGAGTGAAGCCCCTCGCTACATATCGAGCTTTAAAGGTGTGTACATTGCCATCCATGTCGGTCTTCTTCTTGTACAACCACTTGCCACTAACAGTTCTAGCGTTAGGGGGAAGGTCTACTAAGATCCAGACATCATTGTCTTTCATGGATTGCATCTCCACATTCATAGCATCTAGCCATTTGTCAGATTCAGGATCTGCCAATGCAGCTTTATAGTTAGTGGGTTCATTATGATCCCCTAACTCATGTTCCTCAGCGTCAATGTATAAACACATACGGTCAGGAGCACGCCTAGTCCTTATAGACTTTCGAATGGGAGCTATATCACTTATAGGTTCATCAATTTCTTGATCATCCTCTTCATGATTGCTAGTGTTTTCAGAAGGATGTATATCTTCATCTTGAATTACTTCAAGATCCTCTATACTCCCACTTGCTTCTTGATTCATAAGATTGCTCTCTAGGAATTCAGCATTACGAGCAACAAATACTTTGTTCTCGGGTGGGTAGTAGAAGGAGTAACCCATCGATTCCTTTGGGTAACCTACAAATATACACTTAACAGATCGGGGCTCTAGTTTGTCAGGTTTGATAAGCGTGTCACGCTTAACAAGAGCTTCACATCCCCAGACCTTTAAGTAAGACAACTTAGGGGCTTGCCCATACCATACTTCGTATGGAGTCTTTTCAACCTTCTTAGTTGGAACCATATTGAGTATACGAGCAGCAGACTCAAGAGCATAATCCCAAAAGGATTTAGGAAGAGTCGTTTGGGCCATCATGGAACGAACCATATCAAGTAGGGTTCTATTTCTCCTGTCAGACACACCATTGTGTTGTGGTGTATATGGAGGAGTTCTTTGGGAAACTATCCCATGTTCCTTAAGATGCTCCAGAAATTCATAACTCATAAATTCACCTCCACGATCCGAACGTAGTGCCTTTATGGTTTTACCGAGTTGATTTTCTACTTCCTTTTGAAACACCTTAAATGTTTCAAACACTTCATGTTTATGCTTTAGCAAGTAAACATAACCATAACGACTATAGTCGTCAGTGAAAGTGACGAAGTAACTTGCACCTTGTCTTGACACGGTTCTAAATGGACCACATACATCGGTGTGGATTAGTCCAAGTAGATCTTTCGCCCTCTCCACTTGATGTGAATAAGGTTTACGTGCCATCTTTCCAGATAAGCATGAAACACATTTGTCAAATGAATCATCATCGTTTGACTTGAGCAATCCATCAGATTGTAATTGCTTAATGCGCTTTTTGCTTATGTGGCCAAGGCGACAATGCCATAGCAATGTAGAGTCCAAATTAGATTTGGCCCTTTTGTTGCTCATAGCATACATAGAACTATTGTTTGCATTAGAATCACACATATCAATTTCATAAATACCATTACTAGGAACAGCATTAAAATAAAACATATTATTTTTCGAAACCGAAATAGTTGCATTATTCTCAAAACGATTAACAAAACCATCGTTATACAAACATGAAACTGAAACAATCCCTCTAGAAATAGAAGGTGAGTAATGACAATTATTCAACATAACAACCAGTCCACTAGGGAGAAATAATTGAAAAACACCAATGGCTTCAACAGCTGCACGATGACCATTGCCCACGTACAGATTCAAAGCTCCTGGCTTCAGCTTCTTACTTATCCTTAGACCCTGAGTAGTATTACAGATGTGAGTACCACAACCAGTGTCATAAACCCAAGATTTATTAGGAAAAGTAAAGAGTTCTATCGTGAAGATACCTGAAGTGCTAGCTCCTTGCGAGGACTTCTTTCTCTTCCACAACTCAGTGAGATACTCTGGACAGTTTCTCTTCCAATGACCAATTTCACCACATTGGTGACAAATGGCATCCTTAGCAGGATTCTCTTTCCTTGGTGGAGGGGGAATCTTGGCTCTGGGAGTAAAGTTAGCTACTTTCTTCCCTTTACCACGATTCTTACCCTTTGCAGCATTAGACGGTTTAGCCTTGTTAGGCTTTTGAACCCTTCCTGCCCTAATAGCATTAATGGTATTAGGAGTAGCAGGTGCAACCTTCTTTGGCAACGTTTTCTCATGCAACTTAAGCATGGCATGCAATTCAGGTATTGTCTTCCCCAGGCCATGCATGTTATAGTCTTGCACAAACCTATCATAGTCCTTATTCAGTGAGGCTAAAATTAGGCTGACCGAAAGTTTCAAGGACATGGGGTGACCCAAACGTTCCAAATTCTCTATGAACCCCTTCATCTTTAAGACATAGGAGCTCACAGATTGTCCATCCTCTTGTTTACACGCGTGAAAGGCACGTGCAACATCAAGGAGTTCTTGATCAGCTTGTTCAGTGAACATGGTCTTCAACTCTTCCATCATAGACCATGCGCCGTGACCCTCCAAAAGTTTCTGGAGTTCAGGGGACATAGTCATGAGCATAAGGCCAGCGATTTCTCGTGACCTTCTGACCCAAGTTGGATGTAAATCCGGGTCTTGCTCTGGTCCTTCATGACCATGAGGCAGAATTGCAGGTAGACCAGGAATTGGTTGCTCAAGGTATTGAACCAAGTCATCAGTTTCGAGCGCTATCCGAAGAGCACGATACCAATCAACAAAGTTATTCTCAGTCAATTTCATCTTTTCAAGGAATGACTTAACAACCGTGCTGTTTAAGCAAGAGTTTTGATTATTCATCTACAAAATAAAAGTTCAACGATTAGTATTTTCGATAATTACATTCTCAAAGAATTAACTACCCAATTAATCATGTTGAGACTAAGATCCTTGCTTGCACTCCCACTTAATATTAGAGGTCCGACCGTCTAGTATTCAAGTGGGGCAAGAGGTAAGCGACGGGCGTTAATTGCATTACAAGTGCAACTCTTAGATTGTATGAGACGATTCATGAAGTTTATTTGTCGTAGAGTGTTTGGATGGGATGTTCTCTCATCTCTTTCGAGAACCTTTGAACATCTCAAACAGACTTGTTCTACACATAATAAAGTCATGAGTATGTTTCATCTCATCTTTATGCCTCGGGTTCCGAATCTGACCGGGAACTCGACTTTAAGTCGTACCAATTTGAAGCAGCAATTATTGGCAAAGGTCTGACCAGTGACAAAGATCGCCTTGGGTATGTAATTCTCCCTAGGTCTGACCAGTTGACGAAAAACAACTACAAGTGCTCCTAAATTGGGTGGCATAGACTTAAAAATTTCAAATAGGTATCACATAAGTTTTAGAAAAACAAATGTCAAAGTGTGTAAAAGAATGCATGCAATTCATTCTCTTATCACAAGTTAAGAAAACAATTTGTTAACTTTTGGTTTAGGCGTGTTTTACCACGGGAGAAGATTAAAGAGAGATCAAACCCTATATCCTACTCTTCATGCACCCGAGGGTGCAAGTGCTTGGGATAATTATTCCATAGGTGTCGAAACAACTATGGAACATGGGAGAAGATTAAAGATTTCTCAAACCCTAGATAGCTCGACTAGAGCACGAAGTGCAATAGCAAGTCCATCATTAGTAAAGACACAAAACGGTGTTGTAATTTTAAGTATTGTAAACTAATTAATTTTGCAAATCACGTCGTTGAGAAGATAGTTTATAAGCCATCATTACGGTATGTAAGCCCAACTCGAGTGACAATATGATTTCGCAAAATAATTAGAATACAATAAAACCACCTTTCATAGTTCTTATGTCAATATTAATATTTGTTCAAAAAAATCAAGATTTTAACAAATAACACATAGCCGATTCGCAAGGAAAATATGGTGTATTAATATGACATAGTTTTAAAGCTAGTTTCGATATAAGTACCATCCATTTTTATGATTCCTAGAATCTTGAATTATTACGTTTTGCAATTCATAATGGAAAACAAATAAGCACATAAAAACAGACAGAAGGGGGTAGAAGCAGAAGACAGACTCTATATGGAAGCGGTAAATCATATAAGATCCAAGTCTCGAATGAGTCTTCCCCAAATTGAGGACCAAAGACCCTCATCAAGTTTTCGAGCAAGGTACTTGATGACGTGCAAAGTATCACAAAAGTGAGATGCAAGGGTCTTTGACGGATAATAAAAAAACAAAAGTAATTATTAACCGGTTCAATTTTAACCTACCCAATTTTAATAGATCTAGATCAAGATTAAAACTTTATGACAAGTATGCATGTAGTTGTCATAAAAACATAAATAAAAGAGATTTTAAAGCGAAGCAAGCGTGTTTTATTCTATGTGTAACCCATGAATGCCATACAATTTGACTCGTGATGCCACTGTTGGGATTTAGAACTAGTTAAACCATTAACTACGAGTGCGCAGCGGAATGGATCTAGTACAATATTCATGATTAACACATAATAAAACAATAATAAAACCAACCTTTTAATTAATTGAATAAATCAATTAATTGATCTTGATCTTGAATCTACAACGGTAAAGTAACCGTCCTCTAGCGATTGCTCACACGACACGTCAAACGAACACACCACGATGCTAGTGGTAACTTCACTTCGATAATCTTGCTACTAGAAACCCTAATATCCAAAACCCTAATTTGATAGGTTAAGGATACGGTTTATAGATAGAAACAAGATACTTGGAAAAATTCACCGGAAACCCTAATTAGGGTTAGGGTTTGGACGAACCACAAGGGGAACCAAACAAGAAACCAAAACTTTGATACGAGGATCAAAGGTTTAGTATAAGGCTAAGAAACTTCACAAGTAAGTACCCTAAGGTAGTTGATCTTGCAAAGGTTTACACTTTAAGTGAATTTAGGGTTAAAGGAAAAGTTCGTAAGGGTTTGGTGTGGGTGTTTGATTCGATCGGCCAAAACAAACAAAAGGGAGAGGATAAAATAATTATGAGGGGTATGGGATTGTATTTATACACATCCTTGAACCTCCTCAAAATTAATTAGGCCCAACCCAACACCTAAATTAAGTAACTTAATTACTTGATCAACAAACAAAGGATCTTCTAGACCCCTTGTGATAATCGGCCGCCTATAGGGCACCGGAGGGTTCTAGAAGTCGATTTCCTTTCCTTAAATTTAAAAAACGCGCTCGCCTTTAATTAATTAAATCCCGTAATTAATTAAACCACCGTTAATTAAATAAAACGTAAAGTTTTTATTATACGTTTAATTATAAATAATAAAACGTAAATAAACGTGTGTTCTCCGTATTGAGTGTGTGCCCCCGATAGGCTCACGCATTTACCGATGGCTAAACGATCGCATATCTCAACAGAACATACTTAGCGGAACTGAGAGAGCCTAGTGTTACATCCTAAGCTTTTGAAGAAGCTTTTGTTGTTACTCCAAGATCCACACCCGCCAAACCCATTCCCATCAGGAAAGGATATTCTTGAAGACGGCTACCAAGTCTCGTGTTAATGGTTCTAGCAGATTCCATCCAACCAAAGCACACCATTTAAAAGTCAATAACTTAACTAACACATCTAAAATAGAAAACCAATTGTTTTTGTAAGGAAATTTTGGCGACTTTAAACACTTCCATTGCTTTTTAGATTTCAAGAGGGTTACGCAGAAACCACCACATGCGTATGTTTAACCGTGTCCATATAAAACTCAAGTTGTGGCACTTGACGTTGCTCTTATCTTAAAAAATCCAAATGTAATGGGGTGTTTGGTTCTGTTGTAAAGGGGTATTTTGGTTGCTGTTAGAGGGTGTTTTGGTTGCTGTTAGAGGGTGTTTGGGAGACGTTGTAATAGGGTCAATTAGCCAATATGCACCAATGTCGCAAGCAACAAACCAAAATATCATATGGAAATTTCATGTAAACCTTTAAGATTATAAGTTTATGTTACGTATACCAAAGAGTCCAGAAGTGAAACGTACCTTAATCGTTGATGCATCTCAACTAACTGAGCTCGCAACATCATTGCATGGTTGCTTAAATCATGAAAATATTATTCGACTAATAGAACATTTAATTAACAAAAGCTTCTGATGTAACTTCCAATATAAAACTAATTTCACATGGTTACCCCAAAAAAATGTTAACGGTTGATACAATAAAAAATACATTTATTTCAAGATAGTTTACGATTCCTTTAATAAAACAAAATATAATAAAAAAGGCAAGCCAAGGATTCTTCTAGTCCCTTGACTGAGTTAACTATTTTCATTGTTTGATTATCGACTCGTAATTCAGCTTAAGATTGGTTATCCACTTATCCAAAATAACTCAACGCGGATACATTTAAAAATCAAATACCTGGACAAACAATTTCGCCAATAGCTTAACAAAGGTTAATTTGACTACTTTAATCCTATAAATGACTTAGGCAACAGCTGGATGAAAGGCGATGGTTGAATCTTGAATAATGACCAACTCTGTGGCCTTGCTACTTTGCACTCACACGATCACATAGTGCACATGTGTATTACAGCCAGATTGTATGTCCCACAATCTTAACCTTGAATCAGGCCATATAAATAAAGCATACGTAACTGGAAGCATGTTATATATATATTGATGGCATACTTTTTGAATGGCTAACGAAACAGGAAGTTTACAAACATGTGGCTGATGACTTTGTACGACCATTATAGGCACGTGAAATACCAGATACGTTTGTAACCGTTTCGGTACGCGTGAAGTCCCTCATATATTTTGCAGTTACTCTACTGTACCTATAAAAATGAAATAACATGAAACAACTGCGAATACAAATAAGAGGAAACAGCATATTAGTTGCAATAACTAACCAAAAAGGAAAAGCAAATGTATTACATTGACGAACAGGTTAGGCATGTCTATTTTGATGTCAGTAGCAGCCTGCACATTTTTTGATCCAATACATGGGTTTGCAGATGCTAGAGCCTAATCCCAATCAGAGGTGTCGATATTAATTATATTTGTCTCTTTGACATATTATCCTATATCTACATCTTTCTGATCTATGATAAAGTCAGCAAGTTACTATTTTTGTGATAACACATTTTCACACTCATTCGATGGATTATCGAAGATTACATAACCAAAACGCAGAGACGTGGTTCTGCTTTGTACCATCGTCTTCGTGTTCAAGAGTGATTTTAAACTCTTTGGAAACAAAGGGAAGAGACCGGTATAAAATGTTTGTAGCCGATCATATGCTAGCAATATCTTGCCAAGATGAGTGCCCACAAGTTGAGCAACATGTTGAGACATGAAAGATTGCTTTTGTTCATTTAGTGCATTACTTTTTTTTTCCTTTTCTTGGTTAAACGAACATACTTCTCTTTAATGTATACCAATCACTACCAAGTTAATTCTATGCCCTTGTATCTTTATCCAAAATCTGTAGTTTGTACCTTTTTCAGTTTTCTTTTTTTTTTCTTTGTTGTAGCTTGTCGTACTTTACTTTTCTACAACTTATACCTTCTTAAGGTAGTATCTCATCTCACAGTTAATTGTGTTCTCTAAGAACTTGTAATTTATACCCTACTATTATATCAATGTTAGATACACTTGCCAAGTACCTTAACTTGCAAAAGTTTTGATTAGATAAATCTTTCCATAAAAGTTTGAAACAAAGTTGGTAATTTTCTTATATCAGGTGAGTTTAGTTTATGAATTAGAAAAAATACATCCCCTGGGGATCCTGCTCATGTTGGCACTTTACTCATTAGAATAGATAACAAAATATGTATCTCAATAATATTTTTATCTAAATCTACTTCATTATAAATGGGTCTATTTAGGCTATATTTTATCTTAAACAGGTCACATGGGTAAATTTAACAAAATATCTAAACATGTAGCAGGTATATAACATGTATATAGGTACCTGCTGGTATGACATCACTTTTTTATGAGTGTCATCATAGAACTAATATCACTAATAATATATCGGATGTTACTTTTTCTTGTCAATGTCAGGGATGTCACATCATTAGGCTTTCTTAACAACAACCTGTAAAACAAATGAATAAGAATAACAACCATCGTATTAAAAGTCATATGTACATTAACGAAATAAACATATGCATACAAGAAATCTAAAAAATAAAACACACTTTCATTATTAGGGTTTTGAGAACGTGTGCTTTTTACTGTTAATAGATCGTAATTGACAAAGGAGTAAATTTTATGTTGTGGCATTAGGATGTATATCATATCCATGTATAGCTCTTAACAAAACAATGATCATAATCAACAACACAAAAATTAATAAGATAAAAATTAACCTGAAAAATAAGATGACTAATTAGGGTTTGTGAAAAAAAATCGTTCCTTTTTTTGTTCTTTTACGTGTGTTTTTTCTATTAATAGATCTTTATTGGGTTAGGAGCATGATATGTTTTTAATTTAAATTTCACTATTAGTTATGCTATATTTATATGGTTTTGGTGTGAGATATCACCAATATTAGCCTGGTCGAATATTGGCGTGACTTAGAATTTCGGAAATTTTTTAATTATAGCAAGATTTTATGAATACGAAAATTTAATAAAAAAAATTAAAAAAAAAGTGATGACATGGATTAATGGAATGCTTATGTGGCATATCCTCCTCTTATATATAATATATATATATATATATATATATATATATATATATATATATATATATATATATATATATATATATATATATATATATGATGACGTATAGTCCCTAGCCGGGTCATGAACCCGGCCCACGGGTACTACCTGTATCCGGCCCATCACGGATGGGTGGGAATAATGTCATTTGAGCTTATGGGCTTGGATGAACAGTAACCGCACACACGTGTGCGGCCCACGGCCCGGCATGACCGGTACAGGGTTAGACAGAATCATATTCTGTCTATGAACAGGATTTACCCCAAAGAAAAGGATATTCACTCACCATGATTAGAAGATAACAATCAATCTAATTCTGGTACTTATCCTTTCCTTGGGGCTGAAGCATCAGTGGCAGCCCATTAAGGTTTCACTGCCTATAAAAGGAACCCCCAAGGGTTCCACAAAGGTATTACGTTCTATACACTCTCAACCCATCCGATTCCTATCTAACCGATTACTTACTCTCACGCCGGAGTCTAATCGTGGGAAACATTCCCACGGTAAGCCTAACAGTGTTGTTTAGTGTGCAGGATCCCAACCATACAGTTCACTTAGTGCAGGAGCCGGAGTCCATCTAACCCGCATTAAGCCTAATTCGGGTCTAGCAAGGATCACCCAACTTTTGTATCAACAAGTTGGCGCCATCCATGGGACCATTACACTAAGCTAGAGCGAAATCTCATCTTGAAAGTCTCAATGACGAAGGGGAATCCGCAAGGCAACCCCAGGAACACAAATCCTGGAAATCAGAAGTCCCAAAGGGAAGGGATACTCATTCCCACTCGATCCCCTAGCCATCAAGCAGGGGGACCAAACAACCGGAGTGGCTTTCAGTCCATGGGGGTGACAAGCACCATCTCCATGACTCCACCACCTACTTCGACCTTGGACAATCCTGATCCAGGGAGTGCGCCCAATCCCCCTAACAAGGAGCCGCGCAGACCATCGACCGAGGAAGAAGTAGAGGCCGACCCACTCAGCGAGGAGGATCTCACTCGCGTTCTCACGCAGAACTTTGATAGGATCGTCCCAGGGATTGCATCAAGGTTGAATCTAGGGAGGGACCTCCAATCTAGACTCAATTTTGGCAATGTCGGACCAAGCACCTCTTCTCAAAATCAGAGGAAGAGAAGGATCCGACCTCAGGAGCGGAGCCTCTTTGAGGAAACTCCCCAACCTAGGAATGTGTTCGAACGCATAGGGGATCGTCTCATGCAGGAAGTAGTGCAATCTCGAGAAGAGGGGGAGAGGTCTGACGGTTCACCCGAACGACCGGATCAGGAACTGACCAGAGCCAATCGCCGCACGAGTATGTGGGATGGGATGAACATCGGGAAGAAGGCCCCTGGCTCTTCTCACAAGAGCGGTCCTCACCCAAGAGATGGGGCACCGCCTCCTTCTCCTGATCCATCAGGAGTGGATTCGGATGACCATCCGCCCAAGCGCCGCCGGCCTAGACGTACTCCTCCACCGCCACCAAACGATGAGGAGTACTATGGCGGTCCTTATTACCGAGCGACGGAAGCAGAAGATCTTTCCCAACCGTGGTGTGACCCTAGTCTCAACCGTCATGGGCAGATCCCAGGGAAGATCTGTGACAATCCGTCAATTTATGGTTGATATTTTATTCTCAAGTATTATTTAAAAACATTATTTTAATGTTATAATATGAACTCACTTAATTTTGGGAAGTACTTTGGATTTACGTCTTGAAGTAGCGTCGACTACGTCTAAACCGGAGGATTCTACGTTATGTGCTTACGTTTACATACACCGTTTTTGGTGACAGTCCGACATTTCAGAAAATAAATTTATCCGTGAATATTATTTTGGAAGTTTAAATTTGTGTTGGTTCATAAACTCACAAATTTACGAGAAGAGATTAGGACTTACGATTTTAATTTAATGTCCTTTACGACTAAACTGGAAACCCTAGGATTACGTATTTACGTTTTCGAACTCCGTTTTTGATGAGACAATTTTTATTGGATTCGTTTTGTGCCGTTGATTCATAATTTATAAAAACGTTTTTCGTAAAACGACCCGAGGGCACGCAAATCAAGGAAACTAGAATCGAGGAGTACCCGTAAATAAATGGGGATGAGACAAGTGGGACACTTGTCCCACCCCCACTCAAAACCGGCCCTAACTAGCAACATAACATCTGTCAAGTGTACACAATAAGCTGCACATGTAACTTGAGCTTACATTGTAAGCTAAGCTACCTCAAAACCATGTTAGCTAAACCACTTCCCACACACACACAACATGCAAACCACCATTTTCTCTCATCTCTCTCTCAAAATGCCGTCCCCCCCTTCACCATTAAACACCACTTTTGATCAAAATTTACCATGAAATCTTATGTTATTTACACATAAGTTGAAGCCCTTTTGAAGCTCTATAGATTGGTGGTGCTTATAACATCCAAGGAGGAGTTTCCATGGTGTCTTGGGGCTGATTTTCCACAAGTTGTTCATGAAGAATGGTGGTCTTGAAGATGGTCTTGGTTATTCACAAGTTTCTCCATCAAAATCCATGTTTTGATCAACCTACATTATCATGGTGGTATAAAGATTGTTCTCCCCATCTTTTTGTTATTTTGATTATGTAATCATGTATTTTATTTCCTATTGTATATGTATATGATGATTATATGATGATAAAAGTATTGTGTGGGGATTTGGTGTTGATAAATATGATTAAAAAGATGAAAAACTATAAGAAACAAGGCTAAAATCTTGTTTAAATTGTTGGCTGTATAAAACAGTAAAGAATCATATGATGAACTGATAAAAATGGCATAGATTAATGGATATACAGTAAGCTATGAGTCTTGTACACATGTGAGAGTTGGCCATGCAATGGAATCATTAGGATGAGTGAGATATGATCAAAACAAGTTTAGGGTACAAATCTGAGTTCACTGTTTTGGACGATTTTTAGAAAATACTTAGAGGCTGATTCAACAGTAGCTATACAAGAGTTAAATGGAGCACATATCATATAGTTCATGTCATAAAAAATTGAGCTTCTATCTCCATATAGAACTCTAGATATGGCAGTTTTGGTGAAAATGAAGATAAAAATCAGATTTTGGGAAATTAAAGTATAATAGTATTATATAAGCACTCAAATAAAAATAGTATAAAATGTGAATTAAAACCCACTAACTTATATAATACATTTATATAAATATGTATAAGGATAAATAAATGATACATTTTATAAAAATGGTAATTTGATAAGTTTTATAAGTTATAAAACTATAAACATGATTTTTACGACTTTTTGGCTATTACCGTAAAATTAACGTTTTTGTTAAATAAAACTTAGACGGTTGGACCCGTCTAATGTAAACTTTTATAAACTCATATACTGATATATAAACGTATATAACAAGTAAAAACCGATAAAACCCGAACTATATAACATACGGACATTAACGGGCTAAGTTAACGTTATTGGACTAATAATACAATAAAATGGGCTAAAACACTTATAAACTTATTTATTGGGCTTAACCCATTTGGGCCCAACATGTAAAATGTAAATACTGATAATACAAGTATGAATGGACTAATGCAAGTTAAAGAACTTATAATAAGTTTATTGGACTTAAAACATGTAAATAGATAAAACTAGTAAACTAGTGTAAAAGTTATCAACACATAACACTAAAATAAGTAAATGAGAATATGTAAACCCATTTGATCATCATATATATATATAATCATCATATGTATAACTAATTGTTATTTTTATAAAGTCATTGGACATGAGTCTAAGACGAGTATTATTTCTCTAGGTTTCCGTGATTGAAGCACGTACCGTACGTCCGAATTGCCGATAACCCGCCTTCCCACATCAACATGAGTTCATAGCCTCGCACTCTTTTAAATGTTTTTATAAATGTTTTATAAACCCGCGAGAGAGATAACATGTTAGTTTTTATAAAATAGGACACCATTTGTCCCGATTGTCTGTTTATTGATTTGGACCCGAATGATTGTATGACCCTATGAATGATTAAAGGACCCGATAGATGAAATAAAAATGGATTATTAAAGTTAGGTTATGTCACTAAAAGTCCCATTAGCATGAATTGTGAACTACCGGGATTTGGTAGACGCTTATGCATATAATAGTACTATTTGGGGACGATCACCCCAGTTCGCGCCTTGACGGTTGATCCCCGTCGTGCCACATTGATAGGTAAGCGAATTTATGTATGAGAAGATTTCCATAGCGTGACTTTTGTGACGACACGCTAATTTAGATGGGCAAATTGAGTATCGGGTTAGCTACCCATTGTTTGGTTTAGTAAGGTAACAATGTCATGCGGCTTATAATAATCCAGTTAACGAAATAATACTATACGCACCGAATTACGATGTATTGCCTGACTAGCAATACGGGGTCATACTATTGATATTATGTTCGTGTTTCGGTTTTATATAACCATATTCATATAACGGTTTTTATTTAATCTATACAACGTTATAAAACGTATTGTATGATGTTTTCACGACATTGGCTCGTATAATGATTTTTAAGGCAAATGCCTTTATTATGATTTTCGATAAGGATTTGTATAAAATGACCTTGGCTATTTTATGGCCTATTAAAATGAATTGTACAAAATGATTTTCGGTAATAATTTTATACCGATGTTATATTAATGGTTTATTAAACTCTATGAATTCACTCGGCGTTATCGCTGACCTTTTCTTTTAACATGTTTTATCTCAGGTACTTGAAGGTAATTCTCGGGAAGACGACAAGAATTCATGGCCCGCACTTAAATAACAATTTCCATTCAAATCTTTGTAAAATTGTATGAAATGATTATGACTTGGGACCTATGTGAACTTGATATTTATGAATGTAAATGCTTTATTATTAAACGACGCGATTTTTATGCGTTGTCTATGATGTGAGTAATGTGCTATCCCGTAACACCAACTAGTCTTTCGCTGTATTGAGTTGTACAAATTTGGGGGTGTTACAGTTTGGTACCAGAGCTCTCGTTATAGAGAACGAAAGATTTTTAAAACCAAGGTTTTGAATAAAACATTTCAAAATCTTTTAACTAAAAACATTTTTCTAAAAATGTCTAAAAACGTTTTGACTATAACGGTGCCGAAGAATTCCCAAGTTACCGACAAGGCCAGACTGAGAAGTGTTATTTTAATATATATATAACTTGGATTATATATATATATATATATATATATATATATATATATATATATATATATATATATATATATATATATATATATATATATATATATATATATATATATATATATATATATATATATATATATATATATATATATATATATATATATATATATATATATATATATATATATATATATATATATATATATATGATTTAATTTTATTACATGATTGTTTGATGATTATTTTGATATTTATACGAGGTATTTATACGACGTAGATTGTCACAAGGAACCCTAAATCCCCTAGTAAATTAATCGAAACTATTCTCGTAGGAATTCTAGCTATCCTAGATCTAAACCAAGTTGTGGATGTTTATAATCCCAACGAAATGGTTGATATTCGTAGAAATGTTGGTATTAGTTAATTAAGATCTCGAAGAAGAATTGGCGAGATTAAATCTGATATCAATGTCATGACAATCTTTCCTTATAGAGTGGAGTTTGACAAAACGATACCACCTAGGAAGATGTCATCTGATTCGTTGTCATCCAATTCTTAAACTTGAAATCGAAAGGGTGAATGTTGCACTTGAGGCTGTCATTGAAACCATTACCCAAAAGCCTCATGCCACTAATACCTTTCCGAGAAGTCTAATTGAATGTATGAGTCATTTCATACTAGTGACTCATTTGATAATTGTTGTTGTAAGAGCTATAGGATTGGAAATTAAGTGTTGATCATATCGAGCTTTTATTGTCCTATTAAGGTCTAAAAACAAGGTTGAAAGTATTAGAGAATGAGGTAGGATATTGCATTAAGTATAAGTTGATTGAAACTTGAATAAAATAAAATTTAACTTTTATGGAATATGAGTTGATAAGAGGAAGTCGTTAAGTCCTGTGATTTAATTATAAGGTTTTAATTGATTGTTGGTTCGTGTTAGGGGTTGTTCCTAGTAATTGTCCAATGACGAGGATGCCCAGTGTCCAATAAATAAATTGAAGAAATCTTCTTCTAAATTGGGACCGATGGATCTTTCAGGACATGTGGAACACCTAATGACTCTTGTAGATTAGTATTCATTGTGGTATCTTTTAAAAATAATCCCTAACCTAACTGAGACATCAGTTGGTAGGATGAGTTCTTGGAATTGTATGACATAGTGACACATAATGTGTTACGGTATAATTTAGACTTGTTTGTGATTAATGAAAAGACTACCTTTGATTGCTAAGTTCTACATGTATCGATGTTATCTATCCTTTATTGCTATATCCTAATGTTCGCATTAGTGATGCAACCATTGAACAAGTACTCATCTCGATTTGAGTTACGTTGTGAATTATCCTTTTTGAGTGCCATCGAGTTCATGAACCTCATGATTAATTGGCTAATCTCATTTCCTATCATATTGTAGTTAGTTCTTGGTGAACAAGCTTTCATCACTCTTCTGCAGATCACTCATTGTTTTTATAAAGTTAAAACCGTATCCTTTGAGAAAATTGAATTTTCATCACTATAAGGATTATTCAAGGTGAGATTTATAAGTGATTGTTATCGAAATGAAGTTGTTTATAAAACACTTTGGAAAACTTAATTGTTTTCATAACAAAGAAAATCTTTGTAAATTTATTTTTGATTCTTATTTAAGAATTAAGCATGAAAATGTTTTTATTATAAACATGATGATAAAATTTTGACGAACTGAGTATTGCATCGTTAATCTTGAAATTGTATATAGTTGCGCGCCTACATACAATTTGGAAGTGACCATGCAAGGTTGATTAGTAGTCACCATAAAATTGTTAATAAACATTACATTTTCTTTGAAGATTGTGAAAGATTAAATTTTAAGAGATCTGCAAGAAGTGAAAAATAGGGACATAATGTTAGGGACACCTACATATATGCCTGTAGCATCTATTCTTCTGAGTCGAATTTACTCATCTGTGGAAATTGTCTTAATTGACAATTGACAATTCTTTCTTGTCCAATTCTCCCATAGTGAGATTCTTAGGAAAAGTATCTGATTACCGAGTGTTAATACCCGACTGGATGTATTGACGTTCTTATCATTTCTTATGATTTGATTTCATTTGAATGACCTGGGTAACGATCCGAGGAGCTTTCGAATGCGTACTCAAATTATGAAAACATGGGATATATTTATATTCATTAAATGTTTTCATCTGTATCTGATTTGAAATTCTCTCGCATAGATTATGTGTTGACCTTGCTCTTTTAATAGTAGTTGTGTCTCCATATATCCCTGAATTTATAAAGGATTATGAATTATTATAAGTCTTTTGAGAAGTTCACATCTTATCGACGGCACTGAAACTGGAAAGTTGATAGTGCTAGTAGAATGGATTGATTGATTATGACATGACGACATTGTCTTAATTGATGGGAACTCGAATTGAATTCCCCTAAATGATAAGATGTTGATTATCAAAAGTGATCTAAATAATTCTTGATGGATGACCATATCCTGCATTTAGACTTGAAATTATACTATGAATGGTTGTGAATTAGTCATAGATATTATAATCTAGAAAGAACTTAAAATAAACTTATTAAAAGATGTTTCTGTTATCTAAAACTTTAGGAGGTATTTGTTGATGAATTACCTAGACTTTCGCCACTAAGGCAAGTTGAATTTGGTATTGATTATATTCTCGGTGCTGCACCTGTGGCGTGTGCACTGTACGTCAGCACCATCTGAATTAAAGGATTTACCGTACAACTGAGAGAGTTGTCGGAGAAAGATCTTATTCTACCAAGCTCGTCATCATGAAGAGCTATGGTGTTATCATTCCTTATATTTATAGATTACTGTGAACTGAGTAAATTGACAACCGAAAACGATATGCATAACTCGAAATGGAAGATTTATTCGATCATTTACAAGGTTCTAGCGTATGTTTTAAAGATTTGATCCATGGCATGGTTATCATCAACTTCGCATCGGCGAAAAAGATTATGTATTCCAATCACTACATCTGGTACTTGTAATGAACATTATGAGTTTCACGTGATGTCGTTTGGATTGACTAATACACATGTAGCATTCATAAAATTGGTGAATCACGTGTGTAGGCTGTAATTTCATAAATCCATGCGTGTGATCATTAAGAACTATTTGTTTGTTTATAAGAATAGAAAGGAGTTAATAATTATTTATAGACTGCCCTAAATTGACCGAACAATGAAAACATGTACCTTGAGTATTTAACATGAAATTAAAGACTTAACCCTTTACATTATTTGAGCCATTTGAGACTTTGGGTTTTAACAAAAAGAAAGTGCAAATGTGTTTTGATAAATGTTTTGTCAAAAAGAACTTTTGAGGGATTATTCCCTTATAACCAAAACATTTAACTAAACTCTTGTTTAGGGGTAAATATTTTTGCATACCTTAAGACAACCTAAGCGGAATTGAGGGAACTGTTAAACCATGACTTGAAATTTGAAACGATAATTTACGCTTTTCAACTAAGAAAATTTTGACCAAAAATATAAACAAAGATTTTTCGAACATTTACGAATCCTATTAATTATTTTCGATAAATCAACAAAAGTCTTGTTAATTAAATTCAAATTTATTTTGAACATTTTTATATTTGTTCGAACTAAGAAAAATTAAAATTTTTACGTTATGTTTCATAAAAATTAAATATTTATTATTTAATTAGTTGTAATAATTATCGACGCTTTAAACGTCGGATTGAGCAAAACTGATAAAAATGATAGTTAAGAAGAAACTAAAACATAGAAAATATGAAGGAATAATTTCTGAATAAACACCGTCATGATATTTATTTCATCAAGGAAAGTGAATGTAGATATTGACATATTATATAGAAAGGATAAAGAATCAATTAGGACATGTTCCTTAGTAATGGTAGTACAAATAAATTGCCGAACAATTTAAAAATAGCTGATGTTTGTAAGAAGGATAATATAAATAATAAAAGGGGTTCGCGGCTAATGTGAACCATTAGAATTGAGAAGCCGATAGCGTTAAATGTATAAAAGGCCACTTGTGATTATCTAAATATGAAGGATTGTGAGATATAGTTATATTGGAATCTTGTAAGTATAAGTATTCTATTCCTGTCATTTCTGATTCAATGTATCATTATCAGAAGAAGTTGTACGGATGGCAAATTATGAAGGCAGACATTGCCTCATACATTAGTAAACGTCTAGCTATTGCAAAGGTCATCATCTGAATTTGATTCGATTTGGGTCATCGTCGACAGACTGACCCAAATCTACTAATATCATTCCTGTTAATGATAGATTCTTGATGAAGAAATTGACTCTTTTGTATTTAAAGGATTTGCATAAACATTGTGTGCCTGTATTGATCATCTCTATCAAGATCATCGCTTCGCATTGAGTTTCTAGAGATTTGCTCAGAAGTCATTAAGAACGAATCTTGATGAGAGTACTGTGTACCACCCCAATCGAAGGGACGGGGTAAAGTAACGATACAAAATACTATAAGCACTATTTTATGTTTAAATGATTGACCTTTGGTGATAGACTGTAAAATCGTTTCCCTTTGGAGAGATTATCCTTGATAACTATCGTATTAGGATCGAGATTTAATCTTGTTAGGATCTATATATTAGAGCATCTGTAAGCAGGAGTTGAGATGAAGACACCCGACATACACCCATTGTGAGTTGGACATGTCTTTTAGGTTTAAGGTTTCCTATGATGGCGAACCTAACCTTACAAAATACTCGACCCGCGAGACCTTAAATGATTGTTGAAATTAGGATCTGATTATTGACTGCCGATAGTGGGCAAGAGGTTATGTGAATATGAAATGTAGAGCTTGAAGTGCCAGATGGGTAGCGAAGTTATGCCAAAAATTTTAACCATGGAAAATGAATTGATGATCTGGAAGATCATGGGATATAAGTCCCCGTTGTATGGGACTATTGAGATGATGCAAAAAGATTGGTTTAAAAGGCATATAAGCTGGATCTACCCTAGGACTTCAAGGACTGCGTGAATTATGTTTCGTAAATCGAACTTGATAAATATCTATCAAGTGAAAATCTGATTGTTCCTTAGTAATGTTTAGATCGGCGAAAAGTTGCATTCATAAAAAACCCGTGAACATCATGGATAGAGAAAGTAAGTCAACATTTAGCCTGATCTTATTCCCGTAGTTATGTTTGATGAAACTCGCGTATTGTAATGAATTACACTTGTGAGAAAAGACCGAATGTGGAGGAAATACCCACATGGCTTTAACTCTATAAGAAGCGAGTAGTAAGATGATCTTTGAGGACAAAGATCCTGTTTAGGGGTAAATGCTGTGACAATCCGTCAATTTATGGTTGATATTTTATTCTCACGTATTATTAAAAACATTATTTTAATGTTATAATATGAACTCACTTATTTTTGGGAAGTAATTTGGATTTACGTCTTGAAGTAGCGTCGACTACGTCTAAACCGGAGGATTCTACGTTATGTGCTTACGTTTACATACACCGTTTTTGGTGACAGTCCGACATTTCAGAAAATAAATTTATCCGTGAATATTATTTTGGAAGTTTAAATTTGTGTTGGTTCATAAACTCACAAATTTACGAGAAGAGATTAGGACTTACGATTTTAATTTAACGTCCTTTACGACTAAACCGGAAACCCTAGGATTACGTATTTACGTTTTCGAACTCCGTTTTTGATGAGACAATTTTTATTGGATTCTTTTTGTGCCGTTGATTCATAATTTATAAAAACGTTTTTCGTAAAACGACCCGAGGGCACGCAAATCGAGGAAACTAGAATCGAGGAGTACCAGTAAATAAATGGGGATGAGACAAGTGGGACACTTGTCCCACCCCCACTCAAAACTGGCCCTAACTAGCAACACAACATCACTTATGTGTCAAGTGTACACAATAAGCTACACATGTAACTTGAGCTTACATTGTAAGCTAAGCTACCTCAAAACCATGTTAGCTAAACCACTTCCCACACACACAACATACAAACCACCATTTTCTCTCATCTCTCTCTCAAAATTACGTCCCCTCCTTCACCATCAAACACCACTTTTGATCAAAATTTACCATGAAATCTTATGTTATTTACACATAAGTTGAAGCCCTTTTGACGCTCTATAGATTGGTGGTGCTTATAACATCCAAGGAGGAGTTTCCATGGTGTCTTGGGGCTGATTTTCCACAAGCTGTTCATGAAGAATGGTGGTCTTGAAGATGGTCTTGGTTATTCACAAGTTTCTCTATCAAAATCTATGTTTTGATCAACCTACATCATCATGGTGGTATAAAGATTGTTCTCCCCATCTTCTTGTTATTTTGATTATATAATCATGTATTTTATTTCCTATTGTATATGTATATGATGATTATATGATGATAAAAGTATTGTGTGGGGATTTGGTGTTGATAAATATGATTAAAAAGATGAAAAACTATATGAAACAAGGCTAAAATCTTGTTTAAATTGTTGGCTGTATAAAACAGTAAAGAATCATATGATGAACTGATAAAAATAACATAGATTAATGGATATACAGTAAGCTATGAGTCTTGTACACATGTGAGAGTTGGCCATGCAATGGAATCATTAGGATTAGTGAGATATGATCAAAACAAGTTTAGGGTACAAATCTGAGTTCACTGTTTTGGACGATTTTTAGAAAATACTTAGAGGCTGATTCAACAGTAGCTATAAAAGAGTTAAATGGAGCACATATCATATAGTTCATGTCATAAAAATTTGAGCTTCTATCTCCATATAGAACTCTAGATATGGCAGTTTTGGTGAAAATGAAGATAAAAAACAGATTTTGGGAAATTAAAGTATAATAGTATTATATAAGCACTCAAATAAAAATAGTATAAAATGTGAATTAAAACCCACTAACTTATATAATACATTTATATAAATATGTATAAGGATAAATAAATGATACATTTTATAAAAATGGTAATTTGATAAGTTTTATAAGTTATAAAACTATAAACATGATTTTTACGACTTTTTCGGCTATTACCGTAAAATTAACGTTTTTGTTAAATAAAACTTAGACGGTTTGACCCGTCTAATGTAAACTTTTATAAACTCATATACTGATATATAAACATATATAACAAGTAAAAACCGATAAAACCCAAACTATATAACATACGGACATTAACGGGCTAAGTTAACGTTATTGGACTAATAATACAACAAAATGGGCTAAAACACTTATAAACTTATTTATTGGGCTTAACCCATTTGGGCCCAACATGTAAAATGTAAATACTGATAATACAAGTATAAATGGATTAATACAAGTTAAATAACTTATAATAAGTTTATTAGACTTAAAACATGTAAATAGATAAAACTAGTTAACTAGTGTAAAAGTTATCAACACATAACACTAAAATAAGTAAATGAGAATATGTAAACCATTTGATCATCATATATATATAATCATCATATGTATACATAATTGTTATTTTTATAAAGTTATTGGACATGAGTCTAAGACGAGTATTATTTGTCTAGGTTTCCGTGATTGAAGCACGTACCGTACGTCCGAATTGCCGATAACCCGCCTTCCCACATCAACGTGAGTTCATAATCTTGCACTCTTTTAAATGTTTTTATAAATGTTTTATAAACCCGCGAGGGAGATAACATGTTAGTTTTTATAAAATAGGACACCATTTGTCCCGATTGTCTGTTTATTGATTTGGACCCGAATGATTGTATGACCCTATGAATGATTAAAGGACCCGATAGATGAAATAAAAATGGATTATTAAAGTTAGGTTACGTCACTAAAAGTCCCATTAGCATGAATTGTGAACTACCGGGATTTGGTAGACGCTCATGCATATAATAGTACTATTTGGGGACGATCACCCCAGTTTGCGCCTTGACGGTTGATCCCCGTCGTGCCACATTGATTGGTAAGCGAATTTATGTATGAGAAGATTTCCATAGTGTGACCTTTGTGACGACACGCTAATTTAGATGGGCAAATTGAGTATCGGGTTAGCTACCCGTTGTTTGGTTTAAAGGTAACAATGTCATGCGGCTTATAATAATCCAGTTAACGAAATACTACTATACGCACCGAATTACGATGTATTGCCTGACTAGCAATACGGGGTCATACTATTGATATTATGTTCGTGTTTTGGTTTTATATAACCATATTCATATAACGGTTTTTATTTAATCTATACAACGTTATAAAACGTATTGTATGATGTTTTTACGACATTGGCTCGTATAATGATTTTTAAGGCAAATGCCTTTATTATGATTTTCAATAAGGATTTATATAAAATGACCTTGGCTATTTTATGGCCTATTAAAATGAATTGTACAAAATGATTTTCGGTAATAATTTTATACCGATGTTATATTAATGGTTTATTAAACTCTATGAATTCACTCGGCGTTATCGCTGACCTTTTCTTTTAACATGTTTTATCTCAGGTACTTGAAGGTAATTCTCGGGAAGACGACAAGAATTCATGGCCCGCACTTAAATAACAATTTTCATTCAAATCTTTGTAAAATTGTATGAAATGATTATGACTTGGGACCTATGTGAACTTTATATTTATGAATGGAAATGCTTTATTATTAGACGACGCGATTTTTATGCGTTGGCTATGATGTGAGTAATGTGTTATCCCGTAACACCAACTAGTCTTCCGCTGTATTGAGTTGTAAAAATTTGGGGGTGTTACAAGATCATTTTACTCTCCGCATACGGAATTACTCCGAGGACACAAAACGTCGCATGCCGGCGTGTGTCAAGACTTATGATGGAACGGGTGATCCGGATGATCACCTCAAGATATTTGATACGTAGACGAAAATTGAGAGATGGCCCATGCCTATATGGTGCCAGATGTTCAATTCAACCTTGATTGGAAATGCTCGCGACTGGTTCGAAGGACTTCCTCCGCGAAGCATTGATAGCTTCACTGAATTACGCACTGCGTTCAAGAATAATTATACTCAGCGGAAGAAGTATAATAGGGACCCTGTCTCATTGGCAACCGTCAAACAACGGCCGGGAGAGTCTACGGAAGCCTTCACTGAGCGCTTCAATGACGAGTGCACACGCACAAAGACAATGCCGGAACTCCTGAAAATTTCCGACTACATGCATGCCATAACAGACAGGGAATTAATCAGGCGTCTCAATGACAAGCGCCCAGAGAGGTATGACGACCTCATGGTAAGGGTCAGAAACTTCATAGAAGGAGAAACCGCGGTTGCCGCGGCCTACCCTTCAAAAGGAAACAACTACCGATCGAATGACCAGTCCAGGAGACAGTCGGGAGGTCAGAGCAATCAAAACAATGGTAGGGGCTCAGACAATAAGAGCCAAAACAAGGGAGGACGGTCGGACGATAAGTTTACCCCTCTAAAGATGTCCTACCGGGAGATCTTGCTCACGGATGGTGCTAATTTTCCGAGGCCTCCCCCAATGACGACTCCGCTGGACCGTCGCCAAGGAAATTGCTTTTGAGAATTCCATAACGACAAAGGCCATGGTACGGAGGAATGTATCCAGCTCAAGAAGCATATTGAGTCACTGATCAAGTCAGGTAAACTCAAGCATTTGGTTAAGGATTGGAAGGATGGGAAAGACAACAAGAAGTATGACAAGAAGGATCCCCAAACGGACAAACCTTCAACTATATACATGATCCAATCCAGACAGCGCAGCACGAGGCAGAAAATTAGTCAAAAATTTTCACGTGGTAGGGAAATCTCATTCCCTCCCATCACAGCAAGCGATGTGATTGATGCGCCTCTCACTATTGAGATAAGCATTGGAACACACAATGTTCGTCGCATGTATGTGGATGGAGGGTCATCAGCAGAAGTGCTGTACGAACACTGTTTTGTGCAGCTACGACCAGAAATAAGAAGCCAATTGGTACCCGCCACAGCGCCGCTCATTGGTTTTAGTGGAGACACCATCTGGCTGATAGGGCAACTGCTTTTGCTTGTAACCATTGGGAATGAAGAGCACTCCACCACTGCGTGGATGAACTTTATGGTGATACGCTCTCTCCATACAATGGGATCACAGGCAGACCAGGTATTCTGGCCATACGGGCGGTACCTTCCATGGCACACGGAATGATCAAATTCCCTGTGGGAGGAGGAATTGTCACCATTTACAACACAATCGTGCCAGCATCTGAGTGTCATGCCGTGACAACACCGGTTCCACCTGTTCCACCCAAGGATGGATCACCACCTCCCAATTGGAGGGTGGCAATCCATCCTGATTACCCGGAACAAGAGGTGTCCATAGGGGGAACGCTCTCGGATGACGGCAAGAGGGCCATGTGCTCTCTATTGAAGGCAAATTTAGATATATTCGCATGGGAGCCCAAGCATATAACGGGCGTACCACGCGCGATAGCAGAACATAAGCTCCAGATCCGCCAGGGGTACCAACCCGTCAAGCAAAAAAAGCACGGTCAGGCACCTGAACGCAGCCGAGTGATACTGGATGAGGTACGGAAACTAGTGGACGCAGGTATCATGCGCGAGGTATACTACCACGAGTGGTTATCCAATCCAGTCATGGTCAAAAAGCATGACGGGAGATGGTGCATGTGTGTAGATTTCACGGATCTGAACAAAGCCTGTCCACAGGATTGTTACCCGTTACCGGAGATTGGCTGGAAGGTGGAATCTCTATGTGGATATCCTTTTAAGTGCTTCTTAGACGCATATAAAGGATACCACCAAATCCAGATGGCGGAAGAGGACGCAGAGAAGACGGCGTTCCATACTAGTCAAGGCGTATACTGTTATACAAAAATGTCGTTTGGACTAAAGAACGTCGGGGCTACATACCAGCGGCTTGTGGACAAAGCCTTTGACTCACAGATAGGATGAAACCTGGAGGTCTATGTGGATGACTTAGTCATAAAAAGTCATACGGAGGATGCACTTTTCCGGGATGTCCAAGAGACGTTTGACATATTGAGGAGGATTAATATGAAGCTAAATCCAAAGAAATGCACGTTTGGGGTGATAGAGGGAATGTTCCTTGGATATATGATTGATCCAATTGGCATCAAACCTTGCCCAGAAAAAACGAACGCAGTAATACAGCTACCATCCCCTCAGACACGGAAAGAGGTGCAGTCCTTAAATGGGAAGTTGGTCGGGCTAAAGGTTCTTATCAAGTCACTCCCCCTATTTAAAACACTCAAGAAGTGCATTAAGAAGGGAGACTTCCGGTGGAAAAAGGAAGCTGAGGAAGCCTTTGGTCAACTCAAGCAACACCTCGCATCTCTCCCCATGCTAGTAGCTCCCCGGCCAAAGGAGGAGCTCATTATGTATCTATCAGGCACACATGGAGAAATAAGTACGGTACTCATGACGGATAGGGACACGGTACAAACTCCGGTCTACTTCATAAGTAGAAAATTACAAGGGCCGGATTTGAATTACTCCTCTATGGAAAAATTGGTTTTGGCACTAGTGTTTGCTACAAAACGGTTGCACCGATACTTTCAGGCGCATCCAATTGTAGTCATTACTGACCAACCAATAAAACAAGTCATCTCTAGACCGGATGTGGCAGGTAGGCTACAAAAGTGGAGCATTCTATTGGGAGAACACAAGATATCTTATAGGCCAAGGACAGCTGTTAAAGGCCAAATCTCGGCGGATTTCTTGGTAGAAAAGCCGGATGAAGAAGGACCAATTGTAAAACAAGACGAAACTCCAGCAGAACCATGGGTGTTATTCACGGACGGATCTTCGTGTACGGATGGGTCAGGAGCTGGTCTCATCCTTACGAATCCGGAAGGAATGGAGTTTACTTACGCCCTTCGATTTGAGTTCACAGCCACCAACAATGAGGCGGAATATGAAGCATTAATTGTGGGTTTAAAAATCGCCGCTAGAATGGGAGTCCGCAACCTTGAGGCCTACGTGGACTCACGGCTTGTCGTGAACCACATTCTAGGTGGATATGTGGCTAAGGAGGATAACATGGTCCGATAGTTGGAGAAAGTCAAGTCACTTATCGCGGCTTTCAGCAAGTTTTCTATCAAGCAGGTACCAAAAGGTGAGAACAAGAAGGCGGACGCTCTTAGCAAGATCGCGTCTACAAGTTTCGCTCACTTATCCAAGCAAGTCTTGGTGGAAATACTCAAGGAAAAGTCTATAACAGAAGGGGAGGTCGCTACTATAGTTGAGGAGGATGGACCTACATGGATGACCCCGATCGTTAACTATTTGACTAATGAAACCCTTCCGGACGATGAAAAAGCGGCACGGCGCATCAGAAGGAAGTCGCAGCACTTCGAACTTCGAAAGAAAAATCACAGGCAAACAAGTTAAAAAGTTTGTTTGGGAGAACATAGTGTGCCGTTTTGGCTTACCAGGAGAAATCATCTCGGATAACGGGAAACAGTTCGCAGATAACCCATTCAAGGACTGGTGCGCAACATTGAATATCAAACGGCGCTTCGCGTCTGTTAAGCACCCGCAGACAAATGGCCTTGTGGAACGAGCAAATAGAAGCTTGGGAAACGGCATCAAGGCACGCTTGGAAGAGCGAAGTGCCAAATGGGTGGACGAACTACCACATGTTCTATGGGCGCATAGAACTATGATCAAAACTGCCAACGGGGACACTCCATTCGCATTGGCCTACGGCACTGAAGCTGTTATGCCAGCAGAAATAGGAATGCCTACCATCCGCACGGCGGAGGTTAATGTCGTCACGAACGACGAGCAACTCCGGATCAATCTGGATTTGTTGGAGGAAAAAAGGGAGATAGCGGCTATCAATGAGGCCAATTCCAAGGCTAAAATGAAGGCTTATTATGACGCCAAGGTTAAAGGTGTTTCTTTTCGACCGGGAGATTATGTCTATCGCGCTAACGAAGCAAGTCGAGCGGAGAATACAGGAAAGCTGGGCCCTAAGTGGGAAGGACCATACGAGGTCACGGAGGCTTTAGGACGGGGCGCGTACAAGTTACATGACATGGATGGCCGCGATCTGGAACGCACATGGAATATCTCCAATCTCAAAAGGTGCTATCTTTAAAAGCTACGGCTTCCGCATGGACACTTTGCTATATTTAGCTTTAATGAAGATCCATGTGTTCTCTTTGTTTTGTTTCTTATGATTTTATAGGACCTTTTTGTTTTTTAGGGTTTCCCATTCTTGTCAAAACAAAAAAATGTAAACGTTCTAATAAAATGTCGTGGTGCCTAGCTAGCTTCACGGCTAGTTTTCTGTGCAAATTGTTTGGTTGTTCTTTAGATTCTATTATAGTCATATGAATTTTAGTTATTATTATAATATGCCATGTCTCATTCATATGCATTCATTCAATCACCGTATATGTACTATACGCCTCCAGGTGGGGTAAGAGGATTAAGTGAACCTACTAATTCAACTTGTCGCATAAGAGGGATGCAACCCCAGCGATGCGGATCATGTATCCTTACTAGACACCTTACTCACAAGACGTTGTGATGAGTTTCTGTATGTCGTACTCACGCAGTGCTTTGCATAGTAAAGACGCACGTCGCATGTCTAGTAAATTATAGACTTGAGTGTATTTATTTCTTGAGTAAGACGTGACATGTCATGCAGTATTGGTATACGATATCCAACAAAATAAAAATACACAAGTTTCAAAATCATAACAAAAGGGCCGTGGTTATCACGGACTTACATACATAGGACAGTTATTTCAAACATCAGTCTTAGACGTGTACATGCACGGACGAATAAAAGCTACAAATGTTTACAAGATGAATTACAACTGAGGTAGGAACTCCCCTATATCCTTCTTCCTTTCTTCGATCATGGCGCGGAGGGCCTCCCCACGAGCATTCTTCCCATCCTGCGCCTTGATTGCAGTCGCATCCAATGCCTCAACAAGCAGTTTTTCACCATTCATTACCTTTGACACGGAGTCATGGGTAGGCAAGGTCAGTTGGATGGGATCCGCAGTAAGCTTGGACATTATTACCTCGTTAGGAGCATCCTTCAGCGCCTCCAGTTCGTCCAAAAGAGGATGTTGGATTTCAGCAAGTGCATCCATTGACGCGGCTATCTTGTCCGCAGCTGAAGGGTTGTGGTATGCGTGTTGGGTAATGTCCTCATTCTTACCTATCAATTCTACAGCTTGGACCAAGCCCTCGTGCCTACCACGGTCAATCCCATCCGAAACGACGCTTTCGAATGCTTGCAGCAAGTGCGGAGCGTCCATAACCTTGCTTACGGCAAGTCCCATTCCCTGACCAATCATCCACCTACGCCCATCTATAGCCGATAGCAAAAGAGGAGACATCCTTTCAGCACAATCCGTGGCCATTTTGCTTAGCTCCTCCTCGGCTATTGCAGCTTGCTCATCCAAATTAGTCCGCGCTTGTGTTAGCTCATCCTTTAGCGAGTCGCGCTCCTGTGCGATGTTGAATGCTTGTACGGTTACAGCTTTGGTGGAGGCTTCGGCTGCGGACACCTTAATACCTCGTATTTACTCAGGTTAAAAATTATCGTTGTACCAATCTCTTCGAATTGAAAAACTTGCGTTTAATGCGTGACTCAGTTTTATTTTGGTGAAACAAATATTTTTGGTTGGTTTTAAATTTAAATGTGCAAAGACTTAAAAGTAAATGTCGTTAAAGTAAAGTGGCAGGTAATTTAAATCTAAATCTAATTAAAACTAAATGTGCGATATTTAAAAACGTGACGGAAAGTAAATTAATTAAACGACTAAAAATTAAAGCGTGACGAGAATTAAAAATGGACGAAGTATAAAAACATAGCTAAAAATTAAACAAGAAAAAGTATAAAGAAAATAGCCCAATCGGAATATATTCCGATCAGTCCACAATCACCTCAGATCGGAATGATGGACGGACCCAAATCGGAATGCTGTCACTCACCCAATCGGAATAACCAACACCCTCTGATCGGAATGACGAACTTACCTTGATCGGAATATAGGAGGACCTGGTCGGAATGCTGATCGGAACCAACTGATCGGAATATGTCACCTTACCTGATCGGAATGTCCAAACACGTACCTCGATCGGAATGTGGAAAAGAGTACCAATCGGAATAACTGTCACTTACTGATCGGAATATCCTAACCTCTCCTGATCGGAATACCAAGCCTCCAATCGGAATAATGAAACACTTTCCAATCGGAAAGTTATAAACCCTTTTCCGACCAAGCAAGACACGCTGGTCGGAATGTGGAAACCCCTTTCCGATTGTACGATCGGAATTCAGTAAAGAATACCAAGAATAAGCTAGAAAAATAAGCTAAAATCCTAATAAGCACAAGACGAAATTTCTAAGACAAAACGTGTAAAAATAAGCTACGAAACTGAAATTTTAAGACTTTTGAAACAAGAAATGAATAAGCTTTACTAAAAACAACTTTTATATAAAAATAACTTTTGTAAAAACTATATAAACTTGAAAATAAACAAAATAAGCTATGAAAATAAATGATTTAAAACAATCAAAAGCATAAAAATCAAATCTTTAAACAAGTTAACAAGATAAAAAGCATTTAAATCAAAGATTAAAGAAAGGTAGAATGAGATCAACAAGATAAAGTAAAGGTGCGAGAATTAAAAGAAACACTTACTTGAAATTAAATGATAAATAAGGTGCAAGACATGTAATTAAAGGTGCAAGTAATTAAAAGTGCAATAAAATAAAGGTGGAAGAACTAGTTTGTCAATCTAGCCAACAAAACTTAATGAAATAAGAATGAGAGGTATATATAGGTGATTAGGGGGATGGTTAGAGGAAGCTTCCTCCCCTCCTTCCTTTCTTCTTAATTGCGCCCTTAAGTCCTTCCTTCTTAATCTTTTTGTTAATCTTGGACTTTGATGACTTTTGGCTCGGTATTTCTTTGGACTCGTCTTTTAATTCTTCAATAAATAAGACTTGAGTTCCTCGGCTTTTGATAAAATTCCGTCTTTTGACTTTTTCTTCGATAAATCTTCAGAATTGGTCTTGGACTTCCGTTCTTTTTGCACTCTTGACTTCTTGACCTCGTCTTTCATCTTTTTCTTCAATAAAAGTCCGTAAATGCCCGTGAATTCCCGTGTTTTCTCCACTTTTCACCTTTTCGTCCTAAATCACAACAAAAACACAAACCACTCATAATTCCGAAATAAAAGACATAAAATACACGTTTTGGTCCGGTTATTATTGTAATTAAGTGGTAGAAAAGATGTGTGTTTACACACATATCACACCTGCATATGGCACTTATCACAAGGATGATGTATTTTCTTTCTTGTGCGCAAAAAAAAATATATATATATATATATAAAAACATTCATGTTGAAAGCGTACCTTCTCGTTAGATGCGGCTACAAGGGCCTCAAGCTCAGCGATGCGTTTTTCCCGAGTGTTGGCGTGATGGGCCTGCTCCTTCACGGTGGCCTCTGTCGTAACCAACGTCGTTTGCAAGGAATCGATGGTTTTCTCGTGCTTCACAACTAGTGCTTCACGGCGTGCTATTCTTTTGTCCGCACGCTTCACATTCGCCAAAGCCTTGATCAGACGGCGTCTTAAGGCGGCACCCACTGTCACTTGATGTGCGGATGACACATCAAACTGCTCCAGCAAGGACTCATGGTCTAGCTCGTCCAAGTCTTGAGCAAGGGCCGAAGGAGTGATATGCTCGATAAATTCCGAACACTCAGACTCCGCCTCCAACCTTGTTAAACTGGAGAGATTCCATGCTAGGCGCATGCTGTTCTCCGGTCCTTCAGGAAGTGGCTCCTCGGCACGTGTCACAAGAGGGGATGGAGGTCTGATTGATGTCGTGGGGGAAGGGTCCCTTTCCACCTCTCCCTCTTGAGCTACAGTCGACGGATCCGCCCTGTTATTGACATATTCAATTTTTTGTTTAGGCATTCTATCTCTAAAAAATAACAAGACAAGGAAAGAATGAAAGATGAGAGGGTGCTTACGTGGTACTAGTTGCAGGTTCCGGGGCGGTAGGAGCTACGGCACTCACGGGGGTAGCTCGCCAGACTTGTTCATCCATGTACGGTGTGGGGTTGGCTTGGGCCGTCGCAGTACCACTTCCCTCCTGGTACTGAGGATGGTCTTTCCTTAGTTTCTTTGGGGGAGCATTCGAGGCCCCCGACTCATCCCCTAGTGTCTTTGCTACCCTCCTGGTGGTCTTTCTCTTTCTGGATGTGGGCTTGGGGGACCCAGATGCTTGAGTGATGTCTTCATCCTAAGGTTGAGGAAATCCTCTTCTCCTGCATCTTCCTGGTGCGTCACGACGCCCTCCAACAACAACTCTCCACCATCTTAATTATGGAAATCCAGAGGGGATTTCTCGATAATAGGCTCCTCTTCATCCGATCTTTGCTCGGAAGTTTCTTCGAGTGAAATGGTACGGTCTGCGGTCGCATCAAGAAGGGGGAGTTCATTCTCTTTCAACGGGCTGAATCCTTCAGGCACTTTCATTGGGTCGCCCTGACGCAATAATCCGTGTAGGTTCATCTCTGCGGACGTTTACAATTACACGGGTCAGTAAGGTCCTAAAATGCAAATGACATTTATCACATCTATAAAGTATAAGTAAACCTACCCTGTCCACGATCCGTCAGAAAGCACGGATATAAGTTCTCCCTCCCATAATAACGACGGCTTAATCCTACTAAGCACAGAAAATGTTCTGGCAACCCCTATGGAATTCTGTGCGGTGGGTATCTAGTATTTTCAAGTCTCTGCTGCTATAGTCTTTGGATTTGGGCGGAGAATCTTTGGGTACTCTAGTTTTATGGACGAAAGGAGTGGGGAATACTTTCTCATCAACAAAAAAGTAATGGTCGTACCAGTTCTTAAGGGAGTCTAAAGGCTTCCTATAAGTCATGGGGGCGTTCCCGGATCGTTTTTTAAACGATAGCCACCCATTCACTAGTTGGGGGGAGTAAAAGGCCCTAAATAGGTTCACGGTCGGAGTTACACCGCATGTATGGCATGTAATCTCAAACTGATTGATTTTACACGCCCCTATGCAGTGAAGCTGGGTTATGTGGAAATCATAGTATAAAAGCAGATCTACCAGGAACTTAGATAGGGGGATACGGTAGTTGGCCGAATCAAATAGGCGCGTGTACACGCCTATCTTTCCCCTTGGCGCATCCGTAATTGCCTCACCTTCACCTGGATAGGTTGGGTGTACGCTTTCGGGAATATAATACTTAGACAAAAAGTCTATATATTTTTCCGCAGACATCACGTTCAGGACATCCGTGATAAGAGTGTTGTCCTTTACCATGTTTTATAAAAAGGGTTTGTAAGGCGTGATGATCTAACCTGTGGCGGAGGAAATCCGTGGAATAGAAGGCAAAAGTTTGAAGGAAGGAGCTTGGAAATAACAATGGCGGATAGAGTGTGAACTGTGTGTGTAACAAACGCACACACCAACTCTTATATAGGGTTGCCTCGATTTCCGAGGTAACGTGGATGTTTGACACGTGTAGGCCACTACGCCTAATCCAACGGATGGGATTTCTAACACTTCTGAAACGTCAGAAGGGACCCACGGGTCAATTCTTAGCAGTTTTACATGGCTCAATGGTGGGCATTAATGGTGCACTTTTGCAGAAGTGCGACTGACCAGTTGACTACCATTAATGCATTCATTCTTGTGTCGGGATATGCGGTCTTACGTAATACCATATTCAATGCTACATTTAATTTGTCTCGGCCGTTATGTGCGGCTGAGGTCCTATTGGAATAACATTCCTAAGACAGGCAGCCACGTGCGGCCAAAACAAAATCTTAAATGTTTATCATTCCCTAGATCTTTCTTGGTATGTCCAGAGAGCATATTGATAGTCTAGAGGTTACGCCTATGGCTGTATCAACTAGACTGGGGGGACATGATGACGTATAGTCCCCAGCCGGGTCATGAACCCGGCCCACGGGTACTACCCGTATCTGGCCCATCACGGATGGGTGGGAATAATGTCATTTGAGCTTATGGGCTTGGATGAACAGTAACCGCACACACGTGTGCGGCCCACAACCCGGCATGACCGGTGCAGGGTTAGACAGAATCATATTCTGTCTATGAATAGGATTTACCCCAAAGAAGAGGATATTCACTCACCATGATTAGAAGATAACAATCAATCTAATTCTGGTACTTATCCTTTCCTTGGGGCTGAAGCATCAGTGACAGCCCATTAGGGTTTCACTGCCTATAAAAGGAACCCCCAAGGGTTCCACAAAGGTATTACGTTCTATACACTCTCAACCCATCCGATTCCTATAAACCCTAACCGATTACTTACTCTCACGTCGGAGTCTAATCATGGGGAACATTCCCATGGTAAGCCTAACGCGTGTTGTTTAGTGTGCATGATCCCAACCGTACAGTTCACTTGGTGCAGGAGCCGGAGTCCAGCCAACCCGAATTAAGCCTAATTCGGGTCTAGCAAGGATCACCCAACTTTTGTATCAACAATATATATATATATATATATATATATATATATATATATATATATATATATATATATATATATATATATATATATTAATCTCGACTAATAAGTATTATATGTCTATTTTAATGAGAATTTTTAATTATCGATTAACCGAGAAGGTTATGGCTTGAAACTTAACGTAAGAATGTCGTTTCGATGAAAACCGACAAGAAAAATATTAAGTATCGATATTATATTCTCAAATTATCATATGAATGATTTTATTGTATTTATTACATTTAATTCTTATTTCTCGTGTTTTACGTTTTAACGAATGACGAGAACTACTAATGATCGCGATACCGACGGATGCCCAAATATTTATGTTTTATTATCGATTGTCTCGATATTTTATATTTTCGACGTTTTCGATTTAATTACGTTTTAAGTCGTGTCGAAGTGATATTATTATTTTTAAGAAGCGTTTTAACTTTTAAAAAGTATTTTTACGAAACCCGAGTCCCGTAAATATTTTCAAAATTTATATTTACATTTTCTACCCTTACTACTATTTAATTTCATTTTAGGACCAAAACTATGCAAAATTGGCAAAAAAATACCCCTCCACCCCACTATATATAATTTTTCCACTATCAACTTTTATTATAAAATTCATTTCAACAAAAATTTCATCTCTCTTCCTTCTCTCTAGCCATTTCCGCCACCCCTACACTATGAAAACCCATTTGATTTTCAATTTCTACTTCGAATCTATGAAATCTAATCAATATCCCATGTTGGAAATTTGATGGTGATCATTTTGATGTAAAAATTTGCAACATGCAACAACTTTCAATTTTTGAAGATGATCCAAGGTGGTTTGATCTATTTTCTTGTTATATAGTTGTTACTAGTGTTGTTATATTATTATTTTAAGTATTGCATGTTGAATTTTTGAGTGGGTAAAATTTTAAATAATTATTCAAGGATGTTATGGGCTTTATGATTTTTTAGGATGATATTAGGGGTATAGGATGATGAGGAAAATGGTTGGAATTTATCAAAAATATGATTTGGTGGGAGATTTTAGAAGGTGTTTTAGACCAGTGGGTAAAACGTAAATTTTGGAAATCTTACTGTTTGAAAATGAATTAACTAATAGGATAGGCTTGTAGAGAATTCTTTTAGCTTCATTTTTCCGCTTGAATGAGCTTCTAACTCATTACGAGCGAAACGTTATGCTAGTTTTAGTATTCGTGTACCGGGAGACGAGTATCGGCACAATCCGAAAATTGTTGTCGATATTTGGATCGAATCTCGGGGACTATAGAATGAGTTTTAAAAATGTTCAAGGACTGATGTAAGTTTCTAAACCTCAGGTCATGAGTCGATTTTCAAACCCAAGTGTCGGTTTTGTAAACGGAATTGTTTAGATATGTCAAAATGGTTTTACAAGAAAAAGGCGTAAAACTGTCCGGTTTTTATAACACGAAGGTGTGTCGGGCAGAAGGTCTTAGAAGTAATATTTTTGAATGAAACTTGAACTGACTCTTCTTCATATTATGTGTGAGTTTGTGACCAAGTTTCGTCGAAATCGGACAAGTCTAGATAGGGTAGATTGGTGTGTACATTTGGAGTGTACATGCTGATTGGTATTTTGGACATGTAGTTCAATAATCATGTGGCGTGAGTTGAGTATTCGCCATTGGACATGGGGATTTACTCAAGAGTTAAGTCATTATATAAATGACTTAGTTACTGGTCCGAGGGAAGTAAAATGATAAGTTGACTTGCATTGACTTGGCGTCTTAAGACGGGCCAATATTGTGAGTGCAAATATTAAAAGAATAGTGTTGGATAAAATGGTTAATAACACTTGTATTATTAAATTTTTCGGGATTGTTTTGGTTTTGTAATTTTGATTTTTATATTATTTAAGTATGATTTATAATTAAGTCAATTTTTAACGAATGCGCCTTATTTGATAGGTTGCGGTTTTCGTGTTTAAACGGGCATCACTAATCGTCGGTGATCGTCTCATTACTACTATTGGCTAAGGTGAGTCTATAGCCTCGCTTTTATAATTGTTTTGAATGATTTTTAAACCCGCGAGGGGGATAACATGCTTGTTTTATTAAAATAAAGAGGTACAACGAGAAGTTGTGGAAACCCTATTAATGGGTGCAACGAGAAGTTGTGGGAACCCTATTTACTTGAAAAGTAATTATTGAAATTGAAATGCACAACTATAAGTTGTCGTAAACTCATAATTGTTTTAAAAATTGAACACAAAGAACTTAATTGTATGTTTAGATGAAAGTTATTACATAAGTTTGTTTAGCCTTAAAAGACCCATGAATCATGAATTGTTAATCGAGATAACGCTAATGCTATGGATAGATCTACTGGGGTGACGCCCAGTCCGATCGCGACTAGCTCTCGCGTGGTGTTGTGATGCACTAGTAATGAAACATCGGATGCATTGTATAAGAGAAATATACGCACTTGGCTAGGTGTGTTGGGTTGAAATAATATATGTTAACGTTCAATGTCACGAGACTTATTACTGACACGATAATTATGTCCGTACAACATGATTGTCTTTGATAAATTATTAACCATGGAAGGTTATTTTGAATACATGTGTTCTCTTTATTTAAATTAAACTCTATAGATTCACTCGGCAAATTTTGCTGACTTTTTAACATGTTTTATCTCAGGTCCATATAGAAGGCACTCGAGGAAGGCGGTTTCGTGAAGCTTGCTTATTTAAAATGTTTTGGCCCGCTTTTATAGATTATATCCATTCAAATAATTTTTACCATTTACTAGGTTTTGTAAACTTGAAGTTACCAGGGACCGTGTATGAAATTGTACTTTTATTAAATAATAATGAATGGATGTTTATTAAAACGACTTGTTTTGAGCTGTTTTCTATGATTATGAGATTGAACCATGATAGTAACACCCAATGACACTTCCGCTGTTATGACCGAAATTTGGGGGTGTTACAGATTGGCATCAGAGCTCAAGTTATAGAGAACGAAAAGATTTTCCAAAAATAAATTTTCGAAATCTTTTAACTATAACTGTTGCAAGCGAAACCTCCGAGTTGCCAATGGACAAGAATGAAAGTATTTATATATATATGGGATTATATATGTTGTAATCTTTATCGATTATTTGAACTTGTGAATTACGAGGTATGTTTTCATTTATTTAATTATAAATAATAATTTTATATTTATACGAGAAATTTATACGACGTTGATTGTCACGAAGCCACCCTAGTCATTTTTATGCTAGCGCCGAAGCTATTCCTGAAATGAATCCTGTTATTCTCGAGACTAACTAAGTTGTGGATGTACATGATCCCAACGAAACTGTTAATATTCTTGTTGATATTCTTTTTGTTACGAGGATTTTTATTTCCTTGGTTCTTATTCTTGATTTATCGATCCATTCATTTTGTTTAGCAAATTTAATTTTCCTTTTCATTAATCTTCGACATTATACTGTTTTGATAAAAACTAGTTTGTTTGAGATGGTACTATTTATTGTTAGGAATTGAGATTGATTTGTATGGTATTCACATGCCAACCAGGATTCCATATCATATCACTGATCATTTTATGTTAAATCAGTTTCTCATTTGTTTTGATCTTGATCTTTCGCGTTGAGCTGACGATGCTTGAATAAAGTGATTTATAATCATTGAGATAAATTGGCCATTTATTTGAATAAGGAAATTATAAATTGTTGAACTACAAATTTCTGAATCTTATTCGGAAGGACTTGATCAATCCATGGAAATAATGATTCATAAATGTGTGGGCTTAAGCATATAGCATCTGCGTGATTAAACTTATGGACTCATAATTCGTTTGCTCGATTCATTCTTTGATTCTGTTCTTCTAATTCTTTGATCGTGAAATGGTTGTATTGGGGCTGTTCCAAAAGCACCAATTGAGGAGGATATCAAGCGTCTCTGAAAGACATTGAAGAAATCTTCTTCTTGTGGGACCGAGGAGCCTTCTTAGCCATGTGAAATACCTAGTAACTCTTAGTAGATTAGTTTATCAATTTTAGTATCTTCTCATTAATCCCTAACTAAACTGTGACAACAGTTAGTAGGACTAGTCTTTTAAGTTGTATGGCATTAGACGATGATTATCTATAATGTTTGACAATACGATTTGTACTAGTTGTGATCAATGGAATGACTATCTTTTGATTCCTAATTCTACATCGTCCTATTATTATCTTTCTTTGCTTTTCTCTTGTAAATTTCTGTGGTATGACGCAATCATTGAATGAATACTCATTATGATTTGATTTGCGGTACACAAGACTCATGCAGTCAATGAAAGCTATGACTGAAGCACGAATGCACCAAGTTATTAGTGAATAAGTTGCTGTATCTTTAGTTGAATTCATGACCAACATGAATGATGGATCTGGATCTGGAGCTAAAGCTACAACTGGTGGGACTGGAACCGGTGGAGCTGAAGTTGGAGCCGATAATGTTCGTGGTACGGATGGAACAAATGTACCTGATATTTGAAGCTATAACTACACTTCATTCGTTAATTGCAAACCGTAGACTATTTAGGGGACTAAAGATGATGGAGGATTGTGTCAGTTAATAAAAGTTGGCGTCAGTCTTTCGAAATAGTGACCCTAATCAGGAGGATAAGGTGCAGTTTGAAATCGCTACTCTCCAAGGTCGTGCATTAATTTGGTGGAATGGCAGACTTGCTTCCATAGGTATCGTTACTTATGGGACACCATGGACTAAGGTGAGGAAACGGTTAACTGAGGAGCTTATCCTCGAAGCATTTCTAATGTATGGAGCAAGTGTTGTACAATCTGAAACTGAAGGGAACTAACATTGGTAGATATATCAAGTGTTTCCATAAGTTGACTCCTTTATGTCCAAGAATTGTGGAACCCGATCCGTCAAGGTCAAGCAGTATATTCACGGCTGATCAAGAATAAATGCGGTGATGTGACTTCTTCTAAGCCAATTGCTATTTTTGAAGCTGTCTGCATGGCTTATTAGCTCATGGACACATAATTCAAGGCAAGGTTGATGAGGTTACGGAAGGGAAAAATAATTCCAAATTGAAAATTCTTTTCGCGCATTAGAGCTCGTAAGTATATCGAAAAAGGTTGTGAATTATTCGTAGTTTAAGTATCGTAGAAGGAATCGTAAGAAAGTTAGTGGAAAATGCTCTAGTCATTTGTGACTATTCTGAAGTGTTTCTAGAAGATTTGCCAAGGCTTCCGCCTCCAAGGCAAATAGAATTCTTAATTGATCTAATTTCTGGTGCTGCAACTGTGGCACATGAGCCATATTCATTAGCACCCTCTGAGTTGAAGTAATTATTTTTGCAGTATTAAGAACTATCTAATAGAGGTTTTAGTCGATCGAGCTTGTCAGTTTGTAGAACTCCTATTCTATTCGCTAAGAAGAAAGATGATTCGTTTCGTATGTGTATCGATTACCGAGAGCTGCATAGTCTAACGATCAAGAATCGTTACCCGCTTCTAAGAATTGATGATCTATTTGATCAACTTCAAAACTCTCATGTTTTCTCCAAGATTCTGGTGTTTTCTCCTAGATCGATCTTTGTTTTGTGTATCATTAACTTCGCATACGCGAGGAAGATATTCCTATTACGGCGTTTAGAACTTGTGATGATCATTATGAGTTTAGGGTTATGCCTTCTGGTTTGACCAGTACACCTGTTAAATTCATTGACTTAATGAATTGTATGTGTAAGCCGTGTCTTGATAATTCGTAATCGTTTTCTTTGATGATATTCTCATCTGCTCTACGAGCAAGAAAGAACATCCCGAATACTAAGGGATTATCTTGAACTTGTTAAAGAACGAAAAGATGTACCCAAAATTTTAAAGTGTGATTTTTGGCTTTGTTATGTGCAACTTCTCTGTCATGTGATTGACAAATGTGGCATACATGTTGATTCTTCGAAAATTGAAGCCATCGATGATTTGAATGTTCCAACTATTCCAACAGAAGTACGACAAATTCTAGGTTTGGCTGGTTATTACTGAAGGTTTATTAAAGGATTCTCTTTGATATTAAAACCATTAACTAAGCTAACTAAAAAGAATGAACTGTATGTGTGTGGCAATGATGAAGAGAAAGCTTTTCAAACCATGAAAAGATAACTCTGCAACACACCGATCTTATCGTTACTCGAAAGATGTAAAGATTTTGTTGTTAATCGTGATATATCTCTTGAAGGATTTAGAGCTGTTTGATTTGTATATGCTTGTAGGAAACCTAGGAAGAATGAGGAAACGGCACAACCCACGACTTGTAATTGGGTGCGATATATTACTCTTCGTCTATTGAGACATTAATTGTATGGCACTAATGTACGGTATCCACCGATAGTAAGAGCCTACAATGTATTCTGGAATAAAAGAGGTAACTTAGCCTTTAGGTGATTACGATTGTGTTATTCGTTATCATTCGTAAAGTAGGAGCAAATTACAATGGATTCATTGTTAAGCTCTTGAAAACTCAGTCTGAATATGACTCGATTTCTGTCAAAGTTGATTGATTGACTCTGCTCATTTTATTTCGATAAATAAATCGATCGTGCTAGTTAAGAATCATTTGTTAACTGCTCGTAGTAGACATAGAAGTTATGACGATGTGAAGCGAAAAACTTTGGAAATCGAGGTAGGTGGAAAAGTTATGCCAAAGCTATCACCATTGGAAAAGGTGTTATGTATTTTGGAAAACGTGGGAAGATAAGTCCCTGTTAATTTGGACCATTCGAGATGATATCTATGGTAGGTCCGATGGCATGAAAACTTAAATTACCTCGAGAGCTACAAGGAATTCACAATACTTTCCATATGTCGAACCTAAAGAAATTTCTTTCCGACGAAGATCGTATTATCTCTCTTGATGAAGTATGAATCGACGGTGAGTTGCATTTCATCAAAGTACTTGTTAAATATTATCGATAAGGAAGTTAGGCAACCGAAGCAAAGTCGAATTCCTATTGTCATGTGTGATGGAACTCTAGACGAGGACCAAAAATACGTTTAACTCTTTGATTTCAACGAGCGATCGAGGAAGACCGCAAGTTGATCTTCGGGACGAAGATCCCAATTTGGTGGGGATAATGTGACAATCCATCAATTTCATGTCGATATTTTAATCTCGACTAATAAGTATTATATGACTATTTTAATGAGAATTTTTAATTATCGATTAACCGAGAAGGTTATGGCTTGAAACTTAACGTAAGAATGTCGTTTCGATGAAAACCGACAAGAAAAATATTAAGTATCGATATTATATTCTCAAATTATCATATGAATGATTTTATTGTATTTATTACATTTATTTTTTATTTCTCGTGTTTTACGTTTTAACGAATGACGAGAACTACTAATGATCGCGATACCGACGGATGCCCAAATATTTATGTTTTATTATCGATTGTCTCGATATTTTATATTTTCGACGTTTTCGATTTAATTACGTTTTAAGTCGTGTCGAAGTGATATTATTATTTTTAAGAAGCGTTTTAACTTTTAAAAAGTATTTTTACGAAACCCGAGTCCCGTAAATATTTTCAAAATTTATATTTACATTTTCTACCCTTACAACTATTTAATTTCATTTTGGGACCAAAACTATTCAAAATTGGCAAAAACTACCCCTCCACCCCACTATATATAATTTTTCCACTATCAACTTTTATTATAAATTCATTTCAACAAAAATTTCATCTCTCTTCCTTCTCTCTAGCCATTTCCGCCACCTCTACACCATGAAAACCCATTTGATTTTCAATTTCTACTTTGAATCTATGAAATCTAATCAATATCCCATGTTGGAAATTTGATGGTGATCATTTTGATGTAAAAATTTGCAACATGCAACAACTTTCAATTTTTGAAGATGATCCAAGGTGGTTTGATCTATTTTCTTGTTATATAGTTGTTACTAGTGTTGTTATATTATTATTTTAAGTATTGCATGTTTGATTTTTGAGTGGGTAAAATTTTAAATAATTATTCAAGGGTATTATGGGCTAGATGATTTGTTTAGGATGATATTAGGGGTATAGGATGATGAGAAAAATGGTTGGAATTGATCAAAAATATGATTTGGTGGGAGATTTTAGAAGGTGTTTTAGACCAGTGGGTAAAACGTAAATTTTGGAAATCTTATTGTTTGAAAATGATTTAACTAATAGGATAGGCTTGTAGAGAATTCTTTTAGCTTCATTTTTCCGCTTGAATGAGCTTCTAACTCATTGCGAGCGAAAAGTTATGCTAGTTTTAGTATCCGTGTACCGGGAGACGAGTATCGGCATAATCCGAAAATTGTTGTCGATATTTGGATCGAATCTCGGGGACTATAGAATGAGTTTTAAAAATGTTCAAGGACTGATTTATGTTGCTAAACCTCAGGTCATGAGTCTATTTTCAAACCCAAGTGTCAGTTTTGTAAACGGAATTGTTTAGATATGTCAAAATGGTTTTACAAGAAAAAGGCGTAAAATTGTCCGGTTTTTATAACACGAAGGTGTGTCGGGCAGAAGGTCTTAGAAGTAATATTTTTGTATGAAACTTGAACTGAGTCTTCTTCATATTATGTGTGAGTTTGTGACCAAGTTTCGTAGAAATCGGACAAGTCTAGATAGGGTAGATTGGTGTGTACATTTAGAGTGTACATGTTGATTGGTATTTTGGACATGTAGTTCAATAATCATGTGGCGTGAGTTGAGTATTCGCCATTGGACATGGGGATTTACTCAAGAGTTAATTCATTATATAAATGACTTAGTTACTGGTCGGAGGGAAGTAAAATGATAAGTTGACTTGCATTGACTTGGCGTCTTAAGACGGGCCAATATTGTGAGTGCAAATGTTTAAAAGAATAGTGTTGGATAAAAGGGTATAGTAATAACCCTTGTATTATTAAATTTTTCGGGATTGTTTTGGTTTTTTAATTTTGATTTTTATATTATTTAAGTATGATTTATACTTAAATCGATTTTTAACGAACGCGCCTTATTTGATAGGTTGCGGTTTTCGTGTTTAAACGGGCATCACTAATCGTCGGCGATCGTCTCATTACCACTATTGGCTAAGGTGAGTCTATAGCCTCGCTTTTATAATTGTTTTGAATGATTTTAAAACCCGCGAGGGGGATAACATGCTTGTTTTATTAAAATAAAGGGGTACAACAAGAAGTTGTGGAAACCCTAATAATGGGTGCAACGAGAAGTTGTGGGAACCCTATTTACTTGAAAAGTAATTATTGAAATTGAAATGCACAACTATAAGTTGTCGTAAACTCATAATTGTTTTAAAAATTGAACACAAAGAACTTAATTGTATGTTTAGATGGAAGTTATTACATAAGTTTGTTTAGCCTTAAAAGACCCATGAATCGTGAATTGTTAATCGAGATAACGCTAATGCTATGGATAGATCTATCGGGGTGACGCCCAGTCCGGTCGCGACTAGCCCTCGCGTGGTGTTGTGATGCACTAGTAATGAAACATCGGATGCATTGTATAAGAGAAATATACGCACTTGGCTAGGTGTGTTGGGCTGAAATAATATATGTTAACGTTCAATGTCACGAGACTTATGTAATGACACGATAATTATGTCCGTACAACATAATTGTCTTTGATAAATTATTAACCACGGAAGGTTATTTTGAATACTTGTGTTCTCTTTATTTAAATTAAACTCTATAGATTCACTTGGCAAATTTTGCTGACTTTTTAACATGTTTTATCTCAGGTCCATATAGAAGGCACTCGAGGAAGGCGGTTTCGTAAAGCTTGCTTATTTAAAATGTTTTGGCCCGCTTTTATAAATTATATCCATTCAAATAATATTTACCATTTACTAGGTTTTGTAAACTTGAAGTTATCTGGGATCGTGTATGAAATTGTACTTTTATTAAATAATAATGAATGGATGTTTATTAAAACGACTTGTTTTGAGTTGTTTTCTATGATTATGAGATTGAACCATATATATATATATATATATATATATATATATATATATATATATATATATATATATATATATATATATATATATATATATATATATATATATATATATATATATATATATATATATATATATATATATATATATATATATATATATATATATATATATATATATATATATATAGGGGAGAGATCAAATAAAAAGACTTTTTTTGGTGAGAAGGATAAGAAGGATTTTCAGCCCTTAATTTAAAATCAATGGATGAGATTAAACCATAATCCTAACTAACTAACTAACTAACCATCTAAACATGATTTTTTAAAAGTTTTTCAAAATTTCTGAAAAAATTCCAGTAGATCGGGTATGTTGGTGCAAAAAAATTTTAGAAAAAAAGTTTTTTTAATTTGAAGTTTTTAACGTTTTTTTAATGCACAAAAATGAAATTCTGATGCACAAAAACGTTATCTTTTACGTTTCTTACGTTTTTGTGCATCAAGAACTCATTTTTTTGCCTAACTTCTTTTGACCTTTTCCTTTAAAATTTAATTCCGCATCAAACTATAACAAATTAAAAATTTTGTGCATGAAAAAAAATTTATACACCAAATTTCACCTTTTTGTGCATCGAATTTCTTTTTTTGTGCATTAAAAAAACGTAAAAAACTCAAAATTAAAAAAACTTTCTTCACAACTTTTTTATGCACCAACATATCCGACATTGTGGAATTTTTTCAGAATTTTTTGAAAACTTTTTTAAAATCATGTTTAGATAGTTAGTTAGTTAGTTAGAAGTATGGATTGATTTTATCCGTTGATTTTAAATTAGTGGCTGAAAATCCTTCTTATCCTTCTCACCATATAAAGTCTTTTTATTTTAACTCACCCCTATATATATATATATATATATATATATATATATATATATATATATATATATATATATATATATATATATATATATATATATATATATACTACATTATAAAGGGTGTATCTCTTTGGTTGAAAGTTGAAAATGTTGAATGGTTGAAAAATGTGGGTCCCACTAATCTATATCTATACTACATTATAAAGGGTGTATCCCTTTGGTTGAAAGTTGAAAATGTTGAATGGTTGAAAAATGTAGGTCCCATTAATCTATATCTATACTACATTATAAATGGTGTATCCCTTTGGTTGAAAGTTAAAAATGTTGAATGGTTGAAAAATGTGGGTCCCACTAATCTGTATCTATACTACATTAAAAAGGGTGTATCCCTTTGGTTGAAAGTTGAAAATGTTGAATAGTTATAAAATATGGGTCCCACTAATCTATATCTATACTACATTATAAAGGGTGTATCCCTTTGGTTGAAAGTTAAAAATGTTGAATGGTTAAAAAATGTGGGTCCCACTAATATATATCTATACTACATTATAAAGGGTGTATCAATTTGGTTGAAAGTTAAAAATGTTGAATGATTGAAAAATGTGGGTCCCACTAATCTATATCTATACTACATTATAAAGGGTGTATCCCTTTGGTTGAAAGTTGAAAATGTTGAATAGTTGAAAAATATGGGTCCCACTAATCTATATCTATACTTCTATACTACATTATAAAGGGTGTATCCCTTTGGTTGAAAGTTGAAAATGTTGAATGGTTGAAAAATGTGGGTCCCACTAATCTATATCTATATCTATACTACATTATAAAGGGTGTATCCCTTTGGTTGAAAGTTGAAAATGTTGAATAGTTGAAAAATATGGGTCCCACTAATCTATATCTATATTACATTATAAAGGGTGTATCCCTTTGGTTGAAAGTTGAAAATATTGAATGGTTGAAAAATGTGGGTCCCACTAATCTATATCTATACTACATTATAAAGGGTGTATCCTTTGGTTGAAAGATGAAAATGTTGAATGTTGAAAAATGTGGGTCCCACTAATGTATATTTATATCTATACTACATTATAAAGGGTGTATCCCTTTGGTTGAAAGTTGAAAAGGTTGAATGGTTGAAAAATGTGGGTCCCATTAATCTATATCTATACTACATTATAAATAGTGTATCCCTTTGGTTGAAAGTTGAAAATGTTGAATGGTTGAAAATTGTGGGTCCCCCTAATCTATATCTATACTACATTATAAAGGGTGTATCCCTTTGGTTGAAAGTTGAAAATGTTGAATGGTTGAAAAATGTGGGTCACACTAATCAATATCTATACTACATTATAAAGGGTGTATCCCTTTGGTTGAAAGTTGAAAATATTGAATGGTTGAAAAATGTGGGTCCCACTAATCTATATCTATACTACATTATAAAGGGTGTATCCCTTTGGTTGAAAGTTGAAAATATTGAATGGTTGAAAAATATGGGTCCCACTAATCTATATCAATACTACATTATAAAGGGTGTATCCCTTTGGTTGAAAGTTGAAAATGTTGAATGGTTGAAAAATGTGGGTCCCACTAATTTATATCTATACTACATTATAAAGGGTGTATCCCTTTGGTTGAAAGTTGAAAATATTGAATGGTTGAAAAATGTGGGTCCCACTAATCTATATCAATACTACATTATAAAGGGTGTATCCCTTTGGTTGAAAGTTGAAAATGTTGAATGGTTGAAAAATGTGGGTCCCACTAATTTATATCTATACTACATTATAAAGGGTGTATCCCTTTGGTTGAAAGTTGAAAATATTGAATGGTTGAAAAATGTGGGTCCCACTAATCTATATCTATACTACATTATAAAGGGTGTATCCCTTTGGTTGAAAGTTGAAAATGTTGAATGGTTGAAAAATGTGGGTCCCACTAATCTATATCTATACTACATTATAAAGGGTGTATCCCTTTGGTTGAAAGTTAAAAATGTTGAATGGTTAAAAAATGTGGGTCCCACTAATATATATCTATACTACATTATAAAGGGTGTATCAATTTGGTTGAAAGTTAAAAATGTTGAATGATTGAAAAATGTGGGTCCCACTAATCTATATCTATACTACATTATAAAGGGTGTATCCCTTTGGTTGAAAGTTGAAAATATTGAATAGTTGAAAAATATGGGTCCCACTAATCTATATCTATACTTCTATACTACATTATAAAGGGTGTATCCCTTTGGTTGAAAGTTGAAAATGTTGAATGGTTGAAAAATGTGGGTCCCACTAATCTATATCTATATCTATACTACATTATAAAGGGTGTATCCCTTTGGTTGAAAGTTGAAAATGTTTAATAGTTGAAAAATATGGGTCCCACTAATCTATATCTATACTACATTATAAAGGGTGTATCCCTTTGGTTGAAAGTTGAAAATGTTGAATGGTTGAAAAATGTGGGTCCCACTAATCTATATCTATACTACATTATAAAGGGTGTATCCTTTGGTTGAAAGATGAAAATGTTGAATGTTGAAAAATATGGGTCCCACTAATGTATATTTATATCTATACTACATTATAAAGGGTGTATCCCTTTGGTTGAAAGTTGAAAATGTTGAATGGTTGAAAAATGTGGGTCCCATTAATCTATATCTATACTACATTATAAAGGGTGTATCCCTTTGGTTGAAAGTTGAAAATGTTGAATGGTTGAAAAATGTGGGTCCCCCTAATCTATATCTATACTACATTATAAAGGGTGTATCCCTTTGGTTGAAAGTTGAAAATGTTGAATGGTTGAAAAATGTGGGTCACACTAATCAATATATATACTACATTATAAAGGGTGTATCCCTTTGGTTGAAAGTTGAAAATATTGAATGGTTGAAAAATGTGGGTCCAACTAATCTATATCTATACTACATTATAAAGGGTGTATCCCTTTGGTTGAAAGTTGAAAATATTGAATGGTTGAAAAATATGGGTCCCACTAATCTATATCAATACTACATTATAAAGGGTGTATCCCTTTGGTTGAAAGTTGAAAATGTTGAATGGTTGAAAAATGTGGGTCCCACTAATTTATATCTATACTACATTATAAAGGGTGTATCCCTTTGGTTGAAAGTTGAAAATATTGAATGGTTGAAAAATGTGGGTCCCACTAATCTATATCAATACTACATTATAAAGGGTGTATCCCTTTGGTTGAAAGTTGAAAATGTTGAATGGTTGAAAAATGTGGGTCCCACTAATTTATATCTATACTACATTATAAATGGTGTATCCCTTTGGTTGAAAGTTGAAAATATTGAATGGTTGAAAAATGTGGGTGCCACTAATCTATATCTATACTACATTATAAAGGGTGTATCCCTTTGGTTGAAAGTTGAAAATGTTGAATGGTTGAAAAATGTGGGTCCCACTAATCTATATCTATACTACATTATAAAGGGTGTATCCCTTTGGTTGAAAGTTGAAAATGTTGAATGGTTGAAAAATGTGGGTCCCACTAATTTATATCTATACTATATTATAAAGGGTGTATCCCTTTGGTTGAAAGTTGAAAATATTGAATGGTTGAAAAATGTGGGTCCCACTAATCTATATCTATACTGCATTATAAAGGGTGTATCCCTTTGGTTGAAAGTTGAAAATGTTTAATGGTTGAAAAATGTGGGTCCCCCTAATCTATATCTATACTACATTATAAAGGGTGTATCCCTTTGGTTGAAAGTTGAAAATGTTGAATGGTTGAAAAATGTGGGTTGCACTAATCAATATCTATACTACATTATAAAGGGTGTATCCCTTTGGTTGAAAGTTGAAAATATTGAATGGTTGAAAAATGTGGGTCCTACTAATCTATATCTATATCTATACTACATTATAAAGGGTGTATCCCTTTGGTTGAAAGTTGAAAATGTTGAATAGTTGAAAAATATGGGTCCCACTAATCTATATCTATACTATATTATAAAGGGTGTATCCCTTTGGTTGAAAGTTGAAAATGTTGAATGGTTGAAAAATGTGGGTCCCACTAATCTATATCTATACTACATTATAAAGGGTGTATCCTTTGATTGAAAGATGAAAATGTTGAATGTTGAAAAATGTGGGTCCCACTAATGTATATTTATATCTATACTACATTATAAAGGGTGTATCCCTTTGGTTGAAAGTTGAAAATATTGAATGGTTGAAAAATGTGGGTCCCACTAATCAATATATATATACTACATTATAAAGGGTGTATCCTTTTGGTTGAAAGTTGAAAATGTTGAATGGTTGAAAAATGTGGGTCCCACTAATCTATATCTATACTACATTATAAAGGGTGTATCCCTTTGGTTGAAAGTTGAAAATGTTGAATGGTTGAAAAATGTGGGTCCCACTAATTTATATCTATACTACATTATAAAGGGTGTATCCCTTTGGTTGAAAGTTGAAAATATTGAATGGTTGAAAAATGTGGGTCCCACTAATCTATATCTATACTGCATTATAAAGGGTGTATCCCTTTGGTTGAAAGTTGAAAATGTTGAATGGTTGAAAAATGTGGGTCCCCCTAATCTATATCTATACTACATTATAAAGGGTGTATCCCTTTGGTTGAAAGTTGAAAATGTTGAATGGTTGAAAAATGTGGGTCGCACTAATCAATATCTATACTACATTATAAAGGGTGTATCCCTTTGGTTGAAAGTTGAAAATATTGAATGGTTGAAAAATGTGGGTCCCACTAATCTATATCTATATCTATACTACATTATAAAGGGTGTATCCCTTTGGTTGAAAGTTGATCCCTTTGGTTGAAAGTTGAAAATGTTGAATAGTTGAAAAATATGGGTCCCACTAATCTATATCTATATCTATACTACATTATAAAGGGTGTATCCCTTTGGTTGAAAGTTGAAAATGTTGAATGGTTGAAAAATGTGGGTCCCACTAATCTATATCTATACTACATTATAAAGGGTGTATCCTTTGGTTGAAAGATGAAAATGTTGAATGTTGAAAAATGTGGGTCCCACTAATGTATATTTATATCTATACTACATTATAAAGGGTGTATCCCTTTGGTTGAAAGTTGAAAATATTGAATGGTTGAAAAATGTGGGTCCCACTAATCTATATCTATACTACATTATAAAGGGTGTATCCCTTTGGTTGAAAGTTGAAAATGTTGAATGGTTGAAAAATGTGGGTCCCACTAATCTATATCTATACTACATTATAAAGGGTGTATCCCTTTAGTTGAAAGTTGAAAATGTTGAATGGTTGAAAAATGTGGGTCCCACTAATTTATATCTATACTACATTATAAAGGGTGTATCCCATTGGTTGAAAGTTGAAAATATTGAATGGTTGAAAAATGTGGGTCCCACTAATCTATATCTATACTGCATTATAAAGGGTGTATCCCTTTGGTTGAAAGTTGAAAATGTTGAATGGTTGAAAAATGTGGGTCCCCCTAATCTATATCTATACTACATTATAAAGGGTGTATCCCTTTGGTTGAAAGTTGAAAATGTTGAATGGTTGAAAAATGTGGGTCCCACTAATCAATACCTATACTACATTATAAAGGGTGTATCCCTTTGGTTGAAAGTTGAAAATATTGAATGGTTGAAAAATGTGGGTCCCACTAATCTATATCTATACTGCTTTATAAAGGGTGTATCCCTTTGGTTGAAAGTTGAAAATGTTTAATGGTTGAAAAATGTGGGTCCCCCTAATCTATATCTATACTACATTATAAAGGGTGTATCCCTTTGGTTGAAAGTTGAAAATGTTGAATGGTTGAAAAATGTGGGTCGCACTAATCAATATCTATACTACATTATAAAGGGTGTATCCCTTTGGTTGAAAGTTGAAAATATTGAATGGTTGAAAAATGTGGGTCCCACTAATCTATATCTATATCTATACTACATTATAAAGGGTGTATCCCTTTGGCTGAAAGTTGAAAATGTTGAATAGTTGAAAAATATGGGTCCCACTAATCTATATCTATACTATATTATAAAGGGTGTTTCCCTTTGGTTGAAAGTTGAAAATGTTGAATGGTTGAAAAATGTGGGTCCCACTAATCTATATCTATACTACATTATAAAGGGTGTATCCCTTTGGTTGAAAGTTGAAAATATTGAATGGTTGAAAAATGTGGGTCCCACTAATCTATATCTATACTACATTATAAAGGGTGTATCCTTTTGGTTGAAAGTTGAAAATGTTGAATGGTTGAAAAATGTGGGTCCCACTAATCTATATCTATACTACATTATAAAGGGTGTATCCCTTTGGTTGAAAGTTGAAAATGTTGAATGGTTGAAAAATGTGGGTCCCACTAATTTATATCTATACTACATTATAAAGGGTGTATCCCTTTGGTTGAAAGTTGAAAATATTGAATGGTTGAAAAATGTGGGTCCCACTAATCTATATCTATACTACATTATAAAGGGTGTATCCCTTTGGTTGAAAGTTGAAAATGTTGAATGGTTGAAAAATGTGGGTCCCCCTAATCTATATCTATACTACATTATAAAGGGTGTATCCCTTTGGTTGAAAGTTGAAAATGTTGAATGGTTGAAAAATGTGGGTCGCACTAATCAATATCTATACTACATTGTAAAGGGTGTATCCCTTTGGTTGAAAGTTGAAAATATTGAATGGTTGAAAAATGTGGGTCCCACTAATCTATAGCTATATCTATACTACATTATAAAGGGTGTATCCCTTTGGTTGAAAATTGAAAATGTTGAATAGTTGAAAAATATGGGTCCCACTAATCTATATCTATATCTATACTATATTATAAAGGGTGTATCCCTTTGGTTGAAAGTTGAAAATGTTGAATGGTTGAAAAATGTGGGTCCCACTAATCTATATCTATACTACATTATAAAGGGTGTATCCTTTGGTTGAAAGATGAAAATGTTGAATGTTGAAAAATGTGGGTCCCACTAATGTATATTTATATCTATACTACATTATAAAGGGTGTATCCCTTTGGTTGAAAGTTGAAAATATTGAATGGTTGAAAAATGTGGGTCCCACTAATCTATATCTATACTACATTATAAAGGGTGTATCCCTTTGGTTGAAAGTTGAAAATGTTGAATGGTTGAAAAATGTGGGTCCCACTAATCTATATCTATACTACATTATAAAGGGTGTATCCCTTTGGTTGAAAGTTGAAAATGTTGAATGGTTGAAAAATGTGGGTCCCACTAATTTATATCTATACTACATTATAAAGGGTGTATCCCATTGGTTGAAAGTTGAAAATATTGAATGGTTGAAAAATGTGGGTCCCACTAATCTATATCTATACTGCATTATAAAGGGTGTATCCCTTTGGTTGAAAGTTGAAAATGTTGAATGGTTGAAAAATGTGGGTCCCCCTAATCTATATCTATACTACATTATAAAGGGTGTATCCCTTTGGTTGAAAGTTGAAAATGTTGAATGGTTGAAAAATGTGGGTCCCACTAATCAATACCTATACTACATTATAAAGGGTGTATCCCTTTGGTTGAAAGTTGAAAATATTGAATGGTTGAAAAATGTGGGTCCCACTAATCTATATCAATACTACATTATAAAGGGTGTATCCCTTTGGTTGAAAGTTGAAAATGTTGAATGGTTGAAAAATGTGGGTCCCACTAATTTATATCTATACTACATTATAAAGGGTGTATCCCTTTGGTTGAAAGTTGAAAATATTGAATGGTTGAAAAATGTGGGTCCCACTAATCTATATCTATACTACATTATAAAGGGTGTATCCCTTTGGTTGAAAGTTGAAAATGTTGAATGGTTGAAAAATGTGGGTCCCAATAATCTATATCTTTACTACATTATAAAGGGTGTATCCCTTTGGTTGAAAGTTGAAAATGTTGAATGGTTGAAAAATGTGGGTCCCACTAATTTATATCTATACTACATTATAAAGGGTGTATCCCTTTGGTTGAAAGTTGAAAATATTGAATGGTTGAAAAATGTGGGTCTCACTAATATATATCTATACTGCATTATAAAGGGTGTATCCCTTTGGTTGAAAGTTGAAAATGTTGAATGGTTGAAAAATGTGGGTCCCCCTAATCTATATCTATACTACATTATAAAGGGTGTATCCCTTTGGTTGAAAGTTGAAAATGTTGAATGGTTGAAAAATGTGGGTCGCACTAATCAATATCTATACTACATTATAAAGGGTGTATCCCTTTGGTTGAAAGTTGAAAATATTGAATGGTTGAAAAATGTGGGTCCCACTAATCTATATCTATACTACATTATAAAGGGTGTATCCCTTTGGTTGAAAGTTGAAAATATTGAATGGTTGAAAAATAAGGGTCCCACTAATCTATATCAATACTACATTATAAAGGGTGTATCCCTTTGGTTGAAAGTTGAAAATGTTGAATGGTTGAAAAATGTGGGTCCCACTAATTTATATCTATACTACATTATAAAGGGTGTATCCCTTTGGTTGAAAGTTGGAAATATTGAATGGTTGAAAAATGTGGGTCCCACTAATCTATATCTATACTACATTATAAAGGGTGTATCCCTTTGGTTGAAAGTTGAAAATGTTGAATGGTTGAAAAATGTGGGTCCCACTAATCTATATCTATACTACATTATAAAGGGAGTATCCCTTTGGTTGAAAGTTGAAAATGTTGAATGGTTGAAAAATGTAGGTCCCACTAATCTATATCTATACTACATTATAAAGGGTGTATCCTTTTGGTTGAAAGTTGAAAATATTGAATGGTTGAAAAATGTGGGTCCCACTAATCTATATCTATACTACATTATAAAGGGTGTATCCCTTTGGTTGAAAGTTGAAAATATTGAATGGTTGAAAAATGTGGGTCCCACTAATCTATATTTATACTACATTATAAAGGGTGTATCCATTTGGTTGAAAGTTGAAAATGTTGAATGGTTGAAAAATGTGGGTCCCACTAATCTATATCTATACTATATTATAAAGGGTGTATCCTTTTGGTTGAAAGTTGAAAATGTTGAATGTGGGTCCCACTAAAAACTACTACATGCAAATCTTATTCATTAAAAAAGATATAAACTTACTTATAAGATATTTTAAATTATAACATGTTACAACGCTTTGCAATAAAAGTTTAATCTTTTGAGTTTATATTTTGAACGTCACCGAAACACTTACCACAATATCACATCGTGTTAATTATCTGTTGCTAGACAATTTCCGCCGCTATGCGTGGGTACTCGTCTAGTACATTATAAAGGGTGTATCCCTTTGGTTGAAAGTTGAAAATGTTGAATGGTTGAAAAATGTCCCACTAATCTATATCTATACTACATTATAAAGGGTGTATCCCTTTGGTTAAAAGTTAAAAATGTTGATTGGTTGAAAAATGTGGGTTCCACTAATCTATATCTATACTACATTATAAAGGGTGTATCCCTTTGGTTGAAAGTTGAAAATGTTGAATGGTTGAAAAATGTAGGTCCCATTAATCTATATCTATACTACATTATAAATGGTGTATCCCTTTGGTTGAAAGTTAAAAATGTTGATTGGTTGAAAAATGTGGGTCCCACTAATCTGTATCTATACTACATTATAAAGGGTGTATCCCTTTGGTTGAAAGTTGAAAATGTTGAATAGTTATAAAATATGGGTCCCACTAATCTATATCTATACTACATTATAAAGGGTGTATCCCTTTGGTTGAAAGTTAAAAATGTTGAATGGTTAAAAAATGTGGGTCCCACTAATATATATCTATACTACATTATAAAGGGTGTATCAATTTGGTTGAAAGTTAAAAATGTTGAATAATTGAAAAATGTGGGTCCCACTAATCTATATCTATACTACATTATAAAGGGTGTATCCCTTTGGTTGAAAGTTGAAAATGTTGAATAGTTGAAAAATATGGGTCCCACTAATCTATATCTATACTTCTATACTACATTATAAAGGGTGTATCCCTTTGGTTGAAAGTTGAAAATGTTGAATGGTTGAAAAATGTGGGTCCCACTAATCTATATCTATATCTATACTACATTATAAAGGGTGTATCCCTTTGGCTGAAAGTTGAAAATGTTGAATAGTTGAAAAATATGGGTCCCACTAATCTATATCTATACTACATTATAAAGGGTGTATCCCTTTGGTTGAAAGTTGAAAATGTTGAATGGTTGAAAAATGTGGGTCCCACTAATCTATATCTATACTACATTATAAAGGGTGTATCCTTTGGTTGAAAGATGAAAATGTTGAATGTTGAAAAATGTGGGTCCCACTAATGTATATTTATATCTATACTACATTATAAAGGGTGTATCCCTTTGGTTGAAAGTTGAAAATGTTGAATGGTTGAAAAATGTGGGTCCCATTAATCTATATCTATACTACATTATAAAGGGTGTATCCCTTTGGTTGAAAGTTGAAAATGTTGAATGGTTGAAAAATGTGGGTCCCCCTAATCTATATCTATACTACATTATAAAGGGTGTATCCCTTTGGTTGAAAGTTGAAAATGTTGAATGGTTGAAAAATGTGGGTCACACTAATCAATATCTATACTACATTATAAAAGGTGTATCCCTTTGGTTGAAAGTTGAAAATATTGAATGGTTGAAAAATGTGGGTCCCACTAATCTATATCTATACTACATTATAAAGGGTGTATCCCTTTGGTTGAAAGTTGAAAATATTGAATGGTTGAAAAATATGGGTCCCACTAATCTATATCAATACTACATTATAAAGGGTGTATCCCTTTGGTTGAAAGTTGAAAATGTTGAATGGTTGAAAAATGTGGGTCCCACTAATTTATATCTATACTACATTATAAAGGGTGTATCCCTTTGGTTGAAAGTTGAAAATATTGAATGGTTGAAAAATGTGGGTCCCACTAATCTATATCAATACTACATTATAAAGAGTGTATCCCTTTGGTTGAAAGTTGAAAATGTTGAATGGTTGAAAAATGTGGGTCCCACTAATTTATATCTATACTACATTATAAAGGGTGTATCCCTTTGGTTGAAAGTTGAAAATATTGAATGGTTGAAAAATGTGGGTCCCACAAATCTATATCTATATCTATACTACATTATAAAGGGTGTATCCCTTTGATTGAAAGTTGAAAATGTTGAATGGTTGAAAAATGTGGGTCCCACTAATCTATATCTATACTACATTATAAAGGGTGTATCCCTTTGGTTGAAAGTTGAAAATGTTGAATGGTTGAAAAATGTGGTTCCCACTAATTTATATCTATACTACATTATAAAGGGTGTATCCCTTTGGTTGAAAGTTGAAAATATTGAATGGTTGAAAAATGTGGGTCCCACTAATCTATATCTATACTACATTATAAAGGGTGTATCCCTTTGGTTGAAAGTTGAAAATGTTGAATGGTTGAAAAATGTGGGTCCCACTAATCTATATCTATACTACATTATAAAGGGTGTATCCCTTTGGTTGAAAGTTGAAAATGTTGAATGGTTGAAAAATGTGGGTCCCACTAATTTATATCTATACTACATTATAAAGGGTGTATCCCATTGGTTGAAAGTTGAAAATATTGAATGGTTGAAAAATGTGGGTCCCAGTAATCTATATCTATACTGCATTATAAAGGGTGTATCCCTTTGGTTGAAAGTTGAAAATGTTGAATGGTTGAAAAATGTGGGTCCCCCTAATCTATATCTATACTACATTATAAAGGGTGTATCCCTTTGGTTGAAAGTTGAAAATGTTGAATGGTTGAAAAATGTGGGTCCCACTAATCAATACCTATACTACATTATAAAGGGTGTATCCCTTTGGTTGAAAGTTGAAAATATTGAATGGTTGAAAAATGTGGGTCCCACTAATCTATATCTATACTGCATTACAAAGGGTGTATCCCTTTGGTTGAAAGTTGAAAATGTTTAATGGTTGAAAAATGTGGGTCCCCCTAATCTATATCTATACTACATTATAAAGGGTGTATCCCTTTGGTTGAAAGTTGAAAATGTTGAATGGTTGAAAAATGTGGGTCGCACTAATCAATATCTATACTACATTATAAAGGGTGTATCCCTTTGGTTGAAAGTTGAAAATATTAAATGGTTGAAAAATGTGGGTCCCACTAATCTATATCTATATCTATACTACATTATAAAGGGTGTATCCCTTTGGCTGAAAGTTGAAAATGTTGAATAGTTGAAAAATATGGGTCCCACTAATCTATATCTATACTATATTATAAAGGGTGTATCCCTTTGGTTGAAAGTTGAAAGTGTTGAATGGTTGAAAAATGTGGGTCCCACTAATCTATATCTATACTACATTATAAAGGGTGTATCCCTTTGGTTGAAAGTTGAAAATATTGAATGGTTGAAAAATGTGGGTCCCACTAATCTATATCTATACTACATTATAAAGGGTGTATCCTTTTGGTTGAAAGTTGAAAATGTTGAATGGTTGAAAAATGTGGGTCCCACTAATCTATATCTATACTACATTATAAAGGGTGTATCCCTTTGGTTGAAAGTTGAAAATGTTGAATGGTTGAAAAATGTGGGTCCCACTAATTTATATCTATACTACATTATAAAGGGTGTATCCCTTTGGTTGAAAGTTGAAAATATTGAATGGTTGAAAAATGTGGGTCCCACTAATCTATATATATACTGCATTATAAAGGGTGTATCCCTTTGGTTGAAAGTTGAAAATGTTGAATGGTTGAAAAATGTGGGTCCCCCTAATCTATATCTATACTACATTATAAAGGGTGTATCCCTTTGGTTGAAAGTTGAAAATGTTGAATGGTTGAAAAATGTGGGTCGCACTAATCAATATCTATACTACATTATAAAGGGTGTATCCCTTTGGTTGAAAGTTGAAAATATTGAATGGTTGAAAAATGTGGGTCCCACTAATCTATAGCTATATCTATACTACATTATAAAGGGTGTATCCCTTTGGTTGAAAGTTGAAAATGTTGAATAGTTGAAAAATATGGGTCCCACTAATCTATATCTATATCTATACTACATTATAAAGGGTGTATCCCTTTGGTTGAAAGTTGAAAATGTTGAATGGTTGAAAAATGTGGGTCCCACTAATCTATATCTATACTACATTATAAAGGGTGTATCCTTTGGTTGAAAGATGAAAATGTTGAATGTTGAAAAATGTGGGTCCCACTAATGTATATTTATATCTATACTACATTATAAAGGGTGTATCCCTTTGGTTGAAAGTTGAAAATATTGAATGGTTGAAAAATGTGGGTCCCACTAATCTATATCTATACTACATTATAAAGGGTGTATCCCTTTGGTTGAAAGTTGAAAATGTTGAATGGTTGAAAAATGTGGGTCCCACTAATCTATATCTATACTACATTATAAAGGGTGTATCCCTTTGGTTGAAAGTTGAAAATGTTGAATGGTTGAAAAATGTGGGTCCCACTAATTTATATCTATACTACATTATAAAGGGTGTATCCCATTGGTTGAAAGTTGAAAATATTGAATGGTTGAAAAATGTGGGTCCCACTAATCTATATCTATACTGCATTATAAAGGGTGTATCCCTTTGGTTGAAAGTTGAAAATGTTGAATGGTTGAAAAATGTGGGTCCCCCTAATCTATATCTATACTACATTATAAAGGGTGTATCCCTTTGGTTGAAAGTTGAAAATGTTGAATGGTTGAAAAATGTGGGTCCCACTAATCAATACCTATACTACATTATAAAGGGTGTATCCCTTTGGTTGAAAGTTGAAAATATTGAATGGTTGAAAAATGTGGGTCCCACTAATCTATATCAATACTACATTATAAAGGGTGTATCCCTTTGGTTGAAAGTTGAAAATGTTGAATGGTTGAAAAATGTGGGTCCCACTAATTTATATCTATACTACATTATAAAGGGTGTATCCCTTTGGTTGAAAGTTGAAAATATTGAATGGTTGAAAAATGTGGGTCCCACTAATCTATATCTATACTACATTATAAAGGGTGTATCCCTTTGGTTGAAAGTTGAAAATATTGAATGGTTGAAAAATGTGGGTCCCACTAATCTATATCTATACTACATTATAAAGGGTGTATCCCTTTGGTTGAAAGTTGAAAATGTTGAATGGTTGAAAAATGTGGGTCCCACTAATTTATATCTATACTACATTATAAAGGGTGTATCCCTTTGGTTGAAAGTTGAAAATATTGAATGGTTGAAAAATGTGGTTCTCACTAATATATATCTATACTGCATTATAAAGGGTGTATCCCTTTGGTTGAAAGTTGAAAATGTTGAATGGTTGAAAAATGTGGGTCCCCCTAATCTATATCTATACTACATTATAAAGGGTGTATCCCTTTGGTTGAAAGTTGAAAATGTTGAATGGTTGAAAAATGTGGGTCGCACTAATCAATATCTATACTACATTATAAAGGGTGTATCCCTTTGGTTGAAAGCTGAAAATATTGAATGGTTGAAAAATGTGGGTCCCACTAATCTATATCTATACTACATTATAAAGGGTGTATCCCTTTGGTTGAAAGTTGAAAATATTGAATGGTTGAAAAATATGGGTCCCACTAATCTATATCAATACTACATTATAAAGGGTGTATCCCTTTGGTTGAAAGTTGAAAATGTTGAATGGTTGAAAAATGTAGGTCCCACTAATTTATATCTATACTACATTATAAAGGGTGTATCCCTTTGGTTGAAAGTTGAAAATATTGAATGGTTGAAAAATGTGGGTCCCACTAATCTATATCTATACTACATTATAAAGGGTGTATCCCTTTGGTTGAAAGTTGAAAATGTTGAATGGTTGAAAAATGTGGGTCCCACTAATCTATATCTATACTACATTATAAAGGGAGTATCCCTTTGGTTGAAAGTTGAAAATGTTGAATGGTTGAAAAATGTAGGTCCCACTAATCTATATCTATACTACATTATAAAGGGTGTATCCTTTTGGTTGAAAGTTGAAAATATTGAATGGTTGAAAAATGTGGGTCCCACTAATCTATATCTATACTACATTATAAAGGGTGTATCCCTTTGGTTGAAAGTTGAAAATATTGAATGGTTGAAAAATGTGGGTCCCACTAATCTATATTTATACTACATTATAAAGGGTGTATCCATTTGGTTGAAAGTTGAAAATGTTGAATGGTTGAAAAATGTGGGTCCCACTAATCTATATCTATACTATATTATAAAGGGTGTATCCTTTTGGTTGAAAGTTGAAAATGTTGAATGTGGGTCCCACTAAAAACTACTACATGCAAATCTTATTCATTAAAAAAGATATAAACTTACTTATAAGATATTTTAAATTATAACATGTTACAACGCTTTGCAATAAAAGTTTAATCTTTTGAGTTTATATTTTGAACGTCACCGAAACACTTACCACAATATCACATCGTGTTAATTATCTGTTGCTAGACAATTTCCGCCGCTATGCGCGGGTACTCGTCTAGTACATTATAAAGGGTGTATCCCTTTGGTTGAAAGTTGAAAATGTTGAATGGTTGAAAAATGTCCCACTAATCTATATCTATACTACATTATAAAGGGTGTATCCCTTTGGTTAAAAGTTAAAAATGTTGAATGGTTGAAAAATGTGGGTCCCACTAATCTATATCTATACTACATTATAAAGGGTGTATCCCTTTGGTTGAAAGTTGAAAATGTTGAATGGTTGAAAAATGTAGGTCCCATTAATCTATATCTATACTACATTATAAATGGTGTATCCCTTTGGTTGAAAGTTAAAAATGTTGAATGGTTGAAAAATGTGGGTCCCACTAATCTGTATCTATACTACATTATAAAGGGTGTATCCCTTTGGTTGAAAGTTGAAAATGTTGAATAGTTATAAAATATGGGTCCCACTAATCTATATCTATACTACATTATAAAGGGTGTATCCCTTTGGTTGAAAGTTAAAAATGTTAAATGGTTAAAAAATGTGGGTCCCACTAATATATATCTATACTACATTATAAAGGGTGTATCAATTTGGTTGAAAGTTAAAAATGTTGAATGATTGAAAAATGTGGGTCCCACTAATTTATATCTATACTACATTATAAAGGGTGTATCCCTTTGGTTGAAAGTTGAAAATGTTGAATAGTTGAAAAATATGGGTCCCACTAATCTATATCTATACTTCTATACTACATTATAAAGGGTGTATCCCTTTGGTTGAAAGTTGAAAATGTTGAATGGTTGAAAAATGTGGGTCCCACTAATCTATATCTATATCTATACTACATTATAAAGGGTGTATCCCTTTGGCTGAAAGTTGAAAATGTTGAATAGTTGAAAAATATGGGTCCCACTAATCTATATCTATACTACATTATAAAGGGTGTATCCCTTTGGTTGAAAGTTGAAAATGTTGAATGGTTGAAAAATGTGGGTCCCACTAATCTATATCTATACTACATTATAAAGGGTGTATCCTTTGGTTGAAAGATGAAAATGTTGAATGTTGAAAAATGTGGGTCCCACTAATGTATATTTATATCTATACTACATTATAAAGGGTGTATCCCTTTGGTTGAAAGTTGAAAATGTTGAATGGTTGAAAAATGTGGGTCCCATTAATCTATATCTATACTACATTATAAAGGGTGTATCCCTTTGGTTGAAAGTTGAAAATGTTGAATGGTTGAAAAATGTGGGTCCCCCTAATCTATATCTATACTACATTATAAAGGGTGTATCCCTTTGGTTGAAAGTTGAAAATGTTGAATGGTTGAAAAATGTGGGTCACACTAATCAATATCTATACTACATTATAAAGGGTGTATCCCTTTGGTTGAAAGTTGAAAATATTGAATGGTTGAAAAATGTGGGTCCCACTAATCTATATCTATACTACATTATAAAGGGTGTATCCCTTTGGTTGAAAGTTGAAAATATTGAATGGTTGAAAAATATGGGTCCCACTAATCTATATCAATACTACATTATAAAGGGTGTATCCCTTTGGTTGAAAGTTGAAAATGTTGAATGGTTGAAAAATGTGGGTCCCACTAATTTATATCTATACTACATTATAAAGGGTGTATCCCTTTGGTTGAAAGTTGAAAATATTGAATGGTTGAAAAATGTGGGTCCCACTAATCTATATCAATACTACATTATAAAGAGTGTATCCCTTTGGTTGAAAGTTGAAAATGTTGAATGGTTGAAAAATGTGGGTCCCACTAATTTATATCTATACTACATTATAAAGGGTGTATCCCTTTGGTTGAAAGTTGAAAATATTGAATGGTTGAAAAATGTGGGTCCCACAAATCTATATCTATATCTATACTACATTATAAAGGGTGTATCCCTTTGGTTGAAAGTTGAAAATGTTGAATGGTTGAAAAATGTGGGTCCCACTAATCTATATCTATACTACATTATAAAGGGTGTATCCCTTTGGTTGAAAGTTGAAAATGTTGAATGGTTGAAAAATGTGGTTCCCACTAATTTATATCTATACTACATTATAAAGGGTGTATCCCTTTGGTTGAAAGTTGAAAATATTGAATGGTTGAAAAATGTGGGTCCCACTAATCTATATCTATACTGCATTATAAAGGGTGTATCCCTTTGGTTGAAAGTTGAAAATGTTTAATGGTTGAAAAATGTGGGTCCCCCTAATCTATATCTATACTACATTAAAAAGGGTGTATCCCTTTGGTTGAAAGTTGAAAATGTTGAATGGTTGAAAAATGTGGGTCGCACTAATCAATATCTATACTACATTATAAAGGGTGTATCCCTTTGGTTGAAAGTTGAAAATATTGAATGGTTGAAAAATGTGGGTCCCACTAATCTATATCTATATCTATACTACATTATAAAGGGTGTATCCCTTTAGTTGAAAGTTGAAAATGTTGAATAGTTGAAAAATATGGGTCCCACTAATATATATCTATACTATATTATAAAGGGTGTATCCCTTTGGTTGAAAGTTGAAAATGTTGAATGGTTGAAAAATGTGGGTCCCACTAATCTATATCTATACTACATTATAAAGGGTGTATCCTTTGATTGAAAGATGAAAATATTGAATGTTGAAAAATGTGGGTCCCACTAATGTATATTTATATCTATACTATATTATAAAGGGTGTATCCTTTTGGTTGAAAGTTGAAAATATTGAATGGTTGAAAAATGTGGGTCCCACTAATCTATATCTATACTACATTATAAAGGGTGTATCCCTTTGGTTGAAATTTGAAAATGTTGAATGGTTGAAAAATGTGGGTCCCACTAATCTATATCTATACTACATTATAAAGGGTGTATCCCTTTGGTTGAAAGTTGAAAATGTTGAATGGTTGAAAAATGTGGGTCCCACTAATTTATATCTATACTACATTATAAAGGGTGTATCCCTTTGGTTGAAAGTTGAAAATATTGAATGGTTGAAAAATGTGGGTCCCACTAATCTATATCTATACTGCATTATAAAGGGTGTATCCCTTTGGTTGAAAGTTGAAAATGTTGAATGGTTGAAAAATGTGGGTCCCCCTAATCTATATCTATACTACATTATAAAGGGTGTATCCCTTTGGTTGAAAGTTGAAAATGTTGAATGGTTGAAAAATGTGGGTCGCACTAATCAATATCTATACTACATTATAAAGGGTGTATCCCTTTGGTTGAAAGTTGAAAATATTGAATGGTTGAAAAATGTGGGTCCCACTAATCTATATCTATATCTATACTACATTATAAAGGGTGTATCCCTTTGGTTGAAAGTTGAAAATGTTGAATAGTTGAAAAATATGGGTCCCACTAATCTATATCTATACTACATTATAAAGGGTGTATCCCTTTGGTTGAAAGTTGAAAATGTTGAATGGTTGAAAAATGTTGGTCCCACTAATCTATATCTATACTACATTATAAAGGGTGTATCCCTTTGGTTGAAAGTTGAAAATGTTGAATGGTTGAAAAATGTGGGTCGCACTAATCAATATCTATACTACATTATAAAGGGTGTATCCCTTTGGTTGAAAGTTGAAAATATTGAATGGTTGAAAAATGTGGGTCCCACTAATCTATATCTATACTACATTATAAAGGGTGTATCCCTTTGGTTGAAAGTTGAAAATATTGAATGGTTGAAAAATATGGGTCCCACTAATCTATATCAATACTACATTATAAAGGGTGTATCCTTTTGGTTGAAAGTTGAAAATATTGAATGGTTGAAAAATGTGGGTCCCACTAATCTATATCTATACTACATTATAAAGGGTGTATCCCTTTGGTTGAAAGTTGAAAATATTGAATGGTTGAAAAATGTGGGTCCCACTAATCTATATTTATACTACATTATAAACGGTGTATCCATTTGGTTGAAAGTTGAAAATGTTGAATGGTTGAAAAATGTGGGTCCCACTAATCTATATCTATACTATATTATAAAGGGTGTATCCTTTTGGTTGAAAGTTGAAAATGTTGAATGTGGGTCCCACTAAAAACTACTACATGCAAATCTTATTCATTAAAAAAGATATAAACTTACTTATAAGATATTTTAAATTATAACATGTTACAACGCTTTGCAATAAAAGTTTAATCTTTTGAGTTTATATTTTGAACGTCACCGAAACACTTACCACAATATCACATCGTGTTAATTATCTGTTGCTAGACAATTTCCGCCGCTATGCGCGGGTACTCGTCTAGTACATTATAAAGGGTGTATCCCTTTGGTTGAAAGTTGAAAATGTTGAATGGTTGAAAAATGTCCCACTAATCTATATCTATACTACATTATAAAGGGTGTATCCCTTTGGTTGAAAGTTAAAAATGTTGAATGGTTGAAAAATGTGGGTCCCACTAATCTATATCTATACTACATTATAAAGGGTGTATCCCTTTGGTTGAAAGTTGAAAATGTCGAATGGTTGAAAAATGCGGGTCCCACTAATATATATCTATATCTATACTACATTATAAAGGGTGTATCCCTTTGGTTAAAAGTTGAAAATGTTGAATGGTTGAAAAATATGGGTCCCACTAATCTATATCTATACTGCATTATAAAGGGTGTATCCCTTTGGTTGAAAGTTGAAAATGTTGAATGGTTGAAAAATATGGGTCCCACTAATCTATATCTATACTACATTATAAAGGGTGTATCCCTTTGGTTGAAAGTTGAAAATGTTGAATGGTTGAAAAATGTGGGTCCCACTAATCTATATCTATACTACATTATAAAGGGTGTATCCTTTGGTTGAAAGTTGAAAATGTTGAATGCTTGAAAATTGTGGGTCCCATTAAAAACTACTATATGCAAATCTTATTCATTAAAAAAGATATAAACTTTCGTTAATTAAACAAATGGCACCCTTTCATCCAATTGAAACATACTTATAAGATATTTTGAATTATAACATGTTACAACGCTTTGAAATAAAAGTTTAATCTTTTGACGTTATATTTTGAACTTCACCGAAACACTTACCACAATATCGCATCGTGTTAATTATCTGTTGCTAGACAATTTCCGCCGCTATGCGCGGGTACTCGTCTAGTATATATATATATATATATATATATATATATATATATATATATATATATATATATATATATATATATATATATATATATATATATATATATATATATATATATATATATATATATATATATATATATATATATATATATATATATATATATATATATATATATATATATATATATATGTATATATATATATATGTATATATATATATATATATATATATATATATATATATATATATATATATATATATAAATACATATATATATACATAAATACATAAATACATATATATATACATAAATACATAAATACATATATATATACATAAATACATATATATATATATATATATATATATATATATATATATATATATATATATATATATATATATATATATATATATATATATATATATATATATATATATATATATATACATATATATATATATATATATATATATATATATATATATATATATATATATATATATATATATATATATATATATATATATATATATATATATATATATATATATATATATATATATATATATATATATATATATATATATACATATATATATATATATATATATATATATATATATATATATATATATATATATATATATATATATATATATATATATATATATATAGGTAAGAGTTATATGCAGAACTCATTTAAGGTGTAGAACTATACAGAACTATTAAAATGAATTTAGACTCTTAGATATGTTTGATCAAAGGCTAAAATTGAATGTGCCAAAATTGCAATTAAAAAAAAGATAAACTCTCTTTTTTTTTAATTAAAAAAAAGCTGAAAGGTTATTATAGGCAATACACTTTAATTGATTTTTAAACGCATTGAATTAAAACCGTCCCTTATTTTTTATACATCCAGTATTTCATCACTATTACTCAAGCCCCGTCGTCCCCATTCACATGCCACCACAATTATAGATCTACTACCTTCCATCCTCTTTCTTTCTCAGCCTTCATCACTGAAGTAACAAGATCTTGTCTTTGTATTTCAAAAACAAAGGCTAAAAAAAAATCGGCCTTATATCATCCTAGATCTAGGATCAGATAATAAAATACCAGGTTCGTTAATTTTCATAAACCTTCAGTAATGGGTTTGATTCGACCACTTATTATTGTTTCGAGATGGGTTTTTTAATTATCATTTCGAAAAGTGTTTTGTAACATCGCGGATCTAGATCATAAAATAAATAAAAAGTAAAATGTGTTTTTAAATTTTTATAGTCATTTCACAAGGGTTTGATCATAACATCGTCGATACAGATTCAGAAATATAAATATCAGGCCAAATGGGTTGTTGGTTATTTTTATAGTTGTAGTTAAATATGGCAAAGTTATATTCTTAATTTAGATTTGGCATTGGATGTGAAAAACAACTTAAAATATGATAAAGGTTTTTCTAAAAGTTAATTTGATGTGAAAAAATCACGAACAAGTTTTACATGTCTCGGACGTTTCGATCTTTAGCGGTGATCCATTTATGATCTATTTTCTATTTTTAATTGTTCCTGCTTTGAAACATATCATTTACTTTGTGGGTTATGACTTTTTTGTCGCTTGTGCATTTTTTCACACGAGTGTGGCCAATAGGAGATGTTGGGTCCATGATCATGCTTAATTAAGCATGATATTAAAAATTAATTTTTTGTGTTAAAAAGAGATGATTTATATACTACTAATATGATTTTCTAAAACAGGCTTAATATTTATGAGCTTTAATCATGAATTTTATATGATCGTTGCAAATATGCATGTTATTTGAAGACTGCAAATTGATTAGAACGTGAACGAAGGTTTTTGGAAGAGTACTCATGTATAATTAAATTTCACGAGGAAGTGAAGAGTATAATAAGTATGTTAATGGAAAAGTGCATGAATGTTTTTGGCGTGCATTGATGTTTTTACCCATGGATATATGGTTTTAAAATGCGTGCATTGATGTTCTCAACCATAGACATATGTTTTTTAAAGGTGCATTGATGTTTTCAGTTTAAAACAAACGTTTTTGGAACGCGGGCATTGATTTTGTTTTTCAGTTTTATTTTATCAATTAATTTAGCATTGCATTATTAGATATAACAAGTATTTTTTTGTTTGTTTGTTTCAGTGAGAATGGCTCAACAATTATAAAGATGTGTTTTGGGAAGATCATCAACATGTGCACTTATGTTCTTGAAGAGTGCATGTATGTTTTTGAAAGAGTGCACTCATTTTTTTGAATGAAATGTGCATCTATCTTTAAGAACATATATTTGTATTTGAATTGTATTTTATTTTGTATTATTTTTTGTGTATAATATTTATGTTTTATTTTGTTCTAAATTTAGTAGTTACATGTATGTGTTTATATTTTTCATTATGAATTTTTAAAATAAAAAATATTAAAAAAACAAATATGCAATTAACATTTTAAACAAAACAATGGTGTCCACACAATTATGGCCAAGAAAAATATGTAGATTTACGATATAAAAATATATATATGCACTTTTTTTTTCTTAGAACATCAATAGAAAAAAAATAAAAAATTTGAAATTCCAAAACTTAAGAAATTCAAAAAACGTTTTTTATTTAAAAAATTCAAAAACAAATTGAAAATATGTTTTACTATTTTACCCTTTTGAATCAAAAGAAAAGATATAATAATGTTAATTTCT